>CM077675.1:64156540-66556540 GCA_039707655.1 Elymus sibiricus
CAAGTATGATGTATATATATCTCGCAGTATATAATATAATGTCTTACATAACATTTGGACATATATAATGTCTTACAGAATATTTTTTCTACAAACTCGCTGAAAGTATATAAAGTTTGACTTTAGACAAACATAATATGCCGAGTAAATAAAAACAGAGGGAGTACATAAGAAAATACCACCTCACATGCAAACTAACATGAAGATTTCCCTTTTATTATGCTATTTATATTTAATAATTATTTTACAACTATGCAATAATAATCAACACAATAAATAATATGTATTTTCACTTTTAGTTCTCATATCATTAAATAATACGGGAAAAATATCCCCCCAACAACACGGGGTATCATCTAGCATTAAAAAGCAAGCATCAAGATTATTCTGTATCGGCTCTTGAACGTAATTAGATGCATAATTGAAAATTATGTGGCTACCCGATAGATTATGCTCCTAAAAGGATTTAGCAACACCCGTATATGAAGTATTTACATCTACATAAGTAAACTAAGCATTCATACTACTGTTTGTAGACTGCAAACCCTTGATCCCTTGATTGTGATCTCTACGTACTAACGGTTATCACAATTGGCCATTCAGAGCTTCTTCCCCGGCGAAGTCGCCAAATAGTTTGTTTGCACACGGACATGTCACTATAACACAACCGAGAATACACATAACTTTATATGACAACACATCCGTTTAGTAACACAATTGAGAAGGCCAATCTCTCGGTGTCGACGTAAAGATGTTGTCCCTTAAAAAATTGTGAAGAATTAGGCTCATGATACATGATCAGGTGTATTGGTGTTCAAAGATTTTTTTGTAATGTTCAGGTTCCACGACAAACAAACCGATCAAAAGTTTGTTAATACTCTCTATTATTTTCATAAAATACTATAATAATTGTAATTACATTGAAATGACAAGTACAGTTTTAATATACTCCCTCCATTATAAATTATTTGAAGTTCTAGATTTATGTACTTTAAATATGTATATATGAAATATTGTATTTGTATTAATGCCATATTTTTGGGTCTAATACTTAAGTGTTTTACAAAATAATTTTCTTAAGTATTTTATAACTAACAACCTTTGTAGTATATTGTATATTCACCATGTGGCGTACGTTGTAAGCAACCCAAAATGGAAATGAAAAAACATATATATTATATATTCAATACTAGTGAAAGTCTTTATAAGTAACAAAAACTGGAAGATAGAGAAAGCATTATTTTGCATTGTTATATCATCACTTAGTTGGTTTGTTCGTGTGTTTTTTTTTGCAGGTTTTAACAACAATAAACTTGCTTCCTTGTTTGTACAAGCAGAATGTCCATATTAGCATTACACCATGATGGCCATCATCTACTAGTACCAAGATGTAAGAGTAATTTAAAGATATGATTGATTTACGTTGTTATATATTTCCTTATTTGGTGTTGTTTTTAATCGCGGTATAATTTGTTTCCTTTTTTACAAAAGTAAAATGTCCATACAAGCCCTACACTATCATGGACATCATATCATCTTACGTCCCAAGAGGTAATAATAACATTAGCTTCTAAATGACAAATAAAAAACGAACAGCCCATACATGTCTGGGAGCATGTTAAAAGAACTCTAATAGCCTGATAAAATGCAGTGGGTCTGAGTAACTCTTATTATCTTATCTATCATGTGAAAAGAGGAAGTAAGAGGGACCATATTAAAACTGCTTGAAAAGTCGACGTGCCGTTTGATTTGAGTAGCAAAGTACTAATAAAAAAGGATTAACGAGAAATTCTGATAATCAACGCCTATACTTCTGAAGTTCTGAGGGAAAATAAATACTGATAGGGGAGCTACTTGACGCCTCGTTTGCATCACCATCGTGCGCCAGAACAGGAACCATCTTCACATTTGTCCAGCTACAAATAGTGGACTTACATCAGATGTAGATGGAGCCTGTCACAATTCACAAACCACAGAGATTCCATGCCAATCTTCTGGTTTAGATAAGATGTCTGACCCATCTCGAAATGGCGAACCAGCTGCTACTCCTGACCGGATGAGCCTGACCACAGCTGCAACAAAGGACATCTTCTTCGACGTGGAGGGCTACACCGCCGCCATACTCATGTCCACCGGCGACAATTGCTACTACCCGTCGGAAAGGTTCACCGTCGGCGGGTACGACTGGGCAGTCCGCTTCTACCCCAACCAACTGGGCTCCCACATATCCATTCTCCTCGTGCTCCTCAGCGAGCCCAAGGATGGCACCATGGTCGGCGTAAGGTTCGGATGTGCGGTGCTGGACAGGTCCGGCAAGCCGTCGGCGGAGCTTTGGCAGAGCTCGTCGACTGTCCTGTCTTTCTACGGCGAAGAGTGGGGGTTTTGGAGATTTGCGCCGCGCGATGTTCTGGAGGACCCGGATTACCTTGAGGGGGACTGCCTCACCCTGAGCTGCACTGTCTCTGTTCTCAGGAAACCGCAACTGACGTCTGATTGAGACCGCCATGGCTTTCTTCTCCGCATCAATCTACATAAGATTTTTATATTTGAGGCCCGATTTGCATAATCTTTGGGGTAAACTGAGGAAGAAGTTACAGTCAGTTTTTTACTTCCAAGTTCGGATACATGTGTTTGTGTTCGAGCCCAAGCGTATGTATAGTGAGCGCCGGTGGGAAATTAAGTGGAGAAATGGTAAGGTATTATTGTAAGCTTGAGACTAAATTTTGTCCATCGATGTGTTTGTGTTCAAGTCCAAGATATTGGTTCGGTTGATAAGAACAACACCGTATTATTACAAAATAAAATTATTCTACACCATCAAAGATGTTTTGGACGTGATTTTTGTCCACTATTGTTAAAAAAACATTGATTGACATTTTTTACTATAACCTTGCATATTTCATATAGATAGGAAAAATAAATAATATAGAGTATTGTCCGGTTTTTAAGGAAAAGTAGGCGGAAAACCACATTGAACAAGAAAAGAAAGGAGAAAAAACTGCATAACACAGCCGCCGACCCAAAACCAAACAGACCACCACTACGGATTTTCCATAACGCCTTCAAGAAGGGAAACGGAACCCAAGGATGCCTCGTCGCCTTGACATCAACCCCATCTACCACACAGCATATGTCTAGAGACCCGTATTTCACCACCCCCGTCAAACCTTGGAAGAAATCCAGCCCTACCCGTAGTCACCACCGCTGCTCCCATACCGATAAAACACGGCCCAATGTTGATGGAAATACTCTTTAAAATGCCACCCAAGGATGGGAAGGACGGCCACGAGCTCCCTTATCATGAGCAATGTTCCTCATTGATTCTTTCACTAGCATATGATGATGAACGGGTTGATAACAACATCCAGCCGATAAGGACAAGCTCTATACATAAACACCGCTAGCCTTCACCCATTCTGGAAGAAGTAAAAGTTCACTAGCTAGAATTTTACATGCATGATGCCCAAAAGATGTGAGTTTCAAATGAATTTGTTTAGACATCCTTGGAGAGATATTTCTTCACATTAGGTAGTGAGTATCTTTTTTGCAATAAAGAGAGGTAGTGAATATCTAGTTGGGTAGCCTTAATAACCACAATGCTCACATTTTTGGTTGGGGTTACCAACAACCATCACATTTCGGTTTTGTGACAGAAAACAACAGGTATCTATGTTAAGTTTTCTAAAAAAACACTAGTGAGATAGTTACATAGTTTTGGCAGCGCTTCTGACCAGTTGTACCCACTCGTCAGGTCCACATGCCATGGGGGAGACGGTGCGTGTTGACGAGTTATCACGAAACTGAAATGAGGTGGTTTTTGGTAACCCCAACCCAAATTGGGGTGGTTATAATCACAAGAATTTGGAAATGGTATGTGATATTCAGGGAGTCACCATTGAACAAAATAAAAATGATTGAAACTTCTTTAGAATCCAGGCTCGTATGTTCTTGAAACCTGTACATTATTGCCTGATAATAACTCACGAAGTTGGGTTTCATTTGTATTTCTCTGAAGTTCTCTAAAAAAAATACAAGATATATTTTTAAAAAATGGCATTGCTATCTTCCATAGGTAGAAAATAGTGTGCATTAGGTGAACAGTTGAGAAACATCATTTCCACACATTAGGACTACTATCTTTAAGGCAATAAATAAATTTCTAGCTTTTACTGTGCTTAATTGACATCTGAACTACATTGTACTTTAAAAATCTCTATATCTACCTAATAATAAAGCGCCGATAACTTCTGGTCGTACGTCGTCGTCATTTTTGCAAAAAAGCCCCTCCATTTTTGAGAATTCAGCCCGCAGTCCTACAATAAGTGAAAAAACGTTTCATTTTTGTAAAAAGGCCCCTGAGCAGCGTCACTCTCTGGCCCTGCCACTCCGGCGCATCTCGCCTGCGCGGCATCGTTGCCCCCCTCCCCCCCCCCCCCCCCCCCCCCCGACCGCAACTGCGTCCCCGACTCGCCCCACTCCCGTGCTACTCCTCGCCGTCCACGGCGTTCCGGTGGCAGGGACGGGGAGGAAGAGGGGCGGGGGCGGGGAGGAAGTGGGGCGGGGTGGATATAGGGAGGAAGAGGGTGGAGGCGGAGGAGGAGACCACGGGCGCTGTGGGGCGAGATGGAGGAGGAGCGCTGGCGGGGAGAAGAGGGGCGGGGGCAGGGACGGGTAGGGAGAGGGGCTGGGGCAGGGACGGGAAGGAAGAGGGGCGGGGGTGGAGACAAGGAGGAAGAGGGGTGGCGATGGTGGAGGCGAAGGAGGAGACCGCGGGCGCCGTGGGGCGAGATGGAGGAGGAGCGCCTCGCCGCGACCAGCGCCGGCAAGGCCATGGCCATGATGCGGCGCTTGCAGGAGAAGGCCGACGTCCAGATGGAGCTCCGCCGCCGAGATCGACCACCTCCGTGCCCTCATCGCCGTCGAGGAGCAGGATGCCGAGGCGGGCGACGAAATCTTCAGGAGCGCGGGCCGGACATTGCTGCCATATAAAGAGGAACAGCTCGATCCAAAGCAAATAAATTGCATCGCAAGTTGCTCCCGACATCGTTGTGCCGCAAGTTCCTGGCATCCGCCGCCGTAGCATAGGTTCGTTCCTCCCTCGATTTTTTTAACATCTGAGCAAAGAGAGAATTTAGGGGAGGGAGAGATGGCGCTGGCGGCAAGTGGATACAGATTGTTTTTGCTCTAGGGAAAGAGCAGAGGGCATGCTAGGCGCTGCTGCTGGAGAAATATGTGAGGATGAGAGAGAGCAGAGAGATGAGAAATACATAGAGCAGGGAGATGCGTTGATTGCTGCGGGCTTGATGGAGCTACTACTGACAGCTGCTGCTAGAGAGAGAGAGAGAGAGAGAGAGAGAGAGAGAGAGAGAGAGAGAGAGAGAGAGAGAGAGGAAACAAATAGGTTGAGACAGGGTTCAATTCCTACTGATCTGATCTTGTGGAGAAAAAAGAGAGATATGCGAGGAAGAGAGAGAGCACAGAGAGAGGCACACAACACTGAATCCTTTCGATTCTATTGCAAGGTCAAACAGTTTTATGTGTTCTAGCTTTCTGGGATAATCTGCAGTTATTTGGCTCATCGTTGTGCCTCAAGTTTCCGACAGCGCCATGGCTGTACACCGTTGAATTCGCTGGAAATCCGTCTGCACATACTCCACCGTCCGCCGGAACTTCGTTTGACCTGAGTACATACTACAGGGTCATCAATTTGCATCTGTCATCAACTGTACTGGAGTACTTATTAAGAGGGAGAAAGAGAGGATACGTTAGATCTAGATGAAACAATAGCCATGTGCAAGAACTAATTGGAAAACACTACGTAGGCAATGTAAAGTATAGCATATCTTGGTCCCATATTGATCTGTTGTACCCTAGCTAATTAACTATAGGACATCCTCGATTCTGCTTTCTAAGTGAGTATCTTGGTGCATGCTTGTTTCTGAATAAAATGCAGAGGTCCTAAACGAATTAAACCATGCTACTCTGAAATCAGAGAGCAGGCAACGAAAGTAGTATCAGTTGTATATACCCCATTTGAAAAAATAGTATCTACATACTCCTTGCAAACTAATGCGTATTATTTAAATGTTTTTACATAAGACTGTCCGTCCAAATACAATCACTAATTAGTATGTTAGTAACTTGAATTGCATGGCTTGATTGCTCTGGTTGGGTCTTCTCTTATGTATGAGTGCACAATGTGCAGGTTAAGTAATTTTGAGTTTTCTAACTCTCTGGGATAATTTGCATCTCTATTTGTGCTAATTGGCAAGTTACATGAATAATGATTTATCTATTGTTTTAGCTTAATGGAAAGGCTTTTTCAGTTTAATTAATCTACTGGTTTGATCATCAGAACATGTCATGCCATGGGGACGACGACGGTTTCCTCGAGGGCGAGGGCGAGGACGGTGATTGCTACCCCGAGCTCCGCTGCTACAACGGGGAGTACTACGATGACGACGATCAGGAGAGGAGGGAGGAGGACGCGGTGAGCACCGGATCTGCCTCCTCGAGGAAGATGAGGGCGCCCACCTGTATGCAAATGAGGCATTGCTCGAGTCGACTGGGCAAGAAACAAGCGGATTTTGTGCTGACCAGTTGTTACATGAGGAGACTGTGGAAGAAAGGATCCACAACTGTAATGATGATGAGTTGCCAGAGTCTCCCATTGCTGAATATGGCCTGGAAGAAGGTGTGTCAGTTCCTACAGCCAGGTTCCTGGAGAAGTATGAAGATGACGCGATGGAGCCAGACATTAAGACGCTATATATGATACTGGAAGCGCCGGAGGCTGACCGGGAATCCGTGCGCTAGGCTCTGTTGGGAATGCACACTAAGAAGGCTCAGCTTATGCTTCTTCGGGAGATAGAGCAACAAGTAGCCCAAGATGCCGGTTGGCACTGGGGTTGAGTTTGTTCCAGTTGTGCACCATTTGCCTAGAAAGCAAGCTATGGGAGTCGCAGATACAATGGTCAGAGAAGACAGGAAGACATCAGTTGTCGGGGCATTCTCCATGGCTGTGTTGTTTAAGGTACGTTGATCTTTTATGCTGATATGACATTTATGTTGGCATTGGATGCATGCCTCAGTTGTTACCTTTACAAATTTTTACTGGGACGTCAATATTGGGCTTTGCTTTAGTCTGATAGTTCAAGCATTAGAAAATTTATGAGACTGAAGCATTGGTGTTCCGGTAAAAAAATGATGTGGAGCATCTGGGAAGATTGTTTGATCTTGCAAGATTCAAATGTAAAAAACAATCTATCATTAGCCTTGTGTAGGTTCTTCCCTAGAATTTTGGAATGATGTTGAATGTTGCTGCGTAATTTGTTTCTATTAATGTCCTGTCCTAGCGTTGCAACGGGCGAAGAAGACCCGCTGCCGGCGAACCAAGGCTAGGACAGGACATTAATAGAAACAAATTACGCAGCGCCATCTCTCCCTCCCCTAAATTCTCTCTTTGCTCAGATGTTAAAAAAATCGAGGGAGGAACGAACCTATGCTACGGCGGCGGATGCCAGGAACTTGCGGCACAGCGATGTCGGGAGCAACTTGCGATGCAATTTATTTGCTTTGGATCGAGCTGTTCCTCTTTATATGGCAGCAATGTCCGGCCCGCGCTCCTGAAGATTTCGTCGCCCGCCTCGGCATCCTGCTCCTCGACGGCGATGAGGGCACGGAGGTGGTCGATCTCGGCGGCGGAGCTCCATCTGGACGTCGGCCTTCTCCTGCAAGCGCCGCATCATGGCCATGGCCTTGCCGGCGCTGGTCGTGGCGAGGCGCTCCTCCTCCATCTCGCCCCACGGCGCCCGCGGTCTCCTCCTTCGCCTCCACCATCGCCGCCCCTCTTCCTCCTTGTCTCCACCCCCGCCCCTCTTCCTTCCCGTCCCTGCCCCAGCCCCTCTCCCTACCCGTCCCTGCCCCCGCCCCTCTTCTCCCCGCCAGCGCTCCTCCTCCATCTCGCCCCACAGCGCCCGTGGTCTCCTCCTCCGCCTCCACCCTCTTCCTCCCTATATCCACCCCGCCCCACTTCCTCCCCGCCCCTGCCCCTCTTCCTCCCCGTCCCTGCCACCGGAACGCCGTGGACGGCGAGGAGTAGCACGGGAGTGGGGCGAGTCGGGGACGCAGTTGCGATCGGGGGGGGGGGGGGGGGGGGGGGAGGGGGGCAACGGTGCCGCGCAGGCGAGATGCGCCGGAGTGGCAGGGCCAGAGAGTGACGCTGCTCAGGGGCCTTTTTACAAAAATGAAACGTTTTTTCACTTATTGTAGGACTGCGGGCTGAATTCTCAAAAATGGAGGGGCTTTTTTGCAAAAATGACGACGACGTACGACCAGAAGTTATCGGCGCTTTATTATTAGGTAGAGATTTTTTAAAGAACCTCGCCAATAGGGCAGGGTGCACCTGCGATTTCCTAAAGTAGAACAAAGTGGGACTGATTTATATGGAAAGTTCGACCGAAAACCACAATGAAAGAATTGATTAAGAGACAATCATACAAAACCTGAAAAACATTAAAAAAAGAAACAAGAAACAACAACAATGCGGACACTTACTCAACTTGATCTCCACCACCAACATGCGCACAACCCGGATAAAAGTGAGTGAGCTCTTCGGAGACATGTCTAAGAAGGGAAAATGACACCCGTGGGTGCTCTCATCTCCGGCATCGACTCCCATGGAAGACTTAAGCTTTCGCCCAGAACCACCCACAACTACCCCACCACACCTTGGGAAAATCATGGCCACGCCAATGACCACCACGACAACCTAAGAACCGACCCACCACTGTTTAGTGGAGAGGAGGAACCTTCGACAATGTAGAGGTAGTGTAGATAAATTGACCAGATCATTCGGAAGATGGACATTGTGTCGATGTGCGAGCTTGGAGTTTCAACAAGAGACATTGACTGGGTATGAACAGACACATGTCCATTCAAGTTAACATAGTGAATCTTTCGACACAAGTACCAACTAAATAACAATGTGCTGAGTGCTGACTAAGAGAAGACCGGATGCTACTTGGTCCGCTGAGTAACAATCATCTCGTTTCCGGTGTATCACATTCCCTAATGATCTACCACATTTTTGTTCTTGCTCATTTGTTTGGGCTACATAGTTTGCTGTCCGACTTGGGTAAAGACGAGTGGTATATATGCATTCGCACATGCACACACATCATCATGGGTTTGAACGGTTGAATGTTGTGGGCCCTAGTATACTCTTATTTCAAGTCATAGATATTTGTGTAAAAGACCGAGATAGACCTCATTGGCTTAGGCTAGTCATAGTGCGGAATAACTTAGACTAGTGCCATGCATATGACACTACTCTATGTTACCAGCTTCATAGTGCAAAATGTCATAAAAGTAATGTTATACATAGTTGCATTTATTAGCTTGTAGACTCAACTTGTTTTGAAAAATACTATGTGATGGTAACATAATATGTTACTCTAAACACTTCTCTCCTTATTAATTAGGTGCCACATAAGCCAACTTGTCTTGAAATATGTTATGTTACTAGCTAAGTTACTCCCATTATGACTAGCCTTATATAATTGGCACTTTGCTCTATCGCGCGGATGCGTAAGATTGCACTATTATAGTAGAGTAAGTATGCATTGATGTGTTGTGTGCACATATCTGTATTTCCTTATTGACGTGTAGAAACAACGTTCGATGTGGCTGCCAACAAAGAAGGCTCGTCTTAGTCGCAGACAAGCACTAGTAGAAAACAGGCCATTAGTCCCTGTTGGGAAGGGCCTTTAGTCCCGGTTCCCCAGCCGGGACTAAAGTATAGAGACTAAAGGGTCCAAGCCTTTAGTCCCGGTTGGCTACGAACCGGGACTAAACCCTGGCCACGTGGTCGGCAGCGCGCGCCATGGCATGGGGACCTTTGGTCCCGATTGGTAACACCAACATGGACTAAAGGTTTAGGGGTTTAGGGGTTACGGTGTTTAGGGGTTTAGTGTTTATTGTTTATTTTTCCTTTTCATTTTGTGTTTTCCATTTAATTCTTTTTCATTTCAAACATATTTTACGCTACTACATACTGTACACGTACGTTATGCATATATAATAAAATTTCTCGTAGAACCGATCATATATCATAAAATTTCTCGTACAAGCAATCATATATCATAGAATTTCTCGTACGACCACATGCATACACATATATATATATACAATTTGGTATATACAATTTCTCGTACAATTTGCAGATCATTTGCGGATCGGGTAATGGTATTCTCCGTCGGGAGATATGACCTGCTGAAGCAAAAATCCCGCAATTTCCTCTTGAATTGCTCGTATGCGCTCCGTTGGTAGGAGCTTATCCCGCATCTCGTGCATCTTTAAAGAAGGAGATCAATATGAATATGCATGTTAGTTGTGTGTATATGTATTAGATCATGATAAAAAATATGAATGATGTTTACGTACCCAAAGATCTCTTGCACTCTTGCTGCTTTCGGTCATAAAGCGAATGTTCTCGCAAACGTAATATGCACATAGTTCAGTCCCCTGTGCCTGCCTCATGCACTTTACGAGAATAGAATTCAATCAGATAATAATGAAGCATGACAATGGTATTGAAACTAGAATTAAAAAGATGCGCGGACGTAGCTAGTACTACTTAATTACCCTGGGCTTTCGCCATCTCAACTCTGGTTTCCATTCACCGGTGACCTCTTTGATGAAACGTTTCCAAACCCTGCCCGGCAAACAAAATGAATAAAGGAGTTATTAATTACTTGATATCAGGAAATGAACTAATAAAGAAGCCGACATAGTGCGTCAATGATTGAAATTACCTTTCGAGCAACGAATGCAAGCTTATGTAATCTTCACGGTCTTTACTTAGCGAGTCCAGTACTTCAACAGTTCCATCGTCAACTCTAATGATTAGAAGGATCCAGTGGTAGCTGCGCACACGATTTGTATAAGCGGGCATGCATAACTCATCAACTACAGTTAACATCGAGTATATATATAAGCAAAAATAGAATTTGTAGTACAAGACAGTAACACTCACTGGAAGTTCCGAGGTAAAAGTATTTCTGGTTTGGTATTTAGGGCCTTCAAAAACCTTAGAAGCATTTTCTCCGTGTCTTTAGGGTTCCTTCTCAACACTTCTTCATTAATGGTATTTGGGTTAATGAACCCAATGCCATAGACTCCAGCTCTTTTCAATTCAAAAATCTTCATTCTGCATAATACCACACAAAAGAATATAGTGAGTATAATAACAGGCAATGAACGAGCTAGGCTAGAGACTTAAATTACAGAAAGAAATCACTTATAGACAATAGCAACTGACGATAGATTTGTCGAGTGCTTTTTGATTGAATAACTGAAAAAATTCTTCATTTTCAATCCACAAATCTTTTTCATGGATGTAATGCTCTTTCTCGACTTTCACCATGAGGCTCTCTCGCCCGTCCTTTACTTCTCTCATGTACGAGTCATGCAATTTGTACATTTGCGTTGTTAGAAGCTTCTCGTCGTCATGACTGACCAGAGGTTTCCCGGGGACATATTGCCATGCTATTTCCTTCGGATCCAACGGTGGAAATTCCTCGATCTCTAGGAGTTGTTCAACGGTGATACCGAGCAATCTAGCATTCTCTATATCAGCGTCGGTTATTACCACCTTATTGGCACTCACCTTGAGCGGGCTGATCGATTGGACTGCCTATTCTCCGAGCTGGGGAACAGTTTTCCCGCATTTACTGCTACCGCTCGACTTCTGTCTTTTGTGGGATTCATAGGACTTGGTAATACAACGTTCATAGTCTGATACCGGCCTTTTCTCCGCCGGTTTAGCTGCATCAATAAAGTGTTGTACGACCTCGTCGGGTACTTTCTCCTTTGGCGGCGGTGGCGGTTTCAGTCGAAAATGGGCCCGCAAAGCGAGATTCACTGATTCATCGAGTTCCTCGTCAGTCTTCTCGTAAGATAACATCTTTTTGGCAGGAGGCTCGGGTTTCTTCTTTTGTGTTCTCTTCCGCTTTGGAGATGGCGGATATGGATATCGCGGACGTCTTGCGCTAGGCTCCGTCTCGGGGTGGGATGGACTCTGCTGACGTGGCGGAGCTTGATATCGCGGACTCGCCATGCGCTCCGTCTCGGGGTGGGATGGATTTGGCTGGCGCGACAGAGATGGATATGGCGGACTCACCCTACGCTCCGTCTCGGGGAGGGTTGGAGTCTGCTGTCGCGGCGGACTTGGAGGAGGAGTCGGTGGCCTTGGCACCGAGTTTGGAAACACGATGCATTCCTTTTTCCATAAAATGACACAACGCCTGGCTTCTCCTAGTGTCCGCTCCCCTTCACCTCCAAGGTAGTCAAGATCTAGTGATTCATATGCCGACACAACTTGATCCACCCCGACACGAGCATAGCCAGGTGGAATCGGATTGCCGTGGAAAGTTGCTTCAGGTCCACTCGGTAAAGCAAAGCCGTCCGCCGCCTTCATGGATATGTTCTTCAGTTTCACGTGTAGCTCACAAGGTGTCGACTCTAGGATATCATCCACGGGGTAGCGAGCCAGCAGTGCATCATCGGCCGGGACCGCCGTGGAACCCACGCTGCTTTTCGGCATAGATGATGGAATGGTACCATCCAATGCTGGATCTGGTTACTGCTGCTGTTGAGACACGCCTTGCTGGCTAAGTTTGTTGATTTGCTCCTGCTGCATGTTATATTTGCGTTCCAAATCCTGAATCCGATCTACTTCATGCTTCTTCTTTCTGTCACGACTTCTGTAGCTGTCGTTCCAATCCGCAAACCCCAGAAACCATGGAACCATGCCTTTGCCTCGTGTTCGTCCCGGGTGTTCAGGATTCTTGAGGGCGCGCGAAAGCTCGTCCTTCTCTCTCTCGGGCTCGTACACACCCGCTCGAGCTTCTACTATTTCTTTAAGTAACTCGTCCGTGGCTTCTTTAAGACTTGCCTGTTCAAGAACCTCCCCTGTCTTTGGGTCCAACTTTCCCCCATGTGCATAAAACCAAGTCCTGCACCTCTCGGGCCAAGTCTCTGTTACTGGAGTGACCCCTGCAGCCTTCATGTTTCTCTCAGATTCATCCCACTTAGGCAACCCAGACTTGTAGCCGCCTGGCCCCAGACGATGGTGCCACGTTTTTTTGTTGGCATTTATCTTGTTTATTCTCGACCGTTTCTTAGCTTCTTCTGATTCCTTGAACTTCACAAATTCGTCCCAGTCATCTGCTAACTTCACATATTCTCCTTTGAATTCCGGAGTCTTCTTTCCTCTTTCCAAGTAATTGGTCCATAATCTTTTCTTCCAAGACTGGAATTGTGTGGCCATCTTCTTAAGAGCACACTTCTTGACTTTCTCCCGTTGGAGATCTGTGAGACCCTCTGGTAGGGTGCAATGTTTCATGAGCTCCTCCCAAAGCAGATCTTTTGCTCTTTGGCTGACAAAAGGAACTCCGCGATCTTTTGGCTGATTCCATTCTTGAGCGATGATCGGGATTTGGTCCCTAACGATAACTCCGCATTGATGTATAAATTTGTCTGCATTCTCTTTAGGAGCAATCGATTCGCCATCTGCTCTGATTTGATCGATGTTAAACTTTACGCCTTGTTTCAACTTTTTTGTCGGGCTACGTTTAACCCTTGTAGAAGATTTGCTCGATCCGGACGGCTAAAAGGAAGAAAGATTCGTTAATATATACAAATCAATCAATACATCTGATGATCACCAGAGGGCAAATTAATACCTCGTCGGACTCTATTAAATGGACAAAAATTTCTTCACCATCGTCATTGTCAGTTGGTTCGCCTTCGTCTCTTGGTTGTTCTTCCTCAATTCCCTCACCGGATGAGTTAAGGTATTGTGAGCCATCATCTACTTCATTCTCTTTGTTTCCGGAGCGTATCAGGTCGTACATGGCATTCTCTTGATCATGGTCTCTGTCTCTACCGTCCATAGCTTAACTAATCCAGAACAAATATAAAACAATTAGAATGCATTCAATAAGCAGAACCGGAGATATGCAAATCAATACAAGGCAATGCAACAATGCGATCATATAATATCACTAATACATCATCGAATAGTATCACTAATACATCATCGAATATAATATCACTAATATAGATCTAGTTGACGTCTCGCGGCGCAGGCGGTGGACACCCAAAGATAAGGAACTATGACAGGATCATAGCTCGGGTGTGATCCCTGAAGAACCTGCCAGGTATTGGAGAACCTGGCGTCCAACGCAGCCATGTAGTGTCGGACGTGCTCGTCCTCCTCCCTGACACGGCGACGTACCACCTCCGCGGGGGCCGGCTCCCTCTGCACCGACAGTGGTCCACGTGACCGCCACCAAATAACCTCCGGGTCGACGACGAGACCCTGATTCCTCACCAAGCTCCGCGCCCCGGAAGGCAGCACCTCCCAGTGCCAGCCCGGCGGAGCCCAGTCCAGTACATGCTGGCGCCTCTCAAGCAGATGGTCGACGGCACCGAGTCGACGACGAGGATGCGGGCCAGGCATCGTTGACGTCGAGATCAAATTCTACAACCATTTAAATTCCTACTATTTAATAAACTTTAATAAAGATGATTGCATTTCACAACTATGACAATAATAACGAGAACCACGAGTCCCGAGTCGACGAACCCCGAGTCCCCGACGATCGCCGGTGAACTCCTCACCGGCGATCATCGGGGACTCCTCACCGGCGATCGTCGGGGACTCGGGGTTCGTTAACTCGGGACTCGTGGTTCGACGACTCGGGACTCGAGACTAAAAAAACAACTAAACTAAAAAACTAAAACAACTAAACTAAACTAAACTAAAACAACTAAACTAAAAAAACTAAAATAACTAAACTAAAAAAACTAAAACAACTAAACTAAACTAAACTAAAACAACTAAACTAAAAAAACTAAAACAACTAGGTGGCCGGCGCACGTGGCCGTGGTGGCCGCGGTGGAGGGGGATCGGAGAAGGCGGCAGGAGCTCACCGGCGCGACGGGGCTCGGGGGAGGAGGTGCGGGCGGCGACGACGGGGCCCGGGGAGGAGGCGCGGGCGGCGTCCGACGTCGGGGGCGGCGACGACATCGACGAGGACGAGGAGGCACGGGCGGCGGCGATGACGGGCTCAGGGCGGCGGCGAGGACGGGCTCGGGCGGCGCCGACGACGGCGGTGGCAAGGACGAGGGCGCAAGGATGAGGGTGCGGGCTGCGACGACGACGGCGGCGAGGACGGGCTCGGGGGCGGCGGCGAGGTCGGGCTCGGGGGCAGCGGCGACGACGAGCTCGGGGGCGGCGGCGAGGACGGGCTCGGGGGCGGCGGCGACGACGAGGACGGGCTCGGGGGGCGGCGGCGAGCTCCGGCAGCCTGGCGGCGTCGGGGCAGGGCGTCGGCGTCGGGGGAGAATGGGAGAGGTTGGGGAGATTTCGACAAGTCCCGCGTTAAATACCCCAGGACCTTTAGTCCTGGTTGGTGGCTCCAACCGGGACGAAAGGGTCTTTAGTCCTGGTTGCTATCACCAACCGGGACTAAAGGTCCTCCCTTTAGTCCCGGTTGGTGATACCAACCGGGCCTAAAGAGGCCTTTTCGGCGGCCCAAATTCACGCGGGAAGGCAGCACGACTGTGGTGGGAGTTTAGTCCCACCTCGCTAGTTGAGGAGCACGACGACCAGCTTATAAGCCCCGCTGTGCGAGAGGCAGCACGAGCCTATCTCAAACCGAACATGTGCCTACTATGTCGCTGTTACTAAAGTGAAAATAGATGCTCTTATAGAGAAAATTCAACCTAAATTCAAAGTGCTAGTAAATTCAAAGTACTAGCACTTTGAATTTAGGTCGAATTTTCTCTATAAGCGCATCTATTTTCATTTTTGCTATTTTTATGTTATTTTTTTTGCATATTAAAAGTTCTTAACAGAAAATACTTTATGAATATTCTTTTTGCTATTAATGTTTTTAACAAAAATAACTTTGATAATTTTAGTTGCATAAATTTTATATAATATTAAGTTAAATAACTTTGATCGGACGAAAACACGTCTATTACAAAGGGATTTCAATTTTTTAAACATATTTTAACTCAAGACTTTTTCTGCATTCAATATGCACCATTCAAAGCCACATCATCACTTTTCAACCCTTTTGTGACTTCATTTGCTATTTTTCATGCATTTCATGATTTATTTTGAGCTAAAATGACACTGAATTGAAAAGCACTGCAAATGAACTCTGAAATGGTTGAAACTTGGCATGGTGTCATAATTTCACCCACATAGCATGTGCTAAAAAGTTGAGAGGGTTACACGAAAAACTGGACGCACTTCGTGTACAAACTGGACCATCTCCATCGAAGTATGAGGGTTTCGGACGAAAACTCATCTGTTACAAAGGCATTTCATTTTTTTAACTTATTTCAACTCCAGACTTTTTGTGCATTCAATATGAACCATTCTAAGCCACATCCTAAAATTTCAACCCTTTCTAACTTCATTTGCTATTTTTCATCCATTTAATGAATTGTTTTGATCTAAATGACCCTGAAATTAAAAAGCACCACAAATGAACTCTGAAAAGGTTGAAACTTGGCATGGTATCATCATTTCACCCACATAGCATGTGCTAAAAATTTGAGAGGGTTACGGGAAAAACTAGATGCACTTCGTGTACAAACTGGACAATCTCTTTCGAAGTATCAGGGTTTCGGACGAAAACTCGTCTATTACAAAGGGATTTCAATTTTTTAAACATATTTTAACTCAAGACTTTTTCTGCATTCAATATGCACCATTCAAAGCCACATCATCACTTTTCAACCCTTTTCTGACTTCATTTGCTATTTTTCATGCATTTCATGATTTATTTTGAGCTAAAATGACCCTGAATTGAAAAGCACTGCAAATGAACTCTGAAATGGTTGAAAGTTGGCATGGTTTCATAATTTCACCCACATAGCATGTGCTAAAAAGTTGAGAGGGTTATAGGAAAAACTGGATGCACTTCGTGTACAAACTGGACCATCTCCTTCGAAGTATGACGGTTTCGGACGAAAACTCATCTGTTACAATGGCATTTCATTTTTTTAACTTATTTCAACTCCAGACTTTTTGTGCATTCAATATGAACCATTGGAAGCCACATCCTCAAATTTCAACCCTTTCTAACTTCTTTTGCTATTTTTCATCTATTTAATGAATTGTTTTGAGCTAAATGACCCTGAAATTAAAAAGCACCAAAAATGAACTCTGAAAAGGTTGAAACTTGGCATGGTATCATCATTTCACCCACATAGCATGTGCTAAAAGGTTGAGAGGGTTACAACAAAAACTGGATGCACTTCGTGTACAAAACTGGACCATCCCGGCTACTCACTAGAGAAGAAAAGTGATGACGGTGCAACCAATCACATCCCAGAGTGGGATCTTGGGGTATAAAACTTTTTCTTCGCGTGTGACCCTTGATTATTGCGCCGTAACCATGGACAATCTTCATCATTTAACATGATGCTTGGGTCAGTCTTCACTGCGAAGGGAGGAATTTCATCAAACTTTTCATAATCTTTTGACATGTCTGTCTTGTCCTCCACTCCCACGATGTTTCTTTTCCCAGAAAGAACTATGTGGCGCTTTGGCTCATCGTATGATGTATCCGCTTTCTCATCTTTCCTTTTTCTCGGTTTGGTAGACATGTCGTTCACATAGAAAACTTGCGCCACATCATTGGCTAGAACGAATGGTTCGTCTGTGTGCCCAAGATTGTTGAGATCCACTGTTGTCATTCCGTACTGCGGGTTTACCATTACCCCTCCTCCAGTCAGATTGGCCCATTTGCACCGGAACAAAGGGACCTTCAAATCACCTCCATAGTCAAGTTCCCATATCTCCTCTATGTAACCATAATATATGTCCTTTTCCTTGGTGTTTGCCACATCGTCAAAGCGGACACCACTGTTTTGGTTGGTGCTCTTTTTATCTTGGGCGATCGTGTAAAATGTATTCCCATTTATCTCGTACCCTTGGAAAGTCAATATAGTCGAAGATGGTCTCTTGGCCAACAAGTACAAGTCATCTTCAACATTGTCGTCATTCATGAGATGTGTTCGCAACCAACCGCCGAAAGCCTCAACGTGTGTACGTTGAATCCAGGGGTCAGACTTCTCCGGGTTCTTCGAGCGTGTAATATCCATGTGTTTCTCGATATACGGGGTCACCAAGGTAGAATTCTGTAGATACGTGTAGTGTGCTTGCGCCCAAGAATGGCCGTCCCTACATATTATTGATTTTGGTCCAAGCGTGCCTTTTCCACGCAGTCTCCCCTCATGTCGCGATTGAGGAACACCAATCGGCTTAATGTCAGGAATAAAGTCAACACAAAACTCAATAACCTCCTCTGTTTCATGGCCCTTGGAGATGCTTCCTTCTGGCCTAGCACGGTTACGGACATATTTCTTTAAGACTCCCATGAACCTCTCAAAGGGGAACATATTGTGTAGAAATACAGGACCCAGAATGGCAATCTCTTCGACTAGGTGAACTAGGACGTGCGTCATAATATTGAAGAAGGATGGTGGGAACACCAACTCGAAACTGACAAGACATTGGACCAAATCATTCTGTAAGCTTGGTAGGATTTCCGGATCGATTACCTTTTGAGAAATTGCATTGAGGAATGAACATAGCTTCACAATGGCTAATCGAACATTTTCTGGTAGAAGCACCCTCAACGCAACCGGAAGAAATTGCGTCATGATCACGTGGCAGTCATGAGACTTTAGGTTCTGGAATTTTTTCTCTGCCATATTTATTATTCCCTTTATATTCGACGAGAAGCCAGACGGGACCTTCATACTGAGCAGGCATTCAAAGAAGATTTCCTTCTCTGCTATGGTAAGAGCGTAGCTGGCAGGACCTTGATACTGCTTTGGATGCATGCCGTCGTTTTCGTGCACACGTTGCTGGTCCTCCCGTGCCTCCGGTGTATCTTTTGTCTTCCCATACACGCCCAGGAAGCCTAGCAGGTTCACGCAAAGATTCTTCGTCACGTGCATCACGTCGATTGCAGAGCGGACCTCTAGGACTTTCCAATATTCTAGCTCCCAAAATATAGATTTCTTCTTCCACATGGGTGCGCGTCCCTCAGCGTCAGTCGGAACAGATTGTCCGCAAGGACCCTTTCCAAATATTACTTGTAAATCCTTGACCATATCAAGTATGTCATCACCAGTACGGAGGACGGGCTTCTTTCAGTGATCTGCCTCACCTTTGAAATGCTTGCCTTTCTTTCTTAAGGCATGCTTGGTCGGAAGAAATCGACGATGTCCCAGGTACACATTCTTCTTGCATTTGTCCAAATATATACTTTCAGTCTCATCTAAACAGTGCGTGCATGCATGCATGGTATCCCTTGTTTGTCTGTCCTGAAAGGTTACTAAGAGCAGGCCAATCATTGATGGTTACAAATAGCAACGCTCGCAGGTCAAATTCCTACTGTTTGTGCTCATCCCACACACGTACACCTTTTTTATCCCAGTAAAAGTTCATCAACTAATGGCCTTAGGTACACATCAATGTCGTTGCCGGTTGCTTAGGGCCTTGGATGAGCACTGGCATCATAATGAACTTCCGCTTCATGCACAACCAAGGAGGAAGGTTATAGATACATAGAGTCACATGCCATGTGCTATGCTTGCTGCTTTGCTCCCCAAATGGATTAATGCCATCTGCACTTAAACCAAACCATAAGTTCCTTGGGTCATCTGCAAAGTCCGGCCACTCTCTCTCGTTTTTTCTCCCCTGCGACCCATCAGCGGGTACTCTCAACTTCCCGTCTTTCTTACGGTCTTCTTTGTGCCATCGCAACGACTTGGCATGCTCTTTGTTTTGGAACAAACGTTTCAACCGTGGTATTATAGGATCATACCACATCACCTTGGCAGGAATCCTCTTCTTGGGGCGCTCGCCCTGAACATCATCACCAGGGTCATCGCGACCGATCTTATATCGCAATGCATTGCATACCGGGCATGCATTCAAATTCTCGTACTCATCGCGGTAGAGGATGCAGTCATTAGGGCATGCATGTATCTTCTGCACCTCCAATCCTAGAGGGCAGACAACCTTCTTTGCTTCGTATGTACTGTCGAGCAATTCGTTGTCCTTTGGAAGCTTATTCTTCATTATTTTCAGCAACTTTTCAAATGCCTTGTCAGATACACCATTCTCTGCCTTCCATTGCAGCAATTCCAGTGTGGTACCGAGCTTTGTGTTGTCATCTTCGCAATTTGGGTACAACCCTTTTTTGTGATCCTCTAACATACGCTGCAACTTCAACTTCTCCTTTTCACTTTCGCAGTTTCTCTTTGCATCAGCAATGGCCCGACCAAGATCATCAGCGGGCTCATCTGATGCCTCAGCTTCTTCTTCTTCATTCTCTTCCCCCATTGTAGTACCATCTGTAGGAGATATGCCCTAGAGGCAATAATATATGTTATTGATTATCTCCCTGTTCATAATTAGGTTTATGTTCCATGCTATAACTGCTATGGTTCTCGAGTCTACAATAACCACGAGGCTCGGAGGAAGACTCATATGCACGTGTGGAATAATAAACGGTAAAATGTATTCCTAGTCTGGCCTCTAAGACTGGCTCAAGTATTGCATGATGATCCTGTTTTCCTGATCATGGGCATGGCTATGCCGGCAATTTTGAGGGCACAATGTTAGAAGAACATTTGTGTTGAATCGACCCGAATTGATGTTATGCTATGAGATTCATTCGTCATAAGTTAATGGTTAATAACACAGAGATGGTTAACGTTTGCATAATTCCTTAGACCATGAGAGTATCGAGTTACTTCATGCTTGCTTCATGAACTTTGGGGTTTGTTAAACGTCATCCGTAAATGGGTGGCTATTACGGCGGCTTACGGGTTCATGGAAAAGTATGTCAAGTAACTTGATAGCTCAAGATTGGGATTTGCTCCTCCGACGATGGAGAGATATCTCTGGGCCCTCTCGGTGTTACGGTATCCATCATCGTCTGGCCAGACACTTTGTGATTTGATCACGGGGATGCCGGAACACGGGAACGAGAAAAGAGAACAATACCGGTAACGAGGTAACTGGCATAGTGGACAAGTTGTTGATCCGCGGGGATGCCAACATGTCTCACCTCGGGTATTTGTAACATATCGCGAAGCAACAGGAATAGCACACGGCAACTGGAGGTTCACTCGAATATTCATTCGTGTGGGTATAGGGGTCAATATGGGTGTCCACGGCTCCGATGTTGATCATTGATCGGAAGGGGTTCCGGGTCATGTCTATGCTTCACCGAACCTATAGGGTCACACGCTTAAGGGTCATCTATCTGCTGAATACTAGATGGGGAGTCTGAGAGAAAATCACCGAAAAAGTTTCGGACGAAACGGAAACGTTCCGGAGAGGATATCGGAATAGTTCCGGTGAAACCGAAAAGTTGTTTCGGAGTACACCATAAAGTCAAAATGGTTTCGGTACATGCCTGATAATTCTTGGAGGGTGCCAGAATCGTTCTGGAAACTTTCTGGAATTTTCCGGGATGAAAACCGGAAATGTTCCGGAGCTGCCGGAACCGCTTCAGATGCTTTTCGCAGATGAAAATCACTAAACCGGAATTGTTCCGGCTCGCATTGAAAATTATTTTGGTGGGTACTGGAAATGTTCTAAGCCCACATGAATATTTTCAGTTCGATCAGACGCTGAAAAATGTCGTCATGAATAGTGAAAGTGCTTTTTGGGATATTTATGGAAAAGTCACCTTTTGAGATATTTTCCCAAAAGGTTTCTAGAAGGCTTGGGGGCCAAGCAACCCTACCCCTTGGATTTCCTATAAATAGAGGTGGAGGGGCTGCCTCCACACTCAACTCCTTCTCACATACAAGTGCCATGACATTTCTGGCTTCTCTCTCCCTCCCAGCAAAATAGTTTCGTAGAGCCGAAAGGCTGTCTGGGTTCCGGTGGGAACTAGTTCTGGACGGCGAAGCCCTGCCGGATAGATGACACCGTATGTGTGCAACCCCGTAGAGAGGTCGTAGATTCGATCTTTTTGCCCGAGGGGCTGTTCGAGGGTCCTCCCAAAGGGCTGTCCGAGTTTCTGTCCGAGTTTCGGGGGTCCTCCCGAAGGGCTGTCCGTGAGGCCTCCCGGAGGGCTGTCCGAGGATCCGTCCGGTGGGACTATCCGAAAGACTGTCCAGAGGCCTCCCGGAGGCCTGTCCGAGGATCCGTCTAGTGGGACTATCCGAAAGACTGTCCAGAGGCCTCCCGGAGGGCTGTCCGAGGATCCGTCCGGTGGGACTATCCGAGGGACTGTCCCGAGGCCTCTCGAAGGGCTGCCCGGAGATCCGTCCGGTGAGCTGACGAGGGAGTACATCCTCGCGGTTGGGAGGTTGTAAAATCCTAGCTGCGGGGATCTGCACCGCCGATCGTCATCGACTCTACTTCCGCTGCGCTACGAGTCGGTAACGAAACAGATCAAACCTTGTATGCAGTCTCCATAGTGATCCTGGGCTGGTGCGTAGGTCGAATTTTTTTGTTTTCTGCTTCGTTACCCAACACCATCATATTCATGACACCCAGGATAGTTGTCGTCATCCTCTTCTTCTTCATTCTCTTCCATTAGAACCCCTCTTTCTCCGTGCTTGGTCCAACAATTATAGCCGGACATGAAACCGGACGTAAACAGGTGGACGTGAATCTGTTTTGAGCTAGAGTAAGTCTTATCATTCTTACACACACCACATGGACAACACATAAAACCATCCCGCTTGTTTGCCTCAGCCGCATGCAAAAAACTCTGCACGCCATTAATGAACTGGGGAGAGCGTCGGTCATCGTACATCCATTACTGGTTCATCTTCATTACACAACACCGAAAAGACCAAATTAATACAAGTTCATACATAAAGTTCATACACACTTATTTTCTCATAAAACAACATACAACTATCTAGATAAAACATTTAAATGCAACAACAAATGCGATCAAAATTGCAACTAAGGTAGCAATTGATCCAACAACATAATGATACCAAGCCTCTTTATTAATGGCATATTTTCTAATCTTTCTAATCTTCAAGCGCATTGCATCCATCTTGATCTTGTGATCATCGACGACATCGGCAACGTACAACTCCAATTTCATCTTCTGTTCTTTAACTCTTTTCAATTTTCCTTTCAAATCCTCGTTTTCTTTTTCAACTAAATTCAACTTCTCGACAATAGGGTCGGTTGGCATTTCCGGTTCAACTACCTCCTAGATAAAAATATCTATGTCAACTTGATGGGCATAATTGTCATTAACACGAAATGCAACAAATAGTTATAAAAGAGAATATACCACATCCGAATCGTAAACCAGACGAGGGCCGACGGGCACGGATATCATAACCATGGCACTATATATAACAACAATCATACAAGTAAGAAAATTATGCAAGTAACTATCTAAATCATACAAATACGATTTTTTTAATAAAAATGATAAGAACACAAGAAGAGGCTCACCAAGGTGGTGCCGGCGACGGGACGGTGCGGGAGATCGACGGTGGTTAGGACGGGGACGGGAAGGCAGACTAAGTAAACCACACCTACACATATGCAAACTAAGGAGTTAACTTGAGCTCAAATTGCATATAAATCAAAAAAACTACCACATAATTACACCCAAACTAAAACCCACAAATCACTATACTTATAAAGCATTGCACGAGCTGATCTAGCAATAAGAGATGAAAGGACAAAGTTGCTAACCTTTGTGGACACTTGGATGGATTGGGGTGCCTCAAATCTTGACAAATCTTGGCAAAAATGGAGGGAGGAGCTCGAGCTAGGGGAAGAACAGAGAGGGGAATTCGAATAGAGAAAATAGAGAAATGGAGTCGGGCTGGACGAAGGGTTTATATAGGGAAAGCTTTAGTCCCGGTTTGTTATACAAACCGGGACTAAAGGTCCACCTATAGTCCCGGTTTGTATCACAAACCGGGACTAAAAGGGCTCGTGGGGGCCCCAGGCTGACACCAGCCTGCCACCACCCCTTTAGTCCCAGTTTGTGATACAAACCGGGACTATAGGTCTAGAATGAACCGGGACTAATGGGGCCCGTACACCCCGACCTCTCCTAGCCGTTGGAACCAGGACTAATGGACACATTAGTCCCGGTCCAAAGCCAAACCGGGACTAAAGGTTGAAACTGAAGGCCTGTTTTCTACTAGTGAAGGATCCCCTGACGTACTTCAACATGCCATTTATCAACGACTTGTGGGCCTAGGGGAGCTCTGTCCTGTTGCTGCAGTTCTACCTTTTAACCATAGAGAATTTGTTCAACTATCAGCTATTTGTGCATTTTTTGATGATTCATTGGCCAATTATTGTCGGTAATACGAGGTTCTAGTAGTGTTAGTCTAGAAGCCACAAGGCGGTCTTAAGGTCCCTTTGGTCAAGCTTTTTTATTTCTGTTGTGGAAAAGCTATAAGCCAACCAAAAGAAGAATTTTAAGAAAACGTTTGGGTTCGATGCACAGGCCGAACGCTCGGTCGGTTGAGTCCACGCGCACACGCTTCCAACGATTCAAGCTACGACATGTGGGGTGCTTGGGGTGCGAGGACCAACCCCTACCCGCAACACCTTCGTCTTCCCTTTTCTCTTCTTTCTTCTTTCCCCCGACGTAGCTCCGCATGCGGCTGAACCCAACCGTCCTTCTCCTCCCCCTCATCCCCGCAGATCTCGTTCTCCCCCCCCAACCACATATTCTCTTCCTCCCAATGCCCTGCCTGCCATTTGTTTTTTGCTTCGAGCTGCTACCCACAAGGGGGCGAGCTGCATCCTGCAAGTGACGAGCTGCGTCCTCCTAGCGCCCCCCACCCGCCATTGTTTTGTGCAGGCATGTCTACGAGCTGCATCCTTAGAAGGCGACGGCTAGGAACACCTTTGCTAAATGCTGGAACAATGCCCGTCAGGTGCTGCCACCAACGGACGGGGCAAGGCGAAGCTGTTCTTCTACGGCAAACCACGAACGTTGGTTGAAAGGGGGAGCAGGACAGCAGATGCTGGAACTATAATCTAGGTTTTCTACAACAGGCGAAGTCGAAAACTGAAACCAACAGTGGTGATTGTTGCAACTAGGATCAACGCTAGAGCCAACAACGATTTTTGCTGCAACCAGTCGATGCCGAAGCTGGAATAGGCAGCTGGATTTGCTACAACGGCTGCAGTGTTTCTCCGACGACGACCAGGGTGGAGTCTGTTTTGCTGGAACTAACAATGATTTGCTACCACCGTATCAACTTTTTACTGGACTATCATTTTTTGCTACCGTGGTCTTTTAGTTTTACTGGAAACATCGCCATTTTTTTTGCTACAACTAGCTTTGGCTGCGAGCGACGCCATCGTCGCCATTAATGTTGCAATTGTGGGACAACAACACTGGTGAGGAACGGGGTTTACGGCCGCCGCCGCGGGCGGCCACCATGGATGCAACATGGTAGGCGAATGGAAAAAGATGTTACACTCAACGCCTTTTTGTTGTGATTGATGACGGTGAGTATCGGCGACGAGCCTCGACGACGAGCGTCGCGAGGACGAGGCAAGGAGGAGAGGGTGGGAATGGGTGTTGTGGGGGCTCGAGGGAGAGGGGCCGCTGCCATGCGGCGACCTACTAAGGATTCAACGACCTCATGAGCTAGGTTTAGCACCCCCGCAATTGCAGTCCCAGTCCTCCGTCCTGGCCCGCTGCCCAAAGCAATGCTTCACCACCACCCCACCGGAAGGTAACTCCCCCACCCATCTCCTCCATCCCCCCCACTCTCTTCCATTCCTCCTTGCTACCTCTTCTATCCGGCCTTTGTATGCTGCAGCGCGGATATGGGTCAACCCTCTTTTCCTTCCGCCATCCTGCATCCCTACTTTCTCCCTCTGCCAGCCAGCCATCGTCCAGCCGGTCCTCTTGCAATGTCGTCCAGATCTGCACCAGCCCTCTCCTCCCTATAATGTCCTCCCTCACTCACTCTTCTATACACCCTCTTCGCTGTCCAGACAATTTTATGCACAAAATGAGAAATTATTTGGTGTTTTGTTTTCTAGAGAACATGTATGGATGGAGGTTATTAAAGTGCTTCGTTTGTTCAAATTAGATTCTATATGATTTCCCTAGAATTCCTAGTGACCGATTGTCTTTCTCATGCTCTGTTCCGATGGGAAGATCATTTTATTTTAGATGCACTATACGACTATGAATTCAGTTGCAAACTTGCAATGGCAAGGCAAGAATTTTGAATGAACATTAGGCAATGTGCCAAGTATTACATAAAAGAGACAATATTCATTCCATGCATATGTCGCACATAGTATACAACCTCCCCTTTTACAATTAGCATCCCAAGTCTAGTGAGATTACAGTTTCAGATTCTTCTATTATGATGTGGTAGCTAACTGAATAATCAAATAGTGCGATTAGTTATACCTAACCTTAGCATCCCATATTTAATCTAGTCTCCAATGGTTGATGTGATTATTCATGAAATATCAACTTCGAAGAGAATGTGGGATTTATTCATTAGTTGTATTGATGCACAGTGTTTGCATTGAGTACGTGATGACGAATAATTGCATGGACATTTCCATGGGTGTTGTTATGGTAAATCAAGTCACTGAAATTGCACATGTGAAGTATGACTAACAAGGCTGAAAAGGTGGTTTGGGATGATGCACATGTGAAAAAAAGTCATTGAAATTTTCAAAGAAGAGGTTAATGATGGGAATATACCCTAGGTCTTATCTCACTAGGAATGGTTGGAAAAACGTTATGGGGAATTTGACGCAATAACGGGGAAGAAACATGCAAAGCTCCAATTCAAGAACAAAATGGGGTGCAATCAAAATAAAGTATGTTTTTGCATGGAGTTGACAGATGAAGCATTGGGCTTGGATGGGATGATGCAAAGCAAACCGTTGATTAAAGTTTTCAAAACCTTATGAAAAACGCCGATGTGTAGCTTTTCACCGGGTTTGGGAACATTTCTTTTTTTCTTTGTTTTCTTCATCATTTTTTCCTTTTTTCCCTTTTGATTTTTTTACTTCTATTTTTTGGTTCCCTTTTTACCTTCAAAACTTGTTCCCAAACGTTTAAAAAATACAAAAGCTTCCGGAAGAAGTTATTTTTGACTTAAATATTGGAACTTAATTTTTTTCCCAAATATTCTAAATTTCAAAAACTAAATGTGGGATTCAAGTCTAGCCAACCTCAACTTTCTTCATACTAAAAGGCTTTGTTCATATCGTTGTTGTAGATTCAATTTCAAAAATAATAATAATCAGGTTTCCAAAAATGTTTATTTTTTTTTAAAAAATGTTCAAAATTTATTTGGTTTGTTTAAACAATATTCGTGGTTTCAAAAAATCTTAGTGCTTTTCAAAAAATGTTCACAAAGTTAAAATAATATTCACAATCTCTAAACAATGTTCGCGTTTACGAGAAATGGTGAAAATTTATAGAACTGTTCATGATTTTATAAGGTTATCAACATTTTTGTAAATGTTTGTTCTCAAAAAATGTTCAAAATTTTGTAATAATGTTACCATGTAACAAAATTTTAAAAATTGAGAAAACAATTCATTTAAAATAAATGTTTAATTTTTTAATAAAAACTCTTTGACTTTTCTAGAAAATATTATGATTTAAAAAACTTCTTAATTTGAAATAAATTTCAAAATTGTGTTCACAAATAATTTTTGAAAATTTTCTGTGACTTACCAAAAAATGTTCACAAACAGGTTAAAAATTCAGAATATTTTGAAAAAATTGTTCAAAACACATGATTAACATTTGTATATATATGATGAAATATTTCCATCATTTGTTTAATTCATGGTCAATATATTTTATATATGCATTTAACATTTTCCAAATGCTTGATTAACATTTCTTAAATATTTATTCAACCGTTTTTCAAATGCTTGATTGGAATTTTTATATACATGATCAAAACTATAATATTATTTAAACATGGTCAATATTTTTTCTATACACATTTAACATTTTGAAATGCGTGATTAACATTTTTTAAATACTTGTTGAATAATTTTTGGAAATGCTTGATTAACATTGTTTTATATAATAAAAAAATTCTTTGTTTTTTATTAAATTTATAAAAATATTATATAAAATTTTGAAATGCTTGATTAACATTTATCAAATAGTTGTTCAAATGTTTTTGAAATTCTTGATTAACATTTTTCAATACATGATCAATATTTTTATACCTTTTTTGTATAGGTGATAAACATTTTTCTATATATATTCAACATTTTTCAAATGCTTGGTCAATATTTTTCAACTGTTTCCTATTGATTTTTTTTCTAATATATATATTTAGAATATTTTAAAGTATAAACAGAAAACATAAAAAAAAGGAGGTTGTTGCCTCCCGCGCGGCTGGGCTGGTACTTCGGGAGCTGCCCCGACGCAAGGCTTCCCGAGACATAGGTGCGTCCGTCCGCTATAGTATACACAGTAGCCGAGTTATAATGGGCCGGCCTAGTCGGGGATTCCCTGTATGGCGAGTGGCTGTTTGACGCAGAACGCATCATATAGGAGCACCCGCAGCCGAGCACGAGTAGGCAAAAAATGAAGCATACGCAGGAGCAGCCGCCACACTCATCTTCCAAGTCCGGAGTTTCTAAAAGAAATTTAAATCTATCTCCTTCCCCTGTTCGGCTATTCCCTATTTCCCAATTCGTGGGCGACGAGCGACACGAGACGAGCTGGAGTGAAATCTGTGAGAGCACCTACACGTCAGGTGCCTGAAATAAATTTTAGTTTCAGTCACTTTTTCTTTGTACCATTATATTTTGATCCAATGGACCAAAGAGCGTACTGCCCAGAGAATCTGCATGCTCCCTCCAGATTTGGTAAAAAGCCTAATGACGGGAGCGTTTCTTGCCAGCATTGACGCAACATGCATGCAAGTTTTCCTTTCCCGGAGATGTGCATGCAGTTCTGCATTTCCTGTGATGCTACAACAAGTACAAGGCTAAGCTTATCTTATCTTGGCATTTGTGATTTTACGGCTTCAACTTCATTAGGGAGAATTTGCAAGCATGACAGGTAATTAGCATATATGAGAAAAATCTAATGGCCAAAATTGACTAAGCAACAAAAAAACCATTAGCATATATGAGCAAAAACATTAGCATATATGAGAAAATAAACAATTTTATTCTTTTGTGTAAGTCATTTTTCCATGTGATGAAATAAAGTCATACTATATTAAAAAGAAGATATGTATATTTTTCTAAGGTTGAACGATTAAAGAATTTAGGTGTTAGTGTTACCCTAAAGGAGGGAAATTTTGGAAAAAAATGGAACTTGAAATAAATTATTAGAAAACGTTGCACATAGATTTCGTAGAGCTTGGACTGTTCCATAATTTGCAAGAATGATTATATAGTAGTACAGTTTTCAAACAATGATATGATATGCACAAATATTGCATAGAACTACAAGTATACAACCTTGTTATATCGAGTGTTCGGATAGCATTACAATGCGACATGTCGAACATGAATTAAATCTCATATGAATGGTGTCGTATCTATCATCTCCCACTCACTCTCTCTCTCTCTCTCTCTCTCTCTCGCGCGCGCGCGCACACACACACACACACACACACACACACACACACACACACACACACACTCATGAGCACCTATTCATATGGTGCATGCTTACACACAGAAGGACATGCATGAATACACGCGCGCGCCCACACACACACACTCACACACAAACATGCATGAAGGAAGACAAAGTACAAAACTAAAAAAAATCTAAGAAAGAATGAATTAAGGGCATTTGTATTGCCCTATAAATAGAAAGAAAATGAAAAGAAAAGCAAATGATGAGACAAAAAATTTCACATAATTGGTACCAAAATTGCAATGTTTCATAATATAAAAAATGAGTATATAGCAGTGCAATTTTCACATATAGAATCATTTGTACATCGATTGCATAAAACTTGAGTGAGTATATGCCGGTATTATACCTAGTGTTTATGTTACAACTTTATTATGGTGACTACATCTTAATGTTGTCACCCCCTCCCCTTCAAGCACACACTGAAAATGTACACACAGATGCACACTCACGCATGAACATGCACACAGGCACACACACACACACACACACACACACACACACACACACACACACACACACACACACACACACACGTGCGCAAAACACATGAGCACACAGAAGAACATGCACGAAGTGCACACATAAACAATAAATTGGTTGAACTTCGAAAAACTAACATATAATACCGTGCACACACACATAATAGTTGAAATCAACTTAAACAAAAAGAAGGTCAAACTAAAACTAAAAAATAAAGATAAAAACTAAAAACATTGTTTTCTAAGAAATAATTAATTAAGGGCATTGGTATTACCCTAAAGAAGAATAAAATAAAAAACATAAAAAATGATGCTAAAAAAATTGCACATAATTGGTACACCAATTGCATCTATCTATTATCTACTAAAAGCAAAATACAGAGGATCAAAAGAAATATGCTAGAAAATTCCACGTTAATCAGAAAATACTAACCTTTGACCTATTATAATTGATAAAATTAATAATCAGTGACCGTTCAATTTACGTCACATTTATTTATTTAAGATATATGATCTGGTGGGCTCAAAGGAATTTTCTTTATGAAAGGGCTCAAAGGACTTACCGTGTCAAATGTACATGAACATATATTCAAGAAAGAAAGATACAATCCTAGAAAAAACCCCACAACATGCCAACCTGGACTCTGCGTTAAAAAAGAAAAAGACAAATTGGACTCTGCGGCCAAAAACGATTAATATATTGCCCGAGGAAAGAAACATGGCCACGTTACTTTTTTTTACCACCAAACTTACGTTACGTGGATAGCAGATGTATGCACAAGCTTCAGAAAATAATCACATGTTTTGACATAAAAAAAAACAATCAGATGATTCCCAAAAAAGAAAAAGAAAAACAATCAGATGTATGCACACATGTCCCTTTGGCGAATAAAACAAACATTCTCCTATTAAATTCAACTATCAGAAAAGGTAAAAAGTGGGTAGTAAGCATCTTACAAACTCATACATGATCATATGCAGCACGCTTATAGCCATGTCTAATATTGTAGAAAGCTAAGCATATGACATTGGAATGGTTTCGGATATCTTCAAAGAACTAACCTAAAATTAGTAGTTGTCAGTTTAATTTTAAATTTGATGTACTTTAAATATTTTCACCGTCTAAACTTAAATTTAGCATGTAATTTCTCACGACAAACATTTAAATTTCTACTCATGATCATGACAATAGTCCAATCGTTTTTTATAAAGGATAAATTGTCCGGGTCACATTACGAACCTTACCCCTACGTATTGATAATTAAATATCAAGTACACACAGGTGAATGCCACATAAACTAATCAAGTATTAGTTGAGCTTCCAAACTTTACTTCTCTTGACTAATCTAATATACGAAAAACATTGAATGGTCCTTACTAAATTTCGAACCTTGCTTTACTGTTCCCTACATTCCTAAATATAAGACCTTTTAGAGATTTCACTATGGACTACATACGGAGCAAAATGAATGAATGTACACTCTAAAATACGTATATATACATCCATATGTGGTCTATATTGGAATCTCTAAAAGGTCTTATATTTTAAAACGGGGGGAGTATATAGTACTATATAGCTTACAGATTTACATACTGATAACTAAATATTACGTAGACAAGTGAATGTTACATAAACTAATCAACTGTTAGCACATCATCCAATATTTACTTCTCTTTACTAATCTAATATATGAAAATAATTGATTTGTCCTTGAAAAACCATCTACTATATAGGTTATAAAATATAAACTCGACTATACCGTACAGATGGATGACTATACAAAACAAACCGAAAGAAAACAATATTACTGATTATAGTAAAATTTAAAAGCATATACACACGTTTTAGAAAGAAGTTATTTAGTTAATTAATGTTCCAAAGAGGAACACACATGTTATTTTTATGAGAGAGGAAGCTCCGCACTGACCTACATATGGAAAATAAAATATTTTTAAATTCAGCATTAATCAGAGAAAATTAATTACAGACGTCCGATTGAATTATGTTGTGCTTAGATTGAGCGTATGGTCTATATTGTTACATGCGAGCACACCAATTATTCCTAGGCATAATATCGAGCAACTACAATGTTAATGTAACATAATTAAAAAATAATCTTAGAAGTTAGTGATAAAAGGTGGTTTTTTTTGCGGGAACAAAAAAGATGAATTAGACTAGAGTCTTCAAAAGAATTTGAGGCTGATGGCAGGAGCTATTCCATAGTCGGTGTTGAACAGAAGAGATCAAACCAAAGATGAGCGTGGAAGGAGAGGGGTAGGTGGTGGGTAATTACACAATTGCTTGAAAAAGGGAGGGAAATGATACTACTATAGGAATATCAATACAAACAAAAGAAGTTTGTTGTTAGGACAATTCAGTGATACTATGTCATCTTCTGCATCCGTAATGCATGCCTCCAACATTTTATTTTTCAAAGGAACTTAAAAAACATTGAATTATAACTTTCATCAAATTTTACAATGGAGACTGTTTGATATGTAAGACTACAAATCTTACGATGTTTTCTATACATCAGTGACTTTGAAAAGAAAAAAACTAATTGTTGGCATCTAAACATTTGGAAACAGAATATGTCTCATGGATACTTATTTAGTTTTTGGAATAGTGTTACTAGCATGGGTGGTACTGTTAGATGACACAACAAATACAAATGAGCCAAATTGTAAACCACTGAAATAAGCGGAAAACAAGGAGAGATTCCAAAAAAAAATGCAAATGTAATACTACTGGACTAGACAATGTTCTACAAATTTTTTAGAAGAATTTCCCTAAATCTGACTATGAATATATATATAAACGCACTGATGAAAATTTCTAAAAGAAAATAGTACACCGAAAGTTATTTTCTATTTTATTTTATCTTTGATTTTCAAATCATATTTATATACACAGAACTCATAGATTTTGCGTCTTATAGATAGTAGACATGTCTAAAATGTCATATTCCGGAACGAAAAATGTTACTTGGGACGAAAATATAGAGAAAAGGTAATTAATTGGATATTTTCAATGTTTAGTTCACCTACATATGTGGATAAGATAATTTATTTTGCCATTCCATCAAAAGATAGCATTACCCTTGCTCGGCTCTGCTAGACTCTCACCGTTATTTCGAAACATAGAACTTTATAATTGTGCATCTTACACCAACAGTCAATACTTAAAATGTTAACTCACATGATAATTTTATGTTGTATAACATTATAGCCTACTCCCAAGTGGAACATATCGCCATAAATATAGTAAACTTACCTTTCAAATCATATTATTTATTCACCCATGAATTTAAAAATAGTATAGAGTTTACGAAAAAATGGGATATTATATTTGGGTATTTATTTGCGGTTGTTGTAGAATTGATTATTTCATACTACACGATGTGAAAATCCGTCGCTCACTAAAGAGTACGCCCTCGCATTTGCAAGGGCCACTTTGCTAGTTGTTTAATAATATAAAAAATACATACATAGCAGTGCAGTTTGGACGCAACAGTATGATTCTCACATCAATAGCATAAAACTTGATTAAGTATATGCTGATATTATATCTAGTGTTTAGGTTAAAATTAATTATCTCAACACGATCAACTAAAAATGCATCTTGATATTGTTTGTCAGCCCTCCCCTGCAAATAAACACAGGCAGATGTACACGTGATGCATGTCCACACAAGGACATGCACATGAACACACACAAACGCGCATGCACACGAGCTCACACAAACGCGCAGAAACATGCACAACACATAAAAGAATCATATACAACCCTGCGAGTGTGGTCTTCATTGACTGGCCTGAGGACCTCGCTGTACATTATTTATTTTTGAGGTGCTTTGTACTACATCTCAATCTTCAATATAATCCTGAAGTTCTTTCCAAATAATTAAATTACACAGCACATAGAGGAACCCACACAGACGAAGAAAGAAACAAAAAGCAAGGATACACACACGGACACACGAGAAGGAAAAAAGAACGACACATGTGTTAGGAATGGCAACATATATTACTAGAAGGCCAAAGCCACCATATATATGATGTACATGAGGATGCCAAAAGGCAAGAATACAAAAGACCAAAGGCCATCATCAATATAGCTCTAACACCCCCCCTCAAACTCATGGTGGATCCACAACACTGCGTTTGGAGAGGTGAAATCTATGTTGCGCTCTAGTCTGTGCCTTCGTGAAGAAGTCTGCTAGCTGTAACTCGGAAGGCACATACTGAAGAGCAATAGCATGATCCTGCACAGCAGCGCGGACATAATAAGCATCAACACCAATATGTTTGGTAAGTTCATGCTTCACGGGGTCCCACGCAATACTGATAGCACCTGTACTGTCCGACAAGAGGGTGGTTGGTGTAGTAACAGAAACACCAAAATCCTCCAGTAGCCATCGTAACCAAGTCACATCTGCCGTCAGAAGGGCCATAGCTCTCAACTCGGCCTCTACACTCGAACGAGAAACTGCAGTCTGTTTCTTCGTCTTCCAGGCAATGAGAGAACCACCAAGAAAAAAACAGTAAGCAGAAAGTGAACGGCGATCTGAAGGATCACTGACCCATGTAGCATCTGAATAGGCCTGGAGCTGTAACGAGGGAAAAAAGACGATGAGAGATCGTGCCACGAAGATATCGTAGAACACGAAGAAGGTGACTGTAGTGAACTGAAGTGGGAGCGGAAACAAACCGACTCAAAATATGGACATGATAGGAGATATCCGAACGAGTGACAGCAAGATATAGAAGACTTCCAAGAAGATGACGATAACGCGTCGGATCAGACAAGAGCTCACCATCAGAAGCACGAAGGTTAACATTGAGCTCCATAGGAGTCTCGGCAGTGCGCTCATCACTAAGAGCCGCACGAGTAAGAAGATCCTAGATATACTTTTCTTGGGAAATAGAAAAGTCATCAGTGGTGGAGGAAACCTCAATCCCAAGAAAGTAACGAAGGGGACCAAGATCAGGCATAAGAAACTGCTCACCGAGACAGGCTTTGACAAAAGAAATGTACTCAGAATCGTCGCTAGTGATGATCATGTCATCAACATATAGAAGAAGAAGAGTGCGACCACGAGCAGAAAGGTGGACAAATAGCGCTGGATCATGAGCACCGGGAGAAAAACCAGCTGCAGTGACCACAGAGGCAAAACGCTCAAACCAAGCGCGGGGGGCTTGCTTAAGGCCATATAGAGAGCGACGAAGACGGCAAACCATGCCATCGGGAACTGAATACCCAGGTGGTGGCTGCCTATAAACTTCCTCACGCAACTCACCATTAAGAAAGGCATTCTTAACATCAAGCTGAGACACGAACCAGTGGCTAACAGAGGCCACAGCGAGAAGTGTGCGGACAGTGGTCATATGGGCCACAGGAGCAAAAGTCTCATCGTAATCACGACCATGCTCCTACTAAAAGCCACGAGCCACAAGACGAGCTTTATAACGCTCAAGAGAACCATCAGAGCGAGTCTTAATCTTATAGACCCACTTACAAGTGATGGGACAGACATGGGGAGGAAGGGAAACCAAGTCCTACGTGCCGTTGCGCTCAAGGGCAGCAATCTCCTTTGCCATCGCAAACTGCCATTCAGTATGAACAATAGCATCTCGATAAGAAGTCGGCTCAAGAACGGTCGAAAGACCATAGCGAGCAGGAGAATATCGGTCAGGGGGCGGACAAGGACGAGAACGGAAACCATAAGTTGGTTGAGAGGAGGAAGACGACACACCAGAAGTAGAGGGCGCATCGATAGACTTGTCCACAACACGCAAACGACGATTATAATTGAAAGGAAATGACGGAATAGGTGGAATCACTGGAGGTGGAGACGGGAAATGTATCAGTGATGAAGGTGGAGAAGGGGAAGGTATCGGTCATGAAGGTGGGGAAGGGGAAGGTATCAGTGATGAAGGTGGAGAGTCATGCGGTGAGGGAGGAGAAGAAACCCTAGGAGAGGACGGCGTCGGATCTGCAACAGCGGGACGAGGAATAGGAATACTGGGCACAAAGGGAGGTGTATCTGGAAATGTAAGAAAAGAGATGTCCTTTGTGGAAAAGGCCGACGAGGATGGACGCGGGTAGAAGGGACGAGATTCATCAAAGGTCACATCCCGGGAAATACGCATCCGGCGACCGACAGGATCCCAACACTGATAGCCCTTGTGCTCATCACTGTATCCGAGAAAGACACACTCAACAGACTGGGCGGTTAGTTTGTTTCGTTCATGAGGGGCAAGCAAAACATAGCAAACGCAACCAAACAAACGAAGCGCCGAATAATCAGGAGAACGGCCAGAAAGACGCTCGAGAGGAATATCACCCTCTAGAGCAGCAGATGGCTGAATGTTGATGAGATAGGTGGAAGTAGTAACAGCCTCAGCCCAGAAGTGAGGCGGAAGAGAGGCGGCGATCATCATCGCACGCGCCGTCTCAAGAAGGTGACGATGGTTGCGCTCGGCCACACCATTCTGAGCATGAGCACCAGGACAAGAGAACTGAGTAAGAGTACCCTGCTCAGCAAGAAATCCTCGCAGCGCATGGGAGATATACTCACCACCTGAATCTGCACAAAAAAACACGAATAGGAGTGGAAAACTGGGTATGAACCATGGCAGCAAAATTTTTGTATATAGATAAGACCTCACTACGAGAAGACATGAAATAGATCCAAGTGTACCGAGGAAAATCATCGATAAAGATAATATAGTAGCGATGACCCCCTTTCAAAGCAAAGGGAGCCAGACCCCAAACATCAGAGTGAACAATATCAAAAGGACGCTCGGACACTGACTCACTGTGAGGGTAGGGTAGCTGAATCTGCTTACCAAGCCTACAACCCATACAATCCAACGAAGCGTTATCGGAGACATACTCCAGAACACCGCGATGAACGAAAGACGAGAGACGAGAACCACATAAATGGCCAAGACGATGATGCCACTGCTGAAAAGAGCTGGTAGATGCAGCAACAAGGGTTGCGAGACTTGCGACAGTTGCAGTGGAAGGAAGACGAAGCCAGTCAAGCTCCCAGAGGCCATCAGATCATCGAGGGCCAGCACCAAGCAGAGCACCCGTGCGGCGTTCCTAAACAGAACATGAATCAAAGTCGAGAATGACCCTACAACTAGAGTCAACAATTTGACCACCAGATATGAGCTGCATTGTAAGTCGAGGAACATGAGCGACACATGGAACATGAAATGAAGAAGTGCTAAGAGTGCCTCGACTAGCTACAGGGAGAGGAGTGCCATAATCTGTAAGAACACGAACAGGAGACTCGACGGGTCGAATGGAGGTCAAAATGGAAGAATCATGTGTCATATGAAAAGATGCTCCAGTGTCAAGAATCCAAGGGGATGTACCTGAATGAGCAGAAGGTGGTCTCTCAGTGCCAGAAAAGTCAGTCACAGAACCCGCAAAACGTGTCGGTGAAGAATCCCAGGCAGCAAGCAGGCATCGGAGTTGCTCAATCTCATGCGCAGACAGGGACACCTCAGCAGAGGTCGAGGTACAAAAACCTGCCGACGAAGAGCAGTCACCACCACAAGTGAAAGCCGCATGTAGATTTGACGTAGAGTGGCCACCGCCGCGCGCGGAAGCCGCGAGAGGAGTCGACGTAGAGCGGCCACCGCCGCGCGCGGAAGCCGCGAGAGGAGTCGACGTAGAGCGGCCACCGCCGCGCGCGGAAGCCGCGAGAGGAGTCGACGTAGAGCGGCCACCGCCGCGCGCGGAAGCCGCGAGTGGAGTCGACGTAGAGCGGCCACCGCCGCGCGCAAAAGCCGCGAGTGGAGTCGACGTAGAGCAGCCACCTCCGCACGCGGAAGCCACGAGAGGAGTCGACGTAGAGCGGCCACCGCCGCGCGCGGAAGCCGCGAGAGGAGTCGACGTAGAACGACCCCCGCCGCGCACGGAAGACGCAAAGAAAGTCGACGAAGAGCAGCCACAACCGCGTGCGGAAGCCATAAAGGAGTCGACGCAAAGTGGTCGCTGCCATGCGAGAAAATCGGAGTAACAAACAACAAGGCCCGAGGAGGAGCACCAAGTAAAGATGGCAGCTGACTGTGTGAGGTAACATCGGATGGACAACCAGCTCCTGAAGACGAAGACATAGTACTTCCTTTTTTTTACTAAGGAATAAGACGGGCCAACTATAATCAGCCAAAGCCCAAGCCAGTTCGTGCAAGGCCAGAAACGAATAGCAAGTGGTGGCCACTTGCTGGCTCGATCCAATCTGGAATGCAGGGCAGCCCTGGCTCGGAATCCAGCGCACGCGCACGATGCATCGGGTAAAGGGCGCCGGAGATCAGCGGCTGGCAGCGGGAGATCGGATCCACAGGAGAGTGGCACGATCCTATCTTCGATCCAGAAGGAGAGGGCGGCCCGATGCTGGATGCGGGACGTCTTGACCTTCTGCAGATGACGACTCGGCTGCAACTGCAGGGCACGATGCAGTAGCGGACGTGGAGAGCCGGCGGGTGTGGCACCCCGATAGAGGGCCGACGCACGCCAGCCCCAGGATAAGACCTGGCGCACGTCAAAGACAGGATACAGCAATTCCAGGCATAAAATGGCTTTATTATACGAAATGGAGTATTACAATATTGTTGCTTACAACAATATTACCTAGCTCCAAGGCTAACTAAGGGGCGATAAAGGTCTCGGTTCAGCGGCAACGACGTCTCTGGGTGGGCTTCATAACTCACAGGACTGGCTGGGTTACGATCTAGCACGACGGATCATCTCCTGCAACTGGTCACGTGCAAGGCCAGGCGAGTACTTTGAATGTACTCGCAAGACAACCAAGTACATAGCATCCAAACAAGCAGCTGGCAAAGCAAGCCCTATGCAATATAAGAATTTATTTTAATCATGGCATGGAATTAACAGGAAAACATGGAACAAGCATGGCATAACATGGATCAGGCATATAATCTACATAGCATGGCAATATCACACTAGGTGCTTAAATTACTTACGGTCACCGAATACCAGCTTACTCTCTTCTGAGTTGTCCCACAACCCTCGAAATACTCATCCACCATCGAGTACTTCCGAGCACAAGACGAGTTCCTCCATCATTATCACCATTATTATGGTTGACCACCTACTGAGGTCTGGACGGGCTGTCCAATACCGTGGACGCGGCTATTCGAATAGATTTTTACACTCTGCAGAGGTTGCGCACTTTACCCACACCATGAAGCACCTGGCCTCGGGATCCCATTCGGGTGGACCAGCATTGCTCCAACGAAACCTGCCTGACCCGTGACTCTCCCATCGTACCACCGGCATTCATCCTCCCCCGGAGTCCTGCCACCTGTGTCCTCATGACACCTGCCACCGTCGTGGCCAAAGTAAACTGTCCCAAATGGGGATGTGCGCACATAACCATAAACTGGCTCACAAGGTTATCACCGCCTACCGGGCAGGGCAGCACGCGCGCATAACCTTCCCTCTCTGGTGGTACCGATAAAAGAGCACGCGATCAGACCAAGTCAAGGCCGTCCCATACAGGCAAATGTGGTTGCACGGATAAGCCCAGACAGGTGACTCAAGATCAACCAACTAGGTTGCATTAATTCAACTCCTCTTATCCACAAACTGCCGGATGCAACCCACAATAATCATAGACAGTAATCTCTTAATCCAACTCAACATATCCATCAACGTACCACTTCACCGACAATTAAAAGTGCTAGCATAGCAAAATCTTAGTACTGGTAGTCATGACATGAAATCAACCACAGTACTAACATGACTACGTCATTAGCAATATTATTACTAGCATTGGCAAAATATGGCATGAGAACAAGTCATAACCTCAGATGAACAGTAATGCTAACATCTAACACGGATGGCACAACAGGTGTATGCAAATGCGGACTAACGGTGGTATGGATGTAATATAATAAACACATAGAGTGCAACCAAAGTCATCACGCAAGTTCGGAGCTCATGGTAAGAGGTTGGCTTGCCTGGGGGGTCGATGGATACGCCGGGAGGAAGTGCGATCACCTTGCGGAAGAATTCGCCGGAAAGGGTTCCCTCATAGAGGGGCCAGATATAGGGCAAGGGAAAAATGGTCATTTCTACTGTTTGGACACATTATGAAAATGATGTCATCGGAACGGGCTCGACGAGATGAAGACGTGGGCGTTGGTTTTACCTCAATCGGAATTACAGTTGAGAAGTTGTGACCGTTCGTTCATTAGGCAGAAAAGTAGACAAAAATCTGTCCACTACTGCCCTTAACGGGCGAACGCTCACAACTTAACAGATTCGGCCGGCGGCTTAGGCTGAAAACGCATTTCGAAAATACGCTTTCAGGATGGGAAAGCGCGTTTCTGCTTTAGAACGCAGCAGAATACGCCTTCACCACTGAAAAGCGCATTTTGACATTACGCCTTCATTTAAACTGACGCGCGGGCCTGGTTAACTTTTCTCTCTCCAGCTGACATGCGGGCCCTGCCTCATCTCTTCTCTCTCCGCCCTCTGGCCGTCTTCCTTGCGCCCGACAGAAGCAGGGGAGGCGCCGGCCGGTGTGGCTGCCGTTGCTCCGCCGCGAGGGAGGGCCGGCCGGCGGGCCCAGGGGCTCCGCCGCTCCTCGCCGTACCCGGGGGCGGTCTCGGGGTCGCTGGAGGCGGACCACAGCGCCACATCCACTGACCGGGTTGTTGGGGAACGTTGCATGGGAAACAAAAATTTTTCTACGCACACACAAGATCTATCCATGGTGATGAGCATCTACGAGAGGGAGAGTGAATCTACATACCCTTGTAGATCGCTAAGCGGAAGTGTTCAGAAACGCGGTTGATGTAGTCGAACGTCTCCGCGATCCAAATTGCAAGTCGTCCCTCGATCCGATCACGAAATAGTGCCGAACGGACAACACCTCCGCGTTCAACACACGTACGGCTTGATGACGCCTTCACCTCCTCGATCCAGCGAGCGATGGTGAAGTAGTGGATGAGTTCCGGCAGCACGACGGCGTGATTGAGTAATCTTCAGAACGAGCCTGCCAGGCGTTCACAACGTCTAGAGACTCAACTGGAGCGGGTGGATCACCAAGCGGTGCATCAAGGACATAAGCCTTCTGGGAAGCCGTAAGGATAATCCTTAGATTACGGGCCCAGTCCACAAAGTTACTTCCATCATCTTTCAATTTAGCTTTCTCTAGGAACGCATTAAAATTCAGGGGTGCTACTGCGCGAGCCATGATCTACAACATAAATATAGCAAAGACAACTTAGACTATTGTTCTAGATAATGAGTTTAGTTAATCATATTACTTAAAAACTCCCACTCAAATTGACATCCCTCCGGTCATTCGAGTGAAACATGATCCAAATCCACCAACTCAAGTCCGATCATCACGTGAGTTGAGGTGGTTTCAATGGTGAACATCTTCATGTTGATCATATCTACTATATGACTCATGTTTGACCTTTCGGTCTCTTGTGTTCCGAGGCCATGTTTGTACATGCTAGGCTCGTCAAGTTTAACCCGAGTGTTCCGCATGTGCAAAACTGGCTTGCACCCGTTGTATGTGAACGTAGAGTCTATCACACCCGATCATCACGTGGTGTCTCGAAACGACGAACTTTCGCAACGGTGCACACTCGAGGAGAACACAATTTATCTTGAAATTTAAGTGAGGGATCACCTTATAATGCTACCGTCGTCCTAAGCAAAATAAGATGCATAAAAGGATTAACATCACATGCAAATCATAAGTGACATGATATGGCCATGAACTTGTGCTTTTGATCTCCATCTCCAAAGCACCGGCATGATCTCCATCGTCACCGGCATGACACCATGATCTCCATCATCTTGATCTCCATCAACGTGTCGCCATGAGGTTGTCGCACCGACTGTTGCTTCTACGACTATAGCTAACTCATAGCGATAAAGTAAAGCAAAAACGGCGAAAATAATTAATGACAACTCTATGGCTCCTGCCAGTTGCCGTACTCATCGACATGCAAGTCGTGATATTCTATACAACACATGATCATCTCATACATCACATATATCTCATCATGTACTTGGCCATATCACATCACAACATACCCTGCAAAAACAAGTTAGACGTCCTCTAATTGTTGTTGCAAGTTTTACGCGGCTGCTACGTGTATCTAGCAAGAACGATTCTTACCTACGCAAAAACCACAACGGTGATATAAAAATTGCTATTCCACCTTCTCAAGGACCGCCTTTGTCAAATCCGATCCGACTAAAGTGGGAGAGACAGACACCCGCCAGCCATCTTTATGCAACGAAGTTACACGTCAGTTGATGGAACCGGTCTCTTGTAAGCGTACGAGTAATGTTGGTCCGAGCCGCTTCATCCCACAATACCGCCGAAACAAGAAAAGACCAAGGGAGGAAGCAATCTGAATATCAACGCCCACAAAACCCTTTTGTGTTCTACTCGAGATCTCATCTACGCATAGACCTAGCTCAGATGCCACTGTTGGGGAACGTTGCATGGGAAACAAAGATTTTCCTACGCACACACAAGATCTATCCATGGTGATGAGCATCTACGAGAGGGAGAGGGAATCTACATACCCTTGTAGATCGCTAAGCGGAAGCATTATGAAACGCGGTTGATGTAGTCGAACGTCTCCGCGATCCAAATCGCAAGTCGTCCCTCGACCCGATCACGAACTAGTGCCGAACGGACAGCACCTCCGCGTTCAACACACGTACGGCTTGATGACGCCTTCACCTCCTCGATCCAGCGAGCGATGGTGAAGTAGTGGATGAGTTCCGGCAGCACGACGGCGTGGTATTGGTGGTGAGGAACAATCTCTGCAGGGCTTCGCCAAGCACTACGGAGATTATGACGGGAGGAACTAGAGGGTTAGGGTTGCCGGCACACGGCTTGGGAAATCTTGATGTGTCCCGTGTGTTAGCCCTGCCCCTCTATTTATATGTTGAGCCCTGGGGTCTAAACTTGGAGAGAAAGCCTCCACAAGGTCGGTTTTGCCCGCACAAGGTCGGTTTGGCCCGCACGGAAAGAGTCCAACTCGGATTCCAGCAGTATCGCGTACAAGCGGTAGTACCGCTTCACACAAGCGGTAGTACCGCTTACGCGGTAGTACTGCTTAAGGCAGTAGCAAAACTTCCTTTTGCACTTTCCAATACCTCGTGGGCTTTACCCCTTTGGCTCATATAAAGTGTTACTGCACCCGAACACTTCGGTAAACATCCGGAACCCCTTCCGGTGAATTCCGGAACCCTTCCGGAGATCAAAACACTATTATCACATATATCAATCTTTACCTCCGGACTCTTCCGGAGATCCTCGTCATGTCCGGGATCTTATCCGGGACTCCGAACAACCTTCGGTCACCAACAAAATAACTCAACTATACTAATCGTCACCAAACGTTAAGTGTGTAGACCCTGCGGGTTCGAGAACTATGTAGACATGACCGAGACACCTCTACGATCAATAACCAATAGCGGGACCTGGATGCCCATATTGGCTCCTACATATTCTACGAAGATCTTTATCGGTCGAACCTCTATGTCAAGGATTCAGTTAATCCCGTATGTTGTTCCCTTTGTTCTTCGGTATGTTTCTTGCCCAAGATTCGATCGTCGGTATCTCTATACCTAGTTCAATCTCGTTACTGGCAAGTCTCTTTACTCGTTACGTAATACAAGATCTCGTGGCTAACACTTTAGTCACATTGCTTGCAAGGCTCATTGTGATGTTGTATTACCGAGTGGGCCCTGAGATACCTCTCCGTCACACGGAGTAACAAATCCCAGTCTTGATCCATGCCAACCCAACAGACACCCTCGGAGATACCTGTAGAGCATCTTCATAGTCACCCAGTTACGTTGTGACGTTTGATACACACAAGGTATTCCTCCGGTGTCAGTGAGTTGCACGATCTCATGGTCATAGGAACAGATACTTGACATGCAGAAAACAATAGCAATAAACTGACACGATCATATGCTACGTTTATAGTTTGGGTCTTGTCCATCACATCATTCTCCTAATGATGTGATCCCGTTATCAAATGACATCTTATGTCCATGGCCAAGAAACCTTCACCATCTTTGGATCAACGAGCTAGTCAACTAGAGGCTTACTAGGGACACAGTGTTGTCTATGTACCCACACATGTATTTGAGTTTCCAATCAATACAATTATAGCATGGATAATAAACGATTATCATGAACAAGGAAATATAATAATAACTAATTTATTATTGCCTCTAGGGCATATTTCCAACACGGGTCACGGCGGCCGAGGATCTGCAGGGGACCGCGCCGGCAGGGCTCCCCCCTCCGGAAATGGAAACGGAGGCGGCTCCACCGGCATTGGGGCAGCTGCAGACGGGGCCTAGGGAGAGAGGGGAAAAGCCATGGGCCGATTTTGCCGCGGGGGTCCGGCGGCGGCCTTCTGCCATTGGAGGGAGCAGATAGCTCCGGGAGGTCGGGAGAGGGTTTGGCGAAGGGGCTGGACTTGCTGGCGATGAGAGGGTCTCGGGGCACACTTATATAGATGCGGGGAAGGGCTCTCGCGACGACGGCCGGAGCTTCCAGAGCTCGGCGAGGCTTCGGGACGGTGGCAGAGGCGGCCACGGCTAAGGAACAAGGGGGAGAGAACTCCAGAGGGTGCGCGAGTGTGGTGGGAAGCTCTCCGACGCTCCCGGACAAACCAGAGCTCGCTGGAGACGAGCTCCCGAAGCGTACGGAGCACAGAGCGCGGTTTTGGCGCGCTCTGCCCCTGGTCACCGTGTGGCTACAGCGATGCGACGCTGCGCTTGATGCCAAAAGGTGTCTACGAGGTTCTCCTTCCTTCCCGGATTTTATCTATGCAGCTGGATATCACTGGAAGTGTCTGATGTGACTGAACCATGGTCAACAAGCAGCCAACAGCAACCTGTTTGTGCTGTGGTGTGGCCACCACAGTGCACCTCTTGGCTTGAAATTGGGCATAGGTCAATCATCTACTAAGGTGACCAGTTTGGCAAAGTTTCAGCTCCACTGGACCACTCTAGATAGCACCTTCCTTGCAAAGTGCCAGACTGCACAGAAATAGAAACCAGATGGTTCTGAGGAATTGGCTAGATGAAAATGGCTCAAATTCGTAGGAGACCAATGATTTACTCATATGGAGGCACTGTAAAAATTTCATATCATTTTCCTAAGTAGAAATGGTACTTGCTTCACAGTGCTCCAATCTGGACAGAAACTTGGCAAATTTGCTTGGGAAGATTGGCTAGATGGGATGGGCTGAGTTTTGGTGTCCAAGGGTAATATCTCATAATGAATCACCCTGCAAAATTTCAGCCCAAGGAGATCAAGGAATCAATCACTTCCTTTGCAAACTGGAAATCTGGACAAAATTTGCAAAGGGGTGTGTTGCTCAAAGTTTGAATTGTGGAACTTGATATTTTGATGGAAATGGTGAATATATGGATATGAGGAGCTCCAAAAATTATTTGGGATTTTTCCTTGCTACCAAAATGGTAGTTCCTTTGGAAAGGCCCCAAATTGAAATATTGACTTTAAATAGGAAAATACAATTTACCTTATTTAATTATAGCCAATATTTTTATGAGAGCTCCATATGATCATAAGGAATATCTCCACAAGTTTTCATAAGCTTTGGAGATGGATAGATATTTTCCTGGATTTAATTCCTTAGAAAGACAGAAAAAGGAATTAATTCTAGATGAAAAATATTGCATATGGATTGGCAATATTTTTGCACATCTAGTGTTTATGAGAGAATAAGGATCTCTAGAAATTTTGGGAGGATTAACAGAGCAAGGAAAATGATAGCTCCTTTGTAAACACAAAGGCAGGATTTCCAGTTCCAATATTTTGGAACTAGGGTTTGAATGAGATTCGGGGTTTACGGGCAAGAACTTGGCTGGCACATGAGCATGGGAAAGGCACTGAGAGGTTGAGGATTAGCTGGATTCACCTGGTCATTCACCAGATTCTAGAGGAAAAAATTTGGGAGAGAAAAGCTAGGAAGGAATAACAGCACAAAAATCGATGACCTGATTTTTGGGGTGTTACAGACCTTCCCCCCTTAGAAGAATCTCGTCCTCGAGATTCCTAGGGTTAGCTTAGAACAAACACTACTCCTCCTAAAAAAACCTCTGGGTTGGGTCTTAACCCCGTCGTTCAAACAACCGGGTTAAGAGTACCAAAAACTGGTACACCCAGATCTAGATACGGATATCGCGGGATTTACTCCACAGGTAGGAGCCACTGGGTAGCCCTGACATTTTTAGAAAAAGAAAATTTTCCTTTTTCCAAAAACACTGTGGGGCACCATAATGAACAGTGGCCTCTCTCGCTGTCAGGTGGGCCTAGGGTCCACTGGCAGCCTCCTTCTTCTTTCTCCGGCCAACGGCTCTCTCTTTCTCTCGCTCTCGCGCTGTCCTGAGTGCGGCTAGGCACTGCGCACGCCTAGCCCCTGGGGCATAAAGCACCCTACGATGATAGCGCGCGGCGTGCACGGGGTCGACGCAGAGAGCACTCCCATCGCGGGCCAACGCCGGTCGGCACTGCTCGCGGATTCGCCTCCTGAACGCCGGTGATCGAGCGGCGCGCGGTCTCCTGGACCTTGCTCACCGTACACCGGACTTGGGCTATAAAACGACCACGGTTTTCCTACTTCTTCCACCTCGCACCCTACCTCACTCCTTCCTCTTTTCCTCTCCTTCTGGTTGCAGGAGCGCAAGGCAAGGCGTTAATGGCGGACGTGGGCTCGGAGCTGATCACGATCCTCCTGGCTGGCATGCTGGCGGCATTGGTTGGCGGCTCGTTGCTGCTGTGCGCGATGATCCTTGATGATCGCCGTAATGCCGCTGCCAGAGGGGTTGCTGCTACCAGAGGGATCGCCGGGACAATACGCAGTCTCAGGCCGGCGGAATAAGCGCGGCTGCGGCGGCGAGGGGGGGGGCAGCCTGTCAACATCACACAAGACGGTGACAGAGGCGCCACGGGGTCTGGGGTTAGTGTGGTGCGGTCAGTGGAGCTCTACCAGTGCGGAGGCCACGTTGCTGGTTGCTCCTTGCTGAACGACATCCACAACCAGTGGGTATTGGGGGTAGCATCAGGGTTTAGATCTTGGGCTAGAAGGGTTGTAACGGTTTATCCTGCAATAAAATTTCTCAGAATTTCTCCGAGATTGCAACCAGGTTCTGGGCACAGATTTTGGGACCGGGGAATTATTGGATAGGGCTGGTTTTCCAGAATACGGGGTTCGGGAAAACTGGCGAATGGGGCAAGCACGGATAGGCATGGATAGGGGACTTTGCATTCTGCCTGAGTACTGCGGCGGCTGTACTCAGGAGAAGGAACTTGGCGTGCAGACATTGCTCACACGATACATATGCAATCTATTCAGACTAATATGCAAGCAAACGTAAAATGCACCTGGTAGCAAAACGCAGGCAAAGGAAAGAAACATATCGAGCATGTTACACTAGGGTGATTTATTGCTAGTGGGTGTATGTACTCCTGGTGTACATACACCTACACCAGCTCGCATTTTATTAGGGACTCTGGGTGAGTCCAATGTTATTAGGTGTAAGTGCTCTACTGACTAAAATCTTGTTAAGAAACCGCTGTCAGCTCTGTTAAACATTTCTGCTTAACAGAGTGACATATGAACCAAGCACACAGAGCAAACAGGCATAACATTACAACAGCACACAAGCACAAGCAGTACAAGCAGTACAATCATGCAACAACACGCAGCCTTACTAGGTAGATAACAGCAACAACTCACTCCGAACTACAGGGTCCTAATCCTAGACGCAGGCGAAGAAACAGTCTTCACAACACGCATACTCGCTGCATCTCCTGGCTTCGGTCACTGCCGGAGCCACAAATGGGCCTACTCTTGCTGGGGCTCTCCTGGGGGACGAAGGCTGAGCCAACTTCCATCTTCATCGTCGGACACCTCCATGGGTTGGGGCTCAACTGCTGGAGTTGCAGGGGGATCTTGACGGAACACATCCCGACGACGAAGTCACTGTTGGGGAACGGAGCATGAATTTCAAAAAATTTCTACGCTCACGCAAGATCTATCCATGGAGATGCATCGCTACGAGAGGGGAGAGTGTGTCTACGTACCCTCGTAGACCATTTAGCGGAAGCGTCTCACAACGCGGTTGATGTAGTCGAACAATCCTTCGAGCTCCACCGATCGAGTACCGAACGTACGGCACCTCCGAGTTCTACACACATACAGCTCGGTGACGTTCCTCGCCTTCCTGATCCAGCAAGACGTCGAGGTAGTAGATGAGTTCCGTCAGCACGACGGCGTGGCGACGGTGACGGTGAAGTGATTCCGGCAGGGCTTCGCCTAAGCTCTCCGAAAATATGACCGAGGTGGAAAACGGAGATCGGGGCACCGCACACGGCTATGGGACAATTGTATGTCTCCAAGGGGTGCCCCTCCTCCGTATATAAAGGAGGGAGGGAGGAGGCCGGCCCCCTAGGGGTGCGCCAAGTGTGGGGAGTCCTACTAGGACTCCTTAGTCCTAGTAGGATTCCACCTCCCATACGGAGTAGGAAAGGGGGAAGGGAGAGGGAAAGGAAAGAGGGGGCTGTGCCCCCTCCCCTAGTCCAATTCGGTTTGGGCAAGGGGGGGCGCGCGCCTCCTCACGTGGCCTGCCTCTCCTTTTCCCGTATGGCCCAATAAGGCCCATTACTTCTCCCGGTGAATTCCCGTAACTCCCCGGTACTCCGAAAAATACCCGAATCACTCGGAACCTTTCCGACGTCCGAATATAGCCTTCCAATATATGAATCTTTACCTCTCGACCATTTCGAGACTCCTCGTCATGTCCGTGATCTCATCCGGGACTCCGAACAAACTTCGGTCACCAATCACATAACTCATATAATACTATATCGTCATCGAACCTTAAGTGTGCGGACCCTACGGGTTCGGGAATGATGTAGACATGACCGAGATGACTCTCCGGTCAATAACCAACAGCGGAACCTGGATGCTCATATTGGTTCCTACATATTCCACGAAGATCTTTATCGGTGAACCTCATATGACAACATACGTTGTTCCCTTTGTCCGGCTGTATGTTACTTGCCCGAGATTCGATCGTCGGTATCCAATACCTAGTTCAATCTCGTTACCGGCAAGTCTCTTTACTCGTTCCGTAATACATCATCTTGCAACTAACTCTTTAGTCACGGTGCTTGCAAGGCTTCTGTGATGCTGTATTACCGAGAGGGCCCAGAGATACCTCTCCGATAGTCGGAGTGACAAATCCCAATCTTGATCCATGCCAACTCAACAAACACTTTCGGAGATACCTGTAGTGCACCTTTATAATCACCCAGTTACGTTGTGACGTTTGATACACCCAAAGTATTCCTACGATATCCGGGAGTTGCATGATCTCATGGTCAGAGGAACGTGTATTTGACATAGTGAAAGCAATAGCATTAAACTGAACGATCATATGCTATGCTGACGGTTGGGTCATGTCCATCACATCATTCTCCTAATGATGTGATCCCGTTATCAAATGACAACTCATGTCCATGGTCAGGAAACCTTGACCATCTTTTGATCAACGAGCTAGTCTAGTAGAGGCATACTAGGGACATAGTATTTGTCTATTATCCACACATGTATTTAGTTTCCGGTCAATACAATTCTAGCATGAATAATAAACTATTATCATGAATGGGGAAAAATGATAATAACTAATTTATTATTGCCTCTAGGGCATATTTCCAACAGTCTCCCACTTGCACTAGAGTCAATAATCTAGATTACATCTCCATGTAATTAACACTTAATCAGTTCTAAAGCTGATCATGTTTTGCTTGTGAGAGAGGTTTTAGTCAACGGGTCTGCAATATTCAGATCCGTGTGTTCTTGGCAAATCTCTATGTTATATGTAGATGCTGCTACCACACTCTGTTTGGAGCTACTCCAAAAGATTTCCCCACTATACTTATCCGGTCTGAGACTCATAGTCTTTCGGATCAGTGTTTAAAGCTTGCATCGACGTAACCCCTTACGACGAACTCTTTATCATCTCTATTCCTGAGAAATTCTTCCTTAGTCATCTTAAGGATAATTTGACCGCTGTCCAGTGATCTACTCCTGGATCACTTTGGTACCTCTTTTGCTAGACACATGGCAAGTCACACAGCTTGGCATACTTTATAGAACCTACGGCCGAGGCATAGGGGATAACCTTCATCCATTCTATTTATTTTGCCGTGGTCGAGATTTGAGTCTTACTCAACTTCACACCATTCACCACAGTCAAGAACTCCTTCTTTGACTGATCCATTTTGTACTTCTTCAAAATCTTGTCAAGGTATATGTTTTGTGAAAGTCATATGAGGCGTCTCAATCTATCTCTATAGATTTTGATGCCTAACATGTAAACAACCTTTACCTAGATCTTCAAGTCTTACTCCACTTCACACCAGCCAAGAACTTATTTATTTTGACTTGATCCATTTTGAACTTCTTCAAAATCTCATCAAGGCGTGTGAAAATCTTTTATCAGGTGTCTTGATCTATCTCTACAGATCTCGATGCCCAAACCGTGGATAACTCAAAAATAGGTTTTTATTGAAAAACTCGTTTCAATTAATTCTTTATGCTTTCTAGAAATTCTACATCATTTCCAATCACATATACTTATTAGAAATGTTATAGAGCTCCCACTCACTTTGTTGTAAATACAAGTTTCTCCATAAACTTGCATAAACCCAAACGCTTTGATCATTTTATCAAAGCGAGTATTCCAGCTCCGAGATGCTTGCACCAGTCCATAGATGGATCGCTGGAGCTTGCATACTTTGTTAGCACCTTTAGGATCGACAAAAACTTCTGGTTGCATCATATACAATTCTTCCTTAAGGAATCCATTAAGGAATGCCGTTTTGACGTCCATTTGCCAGATTTCATAATCATAAAATGCGGCAATTGCTAACATAATTCTGACAGACTTTAGCATCGCTACGGGTGAGAAAGTCTCATCGTAGTCAACTCCTTGAACTTGTCGATAACTTTTAGCAACAAGTCGTGCTTTATAGACGGTGACATTACCATCAGCGTCCGTCTTCTTCTTAAAGATCCATTTATTTTTAAGAGCTCGCCGTTCATCGGGCAAGTCTACCAAAGTCCACACTTTGTTCTCATACATGGATCTAATCTCGGATTTCATGGCCTCAAGCCATTTGTCGGAATCCAGGCTTGCCATCGTTTCTTCATAGTTCGTAGGTTCACCGTTGTCTAACAACATGACCTCCAAGACAGGATTGCCGTACCAATCTGGTGCGGAGCGTGTCCTGGTTGACCTACGAGGTTCTGTAGTAACTTGATCCGAAGCTTCATGATCATCATCATCTACTTCCTCTCTGGTTTGTGTCGGTGTCACAGAAATTTCTTTCTGTGGCGTACTACTATCCAGAGGAGGTACAATTACCTCATCAAGTTCTACTTTCTTCCCACTCACTTCTTTCGAGAGAAACTCCTTCTCTAGAAAGGATCCATTCTTAGCAACGAATACTTTGCCTTCGGATCTGTGGTAGAAGGTGTACCCAATGGTTTCCTTTGGGTATCCTATGAAGACGCACTTATCCGCTTTGGGTTAGAGCTTATCTGGCTGAAGCCTTTTGACATAAGCATTGCATCCCCAAACTTTCAGAAACGACAGCTTAGGTTTCTTGCCAAACCACAGTTCATACGATGTCATCTCAACGGATTTAGGCGGTGCCCTATTTAAAGTGAATGCAGTTGTCATTAATGCATAACCCCAAAATGATAGTGGCAAATCGGTAAGAGACATCATAGAACGCACCATATCTAATAGAGTACGATTACGACGTTCGGACACACCATTACGCTTTGGTGTTCCAGGTGGCGTGAGCTGTGAAACAATTCCACATTGTCTTAAGTGATTGCCAAACTCGTAACTCAAATATTCTCCTCCACGATCAGATCTTAAGAACTTTATTTTTCTTGTTACGATGGTTCTCTACTTCACTCTGAAATTCTTTGAACTTTTCAAATGTTTCAGATTTATGCTTCATCAAGTAGACATAGCCATATCTACTCAAATCATCTGTGAACGTGAGAACATAACGATATCCACCGCGCGCCTCAGCACTCATCGGACCGCATACATCGGTATGTATTATTTCCAATAAGTTGGTTGCTCGCTCCATTGTTCCGAAGAACGGAGTTTTAGTCATCTTGCCAATAAGGCACGGTTCACATGTCTCAAATGATTCATAATCAAGAGATTCCAAAAACCCATCTGCATGGAGTTTCTTCATGTGTTTAACACTGATATGACCTAAGCGGCAGTGCCACAAATATGTGGTACTATCATTATCTTTTGGCATTCGTGTTATGAACATATGTATTACTACGATCAAGATTCAATAAACCTTTCATTTTAAGTGCATGATCATCAATGATATTATCCAAATAGAATAACAATTATTCTCTGAAATTGAATAACCGTCTTGCAATAAACACTATCAGATATAATGTTCATGCTTAACGCAAGCACCAAATAACAATTATTTAGGTTCATCACTAATCCTGAAGGTAGAGAGAGCGTGGCGATGGTGATCACATCAACCTTGGAGACACTTCCAATGCACATCGTCACCTCGTTCTTTAGCTAGCCCTCGTTTATTCCGAAGCTCCATGTTTCAAGTTGCAAGCAACTGAACAAGTATCAAATACCCAGGTGCTCCTACGAGTACTAGTAAGGTACACATCAATAACATGTATATCAAATATCTTTGTTGACATTGCCAGTCTTATTATCTGCCAGTTACTTTGGGGAAGTTCCGCTCCTTGTGACATTTCCCTTTGCAATGGGAGCACTAAGTCTCGGGTTTGGTTCAGCCTTGGGTTTCTTCGCGTGAGCGGCAACTGTTTTACCGTTCTTCTTGAAGTTCCCTTTTCTTTCCCTTGCCCTTCTTGAAACTAGTGGTCTTATTAACCATCAACACTTTATGCTCCTTTTTTTTGATTTCTACATCCGCAGATTGTAGCATCGCGAATAGCTTAAGGATCTTCTATCCCTTGCATGTTTATAGTTCATCACGAAGATCCAGTAGCTTAGTGATAGTGACTGGAGAACTCTATCAATCACCACTTTATTCGGAAGTCTAACTCCCACTTGATTCAAGTGTTTGAAGTACTCAGACATTCTGAGTACATGCTCACTAACGGAGCTGTTCTCCTCCATCTTGTAGCTATAGAACTTGTCGAAGGTGTCATACCTCTCGACCCGGGTGTGAGCTTGAAAAACAAATTTTCAGCTCTTGGAACATCTCATATGCTCCGTGTTGCTCAAAACATATTTGGAGCTCCGGTTCTAAGCCATAAAGTATGGCGCACTGAACTATCGAGTAGTCATCTTTTCTTGTCTGCCAGACGTTCATAACGTCCCCAGACGAAGCCGTAGGGGTATTTCACTGAGCGGTGCATTAAGGACATAAGCCTTCTGTGCAGCAGTGAGGATGATCCTCAGATTACGGACCCAGTCCGCATAGTTGCTTCCATCATCTTTCAACTTAGCTTTCTCTAGGAACGCATTAAAATTCAGTGGAACTACAGCGCGGGCCATTGATCTACAACATACAATTGCAAAGATTATTTAGACTATGTTCATGATAATTGAAGTTCAATTAATCAAATTACTTTAAGAACTCCCACTTAGATTAACATCCCTCAAGTTGTCTAAGTGTAACATGATCCATATCAACTAAACCACGTCCGATCATCACGTGAGGTGGATTAGTTATCAATGGTGAACATCTTTCATGTTGATCATATCTACTATATGACTCATGTTCGACCTTTCGGTCTCTTGTGTTCCGAGGCCATATCTGTATATGCTAGGCTCGTCAAGTTTAACCCAAGTATTCTGCGTGTGTAAAACTGGCTTACACCCGTTGTATGCGTACGAAAGAATCCATCACACCCGATCATCACGTGGTGCTTAGAAGCGTCGAACCTTCATAACGGTGCATACTAGGGGAGAACACTTATCTTGAAATTTAGTGAAGGGATCATCTTATAATGCTACCGTCATCCTAAGTAAAATAAGATGCATAAAAGGATTAACATCACATGCAATTCAATATATATGTGACATGATATGGCCATCAACGTCTTGTGCTTTTGATCTCCATCAGCATAGCACTGTCACGATCTCCATCGTCACCGGGTTAACACCTTGATCACCATTGTAGCGTCGTGACACCTTGATCTCCATCGTAGCGTCGTGACACCTTGATCTCCATCGCAGCGTCGTGGTCGTCTCGCCGGCTATTGCTACTACTACTACTGCTAACTCATAGCGGTAAAGAAAAGCAATTACATAGCGTTGGCATTGCATACAATAAAGAGACAACCATAAGGCTCCTGCCGGTTGCCTGATAACTTACAAAACATGATCATCTCATACAACAACTTATATCACATCATGTCTTGACCATATCACATCACCAGCATACCCTGCAAAAACAAGTTAGACGTCCTCTACTTTGTTGTTGCAAGTTTTACGTGGCTGCTACGGTTTGCAAGAACCGTTCTTACCTACGCAAAACCACAACGTGGTGTAGTGATTGCTTTTTGATCTTCTAAAAGAACCCTCTTCATTGAAACCGATTCAACTAAAGTGAGAGAGACAGACACCCGCCAGTCACCTTTATGCAACGAGTGCACGTAGCGGTGAAACCTGTCTCGCGTAAGCGTACGCGTAATGTCGGTCTGGGCCGCTTCATCTCACAATACCTCCGAATCAAGTATCAACTAGTAACGGCAAGCAATATGTATACACCCACGCCCACAACTCACTTGTGTTCTACTCGTGCAAATCACATCTACGCATAGACCTGGCTCGGATGCCACTGTTGGGGAACGGAGCATGAATTTCAAAAAATTCCTACGCTCACGCAAGATCTATCCATGGAGATGCATCGCTACGAGAGGGGAGAGTGTGTCTACGTACCCTCGTAGACCGTTTAGCGGAAGCGTCTCACAACGCGGTTGATGTAGTCGAACAATCCTTCGAGCTCCACCGATCGAGTACCGAACGTACGGCACCTCCGAGTTCTACACACATGCAGCTCGGTGACGTTCCTCGCCTTCTTGATCCAGCAAGACGTCGAGGTAGTAGATGAGTTCCGTCAGCACGACGGCGTGGCGACGGTGACGGTGAAGTGATTCCGGCAGAGCTTGGCCTAAGCTCTCCGAAAATATGACCGAGGTGGAAAACGGAGATCGGGGCACCGCACACGGCTATGGGACAATTGTATGTCTCCAAGGGGTGCCCCTCCTCCGTATATAAAGGAGGGAGGGAGGAGGCCGGCCCCCTAGGGGTGCGCCAAGTGTGGGGAGTCCTACTAGGACTCCTTAGTCCTAGTAGGATTCCACCTCCCATACGGAGTAGGAAAGGGGGAAGGGAGAGGGAAAGGAAAGAGGGGGCTGCGCCCCCTCCCCTAGTCCAATTCGGTTTGGGCAAGGGGGGGCGCGCGCCTCCTCACGTGGCCTGCCTCTCCTTTTCCCGTATGGCCCAAAAAGGCCCATTACTTCTCCCGGTGAATTCCCGTAACTCCCCGGTACTCCGAAAAATACCCGAATCACTCGGAACCTTTCCGACGTCCGAATATAGCCTTCCAATATATGAATCTTTACCTCTCGACCATTTCGAGACTCCTCGTCATGTCCGTGATCTCATCCGGGACTCCGAACAAACTTCTCTCACCAATCACATAACTCATATAATACTATATCGTCATCGAACCTTAAGTGTGCGGACCCTACGGGTTCGGGAATGATGTAGACATGACCGAGACGACTCTCTGGTCAATAACCAACAGCGGAACCTGGATGCTCATATTGGTTCCTACATATTCCACGAAGATCTTTATCGGTGAACCTCATATGACAACATACGTTGTTCCCTTTGTCCGGCGGTATGTTACTGTTGGGGAACGTTGCATGGGAAACAAAAATTTTCCTACGCACACACAAGATCTATCCATGGTGATGAGCATCTACGAGAGGGAGAGCGAATCTACATACCCTTGTAGATCGCTAAGCGGAAGCGTTAAGAAACGCGGTTGATGTAGTCGAACGTCTCCGCGATCCAAATCGCAAGTCGTCCGTCGATCCGATCACGAACTAGTGCCGAACGGACGGCACCTCCGCGTTCAATACACGTACGGCTTGATGACGCCTTCACCTCCTCGATCCAGCGAGCGATGGTGAAGTAGTAGATGAGTTCCGGCAGCACGACGGCGTGGTGATGGTGGTGAGGAACAATCTCTGCAGGGCTTCGCCAAGCACTACGGAGATTATGATGGGAGAACTAGAGGGTTAGGGTTGCCGACACACGGCTTGGGAAATCTTAATGTGTCCCGTGTGCTAGCCCTGCCCCTCTATTTATATGTTGAGCCTTGGGGTCTAAACTTGGAGTAAAAGCCTCCTCCAGGTCAGTTTTGCCCGCACAAGGTCGGTTTGGCCCGCAGGGAAAGAGTCCAACTCGGATCCCTGCAGTACCGCGCACAAGCGGTAGTACCGCTCACGAGCGGTAGTACCGCTTCACACAAGCGGTAGTACCGCTTATGCGGTAGTACCGCTTCACACAAGCGGTAGTACCGCTTACGCGGTAGTACTGCCTTACCAGCGGTAGTACCGCTTAAGGCAGTAGCAAAACTTCCTTTTGCACTTTCCAATACCTCGTGGGCTTTACCCCTTTGGCTCATAAAGTGTTGCTGCACCCGAACACTTCGGTAAATATCCGGAACCCCTTCCGGTGAATTCCGGAACCCTTCCGGAGATCAAAACACTATTATCACATATATCAATCTTTACCTCCGGACTCTTCCGGAGATCCTTATCATGTCCGGGATCTTATCCGGGACTCCGAACAACCTTCGGTCACCAACAAAATAACTCAACTATACTAATCTTCACCAAACGTTAAGTGTGTAGACCCTGCGGGTTCGAGAACTATGTAGACATGACCGAGACACCTCTACGGCCAATAACCAACAGCGGGACCTGGATGCCCATATTGGCTCCTACATATTCTACGAAGATCTTTATCGGTCGAACCTCTATGTCAAGGATTCAGTTAATCCCGTATGCTGTTCCCTTTGTTCTTCGGTATGTTACTTGCCCGAGATTCGATCGTCGGTATCTCTATACCTAGTTCAATCTCGTTACCGGCAAGTCTCTTTACTCGTTCCGTAATACAAGATCTCGTGGCTAACACTTTTAGTCACATTGCTTGCAAGGCTCATTGTGATGTTGTATTACCGAGTGGGCCCTGAGATACCTCTCCGTCATACGGAGTAACAAATCCCAGTCTTGATCCCTGCCAACCCAACAGACATCCTCGGAGATACCTGTAGAGCACCTTTATAGTCACCCAGTTACGTTGCGATGTTTGATACACACAAGGTACTCCTCCGATGTCAGGGAGTTGCATGATCTCATGGTCAAAGGAACAGATACTTGACATGCAGAAAACAATAGCAATAAACTGACACGATCATATGCTACGTTCGTAGTTTGGGTCTTGTCCATCACATCATTCTCCTAATGATGTGATCCCGTTATCAAATGACATCTCATGTCAATGGCTAGGAAACCTTAACCATCTTTGAATAACGAGCTAGTCAACTAGAGGCTTACTAGGGACACAGTGTTGTCTATGTACCCACACATGTATTTGAGTATCCAATCAATACAATTATAGCATGGATAATAAACGATTATCATGAACAAGGAAATATAATAATAACCAATTTATTATTGCCTCTAGGTCATATTTCCAACAGTTACTTGCCCGAGATTCGATCGTCGGTATCCAATACCTAGTTCAATCTCGTTACCGGCAAGCCTCTTTACTCGTTCCGTAATACATCATCTTGCAACTAACTCTTTAGTCATGGTGCTTGCAAGGCTTCTGTGATGCTGTATTACCGAGAGAGCCCAGAGATACCTCTCCGATAGTCGGAGTGACAAATCCCAATCTTGATCCATGCCAACTCAACAAACACTTTCGGAGATACCTGTAGTGCACCTTTATAATCACCCAGTTACGTTGTGACGTTTGATACACCCAAAGTATTCCTACGGTATCCGGGAGTTGCATGATCTCATGGTCAGAGGAACGTGTATTTGACATAGTGAGAGCAATAGCATTAAACTGAACGATCATATGCTATGCTGACGGTTGGGTCATGTCCATCACATCATTCTCCTAATGATGTGATCCCGTTATCAAATGACAACTTATGTCCATGGTCAGGAAACCTTGACCATCTTTTGATCAACGAGCTAGTCTAGTAGAGGCATACTAGGGACATAGTATTTGTCTATTATCCACACTTGTATTTAGTTTCCGGTCAATACAATTCTAGCATGAATAGTAAACTATTATCATGAACGGGGAAATATGATAATAACTAATTTATTATTGCCTCTAGGGCATATTTCCAACAGTCGCCGGATAGCTCCTTGAATGGAATTTGGGTGGATGATGCCTGGGCGATAGAGGTTCACAGATTGCGAGGGTGGTACTAGCTGTGAAGGTGGCACTGGGTTTGGCAACAAGGAACGGGTGGTTTGCGATGCAGCTTCACGGGCCGCACGGTATGCTCCCGTAACAACCCGTATGGTGTCTTGGTCAATGGCTTGGAACTCTCTAAGAATGCCGGAGAGCAGTAGTCCCTGGGCATCAATATACTGGACTAGGCAAGCTATTGCTGGGTCCGCATCTCCAACTATACTGGAGAACTTGCCACCGGTGTCGGACGGAGAGGGAAAATAGCGGAACTCTTGCATCTCCGCTGCTTGCGGAAACTGGATACGAAGACGGGTTATGGCTCCTGCGGCAGCCATCTGGACAGCCAACGCGGGGGTGGGCATGGGTTTGCCCTGAAAACTCATGGGCTTCCCATCCGCTCTTGGACCTGGGTTGATATACACCCTTGCATAAAATCGGCAAAGGTGGGGAACGGGTTCCGATTGAAACACCAGATACACTGGGGAAGTACTACAGCCAAGGGCTTGAGTGAGCATCCTCGAAAGGATGGGCGGAAAGCCGGGACAACCTTTAGCCAAGGTTCGGCTATGGAAAGTGGGTGTGTTGGGTGTTTTGGAAGAACTGGCCATGGCTGCTAGTTTGAGGATACTAGCCTAGATCTCTTGCAGGGATCTGGCTTACTGAATGGAGAGAGCTGCGACTCGCAGGTGGAAGGGGTTAAATAGGCAGTCGGCTAGGACACACCAGCATGGCGTGGATCCTTCTCGTGCCGGGAAGAAGATACACCGGTACGGCGGACAACTGAGTAGGGTCACGGTCCTATCTAAAGTGGCTGGGTGGGCGGACAGCTGGGTAGGGTCACGTCCATTCTGACTGCGCTGCCTGTTGATCCACAGTGGCCATGTCGGATGCCAGAGACGGGTCAAATCTATTGGGCTCACTACCGGTTGAAGATAGGGTTGGTTTGGTGCTAGGGTAACCTATAGAGGGCCGACGCATGCCAGCCCGATAGAGGGCCGACCTGGCTCTGATACCAAGTCTTGTGGCACCCCGATAGAGGGCCGACGCATGCCAGCCCCAGGATAAGACCTGGCGCACGTCAAAGACATGATACAGCAATTCCAGGCATAAAATGGCTTTATTATATGAAATGGAGTATTACAATACTGTTGCTTACAGCAATATTACCTAGCTCCAAGGCTAACTAAGGGGCGATAGAGGTCTCGGTTCAGCGGCAACGACGTCTCTGGCTGGGCTTCATAACTCACATGACTGGCTGGGTTACGATCTAGCACGACGGATCATCTCCTGCAACTGGCCACGTGCAAGGCCAGGTGAGTACTTTGAATGTACTCGCAAGACAACCAAATGCATAGCATCCAAACAAGCAGATGACAAAGGAAGCCCTATGCTATATAAGAATTTATTTTAATCATGGCATGGAATTAACAGGAAAACATGGAACAAGCATGGCATAACATGGATCAGGCATATAATCTACATAGCATGGCAATATCACACTAGGTGCTTAAATTACTTACGGTCACCGAATACCAGCTTACTCTCTTCTGAGTTGTCCCACAACCCTCGAAATACTCATCCACCATCGAGTACTTCTGAGCACAAGACGAGTTCCTCCATCATTATCACCATTATTACGGTTGACCACCTACTGAGGTTTGGACGGGCTGTCCAATACCGTGGACGCGGCTATTCGAATAGATTTTTACACTCCGCAGAGGTTGCGCACTTTACCCACACCATGAAGCACCCACTACTAGGAAAACGGCTATAGCTAATATGGACATTAATGGCGCACCATGTATGTGGTGCGCCACTGCTATATAGCAGTGGCGCACCAGAATCAGGTGCGCCATTAATGTCCATATTACTAATGGCGCACCTGTTGTCTGGTGCGCCACTGCTAAGTTTGTCCTGTGCACACCCCTGTCCCCAGACTTATCAGTGGCGCACCGTGGTGTGGTGCGCCATTACTAGTTACAACGCTACAAATGCAGGCTGACAACGACCGCACATTCATGACCATCACGAAAGACGGCGGCTTCATCCACGCTCCAGTCCCTGAGTCGAGTCGAAAGTATTGATGCTATGTAGTTCTGAAATATCGATTAGCTCATGTTGTAATTAAACTTTAATGAACTTGTATGTCTCTTCAGTTTGGACAGTCGTTCAACTTATATGTAATCGATGCTATTTATTAGTAGGACCATGAACCGTGTTATTAATGTGTTGCTTTTCTCTTCCGATCCTTTTGTTGCATACTCATATATTGCTTATATATTATCTGTGAATTGCTACTAACGTTTTGTTTGTCTAGTGCATAGAGATGCCGTCGTATGTCGTGTACAAGGGTAAGGTTCCCGGAGTCTACGACGACTGGGAGGAGTGTCGGAAACAGGTTCACCGTTTCAGCGGGAACAGTTACAAAGGATACACCACTAGGGTGGAGGCGGAAGCTAGATACGCGCGCTATCTAGCGGGAGAGAGGAGGGAGCGGAGGAGGAACCGGATGAAGACCAGTTTCATCGCGATGATGCTCATCGTGACCGCAGCTCTCTTCTATGTGATGGTAGTTTAGATGATATCGACTTTGTAATGTGACGACAAACTCGCTACTCGGTCTCGAGACCTAAACTTGTCTAATATTTGAACTTTGTTCGCTATTTCGAATTCGGAGACTAATGTGATGAATTGTATTATGTCCTGTTTATACTTGACTAACTGTGGTGATGTATTGTATTGTATATTCTGTGCTGTATAATTAATATATTCTGTGCTGTGCAAATATCAGAAAAGCCAAAAATAAAAAAATCCTATAATTCATAGTAGTGGCGCACCTGCCAGCACATTAGTGGCGCACCGTGGAAAATATCAGTGGCGCACCTGTTGGTTACCAGGGCCACCTCATCTGCATTAGTAGTGGCGCACCAGTAGCCATAGTAATGGCGCACTACAGGTGCGCCAATGTTATACTGAATACTAATGGCGCACTATAGGTGCGCCACTGTTATACTGAATACTAATGGCGCACCAGGGGTGCGCCATTAGTATTTCTTATTAGTGGCGTGGTAATAGTGGCGCACCTATGGTGCGCCATTAATACCCAAAAGTGGTGCGCCACTAATGTGCTTTTTTCTAGTAGTGACCTGGCCTCGGGATCCCATTCGGGTGGACTAGCATTGCTCCAACGAAACCTGCCTGACCCGTGACTCTCCCATCGTACCACCGGCATTCATCCTCCCCCGGAGTCCTGCCCTGGGTGGCCCCTGTGTCCTCATGACACCTGCCACCGTCGTGGCCAAACTAAACTGTCCCAAACGGGGACGTGCGCACATAACCATAAACTGGCTCACAAGGTTTTCGCCGCCTACCGGGCCAGGGCAGCACGCGCGCATAACGTTCCCTCTTTGGTGGTACCGATAAAAGAGCACGCGATCAGACCAAGTCAAGGCCGTCCCATACCGGCAAATGTGGTTGCACGGATAAGACCGGACAAGTGACTCAAGATCAACCAACTAGGTTGCATTAATTCAACTCCTCTTATCCACAAACTGCCGGATGCAACCCACAATAATCATAGACAGTAATCTCTTAATCCAACTCAACATATCCATCAACGTACCACTTCACCGACAATTAAAAGCGCTAGCATAGCAAAATCTTTGTACTGGTAGTCATGACATGAAATCAACCACAGTACTAACATGACTACGTCATTGGCAATATTATTACTAGCATGGCAAAATATGGCATGCGAACAAGTCATAACCTCAGATGAACAGTAATGCTAACATCTAACACGGATGGCACAACAAGTGTATGCAAATGCGGACTAACAGTGGTACGGATGTAATATAATAAACACATAGAGTGCAAGCAAAGTCATCACGCAAGTCCGGAGCTCATGGTAAGAGGTTGGCTTGCCTGGGGGGTCGATGGATACGCCGGGAGGAAGTGCGATCACCTTGCGGAAGAATTCGCCGGAAAGGGTTCCCTCATAGAGAGGCCAGATATAGGGCAAGGGCAAAATGGTCATTTCTGCTGTGTGGGCACATTATGAAAATGATGTCATCGGAACGGGCTCGACGAGACGAAGACGTGGGCCTTGGTTTTACCTCAATCGGAGTTACGGTTGAGAAGTTGTGACCGTTCGTTCATTAGGCAGAAAAGTAGACAAAAATCTGTCCACTACTGCCCTTAACGGGCGAACGCTCACAACTTAATAGATTCGGCCGGCGGCTTAGGCTGAAAACGCATTTCAAAAATACGCTTTCAGGATAGGAAAGCGCGTTTCTGCTTTAGAACGCAGCAGAATACGCCTTCACCACTGAAAAGCGCATTTTGACATTACGCCTTCAATTAAACTGACGCGCGGGCCTGGTTGACTTTTCTCTCTCCAGCTGAAATGCGGGCCCCGCCTCATCTCTTCTCTCTCCGCCCTCTGGCCGTCTTCCTCGCGCCCGACAGAAGCAGGGGAGGCGCCGGCCGGTGTGGCTGCCGTTGCTCCGCCGCGAGGGAGGGCCGACCGGCGGGCCCAGGGGCTCCGCCGCTCCTCACCGTACCCGGGGGCGGTCTCGGGGTCGCTGGAGGCGGACCACAGCGCCATCTCCACTGACCGGGTCACAACGGCCGAGGATCTGCAGGGGACCGCGCCGGCAGGGCTCCCCCCGGCGGAAATGGAAACGGAGGCGGCTCCACCGGCATTAGGGCAGCTGCAGACGGGGCCTAGGGAGAGAGGGCAAAAGCCACGGGCCGATTTTGCCGCGGGGGTCCTGCGGCGGCCTTCGGCCATTGGAGGGAGCAAATAGCTCCGGGAGGTCGGGAGAGGGTTTGGGGAAGGGGCTGGACTTGCTGGCGATGAGAGGGTCTTCGGGCACACTTATATAGCTGCGGGGAAGGGCTCTCGCGTCGACGGCCGGAGCATCCAGAGCTCGGCGAGGCTTCGGGACGGCGGCAGAGGCGGACACGGCTAAGGGACAAGGGGGAGAGAGCTCCAGAGGGTGCGCGAGTGTGGTGGGAAGCTCTCCGACGCTCCCGGACAAACCAGAGCTCGCTGGAGACGAGCTCCCGAAGCGTACGGAGCACAGAGCACGGTTTTGGCGCGCTCTGCCCCTGGTCACCGTGTGGCTACGACGATGCCACGCTGCGCTCGATGCCAAAAGGTGTCTACGAGGTTCTCCTTCCTCCCCGGAGTTTATCTATGCAGCTGGATATCACTGGAAGTCTCTGATGTGACTGAACCATGGTCAACAAGCAGCCAACAGCAACCTGTTTGTGCTGTGGTGTGGCCACCACAGTGCACCTCTTGGCTTGATATTGGGCAGAGGTCAATCATCTACTAAGGTGACCAGTTTGGCAAAGTTTCAGCTCCCCTGAATCACTCTAGATAGCACCTCCCTTGCAAAGTGCCAGACTGGACAGAAATAGAAACCAGATGGTTCTGAGGAATTGGCTAGATGAAAATGGCTCAAATTTGGAGGAGACCAATGATTTAGGCATATGGAGGCACTGTAAAAATTTCATATCATTTGCATAAGTAGAAATGGTACTTGCTTCACAGTGCTCCAATCTGGACAGAAACTTGGCAAATTTGCTGAGGAAGATTGGCTAGATGGGATGGGCTGATTTTTGGTGTCCAAGGGTAATATCTCATAATGAATCACCCTGCAAAATTTCAGCCCAAGGAGATCAAGGAATCAATCACTTCCTTTGCAAACTGGAAATCTAGACAGAATTTGCAAAGGGGTGTGTTGCTCAAATTTTGAATTGTGGAACTTGATATTTTGAGGGAAATAGTGAAGATATGGATATGAGGAGCTCCACAAATTATTTGGGATTTTTCCTTGCTACCAAAATGGTAGTTCCTTTGGAAAGGCCCCAAATTGAAATATTTACTTTAAATAGGAAAATGCAATTTACCTTATTTAATTATAGCCAATATTTTTATGAGAGCTCCATATGATCATAAGGAATATCTCCACAAGTTTTCATAAGCTTTGGATATGGATAGATATTTTCCTGGATTTAATTCCTTAGAAAGGCAGAAAAAAATTTAATTCTAGATGAAAAATATTGCTTATGGATTGGCAATATTTTTGCACATCTAGGGTTTATGAGAGAATAAGGATCTCTGGAAATTTTGGGAGGATTAACAGAGCAAGGAAAATGATAGCTCCTTTGTAAACACAAAGGCAGGATTTCCAGTTCCAATATTTTGGAACTAGGGTTTGAATGAGATTCGGGGTTTACGGACAAGAACTTGGCTGGCACATGAGCATGGGAAAGGCACTGAGAGGTTGAGGATTAGCTGGATTCACCTAGTCATTCACCAGATTCCAGAGGAAAAAATTTGGGAGAGAAAAGCTAGGAAGGAATAACAGCACAAAAATCGATAACCCGATTTTTGGGGTGTTACAGCGGGGGCCGGGCAGCGTGGATGGCGGCCCAGACGACCGGAGATCTTGGAGAGCAGTCGATCCAGCGGGCAGCGTCCTGGAAGGCCATGGCGACCCGGAGTGGTGACAGAGCCGCTACCAGCAGCGTTGAGGAGACAGCTGCGGTGTACAACGGCGGAGAGAGGCTGCTGGACGTCAGGACGAGCAGCGGCAGCAACCAGAGAAGATGAACAGACCGGGGAAAAAATCGGATCGAAGGACTAAAACCTATGATATCATGTTAGGAATGGCAACATATATTACTAGAAGGCCAAAGCCACCATATGTATGATGTACATGAGGATGCCAAAAGGTAAGAATACAAAAGGCCAAAAGCCATCATCAATATAGCTCTAACAACATGTACTGGCTACATGCTGTTTCCCGGGAAGTGCTCGAGAAGGAGTCGTGGATTACGAGTAGGGCGTGACGTTCAGGAATTTTTTTGGCTGAGATCTGGATCGAGGCAACAGCTCTCCCTCCTCCCTCACCCTCACCTCACCGCCACCAGAGGAGCGGTCGGCGAAGCCGCGCCGGCTCTGGGGATGGTGGCAGCGGGGCTCTTCCGGCTGGCTTACGGGATCTGCAGCTTGGTCCGCCCCAACGCTGGTCCGCCCGATGGCTACACGGCGCTGGCGTGTGGGTCTGCAAGGAGTCCTTGGTGCGTGGAGGTGGTGGCTGAATGTGCTCGCCGGTGGCCGACTCAAGGGGCTGCTGCGATGGCCAGACGAACCTGCTGGGTCCCTTGGGCTATGTCCGTCGCTGCGCCCGCTGGCCGCCGGAGTGACGGTGTGGCTGCGGTGGTGTGGATACGACGCGTCGGCGTGTCATGCTTCAAGCGTGGCCGGCGAGGGCACTTGCCCAGATCTGACCTGGCAGGATCCATGGGAGTCCCGCGGTGGTTGGCCCTGCTATTCTTCGTGCTCCATAACTTCGATCTGCTGCATGCCAGCCTCCTTGATCTGGACGCCGACGGGTTCTGGTCTTTCTTTCAGAGATCTCAGCTTTTGACGCAAGTCGTCACTGGATATCTAGATCAGAATTGATCCGGTCGGACGCACCCTCATCTTCGGCCAGAGAGGCTTCCTGAGGGCGTGATGCGAAGCTTTGCTGTCTTGCCAATGTCATGGGACATGTCTAATTATAGATTTCTATGGCATTGATAGTGTTGAAGAAAGTCATGGTGGCTACGATCGGAGACTTGTAATGATGGATAGGAGTTTTGGTTGCGTTGAAGAATGGAGGCACAGGTTTTTTCCTGTGTCTCGGGTGTTGAGGACTTGCAGCGGCGACCTTGGCAGGTGGGGGCGGCAACATAGGTGGACAACATTTTTGGGGGTGCTTCTCGAGTACCGAACCGCGATCTCCAGGGTGAAAGCCCAAGGTCTGGCCTTCATTGGTTGTACCTGGCAATGGTCTTGTGAAGGCATTGTTTTTGGGATCTCGATCTCTCTTCAGAGTGAAAACTCAAGATCCTTGATCGGGCGACGACAACGCTTGTGCATTGTTTCTTTTTTGTAGGCGTCGCTTTTGGAGAAATCCTTCTGTAGTCCGGATGTTCTCTTTGGTGGTGGTTAGAGTGTTGCTGTTGCGAGTGTTTCATCATTGCGACGGTTTTTTTCCTCTCTTTTTTATTTTTGTTCTTGGCTGTGTGCATCCTTGATTTCTTCTGATATTTTGTTGGTGCAGAGGCTGGGTGTAATTGGTATCTTCGCGATATTAATATATTTCCTTTATCGAAAAAAAAAATTAAAATCAGGTACCTGAAGGATAGAAAAATCGGAAATCTATTTTAAACCTTAAACATATATAGCTCGTCAGAATTGAACCCCGCGTCTAATCTCTAAAATCGGCACCTTAACCTCCCTGCTCTGCTTAGTATCAACTCTGGATAAGTTTGGTGCACCCCAAAAAATCCACATGTCATATGCACACTAGTAGAAAACAGGGCTTTCGTCCTAGCCGGATCGGAGCAATAGTCCCGGTCGCGTTACGAACCGGGACTAATGTGAGCATTAGTCCCGGTTCGAGTGGCTAGGACGCCAGACAGGGCTCGACAGGCATCAGTCCCGATTCGAATGGGACCTTTAGTCCCGGTTGGAGACACCAACCGGGGCTAAAGGGTACCCCGATTGGTGTCTCCAACCGGGACTAAAGGTGTATTTTCCCTTTTTTTTGTTTTGTTTTTCTAAACATGACAATTTATGTTTTAGATTTGGAATAACTGTTAGAATATTTATAGTTTTTGAATGAATCTTTTTGCTTTAGGTCAAAAAAATTATAAACTTTCTGTTAGTGCCAGTAGTTTTCAAATTTAAATAGTTTAAATTTGAATTCTTTTGAAATTTGTGTGAATCACTAGTTTGTGAATAACTGTAGTTTAAAATAGATTTTTGAGTGATTGTTTTTCCTGTTGTTTAATATTAGTATGTTTTATCATTATGTTCAATTTGGGAATTTTTAGGATACTTTAAATAGGTGTTTTAACCAAAACCAGATTCTGTTTAGCTCTTTTACTTTTATACCTTCATTTGTTTTAATCAAAATCGGTACAAATGAACTCTGAAAAGGTTGAAACTTGGCATGGTATCATCATTTCACCCACATAGCATGTGCTAAAAAGTTGAGAGGGTTACGGCAAAACCTGGATGCACTTCGTGTACAAACTGGACCATCTCCTTCGAAGTATGAGGGTTTCGGACGAAAACTCATCTGTTACAAAGGCATTTCATTTTTTAAAACTTATTTCAACTCCAGACTTTTTATGCATTCAATATGCACCATTCAAAGCCACATCCTCAAATTTCAACCATTTCTAACCGGGACTAAAGTGTTATGAAAAAGTAAAACGGCTATAACTTTTGCATAGGATGTCGAGAAAAAAGTTTAATATATCAAAATGTTCAGCAGGAGAAACCGGTTTCGATGGCAACCGCCGTAGGCTGTTTTGTAAATTTTTAGAATCCTCAAATTCTGAAAGGAAAAAAAGTTATCCTCAAATTTAAGTTTTTTTGAATTTTGATCAAACTACTTATTCAATAAATATTAGTGTTACTAAATAATTTTTTTAGAATAATAGTTTCAAACTCAAATGGTGAAACGTGTGACATCATGCTCAAGGGCTTAATAGGATTGATATGATACATATAACATAAATTAATTAAATAAGTAGTTTATTTTTTTAAAACGTTTTTAATTCTTTTCAATTTTTAAAATTCGAAAAGAATAAAAATTCAGATTTTTGAAATTAATTAAATGATGTCATATTTGGATTCCTCACATTTTTCTGATAATAATGGATATATTATTTGTTGAATTTCGATTTACAGATTTAAATATATTAATTATGCCATATTAAATGAATAAATGGCAAAAAATGAATAAAATATTATTATTACTTATTTTATTTTCATTGAAATTCAATATTATTATTACTCATTTTATTTTGAACTTTTTTATTATTTTGGATTTTTTTTGTTTTTTGAGAATTTTTGAGTTGTTTTGAAATTTTTGCCTTTTTCTGAAGTTTTTAAATTAATCATTGTTGTTTATTTTAATAATTGTTTGGAATTCAAAAAATTAAATCATGTGACATCAAGACGTAAGGGTTAATAGGATTGATAGCTTACTATTGTCAAGAAAACAACAAGTGCAGACTTGGAAACTAGAGGAGATAGAACTCGAAAGTTAAGCGTGCTGGGGCTGGACTTGGAAACTAGAGGAGATAGAACTCGAAAGTTAAGCGTGCTGGGGCTGGAGCAGTGAGAGGATGGGTGACCGACCGGGAAGTTAAACCATTTGGAATGAGTGCTTCACGCTGGAGCAGTGAGGAGGGGTGATTATTAGAGATTAAATTGTCAAATAATGCAACCGGGACTAGGGGGGGGGGGGGGGGGCTTTAGTCCCGATTGTTTTGTCCCGGTTGCGCAACCGGGACTAAAGGCCCTTACGAACCGGGACGAAAGGCCCTTTTTCTACTAGTGCCATCATCTATCCTCCATCCCCACCGCCTCTCTCTCTCTCTCTCTCTCTCCTGAAATCTCGGTCCCATCCACCTCCTCCTTCACTGCGCCGTTGAGGCCGTCAATGGTGTCCCGACGCTGCTGTTGGAATAACAACTTGTATTACTAGGAGGCAAAAGTCAAGTACTTGTGTCATGTGCTTAATTAAATATGCATTAGTAAAGGTCGATTTAGCCAATACTTGACTATTAGAAAAATGCGGTCAGCTGGTAGTTAATTTCGTTTTTGTTTGTTCTGTAAGCTGCTAAAGCTATACAAGACAACAGTAAATGAGCTGTTTGTACTGGTAGTAACAGCAAACTGCTTCCGAGGTGTATTGTTCAGGGTCGGCTTGGCGGTCAAGGTCAGTTCATGTAAGATATAAGCTTGTACTGCTTCAACAACAGAGAAGGCTTGGGTTGATGAGGCAGCAAGTCACCAGAACAACTTGTGTACTTGAGAAGCAAGAGTGAGAGAGAGTAGTAGTTCGATTGTGTGTTTGAGAGTATGTGCAGCACATCTCAGAGGGAGGAGTTGAGTGATTCAGTTCCAACAACATATATTCATGAGGACACAGTCTTCAATTTATTTGGGTGTACGAGCTGAAAATTTTCATTTTTTTGTCATCTCTTTGACTTGCATATCTCAGTATCCCCTCCCCCCTCCCAATGGATTGATCTTCTTTATGCTGATGTGGAAATCTCTCTGTTTAAGAAGACGCATCTTGTCTCTGGCATAATAAAATCTCTGATCTGTTTCATGTTCTAAGCATTATTGCTTGTTTCACGAGTGGTCCACGAGTAGTAAAGAATATACTATGTGTGCTTCATGTGTGCCAATTGAATAAGGATGAATCAACAGTTCTTATATCTATTTTCTTATTATATGATAAATGCTTACGGAGAAGACTTGATTTGTGAAGTAGTCTCTAGCCTAATCATGGATAAAGCTACTGCTCACACGCAATGTAGCGTGTGAGCTGTAGCAGCAGTCGTAATCTCATTCACACCCAGTCAAAAGAGATAAGTATCTTGTTAATTTAGTTAAAGATAGAGCAGAAAACAGAGGTAGCGATAAGATTAATTAGTTTCCTTCCAGTTAAAAATCACGGGTTTCACAGTACCCAAAGGCGCACGCGTGCTGGCGAACATGTGGGCGATGGGATGGGACGAGGCTATCTGGCCTGTGCCTGACAAATTCATGCCAGAGAGATTTCTTGGGAGGGCAGTGGACTATAGAGGCGGAGACTTTGAGCTGATCCCGTTCGGTGCCGGACGTCGAATCTGTCCAGGGATGCCGCTGGCGATCAGGATGGTGCATGGTTCAAGTGGAGGCTCCCAGTGGAGGTGGAGACAAGTGGGATTGATATGTGTGAGAAGTTTGGGGTGACACTCACGAAGTCTGTGCCTCTCCGTGCTATTGCTACACCAATGTTAGTGGATGACATGGGTCATTGACGATGACAATTGGTTTGATTCTTCTTGTTCAAAATGTAGCAAACAATATTGTATTTGTGTATTTAGGATCTTACTAGCTATATGTGTGGATCATGCCATATCACGGCCGTGCATTAGTATACATGCTAAAAAGCAATGCATATGTTCCATCACTATTAATCTGATCCCTCCCTCCACCCCCCAACCAGCCCACACAAAGTGCTTCTGGATTTGCCCCATCTCTTTGTCTCTATAAGTCCATCCATGTGCTGCTTTCTACCCGTCGAAGGTGATCAGACCTTGATTATCATGTTATTATTTTTATTTCCATATAACTCCTTGAATAAATACAGACAATTTCCTGTATTTTTTTCAATGTTCAAAATAAATAAATAGAGGCAATTCCTGATAAGGTGCATTGGTGAACACATGAGACTTCCTAAGGGCATGTCCAACGCAATTTCTCCTTTCTCTTATTCCGGGAAGGGCCTTCAACTCCCTCCTTCACAAATATAAGATGTTCTAACATTTTTGTTCATCAGATGTATATAGACACGTTTTAATGTGTTTGTTAGCTCATTTAAGTACGTAGTCCATATTAAAATATTCAAAACATCATCTATGAAAATACATACAGCTTAGCACAAACATAAAAGAACATACAACTCAGCACAAACAAGATAACATATCCTACCGGTGGTTAGCGAAGGATCCCCGCCTCTTGGGACCTTTGATCCTCCAAATCTTGTTTATTCGTACAAATATATTTACGAATCGGTATCTACAACAAGCATATTCAGTGATAAGATTTTTAAATATTGGGGTGCGATGCGGATGCTGAATTTCAATCTGTTTAGCTGCACGTCAGTCGTGTGAATATGGAATTTGGGCCAGTCGAGTCGTAGAGAGAAGGAACAGGAGAAGCGAGGAGCATCAACCTCCTCGTCTATCTTAGGGGTGCACGAGGAAACATCAACCTCCTTGTCTATTTTAGGGTTGCATCAGCCTCCTTGTATATGTTAGGGGTGTTGGGCGGGGGGGGGGGGGGGGGGGGGGGGCAGCATAGGGGGGATATTAAGGGGAAGGCGGGTGGCAAGGCTAGCTCGGGAGCGTCGCCAACCGCGGGCAGCCCGGCCGATGGCAGCAGGCAGGGGGAGGAGGAAGAAGATGGGCCGTTTTTTATGAAAATGTTTTGGAGGAAAGAAGACATAATCTGGACCGTTCGTTTTCTGTCTAACACTGCAAATTGATCGAGGCCAAATCGACTGCCGCAAAAAGAAATTCCAGTCGACTGGCTCTTAGCCATTCCCAATTTCAGTAATACTCCCTGTGTCCCATAATATAAAAACCTTTTGAACATTACACTAGTGTTAAAAATGCTTTTACATTGCGGTCTAAATTACTACCTCCACAGTGGATAGTAACATAGTGGTAGTAACATTGAGCCTTTCATTTATTAGCTTATAGACTCATCTTGTCTTGGTATGCGTTATGTTACAGTAACATGCTAAGTTACTGAATTTATCTCTCTTCTCATTAATTAGTTGCCACATCATATTTTTTGCTTAGGTGATATCTATGTTACTACCTATGTTACTCCCATTGTGGGTAGTCTAAAAATGAAAGGCTCTTCCATGTTGGAACTTGGCGCCACGTACATCGGTTCCACGGGCAGGCCGTCCTCCTATAGCCGTAGCCCAGTCGGATTGCTCAATGAACTTAACTGCCCCCATGCATGCCAACTCTTTCCCGCCTTTTATTATGGCGGGGAGCCAATTCTATTTTCAATTTTCTCAATTATTATTTTTCTTTACAGATCTTCGAATGCACTATATGCGAAAACTACTGTCATGCGCGCACATTTCTGCGGCGGATTTTTTCTTTGAGGATTGATAAATGGGTCGTCATGTATACATATGAATCTGAATTAGTCATATATGTATCATCTCTTTAACTTGCACATCTCTACACTATCACACTGCCCATCCATTGATCATCTTTATGCTGATGATTATTCTCTCTGTTTAAACAGTGCACTGCCTCAGCACAGTTAAAAGAAAAATTATTAGCTCAACGTGTCGTCCTAATCCACCTATAGATCCTACAGCGGGCATAACTTCATTTTTTTGACAAAGGAAATATATTAATATCACGAAGATACCATTTACATCCGCCTCTGTACCAACAAGATGTCCAAAGGCATCAAGGATACACACATCCAAAAAAAGAACAGAAAAAGAACATAAGAAAAAGACCCACCATGGTGATCAATCACTAGCATCAGCAGCACTCTAACCACCACCAAAGACAACACCTGGACTACAAAAAAGGTTCTCCAAAAGCAACGCCTCGAAGAAGGAAACAATTAGGTCCGAGCCGGCAAAATCCGGGGCCCTGTGCGAAACTAAAAAATGGGGCCCTATCTCAATAGAAAAATGAACTAACGAGCAATTATGATGTATATATATCTCACAGTATATAATATAATGTCTTACATAACAATTGGACAAATATAATGTCTTACAAAATAATTTTTCTACAAACTCGTTGAAAGTATATAAAGTTTGACTTTAGACAAACCTAATATGCGGAGTAAATAAAAACGGAGGGAGTACATAGGAAAAGACCACCTCACATGCAAACTAACATGAAGATTTCCCTTTTATTATGCTATTTATATTTAATAACTATTTTACAACTATGCAATAATAATCAAACACAATAAATAATATATATTTTCACTTTTAGTTCTCATATTATTACTCCAAATATTCGTGTTCCAGACAACCAAATTTCATTAAATAATATATCCCCCAACAACATGGGGGTATCATCTAGCATTAAAAAAAGCAAGCATGAAGATTATTCTGTATCGGCTCTTGAACGTAATTAGATGCATAATTGAAAATTCTATGGCTACCTGATAGATTATGCCCCTAAAAGGATTTAACAACACCCGTATATGAAGTATTTACATCTACATAAGTAAACTAAGCATTCATACTACTGTTGTAGACTGCAAACCTTTGATGGTTATCTCTACGTACGAACGGTTATCACAATTGGTCATTCAGGGCTTCTTCCCCGGCAAAGTCGCCAAATAGTCTGTCTGCACACGGACATGTCACCGTAACACAACCGAGAATACACATAACTTTATATGACAACACATCTGTTTAGTAACACAATTGAGAAGGCCAATCTCTCGGTGTCGACGTAAAGATGTTGTCCCTTCAAAAATCGTGAAGAATTTGGCTCATGATACATGATCGGGTGTATTGGTATTCAAAGAATTTTTTGTAATGTTCAGGTTCCACGACAAACAAAACCGATCAAGTTTGTTAATACTCTCTATTATTTGCATAAAATACTATAATAATTGTAATTACATTGAAATGACAAGTACAACTTTAATATACTCCCTCCATTATAAATTATTTGAGGTTCTAGATTTATGTACTTTAAATATGTCTATATGAAATATTGTATTCGTATTAATGCCATATTTTTGGGTCTAATACTTAAGTGTTTTACAAAATAATTTTCTTAAGTATTTTATAACTAACAACCTTTGTTGTACTTACATATATTGTATATTCACCATGTGGCGTACATTGTAAGCAACCCAAAATGGAAATGAAAAAACATATATATTATATATTCAATAGTAGTGAAAATCTTTATAAGTAACCACAACTGGAAGATAGAGAAAGCATTATTTTCCATTGTTATATCATCCCTTAGTTGGTGTTGTTTGTGTTTTTTTTTGCAGGTTTTAACAGCGATAAACTTGCTTCCTTGTTTGTACAAGCAGAATGTCCATATTAGCATTACACCATGATGGCCATCGTATACTAGTACAAAGATGTAAGAGTAATTTAAAGATATGGTTAATTTACGTTGTTATATATTTCCTTATTTGGTGTTGTTTTTAATCGTGGTATAATTTGTTTCCTTTTTTACAAAAGTAAAGTGTCCATACAAGCCCTACACTATCATGGACATCATATCATCTTACCTCCCAAGAGGTAATAATAACATTAGCTGCTAAATGACAAATAAAAAACGAACAGCCCATACATGCCTGGGAGCATGTTAAAAGAACTCTAATAGCCTGATAAAATGCAGTGGGTCTGAGTAACTCTTATTATCTTATCTATCATGTGAAAAGAGGAAGTAAGACGGACCATATTAAAACTGCTTGAAAAGTAGACGTGCCGTTTGATTTGAGTAGCAAAGTACTAATAAAAAAGGATGAACGAGAAATTCTAATAATCAACGCCCAGACTTCTGAAGTTCTGAGGGAAAATAAATACTGATAGGGGAGCTACTTGACGCCTCGTTTGCATCACCATCGTGCGCCAGACGAGGAGCCGTAATTAGTTGTTGCGTTTACCGTCAAGGAGAACAGGATCCATCTTCACATTTGCCCAGCTACAAATAGTGGACTTACATCAGATGTAGATGGAGCCTGTCACAAACCACAGGGATTCCATGCCAATCTTCTGGTTTAGATAAGATGTCTGACCCATCTCGAAATGGCGAACCAGCTGCTACTCCTGACCGGATGAGCCTGACCACAGCTGCAACCAAGGACATCTTCTTCGACGTGGAAGGCTACACCGCCGCCATACTCATGTCCACCGGCGACAATTGCTACTACCCGTCGGAAAGGTTCACCGTCGGCGGGTACGACTGCGCCGTCCGCTTCTACCCCAACCAACTCGGCTCCCACATATCCATTCTCCTCGTGCTCCTCAGCGAGCCCAAGGATGGCACCATGGTCGGCGTAAGGTTCGGATGCGCGGTGCTGGACAGGTCCGGCAAGCCGTCGGCGGAGCTTTGGCAGAGCTCGTCGACTGTCCTGTCTTTCTACGGCGAAGAGTGGGGGTTTTGGAGATTTGCGCCGCGCGATGTTCTAGAAGACCCAGATTACCTTGAGGGGGACTGCCTCACCCTGAGCTGCACTGTCTCTGTTCTCAGGAAACCGCAACTGACGTCTGACTGAGACCGCCATGGCTTCCTTCTCCTCATCGATCTGCATAAGTTTTTTTATATTTGAGGCCCGATCTGCATAATCTTTGGGGGCAACTGAAGAAGAAGTTAGAGTTAGTTTTTTACTTCCAAGTTCGGATACATGTGTTTGTGTTCGAGTCCAAGCGTATGTATAGTGAGCGCGGGTGGGAAATTAAGTGGAGAAGTGGTAAGGTATTATTTTAAGCTTGAGACTAAATTTTGTCCATCGATGTGTTTGTGTTCAAGTCCAAGATATTGGTTCCGTTGATAAGAACAACAACGTATTATTACAATTGTGTTTCACAATAAAATTATCCTACACCATCAAAGATGTTTTGGACGTGATTTTTGTCCACTATTGTTAAAAAAACATTGATTGTCATTTTTTACTATAATCTTGCATAATATATAGATAGGAAAATTAGATAATATAGATTATAGTACGGTTTATAAGGGAAAGTAGGCCTAAAACCACATTGACCAAGAAAACAAAGGAGAAAAAACAACACAACACTGCCGCCGACCCAAACCCAAAAAGACCACCACTACGGATTTTCCAGAACGCCTTCAAAAAGGAAACGACACCCCGTCGGCATCAACCCCGTCTACCACAAAGCATATGTCTAGAGACTGTATTTGACCACCCTGTCGAACTTTGGAAAAAAAATCGAGCCCTACCAGCAGTCGCCACCGCTGCTCCCAAACCGATAAGACACGACCCAATGTTGATGGAAATTCTCTTTGTAATGCCACCCAAGGACGGGATGGACAGCCACGAGCTCCCTTATCGTGAGAAACGTTCCTCGTCGATTCTTTTACTAGCCTATGATGATGAATGGGTTGATAACAACATCCAGCCGATAAGGACAAGTTCTATAGATACATTTTAAACACCGCTAGCCTTCACCCATTCTGGAAGAAGTAAAAGTTCACTAGCTAGAATATTACATGCATGGTGCCCAAAAGTTGTAATTTTTAAAAGAATTTGTTTAGACATCCTTGGAGAGATATTTCTTCACATTAGGTAGTGATTATCACAAAAACAGAGGTAGTGAGTATGTACTTGGATAGCCTTAATAACCACAATGCTCACATTTTTGGTTGGGGTTACCAACAACCACCACATTTTGGTTTTGTGACAGAAAACAAGAGGCATCTGTGTTAAGTTTTCTAAAAAAAAACACTAGTGAGTTAGTTACATAGTTTTGACAGTGTTTCTGACCAGTTGTACCCACTTGTCACGCCCATGTGGCATGGGGAGACGGTGCGTGCTGACGAGTTATCACAAAACTGAACTGCAGTGGTTTTTGGTAGTCCCAACCCAAAATGTGGTGGTTTTATACTATTTAGTACAAAAAATATAATCACAAGAATTTGGAAATGGTTTGTGATATTTAGGGAGACACCATTGAACAAAATAAAAATGATTGAAACTTCTTTAAAATCCAATCTCGTATGTTCTTGAAACCTGTACATTATTGCCTAATAATAACTATATATAATCACAAAGCTACGTCTTATTTACATTTCTCTGAAGTTTTCTAAACAAATACAAGATCCATTTAAAAAAATGGCATTGTTATCGACCATAGGTGGAAAATAGAGTGCATTAGGTGAACTGTTGAGAAACATCATTTCCAAACGTTAGAGGTTATAGGACTCTACTATCTTTAAGGCAATAAAGAAATGTCTAGGTTTTACTGTGCTGAATTGATGTTTGAACTACATTGTAATTTGAAAAATATTACCAATGGGGATAAAATCATAAATAAGTAAATATGCACCTTTGTGTCTCCTTTGCAGAAAATGATGAAAAATTAACATTGATTTCATTCATGCTCAAAGGTTATAATTCATTGATTCATTCTATATAAAAACAGTTCACATACAAATGAACTGAATGAAATAACTCCTAAACATAACTAATTGATGAACTACTTGAACTAAAGATCCCCTATATCTAGTGGGCTTATAGCAGTCATATATGCATGCACATAGGCTGCCTCTGCTGCTCAGGCGGAGGACCTCTAGAATGATGATGCCCTCGCCTTGTGCCTCATCGCTACGCTCCGCTGCATATGCAGTTGCATTTTATGTCCCTTTGCAGCTTCTGCAACATGAATCATCGTTGCAATCTCATTTCACCTGATAACATGTCTACTAGACCATGAGAGATGCTTTTGCATTCTATTAATCTTACATCTGGAATATTGGAAGATGGGACGACACTAGGTACACTTAGCAATTGTTCTCTCATTCCATGTGTTTCCTGTTCCCCAACTTGTTTCCATAAGATTTATATTGTGTTCTTCTTTTCTTGTCTTCAACACATGGGGTTCCCTTTTTCTCATTGGTGACCTGTTTGAAAGAACCAAGGAAATAGTGTTCTTGAGCTAGGTAGTATCACAATACATGGGTCAGGACGGAGCCGTAGCGCGCGCGCGCACACACACACACACACACATGTGTGTGTATGCCTGGTAGAAGGTCGTTGGGGCTATACTATTTTGCACTGATTTATGTTGTATCTGAGTGATTGGTACTATGTTGTATTATGTATGTTGCAATGCATTTCCATCTTATGGCCTGACACATAAATAGCTAGTTGGCTGTGTGCATCGTATGATGCAGAGGCCGGGGTTATCCCCTTTTCAAAAAAATAACATAAGTAGCTTGTGTTAGGCAACTACGTGCTCTGACTCACTTATATGTGTGACACCATCTTGTAAATTTACAGTCAGCAGATCTCTACATTAAACATTGCCTTTTTGTATAGAAGGAAATTAAGGTGGAGATTGCTACCTTATATTTCAAAGGGTCAACACGCTGAGAGTACAAATGCAGCTACCCTGGCCTTGAGGGCTTGACATGGATAAAAATAGGTGAGCTATAGGTGCCGGTACGCTAACTCCAAGAAGAAAACAACATAACAGAAGGGAAAGCGCAAAGGAACCACAACAGAGAACATAAACACGAGCTTAGGCTAAAAAAAACATGAGCCTAGGCTAAAAAAAACACGAGCCCAGTGACGAGCCCGAACAGCTCATTCCCGAGAGAAGCGGCCAGCACAAGTAGGTGGTTGCTCAATAATAAGCAGCCGAACCAGGCTTCGAGGACCTTTCCGATCACTGAAAATGCGATTGTCTCTCCTATATGCCTCTCGTTCAGTACCATAAGCCCCATAGAGGGCATGCCACTAGGTGAGATGTCGCCCATGATGAATTTGCTGAAGAAACCCCAAAATATTGTTTGCACTAGCTCACTGCAGACTCCAGGTTGATAAACTCCCAAATTCGTTGCGCAAGCTCGTGGCGCAAAATGATATGGTCGGTGGATTCGTTGGCAAGGCACCTATCACACCTAGCTTCATTATCCCATCACTTCCAAACCATGTTATCTTTAGTACTCATTTTTTAAAGAACCACGTCAATAGGGCTGGGTGCACATGCGATTTCCTAAAGTAGAACAATTTGGGTCTGATTTATAAGGAAAGTTCAACAGAAAACCACAACGAAAAAATTGATTAAGAGACAATCGTGCAAAACTTGAAAAACATCAACAATAATGCCGACACTTACTCAACTTGACCTCCACCACCAACATGCGCACAGCCCGGAAAAAAGTGAGTGAGCTCTTCGGAGACACGTCTAAGAAGGGAAAATGACGCCTGTGGGTGTTCTCATCGCCACCATCGACTCCCATGGAAGACTTAAGCTTTTGCCAAGAACCACCCACAACTGCCCCACCACACCTCGGGACAATCATGGCCACACAAATGACCACCACGACAACCTAAGAACCGACCCACCACAGTTTATTGGAGAGGAGGAACCCTTCAACAATGTAGAGGTAGTGTAGATAAATTGACCAGATCATTCGGAAGATGGACATTGTGTCGATGTGCGAGCTTGGAGTTGCAACAAGAGACATTGACTGGGTATGAACAAACACATGTACATTCAAGTTAACATAGGGAATCTTTCGACACAAGTACCAACTAAATAACAACGTGCTGACTAAGAGAAGATCGGATGCTACTTGGTCCGCTGAGTAACAATCATCTCGTTTCCGGTGTATCACATTCCCTAACGATCTACCACATTTTGGTTCTTGCTCTTTGTTTGGGCTACATAGTTTGCTGTCCGACTTGGTAAAGACGAGTGGTATATATATGCATTCGCACATCCACACACATCATCATGACTTTAGACAAACCTAATATGCTGAGTAAATAAAAACGGAGGGAGTACATAAGAAAAGACCACCTCACATGCAAACTAACATGAAGATTTCCCTTTTATTATACTATTTGTACTTAATAATTATTTTACAACTATGCAATAATAATCAAACACAATAAATAATATGTATTTTCACTTTTAGTTCTCATATCATTAAATAATATGGGAAAAATATTCCCCCAACAACACGGGGGTATCATCTAGCATTAAAAAAAGCAAGCATGAAGATTATTCTGTATCGGCTCTTGAACGTAATTAGATGCATAATTGAAAATTATGTGGCTACCCGATAGATTATGCTCCTAAAAGGATTTAGCAACACCCGTGTATGAAGTATTTACATCTACATAAGTAAACTAAGCATTCATACTCTGTTGTAGACTGGAAACCTATGGGTCCATCGTCGCCGTGTCGCCTCCCATGAGGAACGCCAGGTCGGTGTTGCGCTTCTTCGCGGCGACGTTGGTCCTGAGATGGTCGATCTTGACGTCCTGTTTCGTCATCAACGTCGACCACCTCGCCTCGGACTTCTCCTCCCTCACGACGGAGTGGCTCTTGGCGTCGGCGATGCATTAATCGATCGACGCCTGCAGCCGTTCTGCCGCGGGCGCCGCGTCCCTGGCCTTCTTCGCCTTCTTGTTGCCATCAAGTCTCCCTTCGGCCGCCCCCGAGACAGGCGCGTCCGGGTTGTACACGCCGTCCTTGGCCTTGGAGAGGGCAAGCCGGACCTCCGCCCATTTCTCGCACGACTCGATCCTGGTGAACACGTGAAGGAACTTGAAGTCGGCTTTGGGGGCTCTGTCCTTGCGGAACAACTCAAACATTCGAACACCGTGTCCATGCTTGAATTGTATTGATTGGAAACTCAAATACATGTGTGGGTATATAGACAACACCGTGTCCCTAGTGAGCCTCTATAGGACTAGCTCGTTGATCAAAGATGGTCAAGGTTTCCTGGCCATAGAGATGAGTTGTCATTTGATAACGGAATCACATCATTAGGAGATGCATGCCACCATCTACAACAATTTTGGGGTGATTTGGATATGGTCGAAAAAAGCACTTCATTACGGACGAATGTGATTTTTCGAACACCGTCATACGTTGCCTTAGGGGGACAATGTAAACTTCATTATTGTTGAAATTGCTTAGATAATCATGTTTAGTACATGCGTTCCAACATCTACAACAATTTTGCGGTGATTTGGATATGGTCGAAAAAATTACTTCATTACCGACGAACCGTTTGGACACTTAAGCTAGTTTTTTCTAACAATGTGATTTTTTTGACCTCCTCCAAATCACCTCAAATTTTGCACACCCCTTCTCTGTCATGAAAATAGATAGAATAAGAAAATTTTCCATTTTTTTGAATTTTTCAGAATTTATAGTGGCTCGATGAAACAAAGGAACATACGTCATACGTTGCCTTAGGGGGACAGTGTAAACTTCATTATTGTTGAAATTTCTTAGATAATCATGTTTACTACATGCATGCCATCATCTACAACAATTTTGGGGTGATTTGGAGATGGTCGAAAAAATCACTTCATTACGGACGACCCGTTTGGTCTCACCTTAAGCTAGTTTTTCTAACAAGGTGATTTTTTTACCTATGTTGCCTCTGAAAGATCTTCTGGTTCACACGTGGCCGACGACGCGCTCAGACCCAAGGTGACGTGCTGGTCAAAAAGGCATTGAGGATAAATGGATCTTATTCGACGGTGAGTCCGTCGTTGGAGCAGGGTGGCATGCATAGGTTTACAATGGTACGGTGGATCACCTAGTGGGAGAAGGGGTTGATTTATCTTGTCGCATTCCAGTACTCGTGCTAGAGCCTGTTAACTGCCTCTAGCCGCACGGTGAGCGCCTCTACCAGTGTAGTCATTTCATATGTCACCGCATGTGGCCGACGACATGCTCAGACCCAAGGTGGCGTGCTCAGACCCAAGGTGAGAACTAAAAACACATAAATGATCAAGCAAACATCTTTACGTGCACAGTTTCACATACAAAATTCTCTGATAAGGTAGAGAAATAAAAAGAGAGAAGATCAAAAGAAAAGGGTGGATTACTGTTAACCCACAAGTATAGGGGATCGCAACGGTTTTCGAGGGTAGAGTATTCAACCCAAATTTATAGATTCGACACAAGGGGAGCCAAAGAATATTTGCGAGTATTAGCAACTGAGTTGTCAATTCAACCACGCCTGGAGATTAAATATCTACAGCAGAGTGATCAGTACCACAGTAGTATGATAGTTTTGATAGCAGTAGTAGCAGTAACAGTAACGGTAGCAGTGATAGGAATGATTTTGTAGCAAGTGTAACAGTAGCGGTAGCAATAGTAACTTAGTAAGAACAATATGTGGAAAAATCGTAGGCACTGGATCGGTGAACTCGTTGGATAATATTCATCTTATAACAGTCATAACCTAGGGCGACACAGAACTAGCTCTAGTTCATAAATGTAATGTAGGCATGTATTCCGTAAATAGTCATACGTGCTTATGGAAAAGAACTCGCATGACATCTTTTGTCCTACCCTCCCGTGACAGTGGGGTCCATAAGAAAACTAAGGGATATTAAGGCCTTCTTTTAATAGAGAACCGGAACAAAGCATTAACACATGGTGAATACATGAACTCCTCAAACTAAGGTCATCACCGGAAAGTATCCCGACTATTGTCACTCCGGGGTAGGAGAAAGTGCATGATAGCTATCTAGCTTTGGAGGTGAGATCAGATCGTCCTCTACACTGAATCAATTTGGTACTCTACTGTTTTTTTCTCTCTGCTATATTAATCGTGCTTCCAGTCACAACACTGAATCAATTTGGTACTCTACTGTTGTTTCTCTGCTATATTAATCGTGCTTCTAGTCACAGTTATGTTCTTAGTTCATTCTTTTGCTATTTCCCTTGGTGATTTGTTAAGTTACTTGCTCTAAAAACACATAAATGATCAAGCAAACATCTTTATGTGCACAGTTTCATATACAAAATTATCTTCGTAGAATATGTAGGAACCAATATGGGCATCCAGGTCCCGCTATTGGTTATTGACCGTAGAGGTGTCTCGGTCATGTCTGCATAGTTCTCGAACCCGCAGGGTCACACTTAACGTTTGGTGACGATATAAGTATAGTTGAGTTATTACGTTGGTGAACGAAGATTGTTCGGAGTTCCGGATGAGATCACGGACATGAGACGAGGAGCTCCGGAATAGTCCGGAGGTAAAGATTGATATATGGGATAATAGTGTTTGGTCTCCGAAAGGGTTCTGGAATTCACCGGAAGGGGTTTCAGATGTTTTCCGAAATGTTCGGCTACAAGAACACTTTATTTGGGCCAAGGGGTAAAACCCACGAGGCTTTAGGAAGGTGCTAAAGGAGTTTTGCGAAGGCTAGGGGCCAGACGCCAAGGACCCTGGCGTCTGGGGCAAGACGCCAAGGACCCTGGAGTCTGGTCCTGGAGTCCGAGGAGGACTCTTGCCTTGCGTGCCAAACCGACTTTGAGGAGGCTCTTTCTCCAAGAAACGACCCCAGGGCTCAACATATAAATAGAGGGGCTGGGCTAGCACCCGAAACACATCAAGATTTCCCCAAGCCGTGTGCCGGGAACCCCGCCCCCTCTAGTTTATCCTCCGTCATAGTTTCCGTTGTGCTTGGCGAAGCCCTGCGGAAATTGTTCTTCACCACCACCGTCACCACGCCGTCGTGCTGCCGGAAAACATCTACTACTTCGCCCCTCTTGCTGGATCAAGAAGTCGAGGACGTGATCAAGCTGTACGTGTGTTGAACACGAAGGTGCCGTCCGTTCGGCACTAGATCATGATTGGATCGCGGGACGGCTTGCGATTTGGATCGCAAAGACGTTCGACTACATCAACCGCGTTTCTTAACGCTTCCGCTTAGCGATCTACAAGGGTATGTGGATCCGATCTCTCCTCTCGTAGATGTTCATCTCCTAGATTGATCTTGGTGAAGCGTAGGAATTTTTTTGTTTCCCATGCAACGTTCCCCAACATTTCACCGCATCATCGAAAGATTTAACTACATCTTTGGTTGCGCCTTAGCTTTGATTGTGGTTTTGATAACAATTGGGGCGCCGAGAAACTTGGTGGTGTTAGCCTTCACGACTGTGCTATGACTAATCACTACAACAGTCTTGTTAATCAATGACGGGTTTGATTTGTCATAGATCAATGCAAAATCATCGAGGAAGCGCGTCCATGGCAGATAGGACCGGTACTCGGTCAGATGAATCGACCAGGTTCTGTGTTGGCCCTGACCCGTTTATCGCGTACCGAGCCAGGCCCCTGACGGGCCTCCGCGCGCCTCAACAGCTAAATGGTCCCGTATCTCGAAGAGCTGATCGAGTTAGCACACGACACGAGCGACGAGGCTGAGGAGACGATTATTGGTGGTAGTCCAGCATGACCCAGTTGTGCGGGCGGAAGCAGCAGTCCATTTTATCGGCCGGCTTAAACGTGGTGGACTTTGGCCGTTTGTCAAAGATGACATCGTCTCGATCGACTTCGTCTCGTAATGTGTCTAGTTCCTCGGCCGTGAAGGCCTCGGACAGAGCCTCGAGACCTCTGTTGTTCTCTTGCTCTTGCTCGGTAAACAGACATCAACTTCTCCAGGTGATTCCAAGAGTGGAAATAGACCGACGCATGTGGGATCACATCCCAATGATGAGATCCACTAAAACACCACACAAGCAGAACTCAAATATGCTGGCAAGTAAACATATGTTGGCAAGTCCATGAACAGGGTCAATGAGCTTGAGCACACAATCGAAAAAATGCTATAGTCAATGTTAGTTCGCTCGTGTTTGGTAGGGGGGTAGCTAGCCAAATAGTACAGCCCGGGCAAAGAACAAAGACGCTGGCCTACCAAGCTATTTGCCCATTAATCTACTGATAATATCTTCACGCCTGAGCCCCCGACAGCTGGCCGGGGTCACCGGGAGCTATTCCTTAGTCAAGGACTGCAAATTGAAAAAGCGATACGATCAAATTCTTATATCGTAAACACTTTGGACGGTAACATCCTATGGTGGGGAGCAACATAAACACTTTGCTATAGGGTTGCACGACTATGCTTTGCCCTCGAGGTCCTTTGCCTCCAATCCGTCCCTATGAACAAGAGGGAGCAATATAAACACTTTGGACAGTAACATCCTATGAGGAGCAACATAAACACTTTGTACGGTAACATCGTATGGGGAGTAACAGAAACACTTTGGACGGTAACATTCTACGGGGAGCAACATGGACCTGCCGTGAGAAGTAACATAAACACTTCTCAACGGTAACATGCTATCAGAAGGAAAATAAACAAAACCCACACAAAGAAGGATCCTCATCCACATTGTTTGTTATATCACTGGAGCACGAACTTCATATACCTTCGAGGCTCTGATCAAGCGAGTCCTCCATGCATTCATTTCAGAGCAAACTTAATTTCAGTTCACACATCACATTAAAAGATCACAACTTAAGCTCACAACACACACATTACAACTGACTTCAAGTTAGTTCACAGCAAAAACACCAATCCTTTAGCACAGCGCATCACTTCATGGCAAGGCAACCAAACTACTTCTTGGTTCTTCTCCTTTTCTTGTTATCTTGTGTATCTTGCTCCACCACCTCACCAATCTTTGTAGGCATAACTGCAGTATTTATCTCGTGAAGAAGAAGGTGCACGAGTTTTGCAGCCCTGTATGCCTTAGTAGAGGACTGCAAATTGAAATGAAAAGGAGAGATAATGCAGGTTATGCACAGTATTTTTTGCATCATGTACATTCAGAAAACTTTTGGCATATGTTCAGCTTTGTCACATGAAACAACTATGACTCCAGAAGGAGAATGTAGAGTTGAAGCAGAAAATAAAACTTTTGGAGTGTGAAATTGGAAACATGCATGTTGTGGTTTGCACTTCACATCAATAAAGAGGGGAATACACTAACTGTGGTCTTCATGTCCGTGGGCATCTCTTGTCCATTGTACCGCTCAAGGATAAGCATAGGTGCTAAGAAACTGTCTTTAACGTTGGCCATGAGAATAGCAGTTGACACCCTTATTTTGGATATTTCAGAAAATGGTGAGGCCAAGCCTTGTTGCATAAAGGCTTTGCCTACCTGCTGCCTGAATGTTCTACCCAAATTTTTAATCTCATCAGCCTCTAAAATCGTGCGGTTGCAATGCAAGACAGAGACCTGGTCTTTTGTCCTAAAATCGACAAAAAACACAAACCATTCTCCCCGGTGAATGGTAGGACAAGATAGCTGCAAAAAATAACATGTATTAGAATGTTGATTGTATTATCATTAGAATTCTGCAGCACTTACAAATATCTGCTCTAGTTGTTTTTCTTTTCCGTCTTTGATTCCCTCATCAGCAAGCACTTTCACAATCCTTTCCAGACCTACTTCGCTGGTCTGCAGCATTAATAAGCTTATATAAATGTTATTGTTCATGGATAATTTTATCAACAGCAAAACTTACCAGGTCTTCCCCATTATGTGGTGGGATAATGATTCTTCGTTTGTAGTTGCTGTTAGACTTATCATCAAACTTGAGGTACTAGATGAATGCACTTTTACATCTCAGGGCATTGTCACCTTTCTCTAAGAAATTTACCAGCTCACCCCCCTTCATGACAGTCTCGCCCACATTCAACAGCACATGATCATTGCTTCATCGATTAAAAACATGATATGCATATCAGTCAGTTACACAATTAAAACAACTATCAACAAACTAGTGCGAATATCGATAAACTTGTTAGTATGAATAACTTACTATTCGTCTTTGACAAGTCGGTAGACGTCCATATAATCTGTAGCAAACAAGAATTTACGTTCTTCAAAAGTACCGGAATCGTTATATCTCTTAGGAGGTTGAATCTTCCTCTTGCCAACCAGGTGAGCCAATTTCTTTGCTGCTGATGAAGGGGGGAGTAGAGGTCATCTGCGCCTTCAACAATAGAAGATTCAACATGGTGATTGTCTGGAATGACATCATCCATCTCTAAATCCTGGTCACTGCCTGAAACACTCATCTCCAAACCCTGGGTTCTGCCTGAAACACTAGAAACGGGGTCGTCCTGGTTACTGGCTGGAGTGTATGTGTCACTCTTCTCTGAGCCATCCTTGTTACTTCCCGGAGGGCTATTTTGTACTTCTAGGGCATGAGCAACGGAGTCGTCCAGGTTACTGCCTGGAGTGTCTATGTCACTCTTCTCTGAGGCATCCTTCTTACTTTCTGAAGGGCTATTTACTACATCTGGGGCATGAGGGTTGTTGACCTGAGAGACAAAACCCATGCTCTCTTTCTGGGGAGGAATGGGGTCTTCCTGCTTTCCTGAAGTGTCAATGTCGCTAACGGGGCCTTCCTGGTTGCCTGAAGTGCCATTGTCACTATTCTCTGCATCCTTGTTACTTCCAGAAGGGCCTCCGTTGTTGTCCTGAGAGACAAAATCCATGCTCTCGTTCTGGGGAGGAATGGGGTCATCCTGGTTGCCTGAAGTGTCTATGTCACTAACATGGTTTTCCTGGTTTCCTGAAGTGTCAATGTCACTAACGGGGCCTTCCTGGTTGCCTAAAGTGCCAATGTCACTAATCTCTGCATCCTTGTTTCTTCCAGAAGGGCCTTTGTCACTATTTTCCACATCCACCTCCTCCTCCATTCTCTCTACCTGGCGACGAACAAGGTCCCCCTCCTTCACCTCCACCTCCTCCTCCATTCTCTCTAACTGGCGACGAACAAGGTCCTCCTCCTCCTCCTTCACCTCCACCTCCTCCACCTCCACCTCCTCCTCTTCCACCTCCTCCTCCTTCTCCTCCTCCACCTCCACCTCCTCCTCCTTGTCATCGGCTGCTCTGAGTTCAGGGTGTTTTCTGCTCAACCGTGATAGAGGAGGTCGATAGAGAGCTCCTTTCTGAACATCGACACCCTTTTCTACATTTTTGAGGCATAAATCATTTGTTTCAGAATTTGAATAGAACAAAACTTGAAAACATAAAGGCCCAATGTTTACCGTGTCGATGTTAGATACCGCCATCACCTCGAACCCTCGGATATATAATAAAACATGAAAGCCACAATCACGACTGCAATAATTGCAATAATGATTCGGTGATAAGATATTTTCAGCGCTAGAAAAGGTGAACCTATGCATCAGTTAAATAAACACAGACTACGGTTTGTGTCATCCACTTACTTGTTCTTTTGAGGCTCAACCTTTGGCTTTTCTACAACATACTCAGAGATGTCAATGTTGTGCGTTGTGCACAAATATGTCTCCAGTTTAGATAACAAAGGATGTGCCAAGCTTTCATGTCTCCCTGGGCATGAGTCAAGGATATATTTCTTTCTTGCCGTAGTGGAAACGGCAACCAAGGAATAATGACCAGAATCAGCTATAGGAATGAATATCTGAAAAAAAATCTACTGTCAAACTCATGGACCAAGTAACATTGAAATACAAAGATCTGATGAAATAATACACAAACCTGCGTCATGTCCTTCACCTTCTCTGCTGTAAGTTGCATGTCCAGACATGAAGTTTCATTTCCTTCGCTCAGCAATTTTTTCTGGAGTAATCAAAGAGACGACAATCATAGGTATAGAATAACAACATAAAAATCCATGAGCTAAGTTTTTGGATAAGTACTTACAACAGAAAATTCATTAAGGATAATTTTATCCTTCCAGTCCTTTGACCACAGGTAGCATACTAAATGTAGTACGTTCGATTGCAGAAGACCATTTGGTTTGAAGGAATCAACAAAAACAGACTCAGGTATAGAATAGCCATCGAAGTCAAATACAATATTGTCGCGGGTTCTTTCTAAAACATGTTTATTGTACAAACTATCTTGATCAACGTTATTGCCGTCCAAATTCTGATGATAGAAATAAAGAAAGAGATTTTAGTTAGAGGTAATTAAACAAGAAAAAAATAAAATACTGTCATCAGGTTCCTATCCAAAAATAAAATAGCATGGTTTAGCTTACCATATATTACACAATAGAAAGGGCTACCAATTTAGATATGCAAGCAAGCAAACAAGGCATTAAAGTACAGACGACAGTACAGCAGTTCTAACTTCAGGTTGGTTACTACTTATTATTGTATTTTTCACATTTCGATGGTAACATACCATGGGGAGTAACATACATATATTAGGTGGTAACATATCAAGAGGAGTAACATCAGTAGTTTCGATGATAACATAACATAAGTAGTAACAGAAGTACTTTCGATGGTAATACCATGGGGAGTAACTATGATATATTGGGTGGTAAAATACCATTATGAGTAACAGAAATATATTGGGTGGTAACATACATTGAGGAGTAACTAAATATATTGGGTGTTAGGATAACATGAGGCAGCGAGGAGTAACAGTAGACTTTGAAATGGTAACATATAATAGAGGTAACAGAAGAACTTTTGGATGTTTAGATGTTCAAAGTGATGTATTGCATTTGTATGAGAGTATGATCATGATATTACATGTTTGATAATGATTTCTTCTAACTTCTGAATATAATTGAATGATTATATGACAAAAGAACTAGTAAAGGGCAAATTATGCAATGCTCTGCCTGACCTTGAAAAGGGGCAGGGATACTTACCTCAAGGCTGTCATGCTGAGGCACCACCACAAATTTACTATAACAGCTATCCTCCCACCTTATCAACTGAAAAAGGACAAAGAAATATAAAGTGGCAATAACAATCAGGTGCAATCAACGATGACTTGATTTGTACTTACTTTAATATCCTCTAGTGACTTCATTTTCCTCGAACCACCCTTCTTCATCGTCTTCAGCTGAAAGCGACATAAAGAAAAAAGAAGTTGCATCATCAGAAGTACATAGTTTCCTACAGAAGTACATAGTTTGTTACAGGTTCCTTTTCATACCTTACTCTTCGGTTTCTTGGGCTCAGCAGGTGCACACAGATAGTTGTTGACCATGGCATCAGTATACAAATTAATTCTACAAGATTTTTCCATGTCCAAATCATTCCCCTCAATGTAGTCTAGAAAAACAATCTGTGAACAAATGATTCTACAGTTAGTACTTACCAATGTCAAAGAAAAGCTATTACTTGCAGCAGCTCCTACTGAGCTTCTAGTACTTACCAATGGCACAGCCACACAGCCATTCATATACTCCTTTTTCTTCAGAAACTCGTAACAACTTTTCTTAAAGAACTCATAGACCAAAAAGGACCAGTCAATGTCTTGCAAATTTTCGGAGTCATTCACGGCTTCAAGTATAGCTGATGTTACATAAACAGAGGATGTTGGCATTAGTATTTTATCTACCACCACCCCAAGGAAAAGCCTGACAAGCATATTCGTGTCAATAAGTTTGGAGACTTCCCTGTCTCGATATTTCTTCAACAACATATGTTGGCAACTCAAATATCCTCGCCAGTAAATATATGTTGGCAACTCCATGAACCTAAGGTCAATGAGCTTGAGCACACAATCGAAAAAATGTTATAGTCAATGTTAGTTTGCTCGTGTTTGGTAGGGGGGTAGCTAGCCAGATAATACAGCCCGGGCAAAGAACAAAGACACTGGCCTACCAAGATATTTGCCAATTTATCTATTGGTAATATCTTCATACCTGAGCCCCCGGCAGCTACCCGGGGTCGCCGGGAGCTAGCTCCACCACTGCACCCGTCACACCCCCTGGCTCCTCAAAATCAAACTCGCCAAAACCGCAGGGAGCCTTAGGTGATACTAAGACTCGGTCAGATGAATCGACCAGGTTCTGCGCCGTCCCTGACCCGAGCCAGGCCCCTCACTGGTCTCCGCGCGCCTCGAGAGCTAAATGCTCTCGTATCTCGAAGAGTTGATCAAGCTAGCACACGAAACGAGCAGCGAGGCTGCGGAGACGGTTAATGGAGCGGACACACATCCTATTGCGACCGGCGCACGTGGGTTTTCTTATAATCTTCTTGAACGAGAAAAGTCTTCTTCTCGGTCACTTTGTAAACAGACATCAACTTCTCCAGGCCCCTGACGGGTCTCTGCGCGCCTCAAGAGCTAAATGCTCCCGTGTCTTGAAGAGTTCACCTATGTTGCCTTTCATTTACAGGCGGAGATGAACACGAGGCAAGAGGGTATGTATTTCGTGAGCTGGATAAATTGGAGTAGACTTTCTTATTGTCATAAGTCCGGTTTTATTATAGCAATTTCTGAGACTCCGTCAGGGTTTATTTCCGAGTCACAGGAAAGAAACACAATGGCCTCGTTTTCTAATTCACTATCGACAAAAAGCACACAGCTTTCATGTTTGTCAATGATAGGACAATATATGAATGTCCTCAGTTTCTCTTCTTTTTTCCCTTATGTTGGCTTGGCTTTCAAAGTTTGTTTCTCTTTTTGTCACATCGGCTCGGAAGTGAGCTCATCGGTTGGTAACTATACTTGTGAGGAAGACTTTCAATGAAGAATCCCAGGCTGGGGTACAAACCATCACCCTGCCCGCATGCCTGAGGCCAGCCGCTGCCAGTCACCCACCAACACATGCCCAAAATATTCTGAAGTATTTAAAAAAATATTTGCATATTCCAAAATTTGCAGAACTTTTTCAAAGAATGCTCATGTTTTCAGTAATTGTTTCCATTTTCAAAAAAAAATCATAAATTAAAAGTTTGTGAAGACAAGGATTCTTCAGACATCAACTTCTCCTTTTGAGAAAGCATATTTTAAATTTACTTCAGATAGAGTTCATATTATCTTAAAATCATTTTGGGCCAGGCCAGGCCATCAACTACTCCTGGGCCTCGGTCCGACGGCCTATAAGACAGTAGGACATAGACACGTGTCGGTTCTGCGAGCCTAGGACGTGGACACGCGTCTGCTTTACCATGCGTTTGGTCCTCGAGATGGCGGTATTTCCGCTTACAACGCGAGCATCGTCGTTTCTTTGGTCACGGAGAGGATGGTATTGTTCGAGGAAGAGAGTAGCATTACCATCATTTTGGTCCCGGAAGCAACGGTATTTCCCGCCGGCAACATTAGCATTACCGTTCTTTTGGTCACGGAGATAACGATATTGCTCGGCGGCAACTCAAGCATTACCGTGTGTTTGGTCACCGAGACACCGGATACGCTGCCTCCACCACGGGTACAGAGACAAGGTGCGCGGAGCTGTGCGAGACCTCACGCTGGCGCCCGGCGTGGAGGCGGCGGACACTTCAGCATCACAGAGCTCATGTTTTCAAATTTTGTTTGGAATTCAAAAATTGTTTCCATTCCAAAATTTGTTCAGCCAGTATTTTATCAAAAATTTGCGGGACTTTTTACAAATATTATCATTTCCAAAAAATTACGGGACTTTTCATTCATTAACATTTACAAATAAGGAGGCAGATCTTACAAATTCGAAAGTACTAATACATTTTTTCCAAAATGTGCAGAACTTTTTCAAAGAATGCTCATGTTTTCAGTAATTGTTTCCATTTTCAAAAAAAAATCATAAATTAAAAGTTTCGTGAAGACAAGGATTCTTCAGACATCAACTTCTCCTTTTGAGAAAGCATATTTTAAATTTACTTCAGATAGAGTTCATATTATCTTAAGATCATTTTGGGACAGGCCAGGCCATCAACTACTCGTGGGCCTCGGTCCAACGGCCTATTATACAGTAGGAAATGGACACGTATCGGCTCTGCGAGCATAGGACGTGGACACGCGTCTGCTTTACCATGTGTTTGGTCCCCGAGATGGCGGTATTTCCGATTACAACGCGAGCATCATCGTTTCTTTGGTCGCAGAGAGGATGGTATTGTTCGAGGACAAGAGTAGCATTACCATCATTTTGGTCCCGGAAGCAACGGTATTTTCCGGCGGCAACATTAGCATTACCGTTCTTTTGGTCACGGAGACGACGATATTGTTCGGAGGCAACTCAAGCATTACCGTGTGTTTGGTCACCGAGACACCGGATGCGCTGCCGCCGCCACGGGTACAGGGACAAGGTGCGCGGAGCTGTGCGAGACCTCACGCTGGCGCCCGGCGTGGATGCGGCAGACACTTCAGCGTCACAGAGCTCATGTTTTCAAATTTTGTTTGGAATTCAAAAATTGTTTCTATTCCAAAATTTGTTCAGCCAGTATTTTATCAAAAATTTGCGGGGCTTTTTACAAATATTATCATTTCCAAAAAATTACGGGACTTTTCATTCATTAACATTTACAAATAAGGAGCCAGATCTTACAAATTCGAAAGTACTAATACATTTTTTCCAAAATTTGCAGAACTTTTTCAAAGAATGCTCATGTTTTCAGTAATTGTTTCCATTTTCAAAAAAAAATCATAAATTAAAAGTTTCGTGAAGACAAGGATTCTTCAGACATCAACTTCTCCTTTTGAGAAAGCATATTTTAAATTTACTTCAGATAGAGTTCATATTATCTTAAGATCATTTTGGGACAGGCCAGGCCATCAACTACTCGTGGGCCTCGGTCCAACGGCCTATTATACAGTAGGAAATGGACACGTATCGGCTCTGCGAGCATAGGACGTGGACACGCGTCTGCTTTACCATGTGTTTGGTCCCCGAGATGGCGGTATTTCCGATTACAACGCGAGCATCATCGTTTCTTTGGTCGCAGAGAGGATGGTATTGTTCGAGGACAAGAGTAGCATTACCATCATTTTGGTCCCGGAAGCAACGGTATTTTCCGGCGGCAACATTAGCATTACCGTTCTTTTGGTCACGGAGACGACGATATTGCTCGGAGGCAACTCAAGCATTACCGTGTGTTTGGTCACCGAGACACCGGATGCGCTGCCGCCACCACGGGTACAGGGACAAGGTGCGCGGAGCTGTGCGAAACCTCACGCTGGCGCCCGGCGTGGATGCGGCAGACACTTCAGCGTCACAGAGCTCATGTTTTCAAATTTTGTTTGGAATTCAAAAATTGTTTCTATTCCAAAATTTGTTCAGCCAGTATTTTATCAAAAATTTGCGGGACTTTTTACAAATATTATCATTTCCAAAAATTTACGGGACTTTTCATTCATTAACATTTACAAATAAGGAGCCAGATCTTACAAATTCGAAAGTACTAATACATTTTTTCCAAAATTTGCAGAACTTTTTCAAAGAATGTTCATGTTTTCAGTAATTGTTTCCATTTTCAAAAAAAAAAAACCATAAATTAAAACTTTCGTGAAGACAAGGATTCTTCAGACATCAACTTCTCCTTTTGAGAAAGCATATTTTAAATTTACTTCAGATAGAGTTCATATTATCTTAAGATCATTTTGGGACAGGCCAGGCCATCAACTACTCGTGGGTCTCGGTCCAACGGCCTATTATACAGTAGGAAATGGACACGTATCGGCTCTGCGAGCATAGGACGTGGACACGCGTCTGCTTTACCATGTGTTTGGTCCCCGAGATGGCGGTATTTCCGATTACAACGCGAGCATCATCGTTTCTTTGGTCGCAGAGAGGATGGTATTGTTCGAGGACAAGAGTAGCATTACCATCATTTTGGTCCCGGAAGCAACGGTATTTTCCGGCGGCAACATTAGCATTACCGTTCTTTTGGTCACCGAGACGACGATATTGCTCGGAGGCAACTCAAGCATTACCGTGTGTTTGGTCACCGAGACACCGGATGCGCTGCCGCCGCCACGGGTACAGGGACAAGGTGCGCGGAGCTGTGCGAGACCTCACGCTGGCGCCCGGCGTGGATGCGGCAGACACTTCAGCGTCACAGAGCTCATGTTTTCAAATTTTGTTTGGAATTCAAAAATTGTTTCTATTCCAAAATTTGTTCAGCCAGTATTTTATCAAAAATTTGCGGGACTTTTTACAAATATTATCATTTCCAAAAAATTACGGGACTTTTCATTCATTAACATTTACAAATAAGGAGGCAGATCTTACAAATTCGAAAGTACTAATACATTTTTTCCAAAATTTGCAGAACTTTTTCAAAGAATGCTCATGTTTTCAGTAATTGTTTCCATTTTCAAAAAAAAATTATAAATTAAAAGTTTCGTGAAGACAAGGATTCTTCAGACATCAACTTCTCCTTTTGAGAAAGCATATTTTAAATTTACTTCAGATAGAGTTCATATTATCTTAAGATCATTTTGGGCCAGGCCAGGCCATCAACTACTCGTGGGCCTCTGTCCAACGGCCTATTATACAGTAGGAAATGGACACGTATCGGCTCTGCGAGCATACGACGTGGACACGCGTCTGCTTTACCATGTGTTTGGACAACGAGATGGCGGTATTTCCGATTACAACGCGAGCATCATCGTTTCTTTGGTCGCAGAGAGGATGGTATTGTTCGAGGACAAGAGTAGCATTACCATCATTTTGGTCCCGGAAGCAACGGTATTTTCCGGCGGCAACATTAGCATTACCGTTCTTTTGGTCACGGAGACGACGATATTGCTCGGAGGCAACTCAAGCATTACCGTGTGTTTGGTCACCGAGACACCGGATGCGCTGCCGCCGCCACGGGTACAGGGACAAGGTGCGCGGAGCTGTGCGAGACCTCACGCTGGCGCCCGGCGTGGATGCGGCAGACACTTCAGCGTCACAGAGCTCATGTTTTCAAATTTTGTTTGGAATTCAAAAATTGTTTCTATTCCAAAATTTGTTCAGCCAGTATTTTATCAAAAATTTGCGGGACTTTTTACAAATATTATCATTTCCAAAAAATTACGGGACTTTTCATTCATTAACATTTACAAATAAGGAGCCAGATCTTACAAATTCGAAAGTACTAATACATTTTTTCCAAAATTTGCAGAACTTTTTCAAAGAATGCTCATGTTTTCAGTAATTATTTCCATTTTCAAAAAAAAATTATAAATTAAAACTTTCGTGAAGACAAGGATTCTTCAGACATCAACTTCTCCTTTTGAGAAAGCATATTTTAAATTTACTTCAGATAGAGTTCATATTATCTTAAGATCATTTTGGGCCAGGCCAGGCCATCAACTACTCGTGGGCCTCTGTCCAACGGCCTATTATACAGTAGGAAATGGACACGTATCGGCTCTGCGAGCATACGACGTGGACACGCGTCTGCTTTACCATGTGTTTGGACAACGAGATGGCGGTATTTCCGATTACAACGCGAGCATCATCGTTTCTTTGGTCGCAGAGAGGATGGTATTGTTCGAGGACAAGAGTAGCATTACCATCATTTTGGTCCCGGAAGCAACGGTATTTTCCGGCGGCAACATTAGCATTACCGTTCTTTTGGTCACGGAGACGACGATATTTCTCGGAGGCAACTCAAGCATTACCGTGTGTTTGGTCACCGAGACACCGGATGCGCTGCCGCCGCCACGGGTACAGGGACAAGGTGCGCGGAGCTGTGCGAGACCTCACGCTGGCGCCCGGCGTGGATGCGGCAGACACTTCAGCGTCACAGAGCTCATGTTTTCAAATTTTGTTTGGAATTCAAAAATTGTTTCTATTCCAAAATTTGTTCAGCCAGTATTTTATCAAAAATTTCCGGGACTTTTTACAAATATTATCATTTCCAAAAAATTACGGGACTTTTCATTCATTAACATTTACAAATAAGGAGCCAGATCTTACAAATTCGAAAGTACTAATACATTTTTTCCAAAATTTGCAGAACTTTTTCAAAGAATGCTCATGTTTTCAGTAATTGTTTCCATTTTCAAAAAAAAAACCATAAATTAAAACTTTCGTGAAGACAAGGATTCTTCAGACATCAACTTCTCCTTTTGAGAAAGCATATTTTAAATTTACTTCAGATAGAGTTCATATTATCTTAAGATCATTTTGGGCCAGGCCAGGCCATCAACTACTCCTGGGCCTTGGTCCAACGGCCTATTATACAGTAGGAAATGGACACGTATCGGCTCTGCGAGCATAGGACGTGGACACGCGTCTGCTTTACCATGTGTTTGGTCCCCGAGATGGCGGTATTTCCGCTTACAACGCGAGCATCATCGTTTCTTTGGTCACAGAGAGGATGGTATTGTTTGAGGACAAGAGTAGCATTACCATCATTTTGGTCCCGGAAGCAACGGTATTTTCCGGCGGCAACATTAGCATTACCGTTCTTTTGGTCACGCAGACGACGATATTGCTCGGAGGCAACTCAAGCATTACTGTGTGTTTGGTCACCGAGACACCGGATGCGCTGCCGCCGCCACGGGTACAGGGACAAGGTGCGCGGAGCTGTGCGAGACCTCACGCTGGCGCCCGGCGTGGATGCGGCAGACACTTCAGCGTCACAGAGCTCATGTTCTCAAAGTTTGTTTGGAATTCAAAAATTGTTTCCATTCCCAAATTTGTTCAGCCAGTATTTTATCAAAAATTTGCGGGAATTTTTACAAATATTATCATTTCCAAAAAATTACGGGACTTTTCATTCATTAACATTTACAAATAAGGAGCCAGATCTTACAAATTCGAAAGTACTAATACATTTTTTCCAAAATTTGCAGAACTTTTTCAAAGAATGCTCATGTTTTCAGTAATTGTTTCCATTTGCAAAAAAAAATCATAAATTAAAAGTTTCGTGAAGACAAGGATTCTTCAGACATCAACTTCTCCTTTTGAGAAAGCATATTTTAAATTTACTTCAGATAGAGTTCATCAACTACTCCTGGGCATCGGTCCAACGGCCTATTATACAGTAGGAAATGGACACGTATCGTCTCTGCGAGCATAGGACGTGGACACGCGTCTGCTTTACCATGTGTTTGGTCCCCGAGATGGCGGTATTTCCGCTTACAACGCGAGCATCATCGTTTCTTTGGTCACAGAGAGGATGGTATTGTTCGAGGACAAGAGTAGCATTACCATCATTTTCGTCCCGGAAGCAACGGTATTTTCCGGCGGCAACATTAGCATTACCGTTCTTTTGGTCACAGAGACGACGATATTGCTCGGACGCAACTCAAGCATTACCGTGTGTTTGGTCACCGAGACACCGGATGCGCTGCCGCCGCCACGGGTACAGGGACAAGGTGCGCAGAGCTGTGCGAGACCTCACACTGGCGACCGGCGTGGATGCGGCAGACACTTCAGCGTCACAGAGCTCTTGTTTTCAAATTTTGTTTGGAATTCAAAAATTGTTTCCATTCCAAAATTTGTTCAGCCAGTATTTTATCAAAAATATGCGGGACTTTTTACAAATATTATCATTTCCAAAAAATTACGGGACTTTTCATTCATTAACATTTATAAATAAGGAGCCAGATCTTACAAATTCGAAAGTACTAATACATTTTTCCAAAATTTGCAGAACTTTTTCAAAGAATGCTTATGTTTTCAGTAATTGTTTCCATTTTCAAAAAAAATCATAAATTAAAAGTTTCATGAAGACAAGGATTCTTCAGACATCAACTTCTCCTTTTGAGAAAGCATATTTTAAATTTACTTCAGATAGAGTTCATATTATCTTAAGATCATTTTGGGCCAGGCCAGGCCATCAACTACTCCTGGGCCTCGGTCCAACGGCCTATAATACAGTAGGACATGGACACGTATCGGCTCTGCGAGCATAGGACGTGGACACGCGTCTGCCTTACCATGTGTTTGGTCCCCGAGATGGCGGTATTTCCGCTTACAACGTGAGCATCATCGTTTCTTTGGTCACAGAGAGGATGGTATTGTTCGAGGACAAGAGTAGCATTACCATCATTTTGTTCCCGGAAGCAACGGTATTTTCCGGCGGCAACATTAGCATTACCGTTCTTTTGGTCACGGAGACGACGATATTGCTCGGAGGCAACTCAAGCATTACCGTGTGTTTGGTCAGCGAGACACCGGATGCGCTGCCGCCGCCACGGGTACAGGGACAAGGTGCGAGGGGGCTGTGCGAGACCTCACACTGGCGCCCGGCGTGGATGTGGCAGACACTTCAGCGTCACAGAGCTCATGTTTTCAAATTTTGTATGGAATTCAAAAAATGTTTCCATTCCAAAATTTGTTCAGCCAGTATTTTATCAAAAATTTGCGGGACTTTTTACAAATATTACCATTTCCAAAAATTACGGGACTTTTCATTCATTAACATTTACAAATAAGGAGCCAGATCTTACAAATTCTAAAGTACTAATACATTTTTTCCAAAATTTGCAGAACTTTTTCAAAGAATGCTCATGTTTTCAGTAATTGTTTCCATTTTCAAAAAAAAATCATAAATTAAAAGTTTCGTGAAGACAAGGATTCTTCGGACATCAACTTCTCCTTTTGAGAAAGCATATTTTACATTTACTTCAGATAGGGTTCATATTATCTTAAAATCATTTTGGGCCAGGCCAGGCCATCAACTACTCCTGGGCCTCGGTCCAATGGCCTATAATACAGTAGGACATGGACACGTGTCGGCTCTGCGAGCCTAGGACGTGGACACGCATCTGCTTTACCATGTGTTTGGTCCCCGAGATGGCGGTATTTCCGCTTACAACGCGAGCATCATCGTTTCTTTGGTCACAGAGAGGATGGTATTGTTCGAGGACAAGAGTAGCATTACCATCATTTTGGTCCCGGAAGCAACGGTATTTTCCGGCGGCAACATTAGCATTACCGTTCGTTTGGTAACGGAGATAACGATATTGCTCGGCGGCAACTCAAGCATTACCGTGTGTTTGGTCACCGAGACACCGGATACACTGCCGCTGCCACAGGTATAGGGACAAGGTGCGCGGAGCCGTGGGAGACCTCACGCTGGCGCCCGGCTTGGGGCCGACGGACACTTCAGCGTCACAGTGCTCATGTTTTCAAATTTTATTTGGAATTCAAAAATGGTTTCCATTCCAAAATTTGTTCAGCCAGTATTTTATCAAAAATATGTGGGACTTTTTACAAATATTATCATTTCCAAAAACTTACGGGACTCATTAACATTTACAAATAAGGAGCCAGATCTTACAAATTCGAAAGTACCAAGGATGCCTTCCATTTACCAAATGAAATTCAATGAGCTCAAGCAACTTACGTCCAAGCGGAGCACATGGAGGCACGGGCAACGCAGGAGCAAGGCAGCGAGGTCGACACTCGCGTTTGAGGAAGAGCTATTGGCAGAGGCCGCAGAGGTTGGGTTCGCGCTGCCATGATTGGTGTTGGCCAATATTCCTGGAGTTGTATTCGTATCAGCAAAGTCGGTCAGATGAATCGACCAGGTTCTCGGCCGGCCCCGACCCGTTTATTGCGTGCCGAGTCAGGCCCCTGACGGGCCTCCGCACGCCTCGAGAGCTAAATGCTTCTGTATCTGGCACTTCAGGTAACAAAAGTGTTGTAAAGCACCATATGCTATACAAGAATATGGAAATTCTGAAGGAAATAAATGTTGACAAGGATGCGTTCCATTTACCAAATGAAGTTCAATGAGCTCAAGCAACTGCCACTGAGTATATAGGCAACATGGGAAAAGAGGAAACCACACTAAAAGTGGTAACCTCAGCAAAGTTACCTCACAGAATCCCAATGATGAGATCCACTAAAAAAACACAAGCAGAACTCAAATATCCTCGCAAGTAAACATATGTTGGCAAGTCCATGAACCTAAGGTCAATGATCTTGAGCACACAATCGAAAAATGCTATAGTCAATGTTAGTTTGCCCGTGTTTGGTAGATGGGTAGCTAGCCAGATAATACAGCCCGGACAAAGAACAAAGACGCTGGCCTACCAAGATATTTGCCCATTAATCTACTGATAATATCTTCATACCTGAGCCCCTGGCAGCTACCCGGGGTCACCGGGAGCTAGCTCCACCACTGCACCCGTCACACCCCCTGGCTCCTCAAAATCAAACTCGCCAAAACCGCAGTGAGCCTTAGGTGATACCAAGAGTAGGTCAGATGAATCGACCAGGTTCTGTGCCGACCCTGACCCGTTTATCGCGTGCCGAGCCAGGCCCCTGACGGGTCTCCGCGCGCCTTGAGAGCTAAATGCTCCCGTATCTCGAAGAGTTGCTCAAGCTAGCACACGAAACAAGCGGCGAGGCTGAGGAGACGGTTAATGGAGCGGACACACGTCCTATTGAGACCGGCACACGTGGGTTTTCTTATAATCTTCTTGAACGAGAAAAGTCTTCTTCTCGGTCACTTTGTAAACAGACATCAACTTCCCCAGACCCCTGACGGGTCTCCGCGCGCCTCAAGAGCTAAATGCTCCCGTGTCTCGAAGAGTTCACCTATGTTGCCTTTCATTTACAGGCGGAGATGATCAGGAGGCAAGAGGGTATGTATTTCGTGAGCTGGATAAATTGGAGTAGACTTTCTTATTGTCATAAGTTCGTTTTTATTGTAGCAATTTCTAAGATTCCGTCAGTGTTTATTTCCTAGTCACAGGAAAGAAAGACAATGACCTCGTTTTCTAATTCACTATCGACAAAAAGCACACAACTTTCATGTTTGTCAATGATAGGACAATATATGAATGTCCTTAGTTTCTCTTCTTTTTTCCCTTTTGTTGGCTTGGCTTTCAAAGTTTGTTTCTCTTTTTGTCACATCGGCTCGGAAGTGAGCTCATCGGTCGGTAACTATACTTGTGAGGAAGACTTTCAATGAAGAAGCCCAGGCTGGGGTACAAACCATGAGCCTGCCCGCACGCGTGAGGCCAGCCGCTGCCAGTCACCCACCGAGACATGCCCAAAATATTGTGAAGTATTTTTAAAAATATTTGCATATTCCAAAATTTGCAAAACGTTTTCAAAGAATGCTCATGTTTTCAGTAATTGTTTCCATTTAAAAAAAAAATCATAAATTAGAAGTTCGTGAAGACAAGGATTCTTCAGACATCAACTTCTCCTTTTGAGAAAGCATATTTCACATTTACTTCAGATAGAATTCATATTATCTTAAAATCATTTTGGGCCAGGCCAGGCCATCAACTACTCCTGGGCCTCGGTCCAACGGCCTATAAGACAGTAGGACATGGACACGTGTCGGCTCTGCGAGCCTAGGACGTGAACACGCGTCTGCTTTACCATGCGTTTGGTCCCCGAGATGGCGGTATTTCCGTTTACAACACGAGCATCGTCGTTTCTTTGGTCACGGAGAGGATGATATTGTTCGAGGACAAGAGTAGGATTACCATCATTTTGGTCCCGGAAGAAACGGTATTTCCCGGCGGCAACATTAGCATTACCGTTCTTTTGGTCACGGAGATGACGATATTGCGCGGCGGCAACTCAAGCATTACCATGTCTTTGGTTACCGAGATACCGGATGTGCTGCCGCCGCCACAGGTACAGTGACAAGGTGCGCGGAGCCGTGCGAGACCTCACGCTGGCGCCCGGCGTGGAGGCGGCGGACACTTCGGCGTCACAGAGCTCATGTTTTCAAATTTTGTTTGGAATTCAAAAATTGTTTCCATTCCAAATTTGTTAAGCTAGTATTTTATCAAAAATTTGCGGGACTTTTTACAAATATTATCATTTCCAAAAAATTACGGGACTTTTCATTCATTAACATTTACAAATAAGGAGCCAAATCTTACAAATTCGAAAGTACTAATACATTTTTTCCAAAATTTGCAGAACTTTTTCAAAGAATGCTCATGTTTTCAGTAATTGTTTCCATTTAAAAAAAAATATAAATTAAAAATTTCGTGAAGACAAGGATTCTTCAGACATCAACTTCTCCTTTTGAGAAAGCATATTTTACATTTACTTCAGATAGAGTTCATATTATCTTAATGTCATTTTGGGCACTACTAGGGAAAACCTTATACACAGAAGCTTATCAGTAGCCCTCTTTAAAAGGAGGCGCTACTGCTAATTATCAGTAGCGCGTGGATGGCAAGGGCGCTACTGCAATCGACATAGCAGTAGCGCGTCGACTATAAAACGCGCTACTACTATAATTGCCACACCGTTGCCGACCGGCTAGGTGTAGTAGTAGCGTCCTTCTGCAAACCGCGCTACTGCTAACAAAATACTAGTGGCGCGTTTTTATGGTAGGGCGCTACTGCTAAGTTTGATCTTGGCCACATGGCGGGCACCACTTAGCCGTAGCGCGGCTCCCAGAAACGCGCTACTGCTAACGAAATACTAGTGGCGCGTTTTGCTTTCCCACGCTACCCCCACCGTCTCCCTCTCTCCATTCGATCCCGTCTCCCTCTCATCACTCCCTCTCCCCCAACCACCGCCGTCGCCATCACCTCGACGCCGCCACCGTCGCGCCCCCTCACTCGCTGTCGCGCCCCCTCCCTCGCCGTCGCCTACCCCCGAGCCCCGACCCGGACGCCACCACCGTCACGCCCCCTCCCTCACCGCCGCGCCCCCTCCCTCCGCAGGTAGCCACCACTCCCTCCTTCCTCCCTCTTCCCTCTCCCCTCACTCCCTTCACCCCCCTCTCGCATCCGGCCATCCAGGTTCATAGGCAGAGCAGTTTGATTCTTGGGTTAGGGGGGTTAGGTTGATTCTAGGGTTATGTTTTGTAATATTAGGAAAAATCTCTCTAGGGACCCAATATAGTTAGTTTGTGGTGGTGGAAAAAATTAGTGTAGAGCAAAAAATCAATATAGAAATAAGCTTGCTTTGGACCCAATGTAGTTTTCTTCATCTTCACGCTTGAATTAGTGATTTTTTTTATGGTTGTAGTGGAAAAAATTAGTTTAGAGCAAAAAATCAATATAGAAATAAGCTTGGTTTGGAACCAATGTAGTTAACTAATTTTTTTAGGATAGTATGAGAGAGTTGCAAATTAGGAAAGTATGAGAGAGTTGCTGTCGACCCAATGCTCTAGGGTTTATAGGAAATTTTCTTCAAGTTCTATATTTTCTTGAAGTGGTCCTTCTATATAGAACTTTGAATTGTTCGATAATTGTGCCCAAGTGCCCTATATATGAATGTGCCCAAGTGGCCTTTTGTTGTTTGCAGGGTAAATGATTCAAGTGGCCTATGTTTCACCGGAATGTTGATTCATTTCCATTTCGGTGAATTTCAAGCGCTCGATATGTCCACTTTTTACCAAAGGTCATGTCGAAATTTCCCGTGAATTTTGGCATGACTTGTGCTAGAAAGTAGGCATATCAAGTGCTAGGATTTGTCATTACTCATTTTATTATAGTTTAAGAATTAAACGAGGAGACTTAATCGTAGGAAACATGTCGAACATTAAACGATAAAAAAATGTTCTCATAGGAAATTGTTCTCGACGTCAACGATGCCTGGCCCGCATCCTCATCATCGACTCGGCGGCGACATGCTTGAGAGGTGCCTTGTCCGGGACTGGGCTCCGCAGGGCTGGCACTGGGAGGTGCTACCTTCCGGGGCACGCACCTTGGTGAGGAATCTGGGTCTCGTCGTCGACCCGGAGCTTCTTTGGTGGCGGTCGCGTGGGCCACTATCGGTGCGGAGGGAGCGGGCCCCCGCGGAGATGGTACGTTGTCGTGTTAGGCAGGAGGACGAGCACGTCCGTCGCTACATGGCTGCGTTGGACGCCAGGTTCTCTAATACCTGGCAGATTCTTCAGGGATCTCACCCGAGCTATGATCCGGTGATGGTTCCTTCTCTTTGGGTGTCCACCGCCTACGCCGTGAGACGTCAACTGGATCTGGAGGAAGTCATGAATGCAGTTAATAACACAGAATTAGGGTGCTCAAATTCGGAAGCTCTAGCCAAGGCATTTGGACTTCAGGAGGATATGGAAATAACCTTCGATCTTCGTCCTGAAGATCATATTGAAGGTAATATCGACATTTGGGTGGATGTCGATAGGCTTCCAATTTTACCTCCATGTGAGTTTGTCAACCATATTTGTCATGTAGTTGGCATTCTATATTTAAAAATAGTTGGTGTTCATCCATACTAAATTTGTTAATTTATAATTTACAGCTTATTTCGTTTCTTCGAGTGAAAGACAGAAAATAATTGACAACACACACTACACTTATGGATCACATCTAACTTGGGAGGAGAAGGATGCTCTTATCAACTTTGTTATTGGTGTCCTGGTTGGTAGGAACAACTTCCCGTATAATTTGGGAACTGGCCCAAATTATACATTTTACATGCCACTAGTGCATAGGTTGAGGGCGGATGAGATTCGCCGAAATATCATGGTAAGAGTTGCTAATTAAGTACACTACTATTGTGTAAATGGTGTTGATTACATTGCTAACTAGTCTACTATTATGTTCTTCAACAGAAACTGTCAAATGATGTTGTGCCTTTGTTGATGCAACGCGAAGGTTATATGACAATTAAAAGCCCTATGAGGCCCGAGTTCTCTTTGCAATACTCGACTGAGCGCAAACCACCAAGACAGCTACAAATTGAAGCATGGGGAGAAATAAAGAAGGATCGCAAGCCACAAGTTGGAGATCGTTGGATCTCTTTGTTTCATCATGGAGACATAGGTGTTATTCTGTTTTATGTCATTTTACCTAGGAGGGAGGACTAGGTCCTATGAGAGAGAAGTTTTTCTGGTTTATATTAACTTGCATGATTGATTAGGATGATTATTAGTATGATGTTTTTTTGTTTTATGAGATTTTAACTTGATATGATTAAGATGATGATGAGTTATATGCCATATATTTGATTAAAGTGGATGGATGCAAGTGATCATGTTGAATTAAAGGGAAATATGACGTTGCGGATTCGCAACGTCATATTTCCCTTTAATTCAACATGATCACTTGCATCCATCCACTTTAATCTAAATGTTGTTGCTGGCACAATAATTATTGATGTTGTATATTATTATGTATAACGGTGTGTAAATACAATATAAATATAAAAAAAAGAAATATGTGCGTTTACTAGTGGCACGGGTTCGGAAAGAACGCTACTGCTAAAAAAGTTAGCAGTAGCGCTGGTTAACAGGCGCTACTGCTAAACTTTAGCTGTAGCGCTGGGCGACCAGCACTACTGCTAAAACTTAGCTGTAGCGCCTTAGCAGCAGCGCTGCCACCAGCGCTACTGGTATGGGTAATTCCAGCGCTACTACTAGTCTTTCTCAGGCCAGGCCATCAACTACTCCTGGGCCTCGGTCCAACGGCCTATAAGACAGTACGACATGGACACGTGTCGGCTCTGCGAGCCTAGGGCGTGGACACGCGTCTGCTTTACCATGTGTAAGTTGAAAATATACCCTAGAGGCAAAATAAAGTGGTTATTATTATATTTCCTTGTTCATGATAAATGTTTATTATCGATGCTAGATTTGTATTGATTGGAAACTCAAATACATGTGTGGGTACATAGACGACGCTGTGTCCCTAGTGAGCCTCTATAGGACTGGCTCGTTGATCAAAGATGGTCAAGGTTTCCTTGCCATAGACATGAGTTGTCATTTGATAACGGGATCACATCATTAGGAGAATGATGTGATGGACAAGACCCAAACTATGAACGTAGCATATGCTCGTGTCAGTTTATTGGTATTGTTTTCTGCATGTCAAGTATCTGTTCCTATGACCATGAGATCATGCAACTCGCTAACACCGGAAGAGTACCTTGTGTGTATCAAACGTCGCAACGTAACTGGGTGACTATAAAGGTACTCTACAGGTATCTCCGAGGGTGTCTGTTGAGTTGGCATGGATCAAGACCGGGATTTGTTACTCCGTGTGACGGAGAAGTATCTCAGGTCCCACTCGGTAATACAACATCACAATGAGCTTGCAAGCAAAGTGACTAAAGAGTTAGCCACAGGATCTTGTATTACGGAACGAGTAAAGAGACTTGCCGGTAACGAGATTGAACTAGGTATGGAGATACCGACGATCGAATCTCTGGCAAGTAACATACCGATGAACAAAGGGAACAGAGTACGGGATTAACTAAATCCTTGACATAGAAGTTCAAACGATAAAGATCTTCATAGAATATGTAGGAGATAATATGGGCATCCAGGTCCCGCTATTGTTTATTGATTGTAGAGGTGTCTCGTTCATGTCTGCATAGTTCTCGAACCCGCAGGGTCTGCACACTTAACATTCGGTGACGAGTTGTGGAGTTATATATGTTGGTAACCGAAGGTTGTTCGAAGTCCCGAATGAGATCCCGGATGTCACGAGGAGTTCCGGAATGGTCCGGAGGTAAAGATTTATATATAGGAAAGTGGTATTCGGGCTCCGGAAAAGTTTCGGGCGTATCCGGTATTGTATCGGGAGTGTGGAATGGGTTCCGGGGGTCCACCGGGAGGGGCCCACCCACCCCAGGGGGTCACATGGGCTTAATAGGTGGTGCGCCAGCCCCTGGTGGGCTGGGCAGCCAGCCCCTAAGGGCCCATGCGGAAGGGGTGGGAGGTGGCCAAGTGGGGAGGGATTCCTCCCTAGGGCCTCCACCTCCCTTGTGGGGGGTGGACTCTCCCCCCTTGGGCCGATCGGCCAACCCTAGGGGAAACCGTAGGGCGCCACCCCTCCTCCCTTCCCCCTATATATAGTGGAGGTTTGAGGGGGCAGCCACACCTAAAAAGCCATGTGCTGCCCCTCTCTCCCTCTAGATAACTTTCTCCTCTAGATCTGTTCGGTAGAGCTCGGCGAAGCCCTGCCGGATCAGTTCACCACCACCGCCACCATGCCGTTGTGCTGCCGGAGAACTCATCTACCTCTCTGCCCTCGCTTGCTGGATCAATGAGGCGGAGATCATCATCGAGTTGTACGTGTGCTGAACGCGAAGGTGTCGTCTGTTCGGCGTTAGATCATGATTGGATCGCGCGACGGCTTGCGATTTGGATCGCGAAGACGTGAAGAAGCCCAGGCTGGGGTACAAACCATCAGCCTGCCCGCATGCCTGAGGCAAGCCGCTACCAGTCACCCACCGAGACATGCCCAAAATATTCTGAAGTATTTTTAAAAATATTTCCATATTCCAAAATTTGCAGAACTTTTTCAAAGAATGCTCATGTTTTTAGTAATTGTTTCCATTTTCAAAAAACAAATCATAAATTAAAAGTTCGTGAAGACAAGGATTCTTCAGACATCAACTTCTCCTTTTGAGAAAGCATATTTCACATTTACTTCAGATAGAGTTCATATTATCTTAAAATCATTTTGGGCAAGGCCAGGCCATCAACTACTCCTGGGCCTTGGTCCAACGGCCTATTAGACAGTAGGACATGGACACGTGTCGGCTCTGTGAGCCTAGGACGTGGACACGCGTCTGCTTTACCATGAATTTGGTCCCCGAGATGGCGGTATTTCCACTTACAACGCGAGCATCGTCATTTCTTTGGTCACGCCGAGGATGGTATTGTTCGAGAACAAGAGTAGCATTACCATCATTTTGGTCCCGGAAGCAACGGTATTTCTCGGCGGCAACATTAGCATTACCGTTCTTTTGGTCATGGAGATGACGATATTGCTCGGCGGCAACTCAAGCATTACCGTGTGTTTGGTTACCGAGATACCAGATGCCTTGCCGCCGCCATGGGTACAAGGACAAGGTGCGCGGAGCCATGCGAGACCTCACGCTGGCGCCCGGCGTGGAGGCGGCGGACACTTCAGCGTCACAGAGCTCATGTTTGCAAACTTTGTTTGGAATTCAAAAATTGTTTCCATTTCAAAAAAATTCAACCAGTATTTTATCAAAAATTTGCGGGACTTTTTACAAATATTATCATTTCTAAAAAATTACAGGACTCTTAATTCATTAACATTTACAAATAAGGAGCCAGATCGTACAAATTCGAAAGTACTAATACATTTTTTCCAAAATTTGCAGAACTTTTTCAAAGAATGCTCATGTTTTCAGTAATTGTTTCCATTTTAAAAAAAAACATAAATTAAAAGTTTCGTGAAGACAAGGATTCTTCACACATCAACTTCTCCTTTTCAGAAAGCATATGTTACATTTACTTTAGATAGAGCTCGGTCCAACGGCCTATAAGACAGTAGGACATGGACACGTGTCGGCTCTGTGAGCCTAGGATGTGGACACGTGTCTGCTTTACCATGTGTTTGTTGAAAATATGCCCTAGAGGCAAAATAAAGTGGTTACTATTATATTTCCTTGTTCATGATAAATGTTTATTATCCATGCTAGATTTGTATTGATTGGAAACTCAAATACATGTGTGGGTACATAGACGACACTGTGTCCCTAGTGAGCCTCTATAGGACTAGCTCGTTGATCAAAGATGGTCAAGGTTTCTTGGCCATAGACATGAGTTGTCATTTGATAACGGGATCACTTCATTTGGAGAATAATGTGATGGACAAGACCCAAACTATGAACGTAGCATATGATTGTGTCAGTTTATTACTATTGTTTTCTGCATTTCAAGTATCTGTTCCTATGACCATGAGATCATGCAACTCACTGACACCGGAAGATTACCTTGTGTGTATCAAACGTTGCAATGTAACTGGGTGACTATAAAGGTACTCTACATGTATCTCAGAGGGTGTCTGTTGAGTTGGCATGGATCAAGACTGGGATTTGTTACTCCGTGTGACGGAGAAGTATCTTAGGTCCCACTCGGTAATACAACATCACAATGAGCTTGCAAACAAAGTGACTAAAGAGTTAGACACAGGATCTTGTATTACGGAACGAGTAAAGAGACTTGCCGGTAACGAGATAGAACTAGGTATGGAGATACCGACGATCGAATCTCAGGCAAGTAACATACCGATGAGCAAAGGGAACGGAGTACGGGATTAACTGAATCCTTGACATAGAAGTTCAACCGATAAAGATCTTCGTAGAATATTGATACGTCTCCAACGTATCTATAACTTTTGATTTTTCCATGCTATTATATTATCTGTTTTGGATGTTTTATATGCATTAATATGCTATTTTATATTATTTTTGGGACTAACCTATTAATCTAGTGCCTAGTGCCAGTTTCTGTTTTTTCCTTGTTTTTGAGTATTGCAGATAAGGAATATTAAACGGGGTCCAAACGGAATAAAATCTTCGGAATGATTTGTCTTGGACCCGAAGAAACCTGCCAGACTTGGAGATGAAGGTAGAAGACCTGCCGTGTGGCGACAAGCCACCAGGGCGCGCCCTAGGGGGGGGGGCGCCCCCTGGCTTGTGGCCCCACGGCAGACCTCCTAACCCTATTCTTCGGCCTATAAATTCCCAAATATTCCCCCAATACCAAAAAGAGCCACGAAATACTTTTCCGCTGCCGGAAGCCTCTGTTCCCGTGAGATCCCATCTTGGAGCCTTTTCCGGTAATCTGCCGGAGGGGGATTCGATCACGGAGGGCATCTACATCAACTCCATTGCCCCTCCGATGATGCGTGAGTAGTTCACCTCAGACCTTCGGGTCCATAGCTAGTAGCTAGATGGCTTCTTCTCTCTCTTTGTTCTTCAATACCATGTTCTTCATTATCTTCATGGAGATCTATCTGATGTAATACTCTTTTGCGGTGTGTTTGTCGAGATGCGATGAATTGTGTGTTTATGATCAGATTATCTATGAATATTATTTGAATCTTCTCTGAATTCTTATATGCATGATTTCATATCTTTGCAAGTCTCTTCGAGTTATTGGTTTGGTTTGGCCAACTAGATTGGTAATTCTTGCAATGGGAGAAGTGCTTGGTTTTGGGTTCAATCTTGCGGTGTCCTCACCCAGTGACAAAGTAGGGGTAGCGAGGCACGTATTTGTATTGTTGCCATCAAGGATAAAAAGACGGGGTTTTCATAATATTGCTTGAGTTTATCCCTCTACATCATGTCATCTTACTGAATGCGTTACTCTGTTCTTCATGAACTTAATACTCTAGATGCAGGCAGGAGTCGGTCGATGTGTGGAGTAATAGTAGTAGATGCAGAATCGTTTCGGTCTACTTGACATGGACGTGATGCCTATATGCATAATCATTGCCTTGGATATCGTCTTAATTATTCACTTTTCTATCAATTGCTCGACAGTAATTTGTTGACCCACCATATTATTTTCCTTCATGAGAGAAGCCTCTAGTGAAACCTATGGCCCCCGGGTCTATTTTCCATATTATATTTTCAGATCTATTTACTTTGCTTTTCGTTTTAGTAATCTCTTCTATCTATCTCTATCAGATCTCATCCTTGCAAATAACCGTGAAGGGATTGACAACCCGTTTTCTGCGTTGGGTGCAGCTGTTTGATTATTTGTGTAGGAACATCTATTGGGGACTTGCTTGTATCTTCTACTGGATTGATACCTTGGTTCTCAACAACTGAGGGAAATACTTATCTACTTTGCTGCATCACCCTTTTCTCTTCAAGGGAAAACCAACGCAAGCTCGAGAAGTAGCAAATATGTAGGAGATAATATGGGCATCCAGGTCCCGCTATTGGTTATTGACTGTAGAGGTGTCTCGGTCATGTCTCCACACTTAACATTCGGTGATGATTCGGTATTGTTGAGTTACATATGTTGGTGACCGAAGGTTGTTCGGAGTCCCAGATGAGATCCCGGACGTCACGAGGAGTTCCGGAATGGTCAGAAGGTAAAGATTGATATATAGGAAAGTGGTATTTGGGCTCCGGAAAAGTTTCGGGCGTTTCCGGTATTGTATCGGGAGTGCCGAAAGGGTTCCGGGGGTCCACCGGGAGGGTCCCACCCACCCCAGGGGGCCACATGGGCTGAAGAGGTGGTGCACCAGCCCCTGGTGGGCTGGACAGCCATCCCCTAAGGGCCCATGCGCAAGGGGTGGGAGGTGGCCAAGTGGGGAGGTATTCCTCCCTAGGGCCTCCACCTCCCTTGTGGGGGGTGGACTCTCCCCCCTTGGGCCGATCGGCCAACCCTAGGGGAAACCCTAGGGCGCCACCCCTCCTCCCTTCCCCATATATATAGTGGAGGTTTGAGGAGGCAGCCACACCTAAAAGCCACGTGCTGCCCCTCTCTCCCTCTAGATAGCTTTCTCTAGATCTGTTCGGTAGAGCTCGGCGAAGCCCTACCGGATCAGTTCAACACCACCGCCACCATGCCGGTGTGCTGCCGGAGAACTCATCTACCTCTCCGCCCTCGCTTGCTGGATCAAAGAGGCGGAGATCGTCATCGAGCTGTACGTGTGCTGAACGCGGAGGTGCCGTTCGTTCGGCGCTAGATCGTGATTGGATCGCGGGACGGCTTGCGATTTGGATCGCGAAGACGTTCGACTACATCAACCGCATTTCTTAACGCTTTCCGCTTAGCGATCTACAAGGGTATGTGGATCCGATCTCTCCTCTCGTAGATGCTCATCTCCTAGATTGATCTTGATGAAGCATAGGAAATTTTTTGTTTCCCATGCAACGTTCCCGAACAGTGGCATCATGTGCTAGGTCTATGCGTAGATGACATCACGAGTAGAACACAAAGGAGTTTGTGGGCGTTGATATTCAGATTGCTTCCTTCCTTAGTCTTTTCTTGATTCAGCAGTATTGCAGGATGAAGCGGCCCGGACCAACTTTACATGTCCTCGTACATGAGACCGGTTCCATCGACGGACATGTAACTTTGTTGCATAACATGGCTGGCGGGTGTCTGTCTCTCCCACCTTAGTTGAATCGGATTCGACAAAGGCAGTCCTTGTAGAAGGTTAAATAGCAACTTGTATATCACCGTTGTGGTTTTGCGTAGGTAAGAATCGTTCTTGCTAGATACCCATAGCAGCCACGTAAAACATGCAACAACAAATTAGAGGATGTCCAACTTGTTTTTGCAGGGTATGTTGTGATATGGTATGGCCTAAAACATGATGTGATATATGTGATGTATGAGATGATCATGTTTTGTAATAGTTTATATCGACTTGCATGTCAATGAGTACGGCAACCGGCAGGAGCCATAGGGTTGTCTTTAATTAATTTGTGTCATTTGTTTTACTTTATTGCTATGAGTTAGCAATAGTTGTAGAAGCAATAGTTGGCACGACAACCTCATGGCGACACGTTGATGGAGATCAAGATGATGGAGATCATGGTGTCATGCCGGTGACGATGGAGATCAAAAGCACAAGTTCATGGCCATATCATGTCACTTATGATTTGCATGTGATGTTAATCCTTTTATGCATCTTATTTTGCTTAGGACGGCGGTAGCATTATAAGGTGATCCCTCACTAAAATTTCAAGATAAAATTGTGTTCTCCCCGAGTGTGTACCGTTGCGAAAGTTCGTCTTTTCGAGACACCACGTGATGATCGGGTGTGATAGACTCTACATTCGCATACAACGGGTGCAAGCCAGTTTTACACATGCGGAACACTCGGGTTAAACTTGACGAGCCTAGCATGTACAGACATGGCCTCGGAACACAAGAGACCGAAAAGTCAAACATGAGTCATATAGTAGATATGATCAACATGGAGATGTTCACCATTGGAACCACCTCATCTCACATGATGATCAGACTTGGGTTGGTGAATTTGGATCATGTAGCACTCGGATGACCGGAGGGATGTCAATTTGAGTGGGAGTTTTTAAGTAATATGATTAACTAAACTCGTTATATTGAACAATAGTCTAAGTTGTCTTTGCAAATTTATGTTGTAGATCAATGGCTCGCGCAGTAGTTCCCCTTAATTTCAATGCGTTCCTAGAGAAAGCCAAGCTGAAAGATGATGGAAGTAACTTTGTAGACTCGGCCCGTAATCTGAGGATTATCCTCACGGCTTCCCAAAAGGCTTATGTCCTTGATGCACCGCTCGATGAGCCACCCGCTCCAGTGTCATCTGCAGACGTTGTGAACGCCTGGCGGTCGCGTTCGGATGATTTCTCAATAGTTCACTGTGCTATGTTGTATGGCTTAGAACCGGGATTTCAAAGGCGTTTTGAATGTCATGGAGCATATGAGATGTTCCAGGAGTTGAAGTTTATCGTTGAAAAGAATGCCCAGATTAAGAGGTATGAGACCTCCGATAAGTTCTATGCTTGCAAGATGAAGGAGAACGGGTCTGTCAGTGAACACATACTCAGAATGTCTGGGTATTCCAACCGTCTGGCTGAGTTGGGAATGCCACTCCCGCCGGAGGCGATCACTGACAGAGTTCTTCAATCACTGCGACCTAGCTACAAAAGCTTCGTGATGAACTATAACATGCAAGGGATGAACAAGTCAGTCGCCGAGCTATTTGCGATGCTGAAAGTCGCTGAGTCTGAAATCCAGAAGGAGCATCAAGTGTTGATGGTCAATAAAACCACTAGTTTCAAGAAGAATGGCAAGGGCAAGAAGGGTAACTCCAAGAAGAGTGGCAAAGCAGTTGCCCCTCCCGTGAAGAAACCCAAGTCTGGACCCAAGCCAGAAACTGAGTGCTTTCATTGCAAGGGAACTAGCCATTGGAAGCGGAAATGCCCTAAGTATCTCGCCGACAAGAAGGCGGCCAACACCAAATAAGGTATATATGATGTACATGTTATTGATGTGTACCTTACCAACTCTCGTTATAGTGCCTGGGTATTTGATACTGGTTCGGTTGCTCACATTTGCAACTCAAAGTAGGAACTACGGAATAGACGGAGGCCGGCAAAGGACGAAGTGACAATGCGCGTGGGAGATGTGATCGCCGTCGGCACGCTCGCTCTTCGACTACCATCGGGATTAGTGACGAACCTGAATAATTGTTATTTATTGCATGTGTTAAGCATAAACATTATATCTGGATCTTTTTTATTGCGAGATGGTTACTCATTTAAATCAGAGAATAATGGCTGTTCTATTCATATGAGTAATATCTTTTATGGTCATGCACCCAATGTGAGGGGTTTATTCTTATTGAATCTCGATAGTGATGATACACATGTTCATAACATTGATGCCAAAAGATGTAGAGCTGATAATGATAGTACCACTTTCTTGTGGCACTGCCGGTTAGGTCATATTGGTGTAAAACACATGAAGAAACTCCATGCTGATGGAATTTTGGAGTTACTTGATTTTGAATCACTTGACACATGTGAACCATGCCTCATGGGCAAGATGACTAAAACCCCATTCTCCGGAACAATGGAACGGGCAAGTGACTTGTTGGAAATCATACATACTGTTGTGTGCGGTCCGATGAGCATTGAGGCGCGCGGTGGATATCGTTACTTTCTCACCTTCACTGATGACTTAAGTAGATATGGGTATATTTACTAAATGAAACATAAGTCTAAAACGTTTGAAAAGTTTAAGCAATTTCAGAGTGAAGTTGAGAATCATCGTAACAAGAAGATTAAATTCCTACGGTCAGATCAAGGAGGAGAATATCTGAGTTATGAGTTTGTCAATCACTTAAGACAATGTGGAATTGTTTCACAGTTGGCGCCACCTCAAACACCACAGCGTAATGGTGTGTCCGAACGTCGTAATCGAACCTTATTGGATATGTGCGGTCTATGATGTCTCTTGCCGATTGCCGCTATCGTTTTGGGGTTATGCGTTAGAGACAGCTGCATTCACTTTAAATAGGGCACCATCTAAATCCATTGAGACGACGCCGTATGAACTATGGTTTGGAAAGAAACCAAAGTTGTCGTTTCTTAAAGTTTGGGGATGCGATGCTTATGTCAAAAAGCTTCAGCCTGAAAAGCTGGAACCCAAAGAAGAGAAATGTGTCTTCATAGGATACCCAAAAGTGACGGTTGGGTACACCTTCTATCTCACATCCGAAGGCAAAGTGTTTGTCGCTAAGAACGGGTCATTTCTCGAGAAAGAGTTTCTCTCGAAAGAATTGAGTGGGAGGAAGATAGAACTTGATGAGGTTGTTGAACCTTTACTTCAACCAGAGAGTAGCACAGCACCGAAAGATGTTTCTGTGGAACCTACACCAGTTGAAGAGGAAGCTAATGATGATGATCATGAAGCTTCAGAACAAGTTACTATCGAACCTCGTAGGTCGACAAGGACACGTACTGCTCCTGAGTGGTACGGTAACCCGGTCTTAGAGGTCATGTTGTTGTACAACAATGAACCTATGAGCTATGGAGAAGTGATGGTGGGCCCGGATTCCGACAAATGGTTAGAGGCCATGAAATCCGAGATAGGATCCATGTATGAAAACAAAGTGTGGACTTTAGAAGTATTACCTGAAGGGCGAAAGGCCATTCAGAATAAATGGATCTTTAAGAGGAAGACGGACGCGGACGGTAATGTCACCATCTATAAAGCTCGACTTGTGGCAAAGGGTTTTTCACAAGTTCAAGGAATTGACTACGAGGAGATTTTCTCTCCCGTAGTGATGCTTAAGTCCGTCAGAATCATGTTAGCAATAGCTGCATTTTTCGATTATGAAATTTCACAGATGGATGTCAAAACAGCGTTCTTTAATGGTTTCCTTGAGGAAGAGTTGTATATGATACAAGCAGACGGTTTTGTCGATCTAGAGAATGCTGACAAAGGTTGCAAGCTCCAGCGATCCATTTATGGACTGGTGCAGTCATCTCGGAGTTGGAATAAGCGTTTTGATGAGGTGATCAAAGCGTTTGGGTTTATACAAGTTTACGGAGAAGCTTGTGTTTACAAGAAAGTGAATGGGAGCTCTATAGTGTTTCTAATATTATATGTGGATGGCATATTGCTGATTGGAAACAATATAGAATTTTTGGAAAGCATGAAGGAATATTTGAACAAGAGTTTTTCAATGAAGGACCTAGGAGAAGCTGCTTTCAAATTAAGCATCAAGATCTATAGAGATAGATCAAGACGCTTAATCGGACTTTCACAGAGCACGTACATTGATAAAGTTTTGAAGAAGTTCAAAATGGATCAGTCCAAGGAGGGGTTCTTGCCTGTGTTACAAGGTGTGAAGTTGAGTAAGACTCAATGCCCAATGACTGCAGAGGATAGAGAAAAGATGAGTGTCATCCCCTATGCTTCTGCCATAGGCTCTATCATGTATGCAATGTTGTGCACAAGACCTGACGCCAGCCTTGCCATAAGTATGGCCGGAAGGTTTCAAAGTGATCCAGGAGTAGATCACTGGACGGCAGTCAAGAATATCCTAAAGTACCTGAAAAGGACTAAGGAAATGTTTCTCGTTTATGGAGGTGATCAAAAGCTCGTCGTAAAGGGTAACGTCGATGCAAGCTTTGACACTGATCCGGATGACTCCAACTCTCAAACCGGATACGTATACATTCTTAATGGGGGAGTGGTAAGCTGGGGCAGTTCCAAGCAAAGCGTGGTAGCCGATTCTACATGCGAAGCGGAGTACATAGCTGCCTCGGAGGCGGTGAAGGAAGGTGTCTGGATGAAGCAGTTCATGACAGATCTCGGAGTTGTGCCTAGTGCAGTTGACCCAATGACTCTGTTCTGTGACAACACTGGTGCCATTGCTCTAGCCAAGGAACCAAGGTTTCACAAGAGGACCAGACACATAAAGCGACGCTTCAATTCCATCCACGATTACATCGAGGAGGGAGATATAAATATTTGTAAAGTACACACGGATCTGAATGTTGCAGATCCGTTGACTAAGCCTCTTCCACGAGCAAAACATGATCAACACCAGAACTGTATGGGTATTTGATTCATTACAATGTAAATCACATAGTGATGTGAGCTAGATTATTGACTCTAGTGCAAGTGGGAGACTGTTGAAATATGCCCTAGAGGCAATAATAAAGTGGTTATTATTATATTTCCTTTTTCATGATAAATGTTTATTATCCGTACTAGAAACATTTTTTCCAAAATTTGCAGAACTTTTTCAAAGAATGCTCATGTTTTCAGTAATTGTTTCCATTTTCAAAAAAAATCATAAATTAAAGTTTCGTGAAAACAAGGATTCTTCAGACATCAACTTTTCCTTTTGAGAAAGCGTATTTTACAGTTACTTCAGATAGAGTTCATATTATCTTAAAACATTATGGGCCAGGCCAGGCCATCAACTACTCCTGGGCCTCGGTCCAACGGCCTATAAGACAGTAGGACATGGACACCTGCTGGCTCTGCAAGCCTAGGACGTGGACACGCATCTGCTTTACCATGCTTTGGTCCCCGAGATGGCGGTATTTCCGCTTACAACGTGAGCATCGTCGTTTCTTTGGTCACGGAGAGGATCGTGTTGTTCGAGAACAAGAGTAGCGTTACCATCAATTTTGTCCCGGAAGCAACGGTATTTCCCAGCGGCAACATTAGCATTACTGTTCTTTTGGTCACGGAGATGACGATATTGATTGGCGGCAACTCAAGCATTACCGTGTGTTTGGTCACCGAGACACCTGATGCGCTGCCGCCACCACGGGTATAGGGACAAGGTGCGAGGAGCCGTGCGAGACCTCACGTTGGCGCCCGACATGGAGGAGGTGGACACTTCAGCGTCACAGAGCTCATGTTTTTAAATTTTGTTTGGAATTCAAAAATTGTTTCCATTCCAAAATTTGTTCAGCAAGTATTTTATCAAAAATTTGCGGGACTTTTTACAAATATTATCATTTCCAAAAAATTACGGGACTCATTAACATTTACAAATAAGGAGCCAGATCTTACAAATTCGAAAGTACTAATACATTTTATATTCATATAAGAAACATAAAATAAAACTGCTACTGCTAGCATGCTACTTCTGCCTCTTTTTGGAGGGGCCTTCTACGCCATCGTCACCGCGGCACTTTTTGCTAGCCGTCTTCTCATCTTCCTCGTCATCGTCGGTGTCATTGTCGTGGTCTTCCTCGTCATCGTCATCGTCGTCGTCGTCTTCCTCCTCATCGCTGGTGTCGTCGTCCTCCTCCTCCTCCTCCTCATCGTCGGCGTCGTTGTCGTCGTCGGTGGGGATCTCCTCCTCGTCGTCGGGGTTGTCCTCCGTCGGCTGGGTGTCCTCGCTCGAGGACGATGGCGGGCATGCAGAAGCGACTATTTTCCCGAAAAGGGACGTGCGACTCCGAGTAGGAGTCACCCGAGCCGTCGCTGGGCCAACGAAAGTCGTCGTCGGACATAGCTGTGGGAGAGATTGCGGTGGAAGGGACCAAGAAAGTTGAGAGATTCCGGTGGATGATGTTGCAGTGGGTGTCTTTGGTAGTTGCGTACATTTAAGATTAGTGGGAACTGGAGAAAGCGAGATGAAGTCGAGGGGAAGACGGTTCTGCATAGTTACTGTGTGAAAATGAGAAGTCACGTTCGGAAATCAAATCTTTATCTTTATCCAACAATGCCACCCGTAAGTGGCACCATATGTCATTGGAGTGACAACATATCCCTAAAGGCAACATAAGTCATTATGGTGATAACATGTATCGAAAGGCAACATAAGTCATTATAGGGGTAAAATATATCGAAAGGCAACATAGTGCTTTTACTCCTCACTGTGTGTTACCACCCGAAGAGCTTTTCTTACTTCTCATTGTATGTTAGCACCCGGTATACCTCTGTTGTACATATGTTACTTCTTAGTGAATGTTACCGTCTGTTGGACACATGTTAGTCCTTACGATAAGTTACCGCCGCAATTAGTTGCTCCTGATCGTATGTTACCACCCAATGTACCTCATTGTAAGCTATTGCATGGCGGGCTTCTCATTTTACCATGTAAGTCGCGGGCTTCTCATTTTCTTTAATTAATTTGTACATAAAGATGTGGGAAAGTTGAGGAGCCACGACTGAAATCGAGGCGTTTGCAGTTGAGGCGTTTGCAGATCGTGGCGTCTGCAGTTGCCATATACTGCCCTTCTTCTCCCGCTTTTCTTATTCAATCCAGCCTCTCTCCTTCCCCACTCCGTCTGCAGTTGCCACTACGATGTCTCTCCTTCCCCACTCCGTCTGCAGTTGCCACTGCGATCTCTCTTCTTCTTCGTCCCTCATGGGAGAAATTTTCCGCGGCCACTCGGGCGCTTGGTGTTGTCGCCCGAAGGGCTACGTTGCCCCAGCGGACGACCACAAAAGAATGACGGATACATTCAGTATTGTTCCCCATGGCACCACGAACATCGAAGTGGTCTACACCAACGAACCTGAGACGGTGGAGTACTATTTCAAGCAGTACGAGCAATGGCTTGAGATTGACGAGCATAAATTCAAGACGAAATTCGTCGGATTGGACCTCGAGTACACCAGGGATCCACAGTACACCGGGGTATCTCGAGAGATCGCCCTCATCCAACTCGCCATCCGCAAGCACGTTCTCGTCTTCCACTTTTGCAAGTAAGTCACCTCCCAATCGTCTACTGTTACTCCTCAAGTCCTGTTATCACCCAATATATGTCTGTTAGTCCCCATGATCCGTTACTGTCCAAAGTACTGCTACTACTCGTCGTAGATGTTCCCTCCAAATATATGTATTTTACTCCCCATGGTATGTTACCGTCCGAAGTAGTTTTCGTACTCCTCACGGTATGGCACCACCCAACATATGTCCGTTACTCCCCATGGTACGTTACCGTCCAAAATACTAATGTTACTCCCCATGGTATGTTATGCCAATACATCGTATTTTGTACACATGAAATTATCAACTGCAAATTTTCAATACGTCTTTTTCTGTAAGAAACACAATTTGTGACCACCCAACTTATGTATGTTACTCCCCATGGTACGTTACTGTCCAAAATACTAAATGTTACTCCCCATGGCATGTCACCTCCCAATCGTATACTGTTACTCCTCAAGTCCTGTTATCACCCAATATATTTTTGTTACTCCCAATGATACGTTATTGTCCAAAGCACTGCTGTTACTCCTCGTAGATGTTCCCTCCCAATATATGTATTTTACTCCCCATGGTATGTTGCCGTCCGAAGTAGTTTGGTACTCCTCACGGTATGGCACCACCCAACATATGTCTGTTACTACCCATGGTACGTTACGGCCCCAAATACTAATGTTACTCCCCATGGTATGTTATGCCAATACATCGTATTTTGTACACATGAAATTATCCAGTGCAAATTTTCAATACGTCTTTTTTTGTAAGAAACACAATTTCTGACCACCCAACTTATGTATGTTACTCCGTATGGAAAGTTACTGTCCAGAATACTAAACGTTACTCCCCATGGTATGTCACCTCCCAATCTTCCACTGTTACTCCTCGGGGCATGTTATCATCTGACAGACTCTTGGGTGGTCACAAATTGTGTTTCTTACAAAAAAAGACGTATTGAAAATTTGCACTGGATAATTTCATGTGTACAAAATACGATGTATTGGCATAACATACCATGGGGAGTAACATTAGTATTTGGGACCGTAACGTACCATGGGCAGTAACGGACATATGATGGGTGCTGCCATACCATGAGGAGTACCAGAACTACTTCGGACGGCAACATACCATGGGGAGTAAAATACATATATTGGGAGGGAACATCTACGAGGAGTAACAACAGTACTTTGGACAGTAACGTATCATTGGGAGTAACAGAAATATATTGGGTGATAACAGGACCTAAGGAGTAACAGTATACGATTCGGAGGTGACATACCATGGGGGGTAACATTTAGTATTTTGGACAGTAACATACATAAGTTGGGTGGTCACAAATTGTGTTTCTTACAGAAAAAGACATATTGAAAATTTGAAGTTGATAATTTCATGTGTACAAAATACGGTGTATTGGCATAACATACCATGGGGAGTAATATTACTATTTTGGATGGTAACGTACCATGGGGCGTAACGGAAATATGTTGGGTGGTGCCATACCATGAGGAGTACCAGAACTACTTCGGACGGTAACATACCATGGGGAGTAAAATACATATATTGGGAGGGAACATCTACGAGGAGTAACAACAGTACTTTGGACAGTAACGGATCATGGGGACTAACAGACATATATTGGGTGATAACAGGACTTGAGGAGTAACAGTAGACGATTGAGAGGTGACTTAGTTGCAAAAGTGGAAGACGAGAACGTGCTTGCTCATGGCGAGTTGAATGAGGGCGATCTCTTGAGATACCCTGGTGTACTGTGGATCCCTAGTGTACTCGAGGTCCAATACAACGAACTTTCTCTTGAATTTATGCTCGTCAATCTCAAGCCATTGCTCGTACTGCTTGAGATAGTACTCCACCGTCTCAGGTTCGTTGGTGTAGAGTACTTCGATCTTCGTGGTGCCATGGGGAACGATACTAAATGTATCCGTCGTTCTTTTGTGGTCGTCCGCTAGGGCAACGTAGCCCTTCGGGCGACAACAACAAGCGCCCGAGTGTCCGCGGAAAATTTCTCCCATGAAGGACGAAAAAGAAGAAAGATCGCAGTGGCAACTGCAGACGGAGTGGGGAAGGAGAGACATCGCAGTGGCAACTGCAGATGGAGTGGGGAAGGAGAGAGGCCGGATTGAAGAAGAAAAGCTGGAGAAGAGGGGCAGTATATGGCAACTGCAGACGCCACGATCTGCAAACGCCTCAACTGCAAACGCCACGATTACAGTCGTGGCTCCTCGACTTTCCCACATCTTTATGTACAAATTAATTAAAGTAAATGAGAACCCCGCGACTTACATGTTAAAATGAGAAGCCCGCCATGCAATAGCTTACAATGAGGTACATTGGGTGGTAACATACGATCAGGAGCAACTAATTGCGGCGGTAACTTATCGTAAGGAGTAACATGTGTCCAACAGACGGTAACATTCACTAAGAAGTAACATATGTACAACAGAGGTATACCGGGTGCTAACATACAATGAGAAGTAACAAAAGCACTCCAGGTGGTAACACACAGCGAGGAGTAAAAGCACTATGTTGCCTTTCGATATATTTTACCCCTATAATGACTTATGTTGCCTTTCGATACATGTTATCACCATAATGACTTATGTTGCCTTTAGGGATATGTTGTCACTCTAATGACATATGTTGCCGAGGAGTGGCATTGCTGGATAAAGATAAAGATTTGATTTCCGAACGTGACTTCTCGTTTTCACATAGTAACTGTGCAGAACCGTCTTCCCCTCGATTTCATCTCGCCTTCTCATGTTCCCACTGATCTTAAATGTACGCAACTACCAAAGACACCCACTGCAACATCATCCACCGCAATCTCTCAACTCTCTCGGTCTCTCCCACCGCAATCTCTACCATAGCCATGGCTGACGACGACTTTCGTTGGCCCAGTGACGGCTTGGGTGACTACGACTCGTAGTCGCACGTCCCTTTTTGGGAAATAGTCGCTCCCTCGTGGCCGGCATCATCCTCGAGCGAGAACACCCAGCCGACGGAGGACGACTCCGACGACGAGGAGGAGATCCCCACCGACGACGACAACGACGCTGACGATGAGGAGGAGGAGCAGGAGGAGGAGGAGGAGGACGACACCAACGATGAGGAGGAAGACGACGACGACGACGATGATGACGAGGAAGACCACGACAACGACGCCGACGATGACGAGGAAGATGATAAGCCGGCCAGCAAAAAGCGTCGCGGTGACGATGGCGTAGAAGGACCCTCCAAGAAGAGGCAAAAGTAGCATGCTAGCAGCAGCAGTTTTATTTTATGTTTCTTATATGAATATAAAATGTATCAGTACTTTCGAATTTGTAAGATCTGGCTCCTTATTTGTAAATGTTAATGACTCCCGTAATTTTTTGGAAATGATAATATTTGTAAAAAGTCCCACAAATTTTTGATCAAATACTTGCTGAACAAATTTTGGAATGGAAACAATTGTTGAATTCCAAACAAAATTTGAAAACATGAGCTCTGTGACGCTGAAGTGTCCGCCGCCTCCACGCCGGGCGCCAGCGTGAGGTCTCGCACGGCTCCGTGCACCTTGTCCCTATACCCGTGGTGGCGGCAGCGCATTCGGTGTCTCGATGACCAAAAACACACGGTAATGCTTGAGTTGCCGCCAAGAAATATCGTCATCTCCGTGACCAAAAGAACGGTAATGCTAATGTTGCCGCTGGGAAATACCGTTGCTTCCGGGACCAAATTGATGGTAACGCTACTCTTGTCCTCGAACAATACGATCCTCTCCGTGACCAAAGAAACGACGATGTTCGCGTTGTAAGCGGAAATGCCGCCATCTCGGGGACCAAATGCATGGTAAAGCAGACGCGTGTCCCCGTCCTAGGCTTGCAGAGCCGGCACGTGTCCATGTCCTACAGTCTTATTGGCCGTTGGACCGAGGCCCAGGAGTAGTTGATGGCCTGGCCTGGCCCAAAATGATTTTAAGATAATATGAACTCTATCTGAAATAAAAGTAAAATATGCTTTCTCAAAAGGAGAAGTTGATGTCTGAAGAATCCTTGTCTTCGCGAAACTTTTAATTTATGATTTTTTTTTGAAAATGGAAACAATTACTGAAAACATGAGCATTCTTTGAAAAAGTTCTGCAAATTTTGGAAAAAATGTTTCTAGCATGGATAATAAACATTAATCATGAACAAGGAAATATAATAATAACCACTTTATTATTGTCTCTAGGGCATATTTCCAACAGTCTCCCACTTGCACTAGAGTCAATAATCTAGCTCACATTACTATGTGATTTACATTGTAATGAATCAAACACCCATACAGTTCTGGTGTTGATCATGTTTTGCTCGAGGAAGAGGCTTAGTCAACGGATCTGCAACATTCAGATCCGTGTGTACTTTACAAATATTTATGTCTCCCTCCTCGATGTAATCGTGGATGGAATTGAAGCGTCGCTTTATGTGTCTGATCCTCTTGTGAAACCTTGGTTCCTTGGTTAGAGCAATGGCAACAGTGTTGTCACAGAACATAGTCATTGGGTCAAGTGCACTGGGCACAACTCCGAGATCTGTCATGAACTGCTTCATCCAGACACCTTCCTTCGCCGCCTCCGAGGTAGCTATGTACTCCGCTTCGCATGTAGAATAAGCTACCACGCTTTGCTTGGAACTACACCAGCTTACCGCTCCCCCATTAAGAATGTATACGTATCCGGTTTGAGACTTGGAGTCATCCGGATCAGTGTCAAAGCTTGCATCGACGTACCCCTTTACGACGAGCTTTTGATCACCTCCATAAACGAGAAACATTTCCTTAGTCCTTTTCAGGTACTTTAGGATATTCTTGACCGCCGTCCAGTGTTCTACTCCAGGATCACTTTGAAACCTTCCGGCCATACTTATGGCAAGGCTGACGTCAAGTCTTGTGCACATCATTGCATACATGATAGAGCCTATGGCAGAAGCATAGGGGATGACACTCATCTTTTCTCTATCCTCTGCAGTCACTGGACATTGAGTCTTACTCAACTTCACACCTTGTAACACAGGCAAGAACCCCTCCTTGGACTGATCCATTTTGAACTTCTTCAAAACTTTATCAATGTATGTGCTCTGTGAAAGTCCTATTAAGCATCTTGATCTATCTCTATAGATCTTGATGCCTAATATGAAAGCAACGTCTCATAGGTCCTTCATTGAAAAACTCTTGTTCAAATATTCCTTCACGCTTTCCCAAAATTCTATATTGTTTCCAATCAGCAATATGTCATCCATATATAATATTAGAAACACTATAGAGCTACCATTCACTTTCTTGTAAATACAAGCTTCTCCGTAAACTTGTATAAACCCAAACGCTTTGATCACCTCATCAAAACGCTTATTCCAACTCCGAGATGACTGCACCAGTCCATAAATGGATCACTGGAGCTTCCAACCTTTGTCAGCATTCTCTGGATCGACAAAACCTTCTGCTTGTATCATATACAACTCTTCCTCAAGGAAACCGTTAAAGAACGTTGTTTTGACATCCATCTGCCAAATTTCATAATCGAAAAATGCAGCTATTGCTAACATGATTCTGACGGACTTAAGCATCACTACGGGAGAGAAAGTCTCATCGTAATCAATTCCTAAAACTTGTGAAAAACCCTTTGCCACAAGTCGAGCTTTCTAGACGGTGACATTACCGTCCGCGTCCGTCTTCCTCTTAAAAATCCATTTATTCTGAATGGCCTTTCGCCCTTCAGGTAATACTTCCAAAGTCCACACTTTGTTTTCATACATCGATCCTATCTCGGATTTCATGGCCTCCAACCATTTGTCGGAATCCAGGCCCACCATCGCTTCTCCATAGCTCATAGGTTCATTGTTGTCCAACAACATGACCTTTAAGACAGGGTTACCGTACCACTCAGGAGCAGTACGTGTCCTTGTCGACCTACGAGGTTCGATAGTAACTTGATCCGAAGCTTCATGATCATCATCATTAGCTTCCTCTTCAACTGGTGTAGGTTCCACAGAAACATCTTTCGGTGTTGTGCTACTCTCTGGTTGAAGTAAAGGTTCAACAACATCATCAAGTTCTATCTTCCTCCCACTCAATTCTTTCGAGAGAAACTCTTTCTCGAGAAATGACCTATTCTTAGCGACAAACACTTTGCCTTCGGATGTGAGATAGAAGATGTACCCAACCGTCTCTTTTGGGTATCCTATGAAGACACATTTCTCCGCTTTGGGTTCCAGCTTTTTCAGGGTGAAGCTTTTTGACATAAGCATCGCATCACCAAACTTTAAGAAACGATAACTTTGGTTTCTTTCCAAACCATAGTTCATACGGCGTCGTCTCAACGGATTTAGATGGTGCCCTATTTAAAGTGAATGCAGCTGTCTCTAACGCATAACCCCAAAACGATAGCGGCAATCGGCAAGAGACATCATAGACTGCACCATATCCAATAAGGTTCGATTACGATGTTCGGACACACCATTACGCTGTGGTCTTCCAGGTGGCGTCAACTGTGAAACAATTCCACATTGTCTTAAGTGATTGCCAAACACATAACTCAGATATTCTCCTCCTCGATCTAACTGTAGGAATTTAATCTTCTTGTTACGATGATTCTCAACTTCACTCTGAAATTACTTGAACTTTTCAAACGTTTTAGACTTATGTTTCATTAAGTAAATATACCCATATCTACTTAAGTCACCAGTGAAGGTGAGAAAGTAACGATATCCACCGCGCGCCTCAATGCTCATCGGACCGCACACAACAGTATGTATGATTTCCAACAAGTCACTTGCCCGTTCCATTGTTCCGGGGAACGGGGTTTTAGTCATCTTGCCCATGAGGCATGGTTCACATGTGTCAAGTGATTCAAAATCAAGTAACTTCAAAAGTCCATCAGCATGGAGTTTTTCATGCGTTTTACACCAATATGACCTAACTGACAGTGCCACAAGAAAGTGGTACTATCATTATCAACTCTACATCTTTTGGCATCAATGTTATGAACATGTGTATCATCACTATCGAGATTCAATAAGAATAAACAACTCACATTGGATGCATGACCATAAAAGATATTACTCATATGAATAGAACAACCATTATTCTCTGATTTAAATGAGTAACCGTCTGGCAATAAACAATATCCAGATATAATGTTCATGCTTAACGCAGGCAATAAATAACAATTATTCAGGTTCATCACTAATCCCGATGGTAGTTGAAGAGCGAGCGTGCCGATGGCGATCACATCAACCTTGGAACCATTTCCCACGCGCATCATCACTTCGTCCTTTGCCGGCCTCCGTCTATTCCGTAGTTCCTGCTTTGAGTTGCAAATGTGAGCAACCGAACCAGTATCAAATACCCAGTCACTACAACGAGAGTTGGTAAGGTACACATCAATAACATGTATATCATATATACCTTGTTTGGTGTTGGCCGCCTTCTTGTCGGCTAGATACTTAAGGCAGTTCCGCTTCCAATGGCCAGTTCCCTTGCAATGAAACACTCAGTTTCTGGCTTGGGTCCAGCCTTGGGTTTCTTCACGGGAGGGGCAATTGTTTTGCCACTCTTCTTGGAGTTACCCTTCTTGCCCTTGCCATTCTTCTTGAAACTAATGGTTTTATTGACCATCAACACTTGATGCTCTTTCTGGATTTCAGACCCAGCGACTTTCAGCATCGCAAACAACTCGGCAACTGATTTGTTCATCCCTTGCATGTTATAGTTCATCACGAAGCTTTTATAGCTAAGTGGCAGTGATTGAAAAACTCTGTCAGTGATCGCCTCCGGCGGGAGTGGCATTCCCAACTCAAGTATACTTCCTCTGTCCCAAATTATAAGACATTTTTGGCAGGCTAAATAAATAGCCTACCAGAAAAAAATCATATAATTTGGGAGGGAGGTAGTAATTCCCATCCCAGCATGGCAGATCAGGCACAACCCAAACCAAAAGATAGCCCGGTGGTTCAAGGTCTCAAGGAAATCATGTAACTTTTCAAATTATTTTCCCTCTGACCATTCTACTATTAGTAGTCCATTTCTGGACTTGTACTGAATCGCTAGTTTTCACTAGCCTTCTGTGAATGTTGTTACTGAGAAACTGAATGTTCACAATGATAAATGTTGTTTGTTCCCCTCTATTTGCTTTCATTTAGAACTCCTATTATTTTCTTTGATTTGGAATCAAGAGTCATGCCGTGGTCTTGGATATATATTTCCATGACCTGTTTAGACCTTAAATTGCAAATGAAACAGCAGGTGTCCCTTGTACGAGTTGAATATTTGGTGGTATGCAAGCTAGCATCTTCACTCCTTCACTAATACGTAGTGGATAGGCCCGGGGGGCCGGCTAGAAGAATAGGACCGGCCGTGGATGCACAAAGCGTGAGAGAGAGGGTGGCATTCCTAGGTTGGGGGTGGAAGAAGAGGCGTGGGGGAAGCCGAGTCGCACGAGGAGGGAGGTCGAGGGAGAGCGGCGCCGGCGCCGGCGACTAGCTGCGGATCCGTCGGCGTGGAAGCTGGAAGGTGAAGGAGCTGTGCGCCAGGGAGAAGGAGGCTCCCTTGACGGCGAGATCTTGATGTCGGTTGGTTGATGAAGAAGCGCAGACGTCGTCGGGGTCCTCCTCCAACTCCGTCCGGTCCGCGACGACCCCATCAGCAAGCGCATCCATAGCCTCGCCGGCTGATATCTTCTCCGCTCCAACGGCAAACCCTAACCCTAACCCTAACAGAGAAGGAAGGGGGTGGCGGCGGCGAAGCGGTGGGTGGAGATGGCAGTGGACGCGGCGGGAAGAGGGGAGAGGAGGCCGGCGGTTCATGGGGGCGGCGGCAATGGCGGAATCGCGAGGGTTGGGTGGGGAAATTAAGAAGAAGGCAGACGAGGGAATCCATCCTTTTGTCTCTCCCTTTTTGGTTGCCTTCCAACTCTAGACCGGACTAGTTGCTTGTTGGAGGCTCATTGGTCCATCTTCTATTCCCACGGATCGATAGCATGCTGTAGCAGATCTCAGCCATCCATCCCAGCAGATTCTAGAGGATTCTTTCCACTCTAGTCCCACGGATCGCTGGTCCTGTCCGTCACATGGATCGATGGCCCCTCTTGAGCTATCGCAGTCGTTCGTTCAAACACGACTATTCGTAAATCGCGTCATGTTCCTGCTTAAATAAACGACGGTTTTGTTAGACGTACCGTAAATATTGCACATCTACTAAGTCCTACTACTATATCATTAATTTTATGCTGAGATCCGTGCGGCCCTATCGATGTCGACACGATCAGGAGCGGAAGCGGCATCCGAAATATTTTTTGCAAAAGTGGAAGAGGCTAGTTTTGACGTGAGAGGGAGCGAAAACCAAACCCGAAATATTTCGTTAGATCTGTAAATTACCTAGCGACGACGACAAGCACTGAAACGAGCCGAAGGTGCGTCGCCGTCATCGGCCCTCCCTCACTAGAGCCGAACAAAACTTTTTGTAGTAGACAGCCAGGAAGTCGTCATGCTAAGGCCCCAAGAGACCAGCGCACCAAAACATCAACCGTCGCCAATGAAGAGTATCGTAGAACGGAAGGTCCGACCTGAAGACACAACCGTAGATGAACGACGACCAAATCCACCAAAGACTGATCCATCGGAGACGCAACTCCACATGCCCAACGACGATGCTAGACACACCACCGGAAAGGGGGCTAAGCGGGAAGAACCTTATTCTATCTTCAGGGAGCCGCCGTCGTCTCGCCTTCCTGAGCGGGATAGGAACCCTAACAGAAATCAAAGAAACATCTAGAGACAGAGCCCTCCTGTCGGCAAGGGTCGGGATCCACTGCGCCCCCATGGCCATAAGGCCATCGAAGATGAGGAGGGCCGATGGCGGTGCCAACGGGAGGCGGAGAAACGCTAAGCTTTTTAGGGAAGAGGAGAGAGGAGACGACGGCTACTAACGTTAATTTCTCACCTCTTCTGGGTTTCTTCCCCCTTATAAATAGTATACTTTCTCTGTCCCAAATTATAAGACATTTGTCGGCAGGCTAAATAAATAGTCTACCAGAAAAAAAACTTATAATTTGGGAGGGAGGTAGTAATTCCCATCCCAGCGTGGCAGCGTCAGGGACAACCCAAACCAAAAGATAGCGTGGTGGTTCAAGGTCTCAAGGAAATCATGTAACTTTTCAAATTATTTTCCCTCTGACCATTCTACCGTTAGTAGTCCATTTCTGGACTTGTACTGAATCGCTAGTTTTCACTAGTCTTTTTTGAATGTTGTTATTGACAATCTTGAGAAACTGAATGTTGACAATGATGAAGGATAACGACTCGGCAAAATTGACATGAGAACAATAATAAATCCCAGTTAGGATGCTTCTGCTCAGTGGTTGGTTAGCCTGTTTGTTCCCCTCTATTTGTTTTCATTTAGAAGTCCTATTATTTTCTTTGATTTGGAATCAAGAGTTCCTATTTGTTTCCATGACCTATTTAGACCTTAATTTGCAATTGAAACTGCAGTTGTCCCATGTACGAGTCGAAGATTTGGTTGTATGCAGGTACGCAAACTGCAGTTGTCCCGGGGGGCTAGAAGAAGAGGACCGGCCGTGGATGGCCACGGATGCACAAAGCGTGAGAGAGAGAGAGAGAGAGAGAGAGAGAGGGGGGGGCATACCTAGGTCGGGGGTGGAAGAAGAGGCGCTGGGGAAGCCGAGTCGCACGAGGAGGGAGGTCGAGCGAGCGCAGCGCCAGCGGATCCGTTGGCGTGGAAGCTGGAAGGTGAAGGAGCTGTGCGCCAGGGAGGTGACGTGCCCTTGACGACGAGATCTTGATGTCGGTTGGTTGATGAAGAGGCGCAGACGTCGTCGGGGTCCTCCTTCTCCAACTCCGTCCGGTCCACGACGACCCCATCAGCAAGCGCGTCCATGGCCTCGCCGGCTCATCTCTTCTCCGCTCCAACGGCAAACCCTAACCCTAACCCTAACAGAGAAGGAAGGGGGTGGCGGCGGCGAAGCGGTGGGTGGAAATGGCGGCGGACGCGGTGGGAAGAGGGGAGAGGAGGCCGGCAGTGCGTGGGGGGCGGCGGCAATGGCGGAATCGCGAGGGTTGGGTGGGGAAATTAAGAAGGCAGACGAGGGAATCCATCCTTTCGTCTCTCCCTTTTTGGTTGCCTTTCAACTCTAGACCGGACTAGCTGCTTGTTGGACGCTCATTGGTCCATCTTCTATTCCCACGGATCGATAGCATACCATAGCAAATCTCAGCCATCCATCCCAGCAGATTCTAGAGGATTCTTTCAACTCTAGTCCCACGGATCGCTGGTTTTGCCCGTCACATGGATCGATGGCCCCACTTGAGCTATCGCGGTCGTTCATTCAAACACGACTATTCGTAAATCGTGCCATGTTCCTATACTTAAATAAACGACGGTTTTGTTAGACGTACCGTAAATATTGCACATCTACTGAGTCCTACTATTACTATATCATAAATTTTATGCAGAGACCCGCGCGGCCCTATAGATGTCGACGCGATCAGGAGCGGAAGCGGCACCCGAAATATTTTTTGCAAAAGTGGAAGAGGCTAGTTTTGACGTGAGAGGGAGCGAAAACCAAACCCAAACTATTTCGCTAGATCCGTAGATCACCTAGCGACGACTATAAGCATTGAAGTGAGCCGAAGGCGTGTCGCCATCATCGCCCCTTCCTCGCTGGAGCCGAACAAAACTTTTTGTAGTAGACAGCAAGAAAGTCGTCGTGCTAAGGCCCCAAAAGACCAGCGCACCAGAACATCAACCGTCGGCAATGAAGAGTATCGTAGATCGGAAGGTCCGTCCTAAAGACACACGACCGTAGGTGAACGACGACCAAATCCAAGCAGATCCACCAAAGACAGATCCATCGGAGATGGAACTCCACACGCCCAACGACGATGCTAGACACACCACCGGAACGGGGGCTAAACGGCCGGGAAGAACCTTGTTCTATCTTCAGGGAGCCGTCGTCGTCTCGCCTTCATGAGCAGGACACAAACCTTAACAAAAATAAAAGAAAATCTAGAGACGGAGGCCTCCCGTCGGCAAGGGCCGGGATCCACCGCGCCCCCTTGGCCATAAAGCCACCGGAGACGAGGCGGACCGGGAGCGCCGCTAACGGGAGGCGAAGAAACCCTAGGTTTTTAGGAAAGAGGAGACAGGAGGCGGCGGCTACTAACACGAGTGTGAGTTTAGGTTTGGCGTTTGTGGTGAGGCGAGGTGCTCCCAACGGAGGCATGGACGCCGGCGGCGAGCCTTGGTCCTGGCGCGAAAAAGATGTGGCTTTTGTGACCTCGCGCGGAGCTTTCGTCCGAATACCACAACGGTGACGACGATCGTTGGGGCCCGATCGATCGTCAGGGTCAGGATGCCACGAGCGCGTACGTGTCTATTATATATATATATATATATATATATATATATATATATATATATATATATATATATCTATCTATATATATATATATATATATTTATATTATATATATATATATATATATATATATATATATATATTATTATTTTATTACACACTAATAAAGCAAGGTGATATTCTTGGTTTCGTCCCACATCTGACCCTACGTAAGGTTAAATAAATACACGAGGTGGTACTAATTCATACAACCGAGTTTCGTTAAAAAATCTGTATCAGGCGGGCCTGCACTGCATTAGGTGAATTGCAGAAATACGTCCGCCCTTCGCTTGGGCTCTACGTGCAGATTTCTCTTGGGCCACGCGAAGTGTAGGCCTATGTGAAAATTTCTTTAATTAATGGAGGAGCCACAAAAAATAACGACCTGTGAGGACTCGAACTCCAGATCTCCACCGCATGTATGAAGGATAGCAGCCAACCGAGCTATGATATTCTTTGTGTAAAGAACAAGGTAATTACGTTAACAATAGTACCACACAGCTCCCTTCTATCATATTCTACCATTTTATATATGTTTCCGAGTTCAAACCAATAAACCGCCTAAACAATCAGGGTGAGGAGCTCAGGAAGGAAATGAGCTAAAAGAAAAATCTTGTTACGCTGAGTTACCAAGGAAAGGAAATAGAGCCTTGCATGGCCACGAGCCTAGAAGGAAAAAAAATAATGGCTTCATGCTCAGATATATGTGAGAGAGAATAAATTAGAGCCTTCATGTATGGCATGAATGAGTGAGGAAGGAATGGGATAGAGAATAGATTATAGCCTTCATATAAGGCATGAATGAGCCAGGAAGGAAAGGGATGATTTTCTTCTTGCCCGGATGGGAGAGAGAATAAATTAGAGACTATGGCATGAATGAGCCAAGGAAGGAAAGGAATTTCTACATGGCCACATGAGCCGGGAAGGAGAGAAAGTTTAATGGCATTTAATATTCTATGTAAAGGTTTTTGCATATTTTTCCAGGTGGTCCTTGGTTTCCAATGCAGTTTTCTTTAAATAGTAGTCTAAGAGTAGTTTGATTAACCTGGAACCTGGTGTTCATTTGAGTGGGGTAACATCGACATAATAGCCAATTGATTGATGAGTAATTTTATCAGAATTGATTGGTTCAGTTTTGTATGTTTGATTAAATTGTTAAGCACATCGTTCGTCTCATTTTGAAGCATGTTCGTAAGCATATGGTACAGTTTGTTATCGTCCAAATATGCAAATCAAATACACCTCGGGTATGCAAATCAACTGCACTTCAGGCAATATGATGCTATTTCATATGATTAGTTAAACCTCCATGTGTGTTGCGAGTTTTAGTCCCCGGAGGTCTTTTATTCCATCGTGCATCAAAATGACGGAGTAACCGAGAAGCGGGCTTACCTTTAACAAAGAGTGTGGTCAACTACGAAGGCAACCCAAGCAAGGAGGACATGGTGTATAACATATACAATGACCCAAGAGGTTGAAAGGAGCGGCTGTTGTCCAAGGTGAAGAAGGGCACCAACAACATGAGCATCGCATTCTACAACCCGCCAAAGCGGCCATGGAAAAGGAAGATGAGATGTGTCATTCAACAACAAATAACATTTGAATGTCCGAGGGGAATCATCAATACTAATTGATTTATGGGCATTTCATTTTTTTCGATTGCAACGCATAGGCATGTTTGCTATAATTATTCTAATTTGGACAGTCCAGTGAATGTTCGTGCTTTGCAATTCTGGATTTTTTTTTCTTATCTCCTGATTCTTGCATTTTGTATGCCATGTTTTTAGTAGGAGAACAGAAAAATATTTTCCCCGTTGCAACGCACGGGCACATTTACTAGTAAAAAGTAAAAAGATGTGGCTTTTGTGACGACGATCGTTGAGGCCCGATCGATCGTCAAGGTCAGGATGCCACGAGCGCGTACGTGTCAGAGAAATAAAAAGTAAAAAAGACGTGTCAGAGAAATAAAAAGTATAATGGTATAAGATCGTTTTTTACACACACACACACACAGAGAGTGATGCTTAATCTCTACTCCTAATCTCTACTCCTAATTGGGGAGTTGGTAGCTTCCGTTCCGGATTTTTTTTCGTCCGGTTTTTTTTCGTCCGGTTTTTTTCGTCCCACCTCCCACCACCCCCTGTCACGCTGGTTTCTTATCCACCGGTTTATTTACCTCTCCGCTCTTTCCTTGTAAACCATCACTTTCCTAACAGACGCAAGATTATGAATCTAACTTTCCAAAATTACCCAAATCAATGGTACCTCCCATTATTGCAATTTGCTTTAGCAATCAAATAATATATTTTAAGGAAACAAATAATGGACTAAAAGGAAGCTAACATGTAAATCATGACGCGTCATAGAAAATCGATACCTCCCATTATTGCAATTTGCTTTAGGAATCAAATAATATATTTTAAGGAAACAAATAATGGATTATAAGGAAGCTAACATGTAAATCATGATGCGTCATACATCATAGAAAAAAAAATCTACTTCAGAGAAAACTTAGTGGCATAAGAAAAGGCTGACTACAGCAACATTTCCTGTCTTGCTGACGTTATCTTGCACGCAATCCAACACAAACTTTAATTTTTCTCAAAAATAAACACATAATATATAAGTATATTAGTGAGAGGGAAGTTATCTTTTCTTATACACGCAAGAGAGATATGACGTGGGTTCATTCAGGGAAAGAGCTATATTCCATAACTACCGAAGGATTTGTAGGCTGGCCTTTATTATAGGTAGATCCGAATTTATTTGGTTGCTAAAAATAAATGCGAACAATTGGGAGGCTCGCCTTCATTATAGAGAGATCTGAATTTATTGGGTTACTAAAAAGAAATAAATAATATTTATTAGGTTGCCGAAGATTGATCAAATGATTTGTGATTTCGCTGGTCAAATGGAAACCATGTTCTAAATTCATTGGGTTACTAAAAACAAATAAATAATATTTATTAGGTTGCTGGAGATTGATCAAATGACTATTATGATATTGCTGGTCAAATGGAAACCATGTTCGGTGATGGATACTGGCCTTGATTACAAAGAGATCGTAATTTGTTGGGTTATCAAAAATAATAAACAATATTTATTAGGTTGCCAAAGATTGATCATCCGAGAGACGTGGATAACGCGAGGGAAACGTAGGACGGAAGAGTTTTTTCACCCACGGGGACCTAGACCGCCAAAATGAATTTTTGAAAGAGATTTGATTTTCCCGCCACCCACTGTGCTTATAAAACTGCCCCACACCATCATATGTGTCTCCATCTTTCTACATAGGCTCAGCCATCTCTTCCATCACCATGGTAATCTCATACAGATTGACGGCCTCTAGGAGGGTGATAGCATCGCCGCCGGTTACTGTCATCCCTCGACCTAGAAGAGATAATGCTTGTACGTACATGGAAACATGTTGCGCGAAACATTTCGTTGAGAAGTTTCACGTTTTGAAGTGTCGGCATATCTCTTCTTGGTTTAATAAAATATTATATTCAACAAAAAATGTATGAATAAGTGTCGGCATATTTCCTTGCCAAGTATCAGTTAACTCCTTTTGGTAGTATATATCAATGTATGATACACGTAGTCCTGGGCAACCCTTTATTGTATACATTATTTAATAAAAAAATGAAATATTTATTTTGGCTGGGATAGTACGCAATTGGGAGATATGATTTTGTAATAAAGATATAATGCTTGTACGTACAGGAAATCAAGCATTCCCATATGCATTAGACACAAAGGAAAAGGAATTAAAGATTCTTTTAAAATTTGGGATATCGTCACCAAATACTTTCATTTCCTTTTCTGGTTTATATTCACAAGGCGAGTTTGAACAAAGGCGTCCATAAATAGGAACGGCGCATGCAGTCATGCGTTCATACCATGGGATTGGGAAGTTATTATTAATTGGTCCGAAAGATATAAATCAGGTGGAAAATCAATTAAGATCAATTACTCGGAGAGAGATCCGATCTCAGTAATCAGGTGGAATCAAAAGTTTTCTTATTATTTGGCTTTCAAAAAAGAAAGTTGGCTTATTATTTGGAAGGCACTTAAATCTCAAAAATGTAGTTGTCAAACAGGGCGTGAACCCTTCATATAACTCCGACGGGCTCATATTTCAACACCCACCCGTGTCCTCGCCTCACCACTATCATCAAGGGAGGCTCTGCACGCACCAATGGATGTTCCGCTCGCACCATAAGAGGCTTTGCCCGAACCCCAGAATATGGATGTGCACGCACCAATGGATGTTCCGCTCGCACCACAAGAGGCTTTGCCAGCACCTCACACTAGTGCAGAATCGGCCTATAGTGCCGGTTCGTAAGGGCCTTTAGTGCCGGTTCTCCAACCGGCACTAAAGGGTGGGGACTAAAGCCCCCCCACCCCCCCCCCCGCTTTAGTCCCGGTTCAACACGGCCCGGCACTAAAGGCCCACCACGTGGCACCTGCCGGCGCCGTGGGCTGGGGGACCTTTAGTCCCGGTTGGTAACACCAACCGGGACTAAAAGTATTTAATTCTTTTAATTTTGGTTTATTTTTCCTTTTAATCCTTTAGGGGTTTATGAATTAATTATGGTTTATTTTTCCTTTTAATTTTGTGTTTTCCATTTAATTATTTTTCATTTCAAACATATATTACGCTACTAGATACTGTACACGTTGTGCATATATATATATATATATAAATAGAATTTCTCGTAGAACCGATCATATATATATATATATATCATCGAATTTCTCGTACAACGACCATTCACATACATATATATATACAATTTGGTATATACAATTTCTCCTACAATTTGCGGATCATTACATATGCATGCATTACTGCTTGATCTTTTAATGGTATTCTTCTTTGGGATCTATGACCTGGTCGAGCAGAAATCCAGCTATTTCCTCTTGAATTGCTCGTACGCGAGCCGTTGGTAGGAACTGGCCCTACATCTCCGTCAGCTATAAGAAGGAGATCAAGATGAATATATTAGTTGTGTGTATATATATTAGCTAGATCATGATAAAAAAAATTATGGATAGTGTTCTGGCAAACGTACCCAAAGATTTCTTTCATCTCTGCTCCTTTCAGACGTGATCATGCGAATGTTCTCGCAAACGTAGTATGCGCATAAACTATTCCCCTGCTCCTGCCTCATGCACTTTACGAGAATAAAATTCAATCAGGTAATAATTAATCAAGCATGATAATGGTATTGAAACTAGAATTAAAGAGATGCACGGATGTAGCTAGCTAGTACTACTTAATTACCTTGGGTCGCACCCATGTCAGCTTTTGTGCCCAGTCGCCTGGACCAGCTTGATGAACTTTGCCCAAGCCCTGCCCGCCGGCAAAGAAAATGAATAAAGGAGTTATTAACTAGTTGATATCAGGAAATGAAGTAAAGAGGCCGACATAGTGCGATAATGATTGAAATTACCTGTCGACCACCCCCCTCACGGTTGCGTATTCGGATGGATTATTATATAGTGAGTCCAGTACTTCAACTTTTCCCTTGTCAACTTCAATGATTAACAAGATCCAGTGGTAACTACATGCGCACACGTTTTGTATAATTAAGCGGGCATGTGCATAACTCATCAACTACACTTATTAACATCTAGTAAGCAAAAAATAGAATTTGTAGTACAAGATATAGTAACACTCACCCGAAGTTGTAAGGAAGTAGTATTTCTGGTTGGGTGTTTAGTCGCTTCAAAAACTCTAGCAGGAATCTCTTTGTGTCTTTTCTCGGATATTCAAGTGTCCATACCTTTTGATTAATCGTATTTGGGTCAATGAACCCAATGCCATAGCGTCCAGCTTTTTTCATTTCATACATCTTCATTCTGCATAATACCACAGAAAAGAATATAGTGAGGATAATTACAGGTAATGAACGAGAGCACAGCTAGCTAGAGACTGAAATTACAGAAAGAAATCACTTACAGACAATAGCAACTGACGATAGATTTGTCGATTGCGTCTTGATTGAATAACTGAAACAACTCTGGATACTCAACCCACAAATCTTTTCCATGGAAGTAATGTTTTTTCTTGACTTTTACCATGAGGGACTCTTGATTGGTATTTGTTGTTTCTTGCATGTACCACGTATGCAAATTGTACATTCTCGTTGGTAGAAGCTTGACATCGTCAGGCTTGACCAGAGGTTTGCCGCGGACATATTGCCATTTTATTTCCTCCTCTTTAAGCCCGGGGATTTCCTCAAGGCCTAGGAGTTGTTCAACAATGACACCGGCCTCTTTAGCCTGCCTTATATGATCGTCGGTTATTACCAGCCGATCGGCGGTACTCACAGGTGTTTGTACAATGAGCGGGGGGATCGATTGCACTGCCTGTTCTCCCAGCTGGGGAACAGTTTTCCCGCTTTTTTTGCCAACTGCTTGGCTCGAGCTCGAGCTCGACTCCTTTTGTTGTGCAACATATGACTTCTTGATAGACCACACATAGTCGCAGTCCTTATGCTTGACAGCCGGTCGAGCCATATCAATAAAGTGTTGTGAGACATGCTCAGGTACTTTCTCCTTTGGCGGCGGGGGCGGTTTCGGTCCAAAATGAGCCTTCAATTGGGCATTCACTACGGTGTTGAGTTCCTCCTCAGTCAGGTGGTAAGACAACTTCGGAAGAGGCTTGAGGCTTGGACCATATTTAAATTTCTTGCCTGTTGTACCACTAGCCGTCGTAGCTGCGGCCTCTCTCTTCCGCTATTGCTTAGGCGACGGAGCACGCTGAGTCGGCGGAGACGGCAGACGCGGTGCCGGACTTGGAGGAGGAGGAGTCGGCTGACGCCGTGCCGAACTTGGAGGAGGAGTCGGCTGACGCGGTGCCGGACTTGGAGGAGGAGGAGTTGGCTGACGCTGTGCCGGACTTGGAGGAGGAGTCGGCTGACGCGGTGCCGGACTTGGAGGAGGAGGAGTCGACTGACGCGGCAGCGGACTTGGAGGAGGAGGAGTCGGTGGCCTTGGAAAGATGATGCAATCCTTTTTCCATAGAATGATACGATGTATGGCCTCTCCCAGTGTTCTCTCCTCGTCACCTCCAAGAATGTCAAGTTGTAGCTCATGATATCCTGACATCACTTCATCAACCCCGACACGAGCATAGCCAACTGGAATGGGATTGCAATGGAGACTGCTTCAGGGGGATTTCCTAAAGCATAGTCGTCCGCCACCTTCATGGATAAGTTCTTCACTTTCATGTGTAGCTCACAGTTAGTCCTGTCTTTGATATCATCCACAGGGTAGCTAGCTAGCAGTGCATCATCGATATCGGCCGGGGCGGAACCCACGCTGCTTCTCGGCATAGATGGGTCGACGGTGCTATCCAATGCTGGATCGATCTGCTCATGCTGCCGCTGAGACGCCCTTTCCTAGCTGAGTGAGTCGATCTGCTCCTGCTGCCGCCTGAAAGCGTGTTCCAACTCCAGGTGCTTTGATTCTAGGCCTTCAAGGCGGAGTGCCTCCTCCTTCTTCTGCTGCTCCTCCTGCTTCTTCTTTCTCGCACGGCTTCTGTAGTCGTCGTTCCAATCCACAAACCCCTCAAACCACGAAACAACGCCTTTGCCTCGTGTTCTTCCCGGGTGTTCAGGATTCTTCAGGGCGCGCGTAAGCTTGTCGTTCTCTCTGTTGGGCGTGAACACCCCCGTTCAAGCTTCTTCTATTGCAAGAAGTATTTCGTCTGTCGCTTCTTTAAGACTTGCCTTCACCTTAATCAGCCCTGTCTCTGGGTCCAATTTCCCCCCATGCGCATAAAACCATGTCCTGCACCTAGGGGGCCATGTCAATGTAACTGGAGTGACCCCTGCACTAATCATCTCTTGCTCAGATTGATCCCACTTAGGCAGGGCCACCTGGTAGCCACCTGGCCCCAGAGTATGGTGCCACTTCTTTTTCGCAGCATTAATCTTGTTTTTTCTCGACCGTTCCTTAGCGTGTTCCAATTCCTTGAACTTCACGAAAGCGTCCCAGTGATCTTTTGCCTTCACCAGTGCTCCCTTGAATTCTGGAGTTTTCTTTTTTGCTTTGACGTACGCAGTCCATGTATTTTTCTTGAAGGTGTTGAATGTGATCGCCATCTTTTTAAGAGCATAGTTTCTGACTTTCTTCAGATCTGCATCTGTCAAATTATCTGGTAGGGTGAAATGTGACATGAGCGATGTCCAAAGCACATCTTTTGCTCTTTCGTCGACAAAAGTAACTCCTGCTCGATCTCCCTTTGCTGGCTTTTTTCCATTCTTGAACGGAGATCGGGATTTGGTCCCTGACAATAACTCCGCATTGATTCTTGAACTTGGTCGCATTTTTCCTAGGTTCAAGCGGTTCGCCATTTGATGTTTTGATGGAATCGATGTTGAACTTTACGCCAGGCTCCAACTTTCTGGCCGGGCCTCGAACTACCCCGTCACTTGTAGAAGATTTGCTCGATCCGGAGGCCTAAAAGAAGAAAGATCGATTCGTTAATACATACAAATCAATTAAGACATGTAATGATCACCGGATGGCTTATATAATAAATATACCTCGCCGGTCTTTGTTATTTGAAGAACATTTTCTTCGTCAACATCGTTGTCGCCTTCATCTATTCGTTCGTCTTCATCAAATATCATACAACCCTCACCGGAATTGTTCAGATATTGTGAGCCGTCATCTTCAGGTTCATGCTCTGGGCTCGGGGAGCGTATGATGTCGAACAGAGCCTCTTCTCCTTCTCTGCCGGTATTGTCCATAGCTTTTATTTAACTAATCCAGAAGAAAGATAAAACAATTTAGTATTCAAATTAGAATGCATGCAATCAATAAGGAAAAACTGAATCATAGTACATAATACGCATCTCCAATAATTCATATAATATGCATCATCGAATATAATCTCGAATAAATCGTCTCGAATATTATCGAATATAATCTCGAATATATCTTGAGTATTATCACTAGCTAATACAGATCGAATATTATCGAAGAATCTATTTCACTCGCGGTTCCTGAGGCGCGGGCGGTGGACACCCAAAGAGAAGGAACCATCACAGGATCATAGCTCGGGTGAGATCCCTAAAGAACCTGCCAGGTATTGGAGAACCTGACGTCCAACGCATCCATGTAGCGACGGACGTGCTCGTCCTCCTCCCTGACACGGCGACGTACCACCTCCGACGGGGCCGGCTGCCTCCGCACCGAAAGTGGCCCACGCGAACGCCACCAAAGAAGCTCCGGGTCCACGACGGGACCCGGAGCCGGGTTCCTCACCAAGCTGCGCGCCCCTGAAGGTAGCACCTCCCAGTACCAGCCCGGCGGAGCCCAGTCCTGAACGTTGCCCCTCTGAAGCAGGACGTCGTCGCGAACGAGTCGACGACGAGGATGCGGGCCGGGCATCGTTGACTCCGAGAAGAAATTCTATGCAAATTTAACATTTTTTAAATGCTTGATTGTGATTTCTTATATACGAGGAACCTTCAGAATCATAACGGATTCTCTTAACCTTTAAGGGATTTAACAAAATGGCGCCATTGTGGATGTGCAGAAAATGGTCCATATTTTTCCTGATATCATCTACCCTTCTATATGTCACGTTGTCTAGCTAGTGTCAAAGGAAGAAAACCATGGCTTCATCATTAGCAGGAAGTAACAGGCGCATGATGGTACGAAGCTGTCCAAAGTTGTTTTGGAACGGAGTCCCGGCGGATAGGATAATTAGCTTTTTGGTACGAAGTTCAGCAAGAGCCTTCCGAATATCGCTATTTGGAAGGCCTTTTTGCTGAACTTCGTACCAAAAAAGCTAATTATTCTATCAAGAACTCCGTTCCAAAACAACTTTGAAAAGCTTCGTACCATCATGCGCCTGTTACTTCCGGCTAATGATGAAGCCATGGTTTTCTTGAATCCTTTGACACTAGCTAGACAAAACGTGACATATAGAAGGGTAGATGCATGAGATCAGAAAAAAATCGGATCAACTTGTGCACATCCATAATGGGGGCATTCCTGATAAATCCCTTAAAAGGACTAAGAAAATCTATTGCAAATACAACATTAAAATATGCAGCTTTTGCAAATACTAATTGCTATACATTGGATCAAATGTCAAAATTCCTCAACGTTTTTATATCTAACATTTATCTAGCTATAAACTAAAAGTATGAAAAACTAAAAAACTTTCATCTAACATTTAATTTCTATACATACATATATACTAATATACTAAATAATCATCTAAAACAACTAAAACATCTAAATAGAAAATGTGTCACATGTGTGTGTGTACTGTGTTCATGCATGCATATGTGTGTGTGTGTACTGTGTTCATGCATGCATATGTGTGTGTGTGTGGGCTCGGGGAGGCCAGGGGCGGCCATGGCGGCAGGGGGTGAGGGAGAGAGGGGAGAGGGAACTGACGAGCTCACAGTGGGGCAACGACGAGGCGAGGCGAGTCGGGGGCGGCGACGGCGTCGGGGCAGGCGGCGCAGCGATCGAGGAGCGGGCGCGGGCGGCGGCGCCGTCGGGTATCGGCAAGGAGGGCGCGTCCGGAGTTGGGGATCGGCGAGGAGGCGCGGGCGGCCGGCGTCGGGGGCGGCGACGGCGGCCGGCGTCGGGGGCGGCGACGGCGTCGAACGGGGCAGGCGGCGGCGCGCAGCAGCCTGGCGGCGTCGTCTGTGTTTGGCGTCGAGAGAATGGAGAGGATGGTGAATTTTTCGTAAGTGGCGTTATATATATGAGAGCCTTTAGTCGCGGTTAGTGGCTCCAACCGCGACTAAAGGCCACCTTTAGTCGTGGTTGGAGCCACCAACCGCGACTAAAGGTCTGGCTTCCCGCCGCTTGGACTGGATGAAATTCACCTTTAGTCGCCGTTGGTGGCTCCAACCGCGACTAAAGGATCTGTCTTCCCGTGTCGAATGTTTAGTCCCACCTCGCTAGTTGAGAGGAGCTCGCACCGGTTTATAAGCCCCGCCGCGGCTACCGTGTCGAGCTCCTCACTAATGCAGGCCTTCTGGGCCTACCGCACCTGTGCCGCCCACTGGGACCTACTGGGCCATACTGGCCTGCATCCCAATAGGCGGGCTTTTTTTTATTTTTATTTTTTTTTGTTTTCTGCTTTATTTATTTTCTTTTGTTTCTGAGTTGTTTTTTTCTTTATTTAGAGTTTCTTTGTGGATCTTTTTGCTTTAGGTAAAAAAAATTATAAACATTCTATTAGTGCCAGTAGTTTTCAAATTTGAATAGTTTAAATTCGAATTATTTGAAATTTGTGTGAATCACTAGTTTGTGAATAACTTTACTTTAAAAATAGATTTTTCAGTGATTATTTTTTCTGCTGTTTAATATTAGTGTGTTTTATCATTATATTCAATTTGGTAATTCTTAGGTTATTTAAAAAAATGAAATGCCTTTGTAACAGACGAGTTTTCGTCTGAAACCCTGATACTTCGAAAGAGATTGTCCATTTTGTACACGAAGTGCATCTAGTTTTTGCCGTAACCCTCTCAACTTTTTAGCACATGTTATGTGGGTGAAATGATGATACCATGCCAACTTTCAACCTTTTCAGAGTTCATTTGTAGTGTTTTTCAATTTCAGGGTCATTTAGCTCAAAAAAATCAGTAAATGCATGAAAAATAGCAAATGAAGTCAGAAAGGGTTGAAAATTGATGACGTGGCTTCGAATGGTGCATACTAAACGCATAAAAAGTCTGGAGTTGAAATAAGTTTAAAAAAATGAAATGCCTTTGTAACAGACGAGTTTTCGTCTGAAACCCTGATATTTCGAAAGAGATTGTCCATTTTGTACACAAAGTGCATCCAGTTTTTGCCGTAACCCTCTCAACTTTTTAGCACATGCTATGTGGGTGAAATGATGATACCATGCCAACTTTCAACCTTTTCAGAGTTCATTTGTAGTGCTTTTCAATTTCGGGGTCATTTAGCTCAAAAAAATCAGTAAATGCTTGAAAAATAGCAAATGAAGTCAGAAAGGGTTGAAAATTGATGACGTGGCTTCGAATGGTGCATACTGAACGCACAAAAAGTCTGGAGTTGAAATAAGTTTAAAAAAATGAAATGCCTTTGTAACAGACGAATTTTCGTCTGAAACCCTGATACTTCGAAAGAGATTGTCCATTTTGTACACGAAGTGCATCTAGTTTTTGCCGTAACCCTCTCAGCTTTTTAGCACATGCTATGTGGGTGAAATGATGATACCATTCCAACTTTCAACCTTTTCAGAGTTCATTTGTAGTGCTTTTCAATTTCAGGGTCATTTAGCTCAAAAAAATCAGTAAATGCATGAAAAATAGCAAATGAAGTCAGAAAGGGTTGAAAATTCATGACGTGGCTTCGAATGGTGCATACTGAACGCACAATAAGTTTGGAGTTGAAATAAGTTTAAAAAATGAAATGCCTTTGTAACAGACGAGATTTCATCTGAAACCCTGATACTTCGAAAGAGATTGTCCATTTTGTACACGAAGTGCATCCAGTTTTTGCTGTAACCCTCTCAACTTTTTAGCACATTCTATGTGGGTGAAATGATGATACCATGCCAACTTTCAACCTTTTCAAAATTCATTTGTAGTGCTTTTCAATTTCAGGGTCATTTAGCTCTAAAAAATCAGTAAATGCATGAAAAATAGCAAATGAAGTCAGAAAGGGTTGAAAAATGATGACGTGGCTTCGAATGGTGCATACTGAACGCACAAAAAGTCTGGAGTTAAAAAAAGTTTAAAAAATGAAATGCCTTTGTAACAGACGAGTTTTCGTCTGAAACCCTGATACTTCGAAAGAGATTGTCCATTTTGTACACGAAGTGCATCCAGTTTTTGCCGTAACCCTCTCAAATTTTTAGCACATGCTATGTGGGTGAAATGATGATACCATGCCAACTTTCAACCTTTTCAGAGTTCATTTGTAGTGCTTTTCAATTTCAGGGTCATTTAGCTCAAAAAAATCAGTAAATGCATGAAAAATAGCAAATGAAGTTAGAAAGGGTTGAAAATTGATGACGTGGCTTCGAATGGTGCATACTAAACGCACAAAAAGTCTGGAGTTGAAATAAGTTTAAAAAAATGAAATGCCTTTGTAACAGACGAGTTTTCGTCTGAAACCCTGATACTTCGAAAGAGATTGTCCATTTTGTACACAAAGTGCATCCAGTTTTTGCCGTAACCCTCTCAACTTTTTAGCACATGCTATGTGGGTGAAATGATGATACCATGCCAACTTTCAACCTTTTCAGAGTTCATTTGTAGTGCTTTTCAATTTCAGGGTCATTTAGCTCAAAAAAATCAGTAAATGCATGAAAAATAGCAAATGAAGTTAGAAAGGGTTGAAAATTGATGACGTGGCTTCGAATGGTGCATACTGAACGCACAAAAAGTCTGGAGTTGAAATAAGTTTAAAAAAATGAAATGCCTTTGTAACAGACGAATTTTCGTCTAAAACCCTGATACTTCGAAAGAGATTGTCCATTTTGTACACGAAGTGCATCTAGTTTTTGCCATAACCCTCTCAGCTTTTTAGCACATGCTATGTGGGTGAAATGATGATACCATGCCAACTTTCAACCTTTTCAGAGTTCATTTGTAGTGCTTTTCAATTTCAGGGTCTTTTAGCTCAAAAAAATCAGTAAATGCATGAAAAATAGCAAATGAAGTCAGAAAGGGTTGAAAATTGATGACGTGGCTTCGAATGGTGCATACTGAACGCACAATAAGTTTGGAGTTGAAATAAGTTTAAAAAATGAAATGCCTTTGTAACAGACGAGATTTCGTCTGAAACCCTGATACTTCGAAAGAGATTGTCCATTTTGTACACGAAGTGCATCCAGTTTTTGCTGTAACCCTCTCAACTTTTTAGCACATGCTATGTGGGTGAAATGATGATACCATGCCAACTTTCAACCTTTTCAGAGTTCATTTGTAGTACTTTTCAATTTCAGGGTCATTTAGCTCAAAAAAATCAGTAAATGCATGAAAAATAGCAAATGAAGTCAGAAAGGGTTGAAAATTCATGACGTGGCTTCGAATGGTGCATACTGAACGCACAAAAAGTCTAGAGTTGAAATAAGTTTAAAAAATGAAATGCCTTTGTAACAGACGAGATTTCATCTGAAACCCTAATACTTCGAAAGAGATTGTCCATTTTGTACACGAAGTGCATCCAGTTTTTGCTGTAACCCTCTCAACTTTTTAGCACATGCTATGTGGGTGAAATGATGGTACCATGCCAACTTTCAACCTTTTCAAAGTTCATTTGTAGTGCTTTTCAATTTCAGGGTCATTTAGCTCTAAAAAATCAGTAAATGCATGAAAAATAGCAAATGAAGTCAGAAAGGGTTGAAAATTGATGACGTGGCTTCGAATGGTGCATACTAAACGCACAAAAAGTCTGGAGTTGAAATAAGTTTAAAAAAATGAAATGCCTTTGTAACAGACGAGTTTTCGTCTGAAACCCTGATACTTCGAAAGAGATTGTCCGTTTTGTACACGAAGTGTATCCAGTTTTTGCCATAACCCTCTCAACTTTTTAGCACATGCTATGTGGGTGAAATGATGGTACCATGCCAACTTTCAACCTTTTCAGAGTTCATTTGTAGTGCTTTTCAATTTCAGGGCCATTTAGCTCAAAAAAAATCAGTAAATGCATGAAAAATAGCAAATGAAGTCAGAAAGGGTTGAAAATTGATGACGTGGCTTTGTACATAATATTTCTTCGCGTTTCAAATGCCAAAACACATAAGTACACTACTATTACAAAGATTCCCTCCGGTTTGTCCGAAGTGGGACTTTCTAGATATATAAGTCCGGAAACTAACTAGAGAAGCCGGTCACATCCCAGAGTGGGATCTTTGGGTATAAAACTTTTTCTTCACGTGTGTCTCTTTGCGCCGTAACCATGGACAATCTTCATCCTTTAACTTGATGCTCGGGTCAACATTCACTGTGAAGGGAGCAATTTCATGAAACTTTTCATAATCTTCTGACATGTCTGTCTTGTCCTCCACTCCCACGATGTTTCTTTTCCCTGAAAGAACTATGTGGCACTTTGGCTCATCGTATGATGTATTCGCTTCCTTATCTTTTATTTTTCTCGACTTGGTAGACATGTCCTTCACATAGAAAACCTGCGCCACATCATTGGCTAGGACGAATGGTTCGTCTGCGTACCCAAGATTGTTGAGATCCACTGTTGTCATTCCATACTGCGGGTCTTCCTTTACCCCGCCTCCTGTCAGATTGACCCATTTGCACCGAAACAAAGGGACCTTCAAACCAAGTCCATAGTCAAGTTCCCATATCTCCTCTATGTAACCATAATATGTATCCTTTGGCCTATTGGTGTTTGCTGCATCAAAGCGGACACCACTGTTTTGGTTGGCGCTCTTTTTATCTTGGGCGATCATGTAAAATGTATTTCCATTTATCTCGTACCCTTTGAAAGTCAATATAGTCGAAGATGGTAACTTGGAAAGCAAGTACAGGTCATCTGCAACAGTGTCGTCATGCATGAGACGTGTCTGCAACCAACCGGCGAAAGTCACCGTTTGTTCATGTGTAATCCAGTCGTCAGACTGCTCCGGGTGTTTGGAGCGTAGAATATTCTTATGTTGCTCGATATACGGAGCCACCAAGGCAGAACTTTGTAGAACTGTGTAGTGTGCTTGCGCCAAAGAATGCCCGTCCTGGCATATTACTGAATTCTTTCCTAGCGTGCCTTTTCCACCCAGTCTGCCCTCATGCCGCGATTCAGGAACACCAATCGGCTTAATGTCAGGAATAAAGGCAACACAAAACTCAATGACCTCCTCTGTTTCATGGCCCTTGGAGATGCTTCCTTCTGGCCTAGCACGATTATGAACATATTTCTTTAAGACTCCCATGAACCTCTCAAAGGGGAACATATTGTGTAGAAATACAGGACCCAGAATGGCAATCTCCTCGACTAGGTGAACTAGGACGTGCGTCATGATATTGAAGAAGGATGGTGGGAACACCAACTCGAAACTGACAAGACATTGCACCAAATCATTCTCTAACCTTGGTAGGATTTCTGGATCGATTACCTTCTGAGAGATTGCATTGAGGAATGCACATAGCTTCACAATGGCTAATCGAACGTTTTCCGATAGAAGCCCCCTCAATGCAACCGGAAGCAGTTGCGTCATAATCACGTGGCAGTCATGAGACTTTAGGTTCTGGAACTTTTTCTCTGCCATATTTATTATTCCCTTTATATTCGACGAGAAGCCAGACGGGACCTTCATACTGAGCAGGCATTCGAAGAAGATTTCCTTCTCTTCTTTGGTAAGAGCGTAGCTGGCATGACCCTGAAACTGCTTTGGATCCATGACGTCTTCTCCGTGCATACGTTGCTGGTCCTCCCGTGCCTCCGGTGTATCTTTTGTCTTCCCATACACGCCCAAGAAGCCTAGCAGGTTCATGCAAAGATTCTTCGTCACGTGCATCACGTCGATTGCAGAGCGGACCTCTAGGTCTTTCCAATAGGGTAGGTCCTAAAATATAGATTTCTTCCACATGGGTGCGCGTCCGTCAGCGTCATTCGGAACAGATTGTCCGCCAGGACCCTTTCCAAAGATTACTTTTAAATCCTTGACCATATCAAGTATATCATCACCAGTACGGTGGCGAGGCTTCTTCCGGTGATCTGCCTCACCTTTGAAATGCTTGCCTTTCTTTCTTACGGGATGCCTGCTCTGAAGAAATCGACGATGCCCCAGGTACACATTCTTCTTACATTTATCCAAATATATACTGTCGGTATCATGTAAACAGTGCGTGCATGCGTGGTATCCCTTGTTTGTCTGTCCTGAAAGGTTACTGAGAGCAGGCCAATCATTGATGGTTACAAACAACAACGCTCGCAGGTCAAATTCCTGCTGTTTGTGCTCATCCCACGCACGTACACCTTTTCCATTCCACAGCTCTAAAATTTCTTCGACTAATGAACTTAGGTACACATCAATGTCGTTGCCGGGTTGCTTGGGGCCTTGGATGAGCACTGGCATCATAATGAACTTCCGCTTCATGCACAACCAAGGAGGAAGGTTATAGATACATAGAGTCACAGGCCATGTGCTATGATTGCTGTTCTGCTCCCCAAAAGGATTAATGCCATCTGCACTTAAACCAAACCATACGTTCCTTGCGTCCTTTGCAAAGTCCTTCCACTTTCTCTCGATTTTTCTCCACTGCGATCCGTCAGCGGGTACTCTCAACTTCTCGTCTTTCTTACGGTCTTTTTTGTGCCATCGCATCAACTTGGCATGCTCTTTGTTTTGGAACAAATGTTTCAACCGTGGTATTATAGGAGCATACCACATCACCTTGGTAGGAATCTTCTTCCTGGGGCGCTCGCCCTTAACATCACCATGGTCATCGTGGCCGATCTTATAACGCAATGCACAGCATACCGGGCATGCATTCAAATCCTCGTACTCACCGCGGTAGAGGATGTAGTCATTAGGGCATGCATGTATCTTCTGCACCTCTAATCCTAGAGGGCAGACAGCCTTCTTTGCTTCGTACGTACTGTCGGGCAATTCGTTGTCCTTTGGTAGGTTCTTCTTTAACATTATCAGCAACTTTTCAAATGCCTTGTCAGATACACCATTCTCTGCCTTCCATTGCAGCATTCCAGTGTGGTACCCAGCTTTTTCTTGTCATCTTCGCAATTTGGGTACAACAATTTCTTGTGATCCTCTAACATGCGCTGCAACTTCATCTTCTCCTTTTCACTTGCGCAGTTTCTCTTTGCATCGGCAATGGCCCGACCAAGATCATCAGCGGGCTCATCTGATGCCTCTTCTTCAGCTCCTTCCCGCATTGCCGGCTCAGCTTCTTCCCCCATTGTTGTACCATCGTATTCGTGGAACCCATGGCCAGGATAGCTGTCGTCATCCTCTTCTTCTTCATTCTCTTCCATTAGGACCCCTCTTTCTCCGTGCTTGGTCCAACAGTTATAGCCGGACATGAAACCAGACTCAAACAGGTGGACGTGAATGGTTCTTGAGTTAGAGTAATTTCGATCATTCTTACAGCCAGCACATGGACAATACATAAAACCATCCGCCCGCTTGTTTGCCTCAGCCACAACCAGAAAAGTATGCACGCCATTAATGAACTGGGGAGAGCATCGGTCATCGTACATCCATTTCCGGCTCATCTTCATTACACAACACCGAAAAGACCAAATTAATACAAGTTCATACATAAAGTTCATACACACTTGTTCTCATAAAACAACATACAAACTCTCTAGCTAAAGCATTTAAATGCAACAACAAATGCGATCAAGATCGCAACTAAGGTAACAATTGATCCAACAGCATAGTGATACCAAGCCTCACTATCAATGGCATATTTTTTAAATTTTCTAATCTTCAAGCGCATTGCATCCATCTTGATCTTGTGATCATCGACGACATCGGCAACATACAACTCCAGTTTCATCTTCTCTTCTTCAACTCTTTTCAATTTGTCTTTCAAATACTCGTTTTCTTTTTCAACTAAATTTAACTTCTTGACAAGAATATCTATGTCGGTTGCAATTTCCGGTTCACATACCTCCTAGATAAAAATATCTATGTCAACTTGATGGGCATAATTGTCATAAACACGAAATGCAACAAATAGTTATAAAAGAGAGTATATACCACATCCGAATCATAAACCGGACGAGGGCCGACGGGGACGGATATGAAAACCATGCCACTATGTATAACAAACAACCATATAGGTAAGAAAACTATACAAGTAACTATCTAAATCTTACAAACATGATTTTTTTATAAAAAGGATAAGAACAAGAGGCTCACCAAGGTGGTGCCGGCGACGGGACGGTGCGGGCGATCGAAGGTGGTTAGGACGGGGACGGAAAGGCACTAAGTAAACCACACCTACGCATGCAAAGTAAGAAGTTAATTTGAGCTCAAATTGCATATAAATCAAATAAACTACCACATATAAATACTCCCAAACTAAAACCCACAAATCACTATACTTATAGAGCATTGCAAGAGCTAATCTAGCAATGAGAGATGAAAGGACAAAGTTGCTAACCTTTGTGAACACTTGGATGGATGGGGTGCCTCCAAATCTTGACAAATTTTGGCAAAAATGGAGGTGAGCTCGAGCAAGGGGAAGAACAAAGGAGAGGAAGAAGGGGGAAAACAGGGAGGAGTGTGCTCGGGCTGGCCGAAGGGTTCATGTAGGGGATCTTTAGTCCCGGTTCGTGACACAAACCGGGACTAAAGGTGAGCCTATAGTCCCGGTTCGTGCCACGAACCGGGACTAAAGGTGATCGTGGGGCCCCAAGCTGACACCAGCCTGCCACCACCCCTTTAGTCGAACCGGGACTAGAGGTCCGGAACGAACCGGGACTAATGATGCCCGTCCCGAACCGGGACTAATGGTCACATTAGTGCCGGTTCAAAACCAGACCGGGACTAATGGTCACATTAGTGCCGGTTCAAAACCAGACCGGGACTAATGCTTTGGACAAAAGGTCTGTTTTCTACTAGTGTCAGGAAGCTCCAGGCAATGTGAATGTCGTAGCAGATGCCGTCGAATGCATATTTCAATATATCACTGTTGTCCAAGACTATGAGGCATTAAAGTAAGTTGTCTTGCTCTGCCATTTTTTCCTGTAAAGCATATATTTATCGACAAATTTAAATCATGTCTAAGAAACTCCATTTGCCAACTACAATTGCAATGCATGATTCATTGAGTTGTTCATAGTGGATATGGTGTGCTACATCTCGCAATTGTTATACCGTTCTACATAGGTGCATATCATTCTACCGTATATCCCTTGGCTCGTAATTGTTTATCTGTGTTTCAGAGTCAAGGGATTTGTTTCACACCATATCATTGTCATGTACTTGCTTCTTAACCAGATACTGCGCTAATATCTAAATCACAAAATATAAGAATGTATGTTGTACTCAAGGGCAAAGTTTATTTACATGGTTTGCAGCTTATCTTATTGGGGGATGTGAGAGATTTTTCTAATGAAAAGGGAGCCTAACATTTTTTATGTGATCAGTACTGCAAGCCAATCAGATTTTGGCTGATTGAAAGATCACACATGTCTCTTTCCCCAAAATCTCTGATTCCATAGTTCCATTAATGTGATTCTGATTCTTTGCATATTAACAAAACATGTTTTTAAAATTATCTCTACTATTAAAGCGAAGTTGGTAGTCAGTGTGTTGTTACTTTGATTCTTATGATATTTCATTTTCGTTCTTATGATATAAAGTTTAGTGTTACTTTTGTTGTGTTTCATGGTAATGATGCGCTGGATATGTTTTAGTGAATGGAGGAGAACACACAATGATTTAACCTTACCCTGTTACATGTTACATGCATGTTCGTTCTATTCAATGAAAGATATCCATGATTATTACAATATTATCTTTTCTACATGCATGTTTGCGTGTAGATATATACATGATTATCACCACCCTTCATCCTAATCTGTAATGCAAATACTTGACTAATGATGGAGCTTGCACAGCCAAATTTCCACTTTTATCACAAAGGTAAGAAGGCTAGCAAAGTGGTCAGTGCCAACATCAAGAAACTTGAAGCTGCCATGCATGGAAAGTCTCCGCGGGTAAGATCTTGTAATTCTGAATCATAGAAATGATGGGAAAAAATGGAATAAACATGTTGGTTGGGCATGACACACTCATGAAACGTAAAACCCATCTAATTAGTCTATCTCAATCTTTATTTTTCTATATTCAGTTCTGTTCCCAATCTCCTTCCCTCAATCCTCCTGATTCAGATTTTGTTTTCCAAACGTGACTCCACCTGATCTGGATCTCGAGGGATTGCCTCATGTCCATCCCACCCCGTCTTGTTTCCAACCATGGAAGAGAGAAGGGAGGGCATAGGAGCGTGGTGGCCCCTGGGCCGTCACCCGAGAAAAGGTAAAGGACATGACATGACTACTCGTTGTGATGCTGATGCTGCTTGCGTGCTCAATCATCTCCCTAGACCCCCACCTCCAACTCGGTCTGTATAGGCACGATATGACGGGTCCAGTTGGGTCACCTTGTTTTCTCTCCTGTCCAATTAGTGTCTGGACGTGCCGGTGGACGTTTAAAATGACTGGTAGTAGATGCTCTAACATTATTGTGTTTGAACATTATAGTGTGTTTTAAGCTAACCAATATTGTGTTTGATAGTATGATGTGTGTTAGCCGATTGTCAGAAAATAGATGTGTATTAACTGAGATGACATTGTTCTCGGTTACTTTAGTTCTGTGAGAAGCAAGTTTTTTTTCAAAAGCCCGTGGCAACGCACGGGCGTTCTACTAGTTACTAGCTAGGGTAACAGTTGACTTGGAAAGAAAAAATTGGAAAAGAAAGCATGCACGTACTAGGCTAGGTAAATTGGTTTTTGGCTGCGTGGATCGAAAAGGAATGACGAGTTTTTTTTTTCTGATTTGTTTGTTTGATTGATGAAAGATGAAGGATGAAAGGAGAAGAGAGAGATGCATGATTCGTTGGCCCGAGAAGAAAAGAAGAAAAAAGGAGCTGCACCCGCACGCGACAAGGCAAGGAATTGCATGCGTGCGTGACGTCATCCGTCGCGCGGATCGTTCGTTGGCGCGTCAAGGCAACGCAACAAGCGACGCTGGTTTGACCCCCAACACCAAGCGACGCTCGTTTGACTCGGCCAACGCACGCCCCTGCCTGCCTAGGACGTGCGAGGGTAAACAATTGTGCACCCAGTTGTTTGTTGTCTCCAGGAATCCACCTTGGAGCTCGCAATCGTGAATCCTCGCAATTCCATGCCAGCCAATAAACAAGGTGGAGAGTATTCAGGCTTTCTTGCACGCTGCCGAGAGCTTCAGGGACACTGACGAGACCACTGCTGCATTTGTCAGGCAAATCAGGATCCTTTCCTTCAACATTGAAGATGTCGTCGACGAGTTCACCTACGAGTTGGCGGACGAGGGTAGAGGTATGCTTCTCTTCAAGGCAACCAGGAGGGTGAGGCAAATCAAGATATGGTACCGGTTGGCAGGCCGTCTCCGAGATATCAAGGCCGATCTCAGGAGTGCTGCTGAAAGAAGGGGAAGATATGATCTGAAGGGCATTCAGGGAGATGCAAGGCTGCCAGGAAGAAATGGCTCAAATTGGAGTTGTTTCAGATACACTTCTTTTGAAGCAGAGGATGATCCTGTGGGGATTGAGGAGGAAAAAAAATTCTTAATGAAATGGGTCCAGGATGAGGATCGACGAAACTTGATTGCAGCCGTGTGGGGGATGGGTGGCATAGGCAAGACAACACTTGCTCATCATGTTTATAGTTCTGTCAAGGATAATTTTGACATTTGTGCTTGGGTTACAGTATCACAAAGCTCTGAAGCTGATGATCTGCTCAGGAAAATAGTTAAAGAGTTCTGCAAGAATGATCGGACAAAGGAATTTCCCAAGGGTGTTGATGTAGCAGACTGTCGAAGCCTAGTGAAGGCGATCTGCTGTTACCTTGAGCGCAAAAGGTACATACTTGTTCTCGATGATGTGTGGAATGTGAATGTGTGGTTTGATTGTAAAGATGCTTTTCTTCATGGCAAGGGCCGGATACTATTTACGTCAAGGATTTATGAGGTAGCATCACTGGCACCAGAATCAAACATAATAAATTTGCAGCCACTCGGAGAACCTGATGCACTGGATCTATTCTGTAGAGAGGCATTTCAAAAGGAAGAGAAGAGGATTTGCTCACCGGAGTTATCAGATTTGGCAGGCATGTTTGTAACGAATTGCAATGGCTTGCCAATTGCTATCAAATGCATTGGGAGATTGTTATCACTCCGAAGCACATGTTTCTCTGAGTGGGAGAAAGTGTACAAAGATATGAAGAAGCACCTCACGGACAACCCCGTCATGGATATGCACGTGATCCTGAAGGTTAGTTTGGAAGATCTGCCACATAGTGTTAGAAGTTGTTTTCTGTATTGTTGCATGTTCCCAGAGAAATATGTGATGCAGAGAAAATCTCTAGTAAGACTTTGGGTTGCAGAAGGGTTTGTTGAAGAGAGTGAACATAAGACACTCGAGGAGGTGGCTGAGGATTGTCTGACCGAACTGATCCACCGGTGTCTATTGCTGGTAGTCAAGAGGAATGACTCTGGATGTGTATATGAAGTTCAAATGCACGACATCTTTCGTGTTTTAGCTCGTTCCAAGGCACGCGAAGAGAACTTTTGCGGTGTCTATAACCCCTTGAAAATTCATGCCATCAGAGAAGCACGGCGTGTATCAACTGAAACAGGGGATATTGCTCTGCTGGCACAGAATGCTCCGCATCTCCGTTCATTGCTTGTCTTCCACAGTTCGTTTAGCTTCATTTCACTCCGTTCACTAGCAATGACCAACAAGTTGTTATCTGTTCTGAACCTGCAAGATAGTTCAATTAAGAGGCTTCCAGCAGAGGTGTTTGGCTTGCGTAATCTGTGGTTTCTCGGCCTTAGGCGAACAAAAATCTCGAGTCTTCCAGGATCCATCGGAAGACTAAAGAATTTGCTGGTGTTGGATGCCTGGAAGTGTGAAATAATGAAGCTACCATCGCAAGTTATGAAGCTCAGTAAGTTGACACATATTATTGTGACTTCCAAGCATGTTGAACCATCATTGCAGTTTGTTCCTTCTGTTGGTGTACCAGCTCCTAGTGGTATATGCTCTTTGACTAGCCTGCAGACACTTCTACAGATGGAAGCTAGTGCTGAAATGGTCCGTGCCATGGGTGCTCTTGTGGAGATGAGAACATTCCGTATCAGCAAAGTGCAAGGTTCCCATTGTGAAGATCTGTTCAAGGGTATTGGCAGAATGATTCATCTTACCCGTCTTGGAATCCAGGCAGATGATAATCAGGAAATTTCGGGGCTCAAAGCATTTCAGGCGCCTCCCTTACTTCAGAAGCTTTTCTTGCTAGGGGCACTATCCAAGGAATCCTTGCCTAATTTCTTCACAACACTTAGTGAATTGAAGAACCTCAAATTTCTGAGGCAGCTCACGACTTAACAAAGATGCATTTTTGTATCTTAAGGGATTGGAGCATCTAGTTAAGCTTCAACTTTATCATGCGTATGCGGGTGATAAGTTGTACTTTCCCGCAGCATCATTTCCGAATCTCAGGGTACTGAAAATACGGGGTGGGCCATATCTCAATGAAATAGAGATAGAAAGAGGCGCCATGACGAGCTTAGTTGATCTTAAGCTCCTGCTCTGCCCACAGTTGAAGATGCTGCCAGATGGTATTGAACATGTGAGCACTCTTGAAGAACTGACTTTGGATGTGGCAGAAGAACTAGTTGAGAGGATTCGGCAGAAGAAAGAGAGGGAGATTTTGCATGTCCAGCGAGTTTACGTTGGGCATCAGAGCTTGCCGGTATTATAATTTCCTATTCCAACGTAGGCATGAGCTGAAGATTTTTTTCCCCTTTGTGGCCTAATCCTGTGTAAGCAAACTTCATGTGTTCATCTATTTCTTCTTGTAGTATCTTCTCGATGACCCGGAGCATCGTTTTTCTTCTTCTATCCAGTGTGAGCTTGTTCTGATATAATGCACAGCTAAGTTTGTTTTAAGCATCACAAGTTCTTTTTCTGGCTTATTTTCTGCTCGTGGATGTTTTATGTTTGCCAGCAGTCCTTCCTATGTACGTATCTGTTTTTTTTTTTGGGTGTTGTTGTTAGATGAACAACAAGAAGCAGAACAAGAACAAGAGGTGACCTGCTAACACAGTGCTTACCGGCAGTGTGACAGTATTTTAGAGCTGGACTTGTTTAGATGTAATTGCTGATGAACTTCTTTAGAGGCAATTGCTTTGCTGCAGCGAGGCTACGAGGTCTCTCCATGTATGTGGCTAATCGTTCCAGATAAAAAATGGCATGGTAACTTTTCTCATGTCTACAGACAAAACAGTAAATTCGTTTGAAATATATAATGAGATTAATTGTATCCATCTCGAAGCTAAACATTATGTTTATGACAGACTAGTCAATCCATTGTTTCTGAATTCAGTTTTTAAATATGAAATTCTAGATAAAAAAGAAGTAAAGGTTGCTGAAAACTTTCGGACTATACTAGTAGAGGCAATTGCTTCTGTAGCAGCTCCATCATCCAAATTTGGTGCAAGCTAAGAAGACTGGACGCTACTAGTTGCACTTAGCAATTGTTCTATCATTCCCAGAACTTCCTATTCCCTAAAAGTTATCTTTTGGTCTTCTGTTGGTGTCTTCAAGCCGTCGGCTTTTCCTTTTTCCTCCCTCATCGGTGGCCTATCTCATAGCATGAGGAAACAGGAAAGAGTGCTATTCAGCTGGAGTGTCTCACAAAACATATATATAGGTGAGCATCACAAATTACTATGCCTGACAGAAGGTTGTTGGGTTAGTACTATTTTACACTGATTTATGTTGTAGTCGATTCAGTGGTACTATGTTTGTATCGTACATGTTGCAATAATGCATTTCCATCTTATGGCCCGGGACACATATATATGAACTGTCAGTATCAGGCAGCTACTACATGCTCGACTCACACAAACACACACACGCACACACGCGCACACACACACACACACTAAACTTTGCTTTTCAAGATGAATGTTGCATCGGCCTAAAATGTGGTTTTTGTTTCTCTGAGATGAGATGGATATATAATTTTTGATCTACCCAGAGTACTATGATTTAGCTCACCTTGGTGAAATCATTATGTGGGGTCAAGCGTCCGTACAGAATACAAAACATTACGTGTTATATATTCGTAGACGCATAGTATAATTATATGAGTGTGATGATGATTGCGGATAGGTAGCTTCAGCCAATTGAGCTAGATAGCACAAACGTTTGCCACATGGGCATTGTTTTACAAAACTCCAATAGAATATGTTTGCTGGATTTTATCAAGTTTAGTAGAAGTGTCATTGTATGCGTCACATTGTGTTAATGATGCATGTTTCACAACTAGTACCATAGAGGCTGGTCGAAGCTTGGCGTTTATTAAGTTCGATGACAGTGGCACAATGCGAACATTCCATGCACAGCGATAAGCGCAGATTAAGGGCTTATTGATCACCTCGGTTGCTTGAACTAGAATTTGCAAGAAAAAACCTTGCGTACGAAGTACTCCCGCTGTAACAAAATATAGAACATTTTTTGTTTCGTGTACAATTGTTAAAAAGGTCTTACATTTTGTTGCAGATGGAGTATTCAACTGTTAGATCATGTGTATCTCTTCAGGGCATCAAAGATCATAATTTCTCCATCCCGAATTACTTGTCCCTATCTAAATAAATTTAAGACAAGTAATTTGAGATGGATGTAATATAAAAAGGAGTGACAACAGTGGCTTGGATGTGACCGGGCCAACCAATCCCCTTTGCAAAATATACATCATATTTTTGCCAACACATGGTGCACGTTTTGGGCGCACAAGCTGTCCTTCCATCGCATCAAGTTCATAATTGCAAAGAGAAACCCTAACCGATTCCCAGTAGCCGCTAAGTGACAGAAAAAAAATCCACTTTCGACCTCTAACTGGCACCTAGCTGAACCCCAAAAACCTTCGAGGAGTCAAACTTTTATTCTGGGCGGCGCGTGACTCCTATATTTGCTCGACCTCATGGTCGTGAAGTAAAAACCCAAGTTCGCCTCTCCGTCTCTCCTCCCCCATCCCCCGCCGCTCAATCTCACCCGCACCCACTCCGCCGCCGACCAGCCATCGATATGACCGGATCCCACGCTTGGTCAGTGCCTCCTTTCCCTTCCCTGGATTTCCTCTCTCCTCTCGCCTTGTCTCTTCTTTCTTCTCTTTCTGCAACAACAGTATGCTAGCGGTGGTGGCAGGCAATGGCGATGGCGAGGGTACTGCTGGTCGAGCGGCAGCGGGGGCCGGGGGCTAATGGGTTTGGCTCTGTTCTCGTTCGCTATTTAGTATATTGTACTACTCAGCAAGTTAAGGTTGCAATCCCCACCTTGTGTAGTCTGATTGATTTCAGATGTCAAATCCTTGCTAGCTAAGATGTCAAAATTGGTACGATTCACACAACTAGGCTGGAAATACTACGGTACTACCACAAGGGAGTAGTAGTAGTAGCAGCTTCGCTTAGTGTGTACACCTAGTTATCCAGGAACAAAGTAAGATGAGGAAATACGTGCATATTTAGATGATGCAAAACATTGCCATGGTTTGTGCCACACTGGACTATAGGAATCTTGGTAAGGTACTAGAAATATCTTCCCTGATAATAGAGGCCTAATGAAAGCATGGAGGTTAATTCAGATTGATGAGGCTGTCAGGACAAGGTGAAAATTGGTGAAGCACGGAGCCCATGTCAACGGCTTCAGTGAGTTCAGTTCCAACAACAATATAATGAGAAACATTCAGATAAGGCTTCGCTGACAAACTTATTATACTCTTCTGCAATTTAGGTTTCTACACGGTAGTGCTTGAGCTGCAAAAAGGAATGAATTACTGGTGTAACACTAGTAATTGTCCACGTACACTGAGTTCCTAGTTCCAATAGTAAGACGTGGTTAGCTATATATCTCCATGCATAGATGGTTCTAGAACAATTAAAATTGTTCTGTGTAGCTTCCCTAAAAAAAGTTTGTTCCTTGTAGCTCAATTAAATTTCAAGTACATTGCATTATTTTTCATGTCTCTTACAACTAGTCTTGTCATTTCTTAGGGAGTGTGAAGCAATATTAAAAGTGATCCGAGTTGTAAGAATGATCATGATATTGATGATGGTGATGATGACATATATGGAAACGGGGGAGATGATAGTTGTGGCGAGAAGCCTTATGATAAATTAAAGCTCTGAAGTTTGTGGACAATTTAGCTTATGCAAATTTTCTGGACCTCTTTGTTATTATTTTGTTTTGCATTCAACACTTCCTAGATGGATTGTTTTGGTAAATGTTATTCATATGCAACTCATTAGGTTTGTAATACTTAGATTATGCTAAATATAATATATGGTTGTTTGGTCATGTGCGGTTATGTAATTATGAGATGTATTTGAAATGCCAATATTTCATAATATTGTGTTATATATCACACTTGTCGTGCAACACCTCTCAATGAAATAAATCCGTGAAGGGGTGTAAGACCTATGGCGCATCAAACATATTGGGTACAAAATATGCGTACATGCGCTTTAGACTACCGGTGACTTTCTAAATTGATAGTTTGGGCTAACGTCTCAACTAAAGGAATCTCCGAAGGGGTGTATGCACCATCGGTAATCACACTAACCGATGGTTTGGCTCTCCTCTCAGTTCTATGTAACCCCGACGGGTTGTATATACCATTGGCTATTAAAAAACTGACGGTAAACAATAACCTTTGGATAATAAACACTCGACCGTGAACCGTCGGCTATAAGCGCATTTGACATACTAGGAGCAGGTGTATGCAACAACATATTCGACGGCTCATTGTTGGCTTATTACTGTGGGCAAAGATATAAAATGACGGTACCGTCGGTTATTAGTGTAATGGACGGCGAAGTATAGCCGACGGGAGATGGCCGACGGTGTACCGTCAGTTATAAGAGTATCCGACGGTGAACTTAAATATCCGACGGTAATTGGACCCTCGGCTAAAGCGGGATATCTAGTAGCGCAAGTTCGCAACATCAGAGTATCATGACAGTGGACACATGAGCTCGTAGAGCTAGAATTCCGTGTGATCATACATAATTTGTAGCTCAACTCATGATCAAATAATTTGCAACATAGTGTACTTAATTAGCTTGTATGGACATGACAGTGAAATTAATAGTATCAATGCTTCCTTTTCTAATTCTTCCCATAAAATTTCATTTATAATTAGTAAATCAGCTGATTCGTGTTGGACTCGTTGTCGATTTTTTTTAGTGTTTGAAATGTTACCTAAGAGAGTGGGAACTAATTCTCTCCACAAAATTAATTTGCTTTCAACATTGTAGTAAACTGCAGCTGGACTACCTAGCTAGTGCACCTGAAATAGTTAATTAAAGACAATCCCCATTTGTAACCAGGGTGTGTGTGTGTGTGTGTGTGTGTGTGTGTGTGTGTGTGAGAGAGAGAGAGAGAGAGAGAGAGAGAGAGAGCAGAGAGAGAGAGAGAGAGAGAGAGAGAGAGAGGACGCCGAATCAGTGTGCCGCCCATGAGAACGTCTAATGCTCATCTGACAGGTTTATAAGACGGAAATAAGGCTAATAAATGTCCCACTCACCTCATATGTGTAGAGACATTTTTTCCCTTTCGAGGCCTCTTCCTTTCCTGTACATATACTACATACCCTATTTTCATCACTCAAGTTGTCTGCATGCAAACTCAGCTATCCACACAGTTCTACATCACGATTATTTGATTCCAATATTTTACTATAATGAATATGAAGCATAAGAGATGAGTGATAGAAAATCGATATGGAGTTGAGAACACATGTGAATAGGAGACACCAGGAAAGAAGCAAACGTTTCTCGTGCACAAAACTAAACAGGGAGGCAAACTTGACCATATCTCTAAGTTCACCCCCGTGACACTACATTACGATTACGTGCTAGCTTGTTGATGGTTCCATTTTATTTAAGTCAGAGTTTCAAAAATATACACCATGACATGTAGCCTTCCATTATAGTATTTGCTTTCCTTTATTAACTTGGCTTCAACCTTGCATTACTCTTTAGGTGCAACAGTGGGACACAGTGACAGATAAAATTCTGACTTGCAGCTTTGACGATATGAGTAGCTGCTATTATGCACCAAAGTTTTTATCCAGTCGTGTTATTTATAGGCACATGTTTGAGAACGAACACAATACCCTGAACTTTGTAGCCATGGATCAATAAGAAGTACCTTTATTGAAAAAGAAACTAGTGGGAACCCACATATGGGGAATTAATCGGCCTAACTACACAAGTATGTTGATCAGGTAGCAAATAGGGCGAGAAGAAAATATATTGGTGTCGCTTCCTCAACAACTTGTAATACATCTAGAGTTTGGCGCCATATGCCCAACACAATCCATGGCAAACAGACTTCTGCAACATAACAATACGGCACAACTCTGGTTCGAGACGGCTAGCATGTTCCTAACAATCTGGATTGCTCCCAAACTTTTTTTTTCTAGAATGGGAGTAGAAATTAAATGGCTCGCTTGTTTCCTACGATAGATATATTTGAAAATTTCTCACATGGTTTCTCTAGTATGTACATAGAAATATTTGAACGAGTATGTCACGTCAACTTTGAGTTCAGGGTGGTTTTAATACTTGGAATTAAAGTGGTGATGGCAAGTTGGCAAGATAAAAGTATCATGACACTCAAGACATGAGCGCGTAGAGCTAGCATTCCATGTCATCATACATAATTGTAGCTCAAAACTTCCTCTCCCCTTGCCGCCGCCAGAGGGCGCTGCCGGGAGAAGCCCAACTGGCGTCGGCGACGGCGGGGCTCCTTCTCCCTCCTCCTCTCATGGCTATGGCGCGGGACGAGGCGAGCGGGCGGGGAGCGCGACGCTCCCGGAGGGCTTGCGGCCACGACTCAGACGGCCGGGCCTAGGGGCGGCGGTGCGTGGGTGCGTTGGCGGCTGCGTGGCGAAGGTGGCAGGGCGGGCCGGCTCGCCATGATGGCGGGGCGGCTAGTGCCGGCTTCGTCAGATCTGGCGCCTGGAGCAACACACTATGTGCAGCGCGGGCCGGTGTCCTCCGTCGTGGTGGCGTTGCCGTCGGCGTGGTGGAGGCAGCGGTGTGGTGGCGGTCTTTGTGCACTTATCGCATCATGGCAACGATCTAGATGATCGGTCCTCCTCGATTTGGCCGGCAACGTGTTCCAGAACTACTTTGGAAGAACTTGCCCAAGGATTTTTTGATCTGTTTGAATCCGGTCGTGCATGTCCGTATTAGCCTACTGAGTTCCATGAGGGCGCGACGCGATGCTATGTTGTTTGTTGACACATCGGACATGTTGACATCTCGATTTCCATGGCATGGAGAGCGGCGGAGAAAGTCATGATGGCTAAGATTGGATGATCAGTAAGGCGGAGTGGGCCTTGGAGTTGAGGGAGTCAACCACGTGTTTGATAACTTTAAGAGGCAGCTATGACAAGTGGGGGCAGCAGCACTGCATGATTTCATTTTTGGTTGTGCTCCTCGGGTGCCGAGTCGTGACTTTCATTGTGAAAATTTAAGGTCTAACCTTGATTGCTTGTGGCTCGCATTACCTTAGTGAAGGTATTGTTTTGAGAGTTCGGTCTTCTCCGGGTTGAAAACCTAAGATCTTGGATCGGGTGAGATGCTTGTGCATTCTTTCCTTCTTGAAGGCGTCGCTTTTGGAAACCTTTTGTGTTTTTTGGGTGATGTCTTTGGTGGTGGTTTGAGTGCTGCTGCTGAGAGGAGTTGATTGCTGTGACGAGGCCATTCTTTTTTACCTTTATTTTTTGTTTTGTTTTCGGCATGTGTGCATCCTAGATGTCTTTGTCAAGATATCTTGTTGGTGCAGAGGCTAGGTGTAATTGGTATCTTTGCGATATTAGTATATTTCCCTTTTCGGAAAAATAATCAAGTATTTTGCAACGTATGTACTTAATTAGCATGTATGCACATGACAGTGAAATTAATAATATCAATGCTTCATTTCATAATTGTTCCCATAAAATACGATTTCTAATTAGTAAATCAACTGATTCATGTGGAACTCGTTGTCGGTTTTTTGTTAGTGTTTCAAATGTTACCTAAGAGTGTGAACAAATTCTCTCCACGAAATTAATTTGCTTTCAACATTGTAGTAAACTGAAGCTGGACTAACTAGCTAGTGCACCTGAAATAGTTAATTGAAGACAATCCCCATTTGTAAGCAAGTTATGAGAGAGAGACCACGGATCAGTGTGCCACACGTGAGAGCGTCTCATGGTCAGCTCACAGGTTTCTACGATGGAAGTAAGTCTAATAAATTTCCCACTCACCTTCATATGTGTAGAGACATTTTTTCAATTTCGAGGCCTTTTCCTTTCCTCTACATATACTACATACCTCCTTTTCAGCACTCAAGTCCTCTGCATGCAAACTCTACCACCTATCCACATAATTCTGCATCATGATTATTTGATTCAGATATTTTACTATAATAATTATGAAGCTTAAGAGACGAGTGACAGAAAATCAAAATGGAGCTGAGAATATATGTGAATAGGAGACGCCACGAAAGAAGCAATTATTTCTCATGCATGAAAATAAACAGGGTAGAAAACTTGCCCATGTCTCTAAGTTCATCCCCGAGACACTACATTACGACTACCTGCCAGCTTGTTGATGGTTCCATTTTATTTAAGTCAGACTTTCAAAAAGTTACATCAAGACATATAGCCTTCCATTATATTTTATTTCTAATTTGTATCTTGGCTTCAACCTTGCATAACTCTTTAGGTGCAAGATTGGGACACAATGACAGATAAAACACATACTTGCAGCCTTGGCGATATGTGTAGCTGCTATATGCTCAAAAGTTTGTAGTCAGATATTTTTTTTGTAGGCACGTGTTTGAGAACAAACACAATACCCTAAACTTTGTAGGCTTGGAGCAGTAGGAAGTACTTTTATTAGAAAAGGGACTAGTGGGAACCCACATATCGGCCTAACTACACAAGTATGTTGATCAGGGTAGCAACTAGGACAAGTTGTAAATATTTGTAAAACATATAGAGTTTGGCGCCATATGCCCAACTCAATCCATGATAGACAGACTTGTGCAACATAACAATACGCCACAACTCTGATTCAAGACGGCTAGCATGTTCCTAACAAACTAGATTTCTTCCACACTTTTTCCGCAAATTAGAGTAGAAATTAAATGGCTCGCTTTTTTGCTACCATTGAAATATCTGAAAAAAATTCACTTGGTTTCTCCAGTCTCTGCGTATAAATATTTTAATGAGTACGTCGAATCAACTTTAAGTCCAGGGTGGTTTTAATACTAGGCAATAAAGTGGTGATGGCAAGTTCGCAACATCAGATTATCATGAAACTGGACACATGAGCGCGTAGAGCTAGCATTCTGTGTGATCATACATAATTGTAGCTCAACTCATGATGAAATAATATGCAACGTACGTGTACTTAATTAGCTTGTATGGGCATGACAATGAAATTTATAGTATCAATGCTTCCTTTTCTAAATCTTCCCATTAAATGTCATTTCTAATTAGTAAATCAACTGACTCGTGTGGAACTCATTGTCTATTTTTTGTTAGTATTTCAAATGTTACCTAAGAGTGTGAACTAATTCTCTCCACAAAATTAATTTGCTTTCAACATTGTAGTAAACTGCAACTGGACTAGCTAGCCAGTGCACCTGAAATAGTTAACTAAAGATAATCCCCATTGGTAACCAAGTTGTGTGTGTGTGTGTGTGTGTGTGTGTGTGTGTGTGAGAGAGAGAGAGAGAGAGAGAGAGAGAGGGAGAGAGAGAGAGAGACCGTCTCATGCGATCAGCTGACAGGTTTATAAGACAGAAATAAGGCTAATAAATGTCCCACTCACCTCATATGTGTAGAGATATTTTTTTCTCACCTCATAAATGTTCCACGTTCCATATTTGCATTATTCAGCCGCATGTATGTCAGCCCACAAACAAAAATGTTTAAAATATTCATTTCAATCATTTGAATGGTTCATAGGTACTCAATTTGCACGGACGATCATAGCTATATTTTCACATCTGTACAGAACCCGTTTCAAAGGTTGTCACTATAACCAGATTTTATTTTCAACTTGCTAATGGGGCAAAAGAATGACCAAAGTATAAGATCGTCTTAATAATTAACTGGACGTATGTTACTATATTGTGTGATGAATAATATCATAATTAAGGCAAGTCATTCCATACTAAACCTACAGATGTGTATTCACAAGAAGGTGCCTATCAACACTATGATGGACGGAGCTGGTGGTTAAGCACATGCCGAGCTGGGTCTCTTTGGACACATTTCTGAACCTTAAATAGTTGTACATAGTTTAATTATGGGACTTTCTTGGGATTTGTTCCAAGGCCAAGGACCCCGAGAACTAGGGCACAAAAACCCTATACGGTGCGCGAAAACCAACCATCTCATCCATCCTAGAGGAACAAAAGCAGCATGAAACATTGTTTCATACACTTAAAGAAGCTCACCGCAAGAGCTCTGTAGAAGAAAGAACACAACGAACTCAAAAGCATTTGACTAGCTAGGCCAAGCTGCAAGGAACTGACGGAATCCTCTAGGGAAAACAGCGAGGGACTGAGTCAGGCAGCTCAAGTTATCCAACACAAATGAATGGTCGTCAACGGGCACGCATGCCCATTGATAGAAAGGTTCATCGTCTGCGGATGACTGCAAACTGAGCCTGTAGGGGTGAGCGACATGGGAATAGTGTTTCCTGCAGTTAAGAAAGCTCACCGGCCAAGAGATCTCTACAAGGGAGAAGAAAAAACAAAATAAAAAGTATTGGGCTAGCTAAACAAATATGCAAGGAACCGATATAGAATCTTATAAGAGTAACACGGCAATTGACGAGATCTAATGGGATAAAAATAGCTAGGCAATCAAAAGGTACCACAATGATTTGATCCAATGTTATAGGGAGCGTTTGAGCCTCCTGATGGCCTTGGGGTGCGAGGATGTTGGAACTTCGCCCACGGATCGATACATTAAATTACATGAACACACGCGCACGAAAAACGGATAGCCAAGGTCCCTTGGCGTGCCTATATTTTCCTCTTTATTTCTCTTTGCTTTTTCTCACGACGGCTGCTACAATCTGTAAAGCCTCCTCGTGTATTTAAACACACACGCCAGGACCAGACCCATCAAACCGACTCAGCTGAAACTCCTAGACCTACTTGGACTCTCCTAACCGGACCTAGAACTACGCCCTGGCCAAACTAGGTATGACACGGACATCTCTACTAATCCTAACCGGACTACTACTCAACGAGAACAACAATGCACACACGGCATTCAAGCCAGCTAGTACTACTACACGCAGCCAGCTAACATATCGTACGGTGTCCAAGTCAGTTAGCAAGCACACTAATTAACCTCCTTTAGACTCATTTACTATTCATCTAAGACTGAACTTAGACTAATTTCTAACAAAGTATGCCAACATCCATATACAGGTAATGTGTGGCCAGGAAATATGAGTGTCTGGCCCTATGCTTGCTTGTGACAGGAAAAATCTATCACGAGTGTGTAGCAGCCCCCGTTTAATTTGTGAGAAACCAAAGAGTGGGGAGATAAGAAGTCACATCCGCACAAGGTTGACAAGGAGCTGCATGCTCAAACAGCAGGGTCTGACCTTCCTCATGTTTGCGATGGACACATGGGTTGTGTCTTCCACGAGAGAAACCTCCTGCAACTGCAACAGTATGTCATTCACCGTCGTTGCTAGGGGAGCTTCGTTCACCATGCCAGTCGTTTCATGCACGTTGTCTAATCTTCCAGCCATCATAACCCCTTTCCTGGGCTTATCTTGAGCCCCCTCACCTTGATGTATCCTTCCCAATGCCTCTTATTCCATAAGTTTTTCTCACCATTCTTTTGTTGTTATCAGATTTGTTTCTGGCTAGGTCATTGCATGTGAAATATCTCTACATGGTTTTGGATATGGAGCAACTTGTATATATGTGCAAAGAACTAAACGGTACACGAGTTATTAGACTTAAGCTACACCTAGCCATGTGGGTCTGGCCAGTCTTGCCCAAAAACCAGACAACCAGGCTCGTCTTGACTCCACTAGTCAACCAAAGCCGCAGTCCATAAGTTCCGAATATTCCTGGTAAGAAGCCATCGCGTACATGCATGAATAACCTGTACGGAAGACAAAAAATACATTTATTATTAAAAAAATACATCATTTCGGGTAAGCCACAATAGCCAGCATAAGGTAGCCGTCCCCACAAGAATATGTATAGAAAATTGTTTATCAATACCCCGCAACCAATTGCCGAACATGTTACATGGGGCATATAGATTTGATGCTACTTGAACAATGGCCCATACTGCCCGAGCAAACTTACACTCGAAAAATAAGTGTTTAATAGACTCGTCGTGTTGACAAAAGACACACGTCTTACTACCTTACCAGTTACATCGTGTCAGGTTATCTCTAGTTAAGATGACCCCTCTGTTTAAAAACCAGAGAAATATCTTCACTCTTAGAGGAATTTTTAGCTTCCACAATTTTTTGTTATCAACGGGAACATCGCTATGAGTCATTGCATCGTACAATGACTTCACTGAGAAACTGCCATTCTGATGCAGCTTTCATCGAAACTTGTCCGACTCGCCTGTCAGTTGAATGTCCTTCAGACGATAGAGTAATTTATTCCATGCTGTCAAACAAGGCCCAAGAGATCTCTACGGGCGCGCACATGGCCATTGATAGAAGGGCTCATTGCCTGCTAATGAGTACAAACAAGCATCCTCAGCCTGTAAGTGTGAGTGACCTGCTGACTCGATCTGGGTTTCAGCCGACACATGCGGGGCGGGGAAAAAACTCTAATATCATGTTGCGCCAAGATCGTGCGTGTGTATGTGCATAAAGGCAGAGTTTCCGCACGTTGTTGCCCAGCAGTCCACCACAAGTCCACAGCATTTCTGTTTTCAGCGACATTTTTTTCTTCGTCTTTCTTACAGGGATCACCGACAACTACAGATTTCTTGACTCGTCTTCCACACACGGCCCACGAGGTTGAATGATGAATCGACCATGCAACTTTTAAAAAAAAGAACAGAACGTGTCCTAGTATTGTCCCTTGTGAACTCTGAATCTCAAGCAAGTCGTCAGGGTTACTATGGGCGAGGGAGACTATGGATCCTGGATCCTCCTAAACAAAACAGGCTTGCAGTGCTAACCATTCTGTGTATGATTCAACCAAAAACAAGTTGCTAAAGCCAATTGGTCTTTGAAGACAATGTCGGTGATTTGAAGTCCACATGAGCAGCATATGCATATTTAATTATTTAAAAAAGTGAAATACGCATTAGCTAGTTCCTACTGCCGAAGGTCAGCGCATGGGAATCGCGCGGAAATGAACGGAAGCTCAAGACACATACTCAATGCGTCAGTCGTTGCTGCGAGGGATCGGTCAGGCAGTGTCACGTCCCCGGACTCTACTAAGTTGGGCGAGGAAGGAGAAGCCTGCCCTTCAAGGCCGAGCAGGAAACAGAGGCCCAACAAGCACTTCGACCCAGCTACGTGGGAGCTGTGAGGTGTACTAGAGCTATGGAGATACCCCTGGCCCCTTGCAGAAATTTGGATGTAATCTTCCCCATCCCTTCGCTCTCAAGTGCTTCATATTCGTTCCTCCTGCCTTCGGACACCATCCTGTCCACCTCAAATCCTTGCTGCTGGTACTAGGTATGCTGAAATCGACCAGAGGAACATCACAGTCATATTTCAAACCAGCATGCCTCGTGCACACATCCACGGTCAGGTTCGAGGGCCGGTTGGATAACTGGAGGTGCCGGAAATTTCCAATGGAATGGCCCATGGCCCCAAATCATTGAGAAGAGAACTGGCTCCCCCGGCTCTTGTACATTTAGATTCCCGGCACCTCCTATTCCTAATGTGTTTCCATAATAAATCATCATTTCTTCTTTTTTCACTCATCAGTGGCCTATATGACAGCACCAGAAAAGAGCGCTACTCAGCTAAAGTGTCTCACAATGCATATACGGGTCAAGATGGAGTCATAGTATATATGCACAAACGCGCACACACACTGCTATGCATGCTTCGCAGAAGGTTGTTGGGTACGTACTATTTTACATTGATTTATGTTGTAGCTGACTGATTGGTACTATGTTGTATCGTACAGGTTGCAATGCATTATCAATTTATGGCTCGGGACTAGTGATTGGTGTGCCTGTTTTGTTCCGTACATGTGCATGTGAGCATAGTGATTTGGTGGAAGGCAAAATGTGGGGAGTTCAGTTCAGGTGGTGCTCGATGAGTGCCGGGACTCGATATCCAGGGTGAAAACCCAAGGTTTGGCCTTCATTGGTTGTACCTGACATTTAAATCCTTGTTGAAGGCATTGTTTTGGGAGTTCGAATCCTCTTTAGGGTGAAAATCTGCAGTCTACGATTGGGCGATGACGACGCTTGTGCACTGTTTCCTTCTTGGAGGCATCGTTTTTGGAAAACCTATTTCGCAGTTCTGGGTGTTGTATTGATAGTTTGGGTCCGATTGCTGCAAGTCATTGATCACTATGGTGGAGTCTTGTTTCCCTTTCTTCTTCTTTTTTCCTTTTGGTTGTGTGTGTCCTTAATGTCTAGAATAGTTCTCGTCATTATGTTAGTGCAGAGACCGGGTGTAATTGGTATCTTTTTGATATTAATATATTTCCTTTATCAAAAATTACCCCTAATGCCGAGAAGTATGGACAGAGTTGGTGGTTGAGCACACGCTGGGTCTCTTTGGACACATTTTTGAACCTTCAGGTACTACGTAGGTTAATGATGGGACTCTCCTGGGCTTGGTTCCTACATCAATGGTTAATGCCGAGAACTACTACACAAAAGCCCTATACGTTGCGCAAAAAGCAACCGTTTCATCCATCCAGGAGGAACAAAAGCAACATGAAAAGGGAAAGTGCTATTCTGAGCTCGAGCTCACATGCACTCTATATCCTAGTCGTCCACTGCCATCAAGATTCGCATTGTCCCATGTATAGTCACCTGTATTCTGAATAGTATATCTATCCTATTTCCGGGCCTGGGCCCACATACCAACCGCACTTAATGGCAGGGTCGCCGTCCCACCCCAACCGGCTCAGACAGTCGCGTAATTTATAGGCCACGGCTCAGCCATGCTGGCACTAACGGCAGTTGGCCACAGCTCCATTTACTGCATGTCAGCAGGAACTCTTCCATCCTCCTCAAGCTCCTTCCTTCTCTCCAGCCGCGGCGTAGAAACCATATCGGCGGCCATGACTTCCTCAGCTTGTTCCTCGCAGCACGTGGAGATTCTCCCGCTCATCCCTTGTCCGGAGTGTGGCGGTAAGTCGTCACCTTCGTCTCCAGGGCCGGAGTCAGGTTCTACAAGTGTCAACAAAGATGTAAGATTTCAGATCCACCAACAAAGGATTCATGAGATCCAACGAAACGTACCTGCCGGAGCTTAATCGCCATGGCCTATCGCAGCCACACGGAGCACCCTCAGCCCGTGCATCCAGCTTCCTCTTTGCACCAGAGATCTCGCCGGGACCAGCACTTTCCCAGCAGCACCCAGATCGAGCACCAAGCGGCACATATACCATTTCCTGTGAACAATTAAATCCAGATTCATTTTTTATGCCCTTGTGTGGTCGTACATCAATTTAAGACAAGCACAAGCCTTACGAATGTACTACTTGTCAAGGTCCGATCTTGTGCAGCACAGCATCCTGTCGTAGAAATGAAGCACATTCCCAGCATTAGGTTCATCGTGTTTAAGCCCAACCTTCCTTGGAAATTTATCACCCATGTCCCCTTTCACCTCAAGCCTCACCGCCCCTACTTGCAACCTTAAATTCCTCGACATGCGGCTAGAAACCACCTACATTAGATGGAAGCGCAAAAGGATGGCCAGCTTACGTCCGAACTTACGCGGAGTGTCTGTCTCATAAAAAATGTCTAAACCAGACTTACTCCTCGCCGTGCGATCCGCTTCATTTCTTGTCTAGGGATGCTCCCTGCCCTAGAGGAATCACCAATGTACGCCCGTCATTCAAAGCAAAGTTGTTGTTTAGCGAATTTTCAAACAACATTTCAAAAACCACATGTTTATAATTGGGTTTCAATGTATGAACATTTTTCAGTCCGTCTAACCTCCGATATGTGCCTGCCAGCGACGGGAACTCTCATTGCCATTTTCACCAACCTGAACAGCTGCATCTACAATTGACAGATCAGCTGAATTAGTATAAGCATAATCCACAATTAGAGTATTGTTTTTATTTGATTTTTTTGTAACCGCATTCCATCCATGATACAATCAATATATAATGTACTTTGTTTAGTATCATGCCTCTACGACCAGTGGCGGAGCGTCAAACAAATATAAGAGGGGGCCAATTAGTCAAGGACTCAACGCTCAGCCTTGCTATGCCATGAAACTGGGCTAGCTAATGAGCAACATAACCTATAAAAAGGAGTTTACACTTTGGAAAGGGGGGGGGGGGGGGGGGGGGGGGGGGCAGAGCCCGGAATTGTCCCCAAGAGGCTCCGCCTCTGTCTACGACCACTCACAGGGCTTTGTTCTCGACCTGTCGGTTGGACCTCCTGAGTAAGGTTTTGGTTTGCTGTCAGACTGGCAATCTCAGCTTCAGCTGCTGCAGCAAAACAAAAAATCTTTAGTTCATTCATCTCCGACACATGACCACCATGTTTTGCATCGCCCCATATTTGCCTTCAGCCAAATTTACCATTTTGATCATACAGTTTTCGGTACATCATTGCAACCTCACGGTCTTCTTCTTCTCTTGGACCATTATTTTTATCATACATTTCTTGATACTTCTTCGCGACATCTTCATCTTCCTTCTCTTGCACCCTTAGCTTTATGTCTGTCTCAACCAGCTTTGCGCGCTCAGGATCATCAGACCATTCTTCCATATCAACTTCATTGTTGCTTCCATTGTCAGAGATGTGAACAACCTGGTGAACAAAACCCGTATGGACATTCACAGCCGGTGCATAGGATGTTATCTCCATCTCAATTGCAAAAAAAAAAAAAAAACACAAAAAATAAGCTTACAATTATAAGTTACTACTGCATGTAGGAAATCTGTAAAAACAAAATCATCCACTCACATTCTATGTCCAGCTCAGCTGCAAGTTGCCGAGCAAGCTGACTATCTAGATGCACGTGATCTATCGGCTCAACCTTTTGCACAACTTCATCACCATCTTCAGCACCTAGCTTCTTCTTGTTTTACCGATGGCATGTTTGTGTTCAAACTGCCCGCATTTACATTCAAACTCGTTACCTCCGTCCAGCATTTTGTACCTCGTAGGACACCCTGCACCATTTCTCAAATGGGCTTATGCGGTTGGGGCAAGGTAACAGGATTTCACAAATGACTTATGTCAAAGAAATTACTGCTCATCTAATTGCATTTCACAAAACTAACTCGTGAAACCTAATTAGATTAAATTAACCACTAGGAACATCCACTCCTCACACTAAGTCATATCATAACATGGTTTACTTCCACACCATAAATTAAACCAATACTGGACCTGAAAATATGTTTACAGAAATTATTCATAGCACATTCAGTTATCCCTTATTTTTAAAAATTCAGTTCTTCACATCACATACATTTACTACTTCTCAAATGCGCTAGCGCAGGTTCGGCAAGGAGCCCTGCTAGGATCAGCGGCACCAATTCAACTCCACAGGATTTTACAAATGAGTTATGTCAACAAATTGTTTCACTATTTATCTAATTGCAGTTCGGAAAATACTAACTCACATGAAGCCTAATTAGATTACAATAACCACTAATAACATCTTGTCCGTACACTCATTAATACCATAACATGGATTACTGCTGCCACACCAAAAATTCAACCAACAGTCCATGGCCACACACTGCCTGCAAATACGTTTACTGAAACTCTTCATAGCACATTCAGTTTCCCCTTGTTTTTTAAAATTCAGTTCTTCATATCATAGCACCAAAACATCAGAGAACAAGTTTTAAATTCAGTTCGACTCACCTCTTATTCCAGCCAGGAGCCTGGGGATTCATCTTCCCCGTGGAGAGCTCAAAAGTCGGAGGCGAGCTGTCCCTTCTCACTGCTGCCGCTTCAGCCGCACTGCAGATTCGTCCATCTCTGGACGTCGCCATCGGTCCAGTCGCCACGCAGATCCGCCCAACGCCGCTCACACACGTGCGCTCCGGCAATGGCACATCCAGCAGCGTTAGCCTGGTGCTGTCCGCCGGCTAGCCATCCGGCAGAAGACTCTCTCTGACCTCCTCAATCAACGTGGATTTGTGAGTTGTGACAGACAAAACAAAAAGAACTCAGACCCTGACCACCACTCTTCAAACCGCACACATAGCTGGGAACAAAATCGCACCCATACCTCCTGATTGGCTTCATGAGGAACTCCATTCGAGCGGTGCTCGCCTGTTCTCCCACTTTCCCCCTCTCTCCCTCTTCAGGTAGCAAAAATGGCGGCCGCAGTGGGGAAGAAGACTATGGGTCCGCACGAAAAAAATCCTATGAGACCAGGTCTCATAGACAAGAATGTGAGACCCTGCTGGATGATTGACACGTGGCAACTCTAATCTCAAAGCATTTAATCCCACTTCCATTAGCTTTGAATCCCACTTAGCAATTCCCAGTTGCAATCCTAACCTTCTTTCGTAGGCTCGAACAGGTACGTATACGATACGTATCTCCAAAGGGTTAGGTCTTTATTTTCTGGATCACGTTCATGACGGCCACGCCCAAGAACTTCGGCGGCGGCGGCCAAGAGGACGTAGAGAGGCTCATGACGGCCGTGCGCGAAGGCGTCGTGGGGGATGACCGGACAAAGTCCGCGTCGGCGGCGGCCGTGCGCGAAGGCGTCGTGGGGGATGGCCGGACAGAGTCCGCGGCGGCGGCGGCGGCCGTACGAGACCGTACGACAAGGGCGACCATAGGACACGACGATGCCGGAGGCTGGTCATACTCCTCGTCGGGGACTACTCCGTCCAGGGTGAGCATGCATCCATGCATGTGAATAGCCATGTGCTAGCTTGCTTGATCAATTCCGATACTCACGTGCATGCATGCGTACTTAGTCATGCTAGCCACTGATAATCATGTAGTAGTCCGATGGTAGGCAAAAGTATACTATCAGAAGTTCTAGAATCAAACTTAAAAGTGATAAAGATAACGATGTCTGAGATTATGCAGATCAAATGCCTGGAAGGACATGTGGTATTTTCCGAGTCTATGTCCATGAATCCAACATTGATGGCGACGTTGCATCCGGTATGGACGAACAACGCAATGTGCGAGTCGAGCCGTGAGCCTATGACGCCGAGCAAAAAGAATGGCAGGAGCAATATGTTTACCGATGATACCATCAAGGAGTTCATCGACGTTGACAAAGAAGAAGAAAATTGTGTGGCTGATAAGGTAAATAATACTACAATAAATACCAATTTTTTAGTATAGAAAATACATTGACTTTTAAAAAATATTGTACTACAATGCTGATGGGAGTTGGTGTATTTCATGTGTGTAACAGGATAATCCAAATACATCTTCAAATCAGATTGTGCCAAAGGAAGGATTGTGTTTTCATTCTGAAGAAGAGGCATACAAGTTTTATAATGCATATGCTAAAAAGAAAGGATTCAGTGTCAGGTGGACACATAGAAAAACGAGAGCAGATGATACCTTATCTGCTAGGTATTTAGTTTGCAGCAAGGAAGGAGTGAAAGGAAAACATAGCACACATGAGACGAGGAAAGAACAAGCTTCTACGAGGATATCTTGCAAAGCTCGTGTTCAGTTTCATATTACTCCTGCAGGTGTTTGGATGATTCAGAAGGTTGTCACTGAGCACAATCATCATCTGGTATCTCCGGACAAGGCACACATGTTAAGATCACAACGACAGCTACTAGACGTTGATAAACAAATGATCAACGACATGCGGACAGCAGGAATACGACCATCAAAAATATATAATTATTTCGAAGAATGGTGTGCAGGAGCAGAAAATGTAACTCTTACTTTCACCTGGTGACATAATTTATTCTATTCTTTTTATTGAAAACAGGGGTCATTGGACCGTACATCAGAGAAAGGTATGTTTACTGTTTATTTTCCTAGGTCTGAAATGTGCTCTCACATTTTTGTATACATACAAATAAAAAACAAAATGTGCAGAGGGAGGTATAGGACATTCGTCAATGTCACGTACAAGGGAATTAACAACACATCCACTTGGACTGTTAGAATTCCCTGTAAGCTTATCAGTACAAATTTATACTATATGATTCGTATTTGACATGGTGACATATTTATCACATCCTTCTTTTTGGAACAGGGGTCATTCAATCATGCAATGGAATTAACAACAAATCTGACTGGACGATCACAATTTCCCGTAAGCATATTAGTAATGTTTGTACTATATGGTTCATATATTTTGACATGGTGACATAATCTATTTCATTATTTTTACTGAGACAGGGGTCATCAAACCAGAATGCTGCTTTTCAAAATATAGCTCCATCATCGGCTATATCCATGTCGTTTGGTGATTATTCTGCGTTGTATGCTCCACCAACTATCCCAGGGGAATTTACAAGTCTATTGCTTCACTACTGGAATCACCATCTATGTCGACGGCTCGAGGCCGTCGGCATAGGCCCAAAAACCGTCGGGATAGGCCTATGCCGACGGCTACCGTCGGCATAGGGCTGTCGGCAACTCGTACGTCCGCGTATCTCGGCCAGGTCGTCGGCGTAGAAAAGCCGTCGGCATATATGCCTATGCCGACGGCCTCCGTACACCCGTCGGCATAGAATAGCCGTCGGCAAAGTTTCCCGTATGACGGCGGCTGACGGCGCCGTCGTCGAGTTCTGACCAGTAGAAGGGCGACGCGTGGCGCCTGTACGCCGACGGCTTAGCCGTCGACATAGTTTTATATCTATGCCGACGGCCTAGCCGTCGGCGTATGGTTTGCCCATGAATCACCAGATCACGCCACGTGTCACCTATGCCGACGGCTAAGCCGTCGGCATAGTTTTAGATCTATGCCGACGGCTTAGCAGTCGACATAGGTGACACGTGGCGTGATCTGGTAGCACGGCGGCTATCTATGCCGACGGTTATGCTCCTGTCTGATTTTTTTTATAATTTCCTGTTTAATTCAATTCAAATGCACAGCAAATTCACATCACATATATATAATCAAATGCACAGCAAATTCACAGCACATATATATCATCATCACCTCCAACATCACAACAACATAAGTATCATCATCACAATCACAATATCATCACCACAATAACATAAGAGTATGATCATAAGTATCATCACCACAACAACATAAGTATCTCACAATCACACATCATCAACGATGGGCACTACCACCGCCAAGGTCGTCACCGCCCAGACCGCCAAAGCCGAGGTCGTCACTGCTTGCGGCAGTGCTACCGCCAAGACCGGCACTGCTACCGCCAAGACCGGCAGTGCTACCGCCACCGCCACCTCCTCGGTGGATCGGAGTGACCGGGCTCCGTGACTCGGGAGTGATGCCAAGACCAGCACTACCACCAACAGATGATCCACCGGTTCCCTGGATGTTTGAAAAGACATGTTAAGGGGATATATGATTGTGTTGAATAAACGGTAAGCGGTGGTAGAATAGTTTGGGGATGTACTAACCACCGTGGTCCCCATGTGCTGTGCCAGAAACTCCTCAAAGGTAAGCAGCACTACAGCTGGTCCAGGATTAGGTGGTTGTGGTTCCATTACAGGAACCGTGCCGGCCTCCATGCTCTCAAAAACCAGCTGCATGTTAATTGACAAAGCAAACACGAATGTCAGAAGAAATGAAAGTGCAAATATGGAAGTGAAATGAAAGGGGCTAAACTAACCGCCATCATGCGAGTGTTGTGTTCCTCGCGTGCTGCAACTTTCGCCTGCCACGCCATGGTCTCCTGGCGTGTGTACTCCATGTAGGCCTGCAATATGACACGATGGAACTCATAAAACATCTCAATGTGGAAAATAAAGTGAGCAGTGAAGATAAGAGGGAAAATACTTACAGAGTGCCGCTCGGCTAGGAGGGAGTGTGACTGCGCACTGGTCGTGGTCGTGTAGGTGCGCTGGCTCAGGCTCGGGTCAGTAGCTCGGAGCTGTGTGTAGGAGATAGCAGGAGTGACCACGGCATCCAGAACCTGCTACCGACCATGAAGCCTCAGCCCCATGCCCACCACCACCCTGTCGTCCAGAGCCGCCGTCATGGGGTCAGGTGTGCCAGGATGTAACCTCAGATACTCCTTGGTGTAGGCCTTCTTCTTCTGCGCGGTCTTGCCGTAGTACTTGCCCTCGCCAGCCTTGGGGTTCCTCTGCATATGGGCGATCTCCCACGCCTCCATGTGTGAGAGCGGCCGCTTCAGTTTCTCCTCCTGCACCACCAAACAGAGGTTAGTCATACATAACAAAGTGACGGTAAATAGAAGAAGAATGTTTAATGTACATAGATATACCTGAAGTCTCTTGTGGACAAAGTGGTTCCGGTTTCCCTGAGCATGTACTCCCTCGGTCCCTCGGTTAGCCCTGTTTATCATGCTCTTAGCAGCCCACTCTCCATCCCGACCGAGCCACAGATCCACCAATGCCTCCCATCCATCGGCTTTTCCATAGCACCAACCAGGACACACCTACATAATGAAGGCATAATGGCATGTCAACAAGAAACGATGAAATTTACCACAAACGTCGGAATGAAATAATCTGTTGTACTTACCATCAAGTACTGCTCCTTCTCCAAGGTAAGATGCCGCCTCGGAGCCTCTTCCTTGGTCATCTTCTCGCCAAGAGCGTCGTGATAATATTGCGAGATGGCCACCCAACGCACCTCATACTACAGCTGGCGGGCCTTCTTCATGGCTTGGCGCAGCACGATCTCGTCGGCAGTGGACCTGTGCTCCTCAAGAACTCGATAGTATTTCTACAATCATTTAGAAAACCTGAATGGAAGAAGCCATGAGTTAAACCATTCGATGATAAACTAGGAATGAAACTCAAGACTCGTGCTTCTGAAGAGAACTCACCCAAAAATTTGTGATCACGGCCTCAGCATGCGTATCATGGTCCGGGTGGGGGGCCGCTTCCCAGTGGTCCCAGCTCGTGGCCAAAACCTTGAGATCCGGCTGCCTGACTGGATCCGGAAGGAACAGGCCCGGCCAGTGTTCCTTCAGCAAGACGGTGATGAGGCCGTTTGGAAGACGGGCCCCATCCGGTTTTATCCAGTTGCTGCAAAAGATACAAACAATGAAAATATTAGCATGTGCATAAGCAAAAGAATTAAATTATCGAGTTGCTGCAAAAGATATGATTAAGTGACACTTACTCTTTCCCCGTGGGCTCAATGAGCCACTTCTGCTCCTCGGTAGCAGGAAGGGTAGGGAGCCTTGCACTACCGCGCAACCACCCCTTCTTGTTGCCAACCCCCTCACTGCCTCCACCATCCTCCCCGCCACCACCATCCTCCCCGCCTCCACCATCCTCCCCACCACCACCATCCTCCTCGCCTGTCTCCTCCTCCTCTTCCTCGTGGCCCTCCCCAACATCCTCCTCCTCCTCCTCCTCGGCAGAGGGTGCCTCACTAGAGGAGGGCCTCGAAGACAACCCCCCTAAGTCGGTGAGGGAGCGCTGTTTCTGGCCCCGACCCCCTCTAGTGGCTCTTCCCCCACCCCCTCCCCCTCTAGGGGCTCTGCCCCCACCCCCACCTCCTCTAGGGGCACCTCTCCCTCGACCTCCCTGTGAGGAGTCATCCTCAAGTAGTCGGGAGGGAAGAGTACGCTGTCGACCACTCCTACTAGCCAGGCCGACGACCTTGGCTAGGAAACCCGTGCCGTCGGCCTTCCCCTTGCCCATGTTCCGCAAACCACCTGCAGTGAAAAGAGAATAAATAATTAGTACATTACTAATGAAGAAAAAAGCATAATAATAAGAAATAAAAAACACATTAACAAATAAGCATAAAAAGAAATATTCCTAACCATGGAAAAAAAGAAAATGAAACGTACATCTGCTAGAACCTATACGAATCATCACTGTTGTAATCGATTCCTTGATCGGTCTCATCATCACTATCACGCATATCTTCTTCGTTGTCTGACGAAGGCTCCGGCTCTTCCTTGTCGTCAGCGTCTTTGTTTAACTTTTCTAGCATAATTATGTCATTTTCATTAACAATGGTCTCACCATCATTCCGTGCATCGTCATCGTTTGGATCCACATCATCATCACCCAAGGCCCCAGCGTCATCGTTTCTGACCACATCATCATCAGGTAGCTCTTGATAGAACACTCCCTCGTATGTCATGGGGTCTATGTTGTAGTAATAATCGTCTTCGTTCGGGTCCGATAGCTTACCATGTGGCGACACCTTGAACACAACTTCCCAACCCTTTAGGTACTCTTTCTGGCATGGGTAAGGCAGATAATAAACTTGTGTGGCTTGGGTAGCCGCAATAAAGAGATCGGCTCCAGCATAGATGGTTGATGGTTTAACTTCGACCAAACCAATGGAAGGCGTATGTCTCAGCCCCTCCCGCGGGTCAAACCATCGGCATTTGAATACAGGGAGACTTAGGGTTTCGCGCCCTTTGCTGAATGTAAGCTCGTATATTTTTCCTACCTTTCCGTAGTAGTCAACTGAATTTTGACCGGGGGTGTACACTCCGGTATTTATAGTTTTGGGATCAGGCCGGCTGTTCTGGTGCTCCTCTGTATGGAAGCGATACCCATTGACATCATACTTTTTACATGTCATGACGGCAGGGTCAAAACCCATGGAAATCCATCTCAATTCGTCATCCATAGATATGTTCCGATCTTTTCCCTACAAGTTTAATTGAAAATGTTGGGTTCATTAGTTCGGTTAACTAATAAATGTTGAACTAGGTATTTAATAGGGGAATGTGAAAAATTACTTTCTGCATGAACCAAGCAACAAAATTTTGACGTCCAGGGTTTCCATGCCGGAGAAGAGTAAGTGCCTCCGCCTCAGTAGGAGGAATCATTCCCATCCATTCCTCTTGAACGAATTCACTAAAAGAAGAAAAAGCGGTGTTAGACCGGGACTAAGTGAACATAGAACATGATGTTGTGCAAGACATAAAGGAATGGTGTAGTGGTATTACCTCATCCACACATCCTCAACTTCCTTGATGTTGTGCAAGACATAGAACATGAGGTCCTCCCACTCTTGTCGTGGCATGTTATAAGGTTTCGAGCCCCCAGCCCTGCCACCTTGCCCGCTGAATAGATGGAGCTTGGGTTTATACTTGGGCTCTTCTATATTGTATCGAGGCACCTTATTATGCAGAGTGGGAACGTGGTCTGGATAGTACGATGTCCTGAGGTCTCACACCTCCTCTAGGATAACTGCCTCAGCTATGGCAGCTTCAATCTTAGCTTTGTTTCCACATTTCTGTCGGAGATGCTTGTTCTGTCTCTCAGGGCCGTACTGCCAACGATTCTGCATAGGGCCCCCCAACAATACCTCGTTCGCGAGGTGCACAATGAGATGTGTCATCGGAGTAAAGAAGCCTTGCGGAAAGATCTTCTCTAGCTTGCATATCAACTTCGGTGCCTTCTTATGCAATTGTTGAATCACGTCTTTACTTACTTCTTTAGCACAGAGCGTGCGGAAGAAATGGCTTAGCTCGGCAAGCACTCGCCAGACATGCTCGGGGACATAGCCTCGAACCATCACTGGCATTATCCGCTCAATCCATACATGATAGTCATGACTCTTGAGCCCGGTCACTTTTCCCGTTGAAAGATTGACTCCCTTACTTATATTCGATGCATAACCATCAGTGAACTTCACTATGAGTTTGAGCCACTTCAGTACCTCTGTCTTTTCTGTCTTTTTAAGGACGAAGTCAGCATCTGGCTTGAACCAGTTTATTCGACCGCCTGTGGGAGGCTTCATGTTTAGACGTGGTCTATCACAAATTTTCTGTTGATCGGCTCTAGCTTTAACGTTATCCTTCGTCTTATCAGGAATGTTGAGGATCGTGCGGAAAAGGGACACTGCGACATTCTTTTCGGTGTGCATCACATCAATGTTGTAAGGAAGTTTGAGGTCCTTGAAATAGGGAAGCTTCGTGAAGGGGCTAATGTGAGTCCAGTTGTGCGTCTCACCATATCCCTCGAAGCCTTTGGCTTTCCCTTTGCCTTTGCCTTTGCCTTTAGGCTTGAGAGCTTTTAGCTGAGTAAGAACATCTGCCCCTGAAAATGTTGGAATCTCGTTTACTTCATGGACAACCCGGCCTTTCATGAAGTTCTTCTTGTCTTCCCTTTCTGGATCGTCTGGAGGGAGGAACTGTCGATGCAGGTCAAAGGCTACATACTTGCGACCCTTATTCAGCCAAATGAAATGTAGAGCCTGCATGCACACTGGGCATGGCATCTTCCCACTTGTACACCATCCGCAGAATAGGGCATAGCCGGGAAAGTCATGCATGCAATAGTGCAACCAAACTTTCATCAAGAAATTTCTCTGCAGATCCCGGTCGTATGTTAACCTCGGGAAGTACGAAGAATGGTGCAAATCATCTACCAGCGGCTGCATAAACACACCCAAGTTCTTCCCCGGGTATTCAGGCCCCGGAATGATGAGCGACGAGAACATGGTCTTGCGTTGCATTAGGGCACCGGGAGGGAGATTGAGCGGAATAACAAACACGGGCCAACAGTTGTATGCATTGGACGACATACCATATGGATTGAACCCATCACCTGATATGGCAATTCTGATATTCCCAGCCTCGGCTGCTTCCTCGGGGTATTCTTCATCGAACGACTTCCATGCTTCTGCTTCCGATGGATGTACGATTTTATGCGGATGGTACCTTATACCTTGCTTGTGCCACTTCATCATTTTGGCAGACTCCTCCGTGAGGAAAAGACGCTGCGGTCTTTCTATGAAATGGAGATACCGAAGAACCTTTGCGGGGATGGCTAGCTGCCTCTTCTCACCATCCTCACCGACCACCTCAAGGTACCGAGACGAACCGCACTCCCTACAGTACTTGTCATCCGCATACTCGTGCCTAAACAAAAGGCAATTCTTCGGACAAACATGTATTTTCTCATAATCCATAGAGAGTACCTTCATGATTTTCTTTGTAGCGTACATGCTTTTCGACAGTTGATGACCCTCAGGGAGGCTGTTAGCCCATACTCCCAGAAATGCTTCGAAGCATTTCTGGCTACAGCCATACTCAGCCTTGACTGCAATCAGTTGCGAGATAGCATCCAGCTGAGATAGTTTGGCACCCGCATAAAGAGGTTTCTTCGACGAGGCCAAAACCTCCAAGAAGGCCTTTGAGGTTGCCTCCGGCTCCTCCGGTTCATTCTCTGAAGGTGTCGCATGTGCCGTTTCGGCAGCAATCACATCATCTAGCATGTCTCTGACCCCGTCGTCCGCATAACCACCGATGCGTTGTCGCATCACCTCCTCTCTACCATGGTCCCGCTCGGCAATGTTTATCGGTGGCATGTCAAAGTTTGGCATATATCCGTGTGTGCGAAGGTGCTCAGTCATGTCCTCCTGATTTCTACGGTGACGTCTGCCACATTTCACACAGGGGCATGGTGGGATAATTCTCATTGGACGACGGAATATCTCCTTCAAATACACATCGGTTTTCGCGACCCACTGTGGTGTTACTCGATTCCGACGGATAAAACCACTGTACATCCACTGATTATCTGCCATCCTCTGCTTTATTGGGAGCCACACAACAAAATTAAGGATTCACCAAAATTAATCACATCAAATTTTTATTTTCTACCGCGTTGAATCCACCTACATCTCTAATAGGTAAAGATGGGTCCTAATCCCACCCGAGGATGTGTAGATTGAGTACGTTCTCCATGCTCTACCCCGTTCCGAGACAAAATATCGGCAGCACCTCCCCGCTGTTCTCCAGATACACGTCTCGGCTAATAGCCGAGAGAATGTGCTCCGGAGAACAACGGGGAGGCGCCGCCGAAATCCTGTCTCGGAACGGGGTAGAACATGGAGAACGTACCCAATCTACACATCCTCGGGCTGTCCGTGGAAAACGCTGGACAATCCGAAAGAGCTGCGGTGATAAATATGCAATTGAATGCATATTTATCGATGCAACCCTTTCGGACGGGAGACGCCTAGGTTACGCGACTTGACTTGAAAATGAAATCTAGTGACATGATTCGTAGCTCACCCTCGGCTGTAGAGGAAGTAGTCCAACAGCGGAGGGACGATCGGGGACCAACAGCTCCTACGACGATCACTCCACCGAGATGGAACACCAAAGAACATGCAAATTGCACCGTGACAAAAATTAAGAACATCACAATATATTCATCATCATCATCTATCATCACCTAACAATCATCGAAGCATAAAAAAAATCATCATCATCAACATCATCATCTATCATTTGCATTTCTTCAATTCTTGTTAAATTTCTTGCATTTCTTGCATTTCTAACATTTCTAACTATCATCAAATCATCTATGATCTAACTATCATCATACATTTGCATTTCTTGCATTCTTGTTAAAAAAAATTGCATTTCTTGCATTTCTCACATTTCTAACTATCATCAAATCATCTATCATCTAACTATCATCATACATAATGCATCCATCCATCTAACCATCCATCTAATTACATAACTATGAACAACAACTAAATTAACAAAAAAAATTGCTACAGAGAGGGAGGGAGCTCACCGTGGGGGAGGGACGGCTCGGGGGGGAGGGCAGGCACGGGCGATGGAGGGCCGGAGCAGGGGAGGGCCAGCCGCGCGCGGGGCAGCTGGGGCGAGGGCGGTCGGGGCGGGGACGAGGTGGCCGAGGCAGGGCGGCGGTGTGGCCGGGGCGGGTCGACGGAGGTCGGGGTGGGGACGAGGTGGCCGAGGCGGGGAGGCGATGTGGCCGGCCGGGGTGGCGCACGATAGGGCCGGCCGCGCGAGGGGAAGGGTCGTCGAGGGAGGCGGCGGCGCGGACGGAGACGGGCGGAGACGGCGGCAGCGCGGGCGGAGGAGGAGGGCAGGGGCAGGGGTGAGGGCGGGTCCGGGCGGAGGCGGCGGTGGCGGGTCCGGGCGTAGACGGCGGCGGTGCGGGCGGGTTCGGGCGGAGGCGGCGGTGGCGGCGAACGGAGTGGCGTCGGTGGCGGCGAGAGAGAGAGGGAGTTGGGGTCGAGAAAGAGATAGAGAATGAGTGGAGGAGGAAGCAGCCGAGTGGATAAGGGGGGGACTAGGCCGTCGGCATAGCCTGGGACCCACGTGTCAGTGGCAGCTCCCCGAGTGGATAAGGTGGATCTATGATGACGGCTTTGCCGTCGGCATAGACTGGGACCAACGTGTCAACGGTACATCCCCGAGTGGATAAGGTGGATCTATGCCGACGGCAAGGCCGTCGTCATATATATGAGGTCTATACCGACGGCTTTGCCGGGGGGGGCACACCCCGGAGCCGCGTGCGGGTGCTTGCGCCTGCCACCACGCTTCCACACGTGTAGGAGGGCCGACCACAAGACCTGGCGTGTTTGCTACCCCCCAGGTACCCCGTCTCGTCTAACCCTCACACAGACGACCGGCGGATCTAGCCCTTTGACTTTCGCCGGATGTGGTTTGACCGATGGACCTTTTCACCGGGTTGTGATAACCCAGCCCATAGCTACACCCCCGAACACGGTCCCGGCCCAACCCACCCCAAGATTCCCTCCGTGTCGGCCCGACGTAGCCGTTTCCCCCCTCCGTAACACGGCGGCAGCGATGCCGTGAGGGGGGGGGGGCACACCCCGGAGCCGCATGCCGGGTGCTTGCGCCTGCCACCACGCTTCCACACATGTAGGAGGGCCCACCGCAAGACCTGGCGTGTTTGCTACCCCCCTAGGTACCCCGTCCCGTCTAACCCTGACACAAACGACCGGCGGATCTAGCCCTTTGACTTTCCCCGGACGGGGTTTGACCGATGGATCTTTTCACCGGGTTGTCATAGCCCAGCCCATAGCTACACCCCCGAACACGGTCCCGGCCCAACCCACCGCAAGATTCCCTCTGTGTCGGCCCGACGTGGCTGTTTCCCCCTTCTGTGCGACGGCGGCAGCGACGCCCGTGAGGGGGGGCACACCCACGGAGCCGCGTGCCGGGTGCTTGCGCCTGCCACCATGCTTCCACACGCGTAGGAGGGCCCACCGCAAGACCTGGCGTGTTTGCTACCCCCCAGGTACACCATCCCCTCTAACCCTGACACAGACGACCGGCGGATCTAGCCCTTTGACTTTCGCCGGACGGGGTTTGACCGATGGACCTTTTCACCGGGTTGTGATAACCTAGCCCATAGCTACACCCCCGAACACGGTCCCGGCCCAACCCACCGCAAGATTCCCTCCGTGTCGGCCCGACGTGGCCGTTTTCCCCTTCCGTGCGACGGCGGCAGCGATGCCCGTGAGGGGGGGTACACCCCGGAGCCGCGTGCCGGGTGTCGTGGGACAATAGAATGTGGTAGTGTAAAGGAGCATGATCTATCGAGATGCAAATGGGTGACACGGTGATTTTAGCGAGTTTAGGCCTCACACGGTGGAGATAATAGCCCTACGTCTCATGCTCAGGAGAGGCTTTGCTTATCTGTCATGAACATAGAGTTACATGGTGTATTAGAGAGAGAGACAGGAGAACGGATCTCCAAGCTAAGTCCTGAGACTAGAGAGAGCCAGAGCTCCGAGGGGAACAATGAGCCAGCCCTGAGCTATGTGGTGGGGGGTGGCTTATATAGAGTGCCCCACCCCCTCTCCTCCTATGTTACAAGGTGGGGCATTGATGCCATAACGTCATCCCACTACGAAACCTCCACTATAAGGATGATGTCTCAACTGCCTTGTGGCTTGCTGGTCATCGCATATCCGAGTGAGTCAGGATGGCCGAGTGGTTGACTGTCATCCGAGTGGATGGAACGTACTTGTCCGAGTGGATAGTATGTATGTATTTATCTGGACCCACTTGATGTGTGGACCCCATGCTATTATGGTATTTCGACCCTTCATGTGCCTACCTATTATGTGTATCCCCAACAGTAGCCCCTGAGACTCTGACTGATTGCTGGCAGTCGGTTGGAGTCTGTAGAGTCTGTTGAACTTGAATGTTGTTGCTGGACCTGACCAAGCAGAATGTTTCTTTTTTGTATTTCTCTTCTAGTGAGGGTACGCTGAGTGCACCCACTGGGTGTAGTCCCCGAGCCTCTGTCGGACTGGATGAGTCTGACAGAGGGTTTAAGTCTTCTAGTTGTTGGGGAACGGAGCATGAATTTCAAAAAAATTCCTACGCTCACGCAAGATCTATCCATGGAGATGCATCGCTACGAGAGGGGAGAGTGTATCTACGTACCCTCGTAGACCGTTAGCGGAAGCGTCTCACAACGCGGTTGATGTAGTCGAACAATCCTTCGAGCTCCACCGATCGAGTACCGAACGTACGGCACCTCCGAGTTCTACACACGTGCAGCTCGGTGACGTTCCTCGCCTTCTTGATCCAGCAAGACGTCGAGGTAGTAGATGAGTTCCGTCAGCACGACGGCGTGGCGACGGTGACGGTGAAGTGATTCCGGCAGGGCTTCGCCTAAGCTCTCCGAAAATATGACCGAGGTGGAAAACGGAGATCGGGGCACCGCACACGGCTATGGGACAATTGTGTCTCCAAGGGGTGCCCCTCCTCCGTATATAAAGGAGGGAGAGGGGAGGAGGCTGGCCCTAGGGGCTGCGCCAAGAGTGGGGAGTCCTAGTAGGATTCCACCTCCCATACGGAGTAGGAAAGGGGGAAGGGAGAGGGAAAGGAAAGAGGGGGCTGCGGCCCCTCCCCTAGTCCAATTCGGTTTGGGCAAGGGGGGCGCGCGCCTCCTCACGTGGCTTGCCTCTCCTTTTCCCGTATAGCCCAATAAGGCCCATTACTTCTCCCGGTGAATTCCCGTAACTCCCCGGTACTCCGAAAAATACCCGAATCACTCGGAACCTTTCCGACGTCCGAATATAGCCTTCCAATATATGAATCTTTACCTCTCGACAATTTCGAGACTCCTTGTCATGTCCGTAATCTCATCCGGGACTCCGAACAAACTTCGGCCACCAATTACAATAACTCATATAATACTAAATCGTCATCGAACCTTAAGTGTGCGGACCCTATGGGTTCGGGAATGATGTAGACATGACCGAGACGACTCTCCGGTCAATAACCAACAGCGGAACCTGGATGCTCATATTGGTTCCTACATATTCCACGAAGATCTTTATCGGTGAACCTCATATGTCAACATACGTTGTTCCCTTTGTCTGGCGGTATGTTACTTGCCCGAGATTCGATCGTCGGTATCCAATACCTAGTTCAATCTCGTTACCGGCAAGTCTCTTTACTCGTTCTGTAATACATCATCTTGCAACTAACTCTTTAGTCACGGTGCTTGCAAGGCTTCTGTGATGCTGTATTACTGAGAGGGCCCAGAGATACCTCTCCGATAGTCGGAGTGACAAATCCCAATCTTGATCCATGCCAACTCAACAAACACTTTCGGAGATACCTTTAGTGCACCTTTATAATCACCCAGTTACGTTGTGACGTTTGATACACCCAAAGTATTCCTACGGTATCCGGGAGTTGCATGATCTCATGGTCAGAGGAACGTGTATTTGACATAGTGAAAGCAATAGCATTAAACTGAACAATCATATGCTATGCTGACGGTTGGGTCAAGTCCATCACATCATTCTCCTAATGATGTGATCCCGTTATCAAATGACAACTCATGTCCATGGTCAGGAAATCTTGACCATCTTTTGATCAACGAGCTAGTCTAGTAGAGGCTTACTAGGGACTCAGTATTTGTTTATCTATTCACACATGTATTAAGTTTCCGGTCAATACAATTCTAGCATGAATAATAAACCATTATCATGAACGGGGAAATATGATAATAATAAACACTTTATTAATTGCCTCTAGGGCATATTTCCAACAGTCTCCCACTTGCACTAGAGTCAATTACATTGTAATGAATCTAACACCCATCGTATTCTGGTGCTGATCATGTTTTGCTCGTGGAAGAGGTTTAGTCAACGGGTCTGCCACATTCAGATCCGTGTGTACTTTGCAAATCTCTATGTCTCCATCCTTAATCAAATTCCGAATGGAGTTGAAGCGATGCTTTATATGATTGGTTCTCTTGTGAAACCTGGGCTCCTTTGCTATAGCAATTGCTCCAGTGTTGTCATATAAGATAGTCATTGGACCCGATGCACTAGGTATGACACCTAGATCGGATATGAACTCCTTCATCCAGACTCCTTCATGTGCTGCTTCGGAAGCAGCTATGTATTCCGCCTCACATGTAGATCCCGCCATGACGCTCTGCTTGGAATTGCACCAACTGACCGCTCCACCATTAAGAATAAATACGTATCCAGATTGTGACTTAGAGTCATTTAGATCTGTGTCAAAGCTAGCATCGACGTAACCCTTTACGACGAGCTCTTTGTCACCTCCATAAACGAGAAACATGTCCTTGGTCCTTTTCAGGTACTTCAGGATATTCTTGACCGCTGTCCAGTGATCTACTCCTGGATCACTTTGGTACCTCCCCACCAAGCTTATAGCGAGGCACACATCAGGTCTGGTACACAGCATGGCATACATAATAGAGCCTATGGCTGAAGCATAGGGGATGACACTCATCTTCTCTTTATCTTCTGCCGTGGTCGGGCATTGAGTCTTACTCAATCTCATACCTTGCAATACAGGCAAGAACCCTATCTTTAACTGATCAATTTTGATCTTCTTCAAAATCTTGTAAAGGTATGTGCTTTGTGAAAGTACAATGAGGCGTCTTGATCTATCCCTATAGATCTTGATGCCTAATATGTAAGCAGCTTCTCCGAGATCCTTCATCGAAAAACTTTTGTTCAAATAACCCTTTATGCTTTCCAGAAATTCCATGTCATTTCCCATCAACAATATGTCATCTACATATAATATGAGAAATGCCACAGAGCTCCCACTCACTTTCTTGTAAATACAAGCTTCTCCATAAGTTTGTATAAACCCAAACGCTTTGATCACTTCATCAAACGAGTATTCCAGCTCCGAGATGCTTGCACCAGTCCATAGATGGATCGCTGGAGCTTGCATACTTTGTTAGCGCCTTTAGGATTGACAAAACCTTCTGGCTGCATCATATACAATTCTTCCTGAAGGAATCCATTAAGGAATGCCGTTTTGACGTCCATTTGCCAGATTTCATAATCATAAAACGCGGCAATTGCTAACATAATTCTGACAGACTTTAGCATCGCTACGGGTGAGAAAGTCTCATCGTAGTCAACTCCTTGAACTTGTCGATAACCTTTAGCAACAAGTCGAGCTTTATAGACGGTGATATTACCATCAGCGTCCGTCTTCTTCTTAAAGATCCATTTATTTTCAATAGCTCGCCGTTCATCGGGCAAGTCTACCAAAGTCCACACTTTGTTCTCATACATGGATCCTATCTCGGATTTCATGGCCTCAAGCCATTTCTCGGAATCCGGGCTCGCCATAGCTTCTTCATAATTCGAAGGTTCACCGTTGTCTAACAACATAACCTCCAAGACTGGATTTCCGTACCACTCTGGTGCGGAACGTGTCCTGGTTGACCTTTGAGGTTCAGTATCAACTTGCTCCGAAGTTTCATGATCATCATCATTATCTTCTTCTCTGGTCTGTGTTGGTGTCACAGATATTTCTTTCTGTGGCGTACTACTATCCAGAGGAGGTACAATTACCTCATCAAGTTCTACTTTCCTCCCACTCACTTCTTTCGAGAGAAACTCCTTCTCTAGAAAGGATCCATTCTTAGCAACAAAAACTTTGCCTTCGGATCTGTGGTAGAAGGTATACCCAACAGTTTCTTTTGGGTATCCTATGAAGACGCACTTATCCGCTTTGGGTTCAAGCTTATCAGGCTAAAGCCTTTTGACATAAGCATCGCAGCCCCAAACTTTCAGAAACGACAGCTTAGGTTTCTTTCCAAACCACAGTTCATACGGTGTCGTCTCAACGAATTTAGACGGTGCCCTATTTAAAGTGAATGCAGCTGTCTCTAATGCATAACCCCAAAACGATAGTGGCAAATCGGTAAGAGACATCATAGAACGTACCATATCCAATAGAGTACGATTACGACGTTCGGACACACCATTACGTTGTGGTGTTCCAGGTGGCGTCAACTGTGAAACAATTCCACATTGTCTTAAGTGAGTGCCAAACTCGTAACTCAAATATTCTCCTCCACGATCAGATCGTAAGAACTTTATTTTCTTGTTACGATGGTTCTCTACTTCACTCTGAAATTCTTTGAACTTTTCAAACGTTTCAGACTTATGTTTCATTTAAGTAGACATAACCATATCTACTCAAATCATCTGTGAACATGAGAACATAACGATATCCACCGCGCACCTCAATACTCATTGGACCGCATACATCGGTATGTATTATTTCCAACAAGTCTGTTGCTCGCTCCATTGTTCCGGAGAACGAAGTTTTAGTCATCTTGCCCATAAGGCACGGTTCGCACGTCTCAAATGATTCATAGTCAAGTGATTCCAAAAGTCCATCAGCATGGAGTTTTTTCATGCGTTTACAACCGATATGACCTAAGCGGCAGTGCCACAAATATGTGGTACTATCATTATCAATTTTGCGTCTTTTGGCATCAATATTATGGATGTGAGTATCACCACGATCGAGATTCAACAAGAATAAACCATTCACAAGTGGTGCATGACCATAAAAGATATTATTCATCAAAATAGAACAACCTTTATTCTCTGATTTAAATGAATAACCGTCTCGCAATAAACAAGATCCAGATATAATGTTCATGCTCAACGCAGGCACCAAATAACAATTATTTAGGTTCATAACTAATCCCGAAGGTAGATGTAGAGGTAGCGTGCCGACGGCGAGAACTTCAACTCTTGAACCGTTCCCGACGCGCATCGTCACCTCGTCCTTAGCCAATCTTCGTTTATTCCGTAGCTCCTGTTTCGAGTTACAAATATGAGCAACCGAACCAGTATCAAATACCCAGGTGCTACTACGAGTATTGGTGAGGTACACATCAATAACGTGTATATCAAATATACCTTTGTTGACGTTGCCATCCTTCTTATCTGCCAAGTACTTGGGGCAGTTCCGCTTCCAGTGACCAGTCCCCTTGCAGTAGAAACACTCAGTCTCGGGTTTGGGTCCAGACTTGGGTTTCTTCGTGGGAGCAGCAACTGATTTGCCGTTCTTCTTGAAGTTCCCCTTCTTTCCCTTGCCCTTCTTGAAACTAGTGCTCTTCTTTACCATCAACACTTGATGCTCCTTCTTGACTTCTACCTCCGTAGCTTTGAGCATAGCGAAGAGCTCGGAAATAGACTTTTCCATTCCTTGCATATTATAGTTCATCACAAAGCCCTTATAGCTTGGTGGCAGTGATTGGAGAATTCTGTCAATAACCGAATCATCTGGAAGATTAACTCCCAACTGAGTCAAGCGGTTATGCAACCCAGACATCTTGAGTATATGCTCACTGACAGAACTATTCTCCTCCATCTTACAGCTAAAGAACTTGTCGGAGACATCATATCTCTCGACCCGGGCATGAGCTTGAAATACAAGTTTCAGCTCTTGGAACATCTCATATGCTCCGTGATGCTCAAAACGTCTTTGGAGCCCCGGTTCTAAGCCGTAAACATGGCACACTGAACTATCGAGTAGTCATCAACACGTGTCTGCCAGGCGTTCATAACGTCAACAGACGAGGGAGGGGACGCGACACCTAGCGGTGCATCAAGGACATAAGCCTTCTGTGCAGCAATGAGGATGATCCTCAGATTACGGACCCAGTCCGCATAGTTGCTTCCATCATCTTTCAACTTAGCTTTCTCTAGGAACGCATTAAAATTCAGTGGAACTACAGCGCGGGCCATTGATCTACAACATACAATTGCAAAGATTATTTAGACTATGTTCATGATAATTGAAGTTCAATTAATCAAATTACTTAAGAATTCCCACTTAGATTAACATCCCTCAAGTTGTCTAAGTGTAACATGATCCACATCAACTAAACCACGTCTGATCATCACGTGAGGTGGATTAGTTATCAATGGTGAACATCTTTCATGTTGATCATATCTATTATATGACTCATGTTCGACCTTTCAGTCTCTTGTGTTCCGAGGCCATATCTGTATATGCTAGGCTCGTCAAGTTTAACCCAAGTATTCTGCGTGTGTAAAACTGGCTTACACCCATTGTATGCGAACGAAAGAATCCATCACACCCGATCATCACGTGGTGCTTAGAAGCGTCGAACCTTCGCAACGGTGAATACTAGGGGAGAACACTTATCTTGAAATTTAGTGAAGGGATCATCTTATAATGCTACCGTCGTTCTAAGCAAAATAAGATGCATAAAAGGATTAACATCACATGCAATTCAATATATGTGACATGATATGGCCATCAACGTCTTGTGCCTTTGATCTCCATCAGCAAAGCACCGTCATGATCTCCATCGTCACCGGGTTGACACCTTGATCTCCATCGTAGCGTCGTGACACCTTGATCTCCATCGCAGCGTCGTGGTCGTCTCGCCGGCTATTACTACTACTACTACTGCTAACTCATAGCGGTAAAGTAAAGCAATTACAGAGCGTTGGCATTGCATACAATAAAGAGACAACCATAAGGCTCCTGCCGGTTGCCTGATAACTTTACAAAACATGATCATCTCATACAACAACTTATATCACATCATGTCTTGACCATATCACATCACCAGCATACCCTGCAAAAACAAGTTAGACTTCCTCTACTTTGTTGTTGCAAGTTTTACGTGGCTGCTACGGGTTTGCAAGAACCGTTCTTACCTACGCAAAACCACAATGTGGTGTAGTGATTGCTTTTTGATCTTCTAAAAGAACCCTCTTCATTGAAACCGATTCAACTAAAGTGAGAGAGACAGACACCCGCAAGTCACCTTTATGCAACGAGTGCACGTAGCGGTGAAACCTGTCTCGCGTAAGCGTATGCGTAATGTCGGTCCGGGCCGCTTCATCTCACAATACCGCCGAATCAAGTATCAACTAGTAACGGCAAGCAATATGTATACACCCACGCCCACAACTCACTTGTGTTCTACTCGTGCAAAACACATCTACGCATAGACCTGGCTCGGATGCCACTGTTGGAGAACGGAGCATGAATTTCAAAAAAAATCCGACGCTCACGCAAGATCTATCCATGGAGATGCATCGCTACGAGAGGGGAGAGTGTGTCTACGTACCCTCGTAGACCGTTAGCGGAAGCGTCTCACAACGCGGTTGATGTAGTCGAACAATCCTTCGAGCTCCACCGATCGAGTACCGAACGTACGGCACCTCCGAGTTCTACACACGTGCAGCTCGGTGACGTTCCTCGCCTTCTTGATCCAGCAAGAGGTCGAGGTAGTAGATGAGTTCCGTCAGCACGACGGCGTGGCGACGGTGACGGTGAAGTGATTCCTGCAGGGCTTCGCCTAAGCTCTCCGAAAATATGACCGAGGTGGAAAACGGAGATCGGGGCACCGCACACGGCTATGGGACAATTGTGTCTCCAAGGGGTGCCCCTCCTCCGTATATAAAGGAGGGAGAGGGGAGGAGGCTGGCCCTAGGGGCTGCGCCAAGAGTGGGGAGTCCTAGTAGGATTCCACCTCCCATACGGAGTAGGAAAGGGGGAAGGGAGAGGGAAAGGAAAGAGGGGACTGCGCCCCCTCCCGTAGTCCAATTCGGTTTGGGCAAGGGGGGGCGCGCGCCTCCTCACGTGGCCTGCCTCCCCTTTTCCCGTATAGCCCAATAAGGCCCATTACTTCTCCCGGTGAATTCCCGTAACTCCCCGGTACTCCGAAAAATACCCGAATCACTCGGAACCTTTCCGACGTCCGAATATATCCTTCCAATATATGAATCTTTACCTCTCGACCATTTCGAGACTCCTCGTCATGTCCGTGATCTCATCCGGGACTCCGAACAAACTTCGGCCACCAATCACATAACTCATATAATACTAAATCGTCATCGAACCTTAAGTGTGCGGACCCTACGGGTTCGGGAATGATGTAGACATGACCGAGACGACTCTCCGGTCAATAACCAACAGCGGAACCTGGATGCTCATATTGGTTCCTACATATTCCACGAAGATCTTTATCGGTGAACCTCATATGTCAACATACGTTGTTCCCTTTGTCTGGCGGTATGTTACTTGCCCGAGATTCGATCGTCGGTATCCAATACCTAGTTCAATCTCGGTACCGGCAAGTCTCTTTACTCGTTCCGTAATACATCATCTTGCAACTAACTCTTTAGTCATGGTGCTTGCAAGGCTTCTGTGATGCTGTATTACTGAGAGGGCCCAGAGATACCTCTCCGATAGTCGGAGTGACAAATCCCAATCTTGATCCATGCCAACTCAACAAACACTTTCGGAGATACCTGTAGTGCACCTTTATAATCACCCAGTTACGTTGTGACGTTTGATACACCCAAAGTATTCCTACGGTATCCGGGAGTTGCATGATCTCATGGTCAGAGGAACGTGTATTTGACATAGTGAAAGCAATAGCATTAAACTGAACGATCATATGCTATGCTGACGGTTGGGTCAAGTCCATCACATCATTCTCCTAATGATGTGATCCCGTTATCAAATGACAACTCATGTCCATGGTCAGGAAATCTTAACCATCTTTTGATCAACGAGCTAGTCTAGTAGAGGCTTACTAGGGACTCAGTATTTGTTTATCTATTCACACATGTATTAAGTTTCCGGTCAATACAATTCTAGCATGAATAATAAACCATTATCATGAACGGGGAAATATGATAATAATAAACACTTTATTAATTGCCTCTAGGGCATATTTCCAACAGTCTCCTACTTGCACTAGAGTCAATTACATTGTAATGAATCTAACACCCCACGCATTCTGGTGCTGATCATATTTTGCTCGTGGAAGAGGTTTAGTCAACGGGTCTGCCACATTCAGATCCGTGTGTACTTTGCAAATCTCTATGTCTCCATCCTTAATCAAATTCCGAATGGAGTTGAAGCGACGCTTTATATGCTTGGTTCTCTTGTGAAACCTGGGCTCCTTTGCTATAGCAATTGCTCCAGTGTTGTCACGTAAGATAGTCAGTGGACCCGATGCACTAGGTATGACACCTAGATCGGATATGAACTCCTTCATCCAGACTCCTTCATGTGCTGCTTCGGAAGCAGCTATGTATTCCGCCTCACATGTAGATCCCGCCACGACGCTCTGCTTGGAACTGCACCAACTGACCGCTCCACCATTAAGAATAAATACGTATCCAGATTGTGACTTAAAGTCATCTGGATCTGTGTCAAAGCTAGCATCGACGTAACCCTTTACGACGAGCTCTTTGTCACCTCCATAAACGAGAAACATGTCCTTGGTCCTTTTCAGGTACTTCAGGATATTCTTGACCGCTGTCCAGTGATCGACTCCTGGATCACTTTGGTACCTCCCCACCAAGCTTATAGCGAGGCACACATCAGGTCTGGTACACAGCATGGGATACATAATAGAGCCTATGGCTGAAGCATAGGGAATGACACTCATCTTCTCTTTATCTTCTGCCGTGGTCGGGCATTGAGTCTTACTCAATCTCATACCTTGCAATACAGGCAAGAACCCTTTCTTTAACTGATCAATTTTGAACTTCTTCAAAATCTTGTCAAGGTATGTGCTTTGTGAAAGTACAATGAGGCGTCTTGATCTATCCCTATAGATCTTGATGCCTAATATGTAAGCAGCTTCTCCGAGATCCTTCATCGAAAAACTTTTGTTCAAATAACCCTTTATGCTTTCCAGAAATTCTATGTCATTTCCCATCAACAATATGTCATCTACATATAATATGAGAAATGCCACAGAGCTCCCACTCACTTTCTTGTAAATACAAGCTTCTCCATAAGTTTGTATAAACCCAAACGCTTTGATCACTTCATCAAAGCGAGTATTCCAGCTCCGAGATGCTTGCACCAGTCCATAGATGGATCGATGGAGCTTGCATACTTTGTTAGCGCCTTTAGGATCGACAAAACCTTCCGGCTGCATCATATACAATTCTTCCTTAAGGAATCCATTAAGGAATGCCGTTTTGACGTCCATTTGCCAGATTTCATAATCATAAAACGCGGCAATTGCTAACATAATTCCGACAGACTTTAGCATCGCTACGGGTGAGAAAGTCTCATCGTAGTCATCTCCTTGAACTTGTCGATAACCTTTAGCAACAAGTCGAGCTTTATAGACGGTGATATTACCATCAGCGTCCGTCTTCTTCTTAAAGATCCATTTATTTTCAATAGCTCGCCGTTCATCGGGCAAGTCTACCAAAGTCCACACTTTGTTCTCATACATGGATCCTATCTCGGATTTCATGGCCTCAAGCCATTTCTCGGAATCCGGGCTCGCCATAGCTTCTTCATAATTCGAAGGTTCACCGTTGTCTAACAACATAACCTCCAAGACTGGATTTCCGTACCACTCTGGTGCGGAACGTGTCCTGGTTGACCTTTGAGGTTCAGTATCAACTTGCTCCGAAGTTTCATGATCATCATCATTATCTTCTTCTCTGGTCTGTGTTGGTGTCACAGATATTTCTTTCTGTGGCGTACTACTATCCAGAGGAGGTACAATTACCTCATCAAGTTCTACTTTCCTCCCACTCACTTCTTTCGAGAGAAACTCCTTCTCTAGAAAGGATCCATTCTTAGCAACAAAAACTTTGCCTTCGGATCTGTGGTAGAAGGTATACCCAACAGTTTCTTTTGGGTATCCTATGAAGACGCACTTATCCGCTTTGGGTTCAAGCTTATCAGGCTAAAGCCTTTTGACATAAGCATCGCAGCCCCAAACTTTCAGAAACGACAGCTTAGGTTTCTTTCCAAACCACAGTTCATACGGTGTCGTCTCAACGAATTTAGACGGTGCCCTATTTAAAGTGAATGCAGCTGTCTCTAATGCATAACCCCAAAACGATAGTGGCAAATCGGTAAGAGACATCATAGAACGTACCATATCCAATAGAGTACGATTACGACGTTCGGACACACCATTACGTTGTGGTGTTCCAGGTGGCGTCAACTGTGAAACAATTCCACATTGTCTTAAGTGAGTGCCAAACTCGTAACTCAAATATTCTCCTCCACGATCAGATCGTAAGAACTTTATTTTCTTGTTACGATGGTTCTCTACTTCACTCTGAAATTCTTTGAACTTTTCAAACGTTTCAGACTTATGTTTCATTTAAGTAGACATAACCATATCTACTCAAATCATCTGTGAACGTGAGAACATAACGATATCCACCGCGCACCTCAATACTCATTGGACCGCATACATCGGTATGTATTATTTCCAACAAGTCTGTTGCTCGCTCCATTGTTCCGGAGAACGAAGTTTTAGTCATCTTGCCCATAAGGCACGGTTCGCACGTCTCAAATGATTCATAGTCAAGTGATTCCAAAAGTCCATCAGCATGGAGTTTTTTCATGCGTTTAAAACCGATATGACCTAAGCGGCAGTGCCACAAATATGTGGTACTATCATTATCAATTTTGCGTCTTTTGGCATCAATATTATGGATGTGAGTATCACCACGATCGAGATTCAACAAGAATAAACCATTCACAAGTGGTGCATGACCATAAAAGATATTATTCATCAAAATAGAACAACCTTTATTCTCTGATTTAAATGAATAACCGTCTCGCAATAAACAAGATCCAGATATAATGTTCATGCTCAACGCAGGCACCAAATAACAATTATTTAGGTTCATAACTAATCCCGAAGGTAGATGTAGAGGTAGCGTGCCGACGGCGAGAACTTCAACTCTTGAACCGTTCCCGACGCGCATCGTCACCTCGTCCTTAGCCAATCTTCGTTTATTCCGTAGCTCCTGTTTCGAGTTACAAATATGAGCAACCGAACCAGTATCAAATACCCAGGTGCTACTACGAGTATTGGTGAGGTACACATCAATAACGTGTATATCAAATATACCTTTGTTGACGTTGCCATCCTTCTTATCTGCCAAGTACTTGGGGCAGTTCCGCTTCCAGTGACCAGTCCCCTTGCAGTAGAAACACTCAGTCTCGGGTTTGGGTCCAGACTTGGGTTTCTTCGTGGGAGCAGCAACTGATTTGCCGTTCTTCTTGAAGTTCCCCTTCTTTCCCTTGCCCTTCTTGAAACTAGTGCTCTTCTTTACCATCAACACTTGATGCTCCTTCTTGACTTCTACCTCCGCAGCTTTGAGCATAGCGAAGAGCTCGGAAATAGACTTTTCCATTCCTTGCATATTATAGTTCATCACAAAGCCCTTATAGCTTGGTGGCAGTGATTGGAGAATTATCTCAATAACCGAATCATCTGGAAGATTAACTCCCAACTGAGTCAAGCGGTTATGCAACCCAGACATCTTGAGTATATGCTCACTGACAGAACTATTCTCCTCCATCTTACAGCTAAAGAACTTGTCGGAGACATCATATCTCTCGACCCGGGCATGAGCTTGAAATACAAGTTTCAGCTCTTGGAACATCTCATATGCTCTGTGATGCTCAAAACGTCTTTGGAGCCCCGGTTCTAAGCTGTAAAGCATGGCACACTGAACTATCGAGTAGTCATCAACACGTGTCTGCCAGGCGTTCATAACGTCAACAGACGAGGGAGGGGACGCGACACCTAGCGGTGCATCAAGGACATAAGCCTTCTGTGCAGCAATGAGGATGATCCTCAGATTACGGACCCAGTCCGCATAGTTGCTTCCATCATCTTTCAACTTAGCTTTCTCTAGGAACGCATTAAAATTCAGTGGAACTACAGCGCGGGCCATTGATCTACAACATACAATTGCAAAGATTATTTAGACTATGTTCATGATAATTGAAGTTCAATTAATCAAATTACTTAAGAACTCCCACTTAGATTAACATCCCTCAAGTTGTCTAAGTGTAACATGATCCACATCAACTAAACCACGTCCGATCATCACGTGAGGTGGATTAGTTATCAATGGTGAACATCTTTCATGTTGATCATATCTACTATATGACTCATGTTCGACCTTTCAGTCTCTTGTGTTCCGAGGCCATATCTGTATATGCTAGGCTTGTCAAGTTTAACCCAAGTATTCTACGTGTGTAAAACTGGCTTACACCCGTTGTATGCGAACGAAAGAATCCATCACACCCGATCATCACGTGGTGCTTAGAAGCGTCGAACCTTCGCAACGGTGCACACTAGGGGAGAACACTTATCTTGAAATTTAGTGAAGGGATCATCTTATAATGCTACCGTCGTCCTAAGCAAAATAAGATGCATAAAAGGATTAACATCACATGCAATTCAATATATGTGACATGATATGGCCATCAACGTCTTGTGCCTTTGATCTCCATCAGCAAAGCACCGTCATGATCTCCATCGTCACCGGGTTGACACCTTGATCTCCATCGTAGCGTCGTGACACCTTGATCTCCATCGCAGCGTCGTGGTCGTCTCGCCGGCTATTGCTACTACTACTACTGCTAACTCATTGCGGTAAAGTAAAGCAATTACAGAGCGTTGGCATTGCATACAATAAAGAGACAACCATAAGGCTCCTGCCGGTTGCCTGATAACTTTACAAAATATGATCATCTCATACAACAACTTATATCACATCATGTCTTGACCATATCACATCACCAGCATACCCTGCAAAAACAAGTTAGACGTCCTCTACTTTGTTGTTGCAAGTTTTACGTGGCTGCTACGGGTTTGCAAGAACCGTTCTTACCTACGCAAAACCACAACGTGGTGTAGTGATTGCTTTTTGATCTTCTAAAAGAACCCTCTTCATTGAAACCGATTCAACTAAAGTGAGAGAGACAGACACCCGCCAGTCACCTTTATGCAACGAGTGCACATAGCGGTGAAACCTGTCTCGCGTAAGCGTACGCGTAATGTCGGTCTGGGCCGCTTCATCTCACAATACCGCCGAATCAAGTATCAACTAGTAACGGCAAGCAATATGTATACACCCACGCCCACAACTCACTTGTGTTCTACTCGTGCAAAACACATCTACGCATAGACCTGGCTCGGATGCCACTGTTGGAGAACGGAGCATGAATTTCAAAAAAATTCCTACGCTCACGCAAGATCTATCCATGGAGATGCATCGCTACGAGAGGGGAGAGTGTGTCTACGTACCCTCGTAGACCGTTAGCGGAAGCATCTCACAACGCGGTTGATGTAGTCGAACAATCCTTCGAGCTCCATCGATCGAGTACCGAACGTACGGCACCTCCGAGTTCTACACACGTGCAGCTCGGTGATGTTCCTCGCCTTCTTGATCCAGCAAGACGTCGAGGTAGTAGATGAGTTCCGTCAGCACGACGGCGTGGCGACGGTGACGGTGAAGTGATTCCGGCAGGGCTTCGCCTAAGCTCTCCGAAAATATGACCGAGGTGGGAAACGGAGATCGGGGCACCGCACACGGCTATGGGACAATTGTGTCTCCAAGGGGTGCCCCTCCTCCGTATATAAAGGAGGGAGAGGGGAGGAGGCTGGCCCTAGGGGCTGCGCCAAGAGTGGGGAGTCCTACTAGGACTCCTTAGTCCTAGTAAGATTCCACCTCCCATACGGAGTAGGAAAGGGGGAAGGGAGAGGGAAAGGAAAGAGGGGGCTGCGCCCCCTCCCGTAGTCCAATTCGGTTTGGGCAAGGGGGGGCGCGCGCCTCCTCACGTGGCCTGCCTCCCCTTTTCCCGTATAGCCCAATAAGGCCCATTACTTCTCCCGGTGAACTCCCGTAACTCCCCGGTACTCCGAAAAATACCCGAATCACTCGGAACCTTTCCGACGTCCGAATATAGCCTTCCAATATATGAATCTTTACCTCTCGACCATTTCGAGACTCCTCGTCATGTCCGTGATCTCATCCGGGACTCCAAACAAACTTCGGCCACCAATCACATAACTCATATAATACTAAATCGTCATCGAACCTTAAGTGTGCGGACCCTACGGGTTCGGGAATGATGTAGACATGACCGAGATGACTCTCCGGTCAATAACCAACAGCGGAACCTGGATGCTCATATTGGTTCCTACATATTCCAAGAAGATCTTTATCGGTGAACCTCATATGTCAACATACGTTGTTCCCTTTGTCTGGCGGTATGTTACTTGCCCGAGATTCGATCGTCGGTATCCAATACCTAGTTCAATCTCGTTACCGGCAAGTCTCTTTACTCGTTCCGTAATACATCATCTTGCAACTAACTCTTTAGTCACGGTGCTTGCAAGGCTTCTGTGATGCTGTATTACTGAGAGGGCCCAGAGATACCTCTCCGATAGTCAGAGTGACAAATCCCAATCTTGATCCATGCCAACTCAACAAACACTTTCGGAGATACCTGTAGTGCACCTTTATAATCACCCAGTTACGTTGTGACGTTTGATACACCCAAAGTATTCCTACGGTATCCGGGAGTTGCATGATCTCATGGTCAGAGGAACGTGTATTTGACATAGTGAAAGCAATAGCATTAAACTGAACGATCATATGCTATGCTGACGGTTGGGTCAAGTCCATCACATCATTCTCCTAATGATGTGATCCCGTTATCAAATGACAACTCATGTCCATGGTCAGGAAATCTTGACCATCTTTTGATCAACGAGCTAGTCTAGTAGAGGCTTACTAGGGACTCAGTATTTGTTTATCTATTCACACATGTATTAAGTTTCCGATCAATACAATTCTAGCATGAATAAAAACCATTATCATGAACGGGGAAATATGATAATAATAAACACTTTATTAATTGCCTCTAGGGCATATTTCCAACACTAGTGTGGAACTGAACTGAACAGGTGAACTATCATGCGATTGGCGTCGTAGACTTCTGCGATCTGGAGTTGAATCAGTCGGACTGATCTTTGTGCGTTGGGCACGGTAAATAAATTTATCCTGGAACTGGGTCAGTCAGGTAAATCTTTGTGTGCTTGGCATACTGAATGCTCGTTGAGTCTGCCTTATATGATTACTGGATCAAGGTTGAGTTCCCGAGTGTATTTTTTGACTTAGGCGATTGCTGGACCGCATCTAAGCCTCGAGTGTGGATGATGTCCTCGCTCGGATTTGTTTTTAACTTAGGCAACACGGGGTCGCAGCTAAGTTCCCGAGTGTGGATGATGTCCTCACTCAGAGAAGTTTTTAACTTAGGCGATACGGAGTCGCAGCTAAGTCCTCGAGTGTGGATGATGTCCGCACTCGGAGTGGTTTTTAACTTACGCGATACAGAATCGCAGTTAAACCCCGAGTGTGGATGATGTCCTCACTCGGAGTGGTTTTTAACTTAGGCGATACGGAGTCGCAGCTAAGCCTCCGAGTGTGGATGATGTCCTCACTCGGAGTAGTTTTTAACTTAGGTGACACGGGGTCACAGCTAAGCCCCCGAGTGTGGATGATGTCCTCGCTCGGAGTAGTTTTTAACTTAGACGATACGGGATCGCAGCTAAGTTCCCGAGTGTGAATGATGTCCGCACTCGGAGTGGTTTTTAACTTAGGCGATACAGAATCGCAGCTAAGCCCCCGAGTGTGGAAGGTGTCCTCACTCGGAGTGGTTTTTAACTTAGGCGATACAGAATCGCAGCTAAGCCCCCGAGTGTGGAAGGTGTCCTCACTCGGAGTGGTTTTTAACTTAGGCGATACGGAGTCGCAGCTAAGCCCCCGAGTGTGGATGATGTCCTCACGCGGAGTGTTTTTTAACTTAGGCGATACGGAATCGCAGCTAAGCCCCCGAATGTGGATGATGTCCTCACTCGGAGCAGTTTTTAACTTAGGCGATACGGAGTCGCTGCTAAGCCCCCGAGTGTGGATGATGTCCGCACTCAGAACAGTTTTTAACTTAGGCGATACGGAGTCGCAGCTAAGCTCTCGAGTGTGGATGATGTCCTCACTCGGAGTGGTTTTTAACTTAGGCGATACGGAGTCGCAGCTAAGCCCCCGAGTGTGGATGATGTCCTCACTCGGAGTGGTTTTTAACTTAGGCGACACGGGGTCGCAGCTAAGCCCCCGAGTGTGGATGATGTCCTCACTTGGAGTGGTTTTAACTTAGGCAATACGGAATCGCAGCTAAGCCCCCGAGTGTGGAGGATGTCCGCACTCGGAGTGGTTTTTAACTTAGGCGATACGGACTCGCAGCTAAGCCCCCGAGTGTGGATGATGTCCTCACTCGGATTTATTTTTTAACTTAGGCGATACAGGGTCGCAGCTAAGTTCCCGAGAGTGGATGATGTCCGCACTCGGAGTGGTTTTTAACTTAAGCGATACAGAATCGCACCTAAGCCCCCGAGTGTGGATGATGTCCCCACTCGGAGCAGTTTTTAACTTAGGCGATACGGAGTCGCAGCTAAGCTCTCGAGTGTGGATGATGTCCTCACGCGGAGTGGTTTTTAACTTAGGCGATACGTAGTCGCAGCTAAGCCCCGAGTGTGGATGATGTCCTCACTCGGAGCAGTTTTTAACTTAGGCGATACGGAGTCGCAGCTAAGCCCCCGAGTGTGGATGATGTCCTCACTCGGAGTAGTTTTTAACTTAGACGAAATCAGGTTCACAACTAAGTATGTGTCCAGCTGAGCGATGCGCGTGGCATCTGAGTGAAGTAGACGCGTCTGGCGGAGTGGCTACGCGCGGGGCGGCCAAGTAATGTAGGCGCATCCGGCGGAGTGGCGACGCGCGGGGCGTCCGAGTGATGAAGACGCATCCAGGGAAGTGGCGACGTGCGGGGCGTCCGAGTGATGAAGACGCATCCAGCGGAGTGGCGACGCGCGGGGCGTCAGAGCGATGAAGATGCATCCAGCGGAGTGGCGACGCACGGGGCGGCCAAGTGATGTAGGCGCATCCGTCCGAGTGGCGACGCGCGGGGCTGCCAAATGATGTAGGCACATCCGGCGGAGTGGCGACGCGCAGGGCGTCCAAATGATGTAGGTGCATCGGGCGGAGTGGCGACGCGGGGGCGTCAGAGCGATGAAGGCGCATCCGGCGGAGTGGCGACGTGTGGGGCGTCAAAGCGATGAAGATGCATCCATCGTAGTGGCGATGCGCATGGCATCCGAGTGAGGTACACACGTCTCACTGGGTGGCGAAGCACGAGGAGGCCAAGTTGAGCATGTCGTCAAGGAGGTGTCCAACCAAGTGACGGCACGTGGGGCGGCCGAGTCGAGCATGTCATCGAGGAGGCGTCCGACCAAGTGACGGCACGCGGGGCGGCCGAGTCGAGCATGTTGTCGAGGAGGCGTCCGACCAAGTGACGGCACGCGGGGCGGCCGAGTCCAGCATGTCGTCGAGGAGGCGTCCGACCAAGTGACGGCGCACGGGGTGGCCGAGTCCAACATGTCGTCGCGGAGGTGTCCGACCACGTGACGGCGCGTGGAGCGGCCGAGTCGAGTATGTCGTCGAGAATGGCGCACAGAGGCGTCCAGTGATCGTGTAACCTGTGTATGAAAAATAGCACAAGCTAACATAAAAAATTTGATGTTTGCTGAAATGATCTGTGTAAATTATACCCCTAGACACCCACTGGGTGTGCCAGATTCTTGCTGGTCCGGAACCAGCAAGAGTCTAAAAGAGTGAGATCCGACTGAACTCGTTTGAGTACTGGACCCAAATGAAGCGGAAGTGAAGTGTTCCGACATGAAGATAAACAACCGAGCGTAGAGGTACACTTGGTGGCGTGGCCTCCGAGTGAACATCATGTGCGACTTACTTGACACTCAATAATGCGAAAATAACTATTTTAATTGAATGCAGCGTGTGAAGAATGACTTAGCTGTCCGACGGCGCACGAGCGGCCAAGTGGCGAAGATGTGTTCAACCGATGGCGATACGCAGGGTGGCCGAGTGATGAAGACGCGCCTCACTGAGTGGCGATGCGCGGGGCGGCGGAGTGATGAAGACATGCATCACGGAGCGGCGACGCGCGGAGCGGACGAGTGATGAAGGTGTGTCTCACCGAGTGGCGACACGCGAGGCGGCCAGGTGATGAAGACGTGGCTTACGGAGCGGCGACGCGCGGAGCGGCCGAGTGATGAAGACGTGCATCACGGAGCGGCAACGCGCGGAGCGGCCGAGTGATGAAGGTGTGTCTCACCGAGTGGCGACACGTGGGGCGGCCGAGTGGTGAAGATGCGTCCGATGGAGTGGCGGCGCGCGGAGCGGCCAAGTGACGAAGACGTGTCTCACCGAGTGGTGACGCACGCGGCGGCCGAACGAAGAACATTTCTGACCCAATGACGACGCGCAGACGAGTGGGGCAGGTGTAGTCCCGGCGCGCGGAAGGCCGAGTCAGACAAGTTGACGAAGGCGTGTCCGAGTGAGCCGATCCTGTCCGAGTTAACGCCGGTGAGAGCAGTCGTCGTGCACGCGAGATGTGGCCATCCTCTGACTTCCGGTCGCGGCGGGCCTGTGTCTCCCGTGGCGTGAGATACTGCAGTGCATCTGATGTCAAGGCGAGAAGAGGTCTCGCGTGCTCGCGCCAAGTCGAGCAGCCGGCGCCGGAGGGAGGAGTTGCCGAGTGCCCGTGCCACGCTGGGCAGTCGAAGCCGGTGGGAGGAGCGGCACTGTCGGTTGTTGTGTATGGAGTGCGGCTACGACACCATAAGCACGGCCAAAGACGAAGGGCGGGCGCGCTGGTTTCCGTACGTGATTGCGCACTAGGACGTGGCCGGTCCCGTCTTTGGCGCCACGTCAAGGAGTCGGACTACCGGTCCGAGTTACCAGGAAGTGAGCGTTTTCCAGCCACTCGCGTACGGGATGCATCCCGCGAGCCACCCTGCCAGTACGCAAGATGTATTTTTGGCCGGATCAAAACTCCCCAATGCATTGATGGAGGAGTTGCTCACGTCCAACGCACGACCTGCATGCAAGAGACATGAATTAGCGGTAATTAAGCAAGAGTTAAGACCGGTCCTGCATGCTATGGACGTTTCCCATTTTCCATGGTGTATTCACTGCATGCTGTTTATTTCTGCGCCGTGGGTCTTGCCGGACTCAATCTTGCGGCCGTTGAATTCTCTGGGGACGGGGCCGTCGAGGACACCGGAGAACAGCTCGGGAGCTTGATGTGGACGCTGCCGACGTCGCGGTCGGGCTACGGCTGCCGGAGCAGCATGTCAACGGACGCGACGACGCCGGCGGGCACGACTAACAGCTCGAGGTCGGGCTGCGGCCGCCGGAGCAGCATGCAGGCGGACTCGACGACACCGGCGGGCTCGATCGATAGCTCGAGGGCGTGCTCGGCGCGGAGCAGCACTTCGACGGACATGACGCCGTTGGCGGGCACGATGAACAGCTCGAGGACGTGCTCGGTGCGGAGCAGCACGCCGGCGGGCACGATGAACCTGACTATGGCATTCCAGGTTGGGCTGTGGTCGCCGGAGTCGTGCGCGTGGGGTGCAGCCTGCCCTCGGCATGTACACGTCGACGGATCTGCGCCTTCAACGCCGAGGACGTCGCAGCGCAGCTGACCAGATGAAGAGGCCGTCGTGCGTGAGGGTTTTGACGACGGCGTCGAGGCCGGAGACGACCACAGGCGGACGGCGTCAATGCCGGTGCGCGGAAGCGTGGCGTCGGCGCCGTAGAAGAAGTCGGAGACGACGGGCGGACCGCGCCCACGTTCCTACATGAGTAAAAGATCAACTCATTGTTAGATAATTTATTGTAAATAGACTAGATGGAATGGATACTTCCCTGATCTTTTTGTTTGTGTGAATGGTGCGATGGCCAAAACTTCCAGCAGCAAATTTCTCTGGCGATGGTCGTTGATCCGCTGCCGAAAATTGAAGAAAAAACCATTTGCACCATGACTCGATAGACGCCATGCCCCACGGTAGGCGCCAACTGTCGTGGGACAATAGAATGTGGTAGTGTAAAGGAGCATGATCTATCGAGATGCAAATGGGTGACACGGTGATTTTAGCGAGTTCAAGCCTCTCACGGTGGAGATAACAGCCCTACGTCTCGTGCTCCGGAGAGGCTTTGCTTATCTGTCATGAACATAGAGTTACATGGTGTATTAGAGAGAGAGAGACGGGAGAACGGATCTCCAAGCTAAATCCTGAGACTAGAGAGAGCCAGAGCTCTGAGGGGAAGAATGAGCCAGCCCTGAGCTATGTGGTGGGGGGTGGCTTATATAGAGTGCCCCGCCCACTCTCCTCCTATGTTACAAGGTGGGGCATTGATGCCATAACGTCATCCCACTACGAAACCTCCACTATAAGGATGATGCCTCGACTGCCTTGTAGCTTGCAAACAATAGAGAGGGGTAGTGTGAAGGAGCATGATCTATCGAGATGCAAACGGGTGACACGAGTGTTTTAGCGAGTTCGGGCCTCTCACGGTGGAGATAACAGCCCTACATCTCGGTGCTCGGGAGCTTCTGTCGTGTGGAATGTGTGAGTTACAGGGGGTGTGAACCCTTGTGCCAGAGGGGAGGGGTGGCTTATATAGAGTGCGCTGCCCCTCATGAATACCCCGCAAACAAGGGTTCGATCGTGGTAATAAAGGTGAACGTTACTGATAACGTATGTAATAAATGCTACTTATGGCGACGAGTCGAACGCCTGTCCGTTGGCCTCCCTGGAGTGGCTTCTGATCTTCTGCGGTCGACTGACTTCTGGTTCTTCCGAGTGAAAGGCAACTGTCAAATGAAGGGAGAAACCTCCGAGTGGATGTTATGTCGAGTGACTCATGCGTCATGGTGATTTCAGTCGGAGTCTTCCTTGTAATCTTTAAGTTCTCCAATGTAGTGTTCTTAGGTAGGGTATGTAGGTCAGGCCTAAGACCCTACCCTAGGGTCATATTCCCATCATTAGCCCCCGAATGGATCGGGGTTCGAGTGAAAAAGGGATCGATGCAGGTTCTGATAAGACGCAAAAATTCCGAATGCATTTTAGGGCTTCACAGAAGTCTGCGTTGATTGGAGTCTTTGTCGTTCACCCTGATCGATTCTGTCTTGATATGCGTCCGAGTGAACTTGTACCGCGTCTCAGAGGACCAGACTGGAGCTGGCAAAGAGGTCGTGATCCATGCTGAGCAAATGATGCTGCGTACGAAGGAGGCATACGAGGCGAGCAAGTTGGCTTATGATGCCAGCTCAGCGCTTCGTGCCAATGTCCGAGTAAGTGCGATTGTAAGTTCATTTCTAATTGAATTCCTGTCCATCTTGACTCTACACCCACTGGGTGTTTTCTTTTGGTGTATACTTGCTTGTTTTTCCCTCGAGTAGATTAGGTCTTAGTCGAGTGGTTTCTGGTCCAATGGGGGCACGCTGAGTGCACCCACTGGGTGTAGTCCCCGAGACCGCTGTCGGATGGTGATGACATCGGCAGGGGTCTTAGATCTGTTTTGATAGTCGCTTGTCACTCGACAGGCCGGACCTGGTCGAGTGATAGTAAGTCCAGTGGGGGCACGCTGAGTGCACCCACTGGGTGTAGTCCCCGAGACCGCCGTCGAGTGCTTGCATCGGCGGGGTCTGATAGAGACAATGTTTGCATGTTTGCTTTCCAATCCTTCGCTTGGCTAAGTTTGTTTGGTTTCCGAGTGAGACGGATGCTCATTACTCGGAAGAATTTTGAACTTAGGCGAAAACTGGTTCGCAACTAAGTTTCCGAGTGAAAGCGTTGCCTGTCACTCGGAACAGCCTATAACTTAAGCGAGGTCTGACTCGCGACTAATCCCCGAGTGAGAGGAGTGCTCGTCACTCGGGAGAGTTTTTTAACTTAGGCGAAATCAGGTTCGCTGCTAAGTTTCCGAGTGAATGGGATGCTATTCACTCGGCAGGGTTTTTAATTTAGGCGAAAACTTGTTCGCGGCTAAGCCCTCGAGTGAGAGAAGCGCTCGTCACTCGGGAGAGTTTTCAACTTAGACGAAGACTGGTTCGCAGCTAAGCTTCCGAGTGAATGGGATGCTATTCACTCGGCAGGGTTTTTAACTTAGGCGAAGACTGGTTCGCAGCTAAGCCCCCGAGTGAGAGAAGCGCTCGTCACTCGGGAGAGTTTTCAACTTAGACGAAGACTGGTTTGCAGCTAAGCTTCCGAGTGAATGGGATACTAAGCACTCGGCAGGGTTTTTAACTTAGGCGAAAACTTGTTCGCGGCTAAGCCCCCGAGTGAGAGAAGCGCTCGTCACTCGGAAGAGTTTTCAACTTAGACGAAGACTGATTCGCAGCTAAGTTCCCGAGTGGATGGAATGCTATTCGCTCGGTAGGATTTTGAACTTAGGCGAAAACTTGTTCGCGGCTAAGCCCTCGAGTGAGAGAAGCGCTCGTCACTTGGAGTAGTTTTTAACTTAGGCGATACGGAGTCGCAGCTAAGCCTCCGAGTGAGGATGATGTCCTCACTCGGAGTAGTTTTTAACTTAGGCGATACGGAGTCGCAGCTAAGCCCCCGAGGGTGGATGATATCCTCACTCGGAGTAGTTTTTAACTTAGGCGATACGGAGTCGCAGCTAAGCCCCCGAGTGTGGATGATGTCCTCACTCGGAGTAGTTTTTAACTTAGGCGATACGGAGTCGCAGCTAAGCCTTCGAGTGAGGATGATGTCCTCACTCGGAGTAGTTTTTAACTTAGGCGATACGGAGTCGCAGCTAAGCCTCTCAGTGAGAGAAGCGCTCGTCACTCGGGAGAGTTTTCAACTTAGGCGATACGGAGTCGCAGTTAAGCCTCCGAGTGAGGATGATGTCCTCACTCGGAGTAGTTTTTAACTTAGGCGATACGGAGTCGCGGCTAAGCCCCCGAGTGTGGATGATATCCTCACTCGGAGTAATTTTTAACTTAGACGATACGGAGTCGCAGCTAAGTCATTCACCCACTGAGGGCGATATAGCTTCTGATGTAAGGAAAATCACCGGAGTGAGTGGCGACGCGCAGGGCGTCTACGTCGAGCATGTCGTCGAAGAGGAGTCCGACCAAGTGACAGCGCACGGGGCGGCCGAGTCGAGCTTGTCGTCGAAGAGGAGGCCGACCAAGTGACGGCGCACGGGGCAGCCGAGTCGAGCTTGTCGTCGAAGAAGAGGCCAACCAAGTGACGGCGCGCGGGGCAGCCGAGTCGAGCTTGTCGTTGAAGAGGGCGCACGGAGGCGTCGAGTGATCGATTAACCTGTGTATGAAAAATAGCACAAGCCAACATAGAAACTCTCGAAGTAATTTGAGTTTGCTGAAATGATTTGCATAAATAACACTCATAGACACCCGCTGGGTGTTCCAGGTGCTTGTTGGTCCGGTACCAACAAAAGTCTAAAAGAGGGAAGGATCCGATCGAACTTGTCGAAGTGAAGGATCCGACTGAACTCCTTGGAGTGCTGGACCCAAAATGAAACGGAAGTGTAGTGTTCCAACATGAAGATAAACAGCCGAGCGCAGAGGTACACTCGGTGGCATGACCTCCGAGTGAACGTCATGTGTGACTTATGTGACGTTCGGGAATGCGGAAAAAATTATTTAATTAAATGCATCGTGTGAAGGATGACTTAGCTGTTTAACGGTGCACGAACGACCGAGTGGTGAAGACGTGCTCAATCGATGGCGATACGCAGGATGGCCGAGTGATGAAGACGTGCCTCACCGAGCGGCGACGCGTGGGGCGGCCATATAATGAAGACGTGTCTCACCGAGCGGCGACGCGCGGGGCGGCCATATAATGAAGACGTGTCTCACCGAACGGCGACGCGCGGGGCAGCCGAGTGATGAAGGAGCGTCCAGCAAATTTACGGCGCGCAGGGCATCCGAGTGATGGAGACGCGTCCAGCTGATTGACGGCGCGCGGGACGGCCGAGTGACGACGGAGCGTCCAGCAGAGTGACGGCGTGCGGGGCGGCCGAGTGAAGAAGAAGCCTACAGCTGAGTGACGACGCGCGGGGCGGCCGAGTGACGAAGAAGCCTCCAGCTGACTGACGACGCGCGGCACGGCCGAGTGACGAAGAAGTGTCCAGCTGAGTGACGGCGCGCGGGGCGGCCGAGTGACGAAGACGCGTTCCACGGAGTGACGGCGCACGGAGCGGCCAAGCGATGGAGAGGCGTCCAGCAGAATGACGGCGCGCGAGGCGGACGAATGGTGACGGAACGTCCAGCAACGTGACGGCGCGCGGGGCGGTCGAGTGACGACGGAACGTCCAGCAGAGTGACGGCGCACGGGGCGACCGAGTGATGAAGATGCATCCGGCTGAGCGACGGCGCGCGGGGCGGTCGACTGATGAAGACGTGTCCAACCGATGATAATATATGTGCGGGCTTATAAATGACGTCGTAGAGGCCGGACATGACGGCGCGCAGGTCGGCGTCCGTGCCCATGCGTGGAGGCGTAGTCTGCCGCGTCGTGGACATGGTCGGAGGGACTCGTCGACATATATGTGAAGCCATCGTCTTGCAGCAACCCTGCCACCTTGCAAGTACCACCATGCACGAAGATGTTTTTTGCCCGATTAAAGTGTCCCTGCATTGATGCTATTTGCGGGCCGAGCAGTTATGCATGCATGCACAATTAACTCGCGGACGACTCAAATGAGAGCGTCAGTTTCGGCTAGGTAATTGGTGCTGAAAACGCTCAGCGTTTAATGAGGCGATTAATTTGAGAAAACTGCCAGCCCACTTTACGAAGGTTTACCAGGGCCTTGTTGTGTGCTTTGGGTAGCAGGTCACGTACCGTCCAATGCAGACGACGCGGATGAAGAAGACCCAGGCGGCCGGGTAGCCCGCGCTGCCGGCAATGCAAGCGAGAGCCGGCAATCGCGTCGTGAGGTGGCACCGAGCGAGCATGCCGCGGGGCGGCCCCGGCAAGCATGTCGCAGGGCGGGCGAGCGCGGCGATCGGCAGGCGATCACGTCTCAGGGCAAGCAAGCGTGGCTTGAGGCCGGCGAGCACGGCGCAGGGCCGACATCACGGCGCACCACTTCATTGCTCCGGGAGTCAGACGGGTCCGATCCCTTCGCCTCGTCGAGCACATGCGCGGCGGTCGTGCGCGAAGTAGCAGCGACGGCGTTCGCAGACGAGGTCGACGACGGCGGGACAGACCGCACCGGTGGCCGTTTTTGCGGTCACCATTGATGATAATCCTGCAAGAAGGCAAGACAAGAAGGCAAGAGATATGGGAAATGGCTTGTCCTTTTCCCTTTTTCTCTTCTTCATGATCGATTCATGTATTGATGCGTCTGATCCTATAGGAGGAAAAGACAAACTTATTGTTAGACAATTTATTATAAAACGAATATATGGAATGGATACTTTCCTGATCCTTTTGAATGGCGCGATGGCCAGAATTCCAGCAGACGATCTCTCCCGCGATGGTCGTTGATCTGCTGCCAAAGATTGAACAAAAAACCATTTGCACCATGGCTCGATAGACGCCATGCCCCAAGGTGGGCGCCAACTGTCGTGGGAACGATTCCGACAATAGAGAGGGGTAGTGTGAAGGAGCATGATCTATCGAGATGCAAACGGGTGACAAGAGTGTTTTAGCGAGTTCGGGCCTCTCACGGTGGAGATAACAGCCCTACGTCTCGGTGCTCGGGAGCTTCTGTCGTGTGGAATGTGTGAGTTACAGGGGGTGCGAACCCTTGTGCCAGAGGGGAGGGGTGGCTTATATAGAGTGCGCTGCCCCTCATGAATACCCGGCAACCAAGGGTTCGATCGTGGTAATAAAGGTGAACGTTACTGATAACGTATGTAATAAATGCTACTTATGGCGACCAGTCGAACGCCTGCCCGTTGGCCTCTCTGGAGTGGCTTCTGATCTTCTGCGGTCGACTGACTTCTGGTTCTTCCGAGTGAAAGGCAACTGTCGAATGAAGGGAGAAACCTCCGAGTGGATGTTCTGTCGAGTGACTCATGCGCCATGGTGATTTCAGTCGGAGTCTTCCTTGTAATCTTTAAGTTCTCCAATGTAGTGTCCTTAGGTAGGGTATGTAGGTCAGGCCTAAGACCCTACCCTAGGTACATATCCCCATCACCGGGTGCCTGCGCGTGCCACCACGCTTCCACACGCGTAGGAGGGCCCATCGCAAGACCTGGCGTGTTTGCTACCCCCCAGGTACCCCGTCCCGTCTAACCCTGACACAGATAACCGGCGGATCTAGCCCTTTGACTTTCGCCGGACGGGGTTTGACCGATGGACCTTTTCACCGGGTTGTGATAACCCAACCCATAGCTACACCCCCGAACACGGTTCCGGCCCAACCCACCCCAAGATTCCCTCTGTGTCGGCCCGACGTGGCCGTTTCCCCCCTCCGTGACACGGCGGCAGCGACGCCCGTGAGGGGGGCACACCCCGGAGCCGCGTGCCGGGTGCTTGCGCCTGCCACCATGCTTCCACACGCGTAGGAGGGCCCACCGCAAGACCTGGCGTGTTTGACCGATGGATCTTTTCACAGGGTTGTCATAGCCCAGCCCATAGCTACACCCCTGAACACGGTCCCGGCCCAACCCACCGCAAGATTCCCTCCGTGTCGGCCCGACGTGGCCGTTTCCCCGTTCCGTGCGACGGCGACAGCGACGCCCGTGAGGGGGGGCACACCCACGGAGCCGCGTTCCGGGTGCTTGCGCCTGCCACCACGCTTCCACACGCGTAGGAGGGCCCACCGCAAGACCTGGCGTGTTTGCTACCCCCTAGGTACCCCGTCCCGTCTAACCTTGACACAAACGACCGGCGGATCTAGACCTTTGACTTTCGCCGGACGGGGTTTGACAGATGGATCTTTTCACCGGGTTGTCATAACCCAGCCCATAGCTACACCCCCGAACACGGTCCCGGGCCAACCCACCGCAAGATTCCCTCCGTGTCGGCCCGACGTGGCCGTTTCCCCCTTCCGTGCGACGGCGGCAGCAACGCCCGTGAGGGGGGGCACACCCACGGAGCCGCGTGCCGGGTGCTTGCGCCTGCCACCACGCTTCCACACGCGTAGGAGGGCCCACCGCAAGACCTGGCGTGTTTGCTACCCCCCTAGGTACCCCGTCCCGTCTAACCTTGACACAGACGACCGGCGGATATAGCCCTTTGACTTTCGCCGGACGGGGTTTGACCGATGGATCTTTTCACCGGGTTGTCATAACCCAGCCCATAGCTACACCCCCGAACACGGTCCCGCCCCAACCCACCGCAAGATTCCCTCCGTGTCGGCCCGACGTGGCCGTTTCCCCCTTCCGTGCGACGGCGGCAGCGACGCCCGTGAGGGGGGGGGGGCACACCTCGGAGCCGCGTGCCGGGTGCTTGCGCGTGCCACCACGCTTCCACACGCGTAGGAGGGCCCACCGCAAGACCTGGCGTGTTTGCTACCCCCCAGGTACCCCGTCCCGTCTAACCCTGACACAGACGACCGGCGGATATAGCTCTTTGACTTTCGCCGGACGGGGTTTGACCGATGGACCTTTTAACCGGGTTGTGATAACCCAGCCCATAGCTACACCCCCGAACACGGTCCCGGCCCAACCCACCCCAAGATTCCCTCCGTGTCGGCCCGACGTGGCCGTTTCCCCCATCTGTGACACGGCGGCAGCGACGCCCGTGAGGGGGGGGGCACACCCCGGAGCCGCGTGCCGGGTGCTTCCGCGTGCCACCACGCTTCCACACGCGTAGGAGGGCCCACCGCAAGACCTGGCGTGTTTGCTACCCCCCAGGTACCCCGTCCCGTCTAACCCGGACACAGACGACCGGCGGATCTAGCCCTTTGACTTTCGCCGGACGGGGTTTGACCGATGAATCTTTTCACCGGGTTGTCATAGCCCAGCCCATAACTACACCCCCGAACACGGTCCCGGCCCAACCCACCCCAAGATTCCCTCCGTGTCGGCCCAACGTGGTCGTTTCCCCCCTCCGTGACACGGAGGCAGCGACGCCCGTGAGGGGGGGCACACCCACGGAGCCGCGTGCCGGGTGCTTGCGCCTGCCGTCACGCTTCGACACGCGTAGGAGGGCCCACCGCAAGACCTGGCGGCATAGCTATCCCCAGGTACCCCGTCCCGTCTAACCAGATTCCCGCCGTGTCGACCGTTTCCCCCCTCCGTGACACGGCGGCAGCGACGTCCGTGAGGGGAGGGGGCAATCGATATATAATTGAGCTATGTTTTTTGTTTAGATAAGGCACATTTAAGTTAATAAAATTAGTTTTGAAAAAAAGAACAATAAATAAAAAAGAGAAAATAAATAAAATAGGAAGAAATTAGCACAAATCTATGCCGACGGCAGCCGTCGGCATCGGCATAGCTACGCCCACGGATCGGCGAAGCCCTGGATCGATGACGTGGCATAGGACGTGGATCGATGACATGGCAGAGGCCATGGGCCAGTCCTGGCCGTCGGCATACCTCTGCCACCCCACGGACCGACGAGGGGCTCGGATCGATGACGTGGCACGCGTCGCGGGTCGGTGACGTGGGCAACTCCTATGCCGACGGTCGCCGTCAGGGCCGTCGGCGTAGATATGACGGCGTCAAACTCCCGTCAGAGGAAGGCTCACCGGGCCCACATCTATGCCGACGGCCCGGCTATGCCGACGGACACTGTAGGCATATATCACGATATGCCGACGGCCTAGATACGCCGACGGCTACCGTAGGCATACCTCTAGATACGCCGACGGCTTTTCTGCACCGACGGCTTCACCTAGGCCGTCGGCATACCTCCGTCTATGCCGACGGGGGCCGTCGGCATAATCCAGGCCGTCGGGACTAGGGGCGATTCCGGTAGTGCTTCAAGGTGATGAAGATAACCCAACACTGTCTACTGTTCGACGATTGGATTTCAACGAAGGAACAAATACAAGCAGGTTCCAAGGGTGACATGTGTTGTACTCATCATATAAATCAGAAGAAATTTAGGCAACTGCAGTAGAAACAAGCTCATGTGTCCTTTTCCTCTTTATTGTGTGGAATTTTCTTTAGAGACGTGTAAACAAATATTATAATTTTATTGGATGTTCCATGGATTATCATGCCAACAAAACACATCGATATGAACGTCTGTGTGTCTTGTCAGGCTTCAAAAATCATTCTATGCAATTTACTTGCAGCAATGAGCTCATGTGTGTGTTTCTTTTATATTTATATTGTGTGGATTTTTTCTTATATAGACATGTACACAGAAATACTAAATTTTTGGTGGATCGTAATTAGAGAAGAACAACCAAATGTGCAGGGAGCAGTATATGTTCATCCAGATTCTACATTTACTGATAATTATTGCATATGCCTAGAGGGATCCATGGGCACCATGAACTTCGGATGTGCAAGCTATATGCGTGCAATCAGGCCAAGAAGGCTTAGGTGCTGTCATCAGCCCGCAGTAGTTGCATCACAGCAGGGATGACACGAACATGCTGATGACGTTCAAGCAGCTTCATGCATCTCGGCGCCGCGGTCGACGAGGAGTTGTTCCGGTCACCATCTTCGCGCGTGGACGGCATGAACGCGACAGGCCAGCAACGTGCCATCTGGCCACCATGGACGAGCAGCCCGTCGAGGTCCTCTGTCCGGCCATCCCCCACGACGTCTTCGTGCACGGCCGCCGCCGCCGACGCGGACTTTGTCCGGTCATCCCCCACGACGCCTTCGCGCACGGCCGTCATGAGCCTCGCTACGTCCTCTTGGCCGCCGCCGCCGAAGTTCTTGGGCGTGGCCGTCATGAACGTGATCCAGAAAATCTATACCTACTATTAAAGTACTTGAAATTGCCCCGGAAGTTGCAAAATATTACCCACCAATGCCACCTATAAGTTATAAAAAACGTTTCACACAGAAAATTTCGGACTGGACCGGCCCATGCAAGAATATGCTATACTGCGCACTGCGTGCTAGAAAAAGACACAGCTCGCCTGGGCCGGCCCATATATGGGCGACCAATTTTTAATTTTTGGTTTTCTTTTCCGTCGTTGTATTTTTCTACTTTAAATAATTTAAGAATTTAGAAAAGTTTCCAAAATTTAAAAAATAAGAATTTTGAAATAAAAGTTTAATAATTCACTTCAGAAATTGTTTGCGATTTTTTAAAAATATTAGCAAATTTTCCAATAAATGTTCGGGAAATAAAAATACGCTCATGAGTGTTTTTAAAAAGTTCTTATATTATAAAATGTTTTCAAATTTCACAAAAATTCGCCAATTCAAAAATATTCATGTATTAAAAAATAACATAAAAATTTAAAAATTGTCCATAAATTAAAATATATAGTTTATTCTTTCACAAAATATACGATGATTCAAAATAGATCATGCAGTTCAAAAAATGTTAACTAATTTAGAAAATTATTTCATCAAATTCCAAAAAAATGTTAGTCGGTTCTAGAAATGTTCGTCGATTAAACAAAAATGTTTGCAAATAGTATAATATGTTCATGAATTCAAAAAATGTTCTTGATTTTAGAAAATGTTCACGAATTTAAAAAATGTTCACACTTTTAAATATGTTCACGAGTTTAGAAAAATGTTCATGATTTTGAAAAATTGTTCACGATTTCACAGAAATGAGAGTGATAGTGTATCTCGATGATGTAGTAAAATGCCTATTCATTATGCATGTCCTCACAGGTTGATTGTTTTCGGTGAGGATATCTAACATGTTTGCAAGAAAATTAAGTTTTGACTTGGATTACAGTTGCAAATACATATATAGATAAGACAAAAGTAATGCTCTTATGCACGTGATATTATTTAGTACTAAAGTGTATTTTTATATTTTTAGCCTAATGCACTATTTTTTGGGCATCACTAAGGAGGAACACCATAAAGACGTCAATTGATACCGGAAACTAGATAGATAATTATGTGTGTAATAAACTAGACAGAACTTTCAGTTTCTTAAAAAATCGTCCCACCTTTATATTTATGCACAACACAACTTATCATGTTGTTTCTCATATGGCATTGTGAAAGATTTCAAGTGATTTGCTGGTGTCGTCGCGTGTGTGTATGTCGGGTGATTTTCTATTCTCCCGTTGCAACGCACGGGCATGTTTGCTAGTAAAGACCTAACTCTTTGGAGATACGTACGTATACGTACCTGTTCGAGCCTACGAAAGAAGGTTAGGATTGCAACTGGGAATTGCTAATTGGGATTCAAAGCTAATGAAAGTGGGATTAGATGCTTTGAGATTAGAGTTGCCACGTGTCAATCATCCAGCAGGGTTTGACATTCTTGTCTATGAGACCTGGTCTCATAGGATTTTTTTTCCGGGTCTGCATCGACGGTGCCGCCACTAGTCGAAAAACGGGATTTAGTCCCGGTTTAAAACAGCCTTTAGTGCCGGTTTAGGAACCCGCACTAAAGGGTGGGGACTAAAGGCCCCCCCCCCTTTAGTCCCGGTTCAACGTGGCCCGGCACTAAAGGCCCTCCACGTGGCGCTGTCTGGGGCGGGGGATGCAGGACCTTTACTCCCTGTCGCTCACTCTTGGAAACACCATTGCTGATGCACGAAGGAACATTCCATCTTGACCTCTGCAAATGTCACCAACAGCTCCGTATGGTCCCCATCTTCCCATGGAAACATCAACATTAATTCTCACTAGCTCTGATGGTGGCGCAATCCAGTGTGTAGACCTGCTCGAAGATGAAACAAGCGCTGGAGTAGTGACAGGCTTAATTACTCGTAGTTCGCTCAGGTAAGACTACACAAAGCTATGTAGTCTTCCGAAGAGCTCCCAACAATGCCCAGAGTGTGACTACAAATGATATGATCTCATCTTGAGGAAGCGAATCATGTATGGCAAACCGCCATCTTTTTGCGTTATCATCCACGCTTGCACTCAGCTGCTTGATAATTGCATCCGGTGATAGAGCCCAAGTGCTCCATGCCACTGAACAGTCGAGCATCACGTGTCTCCAGTGTTCTCTACGCCATAGAGGTGGCATGCACTAGTTGTGGACATATTACGGTGGTGTAGAAGTCCCATGGTTGGTATCGAATGTTGGGCTAGACGCCGCAAAAAGGTTTTCAGTTTTGAGGGCACTTTGATTCTACATAAATTCGTCCATCCCATAGTATCAGATTCAACATGAGATGATCCTTCTTCTTCATATAACCATGCTTCTCTGTTCAATTTAGTTCTCTGGATCATTCTATACGTACTCCGGACCGTGAAAACGCCTCTTCTTTCCTCCCTCCAGGCCCAAACATCGGATGTTTGTCGAGTACAAAGAGGGGCACCAATCCATATAAACATAGTCTTGACCAGCTGCTCGTTATAAACATAGTCTGGACCAGCTGCTAGGCATCAATCGGTATAAACATAGTGTAACACCCCGTTACGCCTGGCAGGATCTAGACTGACCCCACAGACCAACACTAAGCCATGCACGCTTAACTTTGGAGTTCTTTTCGAATGAGATTCTGGAAATTAAGGAATTCCTTGTTGATATGAGTAGTCTATCATTCCTATTAAGCCAGGCTCTCACATACACCCCCACTCAAAGGAACCGACGTCCTCGTCGGCCCATCAGGAACGTTCCCTCTTGGCACACGTATGCGCGTCCAGTCCGGTACATGTGCCATGCCGTGTGCTACAATGGGACACACGCGCCATGTGCCACATGCCCGCGCACCTGACCCGTGCATGCCCGTGTAACCGCGAGGGTCGGCTCTGATACCAATTGTAACACCCCGTTACGTCTGGCGGGATCTAGACTGACCCCACAGACCAACACTAGTCTTTTCTGTGCACTTTGTCCTCACTTGTGCGCACCCGGGACCAACTTCCCGGTCGGTCACCTATTCTAGAACTACTCCAAGCCAAGCACGCTTAACTTTGGAGTTCTTTTCGAATGAGATTCCGGAAAAGAAGAAATTCCTTGTTGATATGAGTAGTCTATCATTCCTATTAAGCCAGGCTCTCACACATAGTCTGGACCAGCTGCTTGTTCCATGAACGGGACGTAGGGTCGATGAGTTTGGAGACCTTCCTGGGTGGCCGAGGCACCAAGGTTGTGATCGGCCTCTTTATGTTGTCCTGAGGTACCAAGGTTGTGATCAGCCTCTTTATGTTGTCCCCAGGAATCCAACTGTCCCTTCAGATATCTATTGACTCACCATCTCATATTCGCCTTATTAAACCTTGTACCATCATCTCTCCTCCGTCAACAACAACCCGCCAAATCTGCGAGGTGTGAGATCCCAAACCAGCCTCAAACAAGGATGTTTCCAGATAATATGAGTGCTAAGAGCTTCCGGATTATGTATCATGCGCCAAGCCTGCCTGGCTAAAAGAGCAAGATTGAAGATCTCAAGATCCCAAAAACCGAGACCTCCAATGTGTTTGCGCTTCGTCATCACATCCCGAGATACCCAAGCCATTCGCTTTCCTTGCTTACCACACCCCCACCAAAATTGTATAATCAGTGAAGTGACACTATCGCACAAACCTTGGTGTAGACGAAAGCACGTCATTGAGTACACCAGAATTGCCTGTGCTACTGCCTTGGTCAAAACTTCTTTGCCTGATGCAGATAAAAGTTTCTCCATCCAACTCCGTACCTTCTCCCATACTCATTCTCTCAAATATTCAGAAGTCCCATTTTTTTAGTGGCCCACGTCAGTTGGCATGCCCAAATACCTGTCACTGAGAGATTTGTTTTGAACATGCAAGATATTCTTGACACTATCATGTACCGTCTGAGGGCATCCCTGGTAGAAGAATATCGAGGACTTGCCATGATTGATCCTTTGTCCCGACGCCAAACATTAAATTTCTAGTAGTTTTGATACTTCAACTACCCCATCATTACTTGACTTAAATAGCAACATGATGGCATCAACAAAAAGAAGATGGTTCACAACCAGAGCTGTAGAGACCACCTTAATACCATCCAGTGATGACGAAGAACTAGATTTCAGGAGGCATGAAATTGGAATAGATGCTAAACAAATGCCGCATAATATTTCTTTAGTCGGGCCCATGTTACTTGATAGCCAAGTACTCAGTAAATTCTAGATGGGGCATATATACCAGTAAATATCTTCGGCCTGCTTTCACCAAATAGATGCGTAACGAGCAGACTCACCTCCAATCATGCTCGATGTCGGCCAAGCCGATCGTCATCCAGCTGAGGCATGTCAAGGAAACTACCTCTATGACACCACGACCACTAAAAATGAAAGTTAGCACCACTCGAAAAACCTTACGTTCTCTTGTATATGCGTCCAGACTCTCTTTTTTATTCCTCACAAGTCACCACGAAAGGCTTTTCTTTGTTGGCTATCCTCCCCTCATGGACTAACTATGTGCCCCGCCACCGTGATGCCGCATGCCATCTTGCTGACAGGGTCAACCACTTTCGTAGTGCCGCCAAGCATGAAAACGAGGTCACCGATCCCCCCACCCCCTTGACAAGAACTGCAAGTTTATGGTTGATCTCTTTGAGGAGTCTCACTTTATTTCAAGTGCTAAGATTGGTCTCTATGTCGTGCACGAGATGCTCTGGAAATATTCGTCCAGCAGGTTGCGGCTTGGTCGACACAGACTGGGAAGTTCAAGGCCATCCGCGTGAAAGACGACATCACTAAGTTCTTACATGCCCTCGCATTGCAGATCTGTTAGTGCAATCTTAGCACTCTCCCTCGTCCTCGGTGGCGAGATCATCACTGCCCAGGCAGCGAAGGCCGACGCTCTCCGCTTGTACTCAGCCTTGCTGGGGCAGGCCCGGCTCACGAAATGGATTCCACCTTGTCGGCCTCTAGTGTGGTGCGGCTCTAGCAAATGGTCCGAGGCTGATGGACCCATTGTCCAATATGGAGGTCAATATTGTAGTTGATGGCGTGGACCAGGCCAGTGCCATATGACCCCAATGGGCAAGGCACTAGCTTCTACCACATTGATTTGGCGCACAGTTGCCACAAATTTTCAACGCATGGTCAACAATTTTCATGTTGGCATCTCTGATCTCGAAATCCTTAACTACTCTCATGTTATCTTGCTGCCGAAGAAGGATGGCATCCCTGATCCTGGTGTATTTTGGCATGTATCCCTCCAAATCTATAGCATCAAGTAGATCTGCAAGAGGCCCACCTCGAGGCTCCGATCATTGATGATCAATTTGGATTCATCGATCGCCACAGCACATCCGAGAACTATACGTCTTCGCTGCTAGATTGGCCTAGTGCAATCAGCGATGGAAATGCCCCACGGTCATCTTGAAGATGGACTTTGCTCAGGCCTTTGATTCCATCGAATGGAGAAGCCTGTGTGCGATTTTTTACCTTTGTGCCTTCCTAGAGCTCTTGGTGAGCTCTGATAGATTCCATCCTTCTGACGTGATGACCCCCAAGTATAGGGGGTCAATCATAGTCCTTTCGATAAGTAAGAGTGTCGAACCCAACTAGGAGCAGAAGGAAATGATAAGCAGTTTTCAGCAAGGTATTCTGTGCAAGTGTTGTAAGTAACAATAGTAGATAGTTTTGTAGCAAGATAAGTGACAATAGTAACAAAGGTGCAGCAAGGTAGCCCAATCCTTCTTATAGCAAAGGACAGGCCTGGATGTACTCTTATATCAAGCAAGTGCTCCCGAGGACACATAGGAATTTTCTGTCTAGTCATGTTCATCATGTTGAGTTGATTCGCGTTCGCTACTTTGATAATTTGATATGTGGGTTGACCGGTGCTAACATGTTGTTCTTACTTGAACAAGCAACCTACTTATGATTAACCCCTCTCGCAAGCATCCGTAACTACGAAAGAAGAATTATGATAAATCTAACCATAGCATGAAACGTGTGGATCCAAATCAGTCACTTAAGAAGCAACGCATAAAATGGGGTTTAAGCTTCTGTCACTCTCGCAACCCATAATCTACTTGTTACTCCACAATGACTTCACTTAGGCCCATAACATGGTGACACTAGTAGAAAACAGGGCACTAGTCCCGGTTCCAGAGGGCCTTTAGTCCCGGTTCTGGAACCGGGACAAACCGATCGGGACTAATGCCCAAAATCTTTAGTCCCGGTTTGCTTACGAACCGGGACCAAAGGGGCTCCACGTGGCCTCTGCGGGCCACCCAGGCAGGAGGACCTTTAGTCCCGGTTGGTAACACCGACCGGGACTAAAAGGCAGCCACGCGTCAGCACCTGCCAGGAGCTGGAGTTTTTGTTTTTTGTTTTTTTTTTGAAAGGGGGGGGGGGTTTAGGGGTTTTCCTATTGTGTTTCCCCCTTTTATTTTTGTGATTACCATTTTTATTTTACGCTTTTCATTCGACTCGATGCTAGCTACTACATATAGCAATGAAGGAAACATTACACAACATCGTCATGATCAATATATAGAGAGACGTGACCTCTCTTTCTCCGTGCTTGGTCGAACAATATGCAACAAGTTTTCGTAAATCTATTCGACGCTATTACATATAGTACACGTTCATGCATATATACAATATAACATCTCTTACGATCCTAACGTCGTCTATTACCAAGATTGCATTCGACATCCTTATGGTATTCTCCGTCTTTAGGTATGACATGCTCAACAAAGAATCCCGCCAATTCCTCTTGAATTGCTCGGATGCGATCAGTTGGTAGGAGTTTGTCCCGCTTCCGCCAGATCTAATTTAAAGAAGGGGGTCAATATATGAATGAAACGCAACACAATTGATGGTAATAAAATAAAAATGTGAATATTGTTTACGTACTTCAAATTGTTGTAAAGATATGCCCCGGCCCCGCTCAGAGGTCGAGTGGCGAATGAACTCGCAAACGTAGTAGGCACATAAATTAGTCCCGGTTGCCTGCAACAAGCACTTTACGAGAATAGAGTTCAATCAAAATGATAACCAAGCATGATAATGGTATTGAAACTAGCATCAATGAGAGATGTGCGGTACTAGAGTAGTACTTACTTTAGGCTGTACAAATTGCAGCTCCGGTTTCTAGCTGACACCCTTAACCTTTTTGGTGAACTTTTTCCAAACCCTGCCCGGCAAAGAAAATGATTACTTGATATCAAAAAATGAACGAAAGTTGCCGATATGGTGCGATGATGATTGAACTTAGTTCTGAAGCATTTGCCTCATGTTCGTCCACTCCTTAGGGTCTTTACGTCTCGAGTCCAAGACAGTTACTTTTCCCTCTTCAAGCTAAATGTCTAGTAGAATAAAGTGGAAACTGCGCACGCATAACTCGTTAATTGCACTTAACCTCGAGTAAGCGAAACAGAATGTGCACAAGATAGTAACACTCACTTGAAGTTGTAAGGAAATAGTATTTCCTTTCTGCTTTTTTGTTCAAGTAACGCCTTTAGCAAGTTGTTCTCTGTTTCGGCGGGAAAATCTCGTAACGTAGGTTCATTTATGAAATTTGGATCAATGAACCCAATGTCATAGATTTGTTGGTGTTTGCATTCGAGGATCTTCAATCTGCATAATATAGTGTGAGGATAATTAATACATGCAATGAACGAGCTGAGCTAGAGACTTAATTACAGAAAAAAAAATACTTACAGACAATAGGAACTGACGATAGTTTTGTCGAGTTCCTTTTGATTGTATAACTGAAATATTTCTTCAAATTCAACGAACAACACCTGCTCTCCATTGAAGAAGTGCTCATCTTTAATTCCCACAAAGATATTGTCGGCCCCGTCCTTGCAGGCTTTCAAGTACCATTCATGCAATCGTCGCATCATCGTTGGTAGACGGTCGAGCTCCTCACGTGTGACGAGAGGCTTCCCGTTCACGTATTTTAAGGTTTGTACTACCTCAGCCGTTTCAAACTGTACCGAGTCGGGTAAGTAATCATCAGCAGTGATAGCAAGACCAGTGTCCGCTTTCTCTGGATCATTAGCGATATCTGTAACCACCTTGAGCGGAGGACACGATTGCAGTTCTTGTTCGCCGAGCTGTGGAGTTGTTTTCCCACTTCTTGAGCCACTTCTACTTAAGCTTCCCGACCGCCTCGCTTCATCATGTTTCTTTTTAATACATCGGTCATAGTTTGATGGCGGCGGAGACGGTGGTGGTCGCCTAAGGGCATCCAGAGTTCGCTTCACTTTCACCGAATCTATTTTCTCCTCTTTAGGTGGGCGTTTCGGTGCAAGCTGACATTTCACTTCGGCATCCACGATCTCGTCGAGTTCCTCCTCAGACCTCTCGTAGGGTAACTTGGGAGGAGGCTTGAGGCTTGGGCCATATCTGAATCCCCTCTGTTTCGTACAGCTGCTAGCCGCCGCAGCGGCGGCGCCTCTCTTCCGCTGTTGCTTAGGCGGCGGAGGAGGCGGAGTTCGATGACGCGGCGGAGACAGCTGAGGCGGAGTAGGATTCTGCTGAGGGGCCTCCTCCGTCGGAGTCCGCTGAGGCGGCGGAGACGGCTGACGCGCCGGAGATGACTCAGGCAGCGGAGACGGTTGACGCACCGGAGACGACTCAGGCACCGGGGCCTCCTCCGCCTGAGTCTGCTGAGGCGGCATCCAGTATGGAAGCACGATGTGTTCCTTTCTCCATAGACAGGTAGTCCTTAAGGCATGTCGAAGAAGAAGCTCCCCTTCACCTGTAGGGTACTCAAGCTCCAGCCCATCAAATCCGTCCATTATTTCATCCACCCCGACAATAGCAAAGCCAGCTGGAACCGGAGTGCAATGGAAAGTTGCATCAGGTCGAGGAGGTAAGACAGAGCCGACCGCCGCCTTAAAGGTCAGGTTATGGCATTTTGCCATTAGCACACAAAGTTCATTATGCGTGATACCATCCACGGGGTAGCGAGGAGCCGTGCTATCAGGATGAACTAGCTCAGTGGAAGCCAAGCTGCTTCTCCGCTGAGATGGTGGGGTAGCTTCGTGGGTAGTCTCCAATGAAGGATCTTCGTGCCGCTGAGATGGTTGGCGGGTAGCTCGCTAGCTCTCAAGTGCCTCTAGTTTCGCTAATCTTTCATTCAACTTATGCATTTCGCTTGCTTCCTCTTTCTTCTTTCTCTGTCGGCTTCTGTAACCAGCGCTGTCGGGAAACCCAACCTTCCACGGAACGGAGCCTGATGTGCCTCGTGTTCGTCCAGGGTGTTCAGGATTCCCGAGGGCAAATGACAGCTCATCCTTCTCTCTGTCGGGAACAAACGTCCCTTCCAGCGATTTCTTGATTGTTTCCTCAAGCTTTTTGAATGGTATTGCAAGTTGAGCTTTCGTCCAGACACACTTCCCTGTTTCTGGGTCCAATGTTCCCCCAACCCCGAAGAACCAAGTCATTGCCCGATCTGGCCAGTGCAATGTCTCTGGTTGGACATCTTTAGCAAGCAGGTCTTGCTCAGCTTTGTCCCACGTAGCCCGGACTTTTCTGTAGCCACCTGACCCCGTAACATGGTGATACTCCTTCCTTGCGGCATTTTTCTTATTTGTAAGTGACATGTTCTTAGCCTTCTCCGATTTCTTGTAGGCCACAAATGCGGGCCAGTGATCTCTCATCTTCTCATATTGACCTCTGAATTCTGGAGTCTTGTCTTTCTCGACAAACTTCCTGTTCAATACTTTCTTCCAGTTCTTGAATAGTTATGCCATCTTCTTAAGAGAAAACGCCCTAACCTTTCGCTGTATAACTGGGTTATTCGGATCCTCCTCTGGCGGTAGACTGAAATTTCTAATCAGATTGGTCCAAAGATCATCTTTCAGTCTATCGTTGACATAAGGAACTTGAGGGTCCTTCTTCTTATTCCATTCTTGGCAGCTGATCGGGACGAGGTCCCTAACAACCACTCCGCACTGATGTATAAATTTGTTCTTGGTCCGGTAGGGAGCAATCGGTTGGCCTTCTGGTGAGACTTCTTCGATCATGAACCTTTCATGCGCGTCCAACCTTCTCATCGGGCCTCGTCTCCTTACCGAAGTGGAGCTCGATCCGGATGGCTAATTAAAAGAAGAAAGAAGCGTTAATATATGTACATACAAAAAAATTAATGCATCTAGTCAGCAGAGGATTAATTAATATATACCTCACCGGACTTTGAAGCAGTTATGGCTCCCTTCTCCATTCGATCACCGGAGCCGTCATGATCTCCTTCGTCCCCAGTTCGATCACCGGAGCAGTCATGATCTACTTCCTCATCACCGGAGCCACCATCCTCTCTTTCCTTACCATCGGTCTCGTTGAGAAACGACAAGCAGGTGAGATCGATATCACCCTCTCGTATTATATCCCCCAACAACTGTTCTTTTTCTAAGTCTCTGTCCGCCATAGTTTCTGCAAATATTACAACGTGGCAATATACAACCATGAGAGATGGATTAGTGGGAAACATCATGCAAAGTTCACAAGTTTTATAACAGTCAGTTTCAGACGATCGTCGAGGACTCCTCCCCCCTTTTGTCCTTAATCTTGTTTTGACCACACAAATTGCATATGACCTCGGATTTAGATGATTTTTATATCAAAATCGACCATTTCTAGCTGCCGACCAAGCTACGCGTTCGCCAGGTGGGCGCATTGACCATCCGCCATCGGGCATCAGGGCAGCTTCAAGTGCCACAGCGGAGCACGACCAGGACGGCACACGCGAAGGGTGACAACACAGTGCATGCAAGTGCCACAACGGAGCACGACCAGGACCGCCTCTCTCATGGTCGTTTGTAGTGAAGGCTAAATGGCCCAATATGCTTAGCGTAGTATTTTGACGGGGATGGTGGGTTTCGGGTTCGGGTAATAAAATGACATGGACTGTCTCATTTTAAAATCTCACTGTGGGGGATACGGCATAGTAAACATATGTAAGTAATAATAAAATGACATGGACTGGACATTGATACAGTAAACATATACGGCGATACGGGATACGGCAATTAATAAACAAGAGCTCTCAAAAAGCAACAAGCCATCAGCAACAACATGCAAGCCATGTTCAATGGGCTCACTGTGGGGGCAGAGGCCGGCACGGCGACGTCGAGGCCGGCAGGGGCACGACGACGGCGACAGGGCAGGGGGAGGCGACGGCGGGGAAGGGCGAGGCGACGGAGACGGCGGGGAAGGGCGAGGCGACGGCGACGGCGGGGCAAGGCGAGGCGATGGCGACATAGGGGCAGGGCGCGATGACGGCGACGACGACGTAGGGGCAGCGGCGCGACGACGGCGGGGCAGGGCGAGGCGACGGCGACGGCGACGGCGGGCCAGGCGACGGCGACGGCGGGGCAGGGCGAGGCGACGGCGACGGCGACGTAGGGGCAAGGCGCGGCGACGGCGACGACGACGTACGGCGGGGCAGGGCGAGGCGACGGCGATGGCGGGGCAGGACGCGGCGACGGCGACGGGGAGGAGGGAGCGCGAGGAGGTCCGGCGCCGGCGATGGGCAGCGGGCTCGGGGACGGCAGGGCGACGGCAAAATCCGACTGCCTGGCGGCGTCGATGTCGTCGTCGGCGCCGAGGAGAGAAGAAACTGCAATGGATTGGAAAAACTGCTAAGTCCCGCTTATATAGCCCCCCCCCTTTAGTCCCGGTTGGTGGCTCCAACCGGGACTAATGCCCCCCTTTAGTCCCGGTTGGAGCCACCAACCGGAACTAAAGGTCAATTTTCAGCAGCCCAAAGGGCGGGAAGCATGGACCTTTAGTCCCGGTTGGTGGCTCCAACTGGGACTAAAGGGGACATTAGTCCCGGTTGGAGCCACCAACCGGGACTAAAGGGCCGTGCTTCCCGTACCAAAAGTTTAGTCCCACCTTGCTAGTCGAGAGGGGCTCGGAATGGTTTATAAGTGCTACTGCCGGTGCCCTCTCGAACTCATCTCTATTGCAGGCAGTAAATGCCTATTTGACGCCCTGTTGGGCCTGCTAGCACTGCGGGCCTGCATCCTGGCCCATTTGTAGGGTGTGTAGTCGTATGCAGGCCGTTGTGCCTAGTAGGCGGGCCTTTTTTGCATATATTATGATTTTATTTTTATTTTTTGCATAGGTTATTTTTAGTTATATAATTTTAGTTGCATAAATTTTATATAATTTTAGTTGCATAAGTTTTATTTTTTTATTGGTTCTTTTTAGTTGATTCCTTTTGCTATTAGAGTTTTATAAAAGCTTTTTAGTTTCTATTAAAGCTTGTAACAAAATATACTTTATGAAAATTCATTTTACTATTAAAGTTTTTAATTAAATATCTTTTCTGCATTCAATATGCACCATTCAAAGCCACATCATCACTTTTCAACCCTTTTCGGACTTCATTTGCTATTTTTCATGCATTTCATGATTTATTTTGAGCTAAGATGACCCTGAGATTGAAAAGCACTGCAAATGAACTCTGAAATGGTTGAAAATTGCTATGGTATCATAATTTCACCCACGTAGAATGTGCTAAAAAGTTGAGAGGGTTACGGCAAAAACTGGATGCACTTCGTGTACGAACTGGACAATCTCTTTCGAAGTGTCAGGGTTTTGGACGAAAACTCTTCTGTTACAAAAGGATTTCAATTTTTTAAACATATTTGAACTCAAGACTTTTTCTGCATTCAATATGCACCATTCAAAGCCACATCATCACTTTTCAACCCTTTTCGGACTTCATTTGCTATTTTTCATGCATTTCATGATTTATTTTGAGCAAAGATGACCCTGAGATTGAAAAGCACTGCAAATGAACTCTGAAATGGTTAAAAATTGGCATGGTATCATCATTTTACCCACATAGCATGTGCTAAAAAGTTGAGAGGGTTACGGCAAAAACTGAATGCACTTCGTGTACAAACTGGACAATCTCTTTCGAAGTATCAGGGTTTCAGACGAAAACTCGTCTGTTACAAAGGCATTTCATTTTTTTAACTTATTTCAACTCCAGACTTTTTGTGCGTTCAGTATGCACCATTCGAAGCCACGTCATCAATTTTCAACCCTTTCTGACTTCATTTTCTATTTTTCATGCATTTCATGATTTATTTTGAGCTAAAATGACCCTGAATTGAAAAGCACTGCAAATGAACTCTGAAATGGTTGAAAGTTGGCATGGTATCATCATTTCACCCACATAGCATGTGCTAAAAAGTTGAGAGGGTTACGGCAAAAACTGGATGCACTTCGTGTACAAACTAGACCATCTCAACTTTTTAGCACATGCTATGTGGGTGATTTTAGTTAATATTTTAGTTGATTTTTTTAGTTCATTCTTTTTAACAAATAAATACTTTGGTAATTTTAGTTAATATTATTTTGATTCTTTTTAGTTCATTCTTTTTAGTTAATGTTTTAGTTGATTCTTTTTAGTTAATATTTTAGTTTATTCTTTTTAGTTCATTCTTTTTAATAAATAAATACTTTGATAATTTTAGTTAATATTATATTTAACTGCAGTGATATTGTAGATCAAAGCCATCATCAGAATTGTTGTGGAGAGAAAGTCTTCACTTTTTCTTCGCGTGTGTCCCTTGCTTATTGCGCCGTAACCATGGACAATCTTCATCACATACATCACAATGCTTCAGAAAGCTTGCTCACATCATACTAAATATTCTTACACACAAACCGTACTTAAACAGGGACATAATAGAAATAATAGTTTAGATATCCATTACAGAAAGTACTGCATAATTGAAGATACCAATCCTACTCTTCCGGATTGCAAGCCTACTCGTCCGAATCAGGAGACCCCCAAGCACTACATAATAGAGATAAAAGTGTTCGCCATTGCAAACACTACTCGTCGTCCGGATCAGAATACCCCCAAGCAGGAGATACTAGCGGTACGAGGTGACGCTGCCCATAATTGAATATTCCAATCCTGCGGTACAACTCGTATGCAACATACCCATCTATTGTTGCATACTCAATGTTGATAGGGTCAAGTGGGGTCTTCTCCCAATGTTGGTGCCCTGACTTGGGGAATTTTGTCTTCATATCAGCGTAGTCCTCGTCGATCAGGGCGACTGCCATATCAGCCATTGAAGTATTGTCATGCTCAAGCCTGAACCTGCCCTGAAGATCAATGTGGCATTCAGCTGGTATCTCAATACCCCAGGTGCGCCTCATCTTGATCTTGTCATTCGTTATATCAACGCTAGCAAAATATATGCCGCTGCGAAGGAACTCCATGAGTTTTGGACAGTGCTTGTCACTACTGCAACAACAAAATGGAACAAATGTGTTAAATACTGGTGCAACAAGTATATTTTAGAACAAGTATAATAAGAATCATAACAAGTATATTTTAGAACAAGTATAATAAGAATCATAAAAAGTATATTTCGGCACAAGTATAATATAGGAATCATAACAAGTATAATAAGAATCATAACAAGTATAATTCGGAACAAGTATAATAAGAATCATAACAAGTATAATAAGAATCATAGCAAGTTTCCTATTCCTATGCATTTCCTATCCTATGAATCAAAAGAAGCCCCTAAACTATGACATGTTCTCCCACGATAGCCAATATGCAACTACAAGGAAAATTCTTATGCAATTTTCCTATCCTCCTATTCCTATTCCTATGCAATTTTCCTAATCCTCCTATTCCTATTCAATTTTCTATTCCTATGCAATTTTCCTATGATCGAATCAAAGAAAAGCCCCAATTTTCCTATGAATCAAAGAAAAGCCCCAATTTTGCTATGAATCAAAGAAAAGCCCCAATTTTCCTATGCATTTTTCCTATGAATCAAGGAAACTATGACATGTTCTCGACATTCCCAATCCTCCTATTCCTATGCAATTTTCCTATCCTATGAATCAAAGAAAAGCCCCAATTAAAACTATGACAAGTTTCGTATTACCTTGCCCACTGGAAGACCATGCCATGTTGCTTCAAACAAAGTTGGACGACGGCAACATTGCGACCATCGGCCGTGTACTCGAGATCAAGGCTCATGAACTTGCGTTTCTCCTCTTGAAGCCATTCCTCGAACATGGAAAGAAAACCCTCGACATTGGCGCTGTCGTTCGTGGAGACAACATGGAGATTGGTCGTGCCATGTGCGAGCATGTTCCCGTAGCGAGTTCGTGGATTCATGGTGTAGGATGGGGAAGAAGCAGAGAGGAGAGGGAGATGAACAGAAATGGAGGCCGGTCGCGTTACTGTAGCGTTTTCGATGTATATGATCTCGCGCGGACAACTTCCAAGGCGCGGGATTTGAACGGTTGAGACCTTTAGTCCCGGTTTGAGCCACGAACCGGGACTAAAAGGGGTCGCGCCAGGCGAACGGTTGCCACCACCCCTTTAGTCCCGGTTGGTGTCACCAACCGGGACTAAAGGTCCCGTTCGAACCGGGACTGATGGCCCCCGAGGCCCGGCCGGCGCCCTGGCCTCACGAACCGGGACTGATGCTCCCATTAGTCCCGGTTCGTAAGTGAACCGGGATTAATGCCCTTATCCTGGCCTCAACCAAAGCCCTGTTTTCTACTAGTGTGAAGTGTCATGTAGTCGACATTCACATAACACCACTAAGAGAAGTAACTGTAGGGGAACGCGACAGAAAACAAAAAATTCCGGTATAGCGAGCACGCCCAGGACCACTATGGAGACTGCATACAAGGTTTGATCTGATCCGTACCGACTCGAAGCGCAGCGGAAGAAGAGTCGGTGGAGATCGTTGGTGCAGATCCCCGCAGCTAGGATTTTACAACCTCCCAACCGCGAGGATGTACTCCCTCGTCGGACAGCCCTTCGGGAGGCGGTCGGACAGTCCCTCAGACGATGTCACGGACAGCCCTTCGGGAGGACCTTCGAAACTCGGACGGTCACTCGGACAGCCCTTCGGGAGGACCTCTCAAACTAAGACGATCACTCGGACAGCCCTTCGGGAGGACCTCTCAAACTAAGACCGAAACTACGATCTCTCTACAGAGTTGCACACATACGGTGTCATCTATCCGGCAGGGCTTCGCCGTCCAGAACTAGTTCCCACCGGAACCCAGACAGCCTTTCGGCTCTACAAAACTATTTTGCTGGGAGGGAGAGAGAAGCCAGAAATGTCTATGGCATGTGTATGAGAGCAAGCATGAGGTTTGGGGTAGCCCCCTCACCTCCTATTTATAGGAAAACCAAGGGGTAAAGTTGCCATTCCAAAAACCCAAAAATACCCATGAAGGAACACTTCCACAAGGGCATTTTAGGGAACTAATGGAGCAAGTGGGGCTCCACCATGGAGCCCACATGTGGCCGGCCAAGCCCTCATGGGGGGCCCCCAAGGGGGGCTTCCTTGGCTCCCAAGTTCTTCTAGAAACCTTTTTGGAAATATCCAAAAAGGTGCTTTCCCAAAAATATCCAAAAAGCACTTTCACTATTCACGACGACATTTTTCAGCGTCTGATCGAACTGAAAATATTTATGTGGGCTTAGAACATTTCCAGTACCCACTAAAATAATTTTCAATGCGGTCCGGAACAATTCTGGATTAGTGATTTTCATCTGCGAAAAGCATCTGAAGTGGTTCCGGCAGCTCCGGAACATTTCCGGTTTTTCTTCCGGAAAATTCCCAGAAGTTTCCATAATGATTCTGGCACCCTCCAAGAATTATCAAGCATGTGCCAAAACCAATTTGACTTAATGGTATCCCCTGAAACAACTTTTCAGTTTTTACCGAAACTGTTCCGGTGTTCTCTCTGCGGAACTTTTCCGCTGTCCGAAACTTTTCCGGTGTCCGAAACTTTTTCGGTGATTTTCTCTCAGACTCCCTGTCTAGTATTCAGCAGATAGATGACCCTTAAGCGTGTGACCCTATAGGTTCGGTGAAGCATAGACATGACCCGGAACCCCTTCCGATCAATGATCAACATCGGAGTCGTGGACACCCATATTGACCCCTATACCCACACGAATGAATATTCGAGTGAACCTCCAGTTGCCGTGTGCTATTCCTGTTGCTTCGCGATATTTCAAAAACACCCGAGGTGAGATTTTCTGCATCCCCGTGGATCAACAACTTGTCCACTATGCAAGTTACCTCGTTACCGGTTTTGTTCTCTTTTTTTTCATGTTCCGGCATCCCTGTGATCAAATCACACTGTGTCTGGCCAGAGGATGATGGATACCGTAACACCGAGAGGGCCCGAGAATATCTCTCCATCGTCGGAGGAGCAAATCCCAATCTTGAGCTATTAAGTTACTTGCCATACTTTTCCGTGAACCCGTAAGCCGCCGTAATAGCCACCCAGTAACGGATGACGTTTAACAAACCCCAAAGTTCACGAAGCAAGCACAAAGGAACTCGATACTCTCATGGTCAAAGGAGTTATGCAAACATTAACTATATCTGTGTTATTTAACCATTAACTTGTGACAAATGAATCTCATAGCATAACATCAATTTGGGTCGATTCAACACAAGTGTTCTACCAACATCGTGCCCTCAAAATTGCCGGCATAGCCATGCCCATGATCCGGAAAACAGGATCATCCTGCAATACTTGAGCCAGTCTTAGAGGCAAGACTAGGAATACAATTTACCGTTTATTATACCACACGTGCACATGAGTTTCCCTCCAAGCCTTGTGGTTACTGCAGACTCGAGAATCATTGCAGTTATAGCATGGATCATAAACATTCATTACAAACTCGGAGATACAAAATAACTGTTATTACTGCCTCTAGGGCATATCTCCTACGGTCTCCCACTTGCACTAGAGTCATAATCCAGTTACATGGCTTCCCTAACACCAATGGCTATCCGGTGTTGCTCATGCTTTGCTCGTGGTAGAGGCTTTGTCATCGGGTCTGACACATTCAGATCCGTGTGAACTTTGCGTACTTCCACTAAACCTTCGTCGACATGATGTCGAATGAGTTTATATTTGCGTTGAATATGCATTGTCTTATGGTGCGAACATGGCTCCCTTGCCTGGGCCATGGCGCCACTATTATCACAATAGATCTTCACCGGGTCCAGAGCACTTGGAACCACACCAAGGTCTTCAAGAAATTGCTTGATTCCGACAGCCTACTTGGAGGCTTCTGAAGCAGCAACATATTCCGCCTCCGTTGTAGAATCCGCCACAGTCTTTTGTTTGGAACTTTTCCAATCAACTGCGCCGCCGTTCAATATGAAAACATAGCCAGATTGAGATTTAAAGTCATCTGGGTCAGTCATGAAGCCTGCATCAGTGTAACAACTTACAATGAGTTCTTCATCACCTCCGTACACAAGGAGTAAATCCTTGGTCCTTCTGAGGTAGTTAAGAATACCCTTGACTGCGGCCCAGTGATCCAATCCTGGATCACCTTGGTACCGGCTGCTAACACTTAGCGCATAGGAAACGTCCGGTCTTGTACATAGCATGGCATACATAATAGAACCAACTGCCGAAGCATATGGAATATCATTCATTTGTACTCGCTCATCGAGGGTCCGAGGACACTAATTCTTGCAAAGCACTGTGCCAGGTGACATGGGGAGTAGGCCTTTCTTGGAGTTCTCCATGTTGAACCTTTTCAACACCTTGTCAATGTACGTGCTTTGGCTAAGCGCTATCAGGCGTCTTGATCTATCTCTATAGATTCTGATGCCCAATACATATGCCGCTTCGCCTAAGTCTTTCATTAAAAAACTCTTCTTCAATGAGTCTTTTATTTCGCTAAGAAAATTTACGTCATTTCCAATCAACAATATGTCATCCACATACAAGATTAGAAATGCTTTTGCGCTCCCACTAAACTTCTTGTAAACACAAGATTCTTCATCATTCCTGATGAAGCCAAACTCTTTGACCACTTCATCAAAACGAATGTTCCAGCTCCTTGATGCTTGCTTCAGACCATAAATGGCTTTCTGAAGCTTACATACCTTTCCAGCATTCTTAGGATCGACAAAACCTTCTGGCTGTATCATGTATACATCCTTTTCAAGGTTTCCATTTAGGAAAGCCGTTTTGACATCCATCTGCCATATTTCATAATCGAAATAAGCAGCAATTGCTAGTAATATCCGAACAGACCTAAGCATAGCTACGGGCGAGAAAGTCTCGTCGTAGTCTACCCCTAGAACTTGCGTGAACCCTTTCGCGACAAGTCTAGCTTTGTGGATAGTAATGTTACCATCCGCGTCCATCTTTCTTTTGAAAATCCATTTACAACCAATGGGTTTTATGCCATCTGGAAGTTCTTCCAAGTTCCAAACTTGGTTTTCGTACATGGATTTCATTTCGGATTTCATGGCCTTGTGCCATTCCCTTGAGCTAGGCCCCGCCATCGCTTCCTTGTAGTGCGTAGGTTCATCGTCTTCAAGAATGAAGATTTCGTTATGAAACCATTCAGGTGGCTGGATAGCCCTACCTGATCTGCGCGGTTCAGTTACAACATTGTCTGAAGTTTCCGCATCACATGCGACAACTTCCGGCTCGGTTGTAGGGATAATTTGCGGAATTACTTCCGGTTCCTTAGCCATATCAACGATTGCCGAAGATTCACTAATCTCATCAAGCTGTACTGTCCTCCCACTCAATTCTTTAGCGAGAAATTCTTTCTCAAGAAAGACTCCGTTTTTAGCGACAAACACTTTGTGCTCGGAGGGTAGGTAGAAGGAATACCCAACTGTTTCTTTTGGATAACCTACAAAGTTACATTTGTCTGATCTGGGATCGAGTTTGGTAGGTTGTAAACGTTTTACATGTACCTCACATCCCCAAATTTTAAGATGCGACAAACTGGGTTTCCTCCCATTCCACATTTCATGTGGTCTCGTCTTAACAGACTTAGACGGTGCTCTGTTTAGTGTGTGAGCGGTAGTTTCTAGTGCGTGACCCCAAAAAGATATCGGCAGATCTGTAAGAGACATCATCGACCTTACCATGTCCAACAGGGTTCGGTTACGTCTTTCCGATACTCCGTTTCTCTGTGGAGTTCCGGGAGGCGTAAGCTGTGAAACGATTCCACGGTCACTCAGATGTTGGCCAAACTCATGACTAAGATATTCGCCTCCGCGATCAGACCGCAGAAACTTAATCTTTTTGTTATGATGATTTTCTGCCTCATTCTGAAATTCTTTGAACTTTTCAAAGGTTTCTGACTTATGCTTCATTAAGTAGATATAGCCATACCGACTTAAATCATCAGTAAAAGTTACGAAATAGAAATACCCACCCCGTGCGGCTGTGCTCATTGGACCACATACATCACTATGTATTATTTCCAATAATTCACCCGCCCGTTCAGGATGACCCGTGAACGGCGTCTTGGTCATTTTCCCCATTATACAAGCTTCACATGTGTCAAATGATTCAAAATCAAAGGACGGTAAAACCCCATCTCTCTGGAGTCTTTGCATGCGTTTCTTTCCGATGTGGCCAAGCCGACAGTGCCACAAGTAAGTGGTGGTGGTATCAGCCTTCTTAAGGCGTTTAGCATTCACGTTAAAGACACCATTTTCACATTCAAGATTTAGTATGAAAAGGCCCCCAACAATGGGTGCAAATCCATAAAACATATCCTTACAATAAAGTGAACAACCATTGTTCTCAGACTTGTAGGAGTACCCATCGTGCACTAAACATGATCCAGAGATAATGTTTCTACACAACAACGGAACAAAATAACAGTTACTTAGTTCCAAAATAAATCCTGAAGGGAGACGTAGAGGCATAATGCCGACGGCTTGAGCGGCGATCCCAGCGCCGTTCCCGACACGCATCACGACTTCATTCTTTGCCAGCTTGCGCACCTTCTGAAACCCCTGTATCGAGTTGCAAATGTGTGCAACCGATCCGGTATCAAATACCCAAGACTTAGAATTTTTGCTAGCAAGCAAAACGTCAATGACATTAACTTGTATAACAATTATACCTTTTCCGGTTTTCCCGGACTTCTTATCTTCCAGATACTTCTTGCAGTTTCTCTTCCAGTGTCCTGTGCCCTTGCAGTAGAAGCACTCAGTTTCATTCTTGGCTTTGCCCTTAGATTTGCGTTGGAAGCCGGTCTTACCGGCGCCCTTGCCCTTCTTTGGCTTGCCCTTTTTGAAACTGGCAGTTTTATTCACAAGCAACACTTGCTTGCGATTTTTCCGCAGTCCTCCTTCAGCAGTTTTCAGCATGGCAAGCACCTCATTAGGTGTTTTGTCCATCCCATTCATGTTGTAGTTCATGACAAAACCTTCGTAAGAAGGGGGGAGTGAACTGAGCAACATGTCCATAACATGCTCTTCTGGAAGTGGAAATTCCAGGGTTTTAAGCCTTTCAGTGTAGCCAATCATATTGACTACGTGCTCGCCAACTGAACTGCCCTCAGCCATCTTGGTCTCCATCATCATTTTCATGATATCAAAACGTTCAGACCGTGCATTAAACTTGTACAGAGCATCCAGATCCTTGATCATATCAAAGGAGCTATGGAATTCAAAACATTTTTGAAGCTCTGAACTCATGCAAGACAGCATGAGGCACTGCACTAAGTTGAAATCATCATCCTTAGTGGCCCAGACATTTTGTTCATCTGCCGGGGCGGTTGCCGCCGGCTTAGGTGGAAGAGGTCCGTCAAGCACGTACACTTTCTTAGCACTCCTCAGGACAATCCTCAGGGTACGGACCCAGTCCGCATAGTTGTTTCCATTCGCAGCTAACTTCTCTTTCTCTAACATCGGGCCTAAGTTGAACGCGCTATTGCGAGCCATTTGATCTACAACGGAAAACACAAGTTCACTTAGACTTTGTTCATAATGATTTTTGCACTAGTGAATAAACAATTTTATTCTAAAGTGCGCTCCCACTCAAATCAATATCTCTCAATATTGATTATGAGTGATTCAAGATCCAAATATCAATTCAACATCATAGAATCATCATCTCATGACGAGGATTTCAATTGGTAGGCCAACTTGCCAATCATATCTCTATATGACTCTTGTTCATCTTTCGATGCGTGTGTTCCGAGCTCAGGACGATCCTGCCATGAACGTCAAGACAACCAAGTGATCTTGCTGCGAGGTCTGACCTCACCCGCCTTACATTTCTCCAATCGTTCGTACCCATGCATCCATGGCGCACCCCGAAAGGATAGATGCTGTGACGGTGCTACACTTGGGAGAACACTAACTACTTGATATTTTTAGTGAGAGATCACCCTAATAAAAAGCGACTACCGCGCAATCAAGAAGGGTGCATCAAGAGGGATAAACATCTTAGGCAATTCATAATAGCATGATATGGTATAGCCCCTTCTGACGGAGAAGTCAAGTATTTCTTCGTCTTCGGCATTCGCGTCGGTGTTCACCTTTGCGAAGATTGCCACCACCTTGTCGATGCACCAGATAATATTGCTATCTCTATAGCTAATAAAATAATTGCATTACATAAGGTTGACACGCAGGTCATTAAAGTGCAATCATATGGCTCCAGCCATCATGCCGAACCATGACACGCAGGTCATGTTAATTACATCATATAGTCATCTCATACATAATCAAATTAATATGAGACTTGCTATACCACATCACATGCAAACCATCCTGCAAAACCAAGTTAGACGCCTCTAATCGGTTTATGCAAAATTTTATTTTACGTGGCTTCTAAGGTTTTGACTCAAACCGCAGTTACCAACGCTCATCATCAAGTATGATAATTCAAGTTGCTAGATTAACTTTCCAGGGTGTATGAAACACGAGATAATAAAATCTCGAGCCCCATACTAAACTTCGTCATACGCGTGACCCCCGTGCAGATCATATCTGCATTGCCCTTTCGTCTGCGAAACATCCATCTTTCTTTAACTATGGTGGAACCCAAAGAACTGTTAGCACTTCGTTGATCTGTCAATCAGCATACTCAGGAGCAGTATGAAAGGATCGCGGATTGCCAGAACTTTGTGAGATTCCACCATGCCGTCAAGATCAGGACTACGCAAATTCACGGGAAGCAACAGGAACATCGGGTAACAGATTTCATCTGCTACCCGCACAAATAATTTTCAGTAATAGATCTCATCTACTACAAAATTATACTATGCAATACCCATACATCTCATGTACTCTAGATCATAACATGCATCTACGCATAGCCTGGCTCTTGATGCCACTGTAGGGGAACGCGACAGAAAACAAAAATTTCCGGTATAGCGAGCACGCCCAGGACCACTATGGAGACTGCATACAAGGTTTGATCTGATCCGTACCGACTCGAAGCGCAGCGGAAGAAGAGTCGGTGGAGATCGTTGGTGCAGATCCCCGCAGCTAGGATTTTACAACCTCCCAACCGCGAGGATGTACTCCCTCGTCGGACAGCCCTTCAGGAGGCGGTCGGACAGTCCCTCGGACGATGTCACGGACAGCCCTTCGGGAGGACCTTCGAAACTCGGACGGTCACTCGGACAGCCCTTCGGGAGGACCTCTCAAACTAAGACGATCACTCGGACAGCCCTTCGGGAGGACCTCTCAAACTAAGACCGAAACTACGATCTCTCTACAGAGTTGCACACATACGGTGTCATCTATCCGGCAGGGCTTCGCCGTCCAGAACTAGTTCCCACCGGAACCCAGACAGCCTTTCGGCTCTACAAAACTATTTTGCTGGGAGGGAGAGAGAAGCCAGAAATGTCTATGGCATGTGTATGAGAGCAAGCATGAGGTTTGGGGCAGCCCCCTCACCTCCTATTTATAGGAAAACCAAGGGGTAAAGTTGCCATTCCAAAAACCCAAAAATACCCATGAAGGAACACTTCCACAAGGGCATTTTAGGGAACTAATGGAGCAAGTGGGGCTCCACCATGGAGCCCACATGTGGCCGGCCAAGCCCTCATGGGGGGCCCCCAAGAGGGGCTTCCTTGGCTCCCAAGTTCTTCTAGAAACCTTTTTGGAAATATCCAAAAAGGTGCTTTCCCAAAAATATCCAAAAAGCACTTTCACTATTCACGACGACATTTTTCAGCGTCTGATCGAACTGAAAATATTTATGTGGGCTTAGAACATTTCCAGTACCCACTAAAATAATTTTCAATGCGGTCCGGAACAATTATGGATTAGTGATTTTCATCTTCGAAAAGCATCTGAAGTGGTTCCGGCAGCTCCGGAACATTTCCGGTTTTTCTTCCGGAAAATTCCCAGAAGTTTCCAGAATGATTCTGGCACCCTCCAAGAATTATCAGGCATGTGCCGAAACCAATTTGACTTAATGGTATCCCCTGAAACAACTTTTTAGTTTTTACCGAAACTGTTCCGGTGTTCTCTCTGCGGAACTTTTCCGCTGTCCGAAACTTTTTCGGTGATTTTCTCTCAGACTCCCTGTCTAGTATTCAGCAGATAGATGACCCTTAAGCGTGTGACCCTATAGGTTCGGTGAAGCATAGACATGACCCGGAACCCCTTCCGATCAATGATCAACATCAGAGTCGTGGACACCCATATTGACCCCTATACCCACACGAATGAATATTCGAGTGAACCTCCAGTTGCCGTGTGCTATTCCTATTGTTTCGCGATATTTCACAAACACCCGAGGTGAGATTTTCTGCATCCCCGTGGATCAACAACTTGTCCACTATGCAAGTTACCTCGTTACCGGTTTTGTTCTCTTTTCTCGTTTTCGTGTTCCGGCATCCCTGTGATCAAATCACACTGTGTCTGGCCAGACGATGATGGATACCGTAACACCGAGAGGGCCCGAGAATATCTCTCCATCGTCGGAGGAGCAAATCCCAATCTTGAGCTATTAAGTTACTTGCCATACTTTTCCGTGAACCCGTAAGCCGCCGTAATAGCCACCCAGTAACGGATGACGTTTAACAAACCCCAAAGTTCGCGAAGCAAGCACGAAGGAACTCGATACTCTCATGGTCAAAGGAATTATGCAAACATTAACTATCTCTGTGTTATTTAACCATTAACTTGTGACAAATGAATCTCATAGCATAACATCAATTTGGGTCGATTCAACACAAGTGTTCTACCAACATCGTGCCCTCAAAATTGCCGGCATAGCCATGCCCATGATCAGGAAAACAGGATCATCCTGCAATACTTGAGCCAGTCTTAGAGGCAAGACTAGGAATACAATTTACCGTTTATTATACCACACGTGCACATGAGTTTCCCTCCAAGCCTTGTGGTTATTGCAGACTCGAGAATCATTGCAGTTATAGCATGGATCATAAACATTCATTACAAACTCGGAGATACAAAATAACTGTTATTACTGCCTCTAGGGCATATCTCCTACAGTAACAACATACATATCATCAAAATATCGAACGAATACCAACTTCACAAGATTACTTATAACAAGACTTCTCCCATGTCCTCAGGAACAATAGTAACTACTCACACCTCATCAACATGTTCAAGATCAGAGGTATAATAATGGAGATTAAGGATCTGAACATAATAACTTTCACCAAGTAATCCAACAAGCATCAACTACAAGATGTAATCAACACTACTAGTAAACCACAGGTACCAATTTGAGGTTTTGAGACAAAGATTAAATACAAGAGATGAACTAGGGTTGGAGATGAGATGGTGCCGGTGAATATGTTGATGAAGATTGATCCTCCCATGAAGGAGGAAGCGTTGGTGATGACGATGGCTTCGATCTCCCCCTCCCGGAGAGGGATCCCCCTGGCAGAATCTGACTGCCGGAGTGCAAAAGGGCATCTACCCAGGTTTTCGCCTCGAGATGGTGGCGCTTCGTCCCGAGAGATTGCTTATGATTTTTTCTAGGGTAAAACACACCATATAGGAGAAGAGGGGGTCAGGAGGCCTGTAGGGGCCCCATAAGCCATCTGAGCGCGACCAAGGGGGTGGTCGTGCCTTATTGGCTTGTGGCCAGCAGGTGGCCCCCCTTTGGCATATTTTTGGCCCAATAATTCTTAAATATTCCATATAAATTCTCCATGAAGTTTCAGGTCATTTGGAGTCTGGTGATTTTTCTGCATTTTTCTTGGTTTCCCAGTTCAGAATTCCAGTTTCCAGATATTTCCCTCTTTGTGATGTACCTTGGATATTCAGAGAGAAAGGGCATAAGAATTGTATGATAATAAGGAATAATGGCCAAGAATAACACAAATATCAATAAGAAATCATGATGCAAAATGAACGTATCATGACCTCAAGTAAGCCATCGCGCTCAATGGCGTCAAGACACGGTGGATCGACTGCAAGCAGGGGTCGCACCAAGAAATCCTCTGTCACCGTACATCTTACTGCTGGTGGCAGTCTTTCCACAAAAGTTCAATCCGGGATCCTATCCTTCACTATTCCCTAGCCAATGAAATCCCGTTCCCCATGTTGCAATACCCTGATGACAGTTTGATCATCATGCATGTCGGGATCGAGTTTGCACACAGGCTGAAGGAGAACCTTGACTATTTCTCTTGTGTGATTGGTCTGGTGATCAATTACATCAAGAGTACGGCCGTGCCAATGCACGTTGATGGCGAGACCCCTCCTCCACTAGTTGGCCCATGAAGGGGATACATCCCAGGAGGCCTGAACAGCCCGAGTCCATTCCTGGAAATCACTCAACTAGGCCTACATCACCAAGCCCATATGGCTGACCTGCACCACAATGTTCATTCGCCTAAACCAAACATGGGGCATTCAAGACTGTTGCTGCCAATGGTGCTAGCAAATCTATAGGTCATGACACGATCAAGACAATGGTAACTTTCACCATTACTGTGTCATTACTATGTGGTCATACCGTTGGTGTACTCCCTGCTTCGTCACACCTACATAAGACGAAGCTAGGACAAACCTAAGAAAAGAATTTATGACATAGAGAGATCAACGATATCATGAGGCACCATTGTAACTATATTGTTCATATGAGAGAAAACATCCAGGAACAGTAGGGTGTTACCCCTCAAAAGGGGGGGGGGGGGTTGAACCTGCGCAAAAATATCCATGTGAAATCCCATACCTAGATCATACATCTAGCATTATTGTCACAAAATACCCAAATTATGAGTATTACCATGAAATTCCTGCGAGAGTTGGTGCCCTCCTTGGTGCTAACGTGTGCTGGAATAGTGATATAGGCGGAATCCTCTCCGGCAATCGTCGGGCCTCAAGGCCGATCAGCTCGTGTGTTTTGGCATGCTGCACATCATTGCCGATGACTTGGCGTGGCAGCCTATCTCCGCCACAATCCCTCGGGGGACGTTAGGATCATGCACTTTGTTGCTTGTCACTGTGTCATCATGTGCCTCAGCCCTTGGTTCCGCTCCAACTAACAGAGCCAGGTCTCAGGTGCTCCCTGAGATCTTCACAAGCCACGCGTACCAACAGTGCTGCTTCCAAGCTTGTTGGCATTATGGTTGCTTTTGACCATCTTACTCGCATTGGACCCTAGGTCAGGCAGTTAAGAGAACTCTACAATTCCGCCTCCATGGCAGAGGTGTATATGGCTAACAACAACTTCGCGCTACCGCAACCAACGCACCATCCCAAGAGATGTTGGATGCACACTTGAAGACCCCCATTGAAGGAGACTCGCCAGCAGTGAAAGTTGTCGAGGTCTCATGTGTCGTTCTCCTGGCTGATACGCAGTGCCTCGCTAGAGTCTGCTCGCAAGAGAAGAACTCTAGTCGGCACTGGCACGCGAACCATGCCAGGCCCCTCACCGGGGAGACGTCATAGATGTATCTACATTTTTTCCATGCTATATTTATATCATGGTATAGTTTTGGCGTCATTCTTTTTATTTTTTGTGAAGTAACGTATTAATTGAGTGCCAAATGGGAGTTGTTGTTTTTGGACTTTTCATGAAAATTAATTTTCCATGGCCCAAAAAAATCAAGGAAAATATGCCGGGAAATTTCAAGTAGAAATGAAGACAAAGCAAATGGACCCACCTAGGGATGTTGTGAGACCTGCATGGTAGGTCGACACGGACAAGAGCCTGGCCGCATGGGCTCCACAGGGAGACTCTCCACCTTTCAAAGCTATGGTTAATCATGTGTTTCAATCCTCATGACATCCATGGGGTGTTTGGCATACGCGTGTGTGGGGGGTGGGGTCGCTTGGAACTATGAGAAGAATGGAGTCTTTTCGGTAAGGAGTGCATGCAGAGGCTGGCTTATAATGAGTGCCCACATTGGTAAAACAGGTCAACATAGTGGAGCTTAACTTGGAATCTCATTTGGAAAGCCAATGTTTCCCACAAAGTCAACACTTTTTTATGGCATACGGCTACAAAAAGTCGCATCGTTTCAAAACTCAAGGCTTAGAAATCACCAGGTTGCTTGTAGTATGTGTACAATATGGTTAGCTATGTAAGAGCATATTTTTCATGTGCTCCTTGCATGTCCTAATGTTTGTGTTCTTCACTTGGCAGTTAGGAGTATTTGGAACCTTCCTGAGGATGAATTACTGATCCAGGACGGTCCAGATTGGTTTCTTCTATATTAAACAAGATATATGACACGTATCACTCAAAATTGTTGATTACTTTATGGAGGGCCTGACATATGAGGAATAATGCAATATTTGGGGATGGAAAGGCCTATATATATGCATTGTCATTGTTGGAACTAATCTTGTTATTAGTGCTAGATTTAGATTATTAAATTTAGTTTTTAGTTGAGTTGAGGCATCAGGCTGCTAGATATGTGAGGATGTGTACACATGCAAACTAACAGTGCCTAGTTAGTTAGTTGAGTCAGTCCTGGCTGAGATAGAGTGGGTGCATGTGCGGGCATCTATCTGATGTAGCATGCATGCACGTGTGTGTTGTACTGCTGTTGCATGATCCAGCTGCATAGCTGTTAGATAGGCTCGGACGTGGACCGAGTATTTAGCTAGGAAATATGGTGTCGGCCGAATCGTGTGGTGTCACCAAGAGGTTGTTACTCATGGCCTACACTACTGGCTAGTGGCAGCAATTAGTGGATCAGCAGTAGTACAGAGCGTGTGTGTCTCTATTTAAAGGGCTTGTAATCAGTTGTATTCAGGCGAGAAGAAAGATAAGGAAATGGAAAAAGAGTGTGTGCGTGCCACAGGAACATTCCTGTGTGTTTTACCTTGAGCCTGAGCCTTCTTCTCCCCTGGGCTGTTCCAACAGTCATTTTCTGGGATAAACTTTGACCGTCATTTAGTGGTATTGCAAAGAACTCGTCCCTATCGTTCAAGGATAAAGTTAAGTCTATTGTGCACAAAGTTCCAAATTCCCGCTCTATTCTACCTTGTTTTGCTTGGGAGGCAAATCTTGAAGCAACTATTAAACTAAGTGTCTATGCAAGCTTCCTGACCGATGATCTTTGTGCAGACACTCAGATTGTGCCTCGAGATCATAGGGGAGATGTCATTCTGTCTTCCTGGGATTTTTACCAGTTGAGGAAGCGGAGCTGCATGCAAGTTTGGCGGGTCTTCATATTGCCTTGGCTTTATACATAATCCCATCATTATGGAAACTAACTTACTTTTATCAGTAACAATACTAAAGCGCCAAGGCTTTGGTTTTTCTGATTTTTTTGACTTTTTTTACTGCCAATAATGGGAATTTAGGTGGGGTTGTGTAGGTTGGTTTGACTATACTAGAAATATCGACCTGGATTCCTGGAGTACGTTCGGGCGTTACACCAATCTAGAGATGGCCTTCTCTCCTCACCGCTTAAAGCGTCGATTCGAGAATCCACTCGAATCCACCAGACATCCTGGTTCCTAAAATCCCTCTTCCACCTCCCTAATTCTTCGGTTCAGCACGGGGGCACCGGCAGCAGGGTGGCGCAGCAGCACGATGTCATCCGCCCCCGCTCCAGCAGCACTCTGTCCTCTTCCTTGCCCTCCTCCACCATCACGCTGCCGCCTTGAGCTCACGGCGGCCATGCTGCGGGTTGGCACTGGCCGAGCTCGACCCGCGCGGACGGAAGACGATGCGGGGACAGAGCGCGTGCGTGAGCAGACGAGGCGATGTGGGTTCTTGGATATGAGATACAGAAGATAGGAGAGAAGTCGCCGTGGCGTCACGCCCGCGTTTGCAGCCGCAGTTCCGGCAGAGTGGCTAGGGTTACTCCTCCCGTCGCTATCCAGCTGCGACTTGCGCTCTTCGCTCCTTGCCTTGCGCGGCTCTTCGGCAGGGTCGTCTTGCTTGCACGTTCTTGACTAGCCGCCGCGGGCGAGCTTCTCGACAAGTTGGTCAGCGTGATCCGGTTCTCGCCATGGATTTTGTCAAGAAGGCCAACTCCGGCTACCACGGGATGCCCATGGACCACATCCTCTACGACATGGTGAAATTTATTTTGTCTGCTATGTTCAGTCAATGAAATTTGACATGTTTGCTAAATTGGTACTGGACATACATGATGATCGACTCATGACCAAGAAATTCATGTGCAGAAGAAGCGGATTGGGCCAAACTGAATGAGTTTTCTATTTGTGTGCCCAGGTGGAGTAGTACGGTAAGTTTTATAAGCTGGTTGTTGCTCCAGGGCGGACCCCTCATCTGCATCATATGCATTAGACAGACAGGCCAAGTGTAATTATGTTTTCAGACAAATCTTCTCCAATTACTGAAACACACTAACATTTCTAAGGTTGGATATCCAAAGCTGTTGATATGCTGCTATTAATGACCGTACTCGGAAATTACTTGATAAATTGAATGCCTCAGTTCCTATGCATGTAATTACTTGCCTGAATTTTCCAGGGATCAGCAGCAGCAGGAGCCTCATAAACAAGAAGAGAAGACCAACGACTCCTGAGAATATCAACAAGAGAAAACTAACAACGGTAGACACCCTTTAGATATTCAAATAGCCATCGATTCTCAGGATTGTCTTTTGGAATACTGTCAACTTACATTTTGGTTTTGTATCGGCAGGTACCAACTAATTCTCAGTGTCCAACAGCGCAAATTCCTGCGCCCATGCCACACTCTTTGTACTAAGTGTTATCTCAATTATTCCCCAGGTGATCTTCACCTCAGTGGTGAAAGCCCACGATAAAAGTTGCCTTTAGAAGAAAACCTGAATTAGTGAATGACAACAAGAGGAACATACGTTGAACCAAAGAAGTGGCAACTCACCAGGCTACACTGGTCTGAAACCGTGACAATCATGTTGAGAACATTTAGCATTTGCAATGTACCAGTTTATCGCAAGAACCAATATGTAGGTGGCCGCACGAAATTAGATGTTATCTTCTGGATCATCTGCATAGACTGAACTGATGCTGCCTTTTATGAGCACCTACACAACACCCATTCTAACGACTACATCCCACTGTTGTTTTACTCCTGTTCTTCAAACTTTACGACATGTGGCATGTAAAGACTGAATGGCGAAGCTGAATTTTCCGTTGGAAATCCATTTGCAGATCAACATAGCACTTGACGGTTCAGTTTTACCACATCTTCACAATTGTGATTTTTTTTATGTGTTCTAGCATTGGGTGGATTCCATGCATGCTTCCCGACAAAAGTCCTATAATATATTGTTATGTAATCACATCCCTGTTTGCCGGGAGTTGAAACATTATATGCAGTGAATTGTACTGGCTTCCTAAAACTATTATGTTTTTGCTTACCTTTTTTTGGCTAATTAATTCTAACCAACTATGCAAAATCTTAGATAACTTGAAATGCCATTTCTTCATCTATATGATAATTATAACGTGACTTATATGTGTGGACATATTTCATGTACATAAAGGAAAAATATAGTTAGATTATGAGCTATTGCTTTTAACATTTCTTCTTCGATCCTTATTCTGTGTAGCACATCAAGGACGACTCTGTGCTCGATCTGTCACTGGCACACTGTGTTTTAATATGTATCTCTTGCATGCATTTAATGTTTTGACTCTTCTTTAGAACCTCGCCAGCTCCTGTATCCCTATGTGTGCTTTACGTTTCCCCCGGTTCAATTTAGGTACGTGGGCACAATAAAGAAATGTGACAATTCGACCAAATATGCTAAAAAGAGCAACCAAAGAAGAAAACAAATACAGAGTTAGCAAAATACAGTACCAATGGAAAATACATGACACTATTCACTAAACAAAAATTGGCAGAACCATTTTGCAATTCTTTTGCAATCCTTCACTACACTTCATTTTGCAATTCTTTAACGACACAAACACCATAAAACCAGATGGGCGCTCCGTCCTACGGGCGCGGCGTGCGCCGCGCGTCTTCGACACTAGTTAAGAACTATTTATTCAATGACTTTTGGACAGATCAGCCTTTGTGGACTTGAAAAAACAGGCTTTTATTAGACGTCTTGTGGATAACTTTTCTCTAATGAAGATAGTAGAGATGCCAATGTGGTAGCGTATGACATTCCTCACTTATGTATGATGTCCAAATCGTATGGTTTATTAATGGATGATGTTCCATCCTGCTCTTGCATTGACATTTTTTCTAACCAACATCTGTATAACTTCGGTTTAAATTAAAATACAGGTTTTTTCAAAAAAAAACAAATTACAACAAGTTATATAACTCTCAGCGTCATTGACCCATCCTAGTCTCCCTCGATCTCTCCCTCTCCCGCCAGCATATGTGTGCGCGGTTGTTTTGGCCGGAATGGCACTGCATTCGGTGCACGAAGAAATCAATCTGTCTCTACATAGAGGTCTCTAAGTGATCTTGCGTTGTTAGTAGCGTCTTGTCTTGTCATGATTTAACCCCTGGAGACTAAAACTGTGCAGCTTCGAACAGACGTGTGATGAGCCACATCGATCAACCATGGAGTTCGGAAAACACTTACTTGGAAGGAAGAGAATTAAACCATATAAGTCGGCCCAACAAATCTACTGGCTATCAATCCAATGGAAGCTGAAATTGTCAAAGGTGTAACTCTTCAACTAAAAGAGATAGTTGTTCGTTCACCAAACCCTGACCCAGTGTCACACGTTCTCCGGGTATGAAGGGATCTAGTGCCCAGCTACTGACTCCTCTGGGAATCACGTTATCGGAACCGAGTTAGGAATTGGCATTAGTGGACACTTATCACTTTCCACCGTTTAGAAAAACTCACTTTAATTCATTAAGAAAAATGTGTTCTAAGATCCAGTAGCTTCAAGCCCAATGAGGCAAGCGGTCGGGATAGGTCAATTCAAGGAGATCAAGATCTTTTGTCTTAGTCGCCAAATACACAGCAGCGGCTCCATATTGTTCATTAGCTAGAGAGTCTCACAATACTCCTCCATCTTTGTGGGACAAGATTGTAATCCTACGTCACATGGGCACAGCCTTACTGGGGATGGAGTTCAGTCGCGAACAACCGGCCTCCATTGTGTCTCGCTTCTCCTCAACCGAACATACTATGCTTCTCTATGCCCCTATCCCTATATATGCATAGTTCACTCTAGGCTTCATGACCGACTTGGTCCAGACCGACACAGTTTTTCGTGCTGTAGACATGGATGTTGAGTGGTCTGAGAGCTAGACATATATCCGCCTCCCTTAGCGAGGATCCTAGAAATTCAGTCCACACAGGAGTTGAACTCTGGTTGCCGGGTGCACCACTGTGACACCAGCTATTGGGCTACTGCCCCGTCCTCCTGTAGACATGGATGTTGCTGTTGGAAGGGTAGTGATGGTACACTTCTTTGTGAGAGGCTCGAGGGGACATGGCTGATACCAGCATTGTGGTGCAATGGGATTTTCAGTGTGGTTGCCAGCTTAGCGTGGTGTTTCATAACGTTGTTCACACATCATCTCGTTCCCAATGTCTCATATTCATAATTTTCTTAACACACTCTTAGTTTGTCATTCTCATTTCTCTCCATCCTGCTAGCTCTTTTCTCCCTTTCTCATATGTGGCCTATATATTCAAACAATAGCAACGTGCGGAAATGTGTGTTCGGCCATTACATACATCGCGAGAGTTTGATGCCAAACACAAGTATACGTGAGGGAAGATGGAGCAGTAGAGTATATTTATGAACAACCATGATGGAAATACGAGTGCACTTATGCATTGATTCATGTCCTGCATACATCAGTAAATATGACCTGGGCATGCATACGTGTGTGCATGTGCGCCTATGTTTTGAAAGAGATTCTATCTAACTAGCCCAAGTAAAACTACTTGATATGGTGTTGTACCTTATAGACTGAGATGCATCTTGTAACTCACACTCACGAATGAATAGAAAATTATTGTCAGTGCCATAATGCATGATAACATGCATATACCCTAATAGGACACACACTTTGCTACCCAAGCTAAGCTCTTATAAAGCCGGATGAAGGGACTAAGTGTTCTGTTAAATTAGTTAATTAACTCATATCGTTGTGGTGAACTTAATTTGAGGACCATACCCTCGTATACCTTAGGACGATTGATTCAATGTAGGCATACTAGGATATTCATCAGAAACATGCTAATCAATCTAGTGTGTGCCAGCCGGCAAACCAACATGTGATGCAATTCACAACTAATCCCATTTAATAACGAAAATTATCTTAGCGATGCGTAGGGCAAAGTTAAGAAAACTTACAAGTGTGTATGGTCCCGTGAACTCACAAGCTGTTACGCTAGCGTAGTAAATCTCTCCTCTTTCTTCATGCCTCCTATGTACTATGTAAAGGCTTTCCATTTCCCCCCTTCTCTTATCGATAATTGCCTTAAGTTAGGCCACTAGCTAGCTCCCCACGTGTTTTTCTTGTTTTCTTTTGCAACCTACTTGAAAGCAGCACACTGAATTGTGTGTCAAATATTGTTAATGCTTGTTGCTGCTTATGTGAAAATGGAGAAATGGATATATGAGTATACAGTGATGGAGGTTGGCGGAATTGTTGTATTAAGGTATTATATTTGTTTACCACATGACATATGTGGTAAGCAACCCAAATCTTGAAAAACCAAATATCATATTGGTTGCATACCATAACTTGATGACTCACATGGAGTATATCCACGTATATAAAATGTGATTTACTGGTGCGGACGTGTGCACCGCTGCTCCATTGAGAATAAATCCACTAAATTTATATTGCCTTTTCCATTCTGAGAAAGCCATGCACCAGCGAGGAGCTGCTTTATCGAGGCACGTTTGTTTTGCTGTCACCATCTCGTTCTTATCGTTTTGCCCGTATGTGGTGTCGGACAGCTAGCTAGTTATTCAACTCTCAGTTGCGATGGGGTGGGACGATAGTACCATAAGCAACTAGTGCAAGCGTTGTCGCTACACGTGGAATGGTGGCGCTATCGATTTTTCTATGTTGAGGTTTGGATGTTCTCGTGAAGCTTCACTAATAATTTTGTCGTCGTCGAGCATTTTGACAAGGCAGGAGATTTAAGGGTGCAATATATTTGAATATTGTATATTCTGTCCTTGTTACTCTTTGCCAAGACAAATTGCCATTTTTCTGTTGTCCAGGTGAAATCTTATTTTCTGTAATATTATGGGGTTAGAGTACGAAATGATTATTTTTTAAATGGGTTTTGATTATGGTTTTGGCATGTTGTCTTGGTTATCTTTTTGGACTTTGTTCTTTGGCGAAAGTAGTGGAGGAAAGAGTAAGTGGTGTATATATATATGCTAAAAGAAGACTGAACCGTGTATAAGCTAAAAAAAGACTAAGGGCATGCATAGTGGCTGATAAGACAGTCTTATCTTAAATCCGACAAATAATATAGAGAAGGCACTAAAAGTGGTGTATATGGGTTATCTCTTAGTTGTATTTTTTATAACTAGATATCCCGAAATTTGTAGTGAGACGTACTTTGGTAAAAAACCATCTCTTCATTAACAGAAGGCATGCCTTTTCTTATGATTTTTCTCCCCTTCATCTCAACATTTATCTACAACTACATACATGACACTACTAAGAAAACACAATTGTACATGCCCTACCGTTGTATTCTCGTTTTAGCATTGGTGTCTCACTGTATTTGTCTTAGCATGGCATGCAGTGAGCTTGTGAAGTTGTGATTCACGGAATTGCAATTGCTATGTTTGTCGAACCAGATTAGTACTTATCCACTGCAATACCTCATATTCCTACTTCAAGATCTTTCTGCATGTGCATGCGATTAATTAGTTAAATTTTATGCTATTGCTATTCACACGATGCTATTGCCGGATCTCAACTCCGGTTGCCAGCTGTCAGCAACACTACTATGTGGCTAGAGCATATCATGATTTCCTTTTGTTGGATTAATGACTATATATGTGATATTTTGATGCAAGCTCTGTGTGTGTGTGTGTGTGTGTGTGTGTGTGTGTGTGTGTGTTGCTTAACATTGTTTTCTCACAAACTTTATTGTATATTTCACTTACTTCAGGTATAGAAAAATCCAAGATTGTTCCTCCAACAAAAAGGCTCGGGCAGCGTGCAAATAATTTTGTGGTCAGAATGGTCATTTTTCTTACCTAGCTACCTTTACCTTCTTTTTTAACATTTATTATTGGGTCATGGATATTCTAAATGTAACGCTATTTACTTTGTCATTCTCCTATACATGAAGTGGAATCTGTAATTGAATTATTGATGTACCCACATGTACTTGTTAGGATCTTCCACCCGCACTCTCCTTTATAATTTTTGTTTCATGCATCAGTTTTTTTTGGGGAGTTCCATGCATTAGCTAGCTATGAAAAAGGTTATCAGTTCACTTATCCATAAAGAATCCAATTCAATTTGAGGCACTGCTTCGATTGGGCTTACTGCATGTGTAGTGCAGACACAATAAAGGTCCATAACAGCCAACTGAAACAGTGGAATTTCTATTCCGTGATTGGTAATTACTTAAAATTAAAACCAACTATAGAACATGTTTTTACAAAACATTGCAACCCTCTTTCATTCAACATTCCCAATAGGCAGGCGTGGCAACGCGCGCCATTAACGATCTAGTACCCCCTGATGAGCAGACCGGCATTAGATGATTATGATGGTCTTGCAAATGAAGCGGGCTTAGTAATACCATTTGTGGTTTTCATGGGCGTCGTTCTGACATTGTCTACCGGGTATTTGTTCATATCTTATTTTTGTTCAGTGCCAAAAGTGGCTTGTTTACAGTAGAAGTTAGTACAGAAGACACCAAACCGGGCTCTGCCAGGTGATTTATGTGATGTTGTCCATGAAGGTTGCGAGTAGCAGCAACACATTTATCTTCCTAGGAATAAATGGCATCTTCAGTTGCTCCTATCTGATTAAGCCAACGCACAATTGAAGTTTTGTGGGGAGCATTGTTGTTTTTCACATAAAAGCTAAATGTATATGTCATGTTATCGTATGCACTAGATATCTCTCATTTGTCAATGATCTAGAACTTGAACGTATTGCTACAAGGTCATCTGAACTTGTTACTTAGAGATGCCACATTCTTGACACATGTCCTGCATAAAAGTTCTCTGTCAATTCATTCAAGAGACGAAGAGCAAACTCACGGTCTTAATCACCGTATGATTGTCCTTAACGATAAAAGAAGTTAAGGAGACTCCTTAATCTTTCTCACGATTGCTAGATACGGAACAAACTTATTGATAGCTAGCAACAACACTATCCATAGAACATAAGTTTGCATAGTTTATCTGTACCTCAACATGGCAAGTAAACGGGGTAATCGACCTTGACATGATATCATGGTTATTTGGTTCCATTTCGAAACTCTACACAAAACCAAACAACACGTTTGTTCATGACATTTCTCATTTCAGGTACACGCTCACACTTATTAGCACTCTTTCACCACTCGTCCACTATAGAAAACACCATTATATTACAACCCGTGAAAATGCTATTGAAGTCGGTTATAGGTTGTACAAAGCGTGGCAATGATTTCAGCTCAGGTATCTCGGTGAAAAGCGAATTCGAAATATACACAATTGGGTTGGTTCTAGACCTTGGTTTGATGAACCAACTAATAATATTTATACAAAAGGACATCCAAACACCAATGGTGTAGGACGCCGACCAACTACTACGGGTGTGGTGTAGATGAGGATGTTGCTACAGGTAGAGAAATCATGATATCCATGCTGATGGAAGGTTCAAGGTTACATGGACACTAGTGTCGTTGTGAGGAAGGAAGGCACACAATGAGATTGTTAATTAAGAGAGGCCTCCCATAATGTTTTTCTGCACATGCCCTTGTTCCTGGTGCCTCTTGTTCCATAATCTATTCACACATTCTTATTTTATCCTTCTCTTGTCTCTCCATTCTACTGGCTCTCTCCTCTCGTTCTAATATTTTGCCTATTCAAATGATAGCAACACAAATGGATGTTTCACGGAGTACATATATGGAGAGTATTTGATGCCAAACGCGGATACATCTGACTGAAGGTAGAGCAATAGCGCATTTGTACACACAAACAAGGTGGAAGGTTGTTCGATGAATAGTAGAAGTACCACCCTACATTAATTGATGCCCTACAGACAACAGTAACAACGTCCTGCGCTTGGACACATGTGTGCATGTGCGCGTGGTTTTCGGTGGAAATCCTATCTACGGAAATAATTTGCTACCCATGGTGGTAGCTACACATGGCCCGAATAGAAATTATTTCACATGTGCATCTTTATTTGACATGCTACCCATGGTGGTATCTACCTAACCCAACTAAAACAACCTGATATTGTGTCGTACTATACAAATAGGGGTGCATGTGCATCTTTATTTGACATGCATGAATAGAAATTATTAACAGTGAAACAAAGAAAACATAAATATTGTACGATGACATGCATTTTGCTACCTAAAATGTACTTACATGCTTCGCTAAATTAGTTAATTATCTTAGCATTCAGATGAAGTTAATTTGAGCAATATGTGATACAATTCACAATTCCTCTCATTTAGTTACCATAAGTAAGATATATCATCTGGTGTATAAAAACTAAATATGCACATGGAAAACAACCTAGCAATATCTAAAATTTAAATCGGAATCCCCTAACTATAATCATGCATCATTCATAAAATGGCCCCTATCTATAATCCCAACCATTCTGAAGTATATCTCATAAATGAGATTTAGTTTTGAAGATATTGATGCAAGAAATGTAATAGTGGACTCGTAATTTGCACAATTCTAGGTTCGAAAATATCGATGCAAGGAATGTAACTATGGAACTCATAGTTTAGATGAGTTCGATATATATTCAATTCAAAATTGGAATTTTGTAAGAAGAAAAAACATGTATGAAACTCCTTCCATTGCACGATCTGATGGGAAAAAATTCCTTCAAAACAAACCAGTGGCGACACCTATAGACCATGCGATATGCCACGACCATCAATGCCCCACCAGGGTGATCCTTAATTAGCGATTATGGATAACAGAAACCTCATGCGCCATACCATGGCTCATCAAATAGGTGTTCTAGATGGAAGGGATCCTCCTAATGTTTGGCTAGAGAGCATTTCTGATGTAATTGCGCCTCTAATTCTTACAGGTGTATTTTTCATATACAACGAATAAAGATTTGACTATTAAAAACCCTCATATACTTGTTATGCGGTCGAACGAATTGATGGATGGAATACTCTGCTTCAGCCGGCAAACCCTTTGTGACGCTCGTTGCGACAAGACGATTGCCAGTCATACTAGGGGCGTGCTATGAGTCATGCCACTGGTGCAAGTGCAACCAATTTTATTTGGTTGTTTTTGCATTTTACTGTTTTTCCAAGCATGCATTTTCATGTTTTAGATTGTATTCCGGTTTGGTTTCTTTGTGTCACCTTTGGGTTATTATATTTTCGTCTGGTCTTCGTCTATTGTTACATTTTTCCAACTGCTTGCGGCTAGTTATCCTTCCTGATTCGATCCTACTATGTGAAGTAGGGCCACCATTCGGGTGTGAACTCGTTCAACGGGTTTGCTCCTATCACCAGATCTCCACAACATAGGAATCTGACAAACCTTGCCAACCCAAAACCCCACTCGGAGCCCACCCATTTGGCCACATCCGCATTGTTTCTGTGCCAAAGCCTGCGCATTCCCATCTTCTCCAACTGGTTGCCGCGACCCTCCACCCATGTTCATGACCTTCTTAGTGGTCTCCGCCCCATGGACCCCTTCATAGCATTGCTGGAGCCAAAAGGCATAGGATCCAAAGGTAGTGGTCACATGGAAGATCAACTAGGTGAGCCACCATGCGCGTTGTCGCGTCGAAAGGAGGAAAAGAAAGCGGCTTTGGAAGCCGACAACGTGCCACCTCCTAAGAAGAATGGCGGACCAAGACCAGCTCGAGGGGACTAGCGGGGACAATGGGGTGCCACCGCCGATGCACACGTCGGTCTGGTCGGTGGAGATGCAACCCATGTACTACTACGCCGCCACACATCACGGTCATCAGTAGTCGTCCTCGGCCACTTATGAGCAGTCCATGCCATGGGCCATCGACCTAAATGTGCATATGCACTTCATTGACTCGCCATCACCGCAGCTGGTCCGGTCGTCGACGCCCGACATGGACAAATTGGGTGCCCGCTCTCTATTCTCCTATATGTCTCAACTGGGCGCGGCGCTGGCGGGTGAAGGGAGATGATGGACATCATCGACGATGGATATGGCTTCGAGGACGGACAAGTGGAAGACTTCCAGTCAGAGATATACACCGAGCATCCTGGCACGTACACCCAATAGCCGAAATGGCACAACAAGCAGCCGTGCACATACACCCAGCGAGTGGACTCGTACGTCGCATAGACGGGCCTTGACCAGGACGACTGGACGTCCAGTGGCAACCCAAAGAAGAGGGAGGGGAAAGTTTCAATTTGAGATATGATGAATTGTTTTGTGATGCTTGGTTGGCCACTATCGTTGATTTGTTTCAAGTCACGAAGCAAAGAGGCTCAACCTTTTGGTCCAATGTTCGTACTTGGTTCCATGAGCAAAAGAGCTTGGATCCCTACCATATGGAAGTAATCTAAGATCATTCACCAAAGTCGATCATCCATGGATGATACACCATCCAATAGTCTGTGAGAAAGTATTGCGGTCATCTCAATAAACTCATAAAACGATGGCCAAGTGGTGCGTAAATCATGGAGGAAGTAAGTGGTTCTATGTGTTGGTCATTTGGCCGCATATGCTATATGTGTTGGTCATTTGGCCAGATATGATTTATGTTGGTCATTTGGACGAATATCCACATTATTGGCCATGTCATCTTTTGCTAGCCCTCCCATGCGTGCACGTTGTACTTCAAGTTGGAGTAGAAGAACTTCATCCTCAAACATAGTTGGTTGAAGTTTAATGGGCAACCAAAGTGGCTTCTATCCAATGCACATACCGTCAAGACTGGAGTCATCGACAATGAAAGTGAAGATGGTAATCCAAGCGACTGAACAAAACAAGAGCCAGCCAAGAAGGTAAAAGGGGGATCCAAGGAGGAAGTGGGAGGAGGAGAGTAGTAGTCAGAAGGGGGTGGCAGCCAAGATGACGGTGAAGTTTGAGGGCATCATGGACAAGAAGGAGGAGGCATGTGTCAAGCGCCATGACACTACGGAGGGAAAGAAGGTAGAGAAGTTTGACATCTTCGTGGATGCGATGGTGAAGAACATACCGCGAAGAGACGAAGACCAAACTCAATGAGAACAAGACCAAGCTTTAAGAGAGGAGGGTTGAGATCACGGCCCTTCGGAGAAAACCAAAATGTTGACCATCAAGATTGAATAGTTGGATCATGACGCGGCGAACATCAAGCAAACCTTCCGTGCATAGATATTGAAGCACTTAACAACAAAGATGGAGGAAATAGAATATGTGGAGGAGGTGGCGGCAGAGTGATGATGGAGGGGGTACGAACAGCTTGTCTGGGAGGGCAAAATTTACGCATACTGACGTACTTAAACTTTTGTGTTATGTTGCATGAAAAAACTTATAAACATCCGTCTTTTTTTATTGTGAAGATTGCAAACTTATGCATCTCATCAAATTGCCTTTGGTTAACATTTGCACTCCAAATGTATTCGGATGACGCCGGCTCTAGGCGGACTTTTTCGGCATAAAATTGGATATGCGTCCGTGTCCGCGGCCACATCGGATGTTCAGCGAATCAGTTTTATGGCACACTGTTGGAGGTGCCCTTAGGCTCCGTGGTAGATTTGATCTACGCCGCCAATATTTCAAATGCTGTAGACGTGGATGATTTTATTGGAAGGAAAGGGACGGTACACTTGCTTGTGAGAAGCTCGAGCGGACGTGCCCGATACCTACATCGTGATGCAGGAAGGCCCTTAGCGGGGCTGCCAGTCTAGCACGATGTTTTTTTTAGAAAAAAGGAGGATTACCTCCGGCCTCTGCATCAGCACGATGCATGCGGCCTCTTTATTAATGATAAAGATCAAATAGTTTGCGGTCTCGAACAGGTTCTGAAGGAGCAACAAAAACACAGTTCATAAAAAAAAACAAATGATGCCACAACTGGCGAAAATAGGCCTAGATGCCTAACCATCTATCCTATTACTGGACCGCCATCCAAACCGGTTGAATATATCCCGCGCTACCATCTCCCACCGGGTAGACCCAGTAACCAAAGGCTCCCTGGTTTCCGCGGGAGTGAGTAACGACCACGTACGGATTAACGCCGATGCTCTGTGTAGTACCTGCAGAAAATTTATTTGTATTTGTCTGTTAAAAACCATGTCATTCCTGCAGTTCCATATAGCCCAGAGAAGTGCACACACTCCTATGCGAATATGTCTAGCAGTATTTATGTCAACTCCATTCAGCCACGTACCAAACAACGTGTCAATGCCGTCTGGAGGAATGATATTAAAGGTTATGCGAACAGTTTGCCATAAAAGTTTTGCTAGCGGACAATGGAGAAAAAGGTGTTTGATGGTTTCCTCATGATCACAAAAGCTACATCGCGTACTTCCCGGCCAATTGTGCTTTGCCAAATTATCCTTGGTGAGAATCACCTTCTTGTGAACAAACCACATGAAGACCTTGATTCTCAATGGAACCTTGACCTTCCAAATATGAATCGACTTGGAGATAGCAGTTGTGTCAATAAGGTTGAGATACATCGATTTTACTGAAAAGATGCCGGTAGTTGTTAGATTCCACTGAAGCCTATCGGGCTCGTCCGATAACTGAACATCCATGAGTCTTCTGACTAAGTGCAACCACTCCTCCCATCGATGCCCTATCAAAGCTCTTCGGAATTGAATATTTAGAGGATTTGACTGTAATATTGTGGCAACATACGCATCCTTACGTTGCACAATATTATACAGAGCTGGATACTGTATGGCTAAGGGCGTCTCCCCCAACCACGTATCCTCCCAAAATCTCGTTGACCCACCGTTCCCAATAATGAATTTAGTTCTATGGAAAAATTGTGCCTTCATTTTCATCAAACCTTTCCAGAAGGGAGAATCGGTGGGTCTAATTGTGACCTGGGCTAATGTTTTAGAATGCAAGTACTTATTACGCAAAATTTGTACCCACATACCTTCTGTCTCCACAGATAGTCTGAATAGCCACTTACTAAGCAGACATCTGTTCTTAACCTCTAAATTCTCAATTCCCAGACCTCCCTGGTCCTTGGGTCTACATATAATGTCCCATCTAGTTAGTCTATATTTCTTCTTAACTTCATCACTCTGCCAAAAGAAGCGGGATCGATAGAAGTCCAATCTTTTGCGTACCCCTACCGGTACCTCAAAGAAGGACAGAAGAAACATAGGCATACTCGTAAGAACCGAGTTAATCAAAATTAGCCATCCTTCATAAGACAAAAGCTTACCCTTCCAGCAGCTTAGTTTTTTCTCAAATCGATCCTCTATACACTTCCACTCTTTGTTTGATAGCTTACGATGGTGAATGGGTATGCCCAAGTAACTGAACGGTAGGCTTCCCAACTCACATCCGAACAGTTGTTTATAGTCTTGTTGTTCTTCTTTGGCTCTCCCAAAGCAAAACAATTCACTCTTGTGAAAGTTGATTTTTAAACCCGACAACTGTTCGAATAAGCAGAGGATAAGTTTCATATTTCTTGCTTTCGCTATATCATGTTCCATAAATAGAATAGTATCATCAGCATATTGTAGAATAGACACCCCACCCTCTACTAGATGAGGTACTAGTCCACCTACCAGGCCTTCCTGTTTAGCCCTTCCTATTAGTATTGCTAACATGTCTGCAACTTCATTAAATAGGATTGGGGACATGGGGTCTCCCTGCCGAAGACCTTTGTGAGTTCGGAAAAAATGACCAATATCATCATTAACTTTAATTCCAACACTTCCTTTTTGTACAAAGGATTCGACGTGCCTCCTCCATAACTCGTCAAATCCCTTCATACGTAATGCTTGCTGTAGGAATGGCCATTTAACCTTATCATAGGCTTTCTCGAAATCCACCTTGAAGATGACCCCATCTAGTTTCTTCGAATGAATTTCATGAAGGGTTTCATGTAGGACAACCACACCCTCTAGAATGTTTCTATCTGGCATGAAAGCCGATTGACTAGGTTGCACCACAACATGTGCAATTTGCGTCAATCTATTAGTCCCAACCTTGGTAAATATTTTGAAGCTCCCATTAAGAAGGCATATAGGTCTGAACTGTTCAATACGCACTGCCCCCTCCTTCTTTGGCAACAACGTAACTGTCCCAAAGTTTAGGTGGAATAGCTGCAAGTGCCCATCAAACAAGTCCTGAAACATCGGAAGTAAGTCGCCCTTAATAATGTGCCAACATCTCTTATAAAACTCCGCTGGAAACCCATCCGGACCTGGTGCCTTATTATTCTTCATTTGCGATATTGCATCAAACACCTCTTTCTCCGTAAATGGTGCAGTTAATATCTCATTCTCGTCCGTCCCGAGCTGAGGAATATCACCGACCCACTGCTCATCCATGGACACTGTGTTGTCCTCTGGGGCACCGAAAAGTTTCTTATAGTACTCCGAGATGTATAACTTCAGGTTCCGTGCCCAACAATTGTACCCTCATCTTGTTCGAGTTGATAATTTTTTTTCTTTCTGTGCTTTCCATTAGCAATCAGATGGAAAAACTATGTGTTATCATCCCCTTGAACTACTTGGCGCACTTTAGCTCTTAGTGCCCATTTCAACTCCTCTTCTCTGAGAAGCCGTTTAAGATTTTGTTCTGCCTCCGCTTTTGATGCCCTCTCATTGTCATCCAACAACATGGATTCGGCTTTTATATCTAGATCATTTATAAGATTGAGAAGCCTTTGTTTCTCCATCTTATAAACGCCGCTTTCATGCTTTGCCCAGCCCCGTAGGAACTGCCTTAGGTGTCTAATTTTATTTTGCCATTTATCAACATTCGATCTTCCCCCCGTGACCTTCGCCCACTCTCTAGCTATAAGGTCCACGAATCCTTCTCTTTCAAACCAGGCCAACTCGAAAGAGAAGGTGTTCTTGTTACCCACGTGAGTTGCCTCCCCGGAGTCAACAAACAATGGGGTATGATTGGAGATTACTCTGGACAGCGCTCGCACTGTCACACGTGGGAATTTCTGCTCCCACTCCACACTGGTAAGAACCCGATCCAACTTCTCAAACGTTTGATTAGGCAAAGTGTTGGCCCAAGTAAATTTTCTTCCCGATAACTCAATCTCTCGTAAGTCTAGACTTTCGATGATTGTATTGAACATGAATGACCATCTGCCATCAAAGTTATCATTATTCTTTTCATCTCTTCGCCTAATTATGTTAAAGTCGCCTCCCACTAAAATCGGTAGCCTCTCGTCCCCGCAAATTCGGACGAGGTCAGCCAAGAAGTCCATCTTGAGCTCTGGCTGAGCCGCTCCGTACACCGCCACTAGCGCCCATTGGAACCCATCCTCCTTGGAGCGCACTCTAAATTTGACGGCAAAATCTCCCAACACCACGTTTCGGACTTCGAGCGTCTCGCACCTAACCCCAAGTAAGATCCCTCCGGACTTTCCTCTTGGAGGTAGACAGTGCCAATCAAAGTCAATACCACCGGAGAGAGTACCTAGAAACTGCGACGTGAAGTTGTCTCTACCGGTTTCCATTAATGCAATGAAATCAAGCTTCTGCTCAAGCGATGTTTCCGCTAGAAATCTTCTTTTAGCCAAGTCAGCAAGACCTCTGCTGATCCAAAAGATTCCTTTCATCTTTCATCATAAAATTTCTTAGCAGTCTTAAATCGAGCGCTCCTGCGAACTGCCGAAACAGGATATACCTTCCTCTTCCAGGATCTTTTAGGCTTATCCTGTCCAGCAACCCGGTCCGCATAACCGGTCTCTGACAGTGAGCACTCATTCGGTTGCGTAGGGGCCACATACCCCTCCGAACTGATTTCATCATCCTCCTCAGGTATTAGAGATGGTGGCACAAGATCTTCACATAGACGTTCTATAGCCCCCATCCCTAGTTCATTAATCTCGGTGTCATTCATAGGTTTTACCGCCGCAATATTTCGCACCATGTCCATGGCCCGCTCGGCCTCTAAGTCTAAAAGATCGTTTACAGATTTAGATATTTCCTTTCCATTACTACCCAGAGACACCCCTAGTTTGTTTGCATTTAAAATAATATCATCATCCGAAAAATGCAAAATAGAACAGCTCGTGTTTACGGCCATACATGTCGTCGCCTCGATGTCACGAAGCTTAGTCGCCCGCATGGCACGGCCTATCAGTAGCTCATCAACATCCGGCTGAGTCTGTAGATGGTGACTCGTCCGCCTATCCCCCGCCGCCGGGTCAGGGATACCTCCGAACGCGACCACCTCCTCGGTTGAGGGCCCAGTCAGAGGGTGGCCTCCTGCCACCTGTCCGACTGGGCAATCTGGCCCGCTGCCGGTCACTGGGCGACCACCTGTCGCATGCACGGCAACGCTAGTGACCCCACCTGCGGCACTCCCTGTCATCACTCTCATAGCTGAGTGATGGTCAGAAGCCGTACCGCCAGAAGACCGCGCCGTCACCGGAGCAGTTGGGGTATGGCCACCTGCCAGCATCCCAACCGCGACCGCCGACCCCTGGACGCCTTGTGGTGAAGCAGAGATCTTGCTCATCCCCTCCTCCCTGGGTAGAGCCACCTCAGACGAGCCTAAAGTGTTCACGGTCACCCTTGGCGAGGCCTCCGCCATCAAGGGTGGCGTCCTGGATACCTGTGGTGTCGTAGGAGGTGAAAGCGGTGGCAGCTCCTGCTCCACCGGATCGTCTAGCTCCACCCTGACACCCCAAAGTCTGCCCGGGGCCGAGGAAGATCCAAAAGATCCAAACCGCAACTGATTATATGTGGAAGAGACATTGGGCTGCTCCCTGGTAGAGCCAGTCTCAGCCGATTTGGCCCGTGGTGCCGACCCTCTCTCGGTTACATCTCTCTGAGTAGGATCTTTCTGAAGATTCCCATCTCCGCCGTGCCCCTCATCAATATCCATGTCAACCTGCTTGGCCAACTCCTGGAACTCGGCATTCTCCTCTATCTCAATATCCAACATAAAGCTCTTGCCATCATATGTCCATCTGACCGTGTCCGGAATATGCTCAATATTGATAACACTAACAAACAGTCGAGCCACTCCATGCGATCGCGTAAAAGGCATGTCTACCTTCTCAGTTTTACCAATGAGAGAGCCTAGGCTCCAAGTGACCCTCACATCATCAAGTGCCACATGTGGAGCTCCCAAGAATCTGACCCAAAGCTGAGGTAGGGGAGTTCCCTCCGGTTCCTTCTGTGTCCATGCCTCGAACTCAAGAACGCACGAGCTGTTTGGAACCTTGCTCATCCCAAACGATAGAAGCCTCGCAAGATCCTCCTTAGCAGGAAAATCCACCCTGAAAACCTGCTCATCAAGCCTAACAGGGTCCCACTAGAAGCTGGCGGAAACTAACTCATGCAGCCGCTGCACCACCTGGTCACTAGTCATCATTCCAGTTACTTTCACCACCCCGGTCCGGGAACTCTCCGGAGTCGGTGTAGTCGATGTAGAGCGAGGAGACTCAAAGAACCTTAGTTTCGGGCAACAAGCCCCATAAATCGTAACCACCGGTTTCGGCCTCAAGAGAAACGGACACTCTCCCGTCTCATGCTTCGGCTTACGGCACAAATCACAGAGTTCAACCGAGCACTCAGCTGCAAAATGCCCCGGTCCGCCGCAGCGGTAACAGCTCATCTTTTCTTTCTTACGTGCCCACTTCGTTACTCTTTCCCCCTCAGATTTGTCAGAAGCTTTATCAGAACCAGTGTCCCGAATTGCGGCAGCCTTCGTCTTGGGCACATTGACCTCCAAAGCAGGCCCCGAGAGTGCCGGCGCGGTTGAAGCCGTCCCAGCACCCGTCAAGGGCACCGTTGGCGTCACCGCAGCTGCCGCCCCCTCCACTGCCTTGGGGGGTGGGTCGATCTGATGGGAAGGCCGCCTGCCTCCACCCCGACCCCCGCGGTAGTCTCTGAACCCGCCACGCTAGCGATGCGTGGGGCCCGAGGCTCCCTCGACGAACGAACCGGGCGGTCCATCAAATCCCCAGCCTCCTCCGTCCACCCGGCCACCGCCGGTGGAGGAAGAACCTCGATGAAGCCCCTCCCCATAAGCATTGTATCCGTCGTCTCCCCAATGTCCCCTTGCAAAAGTCCGGCCGTCCGCCTGCGAGGCAAACCCTCGGCCTCCGCCATAGCCACCGCGACCACGGCCAGCCCCTTGGCCGCCAACCTCAGCACCCACAGTCCGCCCATCCCGAGCAGGAGGCAGCTGTTGGTTCAGTTTAGCCGGCGGAAGAACGGGCTTCTGCGGTGGTGGATGGTTCCCGCGCCCAGCCATGACCATCGATATCGTCGTCGGGAGCGCGCGCACCCTGGTTGCTCTCCCCGATCCGAGCGCAGGGAAACCAGGCGTAGCAGTTCTCTTTCGAACCCTAGGATACGACTGACAACCCTGTATTCTGTCGATGGAAGCCTCCTCGGAGGGCAAAGGCACGATCGGCCCTAGTGGCTGCACGGTAGTATCAGTTTGGGACTCACACCGGGCCATATACCCGGTGTCGTTTGAGCCCAAAACCTTAGAAGCTATATCCGGCCCATCCGGGCCTATCAGCAATTTCAAACGAGCTTGCCTCGCCTCGCGGACCGACACGACAACGGCGGTCGCCGGCGACGGCTGAGTCCTCACCGCCCTGTTCTTTTTCTGCTTTCTAGACATGACCGTCGTCCAGGTCGCCGTCGATATGAAATCTGATAAAGAGGGCGGCTGGATATTTACCTTCGGAAGCGGTCCCTTCCATGGCTTCATTGTTGCCAGTCTTCGGCTATCATCCCGCTTGAAGACAGGTTTCTTCATATCGGTCGATGAACCACCGGCCAGAATCGGCGTGCATCGCATCACGGCAGGCAATGTTTGGTCTTCTTCCTCCTCCGTAATGGAAACTTCATCATCTTCCTCCTCTGCAAGCACCCAAAAACGACCTCCCACACGTGGGGCATCGATTTGTTCCGAACCCGCACCGCTTGCTAGATCAATAATTTCAATTGGATCCTCCCGGTGTCTCCTATTCATAATGTTCTTTTGCACACTTTTTTTTTATTCCCTTGTCTCTCCTTCATACTAGCTCTTTTCTGTCTGTCTCATATGTGTCCTACTAAAATGATAGCAACGGAAATGTGCGTTCGTCCATTACGTACTTCGAGAGAGTTTGCTGCCAAACACAAGTATATGTGGGAGAAGATGGAGCAGTAGAGAACATTTATGCACATACACGGTGGAAGTAGGAGCACACTTCTACATTGATCCATGTCCTGCATACATTAGTAAATACGACCTGGGCTTGCATACGTGTGTGCATGTGCATCTATGTTGTGGAGGAGATCCTAGAGCATCTCCAGCGGCTCCCTGTTTCAGAAAAAATCATGCAGAGTAAGTTGACACAGAAAACAAGCTCCAGCAGTTTTCCCAAACCAAATAATTTTAGTATCTCATTCTCACCCCAAAAACACCCCAGAAGATGGATTTTCCCTTATCCTTCACGTCACGTTGGCAAGAGCCAACTTCCAGGAGCTTCACGGGCTAGCGCTTGAGTCCAGCAGCCGCCCGAGATCGCCACGCCACCGCGCCACCATAGCCGCTGCTGCTGTGGCCCCGTCGCAAGGCCTCCCCTGCCCTTGGACCCGCAGTAGGGGTTGCTACCCAAGGCTGCCTGATGGAGTCAAATTCAATAGATCTCGGATATGCCTTTATTAAAAAGGAGGATTATCCCCGATCTCTGTATCAGTCGATGCAGACAGCCATCTTAATTAAATTATTCAATCGAGTCTGACATAGGAGATACATGAATAGACTCAAAGACACCTTCCTGATGACCTCAATCGGTATACCTACAAGTCTAATGAAGTGCACTGATTAATCCACGCACACCATCTAATCCGGTGGCCTCATCAGCCTACCCAACGGCAAGCCGAGAGCACCAACCGGTCAAGCAGATCCTCAACACGCACCGCATGCGCATGCTCTAGAATCCAAATCTTATCTTATAGGAGTATTTACTAACTAGATTTATCATAGGAGCCTTCACGTTAATTCACATAAGCAAGATCAGTTTAGCCGTTAGATTCAAAAATTAATGGTTATGATATTTTAGAACAACTTCTTTTTAGAAACATCATATATGCATTAAAAGGAAATATACCTGCACGTACAGAGAAAGGAGACCTCAACACCCATGTGCATGTTCCTTCAAAATTCAAAACTACGTCCATCAGGTACCCAAAAAAAAGCTTTTCTCAACACTCATTTTTTTTTTTTTTTGCGAGAAACTTCCAATCTATTCATCTTCAATCATGGCAGTACAAAGAACAACAGAGGTAATAAAAATTACAACCATGTCCGTGGACCACCTAGCGACGACTACAAGCACTGGAGCGAGCCGAAGGCGCGCCGCCGTCATCGCCCCTCCCTCACCGGAGCCGGGCAAACCTTGTTGTAGTAGACAGTCGGGAAGTCGTCGTGCTAAGGCCCCATAGGACCAGCGCACCAGAGTAGCAACCATCGCCGATGAAGAAAGTCGTAGATCAGAAGGATCAAACCTGTAAACACCCAAACAAAGACGAACGAAAACCGGATCCAAACAGATCCACCGAAGACCAGCACCGACCGAATCCCGCGAGATCCGACGGAGACAAACCTCCACACGCCCTCCGACGATGCTAGACACACCATCGGGACGGGGATAGAACGTGGGAGACATTATTCCTACTAAGGGATATCGCCGCTGCCACACAGCCCCAACCAAGACGCTGAATCTAACAAGAACGAGAACGGGGTCCCTCCCGCCGGCAGGGGGCCGAGATCCTCCGCACCTCCATGGCCTAGAGGCCATCGGAGATGGGGCGGACCGGCGGCGGCGCCGACGGGAGGAGAAGAGCTTTCCTTGTGGAGGAGGAAAGAGAACAAGTTGATTCCTAGCTTTTCTCAACACTCATGTCCATCAGGTACCAAAATAAGTGAGTTCTCAACACCACGTGAGTTCCTTCAAAATTAAAAGTGCATCCATCGCGTACAAAAGAAAAAACAAGAGTCCTCAGATTTCTCAACACCCATGTCCACCACGTACCCAAAAAAATGAGTCCTCAACACCACGTGGGTTCTTTCAGGAACTAAAAGTGCATCCATCATGTACAAAAGAAGAAGAAAAAAAGTCCTCAGCCCCCACGTCAAACCAGAAAAAAATACTAAGACAACCATCGTGCAAGTTCCATCAAAAACAAAACACACATCTAGATATCGGTTTTGCATAATGCATACCAGCCCCTGGTCTCACGTCGCTTTTCTTTTTAAATTAGTAACTAGTAAATGTGTCCTTGCGTTGCAACGGGTTGAACATTGGCCATGTCGACCGCTCATACATGTAAACGTGGCAAATAGAGGATTCTCCCCATACTCAGATTGATCTAACAATATTCAGATTGCACAAAGTGCAATCAACATGGAGTTTAATCACTCGTCAGGTGTTGAACCAGATCTTAAAATTTTCCCCAACACCACACTTTAAAGATTGCTGCCGCCGATTGAACAATATTTATATGATATATCAAGAAGTCTACTGAAGTAAGCAGGAATGACAAAGAATGGCTCACATTTCTTGTCAAAATATCCAAAAGCAAGCTTGAAAAAAGCCCATTTTTGTTGTAGAACCCCAATGGCATTAGTCCTTCTCCATCATGAAATAATGCTGCTGCCAAGGACGAATCAAATTGGCAGCTAGGATCCCTCTTCTTCGTATTATCATGATCACCCTTGTTTTTTGTTTTTGGCTTAAATCTGTAGAAACAAAATAAAACCTACATGAGTTGATCACCCGTCAAATGTTCTTTTCTTGCCAATTGCATGTATTAGAACACCCAATTATCAGATTAGAAGAACACCGTGCAACTAATAAGTCATGCAAAATAGATTTGAAAAACTCAATAGAATAGGGACAAAGATAAGTGGTCTACCTTTCTAATGATCATCCTTGGTTGGTAGTGATGGTCCTCCCTTAGTCCCCGTTCACTTTCAAGCTGCTGCAAAATAAATTTTGTATCAGCAGGTGCATTTTGTTTCTTTTTTTATTTACGGACTACGTAAACATTTGTAGGTTGTTTCTATTTGCAACAGTAGTTCCTATTGCCTAATGAACGCTACAAGAAAGGCGTTGTCCACTCAGAACAATCATATTCAAGGTCAAAATGACACATTAATAATTTTGAACCTACAAAAACTAATATGAATAGTACTTTTCACATAGAAAGAGGAGAATCTGATAGGAACATATCTGTTTTTTTACCGGAAGAACATATTGGGTATTGCCACAAAAAGAGATCAAAATATCTAGTAGCATTTAGTTTAAACATGACAATTTATATGCATTCTAAATTCTTGCAACTTCCTTCTATTGATGTCTTGAGTATATGAATAAGAAAAAAGTTCGGTCTGAAAAGACATAAGAAATCAGTGCAAACATAGAGTAATATTAAAATTGCATGGATGCCTTACATATATAATGAAATGAGACTGAAGAAGAAATATGTCATTTAATCATATGCACAGAGGCATACAACCATTTTACTAAACATGTACTTATCTGTTCTTCCAAATTGTTTAAAATGAATTCACTACTCATCTGAATGGTTTTCTTTCTTTGTTTCTGGAGAGAGAATTCATAACTCATAAATTGGACATCATTGATGCCAGCAACGAAAGAGTGGCTCACCATTCTTCAGTGATTCCTCCCTCGTACGGATATCCTGTAGCGATGTAGCAAACACGATGAGATCCACCTAATCAACTATCAGATCTGGAGACTAAAACACACTACCTCACACCGCTTTAGATATGATTCCCATGGCAAGAGGTCCCTGGGGTTGCCATTTGAGTGTTGTGTCACGCACCAAAACAATCTCTCTTGGAATAGTATTCTTTGCCTTGCCCTACAACCGGAAATATTGGATTACTGAAGATTGCTCTAACTCAATATATGTGGATAAAGTTTTGGGGATGGCTATCTGACGCGCACGCACTGTAGCGAACGATTTCCGGCAGCGTCAAACTTCCCTTTTTTAGTAAAGGTTTTACGCACCAGGCCCCCCACCTGTTGAAATCAGGGGGCGTGGAGAGATTGAGATCGCGCGTTCCAGCGCTCGGTCGCGACGGAGTAAACTCCTAAAGTTTTTACCTTCCTGAAGTTTCTCACCCAATTTTCTTGTACAAAGTCATCAAACTTCTCACCCAGCAATCAGCCAGCTCTGGGACAAAACATGGACCATTTCTCATTATTATGTACCCATTACATGAATATATCAGGAACCCGGAGAGCAAAAAAAAGACCCCTTGCACGATTCTCCTCATGTTTTTTTTTTTTTGAACAAAGCAAGGCACCAACAGGTGCCCAATTTCATTTCAGCTCATAAGATAAGTACAACAGTGATTACAGTGGCCAGAAGATAAAAGACAAGAGTACAGCCATAGGGGAAGAGCTGAAAGGTGAAGCAAAGATAGGTTGAGGAAAACTCAACCAGATGAGCAACAGGTGCTAAAGAAAGCTCTGAGGAAAAACATCTCATGACGACGACTTGGCTATTTGGTTCCTGCACATCCTTTCTGAAAGCTAAAATATTCACTGATGGTTTACAGATAAGAGAAGACCAGCCAATAGATAAATAGCTGCTTGCACTTGCTGGTAGACTACAGAATGAGAGATCAGCAGCATGCTTCTTGAACCAACCTTCAATGTCTCCTTATGAACAGAATGCAAACCTGCAATGAATATTAAAAGAAGAAGAATGCCAGCAGTCTCTGCAAAAGATAAAGAAAAACTCCTGCTCACAGGCACAAAGGTTATCAGCTCAAAGGATCAGTCTATCGGAGAGAGTCAAAACTGCAAGCTACCATCCGCTCCCTAAGATATATAGGAAGGAATGAAGAATAACTGTAGCAGAACAGAGTAAGGAAACAAGCACTGATGGCTACACTTGCTAAAAGACCAGGGGAGAAGAAAGCATCATCATATTAGAAATGTCTCCCATCCAAACCATAGGAATCTTCAAGCAAAATTAATTCTGATAGATGCTATTAATCAGAATAGCACATGAGGGAAATGAAGCAGCCAAAGCTGTGCCAAAGCTGAAATATGAAGCAAACTTGCAGTGGAAACAAAATCTAAAAGCAATCCATTATAGAAGAGAGTAGATCCTAAAATCAAGCTTCGCACTAAAAGCAATACACTGTATGCAGCTTGCTCCCTTCAAGATGAAAATTTGAAATAAGGGACACTACTCAACATGAAAGATTAGAGTGAGAATGAGCAGAACAGGAAACATGAACATCTCCAGTAGATCGAAAAGCCTGTTGAGCAAGATTGTGGGCAACACCATTAATTTCTCGAGAAACATGAAATACCTGAGGCAACAGGCTAGACGTGCTTTTAATAAAGATGGCCAATTCTCTTCTAATGCTCCAAGGCGTGGAAAAATCTGAAATGTTTCTTGTGGCAGCAAAAGAGGCAAGAGAAAGACAATCCATTAGAAAAGTGGGCCTAACAAGATTAAGCTTAGAGGCCAATTGAGCAGCACAAGAGAGCACAACAGCTTCAGCTTGAAGCGGAGTAGAAGTAGGAGGAGCGGAAGCTTGAACCTGCACATTCATCTCCCCTTGGTCCGAAGGTATGCACATAAAAACGCCCACACCTGTCCCCACTTGACCTTGTCCGAGTCCAGGAATTTTGGAAGTTCTAAAAGCTGCATCAGAAAAAACCTTAGTTCCAATAACTAACAAATCCGATTTGATTGTTTTGCCCTGCATAGGAAGAACATCAGCTGAAGGGTGAGCCTTAATATAAGGCTGCTTGTTAGAGAGAGAAGAAATGTTCTCCAGAGGATCTGAGCCCAAGTTAGCAGCAGCTATATGAACTTGATAAGGAAGGTGTTTTTTCCTCTCAAAAAGAAAATCATTTCTAGCTTTCCAAAGGCACCACAAAAAATTAAGAACATTCTTTATGGATGTCTGAGGATGACCCGATCTAATAAAATCCATGAGAATGGAGTGCATAGTAGAGTGCCCTTGTATAAGAACATCCGATCTAAGAAACCAAGGAGAACAAAACCAAGCAGCTCGCGCAAAATTGCCAAGGAAGAAAAGATGAAATTCATCCTCCTGCTGGCCACATCTACAACAAGTTTGAGAAATGTGAATAGAGAAACGGCCAGCTCTCATGGCCGTAGGCAAAGCCCTGCGAAGAAGTCTCCAAGCAAAAGTTTGAACACGAGGGAGCAAATTTTTTTGTTTCCAAATGAACTTGAGAAAATCTTTCAAATCCAAGGGAATATCCAAAGGAGCATTTCTAGGATTACTATGAAGCTCTTGTAGACAAAGTTTGTAAGAAGATTTTGAAGAACAAATACCATTGGGTATAAGGTCCCAACACAGCAAATCCGGGCCATCATCATCAATAATTTCAGTATTGACAATTTGAGACGCAAAAGGCTGCTGAAAAAGAGAAAAGATGAGCTCATGATTCCAACTTTTTTGACCAGGCAACCAAAGATCCCTAACAAGAGAGGGATAAATAAAACCAGCTTGTTGTGGAACAAGAGAATCATAAATAGTATACCACATATTGCACCAAGGCATGCTCCACAAATAAATATTGCCAAGCGTAAGTTGATAAAAAAAGCATGACTTCTAAGCTTAGGCAACATTTTCAAAATAGAGGCCCAAAAAGCTGATTTAGGAGGTGTTGTAGTGGCTCTCCAAATTGAAGAATCAGGAAAGTACTTGGCCTTAAGCACAAGGTATAAATGAGAAGAAGGAGTTTTATCTAACCTCCAAGCAGCAGAAAGGATGAGGCTTTCATTAATAGCTTTAAGATTCCGAATGCCCAAGCCACCTTCTGTCTTCGAATTACAAATATCTTTCTAAGCCCTAAGACAAAGACTCTTCTTAGAATCAGTCTCACGAACACCTGTCCACCAGAAGTTTCTTATAACAGCCGTGAGCTTTGCAATGAATTTCTTGGAAAACAGGATATTTGCCATGTAATAAACAGGAATAGCTGAGAAAACTGAACGGATTAATTCAAATCTAGCAGCGTGAGAGAGCATGTTGGCTTTGTAAGAAGGCAGCTTATTTAAAAATTTATGAAGAACAAAGTTGTAAGCAGCCATTCTATTTTTAGCAGGAAGAATAAGAGGATGACCAAGATGAGTGAAATTAGCATCAAGATTAGAAACAGGAAAATTTTGCTTAATGTCTTGAATAGTAGCCTGAGAAACATGTGAGCTAAACAAGATTGCAGATTTGCTCCAATTGGGGGTTTGACCAGAAAGTTCACAAAATTGCTGAATGAGATTCGCCATAGTGTGAGCCTCATGAAGAGTAGCCTGCCCACAAACCAACAAGTCATCTGCAAAGAGAAGAGAATGAACCGAGGGGCAATTTGGACCAAGAGAAATACCCTGCAGATGGTTAGCCTGAAGAGCCTCATTAAGAGCAATCGAAAGTTCATTAATGGCAATAACAAACCCTCATGTTAATTTGAGGTTATCACAATGCCTTTTAGAAATAATTATTACATCCTACCACCTAGAGTACATACTCCCACTCATTATCCAATAGCTAAACGACAAGAAAAAAAAACGATGCATGCAATGGCCGGTGTGGGCATGTAGTTGCTTGATCCTATAATTAAGGGATCATAATTGCGTACTCGCATTATGAACCTATTTTTTTTACGAAAAAAGCATTATGAACCTAGATAGGCTTTTTTTCCACGCACTAGTAGAAAAGGGCCCATTTGTCCCGATTTTGGAACCGGGACTAAAGGGTCGGGACTAAAGCCCAAAACCTTTAGTCCCGGTTCTCTTACGAACCGGGACCAAAGGGGCTCCACGTGGCCGCTGCGGGAGCCCAGGCAGGAGGACCTTTAGTCCCGGTTGGTAACACCAACCGGGACCAAAAGGCGGCCACGCGTCAGCAGCTCGCAGTCGTTGGGGGTTTTCTTTTTTTTTGGAAGGGGGGTTTTGGGGTTTTGGAGGGTTAATTTAGGGGTTTCATATTGTGTTAGCGAGCTAATAGAGAGAAGTGACCTCTCTTTTTCCGTGCTTGGTCGACGCTAGCTACTACACATATAGAGAGAACTCGACGCTAGCTAGTAAGCAAATAAAGGAAACCATTAATTACACAAGATCGTCATGAACATATATAGAGAGAAGTGACATCTCTTTCTTCGTGCTTGGTCGAACAACAAGTTTTCGTATATCTATCCGACGCTGCTACATATGTACAATATATAACATCCCTTACAACCATTTCAATTTCACATGGTATTCTCCGTGTTCAGGTATGACGTGGTCAAGAAAGAATCCCGCCAATTCCTCTTGAATTGCTCGTATGCGATCATGTGGTAGGAGTTCATCCCGCATCTGCCAGATCTAATTTAAAGAAGGGGGTCAATACATATATATGAATGAAACTCAACACAATTGATGGTAATATATAAAATAAAATTGTGAATATTGTTTACGTACTTCAAATTGTTTCTCAGAGGAGGCCCGTTCAGAGGTATAGTAGCGAATGAACTCGCATACGTAGTATCCACATAAATGAGTGTTGGGTGCCTGCAACAAGCACTTTACGAGAATAGAGTTCAATCAAACTGATAAGAAAGCATGATAATGGTATTGATGAAACTAGAATCAATGAGAGATGCGCAAAACTAGCTAGTACTACTTACTTTGGGGTGTGTAAATCGCAGCTCCTTCTTCAGACCCGGAACCTTAGCGGTGAACGTTTTCCAAACCCTGGCAGGCAAAGAAAATGATTACTTGATATCAGGAAATGAACGAAAGTTGCCGATATGGTCCCGGTATTGATTGAACTTACTTCTGGAGCATTGCAGTCATGTCCGCATAATACTTGGGATCTTTACGGAGCGAGTCTAAGACAGTTACTAATGCCCCGTCAAGGTTAATGGATAGCAGAATATAGTGGAAGCTGCGCACGCATAACTCATCAATTACATTACTTAACCACGAGTAAGCGGAACCGAATATGCAAAAAACAGTAACACTCACTTGAAGTTGTAAGGAAAGAGTATTTACCTTTTGTTTTGATGTGTAAGGAACGTTTCTAGCAAGTTGTTCTCGGTATCTTCAGCCGCCTTTCGTACCGACCATTCATTTACGGTATTTGGGCTAATGAACCCAACGTCGAAGATTCCTGTTTTTTTGCATTCGACCATCTTCAATCTGCATAATATAGTGAGGATAATTATATATACATGCAATGAACGAGCTGAGCTAGAGACTTAATTATAGAAGTAATACTTACAGACAGTAGCAAGTCATGAGTTGTTTGTCGAGGGCCTTTTGATTGTATAATTGAAATAACTCCACAAATTCAACAGGCAGCAGGTCGACTCCAGGGAAGTCATGCTCTTTTTTAATTCCGACTAACAAACTATCTTTCCCAGACTTCCTGTAGGTTTCCATGTACCAGTCATGCAATTTTTGCATCATCGTTGTTAGATGAGGATGATCAGGTTTGACGAGAGGCTTCCCGTGCTCGTATCTAAAGACGTCTACTACCTCAGCCGTTTCAAACTGTACATCATCGGGCAGGTAATCATCAAGAGTGGTACCGGGCAGTAGCACCGGATGATTAGCGATATCGCTAGACACCTTGAGCGGGGGGCACGATTGCTTCTCCTGTTCACCGAGCTGGGGAATTGTTTTCCCACTTCTTCGTTTTTTCGCTCTTGCGGCACTGGAAGTACTTCCCGACTGCTGCGCTTCAGCATGTGTCTTAGTAATTATGCGGTCATAGTTGGAATCCGGCGGAGGCGGTGGTGGTCGCTTCAGGGCATTGATAGTGCTCTTCACTTTCACCGGATCTACCTTCTCCTTCGGAGGTGGAGTTTTCTTTGCAAAATGGTCCCTCAGTTGGGCACGACATATGTCCTCGTTTTCCTGCTCGGTCCTCTCATATGGTAACTTTTCCAGAGGCTTGAGAGATGGACCGTATCTGAATTGGCTCCCGCCTCTGCTTGTACTGCTAGCCGCCGGAGCGGCGGCGTCTCTCTTCCGTCGTTGCTGACGAGGCGGAGAAATCCGACGCGCCAGAGGAGCCGGAGCGGCGGCGTCTGTCCTCCGCCGTTGCCGACGAGGCTGAGGAGGAGGCGGACTGCTCCGACGCGCCGGAGTAGGCGAAGGAGGAGGCGGAGTGCCCTGACGCGTCGGAGGAGCCGGAGAAGGAGGCGGAGTGCCCTGATCACTCGCCGGAGGAGGAGGAGGAGGAGGAGGAGGAGTGCCCTGACTTGCCGGAGGAGGAGGAGGAGGCGTAGGCGTCCAGTTTGGAAGCTTGATGTACTCCTTCTGCCATAGACATGTACTACTCAGAGCACGAACCAGCTGATTCTCCCCTTCACCTGTAGAGTGGTCAAGCTCGAGCTCCTCAAATCCCTCCATTACTTCATCCACCATCACAACAGCATAGCCATGTGGAATCGGACGGCAGTGAAAAGTTCCATTGGGTTGAGGAGGTGCAACAGAGCCGACAGCCGCCTTGAAAGTGAGGTTCCGGCATTTCGTCATAAGCTCGCAATGTTGAGCCTCCGTGATAGTATCCACGGGGTAGCTAGGAGACGTGAAGTCAGGCTGAACGGGCTCCGTGGAAGCGACGCTGCTTCTCTGCTGAGATGGCGGGGTAGCTTCTGGGGTAGCTTCGTGCCGCTGAGATGGTTGGCCGGTAGCTCGCTGGCTCTCAGCTTCCTCTAGCTTTTGTAGTCTTGCAATGAGCTTCTGCATGTCGCTCAGCTCCGCTTTCCTCTTTCTCTCCCGGCTTCTGTAACCGCCTGTGTCGGGAAACACAACCTTCCACGGAACGGAGCCTGGTGTGCCTCGTGTTCGTCTAGGGTGCTCAGCATTCCCTAGGGCCTCAGTCAGCTCGTCCTTCTCTCTGTCGGGAATGAACGTCCCTTCCTGCGCTGCGGTGATATACTTCTGAAGCTTCGTGACGGGTATTGCAAGTTCCTCGTCCGTCCAACGGCACTTCCCTGTTTCAGGGTCCAAAGTTCCCCCAACCCCGAAGAACCAAGTCCTTGAATGGTCTGGCCAGTTCAATGTCTGTGGTACGACCCCTTTAGCAATCAGGTCATTCTCAGCTTTGTCCCACAACGGCCGGGCTTTGAGGTAGCCACCTGACCCCGTGTGATGGTGATACTGCTTCTTTGCAGCATTGTTCTTGTTTGTCGCTGACATTTTCTTACTCTTGTCCGATGTCTTGTAGGCCACAAATGCGGGCCAGTGATCTCTTATCTTCTCAAATCGGCCGGTGAATTCTGGAGTCTTCCCTTTGTCGACAAACTTTGATTTCAACTCATTCTTCCACCTCCTGAATAGATCTGCCATCTTCTTAAGAGCACACGCCTTGACCAGTGGCTCTATAACTGGCTTATTCGGATCCTCCTCTGGCGGTAGGGTGAAATTTGCCTTCAGCGCGGTCCAAAGATCATCTTTCTGTCTATCGGTGACATAATCACCTTCAGGGGCGTCGTCCTTAGGCTTATTCCATTGCTTGATGCTGATCGGGATGTTGTCCCTAACAATAACTCCGCACTGAGCAGAAAATGCGTCCTTGGTCCGCTTGGGTTCAATCGGATGGCCATCGTCCGCGAGTGCTGTGATCGTGAACCTTTCAACCTTGCACAACCTCTTCTTCGGGCCTCGTCTCGTTACCGAAGTTTTGCTCGATCCGGAGGGCTATAAAAGAAGAAAGAAGAGTTAATATATGTACATACCAAAACAATTAATGCATCAATTAGCTAGTCAGCACAGGCTTAATTAATATATATACCTCGCCGGACTTTGCAACAGCTCCCTCCTCCGTTCGGTCACCGGAGCCGTCATCATGGTCTCCTTCTTCCTCCGGCATTCGGTCACCGGAGCCATCATGATCATGTCCTTCCTCCTCCATTGTTCGATCACCGGAGCCGTCATCCTCTCCTTCTAGACCATCGGTGTCGTTGAGAAACGACAAGACATCACGTCCGCCGAGGATTATGTCCCCCAACAACTGTTCTTGTTCCAAGTCTCTTTGAGCCATAGTTTCTGCAAATATTACAACATGGCAATTAATATACAAACATGAATATCCGACGTCCGGACCGCCTCTCTCATGAATGTCAAATAAGGGATTCTCTTAACCTTTAAGGGATTTAATTAACAAAATGGCGCCATTCTGGATGTGCAGAAAATGGTCCATATTTTTCCTGATCTCATCTACCCTTCTATATGTCACGTTGTCTAGTGTCAAAGGATTCAAGAAAACCATGGCTTCATCATTAGCCGGAAGTAACAGGCACATAATGGTACGAAGCTCTCCAAAATTGTTTTGGAACGGAGTCCCGGATAGGATAATTAATTAGCTTTTTGGTACGAAGTTCAGCAACAGCCTTCCGAATATCGCTATTTGGAAGGCCTTTGCTGAAATTCGTACCAAAAAGCGAATTATTCTATCTGGAACTCCATTCCAAAACAACTTTGAAGAGCTTCGTAGCATCATACGCCTGTTACTTCCGGCTAATGATGAAGCCATGGATTTCTTGAATACTTTGACAGACAACGTGACATATAGAAGAATATATATATATATGAGATCAGAAAAAAATTGGATCAACTTGTGCAAATCCATAATGGGGGCATTCTTGATAAATCTATGTTACCGGAGTTTTCTATATGAACAAAAAAAAATCCACATGACATGTCCGACGTCCCCCCTCATGTCGAAGTTATCGGGGAGGGGGTAGACGACAACGACGCTCACCCCTCATGTCATGTCCGACGTCCCCCTTCATGTCGAAGTTATCGGGGAGGGGGTAGACGACAACGACGCTCACCCCTCATGTCATGTCCGACGTCCCCCCTCATGTCGAAGTTATCGGGGAGGGGGTAGACGACAACGACGCTCACCCCTCATGTCATGTCCGACGTCCCCCCTCATGTCGAAGTTATCGGGGAGGGGGTAGACGACAACGACGCTCACCCCTCATGTCATGTCCGACGTCCCCCCTCATGTCGAAGTTATCGGGGAGGGGGTAGACGACAACGACGCTCACCCCTCATCAAAGAACTCATATCATCAACAACATCATCATTGCTCATATATCCATGGATCATATATAAAAACTTTCTATGAACAAAAAAAAGTTCTATGAACAAAAAAAAATCTATGAACAAAAAAAAGTTATATGAACAAAAAAATTATACATCAATGCATACATATCCATGGATCATCCATATACATCTGCATACACATCTGCATACATATACATCAATACATACATATGAACAAAAAAAGGCAGAGACGGCGGCGGCGGCGCGGCAAGCAAAGCGTGGCCGGGGCGGTGGCGACGGCGTCGGGGTGTGGGGGCGGCGGCGTCGCGGCGGGCGGCCGGAGCGCGGGTGCGTCAGCATCGCGGCGGGCGGCGGCGTCGGGGCGCGGGGGGGAGAGGAGAGGAGGGGAACGGCGCGGCGGCTCACAGTGGGAGCGGGGACGGCGTCGGGGCAACTCGGCGACGGCGACGACGGCGAGGTGGGGCTGCCTGACGGCGTCGGGGCAAGGCTCGACGGCGACGGCGACGAGGAGCATCCTGGGGGCGTCGGGCGGAGAAGAACAAGTGATTTCGAGAAACTGCTAAGTGTGGGCTTATATACACAGAGCATTGGTCCCGGTTGGTGGCACCAACCGGGACCAATGCACCCCTTTAGTCCCGGTTGGTGCCACCAACCGGGACCAAAGGTCAGTTTTCAGCAGCCCAAAGGGCGGGAAACAGGGACCTTTGGTCCCGGTTGGTGGCACCAACCGGGACCAAAGGGTGGTGCTGCCCGGGGCCAAATTTTTAGTCCCACCTCGCTAGCTGAGAGAGCTCGAGAGTGGTTTATAAGCGCTGCTGCGCACACCCTCTCGAGCTCCTCTCAACTGTAGGCTTCCGGGCCTAATCTGTCACTGCCTGTGGGCCTATTGGGCCTTCTGCGGGCCTGAATCCTAGCCCAACAAGCTGGTTGGGTTTCTAGTCGTATTCAGGCCGTGGTGGCCCAGTAGGTGGCATTTTTTTTAAAAAAAATCCAGTTTTTTTGTTTTGTTTTTTGCTTTATTTATTTTATTTTGTTCCTGCTTACTGTTTGGTTATTTTAGTTTGCTATTAAAGTTTCTAACAAAAAAATTCGTTATGAAAATTCTTTTTGCTATTAATGTTTTGAACAAAAAATACTTTGATAATTTTAGTTGCATAAATTTAATATAATTTTAGTTTCAAAAATATTTTAATTGATTATTTTTAGTTCATTCTTTTTGCTATTAGAGTTTCATAAAAGTTTTCTTGTTCATTCTTTTTGCTATTAGTTCATTCTTTGAGCTAAATGACCCTGAAATTGAAAAGCACTACAAATGAACTCTGAAAAGGTTGAAAGTTGGCATGGTATCATCATTTCACCCACATAGCATGTGCTAAAAAGTTGAGAGGGTTACGGCGAAAACTGGATGCACTTCGTGTACAAAATGGACAATCTCTTTCGAAGTATCAGGGTTTCGGACGAAAACTCATCTGTTACGAAGGGATTTCATTTTTTTTGAACTTATTTGAACTCCAGACTTTTTGTGTGTTCAAAATGCACCATTCAAAGCCACATCATCAATTTTCAACCCTTTCTGACTTCATTTGGTATTTTTCATGCATTTACTGATTTTTTTGAGCTAAATGACCCTGAAATTGAAAAGCACTACAAATGAACTCATCTGTTACAAAAGGCATTTCATTTCTTCACATGTAACTGCAATGATATAGTTGTGGAGAGAAAGTCTTTACTTTTTCTTCGCTTGTGTCCTTTGCTTATTGCGCCGTAACCATGAATAATCTTCATCGTTTAACAGGGTGCTTGGGTCAGCCTTGACTTTGAAGGGAGGAATTTCATGAAACTTTTCATAATCTTCGGACATGTCTGTCTTGCCCTCCAATCCCACGATGTCTCTTTTTCCTGAAAGAACTATGTGGCGCTTTGTCTTATCGTATGATGTATTCGCTTCCTTATCTTTTCTTTTTCTTGGTTTGGTAGACATGTCCTTCACATAGAAAACTTGCGCCACATCATTGGCTAGGACGAATGGTTCGTCTGTGTACCCAAGATTGTTCAGATCCACTGTTGTCATTCCGTACTGTGGGTCTTCCTGTACCCCGCCTCCTGACAGATTGACCCATTTGCACTGAAACAAAGGGACCTTGAAATCATGTCCATAGTCAAGTTCCCATATGTCCACTATGTAACCATAATATGTGTCCTTTCCCCTATTGGTTGCTGCATCAAAGCGAACACCGCTGTTTTGGTTGGTGCTCTTTTGATATTGGGCGATCATGTAAAATGTATTCCCATTTATCTCGTACCCTTTGTAAGTCAATACAGTCAAAGATGGTCCCCTGGCCAACGAGTACAACTCATCAGAAACAGTGTTGTCACCCATGAGACGTGTTTGCAACCAACTGCCGAAAGTCTTGATGTGTTCATATGTAATCCAGTCGTCACACTGCTCCGGGTGTTTGGAGCGCAGAATATTCTTGTGTTCATCGACATATGGGGTCACCAAGGTAGAATTCTGTAGAACTGTGTAGTGTGCTTGAGACCAAGAATGCCCGTCCCTACATATTATTGAGTCCGCTCCTAGCGTGCCTTTTCCAGTCAGTCTCCCCTCATACCGCGATTGAGGGAGACCAATCTTCTTAAGGTCAGGAATGAAGTCAACACAAAACCCAATGACATCCTCTGTTTGATGGCCCATGGACACTAGTAGAAAACGGGCCTTTAATCCCGGTTTGTAAGGCCCTTTAGTGCCGGTTCTACAACCGGCACTAAAGGCGGGGGACTAAAGCCCCCCCCCCCCTTTAGTCCCGGTTCGTCACGGCCCGACACTAAAGGCCCACCACGTGGCGCCTGCCGGGGCCGTGCGCTGGGGGACCTTTAGTCCCGGTTGGTGTTACCAACCGAGACTAAAGGTGGAGCCTTTAGTCCCGGTTGGTAACACCAACCGGGACTAAAGGCTCCACCTTTAGTCCCGGTTGGTAACACCAACCGGGACTAAAAGTATTTAATTCTTTTAATTTTGGTTTATTTTTCCTTTTAATTTTGTGTTTTCCATTTAATTATTTTTCATTTCAAACATATATTACGCTACTACATACTGTACACGTTGTGCATATATATATATAAATCGAATTTCTCGTACGACGACCATTCACATACATATATATATATACAATTTGGTATATACAATTTCTCCTACAATTTGCGGATCATTACATATGAAGGGCATTACTGCTTGATCTTGTAATGGTATTCTCCTTTGGGATCTATGACCTGGTCGACCAGAAATCCAGCTATTTCCTCTTGAATTGCTCGTACGCGAGCCGTTGGTAGGAGCTGGCCCCGCATCTCTATCATCTATAATCAGGAGATCAAGATGAATATATTAGTTGTGTGTATATATATTAGCTAGATCATGATAAAAAAATTATGGATAGTGTTCTGGCAAACGTACCCAAAGAGTTTTTTCATCTATGCTCCTTTCAGACGTGATCATGCGAATATTCTCGCAAACGTAGTATGCGCATAAACTATTCCCCTTCTCCTGCCTCATGCACTTTACGAGAATAAAATTCAATCAGGTAATAATTAATCAAGCATGATAATGGTATTGAAACTAGAATTAAAGAGATACACGGACGTAGCTAGCTAGTACTACTTAATTACCTTGGGTCGCACCCATTTCAGCTGTTGTTTCCATTGGCCGGGGACCTCTTCGATGAACTTTTTCCAAGCCCTGCCCGCCGGCAAAGAAAATGAATAAAGGAGTTATTAACTAGTTGATATCAGGAAATGAAGTAAAGAGGCAGACATAGTGCGATAATGATTGAAATTACCTGTCGAACATCCCCTTCACGGTTGCGTATTCGGATGGATCCTTATATAGTGAGTCCAGTACTTCAACTTTTCCCTTGTCAACTTCAATGATTAACAAGATCCAGTGGAAACTGCATGCGCACACGTTTTTTATAAATAAGCGGGCATGTGCATAACTCATCAACTACACTTATTAACATCTAGTAAGCAAAAAATAGAATTTGTAGTACAAGATATAGTAACACTCACCCGAAGTTGTAAGGAAGTAGTATTTTTGGTTGGGTGTTTAGTTGCTTCAAAAACTCTAGCAGGAATCTCTCTGTGTCTTCTCTCGAATATTGATCTTCCCACATCGCCTGATTAATCGTATTTGGGTCAATGAACCCAACTCCATAGCGTCTAGTTTTTTTCATTTCATACATCTTCATTCTGCATAATACCACAGAAAAGAATATAGTGAGGATAATTACATTTAATGAACGAGAGCACATCTAGCTAGCTAGCTAGAGACTTAAATTACAGAAAGAAATCACTTACAGACAATAGCAACTGACTATAGATTTGTCTAGTGCGTCTTGTTGGAATAACTGAAACAACTCTGAAAAATCAATCCACACATCTTTTCCATGGAAGTAATGCTCTGGCTTGACTTTCACCATGAGGGACTCTTCATTGGTATTTGCTGTTTTTTGCATGTACCACGTATGCAAATTGTACATTCTCGTTGGTAGAAGCTTGACATCGTCAGGCTTGACCAGAGGTTTGCCACGGACATATTGGTATTTTACTTCCTCCTCTGTAATCCCGGGGATTTCCTCAAGGCCTAGGAGTTGTTCAATAGTGACACCGGCCTCTTTAGCCTGCCTTCTAAGATCGTCGGTTATTGCCGGCCGATCGGCGGTACTCACATGTGTTTGTACAATGAGCGGGGGGGATCGATTGCACTACTTGTTCTCCCAGCTGGGGAACAGTTTTCCCGCTTTTTTTGCCAACTGCTTGGCTCGAGCTCGAGCTCGACTCCTTTTGCCCTGCAGAATATGACTTCTTGATAGACCGCACATAGTCGGAGTCCTTCTGATTGTCAGCCGGTCGAGCCATATCAATAAAGTGTTGTGATACATGCTCAGGTACTTTCTCCTTTGGCGGCGCGGGCGGTTTCGGTGCAAAATGGGCCTTCAATTGGGCATCACATGCGTCGTCGAGTTCCTCTTGAGTCAGGTGGTAAGACAACTTCGGAAGAGGCTTGAGGCTTGGACCATGTTTGAATTTCTTGTCTGTTGTACCGCTAGCCATCGTAGCTGCGGCCTCTCTCTTCCGCTGTTGCTTAGGCGGAGCATGCTGAGTCGGCTGACTTGGAGGAGGAGGAGTTGGCTGACGCCATGCCGGACTTGGAGGAGGAGTCGGCTGACGCGGTGCCGGACTTGGAGGAGGAGGAGTCGACTGAAGCGGCGGAGGACTTGGAGAAGGAGGAGTCGGTGGCCTTGGAAAGACGATGCAATCCTTTTTCCATAGAATGATACGATGTATGGCCTCTCCCAGTGTTCTCTCCTCGTCACCTCCAAGAATGTCAAGTTGTAGCTCGTGATATCCTGACATCACTTCATCAACCCCGACACGAGCATAGCCAGCTGGAATGGGATTGCAATGGAAGGTTGCTTCAGGGGGATTTGCTAAAGCATAGCCGTCCGCCACCTTCATGGATAAGTTCTTCACTTTCATGTGTAGCTCACAGTTAGTCCTGTCTTTGATATCATCCACAGGGTAGCTAGCTAGCAGTGCATTATCGATATCGACCGGGGCGGAACCCACGCTGCTTCTCGGCATAGATGGGACGGTGCTATCCAATGCTGGATCGATCTGCTCATGCTGCCGCTGAGACGCCCTTTCCTGGCTGAGTGAGTCGATCTGCTCCTGCTGCCTCCTGACAAATCGTTCCAACTCCAGGTGCGAGGATATTAGGCCTTCAAGGCGGAGTGCTTCCTCCTTCTTCTTCTGCTCCTCATGCTTCTTCCTTCTCGCACGGCTTCTATAGTCGTCGTTCCAATCCGCAAACCCCTCATACCACGGAACAACGCCTTTGCCTCGTGTTCTTCCCGGGTGTTCAGGATTCTTCAGGGCGCGCGTAAGCTCGTCGTTATCTCTGTTGGGCGTGAACACCCCCGATCGAGCTTCTTCTATTGCAATAAGTATTTCGTCTGTCGCTTCTTTAAGACTTGCCTTCACCATAACCAGCCCTGTCTCTGGGTCCAACTTCCCCCCATGCGCATAAAACCATGTCCTGCACCTGGGGGGCCATGTCAATGTAACTGGACTGACCTGTTTACTAATCATCTCTTGCTCAGATTGATGCCACTTAGGCAGGGCCACCTGGTAGCCACCTGGCCCCAGACGATGGTGCCACTTCTTTTTCGCAGCATTAATCTTGTTTTTTCTCAACAGTTCCTTAGCTTCTTCCGATTCCTTGAACTTCACGAAAGCGTCCCAGTGATCTTTTGCCTTCACCAGTGCTCCCGTGAATTCTGGAGTCTTCTTTTTTGATTTGATGTACTTAGCCCATGCATTTTTCTTGAAGGTGTTGAATGCGATCGCCATCTTTTTAAGAGCATAGTTTCTGACTTTCTTCAGATCTGCATCTGTCAAATTATCTGGTAGGGTGAAATGTTCCATGAGCGTAGTCCAAAGCACATCTTTTGCTCTTTCGTCGACAAAAGTAACTCCTGCTCGATCTCCCTTTGCTGGCTTTCTCCATTCTTGAACGGAGATCGGGATTTGGTCCCTGACAATAACTCCGCATTGATTCTTGAACGTGGTCGCATTTTTCTTAGGTTCAAGCGGTTCCCCAGTTGATGTTTTGATGGAATCGATGTTGAACTTTACGCCTTTGTCCAACTTTTTGGCCGGGCCTCGAACTACCCTGTCGCTTGTACAAGATTTGCTCGATGCGGAGGCCTAAAAGAAGAAAGATCGATTTGTTAATACATACAAATCAATTAAGACATGTAATGATCACCGGATGGCTTATATATTAAATATACCTCGCCGGTCATTTGAAGAACATTTTCTTCATCAACATCGTTGTCGTCACCTTCATCTATTCGTTCGTGTTCATCAAACATCATACCCTCACCCGAAGGGTTCAGATATTGCGAGCCGTCATCATGATCATCTGGGCTCGTGGAGCGTATGATGTCGAACACAGCCTCTTCTCCTTCTCTGCCGGTATTGTCCATAGCTTTTATTTAACTAATCCAGAAGAAAGATAAAACAATTTAGTATTCAGAGATCCGAAAGGTAGATGCATGAGATCAGAAAGAAATTGGATCAACTTGTGCACATCCATAATGGGGGCATTCCTGATAATTAATCCCTTAAAGGACTAAGAAAATCTATTGCAAATACAACATTAAAATATGCAACTTTTGCAAATACTAATTGCTATACATTGGATCAAATGTCAAAATTCCTCAACGTTTTTATATCTAACATTTATCTAGCTATAACTAAAAGTATAAAAAACTAAAAAACATTCATCTAACATTTCTATAACTAAAAGTATAAAAAATTAAAAAACAGAAAAAGAAACACTAATTAAGCATACTTCTATACATCCATTAAAAAACAGAAAAAAAACATTATATAAAAAAAATCTATACTAATTAAACACTAATTATATCCATCTAACATGCATTCATACATACATATATACTAGTGAAAAACAACTAAAACATCTAAATAGAAAATGTGTGTGTGTGTGTGTGTGTTCATGCATGTGTGTGTGGGGGGGGGGGGGGCTCGGGGACGGGCGGCCATGGCGGCAGGGGGCGAGGGAGGGGGAGGAGAGGGAGGAACTGAGCTCACAGCGGGGCGACGGCGAGGCGAGGCGAATCGGGGGCAGCGACGGCGTCGGGGCAGGCGGCACAGCGAGGAGCGGGCGCGCGCGCGCGGGCCGGCGGCGCCTTCGGGGATCGGCGAGGAAGGGCGCGTCCGGAGTAGGGGTCGACGAGGAGGGACGGGCGGCCGGCGGCGGGGGCGGGGACGGCGTCGATCGGGGCAGGCGGCGGCGCGCAGCAGCCTGGCGGCGTCGTCTGTGTTTGGCGTCGAGAGAATGGAGAGGATCGTAAGTGGAGTTATATATATGAGAGCCTTTAGTCGCGGTTGGTGGCTCCAACCGCGACTAAAGGCCACCTTTAGTCGCGGTTGGAGCCACCAACCGCGACTAAAGGTCTCGCTTCCCGCCGCTTGGACTGGATGAAATTCGCCTTTAGTCACGGTTGGTGGCTCCAACCGCGACTAAAGGCCCCCCTTTAGTCGCGGTTGGTGGCTCCAACCGCGACTAAAGGCCTGTTCCTGGCACGGCGCAATGTGGTGGATGTTTAGTCCCACCTCGCCCAGCGAAGGGCGCTCGCACTGGTTTATAAACCCCGGCGCGGTAGCTCATTCGAGCTCCTCTCTAAAGCAGGCCTACAAGGCCTACCGTTCTTTCCTCCCCTGTGGGCCATACTGGGCCTTGCGGGCCTGCATCCTGGCCCAACTAGTGGGTGTCTAGTCGTATGCAGGCCGTGGCGGCCCAGTAGGCGGGCTTTTTTTTTACTTTTCAGTTTTTTTTTGTTTTCTTCTATATTTATTTTCTTTTGTTTCTTGGTTGTTTTTTGCTTTATTTAGAGTTTCTGAGTGAATCTTTTTGCTTTAGGTAAAAAAAAATTATAAACTTTCTGTTAGTGCCAGTAGTTTTCAAATTTGAATTATTTGAAATTTGTGTGAATCACTAGTTTGTGAATAACTTTATTTTAAAAAAAGATTTTTCAGTGATTCTTTTTTCTGCTGTTTAATATTAGTGTGTTTTATCATTATATTCAATTTGGTAATTCTTAGGTTATTGAAAAAAATGAAATGCCTTTGTAACAGACGAGTTTTCGTCCGAAAGCGTGATACTTCGAAAGAGATTGTCCATTTTGTACACGAAGTGCATCCAGTTTTTGCCGTAACCCTCTCAACTTTTTAGCACATGCTATGTGGGTGAAATGATGATACCATGCCAACTTTCAACCTTTTCTGATTGTGATTTGTAGTGCTTTTCAATTTCAGGGTCATTTAGCTCAAAAAAATCAGTAAATGCATGAAAAATAGCAAATGAAGTCAGAAAGGGTTGAAAATTGATGACGTGGCTTTGGACATAATATTTCTTCGCGTTTCAAATGCCAAAACACATAAGTCGGAGTTCTATTACAAAGATTCCCTCCGGTTTGTCCGAAGTGGGACTTTCCAGATATATAAGTCCGGAAACTAACTAGAGAAGCCGGTCACATCCCAGAGTGGGATCTTTGGATATAAAACTTTTTCTTCGCGTGTGTCCCTTTGTGCCGTAACCATGGACAATCTTCATCGTTTAACTTGATGCTCGGGTCAACATTCACTGTGAAGGGAGCAATTTCATGAAACTTTTCATAATCTTCTGACATGTCTGTCTTGTCCTCCACTCCCACGATGTTTCTTTTCCCTGAAAGAACTATGTGGCGCTTTGGCTCATCGTATGATGTATTCGCTTCCTTATCTTTTCTTTTTCTCGGCTTGGTAGACATGTCCTTCACATAGAAAACCTGCGCCACATCATTGGCTAGGACGAATGGTTCGTCTGCGTACCCAAGATTGTTGAGATCCACTGTTGTCATTCCATACTGCGGGTCTTCCTTTACCCCGCCTCCTCTCAGATTGACCCATTTGCACCGAAACAAAGGGACCTTCAAACCAAGTCCATAGTCAAGTTCCCATATCTCCTCTATGTAACCATAATATGTGTCCTTTGGCCTATTGGTGTTTGCTGCATCAAAGCGGACACCACTGTTTTGGTTGGCGCTCTTTTTATCTTGGGCGATCGTGTAAAATGTATTCCCATTTATCTCGTACCCTTTGAAAGTCAATATAGTCGAAGATGGTAACTTGGACAGCAAGTACAGGTCATCTGCAACAGTGTCGTCATGCATGAGACGTGTCTGCAACCAACAGGCGAAAGTCACAGTTTGTTCATGTGTAATCCAGTCGTCAGACTGCTCCGGGTGTTTGGAGCGTAGAATATTCTTGTGTTGCTTGATATACGGAGCCACCAAGGTGGAACTTTGTAGAACTGTGTTGTGTGCTTGCGCCAATGAATGCCCGTCCCGGCATATTACTGAATTCTTCCCTAGCGTGCCTTTTCCACCCAGTCTGCCCTCATGCCGCAATTCAGGAACACCAATCGGCTTAATGTCAGGAATAAAGTCAACACAAAACTCAATGACCTCCTCTGTTTCATGGCCCTTGGAGATGCTTCCTTCTGGCCTAGCACGATTACGAACATATTTCTTTAAGACTCCCATGAACCTCTCAAAGGGGAACATATTGTGTAGAAATACAGGGCCCAGAACGACAATCTCGTCGACTAGATGAACTAGGACGTGCGTCATGATATTGAAGAAGGACGGTGGGAACACCAGCTCGAAACTAACAAGACATTGCACCAAATCACTCCTTAACCTTGGCAGGATTTCTGGATCGATCACCTTCTCAGAGATTGCATTGAGGAATGCACACAGCTTCACAATGGCTAATCGAACGTTTTCCGGTAGAAGCCCCCTCAATGCAACCGGAAGCAGTTGCGTCATAATCACGTGGCAGTCATGAGACTTTAGGTTCTGGAACTTTTTCTCTGCCATATTTATTATTCCCTTTATATTCGACGAGAAGCCAGACGGGACCTTCATACTGAGCAGGCATTCAAAGAAGATTTCCTTCTCTTCTTTGGTAAGAGCGTAGCTGGCATGACCCTGAAACTGCTTTGGATCCATGCCGTCTTCTCCGTGCATACGTTGCTGGTCCTCCCGTGCCTCCGGTGTATCTTTTGTCTTCCCATACACGCCCAAGAAGCTTAGCAGGTTCACGCAAATATTCTTGGTCACTTGCATCACGTCGATTGCAGAGCGGACCTCTAGGTCTTTCCAATAGGGTAGGTCCCAAAATATAGATTTCTTCTTCCACATGGGTGCGCGTCCGTCAGCGTCATTCGGAACAGATTGTCCGCCAGGACCCTTTCCAAAGATTACTTTTAAATCCTTGACCATATCAAGTATATCATCACCAGTACGGTGGCGAGGCTTCTTCCGGTGATCTGCCTCACCTTTGAAGTGCTTGCCTTTCTTTCTTACGGGATGCCTGCTCTGAAGAAATCGACGATGCCCCAGGTACACATTCTTCTTACATTTATCCAAATATATACTGTCGGTATCATCTAAACAGTGCGTGCATGCGTGGTATCCCTTGTTTGTCTGTCCTGAAAGGTTACTGAGAGCAGGCCAATCATTGATGGTTACAAACAGCAACGCTCGCGGGTCAAATTCCTGCTGTTTGTGCTCATCCCACGCACGTACACCTTTTCCATTCCACAGCTCTAAAAGTTCTTCGACTAATGGCCTTAGGTACACATCAATGTCGTTGCCGGGTTGCTTGGGGCCTTGGATGAGCACTGGCATCATAATGAACTTCCGCTTCATGCACAACCAAGGAGGAAGGTTATAGATACATAGAGTCACAGGCCAGGTGTTATGATTGCTGCTCTGCTCCCCAAAAGGATTGATGCCATCTGCACTTAAACCAAACCATACGTTCCTTCCATCATCTGCAAAGTCCTTCCACTTTCTCTCGATTTTTCTCCACTGTGATCCGTCAGCGGGTACTCTCAACTTCCCGTCTTTCTTACGGTCATCTTTGTGCCATCGCATCAACTTGGCATGCTCTTTGTTTTGGAACAAACGTTTCAACCGTGGTATTATAGGAGCATACCACATCACCTTGGCAGGAATCTTCTTCCTGGGGCGCTCGCCCGCAACATCACCAGGGTCATCGTGGCCGATCTTATAGCGCAATGCACAGCATACCGGGCATGCATTCAAATCCTCGTACTCACCGCGGTAGAGGATGCAGTCATTAGGGCATGCATGTATCTTCTGCACCTCTAATCCTAGAGGGCAGACGGCCTTCTTTGTTTCGTACGTACTGTCGGGCAATTCGTTGTCCTTTGGTAGCTTATTCTTCATTATTTTCAGCAACTTTTCAAATGCCTTGTCAGGTACACCATTCTCTGCCTTCCATTGCAGCAATTCCAGTGTGGTACGTACCCAGCTTTTTCTTGTCATCTTCGCAATTTGGGTACAACAATTTCTTGTGATCCTCTAACATGCGCTGCAACTTCAGCTTCTCCTTTTCACTTGCACAGTTTCTATTTGCATCGGCAATGGCCCGACCAAGATCATCAGCTGGCTCATCTGATGCCTCTTCTTCAGCTCCTTCCTGCATTGCCGGCTCAGCTTCTTCCCCCATTGTTGTACCATCGTATTCATGGAACCCATGGCCAGGATAGCTGTCGTCATCCTCTTCTTCTTCATTCTCTTCCATTAGGACCCCTCTTTCTCCGTGCTTGGTCCAACAGTTATAGCCGGACATGAAACCGGACTCAAACAGGTGGACGTGAATGGTTCTTGAGTTAGAGTAATTTCGATCATTCTTACAGCCAGCACATGGACAATACATAAAACCATCCGCCCGCTTGTTTGCCTCAGCCGCAACCAGAAAAGTATGCACGCCATTAATGAACTGGGGAGAGCATCGGTCATCGTACATCCATTGCCGGCTCATCTTCATTACACAACACCGAAAAGACCAAATTAATACAAGTTCATACATAAAGTTCATACACACTTGTTCTCATAAAGCAACATACAAACTCTCTAGCTAAAGCATTTAAATACAACAACAATGCGATCAAGATCGCAACTAAGGTAACAATTGATCCAACAGCATAGTGATACCAAGCCTCACTATCAATGGCATATTTTTTAAATTTTCTAATCTTCAAGCGCATTGCATCCATCTTGATCTTGTGATCATCGACGACATCGGCAACATACAACTCCAGTTTCATCTTCTCTTCTTCAACTCTTTTCAATTTTTATTTCAAATACTCGTTTTCTTTTTCAACTAAATTTAACTTCTTGACAAGAATATCTATGTCGGTTGCAATTTCCGGTTCACATACCTCCTAGATAAAAATATCTATGTCAACTTGATGGGCATAATTGTCATAAACGCGAAATGCAACAAATAGTTATAAAAGAGAATATATATACCACATCCGAATCATAAACCGGACGAGGGCCGACGGGGACGGATATCAAAGTCATGGCACTATGTATAACAAACAATCATACATGTAAGAAAATTATACAATTAACTATCTAAATCATACAAATAAGATTTTTTTTTATAAAAAGGATAAGAACGAACAAGAGGCTCACCAAGGTGTGGTGACGGCGACGGGACGGTGCGGGCGATCGACGGTGGTTAGGACGGGGACGGGAAGGCACTAAGTAAACCACACCTACACATGCAAAGTAAGAAGTTAATTTGAGCTCAAATTGCATATAAATCAAATGAACTACCACATATAAATACTCCCAAACTAAAACCCACAAATCACTATACTTATAGAGCATTGCAAGAGCTAATCTAGCAATGAGAGATGAAAGGACAAAGTTGCTAACCTTTGTGAACACTTGGATGGATGGGGTGCCTCCAAATCTTGACAAATTTTGGCAAAAATGGAGGATGAGCTCGAGGAAGAGGAAGAACAAAGGAGGGGAAGAAGGGGGGAAAAAGGGAGGAGTACTGTGATCGGGCTGGCCGAATTCATATAGGGGATCTTTAGTCCCGGTTGGTATCACGAACCGGGATTAAAGGGGGGGCCTTTAGTCCCGGTTGGTGATACCAACCGGGACTAAAGGGGCTCGTGGGGGCCCCAGCTGACACCAGCCTACCACCACCCTTTAGTCCCGGTTCGTGTTACGAACCGGGACTAAAGGGGGACCTGTAGTCCCGGTTGGTGATACCAACCGGGACTAAAGGGGCTCGTGGGGGCCCCAGCTGACACCAGCCTGCCACCACCACATTAGTCCCGGTTCGTGTTACGAACCGGGACTAAAGGTCCGGAACGAACCGCGACTAATGATGCTCGTCCCGAACCGGGACTAATGGTCACATTAGTGCCGGTTCAAAACCCGACCGGGACTAAAGCTGCGGACAAAAGGTCCGTTTTCTACTAGTGTGGAGATGCTTCCTTCTGGCCTAGCGCGGTTACGAACATATTTCTTTAAGACTCCCATGAACCTCTCAAAGGGGAACATATTGTGTAGAAATACAGGGCCCAGAACGACAATCTCGTCGACTAGATGAACTAGGACGTGCGTCATGATATTGAAGAAGGACGGTGGGAACACCAGCTCGAAACTAACAAGACATTGCACCAAATCACTCCTTAACCTTGGCAGGATTTCTGGATCGATCACCTTCTCAGAGATTGCATTGAGGAATGCACATAGCTTCACAATGGCTAATCGAACATTTTCCGGTAGAAGCCCCCTCAATGCAACCGGAAGCAGTTGCGTCATAATCACGTGGCAGTCATGAGACTTTAGGTTCTGGAACTTTTTCTCTGCCATATTTATTATTCCCTTTATATTCGACGAGAAGCCAGACGGGACCTTCATACTGAGCAGGCATTCAAAGAAGATTTCCTTCTCTTCTTTGGTAAGAGCGTAGCTGGCAGGACCTTCATACTGCTTTGGATGCATGCCGTCTTTTTCATGCACACGTTGCTGTTCCTCCCGTGCCTCCTGTGTATCTTTTGTCTTCCCATACACTCCCAAGAAGCCTAGCAGGTTCACGCAAAGATTCTTCGTCACGTGCATCACGTCGATTGCAGAGCGGACCTCTAGGTCTTTCCAATAGGGTAGGTCCCAAAATATAGATTTCTTCTTCCACATGGGTGCGCGTCCCGCATCGTCAGTCGGAACAGATAGTCCGCCAGGACCCTTTCCAAAGATTACTTATAAATCATTGACCATATCAAGTATGTGATCACCAGTACGGAGGGCAGGCTTCTTCCGGTGATCTGCCTCACCTTTGAAATGCTTTCCTTTCTTTCGACATTGATGGTTGGTCGGAAGAAATCGACGATGCCCCAGGTACACATTCTTCCTGCATTTGTCCAAATATATACTGTCGGTGTCATCTAAACAGTGTGTGCATGCGTGGTATCCCTTGTTTGTCTGTCCTGAAAGGTTACTGAGAGCAGGCCAATCGTTGATGGTTACAAATAGCAACGCATGTAGGTCAAATTCCTCCTGTTCGTTCTCATCCCACACACGTACACCTCTTCCATTCCATAGCTGTAAAAGTTCATCAACTAATGGCCTTAGGTACACATCAATGTCATTGCCGGGTTGCTTAGGGCCTTGGATGAGCACTGGCATCATAATGAACTTCCGCTTCATGCACAACCAAGGAGGAAGGTTATACATACATAGAGTCACAGGCCATGTGCTATGCTTGCTGCTCTGCTCCCCAAAAGGATTAACGCTATCTGCACTTAAACCAAACCATACGTTCCTCGGGTCACCTGTAAAGTCACTCCACTTTCTCTCGATCTTTCTCCACTGCGACCCGTCAGCGGGTGCTCTCAACTTCCCGTATTTCTTACGGTCTTTTATGTGCCATTGCATCAACTCGGCATGCTTTTTGTTTCTGAACAGATGTTTCAACCGTGGTATTATAGGAGCATACCACATCACCTTGGCAGGAACCCTCTTCCCGGTGCACTGGCCCTCAACATCACCAGGGTCATCTCTTCTGATCTTATACCGCAATGCACCGCATACCGGGCATGCTTTCAAATCCTCGTACGCACCGCGGTAGAGGATGCAGTCATTAGGGCATGCATGTATCTTCTGCACCTCCAATGCTAGAGGGCATAGAACCTTCTTTGCTTCGTACGTACTGCCGGGCAATTCGTTATCCTTTGGAAGCTTCTTCTTCATTATTTTAAGTAGCGAACTAAATCCCTTGTTAGATACACCATTGTCTGCCTTCCATTGCAGCAATTCCAGTGTGGTACCGAGCTTTCTGTTGTCATCTTTGCAATTTGGGTACAACCCTTTTTTGTGATCCTCTAACATGCGATCGAACTTCAACTTCTCCCTTTCACTTTCGCATTCTCTCTGTGCATCAACAATGACCCGGCGAAGATCATCATCGGGCACATCGTATGGTTCCTCTTGATCTTCAGCTTCCCCCATTGCAGCATCACCGTATTCAGGGGGCGGGTAGTTGTCATCATCCTCTTCTTCTTCGTTGTCTTCCATCATAACCCCTCTTTCTCCGTGCTTGGTCCAAACATTATAGCGTGGCATAAAACCCTTCTCAAGCAGGTGGAAGTGAAGGGTTTTAGAGTTGGAGAAAGCCTTCGTATTCTCACAGACAGTACATGGACAATGCATAAAACCATTCTGCTTGTTTGCCTCAGCCGCTTCAAGAAAATTATGCAGGCCCTTAATATACTCGGAGGTGCGTCGGTCACCGTACATCCATTGCCGGTTCATCTGCGTGCGTTATATAGTTCTCATTATTGAACAACATATAACTCTCTAGAGCATCTAATTAAATCATACAAGTAAGAACTATCTAGAACAACATATAACCAAAACCATCGCACTATATAATAACAAACAATAATAAAAGTAAGAAAGTTACACAAGTATCTATCTAAATCATACAAGTAAGAACTTTTTTCTTTTAGAAAGAAGATAAGAAGAAGAGGCTAACCACGGTGGTGCCGGCGCCGAGATGGGCGCGGGCGATCGACGGCGGTGAGGACGGGGACGGGACAGGACGGACCGCCAAACCTAGACAAATCTTAAGGAAAATGGAGCTTGGACAAGGAGCTTCCAGAGGAGAAAGCTTAAGTGTGGCTCGGGCATTTCATCGAACACCTCATGTGCATAGGAGGTGAGCTAGAGCACCACAAAGCTCTCCCACGGCCGGCCAAAAAAACAGAGCAGTGCACTGCTCTCCTCGCGGGCAGGGGGGTATATATAGGCCAACCATTGGTCCCGGTTTGTGGCTGGAACCGGGACTAAAGTCCTTTAGTCCCGGTTCCAGCCACAAACCGGGACCAATGGTTGTGGGCCAGGAGCGAGGCCCATTGGTCCCGGTTCGTGTCTGGAACCGGGACCAAAGGGGTCAGACGAACCGGGACCAATGGCCCACGAGGCCCGGCCGGCGCCCTGGCCTCACGAACCGGGACCAATGCCCCCATTGGTCCCGGTTCGTGAGTGAACCGAGATTAATGGGCTTTTCAGGGCTGGACCAAAGCCCTGTTTTCTACTAGTGACGTCATACCACATGCCTTATCTATATACATGCTCTTCTAAAACAAATACATACTCCAAGGGAACTAGCTAGAGTACGTGTCGTAGATGTTTTTTTTTGTTTGCATTTATTAATTTATAGGAGGTCGTATATATTACTCTTGTAATGTACTTGTACTTTGTAACGGATTATACCCTTTTTTCAATGGAGTATATACCACTTATTACTTTTTCAATGGAGTATATACTGCTTCCATGCGGTGGACTACCCTATACTCCCTCCGTTCCTAAATATAAGTCTTTATAGAGATTCTACTATTGAACTACATACGGATGTATATAGACATATTTTAGAGTGTAGATTCACTCATTTTGTTTCGTATGTAGTCTCCTATTAAAATGTCTAAAAAGATTTATATTTAGGAACGGAGGGAGTAGATTTTTTGTGAATGGGGATATATACCACTTATTTATTTATTCAATGGAGTATATACTGCTTGCTTGAGGTGGACTACGTACAATTTTTTTTTTTGCGGGGTGAAAAGAGTTTTATTCCAGAATTATAGGGTTACAATCTCGAGACAACTGCTCCTCGCAACATGAAGGACTCGAGTTCAACCACACCGCAGTACAACACTCGGTACGGCTATAATGCGCCAGAAGATGTGCTACCCTATTTGTTCTCTACTAATTTTACATGGAATAAACTCCCTAACAACCATAAGAGCGTTAATCTCTGCATCCAAATGACCATAGGCCGATCTTGAAAAATTGTCACCCGTAAGGATTGCCAAAGCATTCAACGCGTCAGATTGAACAATCACCGGTTTGTTCGAATGCTCAATGGCCAGTGCCATACCCTGCATGATTGCATGTATTTCCGCTTCAAGGGCGTCGTTGCAATGAAAGATATACCTGTAAGCCGCAAATATGACTGAGCCATCCTCGTTCCGCAGTACCATTCCAGCAGATGCACATCCATCATGACACGAAAAAGAACCATCAACCGAGAGGGCGCACCAACCCACCGGTGGATGAGGCCATGGACTCGAATGTTGTGCTCGCTTGATACTCATATCACGGCCTTCCTCTGATAGTGGCATCTTCCCATTTATAATTTCAAACATACTGAATTTCCTTGTCAAGTTAAGAGAATTATAATAGCTGTCCAAATAATCAACCGTAACCTGCACTGGGGTATCACTTTTCCCATGAGTAATATCATTACGTAGCTGCCAAATTCGCCATATGGTCATAATTACCATATCTCTGGTCTGTTCCGAACACTTTGACAAAAGTTGCAATAACCAATCCTTGCCCGTGTCAAGCAAGAGTGACTCAGGGCATGTACAATGCCCGGCGCTTGACTAGGCGCTTATAGACGATAAGAAAATATTATTAAACTGAAAAATATCTAAGCACCCATGTCTTCCAACGCGAGATGCTAAACAGCCGGTGCTAATTGGACGCTAATTTAAACTGGCCACGCAACGCATGCAGTAGAGAAAGGAGCGAAGCGTCTGATGCCTCTCTTTGCGTCGACGCAGCCCCCGGCGCTGGGATTTGACGGCCTCAACCGCCGATCGACCAGGAATTCAATAGGAAAGGAATCCTGGCGCCTCTCCAAACACCCCGCGTTGGAGATGCCCTCATGAGGCAGTGGCCAAATATTACGGAGTCCTTCCCAAACTTGCCGGGCGTGCATGCATGTGATAAGGGCATGAAAACTGCTCTCCTTCTCCTTACCACAGAACGGACAGGAGCTGCGCGTCAGGAGATGACGACGCACTTTACCCAAATTAGTAGCTAGCTAATGCCCCTGTCGCAGCCTTCCATGCAACTATACGCATTTTCAGTGGAACTTGAGAACTCCAAATGGACCTCCAGATTGTCCGATCGCCGTTTGGCCTTGTACTGCTAGCACCACCCGCATAAAATTCATCGTGTGCCTCAGTAGCTAACCTGTACACCGACTTGACCATAAAAATACCTCGTGGTTCGGCGAACCAACCAATGAAATCCTGTCTATTTCTTGGAGATGTTCGAATTTTCAGAATCTCTGTCACATCCATTGGCCAGAAGTGCTCCTCGACCCGGTCCACGACCCACGCCCCATTGATATCCAAAAAATCTGAAACCCGATTAAACCGACAATTCCTTTTAGGAGTAATAGGGCGAAAGTCATAATGTCGTGGGATCCAGGGATCTCTCCATGTCCTTACCGATGTACCATCTCCAATTCGCCAGATCAATCCCCTCTTGACAAGCTCTAATCCGTGAGCTATACCCTTCCATACAACAGAAGAATTTGCAGTGAACACAGTGTCCATAATACTGCCATTAGGATAATATCTCGCTTTCAACAAGCGAGCACAGAGACTGTCAGGGGACTCAATCAATCTCCAAGCTTGCTTAGCTAGCAGTGCTTGATTAAAAGCACGCATATCTCTGAACCCCATGCCACCTTTACTCTTAGGCAGTCTCAGTTTATCCCAACTCAACCAAGCCATTTTCATCTTGCCTTTGTCAACTCCCCACCAATACTGTCTCATCAATATTTTTTATAGTGAGTACATACCATAAGTTTCGATGTAGCATATACCACTTTGTTGTATTGAATTATACCAACGTTTTATGGAGCAAGCATATACCACATTTTCGTGATGCGGCATATACCACTCTACAAACCAGTATAATTATTCAAAAGAAGTATAAGCTGAAAATTTAGTTTTCTTTTGCGGGAAAATATATATTTGTCCACTAAGATAGTCAAATAACAAGACTCAAATTGTTTATACATATCACATCAGAAGGATCAGTATCATGTTTCTCTCTGTTTTTGCATGTTCAGTGGTGGATTGATCATACTGAATCGATCGATCTGACCACAATGTTGCGCGTCTTGGGTCGGCAGAGTCTCTTGCATCGTGTACGTGTAGTCACACCATAGAAAACTGAGTTACTTTGCCTTGCACTTGTGGGGACAACGCATGGCCAACCGATCCCGCTGAGCCGAAGCGAATAATCTTGTGTAGTCGAGCGTCTTCTTGATCAAGCATGCATGGAGAAAACTCGCCGCCGGCCGGCGTAACCCATCTCGCGGGCAATCCGATCCAGGTGAGCTGCATATCAAATATGCACACTATGTATGTAAATTAACACGATGCCAATGATAAAAGGAAACAACGATGCATGTAATCCAATGGTACATGCATGCATACCTTGTCGTGATTGATGTCAATTGGAAGCAGATGCATGACGGATCAGAACGGATCACGGATTCCAATGGTACGTCCAGGCGCACCGCATCTCAGCTCCTCAGCCTCCGCCTCCGTCGCCTTCAGTTTTGGAATGCGAGGACGCCATAGTAGGAGCTTATATATTTTCTTAATAGATCGGTTTGTTATTCCAGCAAGATAAAAACAATAACCCAAATCCCGATTAACACGGACATGCAAACCAATTCTGAGACGGAAGTATGCTTCAGATATTATCCGGGTTTTTTAATTTCAAGAATAAAGGGTGGTGCGGCATGGTATTGAAGCAACCAGCAACACCTGGCATGCATAGGAGTACATACTCCTAGGAGTACTAACCCATTTTCCTCTCTGTGTGTGTGTGTGTGTGTGTGTGTGTGTGCAAGAATGCACTATGTAGAAATTATATCAGTATCAACTAATATCTTCTTGTAGGGGAATTTGTAGGATGAGACACTCTTTACATTTAAGGATATTTGCGTGTCACTGAAAGTAAGTAATATTTAAATGGTTTCAGACTTACAATTCGAAACAAAAAGGGTAATTAATGTTGGGTTAACATTTTACATTGCAATTTTCTTTCTTAGATCAAGGAACTCCAACATGTTTTTTGGTGGATGGAATTAGAACGTCATAAAAAGATTTTGAGAGAAAAGTAAAACCCACCCTTTCTCTTGCCTTGGCACATTAGAATGCATCACATAATCAGCTAATGTCAGTTAATTTCTCAGTCGGTCAAACCATGCCTGCGTAGGCCTAATCACCTATTTAACTACTGGGAAATTAGCATTGTCTAGCCAGCAGGTGGACTAAATGAACTGTTGTATACCTTCTTCACATGATGGTTGCGTCGTGCAGTTTGATGACGGAGAAGAGCGTCGTCGAGCTCCTGGCGGCCATGCTCGTGCGCTGTTGGTGGGGGGATGGCCTATGAAGCGAGGGAACAGAGGGAACTGTGTGTATGGATTGTGCCCCCACGGTACTCTAGAAAAAATATTCATGGTCAGTATAGAAACAACAACAAATAGGTGAATATGGCACAAAATAATTTGGTTCTGAATGTTGATGATATGCATTATGTGAGACAGAATAATATAGCAGAAAAATAAAGGTGGATCAATATCAAAACAGGTTAACATATATTGCATCTAGATGTGAAATAGCAATAGCAATCCCGTATTAGACAAGCTACGGTGTGTTCATAAGATGTGATCACACACAACAAGTCTTTTACCCAATCTGCATAGCTAACCTGGCTACAGCATGCTAGGAAAGTAACACTGTTATAAATAGCAATACATTCCAGCCAGATTGGATCCTGCATTCTACAACAGTTTTTTTTTATATCAAAACAAATCCTATACAATATACAATAGTAAGAATCCATGCCTCAGAGGCCAGATGCTACTACTATGACATGGATACATGATTGGTAAGCAGCTAAGCTAAACTCACCAGATCACCAACAGATTAACGATCGCCTGTTGAACATGGTGAAACAATAATTTACAGCTGCAACCAAACCTTCTGAACGATCCATCTTGTATCCAGCCATACCACCCAACTCCTCAACGGTACAACGTGATACTCATGGTAAGCAATCCAAACTTGATGAAAACAAAAAAAAAACTCATCAACGGTAAGATGAAACTTTTCACTCAAACAAAAGGCACACATCCACTTGCGTACAAGAAATAATCGAGCAGGGTATTGCTTGTAATAGGCAAATTCTACCACTGGCGTGTAGCAGCCTGGAAGTTGATCCCGTTTAATTAGAGGGAAACCAAAGAGTGAGGGATATAAGAAGCCACATGTCAACAACAAGATGCACACCCATGCAGTGGCGCGTGGCCTTCTTCATGTTTGCGATTGACATCAAAAGACACATACATGCCTTGTGAACGAGGAAAGCCGACTATAACTGGTGCAATGTGTCATCAACTGCCGTTGCAAGGCAAAGTTCCATCTACCATACCAGTCGTGTCTCAAGATGGCAACGGGGACGAAACCCACCGGGTTTTGCCTTCTCAAACCCATCCCCACGAGAAAATCTCAAGCCCGTCTCCGTCCCCGTCATCGTGCACGGGGCTAGCATTTTGCCCGTCCCCTAAACCCATTAGGTTTTCGAAACCCACGGGGAACCCACGGGGAAATCGGCATATTTAAGCAAACATGGTAGCAACACGGAATAGCATTTCAGCAACAAAAAAACATATTTCAGGAGCATAACTTGAGCAAATTCCAGCACAATACAATAGTACATGGTTTAGCAGCTACAAAGAGCATATTTCAGCAGCATAACTTGAGCAAAAATAAGCAATAACAGCAGCTACAAGGAACATATTTCAGCATAATATAATACCCCATTTGAGCAAGAAAGATAAGCATATTTCAGCAACAAACATTAGCATTTTGACGGGGATGGCGGGTTTCGGGTTCGGGTATTGCTGAAACGGGTTTGAACCCGCAAAACGTGTCGGATTTTATATTTTCCCCAACAGCAGCCCCGCAGGATTAAAAAGACGCCCATCCCCGTCCCCTAATAGGGTAAAAACCCGCGGGGACGTGGGTTTCGGGGCCCCATTTCCATCCCTCAGGCCATCATAGCCCGTTTCTTGGACTGGTACTTCTCCACCTTCAGTTGATGTCTCCTTCCCGATGCCTCATATTCCATAAGTTTTATTTTCACCATTTTTTTGTTGCTTTCAGATTTTCCTTCTAACTAGGTCGCTGCATGTGAGACATCCCAACTAGACTGTTTTGGATTTCTCATTGGGCAAGCGCTAGTAGAGCAACATGTATATATGCACAGAGATATCCGTACACAATGACCCAAGTTGTAGGCTAACCATGTGGGTCAGGCCTGGCCCAAAAAACATATGACCAAGCGCGTCTTAACATCACTTGTCAACCAAAACCGCCTAGCCCATAAGTCACAAGTACTTTAGATTACTTGTTTTATAAAAAAAAGATACATGAAAATAATCATTTGAAACTGATTAATTTAATGTGTTGAATTTTAAACAGTTTAATTTTACGCTCTTTTAGGATGGAACAAGGTCCATCTTGGTCTTTTGATGTCAGCCTTATCAAATATTGGCGCTAAATTCGGGCTTACCCCCCGCAAAAAAAATCAGACTTATATGTGGTACAAAGAGATTCCGCTCAAGGCTAACAGACATTTTGTGTATTACTTATGCATTTTTATGTTCCAAGATGTAGATTTGCACTATAAAGTCACATGTATGTGAGGCCATAAACAAAAATCTTGAAAAGATTCATTTCAATCATTTGAATGGATCATGTGTACTCAATTTGCATTAACAATCTTAACTATATATTCACATCTGCATAGAGCCCATTTCAAAGCATGTGCCATTAACCAGATTTGGTTTTGACTTGTGATCAGACACCGGGCCGGCTAGAAAAGGATAAAAGTAGAAGATCATCTTAACAATTTACTAAACACATATTACTATATTGTTTGCTGAATAATATCATAAGTAGAGACAAGTCATCCCATCAACGTACTTAACCTAGAGGTATGGATTCACAATAAGGTGCCTATCAGCACTTTTAAGAACAGAGCTGGTGGTTGAGCACATACCGGGTTGGGTCTCTTTGGACGCAGTTCTGAATCTCGAGTAGTAGGTTAATGACAAGACTTTCTTGGGCTTTCGGTCCTACTCCAAGGGTCAGTCACGAGAACAACTGCACAAAATCCTATCTCGTGTGCGCAAAATAACCGTTCCATCCATCTAGGTCACCTTTAGTCGCGGTTGGAGCCACCAACCGCGACTAAAGGTCTCGCTTCCCGCCGCTTGGACTGGATGAAATTCGCCTTTAGTCGCGGTTGGTGGCTCCAACCGCGACTAAAGGCCCCCCTTTTAGTCGCGGTTGGTGGCTCCAACCGCGACTAAAGGCCTGTTCCTGGCACGGCGCAATGTGGTGGATGTTTAGTCCCACCTCGCCCAGCGAAGGGCGCTCGCACTGGTTTATAAACCCCGGCGCGGTAGCTCATTCGAGCTCCTCTCTAAAGCAGGCCTACAAGGCCTACCGTTCTTTCCTGCCCTGTGGGCCATACTGGGCCTTGCGGGCCTGCATCCTGGCCCAACTAGTGGGTGTCTAGTCGTATGCAGGCCGTGGCGGCCCAGTAGGCGGGCTTTTTTTTTACTTTTCAGTTTTTTTTTTGTTTTCTTCTATATTTATTTTCTTTTGTTTCTTGGTTGTTTTTTGCTTTATTTAGAGTTTCTGAGTGAATCTTTTTGCTTTAGGTAAAAAAAAATTATAAACTTTCTGTTAGTGCCAGTAGTTTTCAAATTTGAATTATTTGAAATTTGTGTGAATCACTAGTTTGTGAATAACTTTATTTTAAAAAAAGATTTTTCAGTGATTCTTTTTTCTGCTGTTTAATATTAGTGTGTTTTATCATTATATTCAATTTGGTAATTCTTAGGTTATTGAAAAAAATGAAATGCCTTTGTAACAGATGAGTTTTCGTCCGAAAGCGTGATACTTCGAAAGAGATTGTCCATTTTGTACACGAAGTGCATCCAGTTTTTGCCGTAACCCTCTCAACTTTTTAGCACATGCTATGTGGGTGAAATGATGATACCATGCCAACTTTCAACCTTTTCTGATTGTGATTTGTAGTGCTTTTCAATTTCAGGGTCATTTAGCTCAAAAAAATCAGTAAATGCATGAAAAATAGCAAATGAAGTCAGAAAGGGTTGAAAATTGATGACGTGGCTTTGGACATAATATTTCTTCGCGTTTCAAATGCCAAAACACATAAGTCGGAGTTCTATTACAAAGATTCCCTCCGGTTTGTCCGAAGTGGGACTTTCCAGATATATAAGTCCGGAAACTAACTAGAGAAGCCGGTCACATCCCAGAGTGGGATCTTTGGATATAAAACTTTTTCTTCGCGTGTGTCCCTTTGTGCCGTAACCATGGACAACCTTCATCGTTTAACTTGATGCTCGGGTCAACATTCACTGTGAAGGGAGCAATTTCATGAAACTTTTCATAATCTTCTGACATGTCTGTCTTGTCCTCCACTCCCACGATGTTTCTTTTCCCTGAAAGAACTATGTGGCGCTTTGGCTCATCGTATGATGTATTCGCTTCCTTATCTTTTCTTTTTCTCGGCTTGGTAGACATGTCCTTCACATAGAAAACCTGCGCCACATCATTGGCTAGGACGAATGGTTCGTCTGCGTACCCAAGATTGTTGAGATCCACTGTTGTCATTCCATACTGCGGGTCTTCCTTTACCCCGCCTCCTCTCAGATTGACCCATTTGCACCGAAACAAAGGGACCTTCAAACCAAGTCCATAGTCAAGTTCCCATATCTCCTCTATGTAACCATAATATGTGTCCTTTGGCCTATTGGTGTTTGCTGCATCAAAGCGGACACCACTGTTTTGGTTGGCGCTCTTTTTATCTTGGGCGATCGTGTAAAATGTATTCCCATTTATCTCGTACCCTTTGAAAGTCAATATAGTCGAAGATGGTAACTTGGACAGCAAGTACAGGTCATCTGCAACAGTGTCGTCATGCATGAGACGTGTCTGCAACCAACAGGCGAAAGTCACAGTTTGTTCATGTGTAATCCAGTCGTCAGACTGCTCCGGGTGTTTGGAGCGTAGAATATTCTTGTATTGCTTGATATACGGAGCCACCAAGGTGGAACTTTGTAGAACTGTGTTGTGTGCTTGCGCCAATGAATGCCCGTCCCGGCATATTACTGAATTCTTCCCTAGCGTGCCTTTTCCACCCAGTCTGCCCTCATGCCGCAATTCAGGAACACCAATCGGCTTAATGTCAGGAATAAAGTCAACACAAAACTCAATGACCTCCTCTGTTTCATGGCCCTTGGAGATGCTTCCTTCTGGCCTAGCACGATTACGAACATATTTCTTTAAGACTCCCATGAACCTCTCAAAGGGGAACATATTGTGTAGAAATACAGGGCCCAGAACGACAATCTCGTCGACTAGATGAACTAGGACGTGCGTCATGATATTGAAGAAGGACGGTGGGAACACCAGCTCGAAACTAACAAGACATTGCACCAAATCACTCCTTAACCTTGGCAGGATTTCTGGATCGATCACCTTCTCAGAGATTGCATTGAGGAATGCACATAGCTTCACAATGGCTAATCGAACGTTTTCCGGTAGAAGCCCCCTCAATGCAACCGGAAGCAGTTGCGTCATAATCACGTGGCAGTCATGAGACTTTAGGTTCTGGAACTTTTTCTCTGCCATATTTATTATTCCCTTTATATTCGACGAGAAGCCAGACGGGACCTTCATACTGAGCAGGCATTCAAAGAAGATTTCCTTCTCTTCTTTGGTAAGAGCGTAGCTGGCATGACCCTGAAACTGCTTTGGATCCATGCCGTCTTCTCCGTGCATACGTTGCTGGTCCTCCCGTGCCTCCGGTGTATCTTTTGTCTTCCCATACACGCCCAAGAAGCTTAGCAGGTTCACGCAAAGATTCTTGGTCACTTGCATCACGTCGATTGCAGAGCGGACCTCTAGGTCTTTCCAATAGGGTAGGTCCCAAAATATAGATTTCTTCTTCCACATGGGTGCGCGTCCGTCAGCGTCATTCGGAACAGATTGTCCGCCAGGACCCTTTCCAAAGATTACTTTTAAATCCTTGACCATATCAAGTATATCATCACCAGTACGGTGGCGAGGCTTCTTCCGGTGATCTGCCTCACCTTTGAAGTGCTTGCCTTTCTTTCTTACGGGATGCCTGCTCTGAAGAAATCGACGATGCCCCAGGTACACATTCTTCTTACATTTATCCAAATATATACTGTCGGTATCATCTAAACAGTGCGTGCATGCGTGGTATCCCTTGTTTGTCTGTCCTGAAAGGTTACTGAGAGCAGGCCAATCATTGATGGTTACAAACAGCAACGCTCGCGGGTCAAATTCCTGCTGTTTGTGCTCATCCCACGCACGTACACCTTTTCCATTCCACAGCTCTAAAAGTTCTTCGACTAATGGCCTTAGGTACACATCAATGTCGTTGCCGGGTTGCTTGGGGCCTTGGATGAGCACTGGCATCATAATGAACTTCCGCTTCATGCACAACCAAGGAGGAAGGTTATAGATACATAGAGTCACAGGCCAGGTGTTATGATTGCTGCTCTGCTCCCCAAAAGGATTGATGCCATCTGCACTTAAACCAAACCATACGTTCCTTCCATCATCTGCAAAGTCCTTCCACTTTCTCTCGATTTTTCTCCACTGTGATCCGTCAGCGGGTACTCTCAACTTCCCGTCTTTCTTACGGTCATCTTTGTGCCATCGCATCAACTTGGCATGCTCTTTGTTTTGGAACAAACGTTTCAACCGTGGTATTATAGGAGCATACCACATCACCTTGGCAGGAATCTTCTTCCTGGGGCGCTCGCCCGCAACATCACCAGGGTCATCGTGGCCGATCTTATAGCGCAATGCACAGCATACCGGGCATGCATTCAAATCCTCGTACTCACCGCGGTAGAGGATGCAGTCATTAGGGCATGCATGTATCTTCTGCACCTCTAATCCTAGAGGGCAGACGGCCTTCTTTGTTTCGTACGTACTGTCGGGCAATTCGTTGTCCTTTGGTAGCTTATTCTTCATTATTTTCAGCAACTTTTCAAATGCCTTGTCAGGTACACCATTCTCTGCCTTCCATTGCAGCAATTCCAGTGTGGTACGTACCCAGCTTTTTCTTGTCATCTTCGCAATTTGGGTACAACAATTTCTTGTGATCCTCTAACATGCGCTGCAACTTCAGCTTCTCCTTTTCACTTGCACAGTTTCTATTTGCATCGGCAATGGCCCGACCAAGATCATCAGCTGGCTCATCTGATGCCTCTTCTTCAGCTCCTTCCTGCATTGCCGGCTCAGCTTCTTCCCCCATTGTTGTACCATCGTATTCATGGAACCCATGGCCAGGATAGCTGTCGTCATCCTCTTCTTCTTCATTCTCTTCCATTAGGACCCCTCTTTCTCCGTGCTTGGTCCAACAGTTATAGCCGGACATGAAACCGGACTCAAACAGGTGGACGTGAATGGTTCTTGAGTTAGAGTAATTTCGATCATTCTTACAGCCAGCACATGGACAATACATAAAACCATCCGCCCGCTTGTTTGCCTCAGCCGCAACCAGAAAAGTATGCACGCCATTAATGAACTGGGGAGAGCATCGGTCATCGTACATCCATTGCCGGCTCATCTTCATTACACAACACCGAAAAGACCAAATTAATACAAGTTCATACATAAAGTTCATACACACTTGTTCTCATAAAGCAACATACAAACTCTCTAGCTAAAGCATTTAAATACAACAACAATGCGATCAAGATCGCAACTAAGGTAACAATTGATCCAACAGCATAGTGATACCAAGCCTCACTATCAATGGCATATTTTTTAAATTTTCTAATCTTCAAGCGCATTGCATCCATCTTGATCTTGTGATCATCGACGACATCGGCAACATACAACTCCAGTTTCATCTTCTCTTCTTCAACTCTTTTCAATTTTTATTTCAAATACTCGTTTTCTTTTTCAACTAAATTTAACTTCTTGACAAGAATATCTATGTCGGTTGCAATTTCCGGTTCACATACCTCCTAGATAAAAATATCTATGTCAACTTGATGGGCATAATTGTCATAAACGCGAAATGCAACAAATAGTTATAAAAGAGAATATATATACCACATCCGAATCATAAACCGGACGAGGGCCGACGGGGACGGATATCAAAGTCATGGCACTATGTATAACAAACAATCATACATGTAAGAAAATTATACAATTAACTATCTAAATCATACAAATAAGATTTTTTTTTATAAAAAGGATAAGAACGAACAAGAGGCTCACCAAGGTGTGGTGACGGCGACGGGACGGTGCGGGCGATCGACGGTGGTTAGGACGGGGACGGGAAGGCACTAAGTAAACCACACCTACACATGCAAAGTAAGAAGTTAATTTGAGCTCAAATTGCATATAAATCAAATGAACTACCACATATAAATACTCCCAAACTAAAACCCACAAATCACTATACTTATAGAGCATTGCAAGAGCTAATCTAGCAATGAGAGATGAAAGGACAAAGTTGCTAACCTTTGTGAACACTTGGATGGATGGGGTGCCTCCAAATCTTGACAAATTTTGGCAAAAATGGAGGATGAGCTCGAGGAAGAGGAAGAACAAAGGAGGGGAAGAAGGGGGGAAAAAGGGAGGAGTACTGTGATCGGGCTGGCCGAATTCATATAGGGGATCTTTAGTCCCGGTTGGTATCACGAACCGGGACTAAAGGGAGGGCCTTTAGTCCCGGTTGGTGATACCAACCGGGACTAAAGGGGCTCGTGGGGGCCCCAGCTGACACCAGCCTACCACCACCCTTTAGTCCCGGTTCGTGTTACGAACCGGGACTAAAGGGGGACCTGTAGTCCCGGTTGGTGATACCAACCGGGACTAAAGGAGCTCGTGGGGGCCCCAGCTGACACCAGCCTGCCACCACCACATTAGTCCCGGTTCGTGTTACGAACCGGGACTAAAGGTCCGGAACGAACCGCGACTAATGATGCTCGTCCCGAACCGGGACTAATGGTCACATTAGTGCCGGTTCAAAACCCGACCGGGACTAAAGCTGCGGACAAAAGGTCCGTTTTCTACTAGTGTGGAGATGCTTCCTTCTGGCCTAGCGCGGTTACGAACATATTTCTTTAAGACTCCCATGAACCTCTCAAAGGGGAACATATTGTGTAGAAATACAGGGCCCAGAACGACAATCTCGTCGACTAGATGAACTAGGACGTGCGTCATGATATTGAAGAAGGACGGTGGGAACACCAGCTCGAAACTAACAAGACATTGCACCAAATCACTCCTTAACCTTGGCAGGATTTCTGGATCGATCACCTTCTCAGAGATTGCATTGAGGAATGCACATAGCTTCACAATGGCTAATCGAACATTTTCCGGTAGAAGCCCCCTCAATGCAACCGGAAGCAGTTGCGTCATAATCACGTGGCAGTCATGAGACTTTAGGTTCTGGAACTTTTTCTCTGCTATATTTATTATTCCCTTTATATTCGACGAGAAGCCAGACGGGACCTTCATACTGAGCAGGCATTCAAAGAAGATTTCCTTCTCTTCTTTGGTAAGAGCGTAGCTGGCAGGACCTTCATACTGCTTTGGATGCATGCCGTCTTTTTCATGCACACGTTGTTGTTCCTCCCGTGCCTCCTGTGTATCTTTTGTCTTCCCATACACTCCCAAGAAGCCTAGCAGGTTCACGCAAAGATTCTTCGTCACGTGCATCACGTCGATTGCAGAGCGGACCTCTAGGTCTTTCCAATAGGGTAGGTCCCAAAATATAGATTTCTTCTTCCACATGGGTGCGCGTCCCGCATCGTCAGTCGGAACAGATAGTCCGCCAGGACCCTTTCCAAAGATTACTTATAAATCATTGACCATATCAAGTATGTGATCACCAGTACGGAGGGCAGGCTTCTTCCGGTGATCTGCCTCACCTTTGAAATGCTTTCCTTTCTTTCGACATTGATGGTTGGTCGGAAGAAATCGACGATGCCCCAGGTACACATTCTTCCTGCATTTGTCCAAATATATACTGTCGGTGTCATCTAAACAGTGCGTGCATGCGTGGTATCCCTTGTTTGTCTGTCCTGAAAGGTTACTGAGAGCAGGCCAATCGTTGATGGTTACAAACAGCAACGCATGTAGGTCAAATTCCTCCTGTTCGTTCTCATCCCACACACGTACACCTCTTCCATTCCATAGCTGTAAAAGTTCATCAACTAATGGCCTTAGGTACACATCAATGTCATTGCCGGGTTGCTTAGGGCCTTGGATGAGCACTGGCATCATAATGAACTTCCGCTTCATGCACAACCAAGGAGGAAGGTTATACATACATAGAGTCACAGGCCATGTGCTATGCTTGCTGCTCTGCTCCCCAAAAGGATTAACGCTATCTGCACTTAAACCAAACCATACGTTCCTCGGGTCACCTGTAAAGTCGCTCCACTTTCTCTCGATCTTTCTCCACTGCGACCCGTCAGCGGGTGCTCTCAACTTCCCGTATTTCTTACGGTCTTTTATGTGCCATTGCATCAACTCGGCATGCTTTTTGTTTCTGAACAGATGTTTCAACCGTGGTATTATAGGAGCATACCACATCACCTTGGCAGGAACCCTCTTCCCGGTGCACTGGCCCTCAACATCACCAGGGTCATCTCTTCTGATCTTATACCGCAATGCACCGCATACCGGGCATGCTTTCAAATCCTCGTACGCACCGCGGTAGAGGATGCAGTCATTAGGGCATGCATGTATCTTTTGCACCTCCAATGCTAGAGGGCATAGAACCTTCTTTGCTTCGTACGTACTGCCGGGCAATTCGTTATCCTTTGGAAGCTTCTTCTTCATTATTTTAAGTAGCGAACTAAAACCCTTGTTAGATACACCATTGTCTGCCTTCCATTGCAGCAATTCCAGTGTGGTACCGAGCTTTCTGTTGTCATCTTTGCAATTTGGGTACAACCCTTTTTTGTGATCCTCTAACATGCGATCGAACTTCAACTTCTCCCTTTCACTTTCGCATTCTCTCTGTGCATCAACAATGACCCGGCGAAGATCATCATCGGGCACATCGTATGGTTCCTCTTGATCTTCAGCTTCCCCCATTGCAGCATCACCGTATTCAGGGGGCGGGTAGTTGTCATCATCCTCTTCTTCTTCGTTGTCTTCCATCATAACCCCTCTTTCTCCGTGCTTGGTCCAAACATTATAGCGTGGCATAAAACCCTTCTCAAGCAGGTGGAAGTGAAGGGTTTTAGAGTTGGAGAAAGCCTTCGTATTCTCACAGACAGTACATGGACAATGCATAAAACCATTCTGCTTGTTTGCCTCAGCCGCTTCAAGAAAATTATGCAGGCCCTTAATATACTCGGAGGTGCGTCGGTCACCGTACATCCATTGCCGGTTCATCTGCGTGCGTTATATAGTTCTCATTATTGAACAACATATAACTCTCTAGAGCATCTAATTAAATCATACAAGTAAGAACTATCTAGAACAACATATAACCAAAACCATCGCACTATATAATAACAAACAATAATAAAAGTAAGAAAGTTACACAAGTATCTATCTAAATCATACAAGTAAGAACTTTTTTCTTTTAGAAAGAAGATAAGAAGAAGAGGCTAACCACGGTGGTGCCGGCGCCGAGATGGGCGCGGGCGATCGACGGCGGTGAGGACGGGGACGGGACAGGACGGACCGCCAAACCTAGACAAATCTTAAGGAAAATGGAGCTTGGACAAGGAGCTTCCAGAGGAGAAAGCTTAAGTGTGGCTCGGGCATTTCATCGAACACCTCATGTGCATAGGAGGTGAGCTAGAGCACCACAAAGCTCTCCCACGGCCGGCCAAAAAAACAGAGCAGTGCACTGCTCTCCTCGCGGGCAGGGGGGTATATATAGGCCAACCATTGGTCCCGGTTTGTGGCTGGAACCGGGACTAAAGTCCTTTAGTCCCGGTTCCAGCCACAAACCGGGACCAATGGTTGTGGGCCAGGAGCGAGGCCCATTGGTCCCGGTTCGTGTCTGGAACCGGGACCAAAGGGGTCAGACGAACCGGGACCAATGGCCCACGAGGCCCGGCCGGCGCCCTGGCCTCACGAACCGGGACCAATGCCCCCATTGGTCCCGGTTCGTGAGTGAACCGAGATTAATGGGCTTTTCAGGGCTGGACCAAAGCCCTGTTTTCTACTAGTGACGTCATACCACATGCCTTATCTATATACATGCTCTTCTAAAACAAATACATACTCCAAGGGAACTAGCTAGAGTACGTGTCGTAGATGTTTTTTTTTGTTTGCATTTATTAATTTATAGGAGGTCGTATATATTACTCTTGTAATGTACTTGTACTTTGTAACGGATTATACCCTTTTTTCAATGGAGTATATACCACTTATTACTTTTTCAATGGAGTATATACTGCTTCCATGCGGTGGACTACCCTATACTCCCTCCGTTCCTAAATATAAGTCTTTATAGAGATTCTACTATTGAACTACATACGGATGTATATAGACATATTTTAGAGTGTAGATTCACTCATTTTGTTTCGTATGTAGTCTCCTATTAAAATGTCTAAAAAGATTTATATTTAGGAACGGAGGGAGTAGATTTTTTGTGAATGGGGATATATACCACTTATTTATTTATTCAATGGAGTATATACTGCTTGCTTGAGGTGGACTACGTACAATATTTTTTTTTGCGGGGTGAAAAGAGTTTTATTCCAGAATTATAGGGTTACAATCTCGAGACAACTGCTCCTCGCAACATGGAGGACTCGAGTTCAACCACACCGCAGTACAACACTCGGTACGGCTATAATGCGCCAGAAGATGTGCTACCCTATTTGTTCTCTACTAATTTTACATGGAATAAACTCCCTAACAACCATAAGAGCGTTAATCTCTGCATCCAAATGACCATAGGCCGATCTTGAAAAATTGTCACCCGTAAGGATTGCCAAAGCATTCAACGCGTCAGATTGAACAATCACCGGTTTGTTCGAATGCTCAATGGCCAGTGCCATACCCTGCATGATTGCATGTATTTCCGCTTCAAGGGCGTCGTTGCAATGAAAGATATACCTGTAAGCCGCAAATATGACTGAGCCATCCTCGTTCCGCAGTACCATTCCAGCAGATGCACATCCATCATGACACGAAAAAGAACCATCAACCGAGAGGGCGCACCAACCCACCGGTGGATGAGGCCATGGACTCGAATGTTGTGCTCGCTTGATACTCATATCACGGCCTTCCTCTGATAGTGGCATCTTCCCATTTATAATTTCAAACATACTGAATTTCCTTGTCAAGTTAAGAGAATTATAATAGCTGTCCAAATAATCAACCGTAACCTGCACTGGGGTATCACTTTTCCCATGAGTAATATCATTACGTAGCTGCCAAATTCGCCATATGGTCATAATTACCATATCTCTGGTCTGTTCCGAACACTTTGACAAAAGTTGCAATAACCAATCCTTGCCCGTGTCAAGCAAGAGTGACTCAGGGCATGTACAATGCCCGGCGCTTGACTAGGCGCTTATAGACGATAAGAAAATATTATTAAACTGAAAAATATCTAAGCACCCATGTCTTCCAACGCGAGATGCTAAACAGCCGGTGCTAATTGGACGCTAATTTAAACTGGCCACGCAACGCATGCAGTAGAGAAAGGAGCGAAGCGTCTGATGCCTCTCTTTGCGTCGACGCAGCCCCCGGCGCTGGGATTTGACGGCCTCAACCGCCGATCGACCAGGAATTCATTAGGAAAGGAATCCTGGCGCCTCTCCAAGCACCCCGCGTTGGAGATGCCCTCATGAGGCAGTGGCCAAATATTACGGAGTCCTTCCCAAACTTGCCGGGCGTGCATGCATGTGATAAGGGCATGAAAACTGCTCTCCTTCTCCTTACCACAGAACGGACAGGAGCTGCGCGTCAGGAGATGACGACGCACTTTACCCAAATTAGTAGCTAGCTAATGCCCCTGTCGCAGCCTTCCATGCAACTATACGCATTTTCAGTGGAACTTGAGAACTCCAAATGGACCTCCAGATTGTCCGATCGCCGTTTGGCCTTGTACTGCTAGCACCACCCGCATAAAATTCATCGTGTGCCTCAGTAGCTAACCTGTACACCGACTTGACCGTAAAAATACCTCGTGGTTCGGCGAACCAACCAATGAAATCCTGTCTATTTCTTGGAGATGTTCGAATTTTCAGAATCTCTGTCACATCCATTGGCCAGAAGTGCTCCTCGACCCGGTCCACGACCCACGCCCCATTGATATCCAAAAAATCTGAAACCCGATTAAACCGACAATTCCTTTTAGGAGTAATAGGGCGAAAGTCATAATGTCGTGGGATCCAGGGATCTCTCCATGTCCTTACCGATGTACCATCTCCAATTCGCCAGATCAATCCCCTCTTGACAAGCTCTAATCCGTGAGCTATACCCTTCCATACAACAGAAGAATTTGCAGTGAACACAGTGTCCATAATACTGCCATTAGGATAATATCTCGCTTTCAACAAGCGAGCACAGAGACTGTCAGGGGACTCAATCAATCTCCAAGCTTGCTTAGCTAGCAGTGCTTGATTAAAAGCACGCATATCTCTGAACCCCATGCCACCTTTACTCTTAGGCAGTCTCAGTTTATCCCAACTCAACCAAGCCATTTTCATCTTGCCTTTGTCAACTCCCCACCAATACTGTCTCATCAATATTTTTTATAGTGAGTACATACCATAAGTTTCGATGTAGCATATACCACTTTGTTGTATTGAATTATACCAACGTTTTATGGAGCAAGCATATACCACATTTTCGTGATGCGGCATATACCACTCTACAAACCAGTATAATTATTCAAAAGAAGTATAAGCTGAAAATTTAGTTTTCTTTTGCGGGAAAATATATATTTGTCCACTAAGATAGTCAAATAACAAGACTCAAATTGTTTATACATATCACATCAGAAGGATCAGTATCATGTTTCTCTCTGTTTTTGCATGTTCAGTGGTGGATTGATCATACTGAATCGATCGATCTGACCACAATGTTGCGCGTCTTGGGTCGGCAGAGTCTCTTGCATCGTGTACGTGTAGTCACACCATAGAAAACTGAGTTACTTTGCCTTGCACTTGTGGGGACAACGCATGGCCAACCGATCCCGCTGAGCCGAAGCGAATAATCTTGTGTAGTCGAGCGTCTTCTTGATCAAGCATGCATGGAGAAAACTCGCCGCCGGCCGGCGTAACCCATCTCGCGGGCAATCCGATCCAGGTGAGCTGCATATCAAATATGCACACTATGTATGTAAATTAACACGATGCCAATGATAAAAGGAAACAACGATGCATGTAATCCAATGGTACATGCATGCATACCTTGTCGTGATTGATGTCAATTGGAAGCAGATGCATGACGGATCAGAACGGATCACGGATTCCAATGGTACGTCCAGGCGCACCGCATCTCAGCTCCTCAGCCTCCGCCTCCGTCGCCTTCAGTTTTGGAATGCGAGGACGCCATAGTAGGAGCTTATATATTTTCTTAATAGATCGGTTTGTTATTCCAGCAAGATAAAAACAATAACCCAAATCCCGATTAACACGGACATGCAAACCAATTCTGAGACGGAAGTGTGCTTCAGATATTATCCGGGTTTTTTAATTTCAAGAATAAAGGGTGGTGCGGCATGGTATTGAAGCAACCAGCAACACCTGGCATGCATAGGAGTACATACTCCTAGGAGTACTAACCCATTTTCCTCTGTGTGTGTGTGTGTGTGTGTGTGTGCAAGAATGCACTATGTAGAAATTATATCAGTATCAACTAATATCTTCTTGTAGGGGAATTTGTAGGATGAGACACTCTTTACATTTAAGGATATTTGCGTGTCACTGAAAGTAAGTAATATTTAAATGGTTTCAGACTTACAATTCGAAACAAAAAGGGTAATTAATGTTGGGTTAACATTTTACATTGCAATTTTCTTTCTTAGATCAAGGAACTCCAACATGTTTTTTGGTGGATGGAATTAGAACGTCATAAAAAGATTTTGAGAGAAAAGTAAAACCCACCCTTTCTCTTGCCTTGGCACATTAGAATGCATCACATAATCAGCTAATGTCAGTTAATTTCTCAGTCGGTCAAACCATGCCTGCGTAGGCCTAATCACCTATTTAACTACTGGGAAATTAGCATTGTCTAGCCAGCAGGTGGACTAAATGAACTGTTGTATACCTTCTTCACATGATGGTTGCGTCGTGCAGTTTGATGACGGAGAAGAGCGTCGTCGAGCTCCTGGCGGCCATGCTCGTGCGCTGTTGGTGGGGGGATGGCCTATGAAGCGAGGGAACAGAGGGAACTGTGTGTATGGATTGTGCCCCCACGGTACTCTAGAAAAAATATTCATGGTCAGTATAGAAACAACAACAAATAGGTGAATATGGCACAAAATAATTTGGTTTTGAATGTTGATGATATGCATTATGTGAGACAGAATAATATAGCAGAAAAATAAAGGTGGATCAATATCAAAACAGGTTAACATATATTGCATCTAGATGTGAAATAGCAATAGCAATCCCGTATTAGACAAGCTACGGTGTGTTCATAAGATGTGATCACACACAACAAGTCTTTTACCCAATCTGCATAGCTAACCTGGCTACAGCATGCTAGGAAAGTAACACTGTTATAAATAGCAATACATTCCAGCCAGATTGGATCCTGCATTCTACAACAGTTTTTTTTTATATCAAAACAAATCCTATACAATATACAATAGTAAGAATCCAATGCCTCAGAGGCCAGATGCTACTACTATGACATGGATACATGATTGGTAAGCAGCTGAGCTAAACTCACCAGATCACCAACAGATTAACGATCACCTGTTGAACATGGTGAAACAATAATTTACAGCTGCAACCAAACCTTCTGAACGATCCATCTTGTATCCAGCCATACCACCCAACTCCTCAACGGTACAACGTGATACTCGTGGTAAGCAATCCAAACTTGATGAAAACAAAAAAAAACTCCTCAATGGTAAGATGAAACTTTTCACTCAAACAAAAGGCACACATCCACTTGCGTACAAGAAATAATCGAGCAGGGTATTGCTTGTAATAGGCAAATTCTACCACTGGCGTGTAGCAGCCTGGAAGTTGATCCCGTTTAATTAGAGGGAAACCAAAGAGTGAGGGATATAAGAAGCCACATGTCAACAACAAGATGCACACCCATGCAGTGGCGCATGGCCTTCTTCATGTTTGCGATTGACATCAAAAGACACATACATGCCTTGTGAACGAGGAAAGCCGACTATAACTGGTGCAATGTGTCATCAACTGCCGTTGCAAGGCAAAGTTCCATCTACCATACCAGTCGTGTCTCAAGATGGCAACGGGGACGAAACCCACCGGGTTTTGCCTTCTCAAACCCATCCCCACGAGAAAATCTCAAGCCCGTCTCCGTCCCCGTCATCGTGCACGGGGCTAGCATTTTGCCCGTCCCCTAAACCCATCGGGTTTTCGAAACCCACGGGGAAATCGGCATATTTAAGCAAACATGGTAGCAACACGGAATAGCATTTCAGCAACAAAAAAAACATATTTCAGGAGCATAACTTGAGCAAATTCCAGCACAATACAATAGTACATGGTTTAGCAGCTACAAAGAGCATATTTCAGCAGCATAACTTGAGCAAAAATAAGCAATAACAGCACCTACAAGGAGCATATTTCAGCACAATACAATACCCCATTTGAGCAAGAAAGATAAGCATATTTCAGCAACAAACATTAGCATTTTGACGGGGATGGCGGGTTTCGGGTTCGGGTATTGCTGAAACAGGTTTGAACCCGCAAAACGTGTCGGATTTTATATTTTCCCCAACAGCAGCCCCGCGGGATTAAAAAGACGCCCATCCCCGTCCCCTAATAGGGTAAAAACCCGCGGGGACGTGGGTTTCGGGGCCCCATTGCCATCCCTCAGGCCATCATAGCCCGTTTCTTGGACTGGTACTTCTCCACCTTCAGTTGATGTCTCCTTCCCGATGCCTCATATTCCATAAGTTTTATTTTCACCATTTTTTTTGTTGCTTTCAGATTTTCCTTCTAACTAGGTCGCTGCATGTGAGACATCCCAACTAGACTGTTTTGGATTTCTCATTGGGCAAGCGCTAGTAGAGCAACATGTATATATGCACAGAGATATCCGTACACAATGACACAAGTTGTAGGCTAACCATGTGGGTCAGGCCTGGCCCAAAAAACATATGACCAAGCACGTCTTAACATCACTTGTCAACCAAAACCGCCTAGCCCATAAGTCACAAGTACTTTAGATTACTTGTTTTATAAAAAAAAAGATACATGAAAATAATCATTTGAAACTGATTAATTTAATGTGTTGAATTTTAAACAGTTTAATTTTACGCTCTTTTAGGATGGAACAAGGTCCATCTTGGTCTTTTGATGTCAGCCTTATCAAATATTGGCGCTAAATTCGGGCTTATCCCCCGCAAAAAAAATCAGACTTATATGTGGTACAAAGAGATTCCGCTCAAGGCTAACAGACATTTTGTGTATTACTTGTGCATTTTTATGTTCCAAGATGTAGATTTGCACTATAAAGTCACATGTATGTGAGGCCATAAACAAAAATCTTGAAAAGATTCATTTCAATCATTTGAATGGATCATGTGTACTCAATTTGCATTAACAATCTTAACTATATATTCACATCTGCATAGAGCCCATTTCAAAGCATGTGCCATTAACCAGATTTGGTTTTGACTTGTGATCAGACACCGGGCCGGCTAGAAAAGGATAAAAGTAGAAGATCATCTTAACAATTTACTAAACACATATTACTATATTGTTTGCTGAATAATATCATAAGTAGAGACAAGTCATCCCATCAACGTACTTAACCTAGAGGTATGGATTCACAATAAGGTGCCTATCAGCACTTTTAAGAACAGAGCTGGTGGTTGAGCACATACCGGGTTGGGTCTCTTTGGACGCAGTTCTGAATCTCGAGTAGTAGGTTAATGACAAGACTTTCTTGGGCTTTCGGTCCTACTCCAAGGGTCAGTCACGAGAACAACTGCACAAAATCCTATCTCGTGTGCGCAAAATAACCGTTCCATCCATCTAGGAGAGGAGGGACGAAAGCAACAAGGGAATTTTTTTCCTATACATTTAACAAAGATCACCTATATTTCAAAAAATACAATACTCACCAGACAAGATGTTTGTAGAAGAATGGAGACAAAAAAATGAAGAGTACTACATCCATTTCAAAACAATTGAAGTTATGAGTTCCCCGTAAGTCAAACTTGTTTGACCAAGTTTAAAGAAAAATATGCCAACATCTACAACACCAAATTAGCCTTATTTGATATTGTAGATATTAGCCTTTTCTTTAAAGTTTGGTCAAATTTGAAGAAATTTAATTCCAGACAAACATAGAATTCCAACTATTTTGGAACGGAACGACTATTTGGCTAAGCTAAATCAAGTTGCGAGGAACCGGTGGAATCCTCAAGGGGAAGGAAGTGGGGGACTGAAGTAGGCTACTCACGTTATATCATCTCCGTCGTCCCCCCCCCCCCCCCCCCCCCTCACACTTTCCCCCCATATGTTCGAGTGGACAGCCCAAAGAGAGCCTAGACAAGAGAAAGAAGAAGAAAATCACACCCAATCAGACCCCCCATACTCAGCCTATTTGCCTAGGTTATCCGACACCCCCTCAAACCTAGACCCCACCTGCATCCACACTTCCATCTTTTCCCTCTCTCCCATCTCTCTCGTTTTCGTGGGCAAGATGAGAACGGAGCACGAACGGCGGCTCCATTGTGCTGGGAGCTCCTTCCCACGCCACCAGAGCCTTCGTCGCTCATGCCCACCGCTGGCACCCGCGTCCGAAGCTCCAGGGTTGCTGGAAGCCGACCTAGCTCGCACTTGACATGTTTGTTGAAATGTTTAAAATGGGAAGGATAAATTTAGGGGTGTGGTTGTGCGTCCAAACAAAGAAGGGTTCACCATGGACATGCCCCACGGACATACAAAGGGTCAAATTAGTTCATCGTGTCATATGTCGACGGGCAAGTAGGAAGGGCATGCATAGCCAATGATATTGGTAGGCCAGCCAGAGAAGGGCTCATTGCATCTTGATGAGTACAAACAAGCACCCCCGGAAAAAAATAGTACAAAGAAGGACCCTAGGCTTGTAGGGGTGAGTGACACTTGATCTGGTTTTCTACCGACACATGCAGGAAAAAAATCCCCTCAAATATGGATGTGGGGTATCTGCTCATGATCGAGCTCATGTGCTCTCGGATAAACAATAAATTTGAGAAGGGGTAAAATAAATCAAAAAATCTGGAAAAAAAATCAGACATTAGGTTCAAGCGCCAGTTGATGTTTTGATGGAATCGATGTTGAACTTTACGCCTTTGTCCAACTTTTTGGCCGGGCCTCGAACTACCCTGTCGCTTGTACAAGATTTGCTCGATGCGGAGGCCTAAAAGAAGAAAGATCGATTTGTTAATACATACAAATCAATTAAGACATGTAATGATCCCCGGATGGCTTATATATTAAATATACCTCGCCGGTCATTTGAAGAACATTTTCTTCGTCAACATCGTTGTCGTCACCTTCATCTATTCGTTCGTGTTCATCAAACATCATACCCTCACCCGAAGGGTTCAGATATTGCGAGCCGTCATCATGATCATCTGGGCTCGTGGAGCGTATGATGTCGAACACAGCCTCTTCTCCTTCTCTGCCGGTATTGTCCATAGCTTTTATTTAACTAATCCAGAAGAAAGATAAAACAATTTAGTATTCAGAGATCCGAAAGGTAGATGCATGAGATCAGAAAGAAATTGGATCAACTTGTGCACATCCATAATGGGGGCATTCCTGATAATTAATCCCTTAAAGGACTAAGAAAATCTATTGCAAATACAACATTAAAATATGCAACTTTTGCAAATACTAATTGCTATACATTGGATCAAATGTCAAAATTCCTCAACGTTTTTATATCTAACATTTATCTAGCTATAACTAAAAGTATAAAAAACTAAAAAACATTCATCTAACATTTCTATAACTAAAAGTATAAAAAATTAAAAAACAGAAAAAGAAACACTAATTAAGCATACTTCTATACATCCATTAAAAAACAGAAAAAAAACATTATATAAAAAAAATCTATACTAATTAAACACTAATTATATCCATCTAACATGCATTCATACATACATATATACTAGTGAAAAACAACTAAAACATCTAAATAGAAAATGTGTGTGTGTGTGTGTGTGTTCATGCATGTGTGTGTGTGGGGGGGGGGGGGGGGGGGCTCGGGGACGGGCGGCCATGGCGGCAGGGGGCGAGGGAGGGGGAGGAGAGGGAGGAACTGAGCTCACAGCGGGGCGACGGCGAGGCGAGGCGAATCGGGGGCAGCGACGGCGTCGGGGCAGGCGGCACAGCGAGGAGCGGGCGCGCGCGCGCGGGCCGGCGGCGCCGTCGGGGATCGGCGAGGAAGGGCGCGTCCGGAGTAGGGGTCGACGAGGAGGGACGGGCGGCCGGCGTCGGGGGCGGGGACGGCGTCGATCGGGGCAGGCGGCGGCGCGCAGCAGCCTGGCGGCGTCGTCTGTGTTTGGCGTCGAGAGAATGGAGAGGATCGTAAGTGGAGTTATATATATGAGAGCCTTTAGTCGCGGTTGGTGGCTCCAACCGCGACTAAAGGCCACCTTTAGTCGCGGTTGGAGCCACCAACCGCGACTAAAGGTCTCGCTTCCCGCCGCTTGGACTGGATGAAATTCGCCTTTAGTCGCGGTTGGTGGCTCCAACCGCGACTAAAGGCCTGTTCCTGGCACGGCGCAATGTGGTGGATGTTTAGTCCCACCTCGCCCAGCGAAGGGCGCTCGCACTGGTTTATAAACCCCGGCGCGGTAGCTCATTCGAGCTCCTCTCTAAAGCAGGCCTACAAGGCCTACCGTTCTTTCCTGCCCTGTGGGCCATACTGGGCCTTGCGGGCCTGCATCCTGGCCCAACTAGTGGGTGTCTAGTCGTATGCAGGCCGTGGCGGCCCAGTAGGCGGGCTTTTTTTTTTACTTTTCAGTTTTTTTTTTGTTTTCTTCTATATTTATTTTCTTTTGTTTCTTGGTTGTTTTTTGCTTTATTTAGAGTTTCTGAGTGAATCTTTTTGCTTTAGGTAAAAAAAAATTATAAACTTTCTGTTAGTGCCAGTAGTTTTCAAATTTGAATTATTTGAAATTTGTGTGAATCACTAGTTTGTGAATAACTTTATTTTAAAAAAAGATTTTTCAGTGATTCTTTTTTCTGCTGTTTAATATTAGTGTGTTTTATCATTATATTCAGTTTGGTAATTCTTAGGTTATTGAAAAAAATGAAATGCCTTTGTAACAGATGAGTTTTCGTCCGAAAGCGTGATACTTCGAAAGAGATTGTCCATTTTGTACACGAAGTGCATCCAGTTTTTGCCGTAACCCTCTCAACTTTTTAGCACATGCTATGTGGGTGAAATGATGATACCATGCCAACTTTCAACCTTTTCTGATTGTGATTTGTAGTGCTTTTCAATTTCAGGGTCATTTAGCTCAAAAAAATCAGTAAATGCATGAAAAATAGCAAATGAAGTCAGAAAGGGTTGAAAATTGATGACGTGGCTTTGGACATAATATTTCTTCGCGTTTCAAATGCCAAAACACATAAGTCGGAGTTCTATTACAAAGATTCCCTCCGGTTTGTCCGAAGTGGGACTTTCCAGATATATAAGTCCGGAAACTAACTAGAGAAGCCGGTCACATCCCAGAGTGGGATCTTTGGATATAAAACTTTTTCTTCGCGTGTGTCCCTTTGTGCCGTAACCATGGACAATCTTCATCGTTTAACTTGATGCTCGGGTCAACATTCACTGTGAAGGGAGCAATTTCATGAAACTTTTCATAATCTTCTGACATGTCTGTCTTGTCCTCCACTCCCACGATGTTTCTTTTCCCTGAAAGAACTATGTGGCGCTTTGGCTCATCGTATGATGTATTCGCTTCCTTATCTTTTCTTTTTCTCGGCTTGGTAGACATGTCCTTCACATAGAAAACCTGCGCCACATCATTGGCTAGGACGAATGGTTCGTCTGCGTACCCAAGATTGTTGAGATCCACTGTTGTCATTCCATACTGCGGGTCTTCCTTTACCCCGCCTCCTCTCAGATTGACCCATTTGCACCGAAACAAAGGGACCTTCAAACCAAGTCCATAGTCAAGTTCCCATATCTCCTCTATGTAACCATAATATGTGTCCTTTGGCCTATTGGTGTTTGCTGCATCAAAGCGGACACCACTGTTTTGGTTGGCGCTCTTTTTATCTTGGGCGATCGTGTAAAATGTATTCCCATTTATCTCGTACCCTTTGAAAGTCAATATAGTCGAAGATGGTAACTTGGACAGCAAGTACAGGTCATCTGCAACAGTGTCGTCATGCATGAGACGTGTCTGCAACCAACAGGCGAAAGTCACAGTTTGTTCATGTGTAATCCAGTCGTCAGACTGCTCCGGGTGTTTGGAGCGTAGAATATTCTTGTATTGCTTGATATACGGAGCCACCAAGGTGGAACTTTGTAGAACTGTGTTGTGTGCTTGCGCCAATGAATGCCCGTCCCGGCATATTACTGAATTCTTCCCTAGCGTGCCTTTTCCACCCAGTCTGCCCTCATGCCGCAATTCAGGAACACCAATCGGCTTAATGTCAGGAATAAAGTCAACACAAAACTCAATGACCTCCTCTGTTTCATGGCCCTTGGAGATGCTTCCTTCTGGCCTAGCACGATTACGAACATATTTCTTTAAGACTCCCATGAACCTCTCAAAGGGGAACATATTGTGTAGAAATACAGGGCCCAGAACGACAATCTCGTCGACTAGATGAACTAGGACGTGCGTCATGATATTGAAGAAGGACGGTGGGAACACCAGCTCGAAACTAACAAGACATTGCACCAAATCACTCCTTAACCTTGGCAGGATTTCTGGATCGATCACCTTCTCAGAGATTGCATTGAGGAATGCACATAGCTTCACAATGGCTAATCGAACGTTTTCCGGTAGAAGCCCCCTCAATGCAACCGGAAGCAGTTGCGTCATAATCACGTGGCAGTCATGAGACTTTAGGTTCTGGAACTTTTTCTCTGCCATATTTATTATTCCCTTTATATTCGACGAGAAGCCAGACGGGACCTTCATACTGAGCAGGCATTCAAAGAAGATTTCCTTCTCTTCTTTGGTAAGAGCGTAGCTGGCATGACCCTGAAACTGCTTTGGATCCATGCCGTCTTCTCCGTGCATACGTTGCTGGTCCTCCCGTGCCTCCGGTGTATCTTTTGTCTTCCCATACACGCCCAAGAAGCTTAGCAGGTTCACGCAAAGATTCTTGGTCACTTGCATCACGTCGATTGCAGAGCGGACCTCTAGGTCTTTCCAATAGGGTAGGTCCCAAAATATAGATTTCTTCTTCCACATGGGTGCGCGTCCGTCAGCGTCATTCGGAACAGATTGTCCGCCAGGACCCTTTCCAAAGATTACTTTTAAATCCTTGACCATATCAAGTATATCATCACCAGTACGGTGGCGAGGCTTCTTCCGGTGATCTGCCTCACCTTTGAAGTGCTTGCCTTTCTTTCTTATGGGATGCCTGCTCTGAAGAAATCGACGATGCCCCAGGTACACATTCTTCTTACATTTATCCAAATATATACTGTCGGTATCATCTAAACAGTGCGTGCATGCGTGGTATCCCTTGTTTGTCTGTCCTGAAAGGTTACTGAGAGCAGGCCAATCATTGATGGTTACAAACAGCAACGCTCGCGGGTCAAATTCCTGCTGTTTGTGCTCATCCCACGCACGTACACCTTTTCCATTCCACAGCTCTAAAAGTTCTTCGACTAATGGCCTTAGGTACACATCAATGTCATTGCCGGGTTGCTTGGGGCCTTGGATGAGCACTGGCATCATAATGAACTTCCGCTTCATGCACAACCAAGGAGGAAGGTTATAGATACATAGAGTCACAGGCCAGGTGCTATGATTGCTGCTCTGCTCCCCAAAAGGATTGATGCCATCTGCACTTAAACCAAACCATACGTTCCTTCCATCATCTGCAAAGTCCTTCCACTTTCTCTCGATTTTTCTCCACTGTGATCCGTCAGCGGGTACTCTCAACTTCCCGTCTTTCTTACGGTCATCTTTGTGCCATCGCATCAACTTGGCATGCTCTTTGTTTTGGAACAAACGTTTCAACCGTGGTATTATAGGAGCATACCACATCACCTTGGCAGGAATCTTCTTCCTGGGGCGCTCGCCCGCAACATCACCAGGGTCATCGTGGCCGATCTTATAGCGCAATGCACAGCATACCGGGCATGCATTCAAATCCTCGTACTCACCGCGGTAGAGGATGCAGTCATTAGGGCATGCATGTATCTTCTGCACCTCTAATCCTAGAGGGCAGACGGCCTTCTTTGTTTCGTACGTACTGTCGGGCAATTCGTTGTCCTTTGGTAGCTTATTCTTCATTATTTTCAGCAACTTTTCAAATGCCTTGTCAGGTACACCATTCTCTGCCTTCCATTGCAGCAATTCCAGTGTGGTACGTACCCAGCTTTTTCTTGTCATCTTCGCAATTTGGGTACAACAATTTCTTGTGATCCTCTAACATGCGCTGCAACTTCAGCTTCTCCTTTTCACTTGCACAGTTTCTATTTGCATCGGCAATGGCCCGACCAAGATCATCAGCTGGCTCATCTGATGCCTCTTCTTCAGCTCCTTCCTGCATTGCCGGCTCAGCTTCTTCCCCCATTGTTGTACCATCGTATTCATGGAACCCATGGCCAGGATAGCTGTCGTCATCCTCTTCTTCTTCATTCTCTTCCATTAGGACCCCTCTTTCTCCGTGCTTGGTCCAACAGTTATAGCCGGACATGAAACCGGACTCAAACAGGTGGACGTGAATGGTTCTTGAGTTAGAGTAATTTCGATCATTCTTACAGCCAGCACATGGACAATACATAAAACCATCCGCCCGCTTGTTTGCCTCAGCCGCAACCAGAAAAGTATGCACGCCATTAATGAACTGGGGAGAGCATCGGTCATCGTACATCCATTGCCGGCTCATCTTCATTACACAACACCGAAAAGACCAAATTAATACAAGTTCATACATAAAGTTCATACACACTTGTTCTCATAAAGCAACATACAAACTCTCTAGCTAAAGCATTTAAATACAACAACAATGCGATCAAGATCGCAACTAAGGTAACAATTGATCCAACAGCATAGTGATACCAAGCCTCACTATCAATGGCATATTTTTTAAATTTTCTAATCTTCAAGCGCATTGCATCCATCTTGATCTTGTGATCATCGACGACATCGGCAACATACAACTCCAGTTTCATCTTCTCTTCTTCAACTCTTTTCAATTTTTATTTCAAATACTCGTTTTCTTTTTCAACTAAATTTAACTTCTTGACAAGAATATCTATGTCGGTTGCAATTTCCGGTTCACATACCTCCTAGATAAAAATATCTATGTCAACTTGATGGGCATAATTGTCATAAACGCGAAATGCAACAAATAGTTATAAAAGAGAATATATATACCACATCCGAATCATAAACCGGACGAGGGCCGACGGGGACGGATATCAAAGTCATGGCACTATGTATAACAAACAATCATACATGTAAGAAAATTATACAATTAACTATCTAAATCATACAAATAAGATTTTTTTTTATAAAAAGGATAAGAACGAACAAGAGGCTCACCAAGGTGTGGTGACGGCGACGGGACGGTGCGGGCGATCGACGGTGGTTAGGACGGGGACGGGAAGGCACTAAGTAAACCACACCTACACATGCAAAGTAAGAAGTTAATTTGAGCTCAAATTGCATATAAATCAAATGAACTACCACATATAAATACTCCCAAACTAAAACCCACAAATCACTATACTTATAGAGCATTGCAAGAGCTAATCTAGCAATGAGAGATGAAAGGACAAAGTTGCTAACCTTTGTGAACACTTGGATGGATGGGGTGCCTCCAAATCTTGACAAATTTTGGCAAAAATGGAGGATGAGCTCGAGGAAGAGGAAGAACAAAGGAGGGGAAGAAGGGGGGAAAAAGGGAGGAGTACTGTGATCGGGCTGGCCGAATTCATATAGGGGATCTTTAGTCCCGGTTGGTATCACGAACCGGGACTAAAGGGGGGGCCTTTAGTCCCGGTTGGTGATACCAACCGGGACTAAAGGGGCTCGTGGGGGCCCCAGCTGACACCAGCCTACCACCACCCTTTAGTCCCGGTTCGTGTTACGAACCGGGACTAAAGGGGGACCTGTAGTCCCGGTTGGTGATACCAACCGGGACTAAAGGGGCTCGTGGGGGCCCCAGCTGACACCAGCCTGCCACCACCACATTAGTCCCGGTTCGTGTTACGAACCGGGACTAAAGGTCCGGAACGAACCGCGACTAATGATGCTCGTCCCGAACCGGGACTAATGGTCACATTAGTGCCGGTTCAAAACCCGACCGGGACTAAAGCTGCGGACAAAAGGTCCGTTTTCTACTAGTGTGGAGATGCTTCCTTCTGGCCTAGCGCGGTTACGAACATATTTCTTTAAGACTCCCATGAACCTCTCAAAGGGGAACATATTGTGTAGAAATACAGGGCCCAGAACGACAATCTCGTCGACTAGATGAACTAGGACGTGCGTCATGATATTGAAGAAGGACGGTGGGAACACCAGCTCGAAACTAACAAGACATTGCACCAAATCACTCCTTAACCTTGGCAGGATTTCTGGATCGATCACCTTCTCAGAGATTGCATTGAGGAATGCACATAGCTTCACAATGGCTAATCGAACATTTTCCGGTAGAAGCCCCCTCAATGCAACCGGAAGCAGTTGCGTCATAATCACGTGGCAGTCATGAGACTTTAGGTTCTGGAACTTTTTCTCTGCCATATTTATTATTCCCTTTATATTCGACGAGAAGCCAGACGGGACCTTCATACTGAGCAGGCATTCAAAGAAGATTTCCTTCTCTTCTTTGGTAAGAGCGTAGCTGGCAGGACCTTCATACTGCTTTGGATGCATGCCGTCTTTTTCATGCACACGTTGTTGTTCCTCCCGTGCCTCCTGTGTATCTTTTGTCTTCCCATACACTCCCAAGAAGCCTAGCAGGTTCACGCAAAGATTCTTCGTCACGTGCATCACGTCGATTGCAGAGCGGACCTCTAGGTCTTTCCAATAGGGTAGGTCCCAAAATATAGATTTCTTCTTCCACATGGGTGCGCGTCCCGCATCGTCAGTCGGAACAGATAGTCCGCCAGGACCCTTTCCAAAGATTACTTATAAATCATTGACCATATCAAGTATGTGATCACCAGTACGGAGGGCAGGCTTCTTCCGGTGATCTGCCTCACCTTTGAAATGCTTTCCTTTCTTTCGACATTGATGGTTGGTCGGAAGAAATCGACGATGCCCCAGGTACACATTCTTCCTGCATTTGTCCAAATATATACTGTCGGTGTCATCTAAACAGTGCGTGCATGCGTGGTATCCCTTGTTTGTCTGTCCTGAAAGGTTACTGAGAGCAGGCCAATCGTTGATGGTTACAAACAGCAACGCATGTAGGTCAAATTCCTCCTGTTCGTTCTCATCCCACACACGTACACCTCTTCCATTCCATAGCTGTAAAAGTTCATCAACTAATGGCCTTAGGTACACATCAATGTCATTGCCGGGTTGCTTAGGGCCTTGGATGAGCACTGGCATCATAATGAACTTCCGCTTCATGCACAACCAAGGAGGAAGGTTATACATACATAGAGTCACAGGCCATGTGCTATGCTTGCTGCTCTGCTCCCCAAAAGGATTAACGCTATCTGCACTTAAACCAAACCATACGTTCCTCGGGTCACCTGTAAAGTCGCTCCACTTTCTCTCGATCTTTCTCCACTGCGACCCGTCAGCGGGTGCTCTCAACTTCCCGTATTTCTTACGGTCTTTTATGTGCCATTGCATCAACTCGGCATGCTTTTTGTTTCTGAACAGATGTTTCAACCGTGGTATTATAGGAGCATACCACATCACCTTGGCAGGAACCCTCTTCCCGGTGCACTGGCCCTCAACATCACCAGGGTCATCTCTTCTGATCTTATACCGCAATGCACCGCATACCGGGCATGCTTTCAAATCCTCGTACGCACCGCGGTAGAGGATGCAGTCATTAGGGCATGCATGTATCTTCTGCACCTCCAATGCTAGAGGGCATAGAACCTTCTTTGCTTCGTACGTACTGCCGGGCAATTCGTTATCCTTTGGAAGCTTCTTCTTCATTATTTTAAGTAGCGAACTAAAACCCTTGTTAGATACACCATTGTCTGCCTTCCATTGCAGCAATTCCAGTGTGGTACCGAGCTTTCTGTTGTCATCTTTGCAATTTGGGTACAACCCTTTTTTGTGATCCTCTAACATGCGATCGAACTTCAACTTCTCCCTTTCACTTTCGCATTCTCTCTGTGCATCAACAATGACCCGGCGAAGATCATCATCGGGCACATCGTATGGTTCCTCTTGATCTTCAGCTTCCCCCATTGCAGCATCACCGTATTCAGGGGGCGGGTAGTTGTCATCATCCTCTTCTTCTTCGTTGTCTTCCATCATAACCCCTCTTTCTCCGTGCTTGGTCCAAACATTATAGCGTGGCATAAAACCCTTCTCAAGCAGGTGGAAGTGAAGGGTTTTAGAGTTGGAGAAAGCCTTCGTATTCTCACAGACAGTACATGGACAATGCATAAAACCATTCTGCTTGTTTGCCTCAGCCGCTTCAAGAAAATTATGCAGGCCCTTAATATACTCGGAGGTGCGTCGGTCACCGTACATCCATTGCCGGTTCATCTGCGTGCGTTATATAGTTCTCATTATTGAACAACATATAACTCTCTAGAGCATCTAATTAAATCATACAAGTAAGAACTATCTAGAACAACATATAACCAAAACCATCGCACTATATAATAACAAACAATAATAAAAGTAAGAAAGTTACACAAGTATCTATCTAAATCATACAAGTAAGAACTTTTTTCTTTTAGAAAGAAGATAAGAAGAAGAGGCTAACCACGGTGGTGCCGGCGCCGAGATGGGCGCGGGCGATCGACGGCGGTGAGGACGGGGACGGGACAGGACGGACCGCCAAACCTAGACAAATCTTAAGGAAAATGGAGCTTGGACAAGGAGCTTCCAGAGGAGAAAGCTTAAGTGTGGCTCGGGCATTTCATCGAACACCTCATGTGCATAGGAGGTGAGCTAGAGCACCACAAAGCTCTCCCACGGCCGGCCAAAAAAACAGAGCAGTGCACTGCTCTCCTCGCGGGCAGGGGGGTATATATAGGCCAACCATTGGTCCCGGTTTGTGGCTGGAACCGGGACTAAAGTCCTTTAGTCCCGGTTCCAGCCACAAACCGGGACCAATGGTTGTGGGCCAGGAGCGAGGCCCATTGGTCCCGGTTCGTGTCTGGAACCGGGACCAAAGGGGTCAGACGAACCGGGACCAATGGCCCACGAGGCCCGGCCGGCGCCCTGGCCTCACGAACCGGGACCAATGCCCCCATTGGTCCCGGTTCGTGAGTGAACCGAGATTAATGGGCTTTTCAGGGCTGGACCAAAGCCCCGTTTTCTACTAGTGACGTCATACCACATGCCTTATCTATATACATGCTCTTCTAAAACAAATACATACTCCAAGGGAACTAGCTAGAGTACGTGTCGTAGATGTTTTTTTTTGTTTGCATTTATTAATTTATAGGAGGTCGTATATATTACTCTTGTAATGTACTTGTACTTTGTAACGGATTATACCCTTTTTTCAATGGAGTATATACCACTTATTACTTTTTCAATGGAGTATATACTGCTTCCATGCGGTGGACTACCCTATACTCCCTCCGTTCCTAAATATAAGTCTTTATAGAGATTCTACTATTGAACTACATACGGATGTATATAGACATATTTTAGAGTGTAGATTCACTCATTTTGTTTCGTATGTAGTCTCCTATTAAAATGTCTAAAAAGATTTATATTTAGGAACGGAGGGAGTAGATTTTTTGTGAATGGGGATATATACCACTTATTTATTTATTCAATGGAGTATATACTGCTTGCTTGAGGTGGACTACGTACAATATTTTTTTTTGCGGGGTGAAAAGAGTTTTATTCCAGAATTATAGGGTTACAATCTCGAGACAACTGCTCCTCGCAACATGGAGGACTCGAGTTCAACCACACCGCAGTACAACACTCGGTACGGCTATAATGCGCCAGAAGATGTGCTACCCTATTTGTTCTCTACTAATTTTACATGGAATAAACTCCCTAACAACCATAAGAGCGTTAATCTCTGCATCCAAATGACCATAGGCCGATCTTGAAAAATTGTCACCCGTAAGGATTGCCAAAGCATTCAACGCGTCAGATTGAACAATCACCGGTTTGTTCGAATGCTCAATGGCCAGTGCCATACCCTGCATGATTGCATGTATTTCCGCTTCAAGGGCGTCGTTGCAATGAAAGATATACCTGTAAGCCGCAAATATGACTGAGCCATCCTCGTTCCGCAGTACCATTCCAGCAGATGCACATCCATCATGACACGAAAAAGAACCATCAACCGAGAGGGCGCACCAACCCACCGGTGGATGAGGCCATGGACTCGAATGTTGTGCTCGCTTGATACTCATATCACGGCCTTCCTCTGATAGTGGCATCTTCCCATTTATAATTTCAAACATACTGAATTTCCTTGTCAAGTTAAGAGAATTATAATAGCTGTCCAAATAATCAACCGTAACCTGCACTGGGGTATCACTTTTCCCATGAGTAATATCATTACGTAGCTGCCAAATTCGCCATATGGTCATAATTACCATATCTCTGGTCTGTTCCGAACACTTTGACAAAAGTTGCAATAACCAATCCTTGCCCGTGTCAAGCAAGAGTGACTCAGGGCATGTACAATGCCCGGCGCTTGACTAGGCGCTTATAGACGATAAGAAAATATTATTAAACTGAAAAATATCTAAGCACCCATGTCTTCCAACGCGAGATGCTAAACAGCCGGTGCTAATTGGACGCTAATTTAAACTGGCCACGCAACGCATGCAGTAGAGAAAGGAGCGAAGCGTCTGATGCCTCTCTTTGCGTCGACGCAGCCCCCGGCGCTGGGATTTGACGGCCTCAACCGCCGATCGACCAGGAATTCAATAGGAAAGGAATCCTGGCGCCTCTCCAAGCACCCCGCGTTGGAGATGCCCTCATGAGGCAGTGGCCAAATATTACGGAGTCCTTCCCAAACTTGCCGGGCGTGCATGCATGTGATAAGGGCATGAAAACTGCTCTCCTTCTCCTTACCACAGAACGGACAGGAGCTGCGCGTCAGGAGATGACGACGCACTTTACCCAAATTAGTAGCTAGCTAATGCCCCTGTCGCAGCCTTCCATGCAACTATACGCATTTTCAGTGGAACTTGAGAACTCCAAATGGACCTCCAGATTGTCCGATCGCCGTTTGGCCTTGTACTGCTAGCACCACCCGCATAAAATTCATCGTGTGCCTCAGTAGCTAACCTGTACACCGACTTGACCGTAAAAATACCTCGTGGTTCGGCGAACCAACCAATGAAATCCTGTCTATTTCTTGGAGATGTTCGAATTTTCAGAATCTCTGTCACATCCATTGGCCAGAAGTGCTCCTCGACCCGGTCCACGACCCACGCCCCATTGATATCCAAAAAATCTGAAACCCGATTAAACCGACAATTCCTTTTAGGAGTAATAGGGCGAAAGTCATAATGTCGTGGGATCCAGGGATCTCTCCATGTCCTTACCGATGTACCATCTCCAATTCGCCAGATCAATCCCCTCTTGACAAGCTCTAATCCGTGAGCTATACCCTTCCATACAACAGAAGAATTTGCAGTGAACACAGTGTCCATAATACTGCCATTAGGATAATATCTCGCTTTCAACAAGCGAGCACAGAGACTGTCAGGGGACTCAATCAATCTCCAAGCTTGCTTAGCTAGCAGTGCTTGATTAAAAGCACGCATATCTCTGAACCCCATGCCACCTTTACTCTTAGGCAGTCTCAGTTTATCCCAACTCAACCAAGCCATTTTCATCTTGCCTTTGTCAACTCCCCACCAATACTGTCTCATCAATATTTTTTATAGTGAGTACATACCATAAGTTTCGATGTAGCATATACCACTTTGTTGTATTGAATTATACCAACGTTTTATGGAGCAAGCATATACCACATTTTCGTGATGCGGCATATACCACTCTACAAACCAGTATAATTATTCAAAAGAAGTATAAGCTGAAAATTTAGTTTTCTTTTGCGGGAAAATATATATTTGTCCACTAAGATAGTCAAATAACAAGACTCAAATTGTTTATACATATCACATCAGAAGGATCAGTATCATGTTTCTCTCTGTTTTTGCATGTTCAGTGGTGGATTGATCATACTGAATCGATCGATCTGACCACAATGTTGCGCGTCTTGGGTCGGCAGAGTCTCTTGCATCGTGTACGTGTAGTCACACCATAGAAAACTGAGTTACTTTGCCTTGCACTTGTGGGGACAACGCATGGCCAACCGATCCCGCTGAGCCGAAGCGAATAATCTTGTGTAGTCGAGCGTCTTCTTGATCAAGCATGCATGGAGAAAACTCGCCGCCGGCCGGCGTAACCCATCTCGCGGGCAATCCGATCCAGGTGAGCTGCATATCAAATATGCACACTATGTATGTAAATTAACACGATGCCAATGATAAAAGGAAACAACGATGCATGTAATCCAATGGTACATGCATGCATACCTTGTCGTGATTGATGTCAATTGGAAGCAGATGCATGACGGATCAGAACGGATCACGGATTCCAATGGTACGTCCAGGCGCACCGCATCTCAGCTCCTCAGCCTCCGCCTCCGTCGCCTTCAGTTTTGGAATGCGAGGACGCCATAGTAGGAGCTTATATATTTTCTTAATAGATCGGTTTGTTATTCCAGCAAGATAAAAACAATAACCCAAATCCCGATTAACACGGACATGCAAACCAATTCTGAGACGGAAGTGTGCTTCAGATATTATCCGGGTTTTTTAATTTCAAGAATAAAGGGTGGTGCGGCATGGTATTGAAGCAACCAGCAACACCTGGCATGCATAGGAGTACATACTCCTAGGAGTACTAACCCATTTTCCTCTGTGTGTGTGTGTGTGTGTGTGTGTGTGCAAGAATGCACTATGTAGAAATTATATCAGTATCAACTAATATCTTCTTGTAGGGGAATTTGTAGGATGAGACACTCTTTACATTTAAGGATATTTGCGTGTCACTGAAAGTAAGTAATATTTAAATGGTTTCAGACTTACAATTCGAAACAAAAAGGGTAATTAATGTTGGGTTAACATTTTACATTGCAATTTTCTTTCTTAGATCAAGGAACTCCAACATGTTTTTTGGTGGATGGAATTAGAACGTCATAAAAAGATTTTGAGAGAAAAGTAAAACCCACCCTTTCTCTTGCCTTGGCACATTAGAATGCATCACATAATCAGCTAATGTCAGTTAATTTCTCAGTCGGTCAAACCATGCCTGCGTAGGCCTAATCACCTATTTAACTACTGGGAAATTAGCATTGTCTAGCCAGCAGGTGGACTAAATGAACTGTTGTATACCTTCTTCACATGATGGTTGCGTCGTGCAGTTTGATGACGGAGAAGAGCGTCGTCGAGCTCCTGGCGGCCATGCTCGTGCGCTGTTGGTGGGGGGATGGCCTATGAAGCGAGGGAACAGAGGGAACTGTGTGTATGGATTGTGCCCCCACGGTACTCTAGAAAAAATATTCATGGTCAGTATAGAAACAACAACAAATAGGTGAATATGGCACAAAATAATTTGGTTTTGAATGTTGATGATATGCATTATGTGAGACAGAATAATATAGCAGAAAAATAAAGGTGGATCAATATCAAAACAGGTTAACATATATTGCATCTAGATGTGAAATAGCAATAGCAATCCCGTATTAGACAAGCTACGGTGTGTTCATAAGATGTGATCACACACAACAAGTCTTTTACCCAATCTGCATAGCTAACCTGGCTACAGCATGCTAGGAAAGTAACACTGTTATAAATAGCAATACATTCCAGCCAGATTGGATCCTGCATTCTACAACAGTTTTTTTTTATATCAAAACAAATCCTATACAATATACAATAGTAAGAATCCAATGCCTCAGAGGCCAGATGCTACTACTATGACATGGATACATGATTGGTAAGCAGCTGAGCTAAACTCACCAGATCACCAACAGATTAACGATCACCTGTTGAACATGGTGAAACAATAATTTACAGCTGCAACCAAACCTTCTGAACGATCCATCTTGTATCCAGCCATACCACCCAACTCCTCAACGGTACAACGTGATACTCGTGGTAAGCAATCCAAACTTGATGAAAACAAAAAAAAACTCCTCAATGGTAAGATGAAACTTTTCACTCAAACAAAAGGCACACATCCACTTGCGTACAAGAAATAATCGAGCAGGGTATTGCTTGTAATAGGCAAATTCTACCACTGGCGTGTAGCAGCCTGGAAGTTGATCCCGTTTAATTAGAGGGAAACCAAAGAGTGAGGGATATAAGAAGCCACATGTCAACAACAAGATGCACACCCATGCAGTGGCGCATGGCCTTCTTCATGTTTGCGATTGACATCAAAAGACACATACATGCCTTGTGAACGAGGAAAGCCGACTATAACTGGTGCAATGTGTCATCAACTGCCGTTGCAAGGCAAAGTTCCATCTACCATACCAGTCGTGTCTCAAGATGGCAACGGGGACGAAACCCACCGGGTTTTGCCTTCTCAAACCCATCCCCACGAGAAAATCTCAAGCCCGTCTCCGTCCCCGTCATCGTGCACGGGGCTAGCATTTTGCCCGTCCCCTAAACCCATCGGGTTTTCGAAACCCACGGGGAAATCGGCATATTTAAGCAAACATGGTAGCAACACGGAATAGCATTTCAGCAACAAAAAAAACATATTTCAGGAGCATAACTTGAGCAAATTCCAGCACAATACAATAGTACATGGTTTAGCAGCTACAAAGAGCATATTTCAGCAGCATAACTTGAGCAAAAATAAGCAATAACAGCACCTACAAGGAGCATATTTCAGCACAATACAATACCCCATTTGAGCAAGAAAGATAAGCATATTTCAGCAACAAACATTAGCATTTTGACGGGGATGGCGGGTTTCGGGTTCGGGTATTGCTGAAACAGGTTTGAACCCGCAAAACGTGTCGGATTTTATATTTTCCCCAACAGCAGCCCCGCGGGATTAAAAAGACGCCCATCCCCGTCCCCTAATAGGGTAAAAACCCGCGGGGACGTGGGTTTCGGGGCCCCATTGCCATCCCTCAGGCCATCATAGCCCGTTTCTTGGACTGGTACTTCTCCACCTTCAGTTGATGTCTCCTTCCCGATGCCTCATATTCCATAAGTTTTATTTTCACCATTTTTTTTGTTGCTTTCAGATTTTCCTTCTAACTAGGTCGCTGCATGTGAGACATCCCAACTAGACTGTTTTGGATTTCTCATTGGGCAAGCGCTAGTAGAGCAACATGTATATATGCACAGAGATATCCGTACACAATGACACAAGTTGTAGGCTAACCATGTGGGTCAGGCCTGGCCCAAAAAACATATGACCAAGCACGTCTTAACATCACTTGTCAACCAAAACCGCCTAGCCCATAAGTCACAAGTACTTTAGATTACTTGTTTTATAAAAAAAAAGATACATGAAAATAATCATTTGAAACTGATTAATTTAATGTGTTGAATTTTAAACAGTTTAATTTTACGCTCTTTTAGGATGGAACAAGGTCCATCTTGGTCTTTTGATGTCAGCCTTATCAAATATTGGCGCTAAATTCGGGCTTATCCCCCGCAAAAAAAATCAGACTTATATGTGGTACAAAGAGATTCCGCTCAAGGCTAACAGACATTTTGTGTATTACTTGTGCATTTTTATGTTCCAAGATGTAGATTTGCACTATAAAGTCACATGTATGTGAGGCCATAAACAAAAATCTTGAAAAGATTCATTTCAATCATTTGAATGGATCATGTGTACTCAATTTGCATTAACAATCTTAACTATATATTCACATCTGCATAGAGCCCATTTCAAAGCATGTGCCATTAACCAGATTTGGTTTTGACTTGTGATCAGACACCGGGCCGGCTAGAAAAGGATAAAAGTAGAAGATCATCTTAACAATTTACTAAACACATATTACTATATTGTTTGCTGAATAATATCATAAGTAGAGACAAGTCATCCCATCAACGTACTTAACCTAGAGGTATGGATTCACAATAAGGTGCCTATCAGCACTTTTAAGAACAGAGCTGGTGGTTGAGCACATACCGGGTTGGGTCTCTTTGGACGCAGTTCTGAATCTCGAGTAGTAGGTTAATGACAAGACTTTCTTGGGCTTTCGGTCCTACTCCAAGGGTCAGTCACGAGAACAACTGCACAAAATCCTATCTCGTGTGCGCAAAATAACCGTTCCATCCATCTAGGAGAGGAGGGACGAAAGCAACAAGGGAATTTTTTTCCTATACATTTAACAAAGATCACCTATATTTCAAAAAATACAATACTCACCAGACAAGATGTTTGTAGAAGAATGGAGACAAAAAAATGAAGAGTACTACATCCATTTCAAAACAATTGAAGTTATGAGTTCCCCGTAAGTCAAACTTGTTTGACCAAGTTTAAAGAAAAATATGCCAACATCTACAACACCAAATTAGCCTTATTTGATATTGTAGATATTAGCCTTTTCTTTAAAGTTTGGTCAAATTTGAAGAAATTTAATTCCAGACAAACATAGAATTCCAACTATTTTGGAACGGAACGACTATTTGGCTAAGCTAAATCAAGTTGCGAGGAACCGGTGGAATCCTCAAGGGGAAGGAAGTGGGGGACTGAAGTAGGCTACTCACGTTATATCATCTCCGTCGTCCCCCCCCCCCCCCCCCCCCCCCTCACACTTTCCCCCCATATGTTCGAGTGGACAGCCCAAAGAGAGCCTAGACAAGAGAAAGAAGAAGAAAATCACACCCAATCAGACCCCCCATACTCAGCCTATTTGCCTAGGTTGTCCGACACCCCCTCAAACCTAGACCCCACCTGCATCCACACTTCCATCTTTTCCCTCTCTCCCATCTCTCTCGTTTTCGTGGGCAAGATGAGAACGGAGCACGAACGGCGGCTCCATTGTGCTGGGAGCTCCTTCCCACGCCACCAGAGCCTTCGTCGCTCATGCCCACCGCTGGCACCCGCGTCCGAAGCTCCAGGGTTGCTGGAAGCCGACCTAGCTCGCACTTGACATGTTTGTTGAAATGTTTAAAATGGGAAGGATAAATTTAGGGGTGTGGTTGTGCGTCCAAACAAAGAAGGGTTCACCATGGACATGCCCCACGGACATACAAAGGGTCAAATTAGTTCATCGTGTCATATGTCGACGGGCAAGTAGGAAGGGCATGCATAGCCAATGATATTGGTAGGCCAGCCAGAGAAGGGCTCATTGCATCTTGATGAGTACAAACAAGCACCCCCGGAAAAAAATAGTACAAAGAAGGACCCTAGGCTTGTAGGGGTGAGTGACACTTGATCTGGTTTTCTACCGACACATGCAGGAAAAAAATCCCCTCAAATATGGATGTGGGGTATCTGCTCATGATCGAGCTCATGTGCTCTCGGATAAACAATAAATTTGAGAAGGGGTAAAATAAATCAAAAAATCTGGAAAAAAAATCAGACATTAGGTTCAAGCGCCAGTTGATGTTTTGATGGAATCGATGTTGAACTTTACGCCTTTGTCCAACTTTTTGGCCGGGCCTCGAACTACCCTGTCGCTTGTACAAGATTTGCTCGATGCGGAGGCCTAAAAGAAGAAAGATCGATTTGTTAATACATACAAATCAATTAAGACATGTAATGATCACCGGATGGCTTATATATTAAATATACCTCGCCGGTCATTTGAAGAACATTTTCTTCGTCAACATCGTTGTCGTCACCTTCATCTATTCGTTCGTGTTCATCAAACATCATACCCTCACCCGAAGGGTTCAGATATTGCGAGCCGTCATCATGATCATCTGGGCTCGTGGAGCGTATGATGTCGAACACAGCCTCTTCTCCTTCTCTGCCGGTATTGTCCATAGCTTTTATTTAACTAATCCAGAAGAAAGATAAAACAATTTAGTATTCAGAGATCCGAAAGGTAGATGCATGAGATCAGAAAGAAATTGGATCAACTTGTGCACATCCATAATGGGGGCATTCCTGATAATTAATCCCTTAAAGGACTAAGAAAATCTATTGCAAATACAACATTAAAATATGCAACTTTTGCAAATACTAATTGCTATACATTGGATCAAATGTCAAAATTCCTCAACGTTTTTATATCTAACATTTATCTAGCTATAACTAAAAGTATAAAAAACTAAAAAACATTCATCTAACATTTCTATAACTAAAAGTATAAAAAATTAAAAAACAGAAAAAGAAACACTAATTAAGCATACTTCTATACATCCATTAAAAAACAGAAAAAAAACATTATATAAAAAAAATCTATACTAATTAAACACTAATTATATCCATCTAACATGCATTCATACATACATATATACTAGTGAAAAACAACTAAAACATCTAAATAGAAAATGTGTGTGTGTGTGTGTGTGTGTTCATGCATGTGTGTGTGGGGGGGGGGGGGGGGGGGGGGCTCGGGGACGGGCGGCCATGGCGGCAGGGGGCGAGGGAGGGGGAGGAGAGGGAGGAACTGAGCTCACAGCGGGGCGACGGCGAGGCGAGGCGAATCGGGGGCAGCGACGGCGTCGGGGCAGGCGGCACAGCGAGGAGCGGGCGCGCGCGCGCGGGCCGGCGGCGCCGTCGGGGATCGGCGAGGAAGGGCGCGTCCGGAGTAGGGGTCGACGAGGAGGGACGGGCGGCCGGCGTCGGGGGCGGGGACGGCGTCGATCGGGGCAGGCGGCGGCGCGCAGCAGCCTGGCGGCGTCGTCTGTGTTTGGCGTCGAGAGAATGGAGAGGATCGTAAGTGGAGTTATATATATGAGAGCCTTTAGTCGCGGTTGGTGGCTCCAACCGCGACTAAAGGCCACCTTTAGTCGCGGTTGGAGCCACCAACCGCGACTAAAGGTCTCGCTTCCCGCCGCTTGGACTGGATGAAATTCGCCTTTAGTCGCGGTTGGTGGCTCCAACCGCGACTAAAGGCCCCCCTTTTAGTCGCGGTTGGTGGCTCCAACCGCGACTAAAGGCCTGTTCCTGGCACGGCGCAATGTGGTGGATGTTTAGTCCCACCTCGCCCAGCGAAGGGCGCTCGCACTGGTTTATAAACCCCGGCGCGGTAGCTCATTCGAGCTCCTCTCTAAAGCAGGCCTACAAGGCCTACCGTTCTTTCCTGCCCTGTGGGCCATACTGGGCCTTGCGGGCCTGCATCCTGGCCCAACTAGTGGGTGTCTAGTCGTATGCAGGCCGTGGCGGCCCAGTAGGCGGGCTTTTTTTTTACTTTTCAGTTTTTTTTTTGTTTTCTTCTATATTTATTTTCTTTTGTTTCTTGGTTGTTTTTTGCTTTATTTAGAGTTTCTGAGTGAATCTTTTTGCTTTAGGTAAAAAAAAATTATAAACTTTCTGTTAGTGCCAGTAGTTTTCAAATTTGAATTATTTGAAATTTGTGTGAATCACTAGTTTGTGAATAACTTTATTTTAAAAAAAGATTTTTCAGTGATTCTTTTTTCTGCTGTTTAATATTAGTGTGTTTTATCATTATATTCAATTTGGTAATTCTTAGGTTATTGAAAAAAATGAAATGCCTTTGTAACAGATGAGTTTTCGTCCGAAAGCGTGATACTTCGAAAGAGATTGTCCATTTTGTACACGAAGTGCATCCAGTTTTTGCCGTAACCCTCTCAACTTTTTAGCACATGCTATGTGGGTGAAATGATGATACCATGCCAACTTTCAACCTTTTCTGATTGTGATTTGTAGTGCTTTTCAATTTCAGGGTCATTTAGCTCAAAAAAATCAGTAAATGCATGAAAAATAGCAAATGAAGTCAGAAAGGGTTGAAAATTGATGACGTGGCTTTGGACATAATATTTCTTCGCGTTTCAAATGCCAAAACACATAAGTCGGAGTTCTATTACAAAGATTCCCTCCGGTTTGTCCGAAGTGGGACTTTCCAGATATATAAGTCCGGAAACTAACTAGAGAAGCCGGTCACATCCCAGAGTGGGATCTTTGGATATAAAACTTTTTCTTCGCGTGTGTCCCTTTGTGCCGTAACCATGGACAATCTTCATCGTTTAACTTGATGCTCGGGTCAACATTCACTGTGAAGGGAGCAATTTCATGAAACTTTTCATAATCTTCTGACATGTCTGTCTTGTCCTCCACTCCCACGATGTTTCTTTTCCCTGAAAGAACTATGTGGCGCTTTGGCTCATCGTATGATGTATTCGCTTCCTTATCTTTTCTTTTTCTCGGCTTGGTAGACATGTCCTTCACATAGAAAACCTGCGCCACATCATTGGCTAGGACGAATGGTTCGTCTGCGTACCCAAGATTGTTGAGATCCACTGTTGTCATTCCATACTGCGGGTCTTCCTTTACCCCGCCTCCTCTCAGATTGACCCATTTGCACCGAAACAAAGGGACCTTCAAACCAAGTCCATGGTCAAGTTCCCATATCTCCTCTATGTAACCATAATATGTGTCCTTTGGCCTATTGGTGTTTGCTGCATCAAAGCGGACACCACTGTTTTGGTTGGCGCTCTTTTTATCTTGGGCGATCGTGTAAAATGTATTCCCATTTATCTCGTACCCTTTGAAAGTCAATATAGTCGAAGATGGTAACTTGGACAGCAAGTACAGGTCATCTGCAACAGTGTCGTCATGCATGAGACGTGTCTGCAACCAACAGGCGAAAGTCACAGTTTGTTCATGTGTAATCCAGTCGTCAGACTGCTCCGGGTGTTTGGAGCGTAGAATATTCTTGTATTGCTTGATATACGGAGCCACCAAGGTGGAACTTTGTAGAACTGTGTTGTGTGCTTGCGCCAATGAATGCCCGTCCCGGCATATTACTGAATTCTTCCCTAGCGTGCCTTTTCCACCCAGTCTGCCCTCATGCCGCAATTCAGGAACACCAATCGGCTTAATGTCAGGAATAAAGTCAACACAAAACTCAATGACCTCCTCTGTTTCATGGCCCTTGGAGATGCTTCCTTCTGGCCTAGCACGATTACGAACATATTTCTTTAAGACTCCCATGAACCTCTCAAAGGGGAACATATTGTGTAGAAATACAGGGCCCAGAACGACAATCTCGTCGACTAGATGAACTAGGACGTGCGTCATGATATTGAAGAAGGACGGTGGGAACACCAGCTCGAAACTAACAAGACATTGCACCAAATCACTCCTTAACCTTGGCAGGATTTCTGGATCGATCACCTTCTCAGAGATTGCATTGAGGAATGCACATAGCTTCACAATGGCTAATCGAACGTTTTCCGGTAGAAGCCCCCTCAATGCAACCGGAAGCAGTTGCGTCATAATCACGTGGCAGTCATGAGACTTTAGGTTCTGGAACTTTTTCTCTGCCATATTTATTATTCCCTTTATATTCGACGAGAAGCCAGACGGGACCTTCATACTGAGCAGGCATTCAAAGAAGATTTCCTTCTCTTCTTTGGTAAGAGCGTAGCTGGCATGACCCTGAAACTGCTTTGGATCCATGCCGTCTTCTCCGTGCATACGTTGCTGGTCCTCCCGTGCCTCCGGTGTATCTTTTGTCTTCCCATACACGCCCAAGAAGCTTAGCAGGTTCACGCAAAGATTCTTGGTCACTTGCATCACGTCGATTGCAGAGCGGACCTCTAGGTCTTTCCAATAGGGTAGGTCCCAAAATATAGATTTCTTCTTCCACATGGGTGCGCGTCCGTCAGCGTCATTCGGAACAGATTGTCCGCCAGGACCCTTTCCAAAGATTACTTTTAAATCCTTGACCATATCAAGTATATCATCACCAGTACGGTGGCGAGGCTTCTTCCGGTGATCTGCCTCACCTTTGAAGTGCTTGCCTTTCTTTCTTATGGGATGCCTGCTCTGAAGAAATCGACGATGCCCCAGGTACACATTCTTCTTACATTTATCCAAATATATACTGTCGGTATCATCTAAACAGTGCGTGCATGCGTGGTATCCCTTGTTTGTCTGTCCTGAAAGGTTACTGAGAGCAGGCCAATCATTGATGGTTACAAACAGCAACGCTCGCGGGTCAAATTCCTGCTGTTTGTGCTCATCCCACGCACGTACACCTTTTCCATTCCACAGCTCTAAAAGTTCTTCGACTAATGGCCTTAGGTACACATCAATGTCGTTGCCGGGTTGCTTGGGGCCTTGGATGAGCACTGGCATCATAATGAACTTCCGCTTCATGCACAACCAAGGAGGAAGGTTATAGATACATAGAGTCACAGGCCAGGTGCTATGATTGCTGCTCTGCTCCCCAAAAGGATTGATGCCATCTGCACTTAAACCAAACCATACGTTCCTTCCATCATCTGCAAAGTCCTTCCACTTTCTCTCGATTTTTCTCCACTGTGATCCGTCAGCGGGTACTCTCAACTTCCCGTCTTTCTTACGGTCATCTTTGTGCCATCGCATCAACTTGGCATGCTCTTTGTTTTGGAACAAACGTTTCAACCGTGGTATTATAGGAGCATACCACATCACCTTGGCAGGAATCTTCTTCCTGGGGCGCTCGCCCGCAACATCACCAGGGTCATCGTGGCCGATCTTATAGCGCAATGCACAGCATACCGGGCATGCATTCAAATCCTCGTACTCACCGCGGTAGAGGATGCAGTCATTAGGGCATGCATGTATCTTCTGCACCTCTAATCCTAGAGGGCAGACGGCCTTCTTTGTTTCGTACGTACTGTCGGGCAATTCGTTGTCCTTTGGTAGCTTATTCTTCATTATTTTCAGCAACTTTTCAAATGCCTTGTCAGGTACACCATTCTCTGCCTTCCATTGCAGCAATTCCAGTGTGGTACGTACCCAGCTTTTTCTTGTCATCTTCGCAATTTGGGTACAACAATTTCTTGTGATCCTCTAACATGCGCTGCAACTTCAGCTTCTCCTTTTCACTTGCACAGTTTCTATTTGCATCGGCAATGGCCCGACCAAGATCATCAGCTGGCTCATCTGATGCCTCTTCTTCAGCTCCTTCCTGCATTGCCGGCTCAGCTTCTTCCCCCATTGTTGTACCATCGTATTCATGGAACCCATGGCCAGGATAGCTGTCGTCATCCTCTTCTTCTTCATTCTCTTCCATTAGGACCCCTCTTTCTCCGTGCTTGGTCCAACAGTTATAGCCGGACATGAAACCGGACTCAAACAGGTGGACGTGAATGGTTCTTGAGTTAGAGTAATTTCGATCATTCTTACAGCCAGCACATGGACAATACATAAAACCATCCGCCCGCTTGTTTGCCTCAGCCGCAACCAGAAAAGTATGCACGCCATTAATGAACTGGGGAGAGCATCGGTCATCGTACATCCATTGCCGGCTCATCTTCATTACACAACACCGAAAAGACCAAATTAATACAAGTTCATACATAAAGTTCATACACACTTGTTCTCATAAAGCAACATACAAACTCTCTAGCTAAAGCATTTAAATACAACAACAATGCGATCAAGATCGCAACTAAGGTAACAATTGATCCAACAGCATAGTGATACCAAGCCTCACTATCAATGGCATATTTTTTAAATTTTCTAATCTTCAAGCGCATTGCATCCATCTTGATCTTGTGATCATCGACGACATCGGCAACATACAACTCCAGTTTCATCTTCTCTTCTTCAACTCTTTTCAATTTTTATTTCAAATACTCGTTTTCTTTTTCAACTAAATTTAACTTCTTGACAAGAATATCTATGTCGGTTGCAATTTCCGGTTCACATACCTCCTAGATAAAAATATCTATGTCAACTTGATGGGCATAATTGTCATAAACGCGAAATGCAACAAATAGTTATAAAAGAGAATATATATACCACATCCGAATCATAAACCGGACGAGGGCCGACGGGGACGGATATCAAAGTCATGGCACTATGTATAACAAACAATCATACATGTAAGAAAATTATACAATTAACTATCTAAATCATACAAATAAGATTTTTTTTTATAAAAAGGATAAGAACGAACAAGAGGCTCACCAAGGTGTGGTGACGGCGACGGGACGGTGCGGGCGATCGACGGTGGTTAGGACGGGGACGGGAAGGCACTAAGTAAACCACACCTACACATGCAAAGTAAGAAGTTAATTTGAGCTCAAATTGCATATAAATCAAATGAACTACCACATATAAATACTCCCAAACTAAAACCCACAAATCACTATACTTATAGAGCATTGCAAGAGCTAATCTAGCAATGAGAGATGAAAGGACAAAGTTGCTAACCTTTGTGAACACTTGGATGGATGGGGTGCCTCCAAATCTTGACAAATTTTGGCAAAAATGGAGGATGAGCTCGAGGAAGAGGAAGAACAAAGGAGGGGAAGAAGGGGGGAAAAAGGGAGGAGTACTGTGATCGGGCTGGCCGAATTCATATAGGGGATCTTTAGTCCCGGTTGGTATCACGAACCGGGACTAAAGGGGGGGCCTTTAGTCCCGGTTGGTGATACCAACCGGGACTAAAGGGGCTCGTGGGGGCCCCAGCTGACACCAGCCTACCACCACCCTTTAGTCCCGGTTCGTGTTACGAACCGGGACTAAAGGGGGACCTGTAGTCCCGGTTGGTGATACCAACCGGGACTAAAGGGGCTCGTGGGGGCCCCAGCTGACACCAGCCTGCCACCACCACATTAGTCCCGGTTCGTGTTACGAACCGGGACTAAAGGTCCGGAACGAACCGCGACTAATGATGCTCGTCCCGAACCGGGACTAATGGTCACATTAGTGCCGGTTCAAAACCCGACCGGGACTAAAGCTGCGGACAAAAGGTCCGTTTTCTACTAGTGTGGAGATGCTTCCTTCTGGCCTAGCGCGGTTACGAACATATTTCTTTAAGACTCCCATGAACCTCTCAAAGGGGAACATATTGTGTAGAAATACAGGGCCCAGAACGACAATCTCGTCGACTAGATGAACTAGGACGTGCGTCATGATATTGAAGAAGGACGGTGGGAACACCAGCTCGAAACTAACAAGACATTGCACCAAATCACTCCTTAACCTTGGCAGGATTTCTGGATCGATCACCTTCTCAGAGATTGCATTGAGGAATGCACATAGCTTCACAATGGCTAATCGAACATTTTCCGGTAGAAGCCCCCTCAATGCAACCGGAAGCAGTTGCGTCATAATCACGTGGCAGTCATGAGACTTTAGGTTCTGGAACTTTTTCTCTGCCATATTTATTATTCCCTTTATATTCGACGAGAAGCCAGACGGGACCTTCATACTGAGCAGGCATTCAAAGAAGATTTCCTTCTCTTCTTTGGTAAGAGCGTAGCTGGCAGGACCTTCATACTGCTTTGGATGCATGCCGTCTTTTTCATGCACACGTTGTTGTTCCTCCCGTGCCTCCTGTGTATCTTTTGTCTTCCCATACACTCCCAAGAAGCCTAGCAGGTTCACGCAAAGATTCTTCGTCACGTGCATCACGTCGATTGCAGAGCGGACCTCTAGGTCTTTCCAATAGGGTAGGTCCCAAAATATAGATTTCTTCTTCCACATGGGTGCGCGTCCCGCATCGTCAGTCGGAACAGATAGTCCGCCAGGACCCTTTCCAAAGATTACTTATAAATCATTGACCATATCAAGTATGTGATCACCAGTACGGAGGGCAGGCTTCTTCCGGTGATCTGCCTCACCTTTGAAATGCTTTCCTTTCTTTCGACATTGATGGTTGGTCGGAAGAAATCGACGATGCCCCAGGTACACATTCTTCCTGCATTTGTCCAAATATATATTGTCGGTGTCATCTAAACAGTGCGTGCATGCGTGGTATCCCTTGTTTGTCTGTCCTGAAAGGTTACTGAGAGCAGGCCAATCGTTGATGGTTACAAACAGCAACGCATGTAGGTCAAATTCCTCCTGTTCGTTCTCATCCCACACACGTACACCTCTTCCATTCCATAGCTGTAAAAGTTCATCAACTAATGGCCTTAGGTACACATCAATGTCATTGCCGGGTTGCTTAGGGCCTTGGATGAGCACTGGCATCATAATGAACTTCCGCTTCATGCACAACCAAGGAGGAAGGTTATACATACATAGAGTCACAGGCCATGTGCTATGCTTGCTGCTCTGCTCCCCAAAAGGATTAACGCTATCTGCACTTAAACCAAACCATACGTTCCTCGGGTCACCTGTAAAGTCGCTCCACTTTCTCTCGATCTTTCTCCACTGCGACCCGTCAGCGGGTGCTCTCAACTTCCCGTATTTCTTACGGTCTTTTATGTGCCATTGCATCAACTCGGCATGCTTTTTGTTTCTGAACAGATGTTTCAACCGTGGTATTATAGGAGCATACCACATCACCTTGGCAGGAACCCTCTTCCCGGTGCACTGGCCCTCAACATCACCAGGGTCATCTCTTCTGATCTTATACCGCAATGCACCGCATACCGGGCATGCTTTCAAATCCTCGTACGCACCGCGGTAGAGGATGCAGTCATTAGGGCATGCATGTATCTTCTGCACCTCCAATGCTAGAGGGCATAGAACCTTCTTTGCTTCGTACGTACTGCCGGGCAATTCGTTATCCTTTGGAAGCTTCTTCTTCATTATTTTAAGTAGCGAACTAAAACCCTTGTTAGATACACCATTGTCTGCCTTCCATTGCAGCAATTCCAGTGTGGTACCGAGCTTTCTGTTGTCATCTTTGCAATTTGGGTACAACCCTTTTTTGTGATCCTCTAACATGCGATCGAACTTCAACTTCTCCCTTTCACTTTCGCATTCTCTCTGTGCATCAACAATGACCCGGCGAAGATCATCATCGGGCACATCGTATGGTTCCTCTTGATCTTCAGCTTCCCCCATTGCAGCATCACCGTATTCAGGGGGCGGGTAGTTGTCATCATCCTCTTCTTCTTCGTTGTCTTCCATCATAACCCCTCTTTCTCCGTGCTTGGTCCAAACATTATAGTGTGGCATAAAACCCTTCTCAAGCAGGTGGAAGTGAAGGGTTTTAGAGTTGGAGAAAGCCTTCGTATTCTCACAGACAGTACATGGACAATGCATAAAACCATTCTGCTTGTTTGCCTCAGCCGCTTCAAGAAAATTATGCAGGCCCTTAATATACTCGGAGGTGCGTCGGTCACCGTACATCCATTGCCGGTTCATCTGCGTGCGTTATATAGTTCTCATTATTGAACAACATATAACTCTCTAGAGCATCTAATTAAATCATACAAGTAAGAACTATCTAGAACAACATATAACCAAAACCATCGCACTATATAATAACAAACAATAATAAAAGTAAGAAAGTTACACAAGTATCTATCTAAATCATACAAGTAAGAACTTTTTTCTTTTAGAAAGAAGATAAGAAGAAGAGGCTAACCACGGTGGTGCCGGCGCCGAGATGGGCGCGGGCGATCGACGGCGGTGAGGACGGGGACGGGACAGGACGGACCGCCAAACCTAGACAAATCTTAAGGAAAATGGAGCTTGGACAAGGAGCTTCCAGAGGAGAAAGCTTAAGTGTGGCTCGGGCATTTCATCGAACACCTCATGTGCATAGGAGGTGAGCTAGAGCACCACAAAGCTCTCCCACGGCCGGCCAAAAAAACAGAGCAGTGCACTGCTCTCCTCGCGGGCAGGGGGGTATATATAGGCCAACCATTGGTCCCGGTTTGTGGCTGGAACCGGGACTAAAGTCCTTTAGTCCCGGTTCCAGCCACAAACCGGGACCAATGGTTGTGGGCCAGGAGCGAGGCCCATTGGTCCCGGTTCGTGTCTGGAACCGGGACCAAAGGGGTCAGACGAACCGGGACCAATGGCCCACGAGGCCCGGCCGGCGCCCTGGCCTCACGAACCGGGACCAATGCCCCCATTGGTCCCGGTTCGTGAGTGAACCGAGATTAATGGGCTTTTCAGGGCTGGACCAAAGCCCTGTTTTCTACTAGTGACGTCATACCACATGCCTTATCTATATACATGCTCTTCTAAAACAAATACATACTCCAAGGGAACTAGCTAGAGTACGTGTCGTAGATGTTTTTTTTTGTTTGCATTTATTAATTTATAGGAGGTCGTATATATTACTCTTGTAATGTACTTGTACTTTGTAACGGATTATACCCTTTTTTCAATGGAGTATATACCACTTATTACTTTTTCAATGGAGTATATACTGCTTCCATGCGGTGGACTACCCTATACTCCCTCCGTTCCTAAATATAAGTCTTTATAGAGATTCTACTATTGAACTACATACGGATGTATATAGACATATTTTAGAGTGTAGATTCACTCATTTTGTTTCGTATGTAGTCTCCTATTAAAATGTCTAAAAAGATTTATATTTAGGAACGGAGGGAGTAGATTTTTTGTGAATGGGGATATATACCACTTATTTATTTATTCAATGGAGTATATACTGCTTGCTTGAGGTGGACTACGTACAATATTTTTTTTTGCGGGGTGAAAAGAGTTTTATTCCAGAATTATAGGGTTACAATCTCGAGACAACTGCTCCTCGCAACATGGAGGACTCGAGTTCAACCACACCGCAGTACAACACTCGGTACGGCTATAATGCGCCAGAAGATGTGCTACCCTATTTGTTCTCTACTAATTTTACATGGAATAAACTCCCTAACAACCATAAGAGCGTTAATCTCTGCATCCAAATGACCATAGGCCGATCTTGAAAAATTGTCACCCGTAAGGATTGCCAAAGCATTCAACGCGTCAGATTGAACAATCACCGGTTTGTTCGAATGCTCAATGGCCAGTGCCATACCCTGCATGATTGCATGTATTTCCGCTTCAAGGGCGTCGTTGCAATGAAAGATATACCTGTAAGCCGCAAATATGACTGAGCCATCCTCGTTCCGCAGTACCATTCCAGCAGATGCACATCCATCATGACACGAAAAAGAACCATCAACCGAGAGGGCGCACCAACCCACCGGTGGATGAGGCCATGGACTCGAATGTTGTGCTCGCTTGATACTCATATCACGGCCTTCCTCTGATAGTGGCATCTTCCCATTTATAATTTCAAACATACTGAATTTCCTTGTCAAGTTAAGAGAATTATAATAGCTGTCCAAATAATCAACCGTAACCTGCACTGGGGTATCACTTTTCCCATGAGTAATATCATTACGTAGCTGCCAAATTCGCCATATGGTCATAATTACCATATCTCTGGTCTGTTCCGAACACTTTGACAAAAGTTGCAATAACCAATCCTTGCCCGTGTCAAGCAAGAGTGACTCAGGGCATGTACAATGCCCGGCGCTTGACTAGGCGCTTATAGACGATAAGAAAATATTATTAAACTGAAAAATATCTAAGCACCCATGTCTTCCAACGCGAGATGCTAAACAGCCGGTGCTAATTGGACGCTAATTTAAACTGGCCACGCAACGCATGCAGTAGAGAAAGGAGCGAAGCGTCTGATGCCTCTCTTTGCGTCGACGCAGCCCCCGGCGCTGGGATTTGACGGCCTCAACCGCCGATCGACCAGGAATTCAATAGGAAAGGAATCCTGGCGCCTCTCCAAGCACCCCGCGTTGGAGATGCCCTCATGAGGCAGTGGCCAAATATTACGGAGTCCTTCCCAAACTTGCCGGGCGTGCATGCATGTGATAAGGGCATGAAAACTGCTCTCCTTCTCCTTACCACAGAACGGACAGGAGCTGCGCGTCAGGAGATGACGACGCACTTTACCCAAATTAGTAGCTAGCTAATGCCCCTGTCGCAGCCTTCCATGCAACTATACGCATTTTCAGTGGAACTTGAGAACTCCAAATGGACCTCCAGATTGTCCGATCGCCGTTTGGCCTTGTACTGCTAGCACCACCCGCATAAAATTCATCGTGTGCCTCAGTAGCTAACCTGTACACCGACTTGACCGTAAAAATACCTCGTGGTTCGGCGAACCAACCAATGAAATCCTGTCTATTTCTTGGAGATGTTCGAATTTTCAGAATCTCTGTCACATCCATTGGCCAGAAGTGCTCCTCGACCCGGTCCACGACCCACGCCCCATTGATATCCAAAAAATCTGAAACCCGATTAAACCGACAATTCCTTTTAGGAGTAATAGGGCGAAAGTCATAATGTCGTGGGATCCAGGGATCTCTCCATGTCCTTACCGATGTACCATCTCCAATTCGCCAGATCAATCCCCTCTTGACAAGCTCTAATCCGTGAGCTATACCCTTCCATACAACAGAAGAATTTGCAGTGAACACAGTGTCCATAATACTGCCATTAGGATAATATCTCGCTTTCAACAAGCGAGCACAGAGACTGTCAGGGGACTCAATCAATCTCCAAGCTTGCTTAGCTAGCAGTGCTTGATTAAAAGCACGCATATCTCTGAACCCCATGCCACCTTTACTCTTAGGCAGTCTCAGTTTATCCCAACTCAACCAAGCCATTTTCATCTTGCCTTTGTCAACTCCCCACCAATACTGTCTCATCAATATTTTTTATAGTGAGTACATACCATAAGTTTCGATGTAGCATATACCACTTTGTTGTATTGAATTATACCAACGTTTTATGGAGCAAGCATATACCACATTTTCGTGATGCGGCATATACCACTCTACAAACCAGTATAATTATTCAAAAGAAGTATAAGCTGAAAATTTAGTTTTCTTTTGCGGGAAAATATATATTTGTCCACTAAGATAGTCAAATAACAAGACTCAAATTGTTTATACATATCACATCAGAAGGATCAGTATCATGTTTCTCTCTGTTTTTGCATGTTCAGTGGTGGATTGATCATACTGAATCGATCGATCTGACCACAATGTTGCGCGTCTTGGGTCGGCAGAGTCTCTTGCATCGTGTACGTGTAGTCACACCATAGAAAACTGAGTTACTTTGCCTTGCACTTGTGGGGACAACGCATGGCCAACCGATCCCGCTGAGCCGAAGCGAATAATCTTGTGTAGTCGAGCGTCTTCTTGATCAAGCATGCATGGAGAAAACTCGCCGCCGGCCGGCGTAACCCATCTCGCGGGCAATCCGATCCAGGTGAGCTGCATATCAAATATGCACACTATGTATGTAAATTAACACGATGCCAATGATAAAAGGAAACAACGATGCATGTAATCCAATGGTACATGCATGCATACCTTGTCGTGATTGATGTCAATTGGAAGCAGATGCATGACGGATCAGAACGGATCACGGATTCCAATGGTACGTCCAGGCGCACCGCATCTCAGCTCCTCAGCCTCCGCCTCCGTCGCCTTCAGTTTTGGAATGCGAGGACGCCATAGTAGGAGCTTATATATTTTCTTAATAGATCGGTTTGTTATTCCAGCAAGATAAAAACAATAACCCAAATCCCGATTAACACGGACATGCAAACCAATTCTGAGACGGAAGTGTGCTTCAGATATTATCCGGGTTTTTTAATTTCAAGAATAAAGGGTGGTGCGGCATGGTATTGAAGCAACCAGCAACACCTGGCATGCATAGGAGTACATACTCCTAGGAGTACTAACCCATTTTCCTCTCTCTGTGTGTGTGTGTGTGTGTGTGTGCAAGAATGCACTATGTAGAAATTATATCAGTATCAACTAATATCTTCTTGTAGGGGAATTTGTAGGATGAGACACTCTTTACATTTAAGGATATTTGCGTGTCACTGAAAGTAAGTAATATTTAAATGGTTTCAGACTTACAATTCGAAACAAAAAGGGTAATTAATGTTGGGTTAACATTTTACATTGCAATTTTCTTTCTTAGATCAAGGAACTCCAACATGTTTTTTGGTGGATGGAATTAGAACGTCATAAAAAGATTTTGAGAGAAAAGTAAAACCCACCCTTTCTCTTGCCTTGGCACATTAGAATGCATCACATAATCAGCTAATGTCAGTTAATTTCTCAGTCGGTCAAACCATGCCTGCGTAGGCCTAATCACCTATTTAACTACTGGGAAATTAGCATTGTCTAGCCAGCAGGTGGACTAAATGAACTGTTGTATACCTTCTTCACATGATGGTTGCGTCGTGCAGTTTGATGACGGAGAAGAGCGTCGTCGAGCTCCTGGCGGCCATGCTCGTGCGCTGTTGGTGGGGGGATGGCCTATGAAGCGAGGGAACAGAGGGAACTGTGTGTATGGATTGTGCCCCCACGGTACTCTAGAAAAAATATTCATGGTCAGTATAGAAACAACAACAAATAGGTGAATATGGCACAAAATAATTTGGTTTTGAATGTTGATGATATGCATTATGTGAGACAGAATAATATAGCAGAAAAATAAAGGTGGATCAATATCAAAACAGGTTAACATATATTGCATCTAGATGTGAAATAGCAATAGCAATCCCGTATTAGACAAGCTACGGTGTGTTCATAAGATGTGATCACACACAACAAGTCTTTTACCCAATCTGCATAGCTAACCTGGCTACAGCATGCTAGGAAAGTAACACTGTTATAAATAGCAATACATTCCAGCCAGATTGGATCCTGCATTCTACAACAGTTTTTTTTTATATCAAAACAAATCCTATACAATATACAATAGTAAGAATCCAATGCCTCAGAGGCCAGATGCTACTACTATGACATGGATACATGATTGGTAAGCAGCTGAGCTAAACTCACCAGATCACCAACAGATTAACGATCACCTGTTGAACATGGTGAAACAATAATTTACAGCTGCAACCAAACCTTCTGAACGATCCATCTTGTATCCAGCCATACCACCCAACTCCTCAACGGTACAACGTGATACTCGTGGTAAGCAATCCAAACTTGATGAAAACAAAAAAAAACTCCTCAATGGTAAGATGAAACTTTTCACTCAAACAAAAGGCACACATCCACTTGCGTACAAGAAATAATCGAGCAGGGTATTGCTTGTAATAGGCAAATTCTACCACTGGCGTGTAGCAGCCTGGAAGTTGATCCCGTTTAATTAGAGGGAAACCAAAGAGTGAGGGATATAAGAAGCCACATGTCAACAACAAGATGCACACCCATGCAGTGGCGCATGGCCTTCTTCATGTTTGCGATTGACATCAAAAGACACATACATGCCTTGTGAACGAGGAAAGCCGACTATAACTGGTGCAATGTGTCATCAACTGCCGTTGCAAGGCAAAGTTCCATCTACCATACCAGTCGTGTCTCAAGATGGCAACGGGGACGAAACCCACCGGGTTTTGCCTTCTCAAACCCATCCCCACGAGAAAATCTCAAGCCCGTCTCCGTCCCCGTCATCGTGCACGGGGCTAGCATTTTGCCCGTCCCCTAAACCCATCGGGTTTTCGAAACCCACGGGGAAATCGGCATATTTAAGCAAACATGGTAGCAACACGGAATAGCATTTCAGCAACAAAAAAAACATATTTCAGGAGCATAACTTGAGCAAATTCCAGCACAATACAATAGTACATGGTTTAGCAGCTACAAAGAGCATATTTCAGCAGCATAACTTGAGCAAAAATAAGCAATAACAGCACCTACAAGGAGCATATTTCAGCACAATACAATACCCCATTTGAGCAAGAAAGATAAGCATATTTCAGCAACAAACATTAGCATTTTGACGGGGATGGCGGGTTTCGGGTTCGGGTATTGCTGAAACAGGTTTGAACCCGCAAAACGTGTCGGATTTTATATTTTCCCCAACAGCAGCCCCGCGGGATTAAAAAGACGCCCATCCCCGTCCCCTAATAGGGTAAAAACCCGCGGGGACGTGGGTTTCGGGGCCCCATTGCCATCCCTCAGGCCATCATAGCCCGTTTCTTGGACTGGTACTTCTCCACCTTCAGTTGATGTCTCCTTCCCGATGCCTCATATTCCATAAGTTTTATTTTCACCATTTTTTTTGTTGCTTTCAGATTTTCCTTCTAACTAGGTCGCTGCATGTGAGACATCCCAACTAGACTGTTTTGGATTTCTCATTGGGCAAGCGCTAGTAGAGCAACATGTATATATGCACAGAGATATCCGTACACAATGACACAAGTTGTAGGCTAACCATGTGGGTCAGGCCTGGCCCAAAAAACATATGACCAAGCACGTCTTAACATCACTTGTCAACCAAAACCGCCTAGCCCATAAGTCACAAGTACTTTAGATTACTTGTTTTATAAAAAAAAAGATACATGAAAATAATCATTTGAAACTGATTAATTTAATGTGTTGAATTTTAAACAGTTTAATTTTACGCTCTTTTAGGATGGAACAAGGTCCATCTTGGTCTTTTGATGTCAGCCTTATCAAATATTGGCGCTAAATTCGGGCTTATCCCCCGCAAAAAAAATCAGACTTATATGTGGTACAAAGAGATTCCGCTCAAGGCTAACAGACATTTTGTGTATTACTTGTGCATTTTTATGTTCCAAGATGTAGATTTGCACTATAAAGTCACATGTATGTGAGGCCATAAACAAAAATCTTGAAAAGATTCATTTCAATCATTTGAATGGATCATGTGTACTCAATTTGCATTAACAATCTTAACTATATATTCACATCTGCATAGAGCCCATTTCAAAGCATGTGCCATTAACCAGATTTGGTTTTGACTTGTGATCAGACACCGGGCCGGCTAGAAAAGGATAAAAGTAGAAGATCATCTTAACAATTTACTAAACACATATTACTATATTGTTTGCTGAATAATATCATAAGTAGAGACAAGTCATCCCATCAACGTACTTAACCTAGAGGTATGGATTCACAATAAGGTGCCTATCAGCACTTTTAAGAACAGAGCTGGTGGTTGAGCACATACCGGGTTGGGTCTCTTTGGACGCAGTTCTGAATCTCGAGTAGTAGGTTAATGACAAGACTTTCTTGGGCTTTCGGTCCTACTCCAAGGGTCAGTCACGAGAACAACTGCACAAAATCCTATCTCGTGTGCGCAAAATAACCGTTCCATCCATCTAGGAGAGGAGGGACGAAAGCAACAAGGGAATTTTTTTCCTATACATTTAACAAAGATCACCTATATTTCAAAAAATACAATACTCACCAGACAAGATGTTTGTAGAAGAATGGAGACAAAAAAATGAAGAGTACTACATCCATTTCAAAACAATTGAAGTTATGAGTTCCCCGTAAGTCAAACTTGTTTGACCAAGTTTAAAGAAAAATATGCCAACATCTACAACACCAAATTAGCCTTATTTGATATTGTAGATATTAGCCTTTTCTTTAAAGTTTGGTCAAATTTGAAGAAATTTAATTCCAGACAAACATAGAATTCCAACTATTTTGGAACGGAACGACTATTTGGCTAAGCTAAATCAAGTTGCGAGGAACCGGTGGAATCCTCAAGGGGAAGGAAGTGGGGGACTGAAGTAGGCTACTCACGTTATATCATCTCCGTCGTCCCCCCCCCCCCCCCCCCCCCCTCACACTTTCCCCCCATATGTTCGAGTGGACAGCCCAAAGAGAGCCTAGACAAGAGAAAGAAGAAGAAAATCACACCCAATCAGACCCCCCATACTCAGCCTATTTGCCTAGGTTGTCCGACACCCCCTCAAACCTAGACCCCACCTGCATCCACACTTCCATCTTTTCCCTCTCTCCCATCTCTCTCGTTTTCGTGGGCAAGATGAGAACGGAGCACGAACGGCGGCTCCATTGTGCTGGGAGCTCCTTCCCACGCCACCAGAGCCTTCGTCGCTCATGCCCACCGCTGGCACCCGCGTCCGAAGCTCCAGGGTTGCTGGAAGCCGACCTAGCTCGCACTTGACATGTTTGTTGAAATGTTTAAAATGGGAAGGATAAATTTAGGGGTGTGGTTGTGCGTCCAAACAAAGAAGGGTTCACCATGGACATGCCCCACGGACATACAAAGGGTCAAATTAGTTCATCGTGTCATATGTCGACGGGCAAGTAGGAAGGGCATGCATAGCCAATGATATTGGTAGGCCAGCCAGAGAAGGGCTCATTGCATCTTGATGAGTACAAACAAGCACCCCCGGAAAAAAATAGTACAAAGAAGGACCCTAGGCTTGTAGGGGTGAGTGACACTTGATCTGGTTTTCTACCGACACATGCAGGAAAAAAATCCCCTCAAATATGGATGTGGGGTATCTGCTCATGATCGAGCTCATGTGCTCTCGGATAAACAATAAATTTGAGAAGGGGTAAAATAAATCAAAAAAACTGGAAAAAAAATCAGACATTAAGAAATGTTTGGGGTGCTTGGAAAGTTTTATCACGAAATAACATTTGTGGAAGCCGTAGCAAATAAAACAAAATTAATACTCTGAGAATGATACTTCCAAATACCTTTTGAAGCTTTGTTTTTTTCTATTTTTTTGCCATGACTTCCACGAATGTGACTCCATAACGAAGGTTTGTGAGCACTCCAAGCATTCCTTTATGTTAGCCAAAAAATCAGAAGTTTTTGATATTTTTTTCATTTTACTGTTTATACCAGAAGCATTTGAGCTCGAGCAGAGAGAAAGGCACTACCGCTCAGATATCACGTTGCGCCGTGATGGTACCGTCTCCGGGATCACCGACAGCTACAGATCTCTCCACACGGCCGGGCCACGAGGCTGAATGATGAACCGACCACACGAAAGCAAAACTTGAGCTGGTACCGTCTCCCGCCGTGAGCTCTGAATCTGAAGCAAGTCGGCAGGGTTACCATGGATCACTGCTGCGAGTGAGAATCCTGCAGTGCTCACCATTTTGTTTACTGTCAGCCGCTGGTAGATCCTGTCGGTGAGCCGATCGACGAGGTCACTGGCGCCAATTAATCTTGAAAACCATGCCGGTGATCTTAGGCCTGCGTGATATAATTTACAAAAATTCAAGTACGCGTAAGCTAGCTCCTCGCAGGGTCAACGCATGGGGGATCACGCGGAGGTGAACGGAGACATAGACCCGGCCGTCGGTGAGGTCCGTCAGGTCCATGCCTCGTGCCCGGATCCACGGCCAGGTCAAAGATCCATAGATTTGTATACTGCACTGTGCACTGAGTTCGATGGTGCAAGTTTCTGCTTTAGAAGAAGATCTGATCATAACGGGTAGGGCCGAGGTGTGAAGCCTGCCAGAGCGAGGTGGGGGCATTATGCAGGATTACTTTACCACTAAAACCCAATCGTGGTAATCGCAAATGATACTCGAGGATTGCAAGCTACGATTCCCCGAGTGCAACGGCAATGTCGGTCGTCCTTCTTGAGAGGAGATGGGATCTGGATCCAACGTGTGATTCCTCGAGAGGGGGGCCATATGCTTTGGTGCTTAGAGCATGGTTAATAGTACAATCAAATTGCAAACCAACTTGTGATTGAATAGTTCCCGTCGACGAGTCCTGGTGCTTGCATTTTTCTGGATTTATTTCATGATTTTCGACGAATCGCGTTCAGTGGGAGGAGACGTTCCCGTCGACTTCGTGAATCTCAAGATGATATGCTGGCTCAGTTTCTTGAAGGTGCTCATAGGGACTGGATGTACGTTCATAGGGGTGAGTGTATGCATGTATATATGAGCGCTTACATCTGTATTGTGTTTAAAAAATAGTACAATAAACTTCGGACTATATGATATTGCCATATTATTTATAATCATCATTTTTTTCGAAATGACAGTTATCCTGTAATCATTAAGAAGAAAAGAATTGCTCAATTAATTAGGAAAAACCAAACGAAAACCAGATTGCCAAGTTAATTATGAAAAAACGGGCGAAAACCATCACAATCGCTGAGCGGCACACACACAAGATACCCACGTACACCACTCCAATGAGGGCCCACGCGTGCGTCTCCGTCATCACTTCTCCACTGAAGGTGTCATCTCTTTTTCCTAAACTCTGAGCAAACAACTCCAACTTCGCCGTAGTCGGTCGTCGACTCCACACACACACGCGCGCGCGCACACACACACAACAAAGTCTGTGTGAAGATGAATGAAGGTTCGTGCTGAAACTCAGCCACCTGCGACCAGACACCGCAACTTCGACTCTCACCGAGAACAACGAAGAACAAAACCAGACATGGTTGGCGCCGCGGAAGATCGTCGAACAGACCACCTGCAGTCAGCCATAGTATACCACAAAAGCCCCGTCGCTGCAGCTTTAACTTCATAGCAACAAACAAACCGAGGCAATCCCGCTGACATGCCGAAGAAGAGCCGACTACCTCAACCATTGTCGCATTGCAGACATCGCTCCCACCACAATCATTGCCACAGAAGCCTGGACTTCACAACCGCCGCCATCCATCGGTCTCGCTCGCCGATACTGAGCTCCAAGACGAATCCCCCAAGAGGGAAATGACACCAAGGCGCCGCCATCTTCCGATCACACAAGATCAATGGTTTTCCCTGGAGAGGCCGTGATGGACGGATCCGTGCATGAGGGGTGCGGAAGCAAAGCAATGATGCCTCCAAGAAGGGTAATGACGGCTGCAACCGCCACCATCGCTAATGACAGCACAAGGCCGAGACAAGGTTTACACCCAAGCTCCCTCACCACCTCGGCCGCACATCATCCCACACCGGCGCTGACAAAGCCTACCAAACACTGCCACACCATCGGAGCCACCCATCAACGAAGAAGCATCAAGATCCGCCGCAGCCAACGGCACCACGCGAAGAACACCAAGGGCCAACCTCCATCACAAGGCGCTAGATCCATCCACAGTCGTCCGAACACAGAGCCACTGGACGCAGTGCGAGCCACTGTGCCCTGCCAAGCACCATGCCAACAGGGGACAAAAGAGCAATGCTCGAGGCCAAGACCCGCCATGATTCTGAGCCATGGCCAAGCATCAGATGCACTGACGTGCCCTAAGCACACCACTGCGACCTTTAGAGACCAGATCTGCCGCATCCATAGCCGGAGTCGCCCTTTTCTGCCAACCTGGGCCTCTGCTCGACACCAGAACCACGTCGCCTGAGCCCCTTGAGCAGCTGCGCGCCCAACACATGAAAAATGTGTTATCTCCACCACGGGTTGTCGTGCTGCCCGAGCAAGAGCCACCGACTGCGCCGTTGTGCAACCTCACGACGACAGAACCATGTCGTCGGACACCTTGTGCCGCACCTTCCCGCCCAGACGCACCGCGACCCAACCACGCCCGCACCTTGTGCCACACCTCCCTGCCAGAGCACCACCAGGCCGCGCCCACACCTGCCATGCATGCGCCGTGCCGGACCAGATCAGCCGAAGCACGGGCCACCACCCCACAACGTCAAGGCCGCCGTTGCAGGCCGGCCCCGCCTGCACACCACTAGATTCGGGCGTGAGGGCCCCGGATCCGAGAGGAGCTCCAGCTCACCGGCGCCGAGCTCGCGACAACCACGCGTCGGCGTCGCACAAGCGAGCCACGGGCCGCCCGCTCCCTGGAGAAGAAGCCCCGTCGCCGCCGCTGCCATCATTTATAGTCACTTATACAGCAAGGTTAGATATAAGGTTGGCTATAAGACTAGTATTTTTCATCATCCTCTCTCTATCTCTTTCTTCAGATTTATTGTATTTGTTTAGGAGCACGTGTATAGTTAGGCTCTTGCATGAGAGTCCATCCATTTTACTGTTTCATGTCCCTCTCCTTCACATAAGCAAAATTACCATGTAAGCAGGTTGTAAGCCTGCTACTTATTGTACATGCTCTTATGTGAGGTGTTAACTGCATTAATAACCTTAGTGCCTAATCTTCAGAACTCATAGGGGCTTAGCTTTTATACTTAAGCTTTCCCTATTTAATTGTTTAACAACTAAATTCCTTGATGTATTGGTTGGTAGGCATTTGGCAAAGGTCCAAACGCTTACCATGGGTGATCATAATGCTCCCTCTTTTTTTTAATTGTTTTGTCACATCATTTTTTTTCTACATAGCATTCTTAACGCCTGTACACCGCGAAGCACTGAAAAGGACCTAAATTTCACATCGATAACTTCGATTCTCTCTCTCACTTCTTTTTTATGTCTACTGAGCTGACTCAAGAGCACAGTTCTAGCTTAGTGAGAAGTGCAGCTTGCACCGTTTCACCCAAATTGTGCTAATCTAAAGAAAAAAAAGGCAAGTTTAAATTCTGAAATTGCACTTTTCAAAATCAACTTGGATATAGAGAAACGAGTCTTCACTCCCCAAATGATAACACCCCCCCCCCCCCCCCCCCTCATCAAATAAAAGCGGCGAATTTTGTAGAAAAATATGCAATGGTGCAACAAACTTACAGTGACCCCAGGAAATGCAAGGTGGCGACTATCTAACCATCGGAGGAAGAAATCAAATGACATGGCCAGAAACTCTGTCGACTGCCGCTCTGATAAGTCGGCCCAAGTTGAGAGTTTTTCTGTTGTCGCATTCTTTTTTATCTTCATTGCCAAAAAAATTATACCTCAACATCATGACAAAAGAATTTTCAACAGTATAGTACCAAACATTTCAAAGTTGGTCCAATAAATACTAGTGGTAGAAAAATAAAAAATAATACAAGTGCCAATTTTTCTGTCCAGTGTCCAAACTTTTTCCAGGCAGCACAAGCCACAAGCTGACCCTGTGACCCAGACCCAAAGTCTCCGGGCCCTACAAGTACTCCTGGGCCCCCTCTCTCCCTCCTTCCCCCCCCCCCCAAATCACATCCCACTCTCAGATCTCGGAAGAAAAGAATGGCCGACTCCTCCTCCACGCCGCACTCCAACGGCGGCGCCGTCGCCGAGGCGGAGGCGGTGCCCCGCTCCCTGGCGCCGCCGCGGAAGGTGGCGCTGGTGACGGGCATCACGGGGCAGGACGGGAGCTACCTGACGGAGCTGCTGCTGTCCAAGGGGTACGAGGTGCACGGCCTCATCCGCCGCTCCTCCAACTTCAACACGCAGCGTCTGGACCACATCTACCACGACCCGCACGCCACCCCCTCCGCCGCGCGCCCGCCGATGCGCCTCCACTACGCCGACCTCTCCGACTCCTCCTCCCTCCGCCGCGCGCTCGACCACGTCCTCCCCGACGAGGTCTACAACCTCGCCGCCCAGTCCCACGTCGCCGTCTCCTTCGAGGTCCCCGACTACACCGCCGACGTCACCGCCACCGGCGCGCTCCGCCTGCTCGAGGCCGTCCGCCTCTCCGCCAAGCCCATGCGCTACTACCAGGCGGGGTCCTCCGAGATGTTCGGCTCCACCCCGCCGCCGCAGAGCGAGGCCACGCCCTTCCACCCGCGCTCCCCCTACGCCGCCGCCAAGGTCGCCGCGCACTGGTACACCGTCAACTACCGCGAGGCCTACGGCATCTTCGCCTGCAACGGCGTGCTCTTCAACCACGAGTCGCCACGCCGCGGCGAGAACTTCGTCACCCGCAAGATCACCCGCGCCATCGGCCGCATCAAGGTCGGGCTCCAGACCAAGGTCTTCCTCGGCAACCTCTCCGCCGCCAGGGATTGGGGCTTCGCCGGGGATTACGTCGAGGCCATGTGGCTCATGCTCCAGCAGGACAAGCCTGACGACTATGTTGTCGCCACCGAGGAGTGCCACACCGTGGAGGAGTTCTTGCAGGCTGCCTTTGGGTACGCCGGCCTCAACTGGAAGGATCATGTGGTCATCGACAAGAAGTACTTTCGCCCTTCCGAGGTGGACTGCCTTCAGGGAGATTCATCCAAGTCGAGGAGAGTGCTTGGGTGGAAGCCCAAGGTTGGCTTCCAGCAGCTGGTTGAGATGATGGTTGATAATGACATCGAGCTCGCCAAGAAGGAGAAGGTCCTTGTGGATGCCGGGTACCGCGACCCCAAGCAGCAGCCATAGAGTTGGTATTGATAGTTTGATTAAAATGGAGCTTGGTTTGGATTCCCCTCCTTAGAAGCTGATACAGTGTGGCCATTGCAGTAGAGGTTGGCTCAAGTTATTGTTGTTTGTCTCAGGGTAGAAATAAGGAGGTTTGCAGTTTGATCCTACAGTACCGTTGATTAAGTTACTATGTGACGTACTTTTACCATATGAATGAATCAGTCAATTGATACCATACCGTTTTGAAGCAAACTCTTCTGTGTTCGATTATGATAGCAAACTTGTCTTTCTGTACTGTGTGATACATTCTGAATATATGTTATCTTGGTATCCATCAGTGGCATTTTGCATGACCATCTTTGCACATTGCAATGGGCATATTTAAACCAGTACAGTTCTAAATTGTAGTTAATCTACATAGTTGAAATGGTGAATATGTTAGCCCATATTTCTCATACGTGAAGAGCATGAGTTGAACTATAATCCTCAACGAATATAACGAGTGTTAGCCTGAAGGTTTCGCTTGTTCATTCGTATGATTCATCAAGGTGTCCAGTCAACTGTCCATTCTTCTTGCCTATTTGCTTTTCAGGCATTAGGCATTTTGTCCTGAGTATTATAAGATCACTATCCTTGAATTAAACAATGGACAACATGTAGATATGATGTGAAGCAGTGCCCAGTGTGCATCTGTTAGTTTGCTAGCTTGACAAGTTGCTGGCAGAAGGGATGGTATATCCTTCAGGCTTCAGCAGCAAAAAGTATAGCAAACTTGTCTTTCTGTACTGTGTGATACATTCTGAATATATGTTATCTTGGTTTCCATCAGTTGCATTTTGCATGACCATCTTGGCACATTGCAATTGGGGATATTTAAACCAGTACAGTTCTAAATTGTAGTTGATCTACATAGTTGAAATGGTGATTATGTTAGCCCATATTTCTCATACGTGAAGAACATGAGTTAGTCCTCCAATTAAATGAATAAAATGAGTGTTGACCTGTGTTGGCCTGAAGCTTTCGCTTGTTCATTCGTATGACTCATCAAGGTGTCCAGTGAACTGTCCATTATTCTTGCCTATTTGCTTTTCAGGTACTACGCATTTTGTCCTGAGTATAACAAGGTCACTATCCTTGAATTAAACAATTGACATCATATAGATGTGACGCAGAGCCAGTGTGCATTTTGTCCTGAGTATCCTACATGATCCACACACAATAGGCTTCAGGACAGAGCATTGTAAGTATTGTATTTGCTTCTGCTTGTTTGCTACGTTTGACAAGTTGCTGGCAGAAGGGATGATATATCTATCTTCAGGCTTCAGCAGCCAAAAGTATATTATATAATCTAAAATTCTACTCTGATTAGCTTTGGGTGCTGAGACAATGATCTTAAATTATTCCACTTCAGGCGATCCTTCGTTTGTAAGTATGGTGATCAATGACTTGTAACCTGTACCATGAATTCATATGCAGTGTAATTCAAAGCTGTTTGACCTTCTCATGGATGTTCCTTGCCGAGTTGATAAATTTCAGTTGCATATGAACCTGGAGAGAAAACATTGCTTGCTGGTCTGAGTCATTCATGTACGATGTGCTTAGAATATTTTAGATGAACATTGGATAAGCAGAACAATGGTAGTCCTTCAGCTGATTTTCTTTTTTGAAATTCTTATGCAAAAATATATACTTACAGTGCAGAGGATTTTTACAACATATTTGCTACTAGTCCAAACTGCAAAGGCCAATTGAGACAATATCCTTGAAATGCCTTCTCCAATTCCTCTTAAATCTAGCATGTGAGCCTTCTCTAATTCCCCTTAAATCTAGCATATTAGCCTTCTCTAAACCTTTCAGTCGCTAACTGACATATGGAGCGAGCAATACACGCTTTTATCAAATGAATGAATGAATCACTGTCATTTTGGAGGAAACACATCTGCCTCTGATACTTATCTTTCTGTACTGCGGATCCATACAGTCTGAATATATATCTTCAGCTGGTATCTTGACATCCATCTGTAGCATTTGACAGTACCATGTTGGCACATTACAAACAAGTGGTTAAATACATAACTACGATGGTGAACTTCTTGGTCCGAATATCTTGTATATGAAGAGCATGAGTGGACCTTTAGTTCAGCAAGTCTATGGAAATCCTGAACTCTTGGTCACAAGCTCTCATCTGTTCATGTGCATGACTGATCAAGGCAGGTGTTGTCCACAGAACAGGATACATTCTTCTTTCCTATTTGCTTTTCATGTATTTGACATTTGTTCCTGGGGATAATGGACACTGTATTTCTGAAATATGAAATTAACAACTTATACATCCAACGCAAAGTCAATGTGCATTTCAGGTTTAATTTTGCTCCAACAAAATGGACCTCATGACAAGCAGTGTGAGGATTCTATTGCCCTCTGTTTATTTCTTGCACCAACAAAATCTTAATAGAGTTTCTACGTGCTGTGAACGAAAATGACGGCGTATGAACCTTCAGGGTCCAGCAGCCAAATGTATATTCTAAGATTCAACTCTTATCATCTTTGTGTGCCAAGACAATGATCTTAAATTGTTTGATTGCTCTGTAGATACGGTGTTCAGTGATCCGCATCCTGCACTGTAAAATTCATATGTAATGTGGTCCTATGAACATCCTGCAGAGGAAACAATAATCTTAGTTCTTTCATATATGACGTGCTTACATTTTTGTTTCAGATGAACATTGGAGATGCTACTGCCCCAGACTGTGTGCTGGATACAGACAGTATTGCAGCAAAACAGTCATTTGGAGTTGAAAGTTAACCTTAGAACCGACACAGGGAATCCTAAACACATTAGCCATTGCCCGAGAGGACATTTTTACCCTTCCCGGTGACCTCCTGACACTTGCCAATTAACGATGAAAGTGGGGCCGCTTGCGGCCAACATCATAGTACATGTTTAGTGTTAATTTTACAAGCAGACGTGAACTAATTTGCTAAGTTTCGCAGGATAAGTGGGCGACATGTGAGCCTAAGCACGGTGGTAGAGAAGGGTGTCGTCTGTTCTAACTCGAACTACGCAGTGAAGATTAAGATAACCATTTTTCCACGAGCTGTTCAAAAACCAGTGTGAGTGAGTAATAATGCAGAATCAAAAGGACTCATGACACAAAATCAAAACGAGGCATTAATTTCTGTACTTCTGCACAGATCGCATTTGGTTGATAGTATCATTGGAAGGATAGTATATCTATCTTCAGGCTTCAGCAGACAAAAGCATAGTCTAAAATGATACTCTGATCATCTTAGTGTGCTGAGACATTGATCTTAAATTATTCCACTGCAGGCAATTCTTCATCTGTAATTATGGTGCTCAATGACTTGTAATTTATCCTGCACCATGAATTCTTATGCAGTGCAAATCAAAGCTGTTTTGACCATCTCATGGATGCTGACTTGCTGAGTTAATGAATTTCAGTTTCCTATGAACCTGGAGAGAAAACATGGTTGCTGGCCTGTAGTAAATCATGTACGATATGCTTAGAATTTTTTAGATGAACATTGGATAAGCAAAATGCTAGTCCTTCAGCTGATTTATTATGCAAAAAATATATATACCTGTAGTACAGAGGATTTTTACAACATATTTGCTATCAGTCCAAACTCTGGAGGCCAACTGGGACAACATCCTCATCTTTTTGGCCAGCTAAAAATGCCTTCTCTAATTTCCATTTAAATCTATTGTATTTCTCTAAGCTTTTCATTCGCAAACTGAGTAACAGACATATGGACCGATGAATATGCACCTTTATCGAATGAATGAATGAATCACTGTCATTTTGGAGGAAACTCATGATAAGGAAACTTATCATTCTGCATTGTAGATTCATGCAATCTGAATACATGATCTTACATCCATCTGTAGCATTTGACAGTACCATGTTGGGCCATTGCAAACACGTGGTTAAATACACAACTATAATGGCGAATTTCCTGGACCATATTTGTCGTATATGATGAGCATGAGTTCTAGTTCAGCAAGACTACGAAATCTTGTACTCTTGGCCCTAAGCTCTGATTTGCTCCTCGTCTTGCCTATTTGCTTTTCAGGTAATGGGAATTCTGTCCTGGGTATAAAGGTCGCCACATTTCTGAAATATGCAACTGGCATCTTATGCATGCGACGCAGAGTCAATGTCCATCCAGGTTCTAATTTTTCGCCAACGAAATGGACTTCATGACAAGCACTGTGAGGACTCTATTGCCTTCTCTGTTTTTTTGCTGCGTTCAACAAGTTCCTGCCCGCGTATGTGCCTTCAGGGTCCAGCAGCCAAACTTATACTCTAAGATTGAACTCTCATCATCTTTGTGTGCCAAGACAGTGATCTTAAATTGTTTTGTTGCTGATGATCGGTTGGTCGACCGTTGCTCTGTAAATACGGCGTTCAGTGATCTGTATCCCACACTGTAAATTCATATCTAATGCATTTTTTTTTTTGGAGTTGCTAATGCAGTTCTATAAGAGGAAACGATTGCTGCTTCTGAGTTTCTTGCAGAGACGATGTGCTTGCCATTAGCCTGGAGGACATTTTTGCCCCTAACCAGCGACCTCCTGACATTTGCCAATTAACTATGAAAGTGGGGCTGTGTGCCGCCAACATCATAGTACATGTTTAGTGTTTTTTAGGGAACATAGTACATGTTTAGTGTTAAGTTTACACACATACATGAACTAATTTGCTAAGTTTCGCAGGATAAGCGGGCGACATGTGAGAGCCTAGGCATGGTACGGAAAGCATGGTCCTCTTGTGCCTCTCCAACATGTATCACGACGGTGGTAGAGAAGGGTGTCTTCTCTTCTACCACTAATCCCACAGCAAAAGATTAAGGTAATCATTTTCCGCGAGCTGTTCAAGAACCAGTGCGAGTAACGATGCAGAATCAAAATGACTCATGACACGAAATCAAAATGTGTTACGGTATTATTTTTGTACTTCCAGACACATCGCCACATGGTTGGTTGTATCCTTGGAGGGATGGTATATCTATCTTCAGGCTTCATCAGCCAAAAATTATAGTCTAAAATTCCGCTCTGATCATCTTTGGGTACCGAAACATTGATCTTAAATTATTCCACTTCAGGCAATCCTTCGTCTCTAGTGTTCCATTGCAGGTGATCCTTCGTCTCTAAGTGTTCCATTGCAGGCAATCCTTCGTCTCCAAGTATTCCATTGCAGGCAATCCTTCGTCTGTAAGTATGCTGCTCAATGACTTTTACTTTAAACAGCACCACGAATTCATATGCAGTGCAAATCAAAGCTGTTTTGACCATCTCATGGATGCTGGCTTGCTGATTTAATAAATTTCGGTTTCCTATGAACCTTGGGAGAAAACATTCATGTACGATGTGCTTAGGATTTTTTAGCTGAACATTGGATAAGAAAAATAATGGTAGTCCTTCAGCTGTTTCTCATTTTTGAAAATTCTTATTATGCAAAAAAAATTATACCTGTAGTACAAGGGATTTTTTACGACATATTTGCTATCAGTCCAAACTCCAAAGGCCATTTGAGACAACATCCTTACCTTCTCGGCCAGCTAAAAATGTCTTCTGAGTTCCCCTTAAATGTAGCATACCAGCCTTCTCCGAGCCTTCATTCGCTAGCTGACGCATGGACCGAGGAATATACAGTTTTATCAAATGAATGAATGAATCGTTTTAGGGGGTGTTTGTTTACAGGGACTTTTTGGTGTAGGGACTAAAAAAAGTCCCTTTTAGTCCCATCTAAACCAAACATGAGGGACTTTTAGGGACTAAAAGTGGGTATTTGGTACTAAAGAAAGAAGACCTTGAGGGAGAGTCTTTTTGGGACTTTTTTCAACAGCTGCCCCTTATCCCTTCGCCCGACTCGCTGCTTCCCCGCCTCCACATGGTCTTTACTAGGGGTAACATGGTCTTTTAGCATGTCTTTTAATAACCTCTAGTCCATGTTTAGTCCCTGGAACCAAACAGGTAGGGACTAGGGACTTTTTAGTTGGGACTAAAAAAAGTCCTAGGACTTTTTAACCAAACAGGGCCTTAGTTTTGGAGGAAACTCATCGGCGTCCGATTATGATAGCAAACTTGTCTTTCTGTATTGTGGATTCATGCAGCCTGAACAGGGTATCTGAATCTTTAAGCTGGTATCATCCATTCCATTTGCAGCATTCGATGGTACCATGTTGTGGTCATTGCCAGCACCTGGTTAGACCCTACCCCCCCCCCCCCCCCCCCCCCCTTCCAAAATATTTGTAGCTCTATGTTTGTTCTACGTCAAACTTCTTCAAGTTTAACCAATCTACGTCAAACTTCTTCAAGTTTAACCAAGTTTGTAGAAAAGTCTATAACACCAAGCCAGCTTCATTAGATTCATCGTAGCATATATTTCCATACTGTATTTATTTTCAAAGCAATCATCCTCCATGATTCAACCCTCGTCATCTCTGTGTTCATTAGATTCTATGAGCATCCTGCAGAGGAAATAATCGCTGCCTCTGAGTTTCTTGCAGAGACGATTTGCATGTGTCTTGGATCAGCACCGGAGGCGGAGATGCCACTGCCCCGGGCTGTACGCCGGGTGCAGTACTGCGGCAAAACAGAAATTAACCTTGGAACTGGCGCATGGAATCCTATGTTGACGCATTTTGCCATCTGTCGAGAGGGCATTTTTGGCCGACATCATGGTACATGTTTAGTGTTAATTAACGGTGATAGTGGGGTCGGCCGTTTGCGGCCAACGTCATGGTACACGCGTTCGTTTTTCATTTGATTGAGAGAAGCAAGAGAAGGGTGTCTTGTCTTCTAACACCGATCACTCAACCGAGGTTAAATTTTTTCCACGAGCCGATGCAGAGGTCGAGGGTTACCCTCCTTTCTAAAATAAATAAATTCCGTGAGCTGTTTAAGAACCACGGTACGATTACGATAGCAAACCTGCCTTTCTGTATTGTGGATTCCTGAATAAGGTATCTGAATATATGGCTTAACCTGGTACCATCCATCTGCAGCATTTGACAGTACCACGTTTGCGGCATTGCAAGCACGAGTTTAAATACTAGTCCCATTTGTTCCAAAATATTTGAAGCTCTACGTTTGTCCTAAGTCAAACTTCTTGAAATTAGAGGGAATCCTATGTTGACGCATTTTGCCATCTGTGGAGAGGGCATTTTTGGCCAACAATCCAACATCATGGTACATGTTTAGTGTTAATTGAACGATGATGGTGGGGCCGTATGTGGCCAACATCACGGTAGATGTGTTAGTTTTTAATTTGTCCACAAAGGGATTAGGATAACACATCATAGTACTACATCATAGTAGTACATGTGTTAGTTCTTAATTTGTACACGCAAACTAGTTCACGTCTGCTTGTAGAAATGATTTAAGAGAAGTAAGAGAAGGGCGTCATCTCTTTTTCTAAGGCTGTTCGTAATGGAAGTATCATAAGCAATTTTTGATGATGTGGCACACAATGAAACGAGGAAACAGAGGATGTGGTATCATATCATGATACCATATCATATTAAATGTTATACTCCCTCCATCCCGGAATTCTTGTCGCACGGGTTGTTTTCAAAAAAAAACCTCTGATTTTATCCGACACAACCCGCAGTCCCCCGCGTAGCTCCCCTGCTCCCTGCTTGCTCGCCGGCCGCGCAGCTCCCCCGCGCCTGAGCACCACGCCGCCGCGCCACGCAGCTCCCCCGCGCCTGAGCGCCACGACGCCGCTCCGCGCAGCTCCCGCGCCCCTCCTCTCGGACCACGCCCCCGCGCAGCTCCCGTACTCCCTCGTCCCGATCCAAAAATCTCATCTTCCCCCATCACCCGATTTGATAGACGCGGTGACGCCGGTGGCGGCGTACGCGGAGTGGCTGGAGCGGGGGAGGAGAAGAAGAAGAAGAAGCAAGGGTGGCTGCCGGCTCAGTTTGTTGCCAGATTGGTGCATGGATGGATCGATGGGAACACCTCGCCGCCCAGCAACCACCACTGTCTACCCCGCCGCCAACCTCGTCCACCACTGTCCTCTTTAGTAGGCAGCATCAACCATCCCCGCCTTCGCCGCCCAGCAGCCACCACTGCCGCCTCCTGTGAAGACATAGCAAAGGTGAGGATGCTTGACTGAATCCCCAAACTAAAATTGAAAATTTGAGTACTGTACTCACTGTAAAACTGAAATCTTCTTGTAAAATTACTCCATTTTGAAACTGAGATCTGCTTTTTTGTCATAATTTTCAGTTTGTAAAATTGGAGTACTGCAGAACTGTATTTTCTATTTAGAAACTGAAAATAAACTGTGAAATAACCTGTCAAAAGTGAAAATTTGCAAGAGCTTTGCTAGCAGTTCTTTCTTTTTCTCTTTTTGAATTGTGCACCAAAAGGAACATGGTTAAGTACTCCATGTTCTATATTGACAGGGAGCATTTGTGCTATATTTAACCCTGACCTGTTCAATACTGGTGAGCACCTGGACTGAATTCTGGTTCCATCATGTTTTTGATTGACTGAATGTTATCTGTATGTTGATGATCATGCACAAGAGCCCACTTCACAACATTTTTTCCTAATCAACTTGCAAGAGGTCACCAAATATGGCAGGAACAAAGTGTAAGGTAACTAAAGCCAAACCAATAGTGATTGACTCGACCAAAGGCAGCTCGTCTTCTACTGGGATCATACTGGGAGTAGTCAAATTGTTTTTTGTTTCTGTTACCAGTTAATTCTAGCATGGACAGAACAACAATTAGCCTTTGCATGCTTTGTCAAGTTAATTTGCCCTTTGCATGGTTTGTCAAGTTGTACTTCCAAGTGTCTAGTAGTGCAAACACTTGCACTCCCAAGTGTCTAGGAGTATGACAAATTCAATCTGAATTTAAACATTGTGACAAGAAAACTGAAATTTTCTGACAAGACAACATCATGTGGAGTGTTTGCCTGCTTTAAACAGTGTTTTCTCCGACGGCGGTGTCCATCCCCGAGGGCGGCAAGCCGGAGCTTCCCCTGCCGGCCGTCGACCACCTCCTCGCCGGCTCGTAGTCCACCAATTTCAGAAAATTCATTGACAGCAGCAAACACACACTTAACTTCTTATTGATATTAACTGAAGATAACTAAAGATTTTGACAGTAAGTAGTTCGGGGAAAAGAATGAACTTGGACTACTGAAATCAAAGAAAATACTCCATGAATTTTGTCATCTTGTTTTTTGACGCGTCTACGGCGGGCTTATGCCTGCCTGAACTATATTGCGATCACTGAGGTCTCTGGAACAACTTGTAAAATGTAAAATGGTGCAGTGCCATCTTGTCTCGGGAACAGCTTGTAAACTGAATTTTGTCAGCTTACACAGTAGGTTGGAATGGCTGCTTGAGATAGCTCTGTTCTTTTGGGCATCTGTATAGACATTTTGGGCATCTTTTGTGCTTCACACTAACATTTGCAGTAAGACGGTCGATCTACACAAATTCAGTGGTGCATTTCTAGATTGATTGTTTCTAAATTGTTTAAAAAATATCTATTGTTTCCAAAAAAGTTGATTGATTGCTTCCAAACTACTCCTGATTGATTGTTATACTCCAATTATCAGAGTAATTGATTGATTGGAGTAATTACCTGTTTCCAAAAACTAGCAGAGAAATTATCGTGATTGATTGATTGTTTCCAAAAAATCCTCATGGATTGCTTGTTTCCAAAAACATGCAGGGGCAGCGAAGCCTACCAGCTGCGGGGAAGGAGCAGCTGCTGGTCGCAAATGTGGAAAAGGCAGCAGCGGTGGCGGCGGCCCTGGATCTAGCACGTGGTCGTCTCGCCGCCGGGTAAGACCCGTGTGGCCCTGCCTGCCGAAGTCGGCAGAGAGAGAGAGGGGCGGCGGCCAGTGACTTGCCCAAATCCGGCACCGGAGTGGGTGGCCGCCGCCGGCGCGAGGAAGTGGTTGGGGACGCGAGCAGGGCGACGAGGAGGAGGCGCCCGTCGAGGTGGTCGCCGCGGAGGAGCAGAAACAGCAGGTGGGCGACGACATAGCTCGCCTCCGTGCGGGCGGCGCCGCTGCCAACGGTGGCTGGGCTGGTTCCTGCCGCGGGCGACGGAGAAAGGAAGAAGTAGCAGAGGGGTGGGGGCGATTAGCATGAGATTTAGAAGCATAAGGTCTGTTTTGCAAAATTGGAAATGAACTAAGCTCACGACAAGAATTTCGGGACGGAGCGAGTATTACTTTATGTCATGCATGTCAATTAATAAGGCAACCTAATATACTAACTTATGATACTATGCATTACGGAAGTAGTATATGATACTTTGATCATTTTTTTCCGCAAGGTGATGCAGAGGCCGGAAGAAAATCTTATACGATCCGGGTCGTACACCTCACGTTGTGCGACCCTCTCCTGATGATGACAGCTAGCAAAACGAATCTCAAAGCACGCCTTCCTTTCTTCCACCTCCGACCCTTTTCTCCCATGTCCCCCGTCTCTTTCTTCTCTCTGAGCAGCACTAGCACCCGCACGACTAGCAACCGGAGCACGTCGCCACGTCCAACCGCCGACAACATCCCCAGCAAATTCTCTTTCCTCGCCGCCTCGACGTCTCCTCCCGTGGAGCGCCCTTCCAGATCAGCCGCAACACGACGCCCCTTCCGTGCTCGGATTCCATGGCTGTCCGGCCACCATCAGCACCGGTTCATTTGTCGTCGCCGCCGGGGCAGCAGCCGAGGCGACGCAAGATCCTCGCATCGGGCAGCTAATGAGGAAACGATCCAGGGAGGCGGACAACCTTGAACTCGAAGGCACTGCACGTCATCAACGGCCGAGGGCGGCGGCGAGCCCGTGCGCTAGTCGAGGAGAGCGGCAGGAGGAGAAAGAGATAGGAGAGAGAGAGAGGGGTCAGAGGTGGAAGAAAGGAGACGTGCTTTGAGATTCGCTTTGCTAGGTGGCATCGTCAGGAGAGGGGTCGGTCGCACGACACGGGTTGTATGACCCGGTCGTATAAGATTTTTTTTTTCCGCAGAGGCCAGCCGAGCGTTATCCTCCTTTTTGAAAATAAATAAATAAATCCCGACCAGGGTTAGTAATGATACAGAATCCAAAATGACCCATCCACGACGCAAAATCAAAATGAGTTATCGTCTATGTACTTTTGCACATGGTTGGTTGTGCCATTTCGACGGAACTTGATAATTTTGCAAAGGACATGAACGAATGAATGAAGTTAATTTTACCATAAGACTAGTAGAGATGGAGACTGGAGAGCCACTTTTTTTCTCTAACATACCACCGGCCCCGACATCCTCCTGCGCCTCCCGACGGCGGGGGACGTGGCGCGGGCCTCGGCCGCCTGCGCGGCCTTCCGGGCCATCACGGCGGGGCAGCGCTTCCGCGCGCTCCACAGGGCGCCCGTGCTCGGCTTCCTCCGGGAGGACTTCTACGCGGCGCGGGCCCCGCACCCCTCGGCCCCGGCGGCCCGCGCCCTCGCGCAGGCCGCCGACTTCGCCTTCTCCTTCCTCCCCGGCGACGCCGACTGCTGGAGCCCCCGGGACGCGCGCGACGGCCGCGTGCTCTTCTCCGCCGTGCCCAGCTCCCACGGCCGCGGCAGCTTCGCCGACGCCACCTCCACCACCTTCGTCGACCTCGTCGTCGCCGACCCGCTCTCCCGCCGCTGCGTCCGCGTCCCGCCCGTCCCCGACGACCTGGCGTCCCCCGTCCTGCGCTGCGGCATGCTCGACTTCGAGCCCTTCCTCGCGCCCGCCAGCGCCGAGGACCTGCGCGACGAGGACGCGCCCTTCAGGGTCATCGGCAAGGTGCTGTGCGAGGACAGGGTCGCCGTCTTCGCCTTCTCCTCGCGCACCGGCGAGTGGCGCAGCCACGGCTCGAGCGACCTGTCCAACGACTTTGCGCTGGACGCGCTGTACGAGCGCCGCCACTACGTGCAGGGCTGCTTCTGCTGGCTGCTGGAGTGGATGGAGAAGCTGCTCATGCTCGACACTGGCAACATGGAGTTCTCCATCGTCGACCTCCCGCCCGGCAACGACGAGAGGCGGTTCGCCATTGTGGAGGCGGGGCAGGGCAGGATTGGGCTGCTAAATATTGGGAGGAACACATTGGACCTGTACTATAAGGCTTGGCCAAGCAAACGCAATGGCGCCCAACAGTGGCAACACGAAACGAAAGAGCACCCACTGCCTGACTATCACTGGCGCATCATAGGTTCTGATGAGGAGTACTTGCTCCTAAGAGGGATCTCACTTGATTGGCCCTGGTTCGGGAGCGCTTCATCGGAGAGTCCGGATATAGAGTATTTTGCACTGGAGCTCAAGGCATTGCAACTCGAGAGGATGTACGTGTCCAAGCACAAAATGTTGCATGCTCATCTCTACAGAGGCTACCCACCACAGATCTCAGGCACCAACTCTATGAACTGGTAAAGTTGCTACCGTATCCTCTGGCCTCTTGTTTTCAGCAGTTGGGGATATTTTTTTTGAAACTGTCAGTTGGGGGGTAGTTACGTTGTCGATGTGCTTTGCCATCGCTGGTGTTACCATAGCGCACATTCTCTTTGTGCACATCTTCGGTCCACCATTGTCATGTTGTAACTCGTCTGTTTATTATTAATACCGTACGCCGTCAATGGTTGTATACTGTTTTTTGCACTAGTGGTTTCAGGTTTGCAACATCACCATCACTTTCAGATGGCTGCCATACAACCTATGAAAAATATTATCTCATTATCCCTTTTTAGTCGATTTGATATGTTACATGAAAACAACTTGGTATGATTGCTTCACTTATTCGGTAGTAAGCAAATAGAGAGAGTTTTCATTGCTTGGAAAGCCATATTTGTCATTCCCTCTGTCCCAAAATTACATTGTATTAGACCATTGCTTGATCCTAAGTTCCCCCACATGTTTTCTTTCCAAGGAGGCAAGTTCGCTTGTTTATGGGAGTAATAGTTTTGGGGGATAATAGGAATTGTGGAGAAAAGTGCCCTACAAAATTGTCAACAGAGCACATTTGTTTCCAAGGGAGTAATTGACTAGCTGTATGCACTCTTTTTTTCTCTTTGGTTCCTACATGAGCATTTTCGTGGCTGCAACACTTGTGGCACAAAATCCCGTGCTGAAGATATATCAGAAAAAAATGGTCCTGGTGCCATGTACATACTCTGTTTTTTTTTTAATATAGAGCAGGAGGAGCCTCTCCCGCTGTAAGTTCTCAAAAAAGGAAGTTGATATTGTTTTTGCAGAGATACATGTGCCACCATTGTCATGCTGTAACTCGTCTGTTGTTAATGATACAGCACTGTATGCCATCCATGGCCGAGAACTGCCATTTTGCACTAGTGGTTTCAGGTTTACAACATCGCTATCCCCTTTAGATCGCTTCCGTACAGCTATGACAATTATTATCTCATTAGCTCTTTTTAGTTATTTGATATGGTAGATGTAAACAACTTGGTATGACCGCTTCACTTATCCCGTAGTAAACAAATGGAGAGAGTCTTAATAGATCTGGAGACCATATTTGCTATTCCCTCTGTCCACAAAATTACATTATACTGCCTCCGTCCTATAATATAACAATGTTTTTGACACTAAACTAGTGTAAAAAACGCTCTTATATTATGGGACGGAGGAAGTATTAGACTATATTAGCCATGGGCACAAACTATTGGATAGGCTAAAATTATCACCATTCCTTGCTCCTGCTCCTTTGTTCCCCCACATCTTTTCTTTCCAAGGATGCAAGGTTCGCTTGCTCATGGGAGTAATAGTTTTGGGGCATAATAGGAATTGTGGAGGAAAAAATGCTTACAAAGTTGTCAACAGAGCACGTTGAAGGAGAAAAATAATGCCAAGTGACTTACATTTGTGTCCAAGGGAGTAATCTACATGAGCATCTTCATGGCCGCGACACTTGTAACACACAAATCCATACCAAAGATATATGAGGAAAAATATGGGTGCTGGAGATTTGCTTCAAGATATGGGTGCAAAGTTCAGACAAACAAAGATGTGTAGAGCCAGCCAGACTACAAGCATCACATTCCACGCCGCGATAATAACTGCCCAAGATGACATTCGTGCAGCATTGTAATGTATGCTATGCGAGAACCATCAATAACATACATTAGGAACACGCATAATGAGCTCCAGGGGAACATGAATAAGTGATTGGCGCTACAGACAAGCCACGGTACCAACCAATCTAGAGTAAGATTACCGCGCAAAGAGTACACAGGGGCGGGAGGACGATTATATTAGCAATCGAAGGATGACAGGCTCGGTATATTTTAGCCCCGATTGAGTGAACTAGAAGCACCGGTTATCTGGTAGAGACATGGCACGCTTACACCTTCCGGATGAGGAGGAACAGCCTTTGATCCAGCTCGAGGTTAGCGGCGCTTGAAGGGTCGCCTTTGAGCAACATCAGGAGGCCACCAAAAGATGCATAGATCTCCCTGGAAAGAGGGAAAAGTGGGGTAGAATCATCATTAGAATGGTTGCAAAGATTTAAGAAATTTTCTAGTAAGTACAAACTATAAACAAGGAATATCATCAAATATGTGAAACCAAATCCTTCAGTCAGCCCCTTTTAGCAGACGGAACTTTGCTCTTTGTATGAGTTACACCAAGATCTCCACATGGGAACAGCCCATGACATTATTTCATTTGAAATAACATTCGTTTCGAGGGAAAGCAGACAAGCTTTATATTGGACCATCTGTATATAACATCAGGTTACTCAGTCAAATTAAGCAATCTCAAAACCAACCCCTTATCTTGGACCATGTATATACACCAGGCTACTAGGTAACACTCACATCAACCAATTTCAACGACCCCACCCCCCATTATCTTTGACCATGTATGCATCAGGTTACTCAGTGACACTCAAAAGGAAGCAATCTCCTTGGAGTATATACGCCAGGCTACTTAGCAAAACACGCATCAAGCAATCTCAACACCCCTCCCCACCCACAGAGGATTATATGGACATGCATTAAGCCGAAATTTAGGAGCTGAAGGTCAAACAAGAGAATCATTATTTACTCTCAAACTCATGATCTTCAGCAACATGGTTATAGAGCAAATTCTTCATCGGCTATATGAAGGTAAGAAATCAATCTCATACTAAATCATATATTACTCGAATATATCGCATAAATCAAATCCTGCAAGATTAGAAACCCATACAAAACCACTAATCTAGAGTTCAGAGAAGTCATACACTTTAGTAGCTTCTTTTTTACCGGAATTGTCCTATGAAATCTTGTAAAGCTTTCCATGCATGACATAGTCATACTTGTCAGCAAGTGTTTTCCTACCAGCCTGGAAGAAGGAAAGAAATAACATGAGCTTCCTGAGTATTAATCAGCCCCTAAACATGCGCCCTCCATGAAGACAAGTCCATCAAGGCAATAACAACATTTGGGCAACTGTCACACACACATAATGAGCCGCATTCACATCATCCAGTTGCCAAATTATTTCATGATCAACTTGTAAGAAGAATCAGGTCATGTTACCTGTGTATAGAAGCCGGTGTCTGGAGTCCCATCCAGATTCAGTGTAGGAGCTAAAACCATGGTGAACTTGTCACCAACGTGCATTGGGTAAACATCGGTAGCGACATCTAATTGCATGTACATATCCAACTGCTCGCTCTTAGCCTCAATGCGATTAACTACACACCAATATGGAAAGGTAAACGTTTAGTTCGGTAAACATCTGCAGCGTAGCTATGAAGTTAGCAGCAGTCCAGGATCTAAAAGTTGCCATAGTGCACTGTGAACGGGTAGGCAAGAATTTTGTTACTAAGGCATTGCTAGCAGCAGCTCCAAGAGACTGACAGGCATACACGAGCAACATGATTAGACAGAGCAAAGTGCCGCTTAATAGAACTTAAAATTCACCATGTAAAACAACCAGAGCGAATTACCTCTGTCGAACTTCTTCCCATCAGGATCGATCCTGATCACATTGAAGATGTCCTCAAAGAGATGCTCGGCCATTTTTCCAGCCCAAGAGGGAGACCACGAACTTCAAATCCTACACAGTGGAAAAGCAATAACTTGCTAAGAGCACACAGCAACCCTAGTACCCTATCAATTGTAGTTCTCAAATAATCCAAACAGTCTCCTAATCCGCATTCTCCAAACCAGAAAAAAAAACGAACCCAGTCCTATCTTTACTGATGAATTCTTAAAAACAGATTACTAATGGCCATGTACGTTGTCACCAATGTCAATTTTACCAGGAAGATGTTAACAACGTAACAATAACAGGAAGAAAGAGATTATCTTACAAGCTGTACGCTTGCACATTTCTAATGGCCATGTCAAAAAAAAAATCATACACGCATTTTCAGAAACACCTACCAAGCAAACTCCATTACACAATATAATCTCACAATATGCAGTACATAGGAAGTAATCATCATATTTTCCATACACAACATGCACTGCAAACATATATACATTCATACAAGAAGGTCACTGTCTGCAGTTATTTTTAGAGGACATACACTGCAAAAAATTTAGAGGACATACACTGCAATCAGGACAGCATAGAGGTCACTGCCTGCAGTTTTTTGAGATGGCATGCATACAAGCAAAATTATGCTAGATCATATTGCACGTCATACAAGCATTTACATAGCAATGGATCAAACAACAGTGCTTACACAAAAATTAGGCAAAGAAAGTTAACATAACAGGGGAGGGGTTGAGGGAGGGGGAGGAGAAAGGAGGGAGGATGGAGGAGAGGGTCGACCCAGATCTGGCCGGCGGCGCCGGCGGAACGCAAACGGCCTGCAGCGAGCGAGCACATCCTGGGCCGATGCAGAAAGAGGGAGGAGAAAGGAGGCAGGAGGGAGTAGGGATGAGGAGGAGCAAGGAGGGCCGGTGCATAGCCGGCCGGTGGCGGACGGCCGGCTGGACCATGGACGCGGATGGAACAGGGAAGGGGGGAGGGAGGAGGGAGGAGAGGGGTGGAGGGAGGAGGGAGTACCTGGGCCGGCAGTGGAGCGCTGCTCCAGGCGGCGGCGCGGGCCGGAGGGTCGCCGGAGGCTGGCTGCAGTGGCGGCAGCGGCGGCTGGAACCCTGGCGTCGCGGGGTCGGCGGCTGGCTCTTTCTATTAAACTTGCGCGGCGGTAACGGGTTCATAGTGAAAATTGTACACCAACCAACTTAAGCATCTCCAATAGACGGTCCATATGTAAAAATAACCAACTTTTGAAGTTTCGACAATAAAAAAACGCTGCTCCAACAGATGGTCCATATGTAAAGAAAATCACATCACCACCTCTCGGAGATGTAAAATACAACACTTCGTGATGCAAATTTGCATCACGAGATATATCTGATGTAAAACCGCGGCCGCTCGCGAAACCACAAACCGACCGTTCATTTCATTTCCCCACCCGCCCGCGACCCGCCCGTCCCCCCCCCCCCCCTCCGCCGTTCGCCGAAGCCGACGACCCCACCGCCTTCTCCGCCGCCGCCGCAACCGGTGGGCTGACCCACGTCGCCGCCGCCGCAGCGAACTGGCCCTCCGCGACCGCGTCCATGCCGGCGCCCCCCGCCCACCGGCCCGGATTTGCGCCGCCCCGGCCGGTCGCCACCGCGCCGACGGCTCCTACGAAGGCGACGAAGGCACGAGGCGGAGGCAAACGACCGGCGAATCACGGCCGAAAGTGCGGCTCGGCCGGCCAAAATCTCGAAGGCAGTCGCGGCGGCTCGGGCCGACGATTCGCAGCCACGGCCGGCGGCGTCCTCCAGCAGCCAAGGAGTCGTTCCTCGACCTCCGCCGGCCATGGAGGAAGATGTGGCCACGCCGACGGCCACCGCCGTCAACATGTTCGATGATATGTCGCAAAGGTAAAAAAAATATTTTGTGCTCTCGTTTGTTGTCTCAAATTGAATGTGATGTTGAATGTTTGTATGTCCAATTGTAGTCTTGATGATGAAGCTTTCATGCACGCGATAAATGTGGCAAATTTTTGGTAGAGGAGGTGAGGTGACTCGAGAAGATCGATGGAGTGCTGCAGCAGAGTAGCGAACTAACGATCGATTCTTTCGGTCCGTGAGTGCTAGCTACGTGGTGGGCTTGGGCCTTTTTTCCTCTTATTTTTCTGGATCTAAAGAAGAAAATATCCTAATATGTATTGTACTACTACCTGGGACGGGCCCCCTACCTCCCACGGGCCCAGGGCGGTCGCCCCGTTGCCCCGGCCTTTGGGCCGGCCCTGCCTACGGCGTCCGGAGCGGGAGGTGGACGCGCCGCGGCGACTGGCTGCTGCCGTTCAAGGGCGTCGCGCACTACGACCCCGACCTGGACGCCTGGGTCGGCCTCGACGCCTCCTGCGATGACCCAGACGACGACGGCGACGTCTCCGGCGACAAGGACGAGATCCACTTGTGCGCATGCGGCGTCCCGTCTAGAACTAGAAGCGGCCAACCTCCGACGTGGAAGAAGGTCAGCGTCGACGCACTACCGGAATTAAGGGCTACGCCGACGGCCATCGACCGTCGGCGTAGGTCTGTATGGCGTCGGCGTAGGGCTATGCCGACGGCCACCGTCGGCATAGGTTCGTCGGGATCACGAGCGTCGGCGTACCCGGCCAGGTTCGTCGGCATAGGGAAACCGTCGGCATAGGGTCCTACGCCGATGCCCTCCGTACGGCCGTCAGCATAGATAGGCCGTCGGCAACCTTTTGCCACATGACGGCGGCTGACGGCGCCGTCGGAGGACGTCATCCAACCGGAGGCGCCCACGTGTCGCCTCTATGCCGACGGCTAAACCGTCGGCATACATCCAAAGCTATGCCGACGGTGTTGCCGTCGTCATAGGCTCGCCACGTGGCGGCTCCTGGCGCATCCTGGGGCAAGCCTACGCCGACGGTTTAACCGTAGGCATACTTACGGACCAAAACCAAAAAAAAAATACTAGACAAACAGGCTAGCAATTTACAAATATAATTATACAGGCATGATTCAACAACCATGGATTTGCAAACACAGACCATAAAATATTTTTATGTACACAATATTTCCATTCTAAGAATCCACCGCAGCATCAGAGGAGAAGGCGAAGGGGCAATGCTGATGGTGGGGGAGATGAGGCGGCGATGACGGAGGTGTCATGCAGTCAGTATAACGAACCGAAGATCCTACACATAAGGATGAATATGTAATCTATACACTGCATCTACCAAAAGGAAATCACCAAAATGTTACAACAAATACTTGTACTAGGAGGAAAACAAACATTTCCGTTGTAAATGATCTGATGTTCGCACTGCATAGCTGATACAATAGGATTTCCTAATGCAATGAATTACACATATGGATGAACTACTAGAACGTACAGGAGTAGCTTCATGCCAACACTGCTAGCTAGCTAGCTAGCTTGCCTCCTTCTCATCCATCGGAAAAATTAAAAACTGATAATTTGTTGCAATCCTGATGGTACAAACAAGCTAGCTAGCTAGATAGATTAAACACTAACAGTTAACAAAGCCTAGCTGCAGTAACCAAGAACCACAAATGGGGTCGTACAAGAGCAGAATTTAACAAGTGTGCTACTCTGAATCATCATCACTTGTAAATAGGAATGATCTTTTCCATGGCACAAGCACGGCAAGCACAAACAAAATCACCCATGCGCATGAAACAGAGCAAGGTACTACTATAGCAGCACAAGAGAGGGAGCTAGTGGTAGGAGATGGACTCACCAAAGAGGAGGTTCTAGTCGATGACGCACAAGACCGGGGCCGCCGTCACGCAGTAGAGGAGATTGTAGCCGAGTTGGACCATGTGCGGGGTGTCATCGTAGCGGTGGATGCTCTGGTTGTCGTCATCATCCACAGAGGATGCATGCCGCTCTGAATCGAACCAATAAGTAAGAGCTGGTGTTTTTGAGCTAGTACAGAAATTAAACAAGCTAGTATAGGAGACCCAAGTGTGCTGGTGCTAGTATCTACAGAAATCAATCAAGCTGGCCATGTGTGTGCTTGAGCTGGCCACATAATTAATCATGAATGGTTCTGTCAGAGTTGATGCATTTGTTGGCAAAAAGAAAACTTCATCCAAACTACATACACTGACATGAGTCGGTGTAATTGTCACACGTAATGGTGGCTTAATATGTTTTCTACCACATGTCATGTTACTTACTACACGTAATGGTAGCATCTAAGAATGGATCAGATATGAATTAGGGCATGGATATCGAGCGCAGCAATTGGTAGTAATAATGGAACAAAAAGTTTTGGCCTAAAAAAATTTGATAGTCAAAGAACAAGATAGACAAACAAAATGGGTTGAGAAGTTGAGTGACTCAAGGGCTGGGCTTACCCATGGGTTGAGAAGGAGGTTTGATCTGCTGCCACCTACACATGCATCTATCAATCAAAGAAAGAACCTTCAGGTTCTCAAAGACCTTCCTATATCCTGCAGCAGCATGAACAGAGCAAACAGAGAGGCGTGAGGAAACCAAATCAAATCAAATCAAACATCAAAGGGAGATTTGGCGAATATAAGTGCACCTCAACTACAGCAAAAGAAGAATCACTTATTAGCAATGCAAGTCTGATGCATCAAAATGAATTCACAGGAATATGTGACTTGGATTAGTCATTCAAGAAAACACTAGATGTTCAACTTATCAAGCTCTACCACTGGAGCAATACATATAAGAAATAAAGGATACTACAAAGCTTAAGAGTAAATGACAGTTAGCATCGGTACAAGAGAAATAAAATAGCATGCGCATCCGCTCGCATACTAAGAACTTACATGGCATTTTCAGTGTAACTATTTTATGAGCTTACAAATAAAAGCACAAAAATGAAAAGGGAACAAATAATAATTGCAAGGTAAATAGTATTTATTACAAACATGGCATCAAATACAGTACTTTAATGGGTGTGGCCATACTTGAAAAGATGAACCAAAATCACCACGCCAAATCATTTGCTAAACAGGAGCAAGACTTGAATTACCCAAGCAGGAGCTCATCTTCTCTCTCTGTTTGGTAACTAACCAACTAAATAAAATTAAAAAGAAAAAACAAGACTCATACAAATCCCTCTAAAATTCCTTCACACAAGCAGGATTTGCATCACATATTCATCACCTTAGTAGCAGAAATAGTGAGCAGAGGAAGAGGGGGAGGGAGGTGGAGGAGCTACCTGCCGCGGTGGGTCATCATGGTCGTGCTTGAGCTCGGCCAGGACCTCTTGGTCGCCATGGAAGCAGAGGAGCAGAACCCTTCTGCCCTCCTCTCGAGCAGGACAGGGTTGCCGGCTGGGCGCGCCCCTACTCCTCGAGCAGGACATGGCCGGCGCCCTCCTGCCGTCGCCGCCGTCCCAACCGTGCCATGGTTACCTGCAGCAAAGGGAATGAAAGGAGGAGATGGTGAGGTGAGGTGGGGAGGGAGAATCCGGACGAGGAAGGAGGAGAAGTACCAACCTGGGACATGCCAGTGCCAGATCCGCCGCCCGCTGGCCTCCCCGTCGCCGTATGGGGCGGATCCTGGCCAGGTTAGGGATGGCGGCCCAAACCCTAGCTAGCCACGGGGGGGCAGGGCGGTAGCGCCGATTCTGGCCGGAGGGGAAGGAGGCGCGGAGTTTGGGGAGCTCGGGGGAGTGCTTCCCGCCGCCGGAGCTCGCCAGAACAAGCCGACATGGCTGGTGGCGGCGGCGAGGAGAGGAGTTCGTGGGGGAGAGAGGAAAGGTCAGGAGACAGAGAGGGAGGTGGCGTTCGGTGGAGTTGGGTGGGCTCTCTCTCGCGCGCTCGTGGGATCTTTTTTTTTTCTTTTTTTTTTCTGCTTTTCTCTAGATAGATGGATGGATGGATATGTGGGGTGGAGAGCTAGGATCTAGACTTGCGATGCATATCAATAACCTTGTAGAAGTTTCACTAAATCGGTTGTTCATTTCAGCTATGTTTCTATCAAGAACCTCATTGAATATTTCAATCTTGTAGTGATGGAAGCAACTAACCATTTTGCGGGAACTCCTTGGGTAACCCCTTGCTGGAATGTTCTCATTCATAGCAGGCACTGGTATCTCTCTTTTAATACAAAAGGAAGTGACAGCCTCCAAAAGTGGCTCCCATCCTTCATCCCTCAACTGCTGCAATAAACTTTTCACAGACACAATCATGTTCATTGCACTTACTATGTTCTGATCCTTTTGTTGCAATGCTTGTGACAAGTCATTAGTCAAACCGAGAACTTTAAGCATCAAATGTAAGATGAGAACAAATTCAAAGACCTCCATAGATTTCATCAAACCTGATGCTTTGCCTCTATCATCTGCATCTTCGCCATCATGAGAAATATCATGTAACACTTGAATCACTGAATCCCACATTTGATGGAACCGAATCAATGTTCTATGGTGTGATCCCCATCGCGTATCACCGGGTCTTGCTAAAGTTGTCTCTTGATGTTTGCCTCTTCCTTTAAGGATCTCCCCATTTTCTAACTGCGACACAATCTTGTCATGGTGCCTTTGTAGTAATGCATCTTTTCTTTTACAAGAAGCACTCACCTTCAAATCAAAGCATTGTAAACAACAAGTCAGCAAGGAAATTGTATGATTTGTTCACTATTGAATGAGTTATAGAATGTACTAACCATTGTGACAATCATATTTGCATATCCAAAGAAATCACTAACGGCAAGAACACCCTTCACAACAGCCACAACCACTAATTGAAGCTGATGAGCGAAACAATGAACATAGAATGCATGAGGATTAATATCTAACACTAGTTTCTTTAATCCATTTAGTTGCCCACGCATATTTGAGGCTCCATCATATCCTTGCCCTCTTAGTCTGGACATGGATAAATTATGGGTAGCAAACACTTCATTTAAGGATCTTTTGAGAGAAGAAGATGTGGTGTTGACAACATGCTTGACACCAAGTAACCTTTCCAAAATATCTCCTTTTATGTCCAGAAACCTAAGAATCACAGCCATTTGTTATCTAATAGATGCATCGCGGGACTCGTCAACAAGTAGAGAAAAATGACTATCCCCAAGCTCACCCATGATGACTTCGGTGGTCTTTTCTGCGCAAGCTTGTACCATTTGCTTCTGGATATCATGACAAGTCATTTGATGATTCCCAGGAGCATTGTCATTGAGTACATCAGCTGCAGCTTGGCACCTTTCAGCATACCAATCCAACAGCTCAAGAAAATTACCCCTGTTTTTGGAAGTCTTGGACTCATCATGGCCACGGAAAGCAAGTCCTTGCCTAAGAAGAAACCTCACAACACCCATAACAGCAAACAAACGTTCTTGATATTGAAGATGTGTCCTCTCGGTTTGAGTAGTAATTGCATATGCCTCACTTTGTCTTTGATTCTTGAAATCTTCACAATGTCTTCTAGCATTGTTGTGAGCACTCTTTGTAGAACCTTCATGAAGCCTGCAATATTCTACTGCTTTCTTCCAATTTTTAAACCCATCCTGCTTGAAGACATTGCCCCCAAACCTTACATGGCTTGTTGATTGCTTGAAAAGAAAGCAGTGAAAACAATATGCACGGTTCTTTTCTACACTGTACTCTAGCCAATCAAAGTCCTTGAACCATTCCTCTCTGAACACTCTATTATCTGTTGTAGTGTTACGAGGGAAAGCATGCCCATATGGCTGAGATGGACCTTTCTTTAAATACTCCCTCCTCACTGCATCTCTAATTTCCGGGGTATTATAATCTCCGATTTGTTTCCGGAGTCCCGGATCAGGTTCAATATTAGCTCGACTAAATCCTTGAATGGTAGCTTGCAAAATATTAGCATTAGAGCCCTGATTAGACACTTCATGTTCAGGAACAGGAGCATGTAAATTGTTTGCATCAAATCCTTCATTAGCAGTCTGTTCATTAGACACTTCAGGTTCATGATTAGACACTACTAACGTGAAGATGCAACTGGTGTACGTGGGCGGGCGCAGCGAGTACTGCCTCGTGGAGCACCTGCGAGTCAAGGCCGCGGCGGGGGACGACGACATGTACGGCGACGGGTACGAGTACTGGGTCGAGTACGAGTACGTGCTCCGTCTAACCATGTTCCGAGTCGCCTCTGGTGACGACGGGGAGCTCGTCGTCGTGGCTCGGCGGCCTGCACACTCTTGCCAACTGCCCCGCTATGCTGCTCGTGCCTTCTGCATGTGTTGAATCATGCATGCATGCATGCATGCTCCATGCGTAAACTGTGACGTCTGGAATTGCATGTATCATGCATGAGTCGGTGTTTGCCAAGATTTTCAATGTATGCTATAGGCAGTAGTGACACAACTTGAATGTAATGACTGAAGTGAGAAAGAGATCATTTTATTGTTTCTGTATTTTCGTGTTTGTGCCTGAGCTTTTGCTACCTAAAGAAAATAGGGAAATCTTATCGGGCTGCCGTCAACTATTTGAGCATCTCCAGCGAACCATGTTCTGTCCGTCAGATCAGAAATACAAATCTCAAAGCACTCCAAGTGGCCACGTCACAAAATCCACAACGTTTGTTGGGAATGTGCCGGGAGCGAATGTGTCCGCGTCCACTCCTTTCAACACCCGTGCCCCCATCCCGCGCGGGGGGGGGGGGGGGGGGGGGGGGGGGCGACAATGTCCTCGCCAGTGACCATGAAAACTAACGCTACGAGGACCGTGCCCAGCGCCCGCGATGCTAGATTTTTTTGAGGGAGCCCGCAATGCTAGATACGTCGAGACGTACCACCGATCAATACCCTACTCATTGCCATCCTCCATTTAGGGCCGGCCGCGCTCACCAACCCTAGCAACACAAAGGGGGACGACCCCACTATTTGGCCCATGGCCCACGTGGGGCTGCCACACATAGGCCAAGCCAAATGGCAGCCCCTTGTGGCGCCATATTAATCCAGGGAGCTCTCGGAAAAATCCCGGCGCCATCCTACATAAATATTTCTCCTCTGGAACTTTCCTGCTCACCCGGTTTTAACCAGTTTTCTCCAAAACACTTTCGGTTACTCCGAAAAACTTCCGGTTCTCTCTTGAAACTATTTTCATTGTCTCCAAAGCTTTTCCGGTGACTTCCTCTCAAGCTCCTAACCATCTAGTATTCAACGTATCGACGACCCTTAAGCGTGTGACCCTGCAGGTTCGGTGAAATCTAGACATGGTCGACTTCTGATCAATGATCAATAGCGGAACCGTGGACGTCCATATTGACTCCTATATCCACATTAATGATATTCGAGTGAACATGTAGTTACCATGTGCTACGCTTCGCAATACTTTATAGAACCCGAGATGAGATATATCGGCATCCCGTTGAATCAACAACTTGATTACTATGACAATTTCCTCGGTAGCGATCTTGTTCTCTTTTCTTGTTCACATGTTCCGATATCCCCGTGAGCAAGTCATGTTGTGTCTGGCTTGATGATGATGGATGTCGTCACACTAAGAGGGTCCTAAGAATATCTCTCCATCGTCGGAGGAGCAAATCTCAGTCTCGAGCTATCAAGTCCTTTTTCATACATTTTTATGACCTTTAAGTTGCCATTATGATCACCCTGTTTATGGTAAACGTTAGAACAACACCAAAGTGCATCGTTCTCTATGAAGTGACTCGATACTCTCATGGTCCAACGAATTATACAAACGTTAATTTACTATAAGTTATAAACTATAAACTTGTCCCGAAAGCATCTCTTGGTATAACATATAACTTGGTTCACATGTCTGTTCACAGGTACACATGTCTGCTCTGTTCAAAGGTACACATGTCTGCTCTGTTCACAGGTACACATGTCTGCTGACGAATCTCTAGGCAGTCGATTCGGGTCGGCGACCACCCGGGGGCGGGGCGGCTCGACGGATCCGAGGGGGCGGCGAAGCGGCACGGTGTAGCGGGGTCTGGGGCGGCCCGGCGGCATGATTCCGTCGGTGGATATGGCCGAAATCGAAGGCGGCGGGTGTGCGGCGGCGGTGCTGGGTGGCTGCGGGATGGGAAGGGGAACAAGTGCGGGCTGAAATGTCCCTCCCGCCAACCTCTTTCGCGAGTTACATGGCGCCGACGGGGTGGGGGGGAAAACTGTGTATTCGCAGGTCGGAGGTGCAAATTTACCGTGCCCTTTAAAAAAAATTTAAGGGCCAGACGCGTTTACGGGGTCTGTTCGGGTCACTTTTTCACCGCGGAACCATACACTGACGGTTATTTTACGGGTCGAGGAATATAAAGGATCTGATAGAGTTGCTCTAAGTAGGCTGATTTCTCACGACTTCTTTTATTGTTGTTACAATTTGTAGGTGGTGGCAAGAAGATCATAAGAGTGGAGGTGACACTGTGTTGGGATATCCTCCTCATGTGGGCTGTGAGGAGATGACCATTTTAGGCAGCCCAAAGAGGTGCAGAATCCCACTACCCACTAGGGTTATGACCTAGGGTCATTTTGGTCTTTGCACGTGAGAGGATGGGGATGCTTTTGTAGGGTAACGCAGCAGAAAACAAAAAATTTCCGACCTACGCACCAGCCCAGGACCACTATGGAGACTGCATACAAGGTTTGATCATTTTCGTTACCGACTCGTAGCGCAGCGGAAGTAGAGTCGATGACGAACGGCGGTGCAGATCCCCGCAGCTAGGATTTACAACCTCCCAACCGCGAGGATGTACTCCCACGTCAGCTCACCGGACGGATCTCCGGGCAGCCCTTCGGGAGGCATCGGGACAGTCCCTCGGATAGTCCCACCGGACGGATCGTCGGACAGCCCTTAGGGAGGCCCCTGGACAGCCCTTCGGGCGGGTCACTCGGACAGCCCTTCGGGAGGACACCCGAAACTCAAACTGTAACTCGGACAGCCCTTCGGGAGGCACTCTCGAACTAAGACCGAAACTACGATCTCTCTACAGAGTTGCACACATACGGTGTCATCTATCCGGCAGGGCTTCGCCGTCCAGAACTAGTTCCCACCGGAACCCAGACAGCCTTTCGGCTCTACGAAACTATTTCGCTGGGAGGGAGAGAGAAGCCAGAAATGTCATGGCATGTGTATGTGAGAGCAAGCATGAAGCATATGGGGCTGCCTCCTCCCCTCTATTTATAGGAAAAACAAGGGGTAGGATGGGCATATCCAAAATGCCATGTCATCCCAAAATATCTTGGGAAGATATTTGTGGAAAGCCAACTTCCAACCATATCCATAAATCTGATTTCACTATTCACGACGACATTTTTCAGCGTCCGGTCGAACTGAAAATATTTATGTGGGCTTAGAACAATTCCAGTACCCACTAAAATAAGTTTCAATGCGATCCGGAACAATTCCGGTTTAGTGATTTTCATCTGCGAAAAGCATCTGAAGCGGTTCCGGCAGCTCCGGAACATTTCCGGTTTTCATCCCGGAAAATTCCAGAAAGTTTCCAGAATGATTCTGGCACCCTCCAAGAATTATCAGGCATGTGCCGAAACCAATCTGACTTTATGGTATCCTCTGAAACAACTTTTCAGTTTTACCGGAACTATTCCGATATCCTCTCCGGAACGTTTCCGTTTCGTCCGAAACTTTTTCGGTGAATTTCTCTCAGACTCCCCGTCTAGTATTCAGCAGATAGATGACCCTTAAGCGTGTGACCCTATAGGTTCGGTGAAGTATAGACATGACCCGGAACACTTTCCGATCAATGATCAACATCGGAGCCGTGGACACCCATATTGACCCCTATACCCACACGAATGAATATTCGAGTGAACCTCCAGTTGCCGTGTGCTATTCCTGTTGCTTCGCGATATGTTACAAATACCCGAGGTGAGACATGTAGGCATCCCCGTGGATCAACAACTTGTCCACTATGCCAGTTACCTCGTTACCGGTATTGTTCTCTTTTCTCGTTCCCGTGTTCCGGCATCCCCGTGATCAAATCACAAAGTGTCTGGCCAGACGATGATGGATACCGTAACACCGAGAGGGCCCAGAGATATCTCTCCATCGTCGGAGGAGCAAATCCCAATCTTGAGCTATCAAGTTACTTGACATACTTTTCCATGAACCCGTAAGCCGCCGTAATAGCCACCCATTTACGGATGACGTTTAACAAACCCCAAAGTTCATGAAGCAAGCATGAAGAAACTCGATACTCTCATGGTCTAAGGAATCATGCAAACATTAACCATCTCTGTGTTATTAACCATTAACTAATGACGAATGTATCTCATAGCATAACATCAATTCGGGTCGATTCAACACAAGTGTTCTACCAACAATTGTGCCCTCAAAATTGCCGGCATAGTCATGCCCATGATCAGGAAAACAGGATCATCATGCAATACTTGAGCCAGTCATAGAGGCTTGACTAGGAATACTTTTTACCGTTTATTATCCCACACGTGCACATGAGTTTCCCTCCAAGCCTCGTTTTATTTGCAGACTCGAGAATCATTGCAGTTATAGCATGGAACATAAACATAATTATGAACAGGGAGATAATCAATAACATTTATTATTGCCTCTAGGGCATATCTCCTACAGACTCCCACTTGCACTAGAGTCAATAATCTAGTTAATGCTAATGCACTTTACACCTATGGCATACTGGTGTAAAATATGCTTCGCATGTGGTATAGCCTGATGTCCAACGGATCTGACGACTTCAGCTCCGTGTGTAACTTTGCATATCCCCGCGTTTTCACGCTTTCACAAAATTCATATTTTGTGTGGACTTGGCTTTGCATATGTGTGAATCATTGGTCGAAACCTGATTCCTCAGACTGAGCTATGGAGCAACTATCTGCAATAGTGTCCCATAGACCAAAGCCTTCTTGGAACCATACTAAGTTCATGAATGAACTATATGATTCAACAACTTCTTTGTCGCTTCTTAAGCGTCAACATACTTAGCCTTTGTTATAGAATTCGCCACAGTATCTTGTTTGGAACAATTTCCAACTACCGTGCCATCATATTGTGTATTACACAAAACCCTTAACTTAAATCGAAAATCGCATGGAGCATTGATGAAGACTGTATCGATGTAATTACTTACAACGAGCACTTCATAATCTCTGCTTGCGAGAAAACATGTCATCACTACTACTCTAGTACTCAATGACATCTTTCACTGTTGTCCTATGATCAGTACTTTGATCACTTTGGTATCCATACTCGCAACAACTTTTGGAGTATCGGACATATCTGGTTGTTTTACATACCATGGAATACATGATTAATCCAAACACAAGAGTGGGTGGAATCTCCATCATGTATTTTACTCATCAGTGTTTTGGGACACCGAGTCTTGCAAAAACTCTTTCCATGTGACTTCGGCAAGAATCACTCCTTGGCGTTTTAAATGCTAAAAAGTTTTAGCATCTTGTCAATATGTATTCATTGCTTAGCCCCATTAGATAAATCTATCTCCATAGATCATCATGCCTAATATTGAGGCTATTTAGCCCAAGCACTTCATCGGAAAAACTATTTTCAAATGAAGTCCTAATTCGTGTCAAGAAATTTATTTCCAATTAACAATGTGTCAAGTACACAAGGTTTTTAGAAATATTATTATGCTCCCACTTACTTTCTTGAATCACAAGCATCTTCGATACCCATTTGATGAAGTCAAAACCCTTTTGACCATTCCATCAAAAACGAAGATTCCAACTCCACTTTGCTCTCTTCTGTCCATCGCTGGAACTCTGAAGTTTGCATACTTACTAGCATCCTCTGGATCGACAAATTACTTTGGACTGTATCACATACAAGTCCTAGGTTTCATTCCCATCAGATGGAAATCCTTTTGTCATCCATGTTTCATATCTCATGATTGAAATATGTATTAATTGCTAGTTCAACCCGAACCGACTTCAAGCATCGCTACGGTGAGACAATCTCATCGTAGTCAACTCTTTGAACTTGTTTTTGCAACAAGTCGAGCTTTATGGATAAAACATTTTTATCCGTATCAGTTTTTAGTTCCATAAATATCCGTTAGACTCTAAGCCTTCCGAAAGGTGTATCAAGATTTTAATCTTGAAACATTGATATGGAAACTATCTCAGATTGTATTGGCATTTAGCCAATTCCGGAGTCAGGGCCCATCATCGCTTCCTTATGTATCGTTGGTATACTGTTGTCCAACAACAATATCTCGTTTGCGCACCTGAGAGGTTTGCACGAGCCTTGCCTACGTGGTTCAGCTGCAAGTTCGACTGAAGTCCATACATTTTATCGTAGAGACTTCCGTATCAGTCGCAGTAGGAAACTCCGGAATCACTTCCAAGGTTTCTTTCCTTTGATCTGATGACGAAGATACTGGTTATCTCGTCGAGTTGCACTGTCCTCCCACTCGCCTTTTGTAAGAACTATTCTCTTTAAAAGCATACCGTTTTGCGGCAAAATCCTTTGCCTCGGTATGGTGGTGGGGAATACCCAATGACTTGGGATAACCTTACAAAGTAGCACTTGCCTGATTTGAAATAGGTTTGTAACCTTTTACACAAGCCCCATATTCCAAATGTTAAGAAAAGATATAACATGGTTGGGCGTACCATACCATGGCATCATTTCAACAGACCCGATGGAGCTCTTTTTAGTGTAAAAGCCGCAGTCTCTAAAGCATCACTCTTTTAAAAGGGGTAATGGCAAATTTATTTATGTCATCTTTGATCTTACCATGTCATGAATGGTTCGATTACATCTACACAGACTCTCCACTTGCAGTGGTGTTCCGGGAGGTGCAAGTTATGAAACCCCTTTCACAACTCATCAGACATTCGCTAAACTTGTAACTCAAATATTCCTTTTTGCAATCGAATTGTAGAAACATAATTTTCTTGTTACAATAACTTCTACTTCATTTTTGAAAACCTTATGAATGAATTCAAAAGATCCAGACTTACGTCTCAACAAGTAAATATCCATATATCTACTCGAGTCATTTCTGAAGATAGATAACTCCACTACTTGCAACAACATTTATTGGACTACACACATCATAATGTATGATCACCAATATGTTCTTTGCTCGTTCCTTATGGTCTGTGAACGGTATTTCAGTCACTTCACTTTTCAGAGGAAAGTTGCAAGTGTCAGATGATTCAAAATCAAATGACTTCAAAATCCATCATAATGGAATTTTCCATGCGGGTTTCTCCAATGTGACCAAATGCAGTGCCACACTTGTGTGGTATTCTTTTAGTCTTGCGACATTTAGCATCAGTGTTATGGATGTATCATATTACCATCAATATTCATAGCATACATCCCATCCTGTACGGAAGCATGGCCCTTCATGTTATTCATAACCCCGAACATCAAAAGTTCTCTTATGAATAACCTTCTTGCAAAATACCTTATGCAAAGGGCTAGAGTGTATGAAACTCTAAATGAATTATGAAAGTAAATACAGAGGTAATGTATTATTATCAATATTCATAACATACGTCTCATTCATAATGAAAGTATGGCCCTTATGTTATTCATAACATCGAACATCAAAAGTTCTCTTATGAATAACCTTCTTGCAAGATACTTTATGCAATGGGCTAGAGTGTAAAACTCTAAAATGAATTATGAAAGTAAATACATAGGGAATACACCGATGGAAGGCATAGTAACATCTACTATGTTCCCTGCGTGTATCTGAACCTCATTCCTGGTTAGTCTTTCAGGCCATAGTAGTTCTTACATCGAGCTGCAACAGAATGCAATCGAGCGGGTATCTTTGTGATTAACTCACAATACCCAAGAATTAGTGATTAACATGTTTAACCATAATTCCCAAGAACTATATCTTTGACCAGCCTTCTATACATCAAAAACTTGTATGACATTCATACATGAGCTGGATATTCCAGTCTTCTTTCCTTTTGCCATTATACTTCTAACAGTTTAACTTTCTGTATTTCTCCTACTCTCAGAAGAAGCACCCAACTTAAGAGTGGCGTTAGCCTCGGATTTCCTAGGCGTGAAAGTTTCACTAACACCCTTCGGACACTTCCTTTCTCTTTAAGTTGTTGTTTTATTCACCTTTCATCATATGACAGGCGTTCTTCTGGATCCCTCTCTTATCAGTCAAATGCATAGTAAACACCTTTACTAATAGTTTGCAAACAAACATTGCTTTGGATATCTCATATCTTTTAGCCTTTGTCTGTCTCTGAAAATGATTTTCAGATTCCATGAATATCACATAACTATCCAAACTTTCGAAGTTCGGGTCTCATGGAAGCAAACATATTGCACTTGACTGAAACGGAATTCTAGCTTTTGGACCGATGGACGAGAGTCACATGATCCATAGCATTAGCGGGAGAATACCGAAAGCATGCGATAGGACAAGTCCTTCTCGGCACTCTGGAGGACAATCCTCTCATTACGTTACCAACCGTAAAGTTTTAACCAGATATTTAACAGCTATTCAATTTTAATTGGGAAGGTGGAAATGCGAGCCATTATTCTACAACTATTATGCAAATAACACTTAGACAGTGTTCATAATTAATTGCACTGAGAATTAAACAAGTTAATTCTACAGTGCGCTCCCACTCAAATCAATATCTCTCAAAATTGATTATGAGTGATACAAGACCCGATTTTTGATTGTTCGCCACGATGGTAGCATCACAGATGACGAAAAATCTCAACCGGTAGGCCAACTTGCCAATCACATCTCTATGTGACTCTTGTTCATCTTTCGATGCGTGTGTTCCGAGCTCATGACTTTCATGCCTGAACGTCAAGACAACCAAGTGATCTCGCTGCGAGGTCTCAACTCACCCGCCTCACACTTCTCTAATCGTTCGTACCCATGTGGACATGGCGCACCCCGAAAAGTTAGGTGCCGTGACGGTGCTACACTTGGGAGAACACTAACTACTTGATATTTTTGTGAGAGATCACCCTAATAAAAGCGACTACCGCGCAATCAAGAAGGGTGCATCATAAGGGATAAACATCTCAGGCAATTCATAATAGCATGATATGGTATAGCCCTTTCTGACGGAGAAGTCTTTCATTTCTTCGTCTCCGGTCATTCGCGTCGGTGTTCACCTTCGCGAAGATTGCCACCACCTTGTCGATGCACCAGATAATATTGCTATCTCTATAGCTAATAAAATAAGTGCATTACATAAGGTTGACACGCAGGTCATTAAAATGCAATCATATGGCTCCAGCCATCATGCCGAATCATGACACGCAGGTCATGTTAATCAATTTACATTATATAGTCATCTCATACATAATCAAATTATTATGAACACTGCTATACCACATCATATGCACATGCAAACCATCCTGCAAAACCAAGTTAGACGCCTCTAATCGGTTCATGCAAAAACTTGTTTTACGTGGCTCCTAAGGTTTCGAAACAAACCGAAGCTACCTACGTATTATCATCAAGTATGATAATTCAAGTCGCTAGATTAACATCGCGGGGTGTATGAAACACGAGATAATTAAATCTCGAGCCCCATACTAAACTTCGTCATACGCATGACCCCCGTGCAGATCATATCTGCAATGCCCTTTCATCTGCGAATTTCATCTTTCTTTTGACTATGGCGGAACCCAAAGAACTGAAGCACTTCGTTGATCAATCAGGATCGCGGATTGCCAGAACTTTGTGAAATTCCACCATACTGTCTCGAGATTGAGCAAATGCAAATTCTAGGGAAGCAACAAGAACATCGGGTAACAGACTTCATCTGTCACCCGCACAAATAATTTTCAGCAATAGATCTCATCTACTACCTAATTATATTGTGCAGCACCCATACATCTCTATGTATTCTAGATCGCAACCTGCATCTACGCATAGCATGGCTCTTGATGCCACTGTTGGGGAACGCAGCAGAAAACAAAAAATTTCCGACCTACGCACCAGCCCAGGACCACTATGGAGACTGCATACAAGGTTTGATCATTTTCGTTACCAACTCGTAGCGCAGCGGAAGTAGAGTCGATGACGAACGGCGGTGCAGATCCCCGCAGCTAGGATTTACAACCTCCCAACCGCGAGGATGTACTCCCACGTCAGCTCACCGGACGGATCTCCGGGCAGCCCTTCGGGAGGCATCGGGACAGTCCCTCGGATAGTCCCACCGGACGGATCGTCGGACAGCCCTTAGGGAGGCCCCTGGACAGCCCTTCGGGCGGGTCACTCGGACAGCCCTTCGGGAGGACACCCGAAACTCAAACTGTAACTCGGACAGCCCTTCGGGAGGCACTCTCGAACTAAGACCGAAACTACGATCTCTCTACAGAGTTGCACACATACGGTGTCATCTATCCGGCAGGGCTTCGCCGTCCAGAACTAGTTCCCACCGGAACCCAGACAGCCTTTCGGCTCTACGAAACTATTTCGCTGGGAGGGAGAGAGAAGCCAGAAATGTCATGGCATGTGTATGTGAGAGCAAGCATGAAGCATATGGGGCTGCCTCCTCCCCTCTATTTATAGGAAAAACAAGGGGTAGGATGGGCATATCCAAAATGCCATGTCATCCCAAAATATCTTGGGAAGATATTTGTGGAAAGCCAACTTCCAACCATATCCATAAATCTGATTTCACTATTCACGACGACATTTTTCAGCGTCCGGTCGAACTGAAAATATTTATGTGGGCTTAGAACAATTCTAGTACCCACTAAAATAAGTTTCAATGCGATCCGGAACAATTCCGGTTTAGTGATTTTCATCTGCGAAAAGCATCTGAAGCGGTTCCGGCAGCTCCGGAACATTTTCGATTTTCATCCCGGAAAATTCCAGAAAGTTTCCAGAATGATTCTGGCACCCTCCAAGAATTATCAGGCATGTGCCGAAACCAATCTGACTTTATGGTATCCTCTGAAACAACTTTTCAGTTTTACCGGAACTATTCCGATATCCTCTCCGGAACGTTTCCGTTTCGTCCGAAACTTTTTCGGTGAATTTCTCTCAGACTCCCCGTCTAGTATTCAGCAGATAGATGACCCTTAAGCGTGTGACCCTATAGGTTCGGTGAAGTATAGACATGACCCGGAACACTTTCCGATCAATGATCAACATCGGAGCCGTGGACACCCATATTGACCCCTATACCCACACGAATGAATATTCGAGTGAACCTCCAGTTGCCGTGTGCTATTCCTGTTGCTTCGCGATATGTTACAAATACCCGAGGTGAGACATGTAGGCATCCCCGTGGATCAACAACTTGTCCACTATGCCAGTTACCTCGTTACCGGTATTGTTCTCTTTTCTCGTTCCCGTGTTCCGGCATCCCCGTGATCAAATCACAAAGTGTCTGGCCAGACGATGATGGATACCGTAACACCGAGAGGGCCCAGAGATATCTCTCCATCGTCGGAGGAGCAAATCCCAATCTTGAGCTATCAAGTTACTTGACATACTTTTCCATGAACCCGTAAGCCGCCGTAATAGCCACCCATTTACGGATGACGTTTAACAAACCCCAAAGTTCATGAAGCAAGCATGAAGAAACTCGATACTCTCATGGTCTAAGGAATCATGCAAACATTAACCATCTCTGTGTTATTAACCATTAACTAATGACGAATGTATCTCATAGCATAACATCAATTCGGGTCGATTCAACACAAGTGTTCTACCAACAATTGTGCCCTCAAAATTGCCGGCATAGTCATGCCCATGATCAGGAAAACAGGATCATCATGCAATACTTGAGCCAGTCATAGAGGCTTGACTAGGAATACTTTTTACCGTTTATTATCCCACACGTGCACATGAGTTTCCCTCCAAGCCTCGTTTTATTTGCAGACTCGAGAATCATTGCAGTTATAGCATGGAACATAAACATAATTATGAACAGGGAGATAATCAATAACATTTATTATTGCCTCTAGGGCATATCTCCTACAGCTTTACCATCCATCCAGCAGCCACCACCAAGAGTGACGAAAATCAGTTCAACCTTCATTGGAGAAGAAGAGAGAAAACCAAGTAAGAAAGGGAAGAAGAGGAAGATTGAAGGAAGAAGCAAATGGAGTTCCTCCCCAAGGTTGTGATGCTCCAGGTCCACCACCTTGTCTCCTTCAAGCTCCGGTTCCATCATCTTTGGTGAGATTGTTCCAATCCCTAGCTCTTGATCCCCAAATCCTATTGTGTTCATCCAAGATTCAGAAATCTTGATGTATGAGATCCTCTAGTGCTATCTAGAGAAGAACTTGTTGTATCCCACATTTGATAATAGTGGAAGAGGATTTGAGTGGCTTTGGCCCGTGGTTTTTCCCCTCAAGTTGAGGGGCTTTCCACGTAAAAATTTGGTGTCTCATTGTTGATGGTTGCTGCTGTCCAGAAAGTTTCGCCTACCACAAGACACTCTAGAGAGGAGTGTCTTGCCTGCTGCAAAACATTTTACCTCCATATATGTTGCTGCATATGTTTCCTTCAGTGCTAAGCAACGATCCTTGAATTAGTACATGATGTGATGCTGATATTACTTTTGTTTCCGCTGCAGTTTTCAGTTAACCACAAGTGCATGTGTGTGCTAATTCCCAACACACTGGATGGCGCTGAGACATGGATGTTGTGCACGCTCCACATCCCGGAGAAGCCCAACAAGTACGGCAGGGTACTGGTGCTGGTGCTTCTAGTCCGTCGAGGTTGTGGTCCTGGATCTCCTCGGCGCCAAGGAGGTGGCAGAGCGTGACTAGGATTAGACGCAGAATAGCCAGCCCGAGAAGCTCATATGGAACCTCATGGTGCGTACCCTGCATTCACATTTGTTCTTCCATGGCGTTGTGGCGTTTGCAAATGCGATGGAGAGTGCAACTTTCTTAATTCTGATGTGCTTTTACACATTACATGATTGCAGGGGATGATGAACAACTGCTGGTTCAAGGTGAAGGTGAACGTGTGCCGGCCGAACAAGAGGGAGATCGGTCTTGTGTTTGAGCACCCGACGGAGCCAGCCAACCAGACGGGCGGGTGGATGGCGCGACAGAAGCACATGGAGACCGCCGCCCCGGGGCTCAAGCGGAGCTCCAGAGAGGTTCTTGTCCAGGTGACGACCGTCCGTAAGGCACATGAGCTATGGACTGCCGTGGCGAGGATGTTCTCGTCGCAGTCCCGATCACGACAACATCCGCGTCACTCTCTCCAACGCATAGAAGGGCACACAGTTCGTGGGTGCATACTTCGCCCACATGCGTTCTCTCGCCGACGAACTAGCTGCTGCCGGCAAGCCGCTGGATGACGATGAAGTCATCTCCTACATCAGCGCAGGTCTGGACATGGAGTACCAACCATTGGACTCGGCCCTCGACGCCCGCACCGATCCGGTCCCGCTGGATGATCTGTTTACTCAAATGATTAATTTTGATCAGCACGTGGCACTGTTCCATGGAACCGGCAACAACACCGGGTTCAAGTCTTCTGCAAACGCCGCCGTCCGTGGCGGTCGTGGTGGCTGTGGTATCTGCGGCCCGCTGCGCAGCAAGCCCAAGGGCAACGGTGGTGAAAACTTCAGCAGCAGCGGCGGTGGTGCACCTCGCACCGGCGGTCGGTCCTCCTCCAATAACAGCAAGGGCCGCCGCAACCCCAATTCCACCAAGAACCGTCCTAATGCCATCCGGTGTCAGATCTGCGGCAAGCCTAGGCACTCCACCAAGGATTGCTGGTACCGCTTCGATGAAGATGATGGCGACTCCTCACAAGATGAGAAGATTGCTGGCGCTGCCGAAGCCTCATACCGGGTAGTCACAAACTGGTATGTGGATAGTGGTGCCACAAACCACATCACCGGTGAGTTGGAGAAAGTAGCCATGCGGGAAAAACACCATGGCCAAAATCAAGTGCACACGGCAAATGATCAGGTATGAGAATTTAACATGTTGGTCATACAGTTATTAATACTCCTCACCAAAAAATCCATCTAATAAAAATCTTGCATGTCCCTAGTGCATAAAAAAAATCTTCTCTCCGTTCATTGTATTGCCATTGGTAATCACGTATTTCTTGAATTTCACCCTTTCTTCTTTTTGATCAAGGATCAGGCAACAAAGAAGGTTCTCTGCAAAGGTAGATATGTTCGAGGCCTTTACCCGTTGATTCCGGAGTTTAGAAGATCAAATAAGCAAGCATATGGTGTCACCAAACTCTCTTCGACGAGGTGGCACGATAGACTAGGCCATGCATCTTTTTCTTTAGTTGAAGTATTGCTTAGGAAGAATAAGCTCCCATTTGTTGGAGAGCGTGATGTTGAAACAATTTGTGATTCTTGTCAAAAAGCAAAAAGTCATCAATTGCCTTATCCAATTTCCACCAGTATTTCTACCAAACCTCTTCAACTCATTTTTTCTGATGTATGGGGTCCTGCTACAAGCTCTGTTGGTAGGCATACATATTATGTTAGCTTCATTAATGACTTCAGCAAATACTCTTGGATTTATTTACTCAAGAAAATATTTGATGTCTTTCAAGTGTTTCAAAACTTCCAAGCTCTCGTTGAACGAAAGTTTGATAGCAAAACCATTGTTGTCCAATCTGATTGGGGAGGGGAATATGAAAAACTAAATTCCTTCTTTCAAAATCTTGGCATCTCTCATCATGTGTCATGCCCTCATGCTCACCAACAAAATGGGTCCGCTGAACGCAAACATAGGCACATAGTTGAAGTTGGGCTTTCTCTACTAGCAGGTGCATCCATGCCCCTAAATTTTTGGGATGAAGCTTTTTTAGCCGCCGTTCATATCATAAATATGCTGCCTAGTAGAGTCATCAACAATGAAACTCTACTAGAAAGACTCCTTCATGTCAAACCAGACTATACATCACTTCGTTTGTTTTGTTGTGCGTGTTGGCCCAATCTTCGACCGTACAACAATCGCAAACTCATGTTTAGATCAAAGCAATGTGTTTTCCTAGGCTACAGTGCCCAACATAAAGGTGTTAAGTGCCTAGACATTCCTACCGGAAGAGTTTATATCTCTCGTGGTGTTGTTTTCGATGAGACCAAATTTCCCTTTGCTGATCTCCACCCAAATGCCGGCACCTTGCTTCGCAAAGAAATTCTTAATTTGCCTCCACATCTCGTCGGTGACAATGAGGAAAAGAACTGTACTGATCACATGTTGCCTAAAAATTCTCATGCTTTGTCTGAGTTTTGTGATGATGCAGAAACAAACACCGAAGAAAATGGCGTGGAAACAACCCAAACTGGGCGTTGTTTCATGTGTAGGGATCCAGTGAGCAAATCTCCCTCGGGGTCACCACAGCGTCAGGCGTGTCAGGACTGTAGGCAATCTCCTTTAGGCTGGTTGTAATGGGAGTATCATAGGTAATATCATGCATGCCAACTAGGCAATTTTGATGAGATGTCATAGAATTAAATGAAGGAAGAGAGGGTTGAGTATCATATTAAATGATGTGCTACTATGTGTCATTCATGGCAATAAATAAACTATCATATGATACTAACATATGATACTATGCATTACAGATGTAGTATCATACACTAGTATCGTATACATGATACTAGTATATGATACTCCCCATGACAACCAGCCTTAGTGTCGCCGCCCTCTATCGTGCACTCCTCACGTGACAGCGACCCGCGGGCCAGCGAGCATGCAGACGCCTCTGCGGCACCCACGCGGCGAGATGCAACTCGTCTGCTGGACTCCATCGATCCACACCAGTCACCGCGGGCCGCGTGACAGCCTCCAACTCTCTTCCCGGACCCGCCTCATTGCTACACACGTCGACCAAGCCAGCCAATTGGGCCGACCGACATGGAGACCCGTGTGTCGGCGGACCTGCCGTCTGGCTCCCCGATCGGCTTATAATCCCGCGAGGATCCGCCCTCGTCACACGAGCCTAGATCTTTTGTGCGTGACGCCTCTTCTGCTTCGCGTTCTGGTGCCACAGAAGATCCCATCCCAGCGGCTCCTACTGGCGCATCCACCTCGGGATTGACCGGGGGATCCGGTGCACCAGATGCTGCGCCAGATTCGACAGGCTCCTCTGCAGCTTCCAGATCTTCTGTGCCAGAGCTTTCGACGCCACCTCGTACATGCTTGCAAAAAGGGTTAATCCAACCTGTCAAGTATAAACTTGTACTCAAATTTGGTCTAGCATGTCCCACAAGTGAACCGCAAGCTCTTGGAGTGGCACTTAGTGACACACGATGGAAGACAACCATGGATGAAGAGTACAAGGCACGACAGAAAAATAAAACATGGCACCTAGTTCCCCCACAACAAGGTAAAAATCTCATTGACTGCAAGTGGGTATTCAGAACCAAAAAGAAGATCCGATGGAACCATAGATCGCTATAAAGCAAGGCTTGTTGCAAAAGGCTTCAAACAACGGTATGACATAGATTATGAGGACACTTTCAATCCAGTTGTTAAAGCTGCTACTATTCGCCTTGTTCTGTCCATTGTTGTTTCCAGGGGATGGAGTCTCAGGGAACTAGATGTTCAGAACGTGTTTCTTCATGGTATTCTGGAAGAGGAAGTGTATATGAAACAACCTCTTGGGTTTGAAAACAAAAAAACTTTCCCTCTCATGTGTGCAAGGTTGATAAAGCTCTTTATGGACTAAAGCAAGCTCCTAGGGCATGGTACTCTCGTCTCAGCCAAAAGTTGCAAACAGTTGGTTTTGTTCCTTCCAAATCTGACACATCATTGTCCATTTACAATAAGTCAAGAACATCCATCTTTGTGCTCATTTATGTTGATGGCATTATTGTTACAAGCTCATCTGATGATGCAGTGTCAAGACTGTTAAAGGATCTGGGTGCTGAATTTGCACTTAAAGATCTAGGAGACTTGCATTATTTTTTGGGCATTGAAGTAAAGAAACATGGAGATGAACTTCATCTTTCCCAAGAAAAGTATGCAACTTATCTTGTAAAGAGAGCTGGGTTACAAGGTTGTAAAGCCTCACCAACCCCCTTGTCTAGTTCTGAGAAGCTATCTCTTGTAGAAGGAGAGCTTCTAAGTCAGGAGGATGGCACCAAATACAGAAGCTTAGTAGGTGCACTTCAGTACTTGACTCTTACTACACCTGATATTTCATTTGCTATCAACAAAGTATGTTAATTTCTTCATGCACCTACTACTACTCATTGGACCGCTACAAAACGTATAGTAAGATACATCAAAGATAATGTGAATGTTGGTCTTACTTTTATCAAGTCATCATCTACTCTTGTTAGTGCCTTCTCTGATTCTGCCTGGGCAGGAGACATTGATGATAGACGCTCCACAGGTGGTTTTGTAGTATTTTTTTGGACCTAACCTCATATCTTGGTGTGCAAAGAAACATGCCACTATCTCCAGATCAAGCACAGGGGCAGAATATAAAGCACTAGCAAATGCAACAACAGAGATTATCTGGGTTCAGTCCATGCTCAGAGAACTTGGTATAAAACATACTCAAGCTCCATGTCGTTGGTGTGATAACCTTGGTGCAACTTATCTATATGCAAATCCAGTTTCTCATGCAAGAACCAAACATATTGAAATAGATTTTCATTTTGTTCGAGAAAGAGTTGCTAGCAAAAGATTGGAGATTCGATTTGTTCATTCCAAAGATCAAGTTGCAGATGGCTTCACCAAAGCTTTGCCCACATGGGGTTTTGAAGAATTCAAGCGTAATGTCAACTTAATTAAGTTGTGATTATGGGAGGGTGTTAAAAATATCGTGAACCGGCCACCTCATGTATGACATGTCAAGGATTTCTGCGATAGGAGATTGTGTTTGTTAAGATTAGATAGTTCGGTAGGAGATTGTAATCTGTTGTAACCGGCTATCCTTATATTCTCCTCTCTTCCTCTCCAAGCAATCCTCTCTTCCTCTCCAAGCAATGTATCTCTCCGATGTATGCGCTACAGGGAGGTGCGCCTCTGCAGTATAAACACACAACGCATCCCCTCGCACCGAGGTCAAGATGTTTAAACCAATCTTCACAATACTAACAGAAAGACAGTAGCAATGCGCTCACCTAAGATCATGTGGCTTTTGTCCCTTTCCTTATTCATGAATCATGATTGACCTAGAGTGCACGGGGAGAAATATGCCTAGCACCCTTCCCGCACACGAGTGCTAGCTAGCTCCACACCTCCACCTCATGTTCGTCTCATGGGGCATGGACCATGCAATTCACCTTCTGTTGGCAAGGGATGATGATGCACTACGTCACTGCCGCTCCTGTCCAGGGTACCATGGAAACTAATTATAAAGTCGCCTTCAAGGACTACTGCCTCTCCAACCATGTACGTGCAGCCATGCATCGTCATGTATGTGTTCGCATCTGTCTCTCCTCTACAGAGCACCACAACAACAAACAGCGCCTGCACGGAGTACTGTTTCTCGCACCATGTAGGTGCATCCATACATATCATCATGTCTGTGTTCACATATTTCGCCAAGGAGAGAGAGAGGAGTTTCAAAAAGAGAAGAACATGTCCGTAGCCATAATCGGGCTAGTGCATCTCCTGATCACATTATGCGGACTTCACGTCGCAGATGTGCTCCGGGAGAGCCGCACGGTCCTGGGCTCTTGTTCATGCTTCTTGGCACCTGTAATCCGGTGCCGTTGATCCTTTACGACCAGAAGATGAGGATGCCGATGGCTGGAGATAGTCCGGATGATAGGACTCTCGTCCACAACAGATCGAGAAGGAAGCAAACAATGAAAGAGCCGCATCTCCACCTTGCACTGGGATATCATGAACCAATTGGAGGCACGCCAGATGATGATAATTGATAGGAGCTTCGTGTTGTTTTCTTTTAGGAAAAGAAAGGAGAGAGGGGGTCGATAGGAGTCAGTGTTGTACGTGGCTTCAGCAGGGTATGCGTTTATCCTCAAGTTTGCAAGAAATAGACAACCATCCCCATTTCATTCCTCATGTTTCAAAATTAGACATATTTGGTCCAAAACCAGAAATAAAACGGTATCGAGCTGACGTGTTCCTAGTTTCCTCCGTCCCTGTTTGCCACCCTGGACCGAGATTTTTTTCCCGCCCGTTGTGTCTCTCCTCAATCTATCTCGGGTTGGCATTTCATCAAACTGTTGGGGCACACCAACTCTTGGACGTCTGGCAGCAAGCCACCAGCTAGAGCAAGAGCCGTTATCCATGCTCATGTCCCTCTACGGTATTAGATCGAGGCAGCTGCGTTTGGCGGGCTCAAGAGTGAAGGAACTCCAGAAGAGCTAGGCTGCGGAACGTCCGTCCATTAATGGATGTGGGCGCGTGCGTGTGCAGTGGCACCGTGTGTGCCACTGGATGGGGAGGCAGCACCTCAAGTTCACGGCGTACGGTGAGACCTCTTCCAATGCATGGGTGCTTAGATGAGGTGTTAAGTGCATTAAAAGGCTTAGCAACTAAACTATCTAATGCATTGGTGCTTAGCTTTTGGTTACTAAGCTCCCTTCATTTAATTAGGTATAGACTCAGATTTTTGTTTCCATCTAGGCACACGCGCTTAGCATTGGTTCTTCTTGAGGTCACCATACTACTCTCTCTCTTCTTAATTAACATGTCACATCAGATTTTTTTGCTTAGTTGGCAACCTTAGCACCTGTACAAGGTGGAGCATTGGGAGGGGCCTGATGTTGACGAGGAGCCACACCATGTACCTCCTCACGTCCACGGCGCTGTCGGGATGCTGTCCAAACGCCCGTGAGGACCGCGACCACGAAGCACGTTGCGCTGGCGAAGCTGAAGCCCGTCGTCTCTATAGCTAGCTCCAATTCATGCTCCAAATTCGGCTCGCATCATAGCTCGACGGAGCACTGGACATCACGTACCTCCTCGAACGGGCCCTGGACACACGCCACATTCTCCGTCCACACGATGGCACCGCACCGCGGTGTTCAGCGGCGACAACATAGTTTACGCACGCCGCAACACCCGGAAGTTGATGTCCATGACCAATTACACGGTCGAGCACGTCCATGGCCATGTCTGTGACGAGTCCCGTCGGGAGAAGCAAGCAGGCGTGTCCATGTCTATGATGAGTCACGTTGGGAGTAGCAAGCAGGCGTTGCTGAGCATGACGTATGCGCTCTACTGCCTGCTGTGGCGCTGGCTCCATGCAGGAGCTAGTCCGATGGGCCAAAGTGTGCAGCGACGTGCCATTCGACCTACGTCATGACCCCGTCGGGGGGGGGGGGCAGCAAGGTGCGCACGTCGCCAGCGGCCACGGCCCAGCTCGCCGACGATGAGGCATGTGTAATTTCTCTAGGAACTGCATGCCAACTGTTCGATAGAATGTCGGTTACAAAATTCCAAAACCGGGGAAGCTTCAGTCCAATACCGCTTCATTTTCTGGTTTTGGACGAAACATGCCTTATTTTGAAATGTAAGGGATGAAATGTCGAAAAAAGGGATTGGGGACAAAATGTCTACCTTTTGTAAACTTGAGGTACCAAAAACATACTTTTCTCTAGATAGATAGATTGATAAATATAGATAGATTATGATGTGAGGGTTTTAATGCAAGTTGCCCTTGACTTTTTTTATTTTTACTAAGCCCTTTGACTCATTTTCTTCTTGGCAAATGTCTTCATTGAGAGTCCGCGCCAGTACTTTTCCCAAGCCAAAGAGTCCAAGTCCTATAAGATTCACAATACCCCCACGTGTATGTGTATGTTCATGTCCTTGTCCATGTCCAGAACTTGTATCTTTTTCAAAATACTAGTAAAAGAGTTCGTGTGTTGCAACGGGAGAGAAAAAATACCTTCACAATAACCCTGACTGAAGACCCAACATGTCCACATGCATCCCATATTTGTTGCCGCTTATTCTATTTAACACCCTCTTCAACGGTGGCATCGATGCTCACATAACCACAACACGTTTGAATGTAGTCAATTCTAAGAGGTCTCTCTCCCTCTATCTCTCTAAGCATAGGATGAGAAATGTATTTTGTTTCTTCATGTGGAGGTTTTCTTGAGGCGTGTAGGCATGGTTATATATGGGGTTTTTCATCTCCAAACAGATTTTGCTGAGGTGTTGATTTCTAATACGGATCTACACCAGTAAAAAAAGACATGTAGTGCGAAGTTGATTAAGATTGCACCATAAATAATATTTTAAAAATGTTTAACATGTAAAACAACATCATATTCAAATTCTACACATTTTTAATCAATTTTCATATATAACATGTCAAAATTGAAGTTATGCTTTAAAAATATTAATATTTTGAAAAGTCTTTAAACCCACTTAAAATTGAACCGCGGGTTCATTAAGCAAAAGAACGAGGGGCTTACTGAAAAACAGCAAACCATTTTTTCTCTCACTTAAAAAAGGATGTCAGATTAATTTCCACAAACTGCAGGGTGTTTCTGCCAAAACAAAACATTTTTTTGGACTCGCTGCAACTTGGACTGCAGGTTAATTTTAATAAGTGTAGGGGTTTTCTGCAAAAAGGCATGACGGACAGACGCAAGCAATCCGTCCTTTATTAGTAAGGTAAGACTAATATCAATCAGTTGTGTGTCCGTCTACAATACTAACATACGCTGCTTTTTTGTTGTTGTTGAGATGTACACTTCTTTTTCTTTTGCTAGGCTGTTACAGAATTTTGGGTCCGCTAAGACCAGCGTTTCTGACCCACACGCGTCAACCAGGCCCAACTGAAGAGAAACACTGACTTATGAGAGGCCTTGGGCCCTCTCCTCCCAAAAGACTAGCCTCTTAGGAGGGGACACCCTCGCCCTTATAAGTCATGTTATGTCTCCTCCCACAACCGATGTGGAACTAAACCCAACAATCTCCCCCTCACACATCGGTCACCATGGGCCCGCTAACACCAGCGTTTCTAGCCCATTAGCCATGACCGACCACCCTTGAGTCCACGCAGATTTATTCCGGGCACCTGGGCTCTGATACCAATTGTTACGCAATTCCGGGTCCGCTAAGACCAACGTTTCCGACCCACATGCGTCAACCAGGCCCAACCGGAGAGCAACACCAACTTATGAGAGGCCTTGGGCCCTCTTCCCCCAAAAGACAAGCCTGTTAGGAGGGAACACCCCCGCCCTTATAAGTCTTGTTATGTCTCCTCCCACAACCGATGTGGGACTAAACCCAAAAATCTTGTTAAAATAAATCCGAGGCAAACCGTCGATCATCCGAGGACCAAGCAATCACACAAGCACGACACCGAGATTTGTTAACGAGGTTGACCGATATGGCTACAACCCCAGGGCATGACTACGGGCGCTCCTCCCCGTGACACCGTTACAATACCGCACACCGGCTGCCCTGGGTGCTGGCACATGCTGCCGGCTCCCCCTGCGCTCTCCACTCTTGTGCCCCGTCGACTTCAAGCTCCGTGTGTATAACACCTTGAATCAACCCCGCGCCATAGTCTTGTCGAAGCCACACAAGCCTCGAGCTTGTGCCACGTGTTCCCATGCCCAGAAGTCGGCCACCATCAGGATCACACTCCTATGTCGTCGTCGCCGATCCCACCACCGTCTTCTATTTCAACCGACTTGCGTCGATCCGTCAAACTGTCCAGTCCGATCCAGCCGAAATAATCCGACTGCAACCATGCTCCACCCTGCACCATGACCGCTCACACATCCGTGCATGTCTTGGACGCCATGTGTATGCATGATCCTGTACCACACACTTATCCGCGCGCCTTCGCAGCCTATTCAGCGGGAAAAAAAGCGAGTGACACGTGGTTCGGACTTGAGCCCAGTGGTATGATGGAAACGTGAAACTCGTCATCGATCGGTGATGATCGGTGGTACTCTTGTAGGAGATATGCCCTAGAGGCAATAATAAATGTTATTGATTATCTCCCTGTTCATAATTAGGTTTATGTTCCATGCTATAACTGCTATGGTTCTCGAGTCTACAATAACCACGAGGCTCGGAGGAAGACTCATATGCACGTGTGGAATAATAAACGGTAAAATGTATTCCTAGTCTGGCCTCTAAGACTGGCTCAAGTATTGCATGATGATCCTGTTTTCCTGATCATGGGCATGGCTATGCCGGCAATTTTGAGGGCACGATGTTAGAAGAACATTTGTGTTGAATCGACCCGAATTGATGTTATGCTATGAGATTCATTCGTCATAAGTTAATGGTTTATAACACAGAGATGGTTAACATTTGCATGATTCCTTAGACCATGAGAGTATCGAGTTTCTTCATGCTTGCTTCATGAACTTTGGGGTTTGTTAAACGTCATCCGTAAATGGGTGGCTATTACGGCGGCTTACGGGTTCATGGAAAAGTGTGTCAAGTAACTTAATAGCTCAAGATTGGGATTTGCTCCTCCGACGATGGAGAGATATCTCTGGGCCCTCTCAGTGTTACGGTATCCATCATCGTCTGGCCAGACACAGGGTGATTTGATCACAGGGATGCCGGAACACGGGAACGAGAAAAGAGAACAATACCGGTAACGAGGTAACTGGCATAGTGGACAAGTTGTTGAGTCACGGGGATGCCTACAATTCTCACCTCGGGTATTTGTAACATATCGCGAAGCAACAGGAATAGCACACGGCAACTGGAGGTTCACTCGAATATTCATTCGTGTGGGTATAGGGATCAATATGGGTGTCCACGGCTCCGATGTTGATCATTGATCGGAAGGGGTTCCGGGTCATGTCTATGCTTCACCGAACCTATAGGGTCACACGCTTAAGGGTCATCTATCTGCTGAATACTAGACAGGGAGTCTGAGAGAAAATCACCGAAAAAGTTTTCGGACACCGGAAAAGTTTCGGACAGTGGAAAAGTTCCGCAGAGAGAACACGTTTCGGTAAAACTGAAAAGTTGTTTCAGGGGATAACATAAAGTCAAACTGGTTTTGGCACATGCCTGATAATTCTTGGAGGGTGCCAGAATCATTCTGGAAACTTTCTGGAATTTTCCGGGATGAAAACCGGAAATGTTCCGGAGTTGCCGAAACCGCTTCAGATGCTTTTCGCAGATGAAAATCACTAAACCGGAATTGTTCCGGATCGCATTGAAAATTATTTTAGTGGGTACTGGAAATGTTCTAAGCCCACATAAATATTTTCAGTTCGACCAGACGCTGAAAAAGGTCGTCATGAATAGTGAAAGTGCTTTTTGGTTGCTTCTTGGAGAAGCTACCTTGAGGGCATTTTGGTAATTTTCATAGTGGATGGAAATATCTGAAAATATCTGGATAACACTGCTTATGAATAGTGGAAACACTATTCATGAATAGTAGAATCACTATTATGAATAGTGAAAATATCTGAGGGCATTTTGGTACTTTTACCATTGTCTCTCACCCTATAAATAGAGGTGGAGGGTGCTCTGAAATATGACATCCTTGCTCTCATACACATGCCATAGACTTGTCTGGCTTCTCTCTCCCTCCCAGCGAAATAGTTTCGTAGAGCCGAAAGGCTGTCTGGGTTCCGGCAGGAACTAGTTCTGGACGGCGAAGCCCTGCCGGATAGATGACACCGTATGTGTGCAACTCTGTAGAGAGATCGTAGTTTCGGTCTTAGTTCGAGAGTGCCTCCCGAAGGGCTGTCCGTGTGACCGTCCGAGTTTCGAAGGTCCTCCCGAAGGGCTGTCCGAGTGACCGTCCGAGTTTCGATGGTCCTCCCGAAGGGCTGTCCGCGACACCGTCCGGGGGACTGTCCGACCGCCTCCCGGAGGGCCGTCCGAGGGGCAGATGATGGTATACATCCTCGCGGTTGGGAGGTTGTAAATCCTAGCTGCGGGGATCTGCACCGCCGATCGTCATCGACTCTACTTCCGCTGCGCTATGAGTCGGTAACGAAACAGATCAAACCTTGTATGCAGTCTCCATAGTGATCCTGGGCTGGTACGTAGGTCGGAAATTTTTTGTTTTCTGCTGCGTTACCCTACAGTGGCATCAAGAGCCGTGCTATGCGTAGATGCAGGTTGCGATCTAGAATACATAGAGATGTATGGGTGTTGCACAATATAATTAGGTAGTAGATGAGATCTATTACTGAAAATTATTTGTGCGGGTAGCAGATGAAATCTGTTACCCGATGTTCTTGTTGCTTCCCTGGAATTTGCGTAGTCCTGATCTTGACGGCATGGTGGAATCTCACAAAGTTCTGGCAATCCGCGATCCTTTCATGCTGCTCCTGAGTATGCTGATTGACAGATCAACGAAGTGCTAACAGTTCTTTGGGTTCCACCATAGTTGAGAAAGATGGATGTTTCGCAGACGAAAGGGCAATGCAGATATGATCTGCACGAGGGTCACGCGTATGACGAAGTTCAGTATGGGGCTCGAGATTTTATTATCTCGTGTTTCATACGCCCCGCAATGTTAAAACTAGCGACTTGGATTATCATGCTTGACGATGGACGTTGGTAGCTTCGGTTTGTTTCGAAACCTTAGAAGCCACGAAAAATAAAATTTTGCATGAACCGATTAGAGGCGTCTAACTTGGTTTTGCAGGATGGTTTGCATGTGCATGTGATGTGGTATAGCAGTGCTCATATAAATTTGATTATGTAGGAGATGACTATATGATGTAAATTAACATGACCTGCGTGTCATGATTCGGCATGATGGATGGAGCCATATGATTGCACTTTAATGACCTGCGTGTCAGCCTTATGTAATGCACTTATTTTATTAGCTATAGAGATAGCAATATTATCTGGTGCATCGACAAGGTGGTGGCAATCTTCGCGAAGGTGAACACCGACGCGAATGCCGGAGACGAAGAAATAAAGACTTCTTCGTCACAAAGGGCTATACCATATCATGCTATTATGAATTGCCTGATATGTTAATCCCTTATGATGCACCCTTCTTGATTGCGCGGTAGTCGCTTTTATTAGGGTGATCTCTCAAAAAAATATCAAGTAGTTAGTGTTCTCCCAAGTGTAGCACCGTCACAACATCCTTCCTTTCGAGGGTACGAACGATTGTACGGGTGTAAGGCGGGTGAGGTCAGACCTCGCAGCAAGATCACTTGGTTGTCTTGACGTTCATGGCAGGATCGTCCTGAGCTCGGAACACACGCATCGAAAGATGAACAAAAGTCACATAGAGATGTGATCGGCAAGTTTGCCTACCAATTGAAGTTCGTGCCATCGGTGTTCATCTCGAACAATGGCGTTGAATGGAAATGTGGGTCTTGAATCACTCACAATCAATTATGAGAGATATTGATTTGAGTGGGAGCGCACTTTAGAATTAATTCTTTTAATTCTTAGTGCAATTAATTTTGAACACTGTCTAAGTGTGATTTGCATAATAGTTGTAGAATAATGGCTCGCGTTTCCACCTTCCCTGTTAAAATTGAATAGCTGTTAAATATCTGGTTAAATCTTTACGGTTGGTAACGTAATGTGAGGATTGTCCTCAAGTGTGCCAAGAAGGATTTTGTCCTATCGCATGCTTTCAGTATTCTCCCGCTAATGCTATGGATCATATGACTCTCGTCCTTCGATCCAAAGGCTAGAATTCCTTTTCAGTCAAAGTGCAAAATGTTTGCTTCCATGAGACCCGAACTTCGAAAGTTTGGATAGTTATGTGATATTCATGGAATCTGAAAATCATTTTCAGACACAGACAAAGGCTAAAAGATATGAGATATCCAAATCCATGTTTGTTTGCAAACTATTAGTAAAAGTGTTTACTGGGCATTTGACTGATAAGAGAGGGATCCAGAAGAACGCCTGTCATGTAAATGAAGGTGAATAAAACCACAACTTAAAGAGAAAGGAAGTGTCCGAAGGGTGTTAGTGAAACTTTCACGCCTAGGAAGTCCGGGGCTAAACGCCACTCTTAAGTTGGGTGCTTCTTCTGAGAGTAGGAGAAATACTAAAAGTTAAATTGTTAGAAGTATAATGGCAAAAGGAAAGAAGACTGGAATATCCAGCTCATGTATGAATGTCATACAGGTTTTTGATGTATAGAAGGCTGGTCAAAAATATAGTTCTTGGGAATTATGGTTAAACATGTTAATCACTAATTCTTGGGTATTGTGAGTTAATCACAAAGATACCCGCTCGATTGCATTCTGTTGCAACTCGATGTAAGAACTACTAAGGCCTGAAAGACTAGCCAGGAATGAGGTTTAGATACACACAGGGAACATAGTAAATGTTACTATACCTTCCAACGGTGTATTCCCTATGTATTTACTTTCATAATTCATTTTAGAGTTTCACACTCTAGCCCATTGCATAAAGTATCTTGCAAGAAGGTTATTCATAAGAGAACTTCTAATGTTCGGTGTTATGAATAACATAAGGGCCATACTTTCATTATGAATAAGATGTATGTTATGAATATTGATAATAATACATTACCTCTGTATTTACTTTCATAATTCATTTAGAGTTTCATACACTCTAGCCCTTTGCATAAGGAATTTTGCAAGAAGGTTATTCATAAGAGAACTTTTGATGTTCGGTGTTATGAATAACATGAAGGGCCATGCTTCCATACAGGATGGGATGTATGCTATGAATATTGATGGTAATATGATACATCCATAACACTGACGCTAAATGTCACAAGACTAAAAGAATACCACACAAGTGTGGCACTGCATTTGGTCACATTGGAGAAACCCGCATGAAAATTCCATTATGATGGATTTTGAAGTCATTTGATTTTGAATCATCTGACACTTGCAACTTTCCTCTGAAAGGTGAAGTGACTAAAATACCGTTCACAGGCCGTAAGGAACGAGCAAAGAACATATTGGTGATCATACATTATGATGTGTGTAGTCCAATAAATGTTGTTGCAAGTAGTGGATTCATCTATCTTCAGAAATGACTCAAGTAGATATATGGATGTTTACTTGTTGAGACGTAAGTCTGGATCTTTTGAATTCATTCATAAGGTTTTCAAAAATGAAGTAGAAGTTGTTGTAACAAGAAAATTGTGTTTCTACAATTCGATTGCAGAAAGGAATATTTGAGTTACAAGTTTAGCGAATGCTTGATGAGTTGTGAAAGGGGTTTCATAACTTGCACCTCCCGGAACACCACTGCAAGTGGAGAGTCCGTGTAGATGTAATCGAACCATTTATGACATGGTAAGATGAAAGATGACATAAATAGATTTGCCATTATCCCTTTTAAGGTAATGCTTTAGGGACTGCGGCTTTTACACTGAAAAGAGATCCATCGGGTCTGTTGAAATAACGCCATGGTATGGTACGCCCAACCATGTTATATCTTTTCCTAACATTTGGAATATGGGGCTTGTGTAAACGGTTACAAACCTATTCCAAATCAGACAAGTGCTACTTTGTAGGTTATCCCAAGTCATTGGGTATTTCCCCACCACTATACCGAGGCAAACGGTTTTGCCACAAAACGGTATGCTTTTAAAGAGAATAGTTCTTACAAAAGGTGAGTGGGAGGACAGTGCAACTCGACGAGATAACCAGTATCTTCGTCATCAGATCAAAGGAAAGAAACCTTGGAAGTGATTCCGGAGTTTCCTACTGCGACTGATACGGAAGTCTCTACAATAAAATGTATGGACTTCGGTTGAACTTGCAGCTGAACCACGTAGGCAAAGCTCGTGCAAACCTATCAGGTGCACAAACGAGATATTGTTGTTAGACAACAGTATGCCTACAATACACAAGGAAGCATTGATGGGCCCTGACTCCGGAATTGGCTAAATGCCAATACAATCCGAGATAGTTTCCATATAAGTGATTCGAGATTAAAATCTTGATACACCTTTCGAAAGACTTAGAGTCTAACGAATATTTATGAAACTAAAAACTGATACGGAAAAAAATGTTTAATCCATAAAGCTCGACTTGTTGTAATAACAAGTTCAAGGAGTTGACTACGATGAGATTGTCTCACCATAGCGATGCTTGAAGTCGGTTCGGGTTGAACTAGCAATTAATACATATTTCAATCATGAGATATGAAACATGGATGACAAAAGGATTTCCATCTCATGGAAATGAAACCTAGGACTTGTATGTGATACAGTCCAAAGTAATTTGTCGATCCAGAGGATGCTAGTAAGTATGCAAACTTCAGAGTTCCAGCGATGGACAGAAGAGAGCAAAGTGGAGTTGGAATCTTCGTTTTTGATGAAATGGTCAAAAGAGTTTGACTTCATCAAATGGGTATCGAAGATGCTTGTGATTCAAGAAAGTAAGTGGGAGCATAAATAATATTTCTAAAAACCGTGTGTACTTGACACATTGTTAATTGGAAATAAATTTCTTAACACGAATTAGGACTTCATTTGAAAATAGTTTTTCGATGAAGTGCTTAGGCTAAATAGCCTCAATATTAGGCATGATGATCTATGGAGATAGATTTACCTAATGGGGCTAAGCAATGAATACATATTGACAAGATGCTAAAACCTTTTAGCATTTAAAACGCCAAGGAGTGAATCTTGCCGAAGTCACATGGAAAGAGTTTTTGCAAGACTCAGTGTCCCAAAACACTGATGAGTGAAATACATGATGGAGATTCCACACACTCTTGTGTGTGGATTAATCATGTATTCCATGGTATGTAAAAACAACCAGATATGTCCAATACTCCAAAGTTGTTGCGAGTATAGATACCATAGTGATCAAAGTACTGATCATGGGACAACAGTGAAAGATGTCATTGAGTACTAGAGCAGTACTGATGACATGTTTTCTCGCAAGCAGAGATCATGAAGAGTTCGTTGTAAAAGGTTACATCGATACAGTCTTCATCAATGCTCCATGCGATTTTCGATTTAAGTTAAGGGTTTTTGTGTAATACACAACCTGGTGGCACGGTAGTTGGAAATTGTTCCAAACAAGATACTGTGGCGAATTCTATAACAAACGCTAAGTATGTTGACGCTTTAGAAGCGACAAACAAGATGTTGAATCATATAGTTCATTCATGAACTTAGTATGGTTCCAAGATGGCTTTGGTCTATGGGACACTATTGCAGATAGTTGCTCCATAGCTCAGTCTGAGGAATCAGGTTTCGACCAATGATTCACACATATGCAAAGCCAAGTCCACACAAAATATGAATTTTGTGAAAGCGTGAAAACACGAGGATATGCAAAGTTACACACGGAGCTGAAGTCGTCAGATCCGTTGGACATCAGGCTATACCACATGCGAAGCATATTTTACACCAATATGCCATAGGTGTAAAGTGCATTAGCATTGACTAGATTATTGACTCTAGTGCAAGTGGGAGTCTGTAGGAGATATGCCCTAGAGGCAATAATAAATGTTATTGATTATCTCCCTGTTCATAATTAGGTTTATGTTCCATGCTATAACTGCTATGGTTCTCGAGTCTACAATAACCACGAGGCTCGGAGGAAGACTCATATGCACGTGTGGAATAATAAACGGTAAAATGTATTCCTAGTCTGGCCTCTAAGACTGGCTCAAGTATTGCATGATGATCCTGTTTTCCTGATCATGGGCATGGCTATGCCGGCAATTTTGAGGGCACGATGTTAGAAGAACATTTGTGTTGAATCGACCCGAATTGATGTTATGCTATGAGATTCATTTGTCATAAGTTAATGGTTTATAACACAGAGATGGTTAACGTTTGCATGATTCCTTAGACCATGAAAGTATCGAGTTTCTTCATGCTTGCTTCATGAACTTTGGGGTTTGTTAAACGTCATCCGTAAATGGGTGGCTATTACGGCGGCTTACGGGTTCATGGAAAAGTCTGTCAAGTAACTTAATAGCTCAAGATTGGGATTTGCTCCTCCGACGATGGAGAGATATCTCTGGGCCCTCTCGGTGTTACGGTATCCATCATCGTCTGGCCAGACACAGGGTGATTTGATCACAGGGATGCCGGAACACGGGAACGAGAAAAGAGAACAATACCGGTAACGAGGTAACTGGCATAGTGGACAAGTTGTTGATCCACGGGGATGCCTACATGTCTCACCTCGGGTATTTGTAACATATCGTGAAGCAACAGGAATAGCACACGGCAACTGGAGGTTCACTCGAATATTCATTCGTGTGGGTATTGGGATCAATATGGGTGTCCACGGCTCCGATGTTGATCATTGATCGGAAGGGGTTCCGGGTCATGTCTATGCTTCACCGAACCTATAGGGTCACACGTTAAGGGTCATCTATCTGCTGAATACTAGACAGGGAGTCTGAGAGAAAATCACCGAAAAAGTTTTCGGACACCGGAAAAGTTTCGGACAGCGGAAAAGTTCCGCAGAGAGAACACCGGAACAGTTTCGGTAAAACTGAAAAGTTGTTTCAGGGGATAACATAAAGTCAAATTGGTTTTGGCACATGCCTGATAATTCTTGGAGGGTGCCAGAATCATTCTGGAAACTTTCTAGAATTTTCCGGGATGAAAACCGGAAATGTTCCGGAGCTGCCGAAACCGCTTCAGATGCTTTTTGCAGATGAAAATCACTAAACCGGAATTGTTCCGGATCGCATTGAAAATTATTTTAGTGGGTACTGGAAATGTTCTAAGCCCACATAAATATTTTCAGTTCGACCGGACGCTGAAAAAGGTCGTCATGAATAGTGAAAGTGCTTTTTGGTTGCTTCTTGGAGAAGCTACCTTGAGGGCATTTTGGTAATTTTCATAGTGGATGGAAATATCTGAAAATATCTGGATAACACTGCTTATGAATAGTGGAAACACTATTCATGAATAGTAGAATCACTATTATGAATAGTGAAAATATCTGAGGGCATTTTGGTACTTTTACCATTGTCTCTCACCCTATAAATAGAGGTGGAGGGTGCTCTCAAATATGACATCCTTGCTCTCATACACATGCCATAGACTTGTCTGGCTTCTCTCTCCCTCCCAGCGAAATAGTTTCGTAGAGCCGAAAGGCTGTCTGGGTTCCGGCAGGAACTAGTTCTGGATGGCGAAGCCCTGCCGGATAGATGACACCGTATGTGTGCAACTCTGTAGAGAGATCGTAGTTTCGGTCTTAGTTCGAGAGTGCCTCCCGAAGGGCTGTCCGTGTGACCGTCCGAGTTTCGAAGGTCCTCCCGAAGGGCTGTCCGAGTGACCGTCCGAGTTTCGATGGTCCTCCCGAAGGGCTGTCCGCGACACCGTCCGGGGGACTGTCCGACCGCCTCCCGGAGGGCCGTCCGAGGGGCAGATGATGGTATACATCCTCGCGGTCGGGAGGTTGTAAATCCTAGCTGCGGGGATCTGCACCGCCGATCGTCATCGACTCTACTTCCGCTGCGCTACGAGTCGGTAACGAAACAGATCAAACCTTGTATGCAGTCTCCATAGTGATCCTGGGCTGGTACGTAGGTCGGAAATTTTTTGTTTTCTGCTGCGTTACCCTACAACTCTGCAGTGGGGGTTGAGTGGTGTGGGTTCGCGACCCTTGAGACTTGACCGGGACAGCGGAGGCTGGACGCAGTAATAGAGGCGAGCCGTGCGGTATGCATGGGACATGGAGATGAGCCAGGGCTTTGGTGGTCATACATGTGGTGAGACAATTGCGAATTTGACTCGGGATGACTACAAGCAATGATGAAATTTCTTCAAGTTTCAGACAGACGGTCAAGGAAGAGCGGTGATGTTGAGTTCAGGTAACTCTTATGTGTGACACCCAATATGTGAGTTATTCACTTTCACGCAGGTCAGTGATTGATGTGTGATGGCGTTGAACGGATGCTCTGAAAGTTGGGAGCGCAAACTATAGTAATGTGGAACTTAATTCGCTCGAGCGTTGACCGTGGTCAAGAAAAGAAGGGACTACAAGTTGCAGATGGAGTCACATGGAGTCTTGGACTAGCAGGGGTGCTCATGGGATAAGCTCAAGTCCAATGTACATGGATGTTTGACAAAAGGACGAATTCAGGATGGTGGAGAATATTCGCCAATGTTGAGTTTGTTGGAATTGTGTCGAATATAGTGTACAAGGTAGGTTACAGTTGGATTTGTAGTTGTATTGTGTTTACATAGGATATGAAGTCGTGTTCTAATAGGACACTTGTATCATAGGCCTCTCATATATAATGGGGGTAGACACATGATATAACCTATGCCAACATAATACAACTACAAGTCCAACTATAACTACCTTATACACTATATTCGACACAATTTCAACATAGGCAACATGCACGTCCTGTGACACTTATCCTATATATGTTGACGTGAGTCATGTAGCACTCATCCTCACTAGTGGAGAACGGGACTTTTTTCCCGGTTGGCAAAGGCCTTTATTGCCGGGTGGCCAACCGGGACTAAAGAGTGGGGACTAAAGGCGCCCACCCTTTAGTCCCGGTTGGCCACAACCCGGGCCAACCGGGACTAAAGGCCCATCACGTGGCCGCGAGCGTGTGGTGAGGGCTGGAGGACCTTTAGTCCCGGTTGGTGAAACCAACCAAGACTAATGATTTTGTGTTTTTTTAATTGTTGTGGTTTAGGGTTTATGGTTTATTTTTCCTTTTCATTTTGTCTTTTCCATTCAATTCTTTTTCATTTCAAACATATTTTACGCTACTACATACTGTAAATGTTGATGCATATATAATATAATTTCTCGTATGACCATACATATATATATATTATATATATACTATTTGGTATATACAATTTCTCCTACAATTTGGAGATCATTACATGCAGGCATTAGCGGCAATGGTATTCTCCGCTTTCAGATATGACCCGCGTAAGCAAAAATCTCGCAATTTCCTCTTGAATTGCTCGTATGCGGTTCTCTGGTAGGAGCTTGTCCCGCATTTCTACAATCTTTAAAGAAGGAGATCAATATGAATATATTAGTTGTGTGTATATATATTAGATCATCATAAAAAATTTATGAATAGTGTTTACGTACCTGAAGTTGTCGTCGATCTCTGCGCCATTCGGTCATCATGTGAATGTTCTCGCAAAGGTAGTATGCACATAAATTAGTCCCCTGCTTCTGCCTCATGCACTTTGCGAGAATATAATTCAATCAGATAATAATCAAGCATGATAATGGTATTGAAACTAGAATTAAAGAGATGAGCAGACCTAGCTAGTACTACTTAATTACCTTGGTCTGTCGCCAATCCAGCTTCGGTTTCCATTCACCGGTGAGATCCTTGATGAGCCGTTTCCAAACCCTGCCCGGCAAAAAAAATGAATAAAGGAGTTATTAATTACTTGATATCAGGAAATGAACGAAAGAGGCCGATATAGTGCGATAATGATTAAAATTACTTGTCGAGCATCAAAACCACGCCGGAGTATTCTCAAGGGTCTTTATCTAGTGAGTCCAGGATTTCAACAGTTCCATCGTCAACTCTAATGATTAGCAGGATCCAGTGGAACCTGCGCACGTTTATATAAGCAGGCATGCATAACTCATCAACTACACTTAACATTGAGTAAGCAAAATAGAATTTATAGTACAAGACAGTAGTATCACCCACCTGAAGTTGTAAGGAAATAGTATTTCCGTTCTTGTATTTTGTGACTTTAAAAACCTTAGCAAGTTAGCCTCTGAGTCTTCGGGGTGTTCTTCTATCAATCTTTCATTAAGGATATATGGGTCAACGAACCCAATGCCATAGACCCCGTCTGTTTTGCATTCGAGAATCTTCATTCTACATAATAGCATACAAAAGAATATATTGAGGATAATTACAGGCAATGAACGAGCTGAGGTAGAGATTTAAATTACAGAAAGAAATCACTTACAGACAATAGCAATTGACGATAGATTTGTCGAGTGCGTCTTGATTGTATAACTGGAAAATTTCTGATAACTCAATCATTATCTCGTTTTCATAGAGGTAATGCTCTGCCTTGACTTTCAACATGAGCATCAGTCGCCCGGTCTTTACTTCTTCATGTACCAGTCATGCAATCTTCGCATTTGTGTTGTTAGATGTGGGACCTGCTCAAGTCTAACCAGAGTATTGCCGAGGACATATTTCCATGCTAATTCAGCCATGGGAATTTCCTCCGTGCCTCGGAGTTGATCAACACTAAGACCAAAGTATGTAGCAGCGTCGGTTACCTTGAGCGGGGGGATCGATTGCATTGCCCGTTCTTCGAGGTGTGGAACTGTTTTCCCGCTTTTATTACTTCCACGTGATCTTGACTGCTGCATTTTTTCCTTATATGACTTCATAATACAACGGTCATAGTTTGATGGCCTAGCCTCCACATGCGCTGACGGTTGCTCAAGTAATTCCACAAAGTGCTCTCTGGTTTTCGCAGGTATTATCTCCTTTAGCGGCGGGGGTGGTTTCGGTGCAAAATGGGAGTTCACTTCGGAAGCCACGGCCCTTTTGAGCTCCTCATCACTCATCTTGTAAGCTAACTTCTTTTTGGTAGGAGGCTCGTCGTTGGCTTTCTTCTTTTTAGGTTTCCTCCAAATAGGACTAGTCAATGGAGCGGTGGTCTTCCGTTTTTGGCCCTGCTCGGAGATGGGATCCCTCTCGAGGTGGGGTGGGGTCGGCTGACGCGGCGGAGATCGAGGTGATGGACTCGCGCTGGGCTGCCTCTCGATGTGGTGTGGACTTACAGGTGTATTGCTACTCGGATGAGTCGGTGGCCTTGGCACCGAGTTTGGAAACACAATGCATTCCTTTCTCCATACAGTGACACAATGTGCGACTTCTCCCAGTGTCTGCTCCCCTTCACCTCCAGGAATGTCAAGCTATAGTGACTCATATCCCCGCATAACTTCATCCACCCCGACTTTAGCATAGCCAGGTGGAATCGGATTGCCATGGATGGTTGATTCAGGTGCGAGGGGTAAAGCAAAGCCGAGGGCCACTTCATGGATATGTTCTTCATTTTCTAGTGTAGCTCACAATCTGTCCTCTCTTTGATATCATCCACGGGGTAGCGAGCCAGCAGTGCATCATCGGCTTAATATATATATACGTCACCGGACTTTGTTAATTGTCTATCATTTTCTTCGCCATCATTGTTTGTTTCCCCTTCGTCTCTTGGTTCTTGCTCAAGTCCCTCACCGGATTCGTTTAGAAACTGTGAGCTGTCATCTTGCTCAACTCCCTCATTGGAGCGTATCATGTCGAAGACGTCATCTGCATGGTATCTGCCATTACCGTCCATAGCTTAACTAATCTTGAAGAAAGATAAAACAATTTAGTATGATGTATTAATGAGAATGCATTCAATAAGCAAAAACTGAATCATAGTAGCCAGCAACTGGTGAGGTTCGATCTGAGGGGCGATGGATGGCGCGAGGAGGCTTATTTTTTTAGCAAGATCATTATATAATATCACTAATACATATAATATCACTGGCGATCGTCGGGGACTCTTCATATAATATTATCATGTAATATCACTAATACATCTCGAATAATCCAGTAACGCATCATCGAATATTATCAAATATTATCACTAATACATCTCGAATATTATCATATAATATCACTAATACAGCTCGAATATTATCGAATAATCCAGTCGACTCGCTGTTCCTGAGCCGCGGGCGGTGGACACCCAAAGAGAAGGAACCATCACAGGATCATAGCTTGGGTGACATCCCTGAAGAAACTGCCAGGTATTAGAGAACCTGACGTCTAATGCAACCATGTAGCGACGGACGTGCTCGTCCTCCTCCCTGACACGGCGACGTACCACCTCCGGGGGAGCCGCCTCCCTCTACACCGATAGTGGCCCACGCGACCGCCACCAAAGAAGCTCCGGGTTGACGACGAGACCCTGATTCCTCACCAAGCTGCGCGCCCCGGAAGGTAGCACCTCCCAGTGCCAGCCCGGTGGAGCCCAGTCCCGGACATGGCGCCTCTCAAACTGGTTGTCACCGCCGAGTCGACGACGATGATGTGGGCCGGGCATCTTCAACGTCGAGAACAAATTCCTATGAAAAAATTCCTATGCGAGAATTTTCATTTTATTATGCTACTCATATTTAATAAACTTTTACAACTATATAGTAATAAACTTTTTCATATATACAACTTATCTAGAACTAGAAGTAACAACCCAATATATGTTTTTCATACAAAAAATGTCTCATTTTAATACAAGAAAATGTCTCATTTTAATACAAGAAAATTTCTATATTTTTTCATACAAGAACTTATCTAGAACTAGAAGCTACAAGTAGAATCTGCATATATATAGGAAAATTTCTATAATTTTCATACAAGAGATTTTCTATGTTCATCAAGGTTCCCAAGCTAGAGCTCGCCACAAGAATCTGCATCAACGAAACATCGACGGCGGAGGAATCTAACATCAGCAGCGGAGGAAGATCGACGGCCGGCGGGGCACTCCGTCCATGGCGACGGCGGAGGAGCTAGGGATGCGGGGAGGAGGGGGTCACGGACGGCACCAGGGGGAAGAGGAGCTCACCAGCGGTCGGAGGGAGAGGGGTCGGGGATGGCGCTGGACTAGACGAGACGGCCGGCGTCGTAGGCGTTCACCGGCGGAGCTGAGGTCGACGAGAACGGCAAGCAGCCTGGTGGCGTCTGTTCGATCTGGATGTCCCAGGCGGTGGCTGGCACCGGGACACGAAGGGCGCGGAAGTTATATAGCAGAGACCTTTACTCCCAGTTGGATCCACGAACCAGGACTAGAGGGTCTTTAGTCCCGGTTGGTGGCTCCAACCGGGACTAAAGGTGTTGGAAATATGCCCTAGAGGCAATAATAAATTGGTTATTATTATATTTCCTTGTTCATGATAATCGTTTATTATCCATGCTATAATTGTATTGATTGGAAACTCAAATACATGTGTGGGTACATAGACAACACTGTGTCCCTAGTAAGCCTCTAGTTGACTAGCTCGTTGATCAAAAGATGGTGAAGGTTTCCGAGCCATGGACATGAGATATCATTTGATAACGGGATCACATCATTAGGAGAATGATGTGATGGACAAGACCCAAACTAAGAACGTAGCATTTGATCGTGTCAGTTTATTGCTATTGTTTTCTGCATGTCAAGTATCTGTTCCTATGACCATGAGATCATGCAACTCCCTGACATCGGAGGAGTACCTTGTGTGTATCAAACGTCGCAACGTAACTGGGTGACTATAAAGGTGCTCTACAGGTATCTCCGAGGGTGTCTGTTGGGTTGGCATGGATCAAGACTGGGATTTGTTACTCCGTGTGACGGAGAGGTATCTCAGGGCCCACTCGGTAATACAACATCACAATGAGCCTTGCAAGCAATGTGACTAAAGTGTTAGCCACGAGATCTTGTATTACGGAATGAGTAAAGAGACTTGCCGGTAATGAGATTGAACTAGGTATAGAGATACCGACGATCGAATCTCGGGCAAGTAACATACCGAAGAACAAAGGGAACAGCATACGGGATTAACTGAATCCTTGACATAGAGGTTCGACCGATAAAGATCTTCGTAGAATATGTAGGAGCCAATATGGGCATCCAGGTCCCGCTATTGGTTATTGATCGTAGAGGTGTCTCGGTCATGTCTACATAGTTCTCGAACCCGCAGGGTCTACACACTTAACGTTTGCTGACGATTAGTATAGTTGAGTTATTTTGTTGGTGACCGAAGGTTGTTCGGAGTCCCGGATAAGATCCCGGACATGACGAGGATCTCCGGAAGAGTCCGGAGGTAAAGATTGATATATGGGATAATAGTGTTTGGTCTCCGGAAGGGTTCCGGAATTCACCGGAAGGGGTTCCGGATGTTTCCCGAAATGTTCGGGTACGAGAACACTTTATTTGGGCCAAGGGGTAAAGCCCACGAGGCTTAGGCAAGGTGCAAAAGGAAGTTTTGCTGGCGTCTGGGGTGGTACTACCGCTTATCGTAAGCGGTACTACCGCTACAGGCGGTACTACCGCTTATCGTAAGCGGTACTACCGCTTCGGCGGTACTACCGCTTATCGTAAGCGGTACTACCGCTACAGGCGGTACTACCGCTTATCGTAAGCGGTACTACCGCTACAGGCGGTAATACCGCTTATCGTAAGCGGTACTACCGCTACAGGCGGTACTACCGCTTATCGTAAGCGGTACTACCACTTGTACGCGATACTGCTGGAATCCGAGTTGGACTCTTTCCGTGCGGGCCAAACCGACCTTGTGCGGGCAAAACCGACCTTGTGGAGGTTTTCTCTCCTAGTTTAGACCCCAGGGCTCAACATATAAATAGAGGGGCAGGGCTAGCACACGGGACACATTAAGATTTCCCAAGCCATGTGTCGGCAACCCTAACCCTCTAGTTCTCCCATCATAATCTCCGTAGTGCTTGGCGAAGCCCTGCAGAGATTGTTCCTCACCACCATCACCACGCCGTCGTGCTGCCGAAACTCATCTACTACTTCATCATCGCTCGCTGGATCGAGGAGGTGAAGGTGTCATCAAGCCGTACGTGTGTTGAACGCGGAGGTGCCGTCCGTTCGGCACTAGTTCGTGATCGGATCGAGGGACGACTTGCGATTTGGATCGCGGAGACGTTCGACTACATCAACCGCGTTTCTTAACGCTTCCGCTTAGCGATCTACAAGGGTATGTAGATTCACTCTCCCTCTCGTAGATGCTCATCACCATGGATAGATCTTGTGTGTGCGTAGGAAAATTTTTGTTTCCCATGCAACGTTACCCAACAGTGGCATCTGAGCTAGGTCTATGCGTAGATGAGATCTCGAGTAGAACACAAACGAGTTGTGGGCGTGGGTGTATACATATTGCTTGCCGTTACTAGTTGATACTTGATTCGGCGGTATTGTGAGATGAAGCGGCTCGGACCAACATTACTCGTACGCTTACGAGAGACCGGTTCCTTCAACTGACATGTAACTTTGTTGCATAAAGATGGCTAGCGGGTGTCTGTCTCTCTCACTTTAGTTGAATCGATTTCAATGAAGAGGGTTCTTTTAGAAGATCAAAAAGCAATCACTACACCACGTTGTGGTTTTGCGTAGGTAAGAACGGTTCTTGCAAACCCGTAGCAGCCACGTAAAACTTGCAACAACAATTAGAGGACGTCTAACTTGTTTTTGCAGGGTATGTTGTGATGTGATATGGCCAATTACATGATGAGATATATGTGATGTATGAGATGATCATGTGTTGTATAGAATATCACGACTTGCATGTCGATGAGTACGGCAACTGGCAGGAGCCATAGAGTTGTCTTTAATTATTTTCGCCGTTTTGCTTTACTTTATCGCTATGAGTTAGCAATAGTCTTGGAAGCAACAGTCGGTACGACAACCTCATGGCGACACGTTGATGGAGATCAAGATGATGGAGATCATGGTGTCATGCCGGTGACGATGGAGATCATGCCGGTGCTTTGGAGATGGAGATCAAAAGCACAAGTTCATGGCCATATCATGTCACTTATGATTTGCATGTGATGTTAATCCTTTTATGCATCTTATTTTGCTTAGGACGACGGTAGCATTATAAGGTGATCCCTCACTTAAATTTCAAGATAAAATTGTGTTCTCCCCGAGTGTGCACCGTTGCGAAAGTTCGTCGTTTCGAGACACCACGTGATGATCGGGTGTGATGGACTCTACATTCACATACAACGGGTGCAAGCCAGTGTTGCACATGCGGAACACTCGGGTTAAACTTGACGAGCCTAGCATGTACAGACATGGCCTCGGAACACAAGAGACCGAAAGGTCGAACATGAGTCATATAGTAGATATGATCAACATAAAGATGTTCACCATTGAAACCACCTCAACTCACGTGATGATCGGACTTGAGTTGGTGGATTTGGATCATGTTACACTCGAATGACCGGAGGGATGTCAATTTGAGTGGGAGTTTTTAAAGTAATATGATTAACTAAACTCATTATCTAGAACAATAGTCTAAGTTGTCTTTGCTATATTTATGTTGTAGATCATGGCTCGCGCAGTAGCACCCCTGAATTTTAATGCATTCCTAGAGAAAGCTAAGTTGAAAGATGATGGAAGTAACTTTGTGGACTGGGCCCGTAATCTAAGGATTATCCTTACGGCTTCCCAGAAGGCTTATGTCCTTGATGCACCGCTTGGTGATCCACCCGCTCCAGTTGAGTCTCTAGACGTTGTGAACGCCTGGCAGGCTCGTTCTGAAGATTACTCAATAGTTCAATGTGCAATATTGTATGGCTTAGAACCGGGACTTCAAAGACGTTTTGAACGTCATGGAGCATATGAGATGTTCCAGGAGTTGAAGTTTATCTTTCAGAAGAATGCCCGGATCGAGAGATATGAGATCTCCGATAAGTTCTATGCTTGCAAGATGGAGGAGAACGGGTCTATCAGTGATCACGTACTCAGAATGTCTGGGTACTCCACCCGTCTGGCTGAATTGGGGATGCCCCTTCCGCCAGAGGCTATCACTGACAGAGTTCTTCAATCATTGCCACCTAGCTACAAGAGCTTCGTGTTGAACTATAACATGCACGGGATGAACAAGTCAGTCGCCGAGCTGTTTGCGATGCTGAAAGTCGCTGAGTCTGAAATTCAGAAGGAGCATCAAGTGTTGATGGTCAATAAAACCACTAGTTTCAAGAAAAATGGCAAGGGTAAGAAGGGTAACTCCAAGAAGAGTGGCTAAGCAGTTGCTCCTCTCGTGAAGAAACCCAAGGCTGGACCCAAACCAGAAACTGTGTGCTTTCATTGCAAGGGAACTGGACACTGGAAGCGGAACTGCCCCAAGTATTTGACTGACAAGAAGGCGGCCAACAACAAACAAGGTATATATGATATACATGTTATTGATGTGTACCTTACCAACTCTCGTTGTAGTGCCTGGGTATTTGATACCGGTGCGGTTGCTCATATTTGCAACTCAAAACAGGAACTGCGGAATAGACGGAGGCTGGCAAAGGACGAAGTGACGATGCGCGTGGGAAATGGTTCCAAGGTTGATGTGATCGCCGTCGGCACGCTCGCTCTTCGATTACCATCGGGATTAGTGATGAACCTGAATAATTGTTATTTAGTGCCTGCGTTAAGCATGAACATTATATCTGGATCTTGTTTATTGCGAGATGGTTACTCATTTAAATCAGAGAATAATGGTTGTTCTATTTATATGAGTAATATCTTTTATGGTCATGCACCCGATGTGAGGGGTTTATTCTTATTGAATCTCGATAGTAATGATACACATGTTCATAACATTGATGCCAAAAGATGTAGAATTGATAATGATAATACCACTTTCTTGTGGCACTGCCGTTTAGGTCATATTGGCGTAAAACGCATGAGGAAGCTCCATGCTGATGGACTTTTGGAGTCACTTGATTTTGAATCACTTGACACATGTGAGCCATGCCTCATGGGCAAGATGACTAAAACGCCGTTCTCTGGAACAATGGAACGGGCAAGTGACTTATTGGAAATCATACATACTGATGTGTGCGGTCCGATGAGCATTGAGGCGCGCGGTGGTTATCGTTACTTTCTCACCTTCACTGATGACTTAAGTAGATATGGGTATATTTACTTAATGAAACACAAGTCTGAAACATTTGAAAAGTTCAAACAATTTCAGAGTGAAGTTGAGAATCATCGTAACAAGAAGATTAAATTCCTACGATCTGATCGAGGAGGAGAATATCCGAGTTATGAGTTTGGCAGTCACTTAAGAAAATGTGGAATTGTTTCACAACTAAACACCGCCTGGAACACCACAGCGTAATGGTGTGTCCGAACATCGTAATCGAACCTTATTGGATATGGTGCGATCTATGATGTCTCTTGCCGATTTGCCACTATCGTTTTGGGGTTATGCATTAGAGACAGCTGCATTCACTTTAAATAGGGCACCATCGAAATCCGTTGAGACGACGCCATATGAACTTTGGTTTGGCAAGAAGCCAAAGCTGTCGTTTCTTAAAGTTTGGGGATGTGATGCTTATGTCAAAAAGCTTCAGCCTGAAAAGCTGGAACCCAAAGCGGAGAAATGCGTCTTCATAGGATACCCAAAAGAGACAGTTGGGTATACCTTCTACCTCAGATCCGAAGGCAAAGTGTTTGTCGCTAAAAACGGAACATTTCTTGAGAAAGAGTTTCTCTCGAAAGAATTGAGTGGGAGGAAGATAGAACTTGATGAGGTTGTTGAACCTTTACTTCAACCTGAAAGTAGCGTAGCGCGGAAAGATGTTTCTGTAGAGCCTACAACAGCTGAAGAGGAAGTTAATGATGATGATCATGAAGCTTTGGATCAAGTTGCTATCGAACCTCGTAGGTCGACAAGGACACGTACTGCTCCTGAGTGGTACGGCAACCCTGTCTTAGAGGTCATGTTGTTAGACAACGATGAACCTACGAGCTATGGAGAAGCGATGATGGGCCCGAATTCCGAGAAGTGGTTAGAGGCCATGAAATCCGAGATGGGATCCATGTATGAAAACAAAGTGTGGACTTTGGAAGTATTACCTGAAGGGCGTAAGGCCATTCAGAACAAATGGATCTTTAAGAGGAAGACGGACGCGGACGGTAATGTCACCGTCTATAAAGCTCGACTTGTGGCAAAGGGTTTTTCACAAGTTCAAGGAGTTGACTACGATGAGACCTTCTCACCCGTAGCGATGCTTAAGTCCGTCAGAATCATGTTAGCAATAGCTGCCTTTTTCGATTATGAAATTTGGCAGATGGATGTCAAAACAGCGTTCCTTAACGGTTTCCTTAAGGAAGAGTTGTATATGATGCAACCAGAAGGTTTTGTCGATCCAGAGAATGCTGACAAAGTTTGCAAACTCCAGCGATCCATTTATGGACTGGTGCAAGCATCTCGGAGTTGGAATCTTCGCTTTGATGAGGTGATCAAAGCGTTCGAGTTTATACAAGTTTACGGAGAAGCTTGTATTTACAAGAAAGTGAGTGGGAGCTCTATAGCGTTTCTAATATTATATGTGGATGACATATTACTGATTGGAAACAATATAGAAATGTTGGAAAGCGTAAAGGAATATTTGAACAAGAGTTTTTCAATGAAGGACCTAGGAGAAGCTGTTTTCATATTAGGCATCAAGATCTATAGAGATAGATCAAGACGTTTAATAGGACTTTCACAAAGCACATACCTTGATAAGATTTTGAAGAAGTTCAAAATGGATCAGTCCAAGAAGGGGTTCTTGCCTGTTTTGCAAGGTGTGAAGTTGAGTAAGACTCAATGCCCAGTGACTGCAGAAGATAGAGAAAAGATGAGTGTCATCCCCTATGCTTCAGCCATAGGCTCTATCATGTATGCAATGCTGTGCACAAGACCCGATGTCAGCCTTGCCATAAGTATGGTCGGAAAGTTTCAAAGTGATCCAGGAATGGAACACTGGACGGCGGTCAAGAATATCCTGAAGTACCTGAAAAGGACTAAGGACATGTTTCTCGTTTATGGAGGTGATCAAGAGCTCGTCGTAAAAGGTTACGTCGATGCAAGCTTTGACACTGATCCGGATGACTCTAAGTCGCAAACCGGATACGTATTTATTCTTAATGGGGGTGCGGTTAGCTGGTGCAGTTCCAAGCAAAGCGTGGTAGCTGATTCTACTTGCGAAGCGGAGTACATCGCTGCCTCGGAGGCGGCGAAGGAAGGTGTCTGGATGAAGGAGTTCATGACAGATCTTGGAGTAGTGCCTAGTGCGCTTAACCCAATGACTCTGTTTTGTGATAATACTGGTGCCATTGCTCTAGCCAAGGAACCAAGATTTCACAAGAGGACCAGACACATAAAGCGACGTTTCAATTCCATCCGCGATTACATCAAGGAGGAGGACATAAATATTTGCAAAGTACACACGGATCTAAATGTTGCAGATCCGATGACTAAACCTCTTCCAAGGGCTAAACATGAACAACACCAGAACTGCATGGGTGTTCGATTCATTACAATGTAAATCACATAGTGATGTGAACTAGATTATTGACTCTAGTGCAAGTGGGAGACTGTTGGAAATATGCCCAAGAGGCAATAATAAATTGGTTATTATTATATTTCCTTGTTCATGATAATCGTTCATTATCCATGCTATAATTGTATTGATTGGAAACTCAAATACATGTGTGGGTACATAGACAACACTGTGTCCCTAGTAAGCCTCTAGTTGACTAGCTCGTTGATCAAAAGATGGTGAAGGTTTCCGAGCCATGGACATGAGATATCATTTGATAACGGGATCACATCATTAGGAGAATGATGTGATGGACAAGACCCAAACTAAGAACGTAGCATTTGATCGTGTCAGTTTATTGCTATTGTTTTCTGCATGTCAAGTATCTGTTCCTATGACCATGAGATCATGCAACTCCCTGACATCGGAGGAGTACCTTGTGTGTATCAAACGTCGCAACGTAACTGGGTGACTATAAAGGTTCTCTACAGGTATCTCCGAGGGTGTCTGTTGGGTTGGCATGGATCAAGACTGGGATTTGTCACTCCGTGTGACGGAGAGGTATCTCAGGGCCCACTCGGTAATACAACATCACAATGAGCCTTGCAAGCAATGTGACTAAAGTGTTAGCCACGAGATCTTGTATTACGGAACGAGTAAAGAGACTTGCCGGTAACGAGATTGAACTAGGTATAGAGATACCGACGATCGAATCTCGGGCAAGTAACATACCGAAGAACAAAGGGAACAGCATACGGGATTAACTGAATCCTTGACATAGAGGTTCGACCGATAAAGATCTTCGTAGAATATGTAGGAGCCAATATGGGCATCCAGGTCCCGCTATTGGTTATTGATCGTAGAGGTGTCTCGGTCATGTCTACATAGTTCTCGAACCCGCAGGGTCTACACACTTAACGTTTGCTGACGATTAGTATAGTTGAGTTATTTTGTTGGTGATCGAAGGTTGTTCGGAGTCCCGGATAAGATCCCGGACATGACGAGGATCTCCGGAAGAGTCCGGAGGTAAAGATTGATATATGGGATAATAGTGTTTGGTCTCCGGAAGGGTTCCGGAATTCACCGGAAGGGGTTCCGGATGTTTCCCGAAATGTTCGGGTACGAGAACACTTTATTTGGGCCAAGGGGTAAAGCCCACGAGGCTTAGGCAAGGTGCAAAAGGAAGTTTTGCTGGCGTCTGGGGTGGTACTACCGCTTATCGTAAGCGGTACTACCGCTACAGGCGGTACTACCGCTTATCGTAAGCGGTACTACCGCTACAGGCGGTAATACCGCTTATCGTAAGCGGTACTACCGCTACAGGCGGTACTACCGCTTGTACGCGATACTGCCGGAATCCGAGTTGGACTCTTTCCGTGCGGGCCAAACCGACCTTGTGCGGGCAAAACCGACCTTGTGGAGGTTTTCTCTCCTAGTTTAGACCCCAGGGCTCAACATATAAATAGAGGGGCAGGGCTAGCACACGGGACACATTAAGATTTCCCAAGCCGTGTGTTGGCAACCCTAACCCTCTAGTTCTCCCATCATAATCTCCGTAGTGCTTGGCGAAGCCCTGCAGAGATTGTTCCTCACCACCATCACCACGCCGTCGTGCTGCCGGAACTCATCTACTACTTCATCATCGCTCACTGGATCGAGGAGGTGAAGGCGTCAACAAGCCGTACGTGTGTTGAACGCGGAGGTGCCGTCCGTTCGGCACTAGTTCGTGATCGGATCGAGGGACGACTTGCGATTTGGATCGCGGAGACGTTCGACTACATCAACCGCGTTTCTTAACGCTTCCGCTTAGCGATCTACAAGGGTATGTAGATTCACTCTCCCTCTCGTAGATGCTCATCACCATGGATAGATCTTGTGTGTGCGTAGGAAATTTTTTGTTTCCCATGCAACGTTCCCCAACAAAAGGTCCTTCTCCCGCGCGGGAGCTTAGACCTTTAGTCCCGGTTGGAGCCACCAACCAGGACTAAAGGTCTCCTTTTTGGCGGCTCAAATTCCGCGCGGGAAGGAACCTTTAGTCCCTGTTGGTGAGACCAACCGGGACTAATGGTGGATTTTCTCTTTTCTGTTTTGTTTTTCTAAACATAACAGTTTCTGTTTTTAGATTTTGAATAACTGTTAGGATATTTAGAGTTTTTGAATGAATCTTTTTGCTTTAGGTCCAAAAAATTATAAACTTTCTGTTAGTGCCAGTAGTTTTCAAATATTAATAGTTTAAATTTAAATTCTTTGAAATTTGTGTGAATCACTAGTTTGTGAATAACTTTAGTTTAAAAATAGATTTTTGAGTGATTGTTTTTCCTGCTGTTTAATATTAGTATGTTTTATCAGTATGTTCAATTTGGGAATTTTTAGGATATTTTAAATAGGTGTTTTAATAAAAAACAGATTATGTTTAACTCTTTTAGTTTTATACCTTTTTCCTTTGATTCTGTTTTTGGGAATTTTTAGTTTCTCTTTTCTTGTTATTCTTTTGCCAAATTATATTATTTTTCGGTTAGTTAACATGAGGAGTTTTAATTTTCATTTTGAAGAAATTATTTGACAGATTCAATTTTACAGAATGAAATTACTTCTTGTAAAATGCATAACAATTTGAAAACTAAACCAAATGAGCTGGACATAATTGCATTGATTAAATCCTCACAAATCATGTTTCAAATGCCAAAATGACCTAGCTCTTACAAAGATTCCGGCGTCAGAAGGGGGTAGCAAAGTGAAACTATTTGCTTGCTTGTGTTAGGGTAACCCCTAGGAACACCCAAAACACATGTATACCCTAGAGAGAAAGTGATGACGGTGAAGCCTGTCACATCCCAGAGTTGGATCTTGGGGTATAAGACATTTTCTTCACGTATGTCCCTTGCTTATGATTGCACCGTAACCATGGAGAATCTTGATCATTCAACAGGATGCTTGGGTCAGTGTTCACTTTGAAGGGAGGAATTTCATCAACCTTATTATAATCTTCTGACATGTCTGTCTTGTCCTCCACTCCCACGATGTTTCTTTTCCCGGAAAGAACTATGTGGCGCTTTGGCTCATCGTATGATATACTCGCTTCCTTATCTTTTCTTTTTCTAGGTTTGGTAGACATGTCCTTCACATAGAAAACCTGAGCCACATCATTGGCTAGGACGAATGGTTCGTCTATGTACCCAAGATTGTTGAGATCCACTGTTGTCATCCCATACTGCGTGTCTACCTTTACCCCGCCTCCTGTCAGATTGACCATTTGCACCAAAACAAAGGGACCTTAAAAGAACGTCCATAGTCAAGTTCCCATATCTCCTCTATGTAACCATAAATATGTGTCCTTTTTCCAATTATTGTATGTTGCAGCAAAGCGGAGACCACTGTTTTGGTTGGTGCTCTTTTGATCCTGGTCGATCGTGTAAAATGTATTCCCATTTATCTCGTATCCTTGGAAAGTCAATATAGTCGAAGATGGTGACTTGGCTAACAAGTACAACTCATCTCCAACAGTGGTGTTATTCATGAGATGTGTTTGCAACCAACCGCCGAAAGTCGCCATGTGTGTACGTTTAATCAATGAGACAGACTGCTCCGGGTTCTTGGAGCGTACAATATCCATGTGTTCCTCCATATACGGAGCCACCAAGGTGGAATTTTGTATAATTGTGTAGTGTGCTTGAGTGAAAGAATGCCCGTCCATACTTATTACTTCTTTCTTTCCTAGCGTGCCTTTTCCACTCAGTCTACCCTCATGCCGCGATTGAGGAACACCAATCGGCTTAAGGTCAGGAATAAAGTCAACACAAAACTCAATAACCTCCTCTGTTCCATAGCCCTTGGAGATGCTTCCTTCTGGCCTAGCACGGTTATGAACATATTTCTTTAAGACTCCCATGAACCTCTCAAAGGGGAACATATTGTGTAGAAATGACCCAGAATGGTAATCTCTTCGACTAGGTGAACTAGGACATGCGTCATAATATTGAAGAAGGATGGTGGGAACACCAACTCGAAACTGACAAGACATTGGTCCAAATCATTCTGTAACCTTGGTAGGATTTCTGGCTCGATTACCTTCTGAGAAATTGCATTGAGGAATGCACATAGCTTGACAATGGCTAATCGAACATTTTATGGTAGAAGCCCCCTCAATGCAACCGGAGGCAATTGCGTCATAATCACGTGGCAGCCATGAGACTTTAGGTTCTGGAATTTTTTTCTCTACCATATTTATTTTTCCCTTTTATATTTGACGAGAAGCCAAACGGGACCTTCATACTGCTCAGGCATTCAAAAAGATTTCCTTCTCTGCTTTGGTAAGAGCGTAGCTGGCAGGACGTTCATACTGCTTTGGATGCATGCCGTCTTTTTCGTTCATACGTTGCTGGTCCTACCGTGCCTCCGATGTATCTTTTGTCTTCCCAAACATGCCCAGGAAGCCTAGCAGGTTCACGCAAAGATTCTTCGTCACGTGCATCACGTCGATTGCATAGCGGACCTCTAGGACTTCCCAATAGGGTAGCTCCCAAAATATAGATTTCTTCTTCCACATGGGGGCGTGTCCGTTAGCGTGATTCGGAACAGATTGACCGCCAGGACCCTTCCCAAAGATTACTTTTAAATCCTTGACCATATCAAATATATCATCACCAGTACGGTGGCCAAGCTTCTTCCGATGATCTGTCTCACCTTTGAAATGCTTGCCTTTCTTTCTTAAGAGATGCCTGATCGGAAGAAATCGACGATGTCCCAGGTACACAACCTTCTTACATTTATCCAAATATATACCTTCACTCTCATCTAAATAGTGCGTAAATGCATTGTATCCCTTGTTTGTCTGTCCTGAAAGGTTACTAAGAGCAGGCCAATCATTGATGGTTACAAACAGCAACGCTCGCAGGTCAAATTCCTCCTGTTTGTGCTCATCCCACACACGTACACCTTTTTTATCTCACAACTGTAAAATTTCTTCAACTAATAGCCTTAGGTACACATCAATGTCATTGCCGGGTTGCTTAGGGCCTTGGATGAGCACTGGCATCATAATGAACTTCCGCTTCATGCACAACCAGGGAGGAAGGTTGTAGATACATAGAGTCACATGCCAGGTGCTATGACTGCAGCTCTGCTCCCCAAAAGGATTTATGCCATCTGTACTTAGAGCAAATCATAAGTTTCTTGCGTCATCTGCAAAGTCTGGGAAGTCCCTCTCGATTTTTCTCCACTGCGACCCATCAGCGGGTTGACTTCTCCCGTGACCTCAAGAACAAAGGTAACTACTCACAAATAATAATCATGCTCAAGATCAGAGGGGTATTGAATAGCATAATGGATCTGAACATATAATCTTCCACCGAATAAACCATATAGTAATCAACACTACTGGTCACCCACATGTACCAATCTGAGGTTCTGGTACAAAGATTGAACACAAGAGATGAACTAGGGTTTGAGAGGAGATGGCGCTTTTGAAGATGTTGATGAAGATTGGCCTCCCAAAGATGAGAGGGGTGTTGGTGACGACGATGGCTTCGATTTCCCCCTCCGGGAGGGAAGTTCCCCCGACGGAATCGCTCCGTCGGAGGGCAATAGTGCTCCTGCCCAAGTTCCGCCTCGAGACAGTGGCGCTTCGTCCCGAAAGTCCTCCTCTTAGTTTTTCTAGGTCAAAAGTGATTATATACTAGAAGATGGGCACCGGAGGTGGGCCGAGGTGGGCACAACCCACCAGGGCGTGCCCAGGGGGGCCTGGCGCGCCCTGGTGTCTTGTGCCCACCAGGGTGGCCGCCTCCGGTAGTTCTTTGCTCCAATATTTTTTATTAATTCCAAAAATAATCTCTGTAAAGTTTCAGGTCCATTGGAGATGTGTAGAATAGGTATCTTTGATGTGCTTTTTTCAGGTCCGGAATTCCAATTGCCGGTATTCTCCCTCTTTGTGTAAATCTTGCATATTATGGGAGAAAAGGCATTAGAATCACTCCCTAAAGCATTATTATTCAACAAAACATAATAAATAACAGTAGGAAATCATGATGCAAAATGGATGTATCAACCCCCCCAAGCTTAGACCTCGCTTGTCCTCAAGCGAAAAGCCGAAATTGAAAAGCATGTCCACATGGTTTGAGAGAGAGAGAGAGGTGTCGATAAAAACAAAATACGAACATAGAAGCATGATGCTTATTATCATAACAGCAACAAACTCTATCATAAAACTTATTCATATACTTTCATCATATAACTTCTCATGCACAAGTAACAATTCATCACAACATAGAAGTATAAAGCATAAACCTTATTGAAAACCAACAAACTATGTTCTCAGTCAGCTTTGCAACTACAATTTATCATATTTTCAGGAAGGGTCTCATGTCGGAGCCTTTTGGCGGCTCCACATAATCAACCATCATTTAGTCTTCTATGATTGCTAACACTCACAGCATACCCATGAGCAAAAAGTTTCAACCGGACACATAGGAAGATAGGGGCTTATAGTTTCGCCTCCCAACGTGTTCACCTCAAGGGTGATGTCAACAATAATAACTCATGCCCACCCATATCCAACTTGATATATGTGCCTAGATAACCCCTTCGCAGAGGGAAGCAGAGGTTGTCATGCGCTTTTTGGTTTGTATGCTGAGGGAGTCCTGGTTTAAGGGGTCCTCGGATAGCCGACCTGTTTCTCATGGGCCGAACTATGTGGGCCACTGGATAAGCATTGGGTGATCAAGGGCCCCGTCGCCAAGGTGGAAGTTTCAAGGAGCCATGGCGTGTCCTCCAAGTAATCGACATTAGATAGGCATGTTTTTTCCTTTGATGTGCAACCGACTATGTGTAAGCCCTAGGTACCCTCGACGTCTATATAAGCCGGAGGGTTTTAGGCTGTAGGGGAAGAGAGAACTCATCTAGGGTTTAGCTATTCGATCTCGAGGTAGATCAACTCTGTAACCCTTATACCATCAATATAATCAAGCAGGACGTAGGGTATTACCTCCATAGGAGGGCCCGAACCTGGGTAAACATCGTCTCCCTCGTCTCCTGTTACCATTGATTCTAGTCTCACAGCTCAGGACCCCCTACCCGAGATCCGCCGGTTTTGACACCGACATTGGTGCTTTCATTGAGAGTTCCGCTGTGATCGCCGAAGGAATCGATGGCTCGCCTTGTCACAAGCAACGAGATCTGCACCCAGGGGACTCTCTCCCCGGATCAGATCCTCGCAAGCGGCGACATCTCGTCGCACGCTTACCAGATCGGCCACCTAGGCCAGATCGGAAACTTCTCCCCCGATCAAGGAATCAGGTTCGGAACCCTAGAGTTCGTCGCTGATTCACGGGGAGAACTCGTCTGGATAGAACCCTCGACTCCTACGGAGGAGCCCGCAGATCCCGACGCCTCGACGCCAAAGACATCGGGCCCCGCCTCCGATGATGAGGTCGCTATCCCTGGGCCGTCTGGACCGCCCAATCCGGTCGTTGTGACCGGGTCTACCATGGTTAAACAGGACCCAGGTCCGTTTTCGTGCGACTCCGGAACTGCGACGCCGCATACCGACCCCACTCGCTTCAGCGACACGCATCCTACCATCGCCTCGTTTCTGAACGAGCTATTTGATCGGATCGAGACCATGCGTATGGCTGATGACCAGATCCCGGTCTATGACCGGCTCGGGCTTAAACCCGACGATAGGGAGATTCACGTCCCCACGGTCACCCACCTTATTGCCACCGTCGAGTGTCCGGCTGGGGGCTCGCCCCCCAGCGATCAGAATTAAAAACGGTTTATACCCCAGTCTCCGATCACCAAGACCTCACCTACAACCCAGACTCTGGAGTTCGCTCCGGAAACAGACCGGCATCGGTCCCTGACCTGTCGCACAGTTCGGAGTCCGTGATTCCGAACTCCCACCGTAGCGTGGAGTTAAATCTTTTCCCACCCACCTCCCAAGCCGATCACTCAAGCATCACAGCAGAGCCCAAGTCTTCGGACTTACGGGACGTTAAGCAGTTATCAGGAGAGTCGATTCATCATTACTGGGCTAGACTCCTCCTCGCTAGAAACAAAGTACGGGGCCTCAGTGATCAAGAGATAATGGCAACCTTCAATCGCAACTGCCATGACGAAGGGATTCTCAACGCCCTGTCTCGTCGGCACATTCGTGACTTCACCGAGCTGTCAGATCTGGTACAAAAATATTGTGCCATGGAAAGCGCTTGGCAAGCCGAACGACTGTTTTCGGAACCAACCTTTACCGAATACCCTAGAGGAGATCGGAAAAAGAGGATACCTTCGAAGCGGCCAGCCAGACTCGAACTTGCCAAAAAGAGAAACAGGCCCCTTTCAGGGGTCAGTACCGTCCTTGATGGACTATTGGATAAACCATGCCCTATACACTCCGTATTGCTTAACACAGCTCCGACTCACAGCCTTAGAGCTTGCTGGGTCGTCAGGCAGATCGCAAAAAGCGGTGAAGCCATTCTTGAGGCACTACCGCCGAACAGGCGCTCCACATCACCACCAGAATACAACGCCGAAGTCCTGACGATCTACGAAACGTTCCCTCAAGGAACAGGAGGAAAAGAGTTCTTAAAGAACTCGAGCAGATATATCAGGTGGCAGCAACAAGTGCATGGGCAAACATACCCATTACCTTCGGAGATACTGACCGACCAGCCATTCTTCCCGGTCATTCGCCGGCCGCACTAGTCCTGAACCCCATCATCGATGGCTTCAAGTTACACAAGGTGCTAATGGACGGCGGCAGTGGTTTAAACCTGATCTATGAAGATACCCTAGAAAAAATGCAGTTCGACCGATTTCGCATCGAGCATAGCAACACAACTTTCTGGGGAATCATCCCGGGGAAAGAGGCGCGCTGCTCAGGATGTATCGTCCTGGACGTAGTGTTCAGCACGCCCGAAAACTACCGATCCGAAGAACTCCTCTTCCATATCGTGCCCTTCCCTAGCGGCTACCACGCCCTATTGGGACGTGACGCCTTCACAAAATTCCAGGCTATACCACATTACGGGCATATGAAACTTAAGATGCCAGGACCAAACGGGGTGATCACAACCGCCAGCGATCCGAATATAGCCCTTTGGGCCGAAAACAAAACAGTAGCGCTTGCCCTCGAGGCTCTAGTTGAGACCTTTGCTGCAGAAGAGCTGACCGCACTTCGGTCAACAGTAGACAAGGACGATGTGATCCTCAGCAAAAGACCCAAAACCACGTCCTTTAAACCGGCAAAGGAAATCGTTAAATTTCAGGTGCACCCGACGGACCCCAATAAGACAGCGTCCATCGGAGCTCAGCTCGATCCCATAGTGGACGAAGTGCTACGAACATTCTTACGAGAAAACTGGGACATCTTCGCCTGACATCCTTCTGATATGCCCGGAATTCCACGGCGGCTGGCAGAACATAGTCTGAACATAATCACAGGCTTTATGCCTGTCAAGCAGACTCTGCGCAGCTTTTCCGAGCTCAAACGACAAGCTATGGGTGAAGAATTAGCTAAACTGCTAGAGGCCAGATTCATTCGGGAGATTAAGCACCCCGAATGGTTGGCAAACCTGGTTATGGTACCAAAGAAAGATAAATCCTGGCGGCTGTGCATCGACTTTAAAGACCTCAACAAGGCCTGCCCTAAGGACCCTTTCCCCCTACCACGCATAGACCATATTATTGATGCCACAGCCGGACATGACTCGTTGTGTTTCCTCGACGCTTATTCCGGATACCATCAGATTAAAATGAAGGAATCCGATCAAGCGGCAACCACATTCATCACCCCTTACGGGCCATTCTGCTTCAACACGATGCCCTTCGGGCTTAAAAACGCTGGGGCTATGTACCAGCGCATGATCCAGACTTGTCTAGCAAAACAAGTCGGTAAAACAGTCGAGGCAAACGTGGACTGCTACTTCTTGATCATGCGTTGGTTTTCCCTTGAAGAGGAAAGGGTGATGCAGCAAAGTAGATAAGTATTTCCCTCAGTTGTTGAGAACCAAGGTATCAATCCAGTAGGAGATACAAGCAAGTCCCCAATAGATGTACCTACACAAAGAATCAAACACTTGCACCCAACGCTATAAAGGGGTTGTCAATCCCTTCACGGTTACTTGCAAGGATGAGATCTGATAGAGATAGATAGATAGGATTGCGAAAAGTAAACTAAAAGTAAAAAGATTGCAGCAAGATAATTTTGGTATTTTTGGTTTATAGATCTGAAAATATAATATGGAAAATAGACCCGGGGGCCATAGGTTTCACTAGAGGCTTCTCTCATGAAGGCAAATAATACGGTGGGTGAACAAATTACTGTCGAGCAATTGATAGAAAAGCGAATAATTATGAAGATATCCAAGGCAATGATTATGCATATAGGCATCACGTCCGTGTCAAGTAGACCGAAACGATTCTGCATCTACTACTATTACTCCACACATCGACCGACTCCTGCCTGCATCTAGAGTATTAAGTTCATGAAGAACAGAGTAACGCATTAGGTAAGATGACATGATGTAGAGGGATAAATTCAAGCAATATGATGAAAACCCCATCTTTTTATCCTCGATGGCAACAATACAATACGTGCCTCGCTACCCCTACTTTGTCACTGGGTGAGGACACCGCAAGATTGAACCCAAAACTAAGCACTTCTCCCATTGCAAAAATTACCAATCTAGTTGGCCAAACCAAACCAATAACTCGAAGAGACTTGCAAATATATGAAATCATGCATATAAGAATTCAGAGAAGATTCAAATAATATTCATAGATAATCTGAACATAAACCCACAATTCATCGGATCTCGACAAACACACCGCTAAAGAGTATTACATCGGATAGATCTCCATGAAGATCATGAAGAACATGGTATTGAAGAACAAAGAGGGAGACGAAGCCATCTAGCTACTAGCTATGGACCCGAAGGTCTGTGGTAAACTACTCACGCATCATCGGAGGGGCAATGGAGTTGATGTAGATGCCCTCCGTGATCGAATCCCCCTCCGGCAGATTACCGGAAAAGGCTCCAAGATTGGATCTCATGGGAACAGAGGCTTCCGGCGGCGGAAAAGTATTTTCGTGGCTCTCTTTAGTATCCAGGGAATATTTGGGAATTTATAGGACGAAGAATAGGGTTATGAGGGCTGCCGTGGGGCCACAAGCCAGGGGCCGCGCCCCTGTGGCTTGTCGCCACACGGCGGCTCTCCTGCCTTCATCTCCAAGTCTTCTGGGTTGCTTCTGGTCCAAGAAAAATCATTCCGAAGATTTTATTCCGTTTGGACTCTGTTTAATATTTCTTATCTGCAATACTCAAAAACAAGGAAAAAACAGAAACTGGCACTAGGCTCTAGATTAATAGGTTAGTCCCAAAAATAATATAAAATAGAATATTAATGCATATAAAACATCCAAAACAGATAATATAATAGCATGGAACAATCAAAAATTATAGATACGTTGGAGACGTATCAAGCATCCCCAAGCTTAATTCCTGCTCGTCCTCGAGTAGGTAAATGATAAAAACAGAATTTTTGATGTGGAATACTACCTAACATATTTATCCATGTAATATTCTTTATTGTGGCATGAATATTCAGATCCATAACATTCAAAACAAAAGTCTAATATTGACATAAAAAAAGTAATACTTCGAGCATACCAACAAGGCAATTGTGTCCTTTCGAAATAACATGGCCTTAGAAAGTTATCCCTACAAAATCATATGGTCTGGCTATGCTCCATCTTCCCCACACAAAGTATCTAAATCACGCACAACCCCGATGACAAGTCAAGCAATTGTTTCACACTTTTTATGTTCTCAAACCTTTTAAACTCTCACGCAATACATGAGCGTGAGCCATGGATATAGCACTATAGGTGGAATAGAATATGGTGGAGGTTGTGAGGAAAAAGGAGAAGATAGTCTCACATCAACTAGGCGTATCAACGGGCTATGGAGATGCCCATCAATAGATATCAATGTGAGTGAGTAGGGATTGCCATGCAACGGATGCACTAGAGCTATAAGTGTATGAAAGACTCAAAAAGAAACTAAGTGGTTGTGCATATGATGAAAAATTCCACTAGCTATATGAAAGTGACAAAATAGGAGACTCTCTATCATGAATATCATGGTGCTTCTTTGAAGCACAAGTGTGGAAAAAGATAGTAGCATTGTCCCTTCTCTCTTTCTCTCATTTTTTTGTGGGCATCTTTGGCCTTTTTTTTTTATTATTTGGGCTTCGCTGGCCTCTTTTATTATTTGTAAAGTCTGGAGACTCATCCCAACTTGTGAGGGATTCATAGTTTCCATCATCCTTTTCTCTCACGGGACAGATGCTCTAATAATGAAAATCATCACACTTTTATTTACTTACAACTCGATACCTAGAACAAAACATGACTCTATATGAATGCTTACGAATGCAAGGCAATATGAAAATGATGGTGCATGTCATGAAAAACGGAACGGTGGAAGTTGCATGGCAATATATCTCGGAATGGCTATGGAAATGCCATAATAGGTAGGTATGGTGGCTGTTTTGAGGAAATATATGGTGGTTGTTTTGAGGAAATATATGGTGGCTGTTTTGAGGAAGGTGGGTTTGATGCACCGGCGAAAGTTGCGCGGTACTAGAGAGGCTAGCAAAGGTGGAAGGGTGAGAGTTCGTATAATCCATGGTCTCAACATTAGTCATAAAGAACTCACATACTTATTACAAAAGTCTATTAGTTATCGAAGCAAAGTATTAGACGCGTGCTCCTAGGGGAGAGGTTGGTAGGAGTTAACCATCGCGCGCTCCCGACCCTCACACAAAGGTTGACAATCATTAAACAAATCATGCTCCGACTTCGTTACATAACGGTTCACCATACGTGCATGCTACGGGAATCACAAACTTCAACACAAGTATTTCTCCAATTCACAACTACTCACTAGCATGACTCTCATATTACCATCTCTATATCTCAAAACTATATGCAAGGAATCAAACTTCTCATAGTATTCAATGCACTTTATATGAACGTTTTTATTATATCCCTCTTGGATGCCCATTATATTAGGACTAAATTCATAACCTAAACCAATTACCATGCTATTTAAAGACTCTCAAAATAATATAAGTGAGGTACGAGAGTTCAATAATTTCTATAAAATATAACACCACCGTGCTCTAAAAAGATATAAGTGAAGCACTAGAGCTACATTGCCTAGCTCAAAAGATATAAGTGAAGCACATAGAGTATTCTAATAAATTCATGATTCAGCGTGTCTCTCTCAAAAGATGTGTGCAGCAAGGATGATTGTGGCAAACTAAAAATCAAAGACTCATATCATACAAGACGCTCCAAGCAAAACACATATCATGTGGTGAATAAAAATATAGCCTCAAGTAAATTTACCGATGGATTGAAGACGAAAGAGGGGATGCCTTCCGGGGCATCCCCAAGCTTAGGCTTTTTGGTATCCTTGAATATGGCTTGGGGTTCCTTGGGCATCCCCAAGCTTAGGCTCTTGCCACTCCTTATTCCATAGTCCATCAAATCTTTACCCAAAACTTGAAAACTTCACAACACAAAACTCAACAGAAAACTCATGAGATCCGTTAGTATAAGAAAAATAAATCACCACTTTAGGTACTGTTGTGAACTCATTCTTTATTTATATTGGTGTAATATCTACTTTATTACAACTTCTCCATGGTTCATACCCCCCGATACAACCCATAGATACATCAAAATAAGCAAACAACACAAAGAAAACAGAATCTGTCTAAAACAGAACAGTCTGTAGCAATCTATAGACTTCGAATACTTCTGTAACTCCAAAAATTCGAAAAAATTAGGAAAATCAGGAAAATTTGTATATCAATCTTGTGTAAAAACTTCAGATCAAAAGCACGTTCCAGTGAATTCACAAAATTCCTGGACTGAGAGCAAAAGTTTCTGTTTTTCAGCAAAATCAAATCACAAACACCGTAGACCATCCCAAAGGTCTTACTTGGCTCAAACACTAATTTAAACAAGAAAACACAATTATTACAGAGGTAATAATGTGTGGAAAACTCAAAAACATAAGCAAAAACAAGAGAATAAAAATAAAATTGGGTTGCCTCCCAACAAGCGCTATTGTTTAACGCCCCTAGCTAGGCATAACGCAATAGATCTAGGTATTGTCATCTTTGGTATGCAATCCATAAGTAGCTCTCATAATAGATTCATAAGGTAATTTTACTTTCTTTCTGGGAAAGTGTTCCATGCCTTTCCTTAATGGAAATTTGAATCTAATATTTCCTTCCTTCATATCAATAATTGCACCAATCGTTCTAAGGAAAGGTCTACCAAGAATAATAGGACATGTAGGATTGCAATCTATATCAAGAACAATGAAATCTACGGGCACATAATTCCTATTTGCAACAATAAGAACATCATTAATCCTTCCCATAGGTTTCTTTATAGTGGAATCCGCAAGATGCAAATTTAAGGAGCAATCATCAAACACGGAAACCTAGCACATCACATAAAGTTTTTGGAATCGTGGAAACGCTAGCACCCAAATCACACAAAGCATGGCACTCATAATCTTTAATCTTAATCTTAATAGTAGGTTCCCACTCATCATAAAGCTTCCTAGGTATAGAAACTTCCAACTCAAGTTTTTCTTCAAAAGATTTCATCATAGCATCCACGATATGTTTAGTAAAAGCTTTGTTTTGATTATAAGCATGAGGAGAATTCAACATGGATTGCAACAAGGAAATACAATCAATCAAAGAACAACTATCATAATTAAAGTCCTTGAAATCCAAAAGAGTGGGTTCATTGCTAATTAAAGTTTTGACCTCTTCAATCCCACTTTTATCAATCTTAGAATTAAGATCTATAAACTCCGAAGCATTGGGAGGCCTTTTAATTAAAGTTGACTTATCTCCAGTCCCATCTTTATCAAGATTTGTTTTATAAAACAAAGAATCAATAGGAGTCACATCAATCACTTTAAGATCTTCATCAATATTATCATGAGAACGCACTTTTTCAAGCCATTCACGCTTAGCACGTATTCTAGCGGTTCTTTCCTTACACTCATCAATAGAAATTCTCATAGCTTTTAAAGACTCATTAATATCATGCTTGGGTGGAATAGATCTAATTTTCAAAGAATCAATCTCAAGAGAAATTCTATCAACGTTCCTAGCCAAATCATCAATCTTGAGCAATTTTTCTTCAATCATAGCATTGAAACCCTTTTGCGAACTAATAAATTCTTTAATATTATTCTCAATATCAGAGGGCATCTTATTATAATTTCCATAAGAATTGTTGTAGGAACTAACATAATTATTATAGGAATTACTAGGAAACGGCCTAGGATTGAAATTACCTCTATACGCGTTATTACCAAAATTATTCCTATCAACGAAATTCACATCCATAGATTCATTATTATTTCCAATCAAAGAAGACAAAGGCATATCATTAGGATCAATAGGAGCACTCCTACTAGCAAACAATTTCATCAATTCATCCATCTTTTCACTCAAAGTATTTATTTCTTCAATAGCATGCACTTTTTTTTACTAGTAGGAGATCTTTCGGTATGCCATTGAGAGTAAATTGCCATAATATTATCTAGGAGTTTAGTAGCTTCTCCTAATGTGATTTCCATAAAAGTACCACCCGCGGAGGAATCTAAAAGATTTCTAGAAGTAAAATTCAATCCCGCATAGAAAATTTGTATAATCATCCATAAACTCAAACCATGTGCGGGGCAATTTCTAATCATTAATTTCATCCTCTCCCAAGATTGTGCAACATGCTCATGATCAAGTTGCTTAAAATTCATTATATCGTTCCTAAGGGAGATGATCTTAGCGGGCGGAAAGTACTTGGAAATAAAAGCATCTTTACACTTATTCCATGAATCAATACTATTTTTAGGCAAAGATGAAAACCAAGTTTTAGCACGATCTCGTAGTGAGAACGGAAATAGCTTCAATTTAACAATATCATTATCCACATCTTTCTTCTTTTGCATATCACACAACTCAACGAAAGTATTTAGATGGGATGCTGCATCTTCATTGGAAAGGCCAGAAAATTGTTCTTTCATAACAAGATTAAGCAAAGCAGCATTGATTTCATAAGATTCCACACTAGTGGCGGGAGCAATTGGAGTACTAATAAAATCATTATTATTAGTATTGGAAAAGTCACACAACTTGGTATTCTCTTGAGTCATCGTGACAAAGCAAGCAATCTAGCACACAAGCAAACGAAAAGCAAACGAAAAGACGAACAGAAGAAGGGCGAATAAAAAGGCAAATCTTTTCGAAAATCGTTTTAGAAGTGGGGGAGAGGAAAACGAGAGGAAAATGGCAAATAAAGTAAATGCAAGAGATGAGTTTGTGATGGGTACTTGGTAGGCTTGATGTAGATCTCCCCGGCAACGGCGCCAGAAATCCTTCTTGCTACTTCTTGGGCATGCGTTGGTTTTCCCTCGAAGAGGAAAGGGTGATGCAGCAAAGTAGATAAGTATTTCCCTCAGTTGTTGAGAACCAAGGTTTCAATCCAGTAGGAGATACAAGCAAGTCCCCAATAGATGTACCTACACAAAGAATCAAACACTTGCACCCAACGCTATAAAGGGGTTGTCAATCCCATCACGGTTACTTGCAAGGATGAGATCTGATAGAGATAGATAGATAGGATTGCGAAAAGTAAACTAAAAGTAAAAAGATTGCAGCAAGATATTTTTGGTATTTTTGGTTTATAGATCTGAAAATATAATATGGAAAATAGACCCGTGGGCCATAGGTTTCAATACAGGCTTCTCTCATGAAGGCAAATAATACGGTGGGTGACCAAATTACTGTCGAGCAATTGATAGAAAAGCGAATAATTATGAAGATATCCAAGGCAATGATTATGCATATAGGCATCACGTCCGTGTCAAGTAGACCGAAATGATTCTGCCTTTACTACTATTACTCCACACATCGACCGACTCCTGCCTGCATCTAGAGTATTAAGTTCATGAAGAACAGAGTAACGCATTAGGTAAGATGACATGATGTAGAGGGATAAACTCAAGCAATATGATGAAAACCCCATCTTTTTATCCTCGATGGCAACAATACAATACGTGCCTCGCTACCCCTACTTTGTCACTGGGTGAGGACACCGCAAGATTGAACTCAAAACTAAGCACTTCTCCCATTGCAAGAATTACCAATCTAGTTGGCCAAACCAAACCAATAACTCGAAGAGACTTGCAAAGATATGAAATCGTGCATATAAGAATTCAGAGAAGATTCAAATAATATTCATAGATAATCTGAACATAAACCAACAATTCATCGGATCTCGACAAACACACCGCAAAAGAGTATTACATCAGATAGATCTCCATGAAGATCATGAAGAACATGGTATTGAAGAACAAAGAGAGAGAAGAAGCCATCTAGCTACTAGCTATGGACCCGAAGGTCTGTGGTTAACTACTCACGCATCATCGGAGGGGCAATGGAGTTGATGTAGATGCCCTCCATGATCGAATCCCCCTCCGGCAGATTATCGGAAAAGGCTCCAAGATTGGATCTCACGGGAACAGAGGCTTCCGGCGGCGGAAAAGTATTTTCGTGGCTCTCTTTAGTATCCAGGGAATATTTGGGAATTTATAGGCCGAAGAATAGGGTTAGGAGGGCTGCTGTGGGGCCACAAGCCAGGGGGCGCCCCCCTAGGGCGCGCCCCTGTGGCTTGTCGCCACATGGCGGCTCTCCTGCCTTCATCTCCAAGTCTTCTGGGTTGCTTCTGGTCCAAGAAAAATCATTCCGAAGATTTTATTCCGTTTGGACTCCGTTTAATATTCCTTATCTGCAATACTCAAAAACAAGGAAAAAACAGAAACTGGCACTAGGCTCTAGATTAATAGGTTAGTCCCAAAAATAATATAAAATAGCATATTAATGCATATAAAACATCCAAAACAGATAATATAATAGCATGGAACAATAAAAAATTATAGATACGTTGGAGACGTATCATGGACGACGTGGTAATCAAAACCAAACACGTCAGCCATTTGATCGACGACCTAAGGCAAACCTTTGCCAGCCTACACGAGTACGATATACGACTCAATCCGGAGAAATGCGTATTCGGAGTTCCCGCTGGTAAATTGCTCGGATTCATCGTCTCCCATAGAGGAATAGAAGCGAATCCGGCTAAGATCCGCGCCCTATCGGAACTTGCAATTCCAAAAGAGCTAAAGCACGTCCAGAGGTTGGCTGGTTGCGTGGCGGCGCTAAGCCGCTTTATCTCCCGCCTCGGGGAAAAGGCTTTACCGCTCTACAGACTGCTGAAACGGACCAACAATTTCGAGTGGACCGATGAGGCAGCGGCTGCGTTAGAAGAAATCAAAATACTACTGGCAAGCAATCCCATACTCACAGCACCAGGCGCTGGTGAACCCATGCTACTATACATATCGGCTACCAACCAAGTTGTTAGCGCGGTGCTCGTCGTCGAACGAGAGGAGGAGGGACACAAATTCCGGATACAGAAACCGGTCTATTATGTGTCAGAAGTACTAACGCAGTGCAAGTCCAGATACCCGCACTACCATAAGATAGCCTATACAGTATTTATGGCATCACAGAAACTCAGGCACTACTTTCTAGAGTGCTCGGTCACGGTGGCAGAGAATATAGCAGTCCTACATCTTTGAAAGGTAGCAGGTGCATTGCATAAACCAAAAGGCATACGTCTATAAGCATAGGTTCCGAAAGGGCAAGTAAAGGTGGTTTTCTCTTGATCGGATTGTGAAACAGGTATTTGAGAGAAACCAAAATATCCATCCAGAAAACAAAAGTGTGTGTGCTTAGATAATATTTCTAGCATTTGATCAATGAAAGGCAGAGGGTAATGATCTTTTCTAGTAGCTTTATTTAACTTTCTAAAATCAATTACCATTATATAACCAGTGACAATTCTTTGTGGAATGAGTTCATTTTTATCATTAGGAACAACTGTAATACCTCCTTTCTTAGGGACACAATGAACAGGACTTACCCATCTACTATCAGCTATGGGATAAATTATACCTGCTTCCAGAAGCTTTAATATTTCAGTTCTTACCACTTCTTTCATCTTAGGATTTAATCGCCGTTGATGATCAACAACGGGTTTAGCATCAGGTTCCATATTAATCTTGTGCTGACATAGAGTGGGACTAATGCCCTTAAGATCATCAAGAGTATATCCAATAGCAGCCCGGTGCTTCCTTAGAACTTTTAATAATCTTTCTTCTTCATGTTCTGAAAGGTTAGCACTAATAATGATAGGATATATCTTTTTCTCATCAAGATAAGCATACTTCAAAGTATCGGGCAATTGCTTTAATTCAAACACAGGATCACCTTTAGGTGGAGGAGGACCTCCAAGAGTTTCAATAGGCAAATTGTGTTTCAGGAGAGGTTGTTGTTCAAAGAAAATTTGATCTATTTCATTTCTCTCACGCAAGTGCATATCATTTTCATGGTCAAGCAAATATTGTTCTAATGGATCAGTAGGAGGCACGACAATAGAAGCAAGACCAATTATTTCATCCTTATTAAATAATGCTCTATCACAAGGTTGTCTACTAAACTTGGAAAAATTAAACTCATGAGACACACCACCAAAACTGACACCGATAGTTTGTTTTTCACAATCTATCTTAGCATTGACGGTGCTCAAGAAAGGTCTACCAAAGATAATGGGACAAAATTCATCTTGTAGGGAACCAAGAACTAGAAAATCAGTAGGGTATTTTACTTTCCCACACAAAACTTCAACATCTCTAACAATCCCAAGTGGTGTGATGGTGTCTCTATTAGCAAGTTTAATAGTAACATCAATGTCTTCTATTTCAACAGGTGCTATTTCATCCATAATTTCTTGGTATACGGTAAAAGGGATAGCACTCACACTAGCACCCAAATCACATAAACCATGATAGCAATGATCTCCTATTTTAACTGAGGCAACATGCATGCCTTCTATGGGTCTATGTTTATCTTTTTCATCGGGTTTAGCAATTCTAGCAGCTTCATCACAGAAGTAGATAACATGCCCATCAATATTTTCTACCAAGAGATCTTTAACCATAGCAACACTAGGTTCTACTTTAATTTGTTCAGGGGGTTAGGTGCTCTTATATTACTCTTATGAACCACAGTTGATACCTTAACATGTTCCTTTATCCTAACAGGGAAAGGTGGTTTTTCAATACAAGCGGTAGGCACAACTGGATCAACATTGTAAATGATGGTTTCATCTTTAGCTATGACCGGTTCTTTAATTTCTTCTTTAATAGGGGGATGATATTTAAACCACTTCTCCTTAGGGAGATCAACGTGAGTAGCAAATGTTTCACAGAAAGAGGCTACTATCTCAGAGTCAAGTCCATATTTAGTGCTAAACTTGTGAAAAGTATTGGTATTCATAAAAGATTTAACACAATCAAACTCAAACTTTATACCTGACTCATTACCTTCGTCAAGTTCCCAATCTTCAGAGTTGCATTTAATTCTTTCTAAGAGATCCCACTTGAATTCAATAGTTTTCTTCATATAAGAACTAGCACAAGAAGTATCGAGCATGGATTGATCATTATGAGAAAGCCGAGCATAAAAATTCTGAATGATAACTTCTCTCGGGATGTCATGATTGGGGCATGAATATAACATTGACTTATGCCTCCCCCAAGCTAGAGCGATGCTTTCTCCTTCACGAGGCCAAAAATTATACATATAATTCCGATCACGATGAACTAGATGCATGGGAAAAAACTTTTGTGGAATTCCAATTGCAATCGATTCTAGTTCCATGATCCAATATCATCACATAGCCTATACCATGTCAATGCTTTTCCCTTCAAAGATAAAGGGAAAACTTTCTTCTTAGCATCATCTTCGGGGAAACCTGCAAGTTTGAATAATCCACAATTTTCGTTCACATATAAAAGGTGCATATCAGGATGTTCAGTTCCATCTCCTGCATAATGTTTAGCAAGCAGTTGTTCTACCATACCCGAAGGAATTTCATAACCAATATTTTCAGTAGGTGCAGTAGGTTGAGGGGAAACTAATGGTGGTTCCGGTCGAGGTGAAGATACCCCGAACAAACCCCTCAAAGGATTGTTTTCCATAGTAGCAAGTAACAATAAATTTCAGCACGTAGTATAAGTTTTTCCTTACCAATTTCCACTTACCAAGAGCGCCTCACTCCCTGGCAACAGCGCCAGAAAAGAGTCTTGATGACCCACAAGTATAGGGGATCAATCGTAGTCCTTTCGATAAGTAAGAGTGTCGAACCCAACGAGGAGCAGAAGGAAATGACAAGCGGTTTTCAGCAAGGTAATTTCTGCAAGCACTGAAATTGTAGGTAACAGATAGTTTGATAGCAAGGTAATTGGTAACGAGCAAGTAACGGTAACGGTAAATAAGGTGCAGCAAGGTAGCTAGCCCAATCCTTTTGTGGCAAAGGACAGGCCAGAACAATCTCTATTAATAGGCAAAGTGTTCTTCAGGGTACACGGACTTTCATCTAGTCACTTTTATCATGTTGGTTTGATTCGTTTTCGCTACTTTGATAATTTGATATGTGGGTGGACCGGCGCTTGGGTGCTGTTCTTACTTGAACAACCTCCCACTTATGATTAACCCCCTCGCAAGCATCCGCAACTACGAGAAAAGTATTAAGATAAAATCTAACCATAGCGTAAAACGTTTGGATCCAAATCATCCCCTTACAACGTAGCACATAAACTATGGTTTAAGCTTCTGTCACTCTAGCAACCCATCATCTAATAACTACTCCACAATGCATTCCCTTAGGCCCATGAATGGTGAAGTGTCATGTGGTCGACGTTCATATGACACCACTAAGGGAATCACAACATACATATAGTCAAAATATCGAACACATATCAAATTCACATGATTACTTGCAACATGACTTCTCCCGTGACCTCAAGAACAAAGGTAACTACTCACAAATAATAATCATGCTCAAGATCAGAGGGGTATTGAATAGCATAATGGATCTGAACATATAATCTTCTACCAAATAAACCATATAGTAGTCAACTACGCAAGGTAATCAACACTACTAGTCATCCACAGGTACCAATCTGAGGTTCCGGTACAAAGATTGAACACAAGAGATGAACTAGGGTTTGAGAGGAGATGGTACTATTGAAGATGTTGATGAAGATTGGCCTCCCAAAGATGAGAGGGGTATTGGTGATGATGATGGCTTCGATTTCCACCTCCAGGAGGGAAGTTCCCCCGGCGGAATCGCTCTGCCGGAGGGCAAAAGTGCTCCTGCCCAAGTTCCGCCTCGATACGGCGACGCTCCGTCCCGAAAGTCCTTCTCTTATTTTTTTCTAGGTCAAAAGTGATTAAATACCAGAAGATGGGCACCGGAGGTAGGCTGAGGAGGGCACAACCCACCAGGGTGTGCCCAGGGGGGCCTGGCGCGCCCTGGTGTCTTGTGCCCACCAGGGTGGCCCCCTCCGGTAGTTCTTTGCTCCAGTATTTTTTATTAATTCCAAAAATAATCCCCGTAAAGTTTCGGCTCCATTGGAGATGTGCAGAATAGGTATCACCGATGTGCTTTTTTCAGGTCCAGAATTCCAGCTGTCGGTATTCTCCCTCTTTGTGTAAACCTTGTATATTATGAGAGAAAAGGCATTAGAATCACTCCCTAAAGCATTATTATTCAACAAAACATAATAAATAACAGTAGGAAATCATGATGCAAAATGGACGTATCACGCGTACTCTCAACATCGCGTCTTTCTTACGGTCTTCTTTGTGCCATCGCAACAACTTGGCATGCTCTTTGTTTTGAAACAAACGTTTCAACCGTGGTATTATAGGAGCATACCACATCACCTTGGAAGGAACCCTCTTCCTTAGGCGCTCGTCCTCAACATCACCAGGGTCATCGCGACTGATCTTATAGCGCAACGCACCGCATACCGGGCATGCATTCAAATTCTCGTACTCCTCACCACGGTAGAGGATGCAGTCATTAGGGCATGCATGTATCTAATGCACCTCTATTCCTAGAGGGCAGACAACCTTCTTTGCTTCGTACATACTAGCGGGCAATTCGTTATCCTTTGGAAGTTTATTCTTCATTATTTTCAGTAACTTCTCAAATCCCTTGTTAGATAAACTATTCTCTGCCTTCCATTGCAGCAATTCCAGTGTGGTACCGAGCATTGTGTTGTCATCTTCGCAATTTGGGTACAACATTTTTTTGTGATCCTCTAACATGCGCTCCAACTTCAACTTCTCATTTTCACTTTCGCATTCTCTCTGTGCATCAACAATGACCCGGGGAAGATCATCAGCGGGCACATCTGGTGCCTCTTGATCTTCAGCTTCCCCTGTTGTAGTATCACCATATTCAGGGAACATAGGATAGCTGTCATCATCCTCTTCTTCTTCATTGTCTTCCATCATAACACCTCTTTCTCCGTGCTTGGTCCAAAACTTATAGCCGGACATGAAACCGGACTTTAGGAGGTGGTTGTGAAGGATTTTTGAGGTAGAGTAATTCTTATCATTCTTACAGACACCACATGGACAACACACAAAACCATTCCGCTTGTTTGCCCCAGCCACATGCATAAAATTATGAAGGCCGTTAATGAACTCGGGAGAGCGTCGGTCATCGTACATCCATTGTCGGCTCATCTTCATTACACAACATCGAAGTGACCAAATTAATACAAGTTCATCACATTAAAACCAAAGTAGAGTAGTGACCAAATGTTATTACAGCAAAAATATATACATAAAGTTCATAACATACTTCTCATAAAACAACATACAACTATCTAAAGCTTTTAAATGCAACAACAAATGCGATCAAAATCGCAACTAAGGTAATAATTGATCCAACAACATAATGATACCAAGCCTCTTTATTAATGTCATATTTTCTAATATTTCTAATCTTCAAGCGCATTGCATCTATCTTGATCTTGTGATCATCGATGACATCGGCAACATACAACTCCAATTTCATCTTCTCTTCTTCAATTCTTTTCAATTTTTCTTTCAAATAATCGTTTTCTTTTTGAACTAAGTTTAACTTCTCGACAAGAGGGTCGGTTGCAATTTCCGGTTCACATACCTCCTAGATAAAAATATCTATGTCAACTTGATGGGCATAATTGTCAGAAACACAAAATGAAACAAATAGCTATAAAAGATAATATACCACATCCGAATCATAAACCGAACGAGGGCCGACGGGGACGGATATCAAAACCATGGCACTATATATTAGAAACAATCATACAAGTAAATATCTAAATAATACAAATAAGATTTGTTTTTTACAAAAAGGATAAGAACAAGAGGCTCACCAAGGTGGTGCTGGCGACAGGACGGCGCGGGCGATCGACGGTGGTGAGGACGGGGACGGGAAGGCACTAAGTAAACCACACCTACACATGCAAACTAAGAAGTTAATTTGAGCTCAAATTGCATATAAATCAAATAAACTCCCACATAATTACTCCCAAACTAAAACCCACAAATCACTATACTTATAGAGCATGAAACGAGCTAAACTAGCAACGAGAGATGAAAAGATGAAGTTGCTAACCTTTTAGAACCCTTGGATAGATGGGGTGTCTCCAATCTTGACAAATCTTGGCAAAAAATGGAGGATGAACTCGAGCTTGGGGAAGAAAACAGAGAGAAGAGGAGAGAAAATGAAGCTATTGGACTCGATCGGGGGCTGGCCAGCTTTATATAGGGAAGACTTTAGTCCCAGTTGGCTATACAAACTGGGACTAAAGGTCTATCTCTAGTCCCGGTTAGTGATACCAACCGGCACTAAAGGGGCTTGCAGGGCCCAGCCTGCTGCAACCCTGCCGCAACCTTTTAGTCCCGGTTGGTATCACCAACCGGGACTAGAGGTCTCTCATAAACCGGGACTAGAGCTGGCCGTGCCCCCGTCCGCTCCTAGCCGTTGGAACCGGGACTAATGGTCACATTAGTCTCTGTCCCACACCCGACCGGGACTAATGCTCCGGACGAAAGGTCTGTTTTCTACTACTGCCTATATATGTTTGTTTGTTTATTTTCTACTTACACATGTCATGCGAGGCCAATGTTATGTAAATCGAACGGTTACGGATTAATAGTTTTAGACGATCCACAAGATCAGGGCTCTCATTTTCTGATTAACGTGAGAATTTCTAGCATATTCTTTATTTTTGACATGTATTTTTCTTTTAGTATATAATAGAATAGAGTATAATAGAATAGATAATAGATAGATAGATAGATAGATAGACAGAATAGAAGATGGATAGATAGAATAGATCATCTTGCCGTCGGACGTCCCTTACCGTCATAGCCGAATACACGACGTAATCTGGTGGTTCTTCGCCGACGCTGTGCAGAGAGGATGACCGAGGAAGAGCTGGCGTGCCTCACGGCAGGCGGGGCGGGAGGAACTGGATGAGAGATAGGGACGCTGTGGTTGGAGCCGGCGATGGCGACCAAGGCGCGACAGAGTGGCGCTCACGGGAAACCTCACGTACGTGTTGGGGCTGGTGGCGTTCACGGAGGTCCGTCAAGGCCGTGCTGATCCGCCGTGGAGCAGCGGTGCAGTCTAAGGATGTTCTGCAGCTTCAGGGGCATGTCTTCCTCACACTCCGCACTCACTGCCTCGATCGCGTCGTGCCTCAGTCGTCGGCAACGAGGTTCAGTCTCATCGGGAAGCATGACGCCACGAGCATCCAGCCAGACACACCAGGATTCAGGCCGAAGTGAGCTGGTGGTGCTTCCATTGCCTTTATCCGATGTGCGATTAATCTATATATAGGTTCAGGGTACATTCTATTCTGAATTATTTACTGGTGGATGAGCTGAGTATAACTTGAAGTAGAACTAGCTTGTTACCTGGGGAAGGAGACAATTTTGTTACTTGGGGCTGGTGGATGTGTAGTTTGTATCGATGCCATCCTTCATCAGGTGTAAACCATCAAATTTTCGATTGATAATGGTGCTCAATGCCGGTCCATGCTAGATTTACTAGGTTTTTTTTTGGACGATACCAATTTTTACATTGTGCGAATGCGTGCACAATTTGATGTTGATAATTTGAGCAAAACTAACACTAATTTGTTATCGGGCTTGTACTATTGTCCATGTTACACTGCTTTAGTTGATTCAGCGTGGGCAAATTTTGTGGAATGTTAAACCTTGAGCTCGGGGAAAATGAATGAATATATAGTCACCCAGTTGATTGTATGGTTTTTCATAGTAAACAAGACTAACCATCCCCCTTAGCCAAGAGTAGTTTTCATGGTATCACTGATTTCATGCATGGTTTCTCTGTTAACCATAATTTGGTAAGAACAGATTCAAATGTTACCTGGTCGTGCTGTGATGACAGAGACCCCTATTCTTACCAAAATGCATCTAATCTCATGTGTAAAAAGTATTTTACCTCTTTCTAATATGGAAATGTACGAGACATTGATTAGAGCATCTCCAGCCGTTCGGTCCCCCAAGAACCTGAAATAGCGCCGCTTGGGGCCGAACCGGCGCTAAAATCGGCTTTGGGGGGGGGGGGGGGGGGGGGGCTCGCGTTCCCAGCCACGCCCCAAAGGTCGCCCCCAGACGCCGTTTTTCAAACTAAAATCATTCAAATTTAGGCAAAATTGGACGAAACATAGGCAAATTCATTGAAATCTGTACAAATTTAAAAAAGTACATAAAAAAAAGAAACTACACCGCTGCCGCCGCCCCTAGCGTAGTTCATACCGAGGAGCTGGTAGAAGGCGGTGTAGTCGCCGCCGTCGCCGTCCTACGCGCCGCCGTTCTTGCTGCACCCCTGCCCTTCATCGTCGATGCGGGTGGGGTCGGTCTGCGCCGGCATCTCCTCATCATCGGAGAGGACGATGACGGCGGCCTCTTCGAGGCGGCGCCGCTCGGCGATCTCCTCCAGAGCGCGGCGCTGGCGCTCCATGTCCTCGTGGACGTAGTCGTCGCGCTCCCACTGCAGGCCGGTGTCGAGGTCGGCGGCCATGGCGGCGTTCTATTGGTTGATGGCGGCCGGCGTCACCGGCTCCTTCTTCGGCCGGACAAGGCGAAGGTGGCCGCCCTGGAAGTTGTAGGTTGGCGGCCCTCGTTTATGACGAGGTTGCCGCCGCGGGTGCGCCGACGTTCCGGTGTCTCCTTGGGCTCGGACTTGACGGCGGCGAACGGCGTCGTGCTAGAGGAGAGGGAGCCTGACGACGAGGAGCACGACCCCGCCATCCGCCTCGGCAGCCACGAGTACGACCCCGCCGAGCCCCCACTCCGGTGTGAGAAGGACGGCGTCGGGTGCTCCAGCGGCGGGTTGTTGCTTCCCTCGATGTGCTCGAGGACGGCGTGGAGCATGCGCCCGGGGACGCCCCACCATCGACGGCGGTCGTCGGAGTTGTGGCGCCCCCTTGTCGCCGGGAAGCCGTTGGTGGAGGTGATATGTCTCCAACGTATCTATATTTTTTGCTTGTTCCATGCTGTTATGTTATCATTCTTAGATGTTTTACAATCACTTTATAGCAACTTTATATCATTTCTTGGGACTAACCTATTGACATAGTGCCAAAGTGCCAGTTGCTGTTTTTGCTTGTTTTTTACTTCACAGAATATCAGTACCAAACGGAGTCCAATCGCGACGAAACTTTTTGGAGATTTTTTGGACCAGAAGACACCCAGTGGGCCAAAGAAGGGCCAGAGAGGTGGGCTGTGGAGAGCACAACCCACCAGGGCGCGCCAGGGGACCCCCGGCGCGCCCTGATGGGTTGTGCCCTCCTCGGGGCCCCTCTCCACCGCCTTTGACGCCTATAAATACCCAAATATTCAGAAAACCCTGGGGGAGTCGACGAAAAACACATCCAGCCGCCGCAAGTTCTAGAACCTCGAGATCCAATCTAACACCATCACGGAGGGGTTCATCTTCTTCATAGGTGCCTCTCCAATGATGCGTGAGTAGTCCACCATAGACCTACTGGTCCGTAGGCAGTAGCTAGATGGCTTCCTCTCTCTCTTTTCATTCTCAATACAATGGTCACTTGGAGATCTATTTGATGTAAACTTTTGCGGTGTGTTTGTTGGGATCCGATGAATTTTATTTGAGTCTTCTTTGATATCTTATATGCATGATTACTTATAGCCTCGTATTTCTTCTTCGAATCTTTTGTTTAGTTAGGACGACTAGATCGATTTTTCTTGCCATGGGAAGAGGTGCTTTGTGATGGGTTCGATCCTGCGGTGTCCTTTCCCAGTGACAGAAGGGGCAGCAAGGCATGCATGTATCGTTGCCATTGTGGATAACAAGGTGGGGTCTATTCCTACATGAATAGATCTTGTCTACATCATGTCATCATTCTTATTGCATTACTCCGTTTTTCCATGAACTTAATACACTAGATGCATGCTGGATAGTAGTCGATGTGTGGAGTAATAGTGGTAGATGCAGGCAGGAGTCGGTCTACTTATCTTGGACGTGATGCCTATATAATGATCATCGCCTTGGATATCGTCATGATTATTTGATCTTCTATCAATTGCCCAACAGTAATTTGTTCACCCACCGTGTGCTATACTCATGAGAGAAGCCACTAGTGAAACCTACGCCTCCCGGGTCTACTTTTGCACTATTGCTTTCTGATCTATCTTTTTGCCACTTTTGTTTTCAGATCTATTATTCCAAAAAACACAAAAATATATTGCTGCACTTTTTATTTGCTCTTTTTATTTTGTGTTCTTGATAGATTTATCTCTCCAATCTATCATTACCTGATCTATCTCTTTACCGTAGAGAGATTGACAACCTCTCTTTCGTGCCGGGTTGCAAGTATTTGTTATTTGTGTGCAGGTGCTGCTTATTAGGTGGTGGTGATCCTCCTACTGGTTCGATACCTTGGTTTCATAAATGAGGGAAATACTTACCGTTGCTGTGCTGTATCATTCCTTCCTATTTGGGGAAATACTGACGCAGTCTCAAGCCACGTCAAAGGAATTTCTGGCGCCGTTGCCGGGGAGGAAGCGGTCTCTTTTACGTGCCAATCTCTTGTGCCGAGGAGACACCATCATCATCTACCAGGTTCCTAATCACAAATCTCATCTCCTTGCAATTACATTATTTGCCATTTGCCTCTCGTTTTCCTCTCCCCAACTTCACAAAAATTTGCCGTTTTATTCGCCCTCTTTTCCGTTTGCCTTTTTTGCTTGTTTGCTATCTTTGCTTGTGTTACCATGTGCCTCATCCACTTGCTTGCATCTTCGCTTGCTAAAAATCTATTGATATGGATCCTCATACACTTGCTAATCTTTTCAAAAGGCCAAATTATGATGAACCAATTGCTAGTGAGTTGAGTGCACTTGATTATCTCTATGAACTTTTGTTTAAAAATCATGAATCTAAAAATTTAGATGAAGTGTTGAAAGAAGAAATTTATAAAATGATTCGTGATAGTTCCTTGAATGATGAGCATGATTGCAATGTTGCTAGTATGAATTCTATAAATATCCATGATGCTAATGATATGCAAAGCCACAAGCTTGGGGATGCTATGTTTGATGAAGATGATATTCCTAATCCCCCAAGTTTTGATGAGCAAATTTATTATGATGATTGCATGCCTCCTATTTATGATGATGGTGATGCCACTTATGCTTTAATGAGTAATGATAACCATGAAACTTATCATCATGGTTTTAATTTGCAATATGGTTATGTCAATCAAGTGTCTCATGATAGTTATTTTGTTGAGTTTGCTCCCACTACCATGGATGATAAGGAATTTGCTTATGTGGAGAGTAATGAAAATTCTATGCTTGTGCGTCATGAAAAGGATGATTTATGTGATAGTTATATTGTTGAATTCCTTCATGATGCTACTGAAATTTATTATGAGGGAGGAACATATGCTTGTAGGAATTGCAATAATATCAAGTTTCCTCTCTATGTGTTTAAAGTTTTGAAGTTATGCTTGTTTTGCCTTCCTATGCTAGTTGGTTCTTGTTCCCATAAATTGTTTGCTCACAAAATCCCTATGCATAGGAAGTGGGTTAGACTTAAATGTGTTTGTCATGCTATTCATGATGCTCTTTTGCATAATTCAATTACTACTTTTTATGAGAGCATCATTGAAATCATTATGCCTAGCTAGGGGCGTAAAACGATAGCGCTAATTGGGAGGCAACCCAATGAATAAATTTATTTTCTTCTTTTTCTTTATGTTTTTTTGTGTTAACACAATTATGCCTCTGTTATGATTGTGTTTTTATGTTTTATTTAGTGTTTGTGCCAAGTAGAGCCTTTAGGATGATTCATAAGATGAGTAGAAGCGATGCTGAATGTGAAACAGAAACTTTGCCTCCAGTGTTCGAATTTTAATTTTTTACTGGAACGCGATATTGAGAGGAAATTGCAACACAGTGTTGCTATAGAAATTCATTACGCTGTCCTAATTTTTCAGAATTTTTAGAGTTACAGAAGTATGGTTAGTGTACAGATTACTACAGACTGTTCTGTTTAAGATATATTCTGTTTTCGTTGCATTGTGTGCTTGTTTTGATGAATCTATGGGTTGTATTGAAGGGTATGAGCCATGGTAAAGTTAAAATACAGTAGGTATAATGCAATAATAAAATATGAATGGGTTTGCAACAGCACCTAAAGTAGTGATTTGCTTTATTATACTAACGGATCTCACGGAGATTTTGTTGAGTTTTGTGTGATTGAAGTTTTCAAGTTTTGGATGAGATCACGATGGATGAATGAATGAGTGAAAAGAGCCTAAGCTTGGGGATGCTACAGCACCCCCAAGATATATCCAAAGAGAAACAAGCATCTAAGCTTGGGGATGCCTCGAGTGGCATCCCCTCTTTCTTCTAATGACCATCGGTATTTTACTTGGAGCTATATTTTTATTCGTCACATATCATGAGTTTTGCTTGGAGCGTCTTGTATCATTTGAGTCTTTGCTTGATTTACTTGTTAGTTTTTCATTTGTGTCCTTGCTGGACACACCTATTTGAGAGAGCCAAAATTATGCTATCATTTGTGAGAATCGCTCTATATGCTTCACTTAATTTTTTTGAGCTATAGGATTGCTCTAGTGCTTCACTTATATCTTTTTGAGCACGGTGTGCTTGGAAACTTTTGAATAAATACTCTCATGCTTCACTTAGATTATTTTGAGAGTTAGTAAATTTTGAAGAAATCCTCTCATGCTTCACTTATACTATTTTGAGAGATGAAATCTTTATGCTCATGTGCTTCACTTAAATTTGTTTGAGCTTGTCAAAAAGCAATGGCAATATATGAAACTAGTCCCAAAGTGATAGATATCCAAGGAGGATATAATAAAAACTTTCATGAAGATCATTGGACAAACTAATCTTGATTCCTTGTAATAGTTTTGAGACATGATGATAGTAATATGTGAGTCATGTTAGTGAGTAATTATGCTTTAGTTGGAATATTGGTGTTAAGGTTTGTGATTCCCTATGCATGCACGAAAGTCAATAGTTATGCAATGAAGTTACATCCTACTTATGGTGCATTATTCGGTGTTAGTTATGCTCAATGCTCGCTTATGTGAATTTTCGTATCTTGGTTGGTTGCTTCTCAATCTATTTGCTAGCCTCCATTTGTACTAAGTAGAAATACTACTTGTGCATCCAAAATTCTTAAACCAAGTTTTGCCTTATGAGTCCACCATACCTACCTATATGCGGTATTTCCATGCCGTTCCAAGAAAAAATTTATGTGCCATCTCTAAATTTCAAAATAATTTTTCTCTTTTGTGTGCTCGTACCGATCATGAAACGGTAAGGAGTGTCAAATATTTTTCCATGCTAGATGTGTTATTCTCAAGATAAGTGTTTATTCACTTGTCATTGCACGAGAGTACGACGGTAATAGGGATGCCCATTCCTGAAATGAAAAAAAATAAAAAAAATATTTACTTTATGTTGTCAAATAATAAATTCCTTGGAAAGTGTTGGTATGGAAGGCAACCGTGGATACGGCCAGCCATGGAATGTGAAAGAATGGTGGAAAAAGGAATAAACTTTATTTTCTGTTTGGGAACCGCCTATGATGTATCTAGCATGGAAAGTATTGTGAACTACTTTGTCGTTTTCGTTGACAGGAAAGGCATGCCATTCAAAATATTTTTCTCTCCCAATTTAAAATTTGAGCTCTGGCACCTCTACAAATCCCTACTTCCCTCTGCGAAGGGCCTATCTATTTACTTTATGCTATTTTTACTTTTACTTTTACTTTGAGTCTCCATCTTCTCTTATAAAGCACCAACTCGGGGGATCTATGATCGTACTTGAGCATTGGGCGTAGCTAATATTTGAGCGTGTTTCATGAATGGATCAATGCTTGAGCATGATGGGCTCGGGATAACTTTCTTTAGTGTTGATATTTTGAAAGACATGGTTGCTTGTTGGCATACTTGAGTATTGAAGTCATAATGTTAAAACTAGACCATTGCTTTGAATCATCTAGAAGTCCAAATGTCCATGCTACAAAAGAAAAGAATATGTGATGAACATGTTAGGCAGCATTCCACATCAAAAATTCTGTTTTTATCATTTACCTACTCGAGGACGAGTAGAAATTAAGCTTCGGGGTGCTGATACGCGTCCAACGTATCTATATTTTTTGCTTGTTCCATGCTGTCATATTATCATTCTTGGATGTTTTACAATCACTTTGTAGCAACTTTATATCATTTTTTGGGACTAACCTATTGACATAGTGTCAAAGTGCCAGTTGCTGTTTTCGCTTGTTTTTTACTTCACAGAATATCAGTACCAAACGGAGTCCAATCGCGACGAAAGTTTTTAGAGATTTGTTTAGACCAGAAGACACCCAGTGGGCCAAATAACGGCCAAAGAGGTGGGCTGTGGAGAGCACAACCCACCAGGGCGTGCCCTGATGGGTTGTGCCCTCCTCGGGGCCCCTCTCCACCACCTCTGACGCCTATAAATACCCAAATATTCAGAAAACCCTGGGGGAGTCGACGAAAAACACATCCAGCCGCCGCAAGTTCCAGAACCTCGAGATCCAATCTAACACCATCACGGAGGGGTTCATCTTCTTCATAGGTGCCTCTCCGATGATGCGTGAGTAGTCCACCATAGACCTACGGGTCCATAGGCTGTAGCTAGATGGCTTCCTCTCTCTCTTTTGATTCTCAATACAATGGTCTCTTGGAGATCTATTTGATGTAAACTTTTGCGGTGTGTTTGTTGGGATCCGATGAATTTTGAGTTCATGATCAGTTTTTATCCATGAATATTATTTGAGTCTTCTTTGATCTCTTATATGCATGATTACTTATAGCCTCGTATTTCTTCTTCGAATCTTTGGTTTAGTTAGGCCAACTAGATCGATTTTTCTTGCCATGGGAAGAGGTTCTTTGTGATGGGTTCGATCTTGCGGTGTCCTTTTCCAGTGATAGAAGGGGCAGCAAGGCACGCATGTATCGTTGCCATTAAGGATAATAAGATGGGGTCTATTCCTACATGAATAGATCTTGTCTACATCATGTCATCGTTCTTATTGCATTACTCCGTTTTTTCATAAACTTAATACACTAGATGCATGCTGGATAGCGGTCGATGTGTGGAGTAATAGTGGTAGATGCAGGCAGGAGTCGGTCTACTTATCTTGGACGTGATGCCTATATAATGATCATCGCCTTGGATATCTCATGATTATTTGATCTTCTATCAATTGCCCAACAGTAATTTGTTCACCCACCGTGTGCTATACTCATGAGAGAAGCCACTAGTGAAACCTATGGCCCCCGGGTCTACTTTTCCAACATATTGCTTTTCGATCTATCTTTTTTGCTACTTTTGTTTTCAGATCTATTATTCAAAAAAACCCAAAAATATATTGCTGCACTTTTTATTTGCTCTTTTTATTTTGTGTTCTTGAGAGATCTATCTCTCCAATCTATCATTACCTAATCTATACTTTTACCGTTGAGAGATTGACAATCTCTCTTTCGTGTCGGGTTGCAAGTATTTGTTATTTGTGTGCAGGTGCTGCTTATTAGGATTCAGGCCGAAGTGAGCTGGTGGTGCTTCCATTGCCTTTATCCGATGTGCGATTAATCTATATATAGGTTCAGGGTACATTCTATTCTGAATTATTTACTGGTGGATGAGCTGAGTATAACTTGAAGTATCACTGCTCATTTTTTTCACCATTATGCAGAAAAGAATACTAATTTTGTTGTATCCTTCCCATCCAAGTATGGAAATAAAAAAAAAATCGATACAAAAATTGAGGTGTTAAAAATCTCGGGCAAGGATGTTACTTCTGATGCACATGCTCTTCATATTTAGTCTAATTTTTCTATTGTGAAGCTTTACAAATTCGAACCATTTAAGAAATCTTACTGACTATACGTTTTAACCTTATAAGGCATCCACTGACTATACTTTTTGTGTTTATAAGCACTACACCTTTATGTGTCCTCTCATTGATATAACTAGCTTTCAAGCCTCAATGTAAAACTGGTGAAATCTATCCCTCGGGATTTGTCAAGGAAAAAAATATGTGATGTCTTGTTTAATATGTATAGCTCTAGCATAATGATAGTTCAATGGATGGGTAATCTTTGTGTTATGCGTGTTCACTGATCCATGGTATGTAAACCAATTATGAAGTCAAGGTCAATGCAAAATGGCGCGGCGAAGCACGTGTTTGCTTCTAGTGAAAGTGACGCATGCGTAGAATTGTATTGAAAACGGCACAAGTGTCGATGGTAATACCGACCCTTGGCATTAATCAGAGAATTGCAGAGAGTCAACCCTAGTGCTGGAAGAGTTGATCGACCCATGGCACACTTGGTTGTGTCTTGTGTCGTGCTCAGTTGGCATGGAAAAAATCGCGCTACACAGTGTGTCTAAATCATCCTCAGCCAAAGAGTCATTGCAAGATATATTCGTACGTGTATGGTAGTATAATGGATCGATGTAAGTACCTGCCAACCACCACTTAGCACTAACTCACGGGTGCAACTAATCTAGCTAGTGTGGATCAAGTTTCTCCACTCGGTAGCATCAGTTTCCTTCACTTTCTCCCACTTGACTTTCGTGTTTATTCACCGAAAGGAAACCCTATTTTGGTTTTATCACCTTCATTGTCATCGGAAAATAAAAAAAAGTTGTTGACCCGTTAATAATTAGTCAAGGCTTTCCGATCATTTTCAGTATCTTTTGTGAAATAACTTTTTCCCCTGATTTTTTGTTTGAAAACATATCTACTGAAAGACATGTCTCAACCAATTCAATCGGGTTTCAGTTTCCCGGCAAAACAAGGGAAAAAAATCACAAGATAAGATGTTGGTTCCCAACATCGTGCAGAGAGACAAGCCATTTCATTCAACCAGAAGTGCATCAATGCATACCGACATACTGTTCACTGGATTTCATTCAACCGGAACCCCCTTCATATATACTCCAGTGTTATAGAAAAGCTGGTCCGGTGAAAGAATATAAATAAATAAGAGAGTGGCGTTTTGGCTCCTAGGTGTAGATACACCTATTATGAAATAAATATAAAAAACACATTTCAAAATGTTAAAAAATTTCGAGAAAAAATCCCGCATGTACATCCGGACATCCTATGTTTGCACACAAAATTTTGGTGGAAAAGGACAATTTTTGTGGCATGTATAAAAAAGATAAAAAAATGGATCGTAAATAGCTGTAATCAAGCATCAAAATCTGTCTTTTTTACACAAGCCACAAAAAATGTCCCTTTTCACTGAAATTTTGTGCACACACATATAATGTCCGGATTTAGGTGTGGGATTTTTTTCGAAATTTTTGTACTTTTTAAAATATGTATTTAGCCAATGGGTGCATATACACCTATGAGCCAAAGTGAATTTCTCAATAAATAAATAATCACTTAATTCGTTAGAATATTCCTGACCTCATTTAGCAAGATAAGGTATTAATGGATACTGCATCAATAGAGAGGGACAAGATAATTATCATTATTAAACAATAGTCACAAGGCAGCGGCCTTGAGTGAGACTTGCCCAGAGAAAAACAAGGTATCCGATTCTCAAAAAAAGAAAAAAAAAAGAAAAAGAAAAACAAGGTATCCAATGGTCGTATAGGGCAACCAATGATGATACCTTTCTAAAATTTCATTACGAAAAGCGACCCGTTTGGTGCAATTAGGTAGGCGTTAAGCAAACAAAGTGCTTGCATTGGGTCATCATCTCATTCATAGCCGCCTTTATTTTAAAATCAATGCACCGTATCTTTACATCCTGTAAATTTTCTTAATTCATACGTAAAAAGAGAATGTAAAAAATATTAAATCATCATAAAAAATATTTTATGTTACATAAAATTCCGATCATAAAAACATAGTGCAAAATATATATAATGCAATTTCTCTGGTATTATGACCTATATTTTTTTCTTTTTATGCCAAATTTTATGTAGCGAATCAATATAAATGTAACTATTTGTGTACCAAATATAATTAATTTATGAAACATCCATAAGATTAACTCGAGTGAAGAATAACTTATTCTGCACCCTCGATGTCGAATAATATTACTATTTTTTTTTCAATAACTCACTTTAGAGTATCTCAGATCTAGTATATGACATACTAGGTAGTATATGAGACATGGGTGTAATTACACCCCCATCGTAGGATGTATACACACACACATACATACATACATACATACATACATACATACATACATACATATAGAGACGCTATTATTTAAAAACCAAAGGATATATATACGTACAAGAGTAGTTTGCAAAGGAAAAAAATATATATCAAAATGCTCAAGAGCAAAAATAAAATAAAATGTATCATCCGTCATAAACTGTAGCATCCCTTACTCCATGAGGGCATCTCCAATGTTGACCGACAAATTTGCTCTGGCAATCGTTCATGGACAGGAGGACCAATCCGCAGACACGGATGCGAAAGACGGCCATTCAACGCTACCCGCATACATACTACCTAATTTTTTAAAGTCCGCACATTCAAATAGCCGCGTATATAGTCTAAAATAGTTAAAAATTTCAAATGCAACGGTAGTTTTAATTTTAAATATTTAAATATTACACTCCAACATTGTTGTCCCCCTTCATCGCGCATAGATTCTCAATCAGATCTTCTTTCAGTTGCTCATGAGTTGCTCGATGACGAATTTGTTGATGTATTTGAACAAACTCTTCAAATGTGGTTAGATTTTGGTTGGGGGTTCGATGGGATCATCCATGTTCTCAAATTCTGGAAATGCGGCAACATCCTTAGCCCCATCCTCAACGATCATCTTATGCACGATCACACAACATGTCATCACCCCCCACAAGGTCTTCGGATCCCATTGTTTAGCAGGTCCATGAACAACTGCAAAACGTGCCTGCAAAACTCCAAAAGCCATCTCAACATCCTTTCTAGCTGCTTCTTGTCTTTGGGCTAAGTGAGAATTTTTCTGACCAACGAGGTTAGAGATGGTGTTCAGAAAGGTAGCCCAAGGAGAATAGATACCGTCAACTAGATAGTAGCCCATGTTGTACTCATACCCATTGATAGTATAGTGGCAAGGAGGAGCTTTTCCTTGAGTGAGTCTAGCAAACAATGGTGATCGTTGTATCACATTGATGTCATTGTGAGACCCGAGCGTGCCAAATACAAAGATCATGTGATGCAACTGCTTCAAGAATGATGGTGGGTTTCTTAACATGACCCTGATATTGCCCTTGCAAAGCTTTTGGACAGTTCTTCCATTTCCATTGCATGAAGTCAAATGATCCGAGCAAACCTGGCCACCCTCTTGCTTCCGAGATTGCCAAGACCCTCTCGGTGTCTGCCACAGTTGGTTCTCTCAGGTATTGAGGTCCAAACACTGAGACCATGACAGTTGCAAACCTGACCATGGCATCTCCGCATGTGCACTCGGACATCAGCATGTACTCGTCCCACGAATCAACGGTCGTGCCATATGCAAGCATCCGCAGTGCGGCTATGCACTTCTGGTAACCAGTGAAACCAATCCCTCCCATGACGCCCTTCTTCAAGATAAAGTATTCATCAAAGGACCGGGCTCCATGGTAGAGATGATCAAAGACATTTTGCGCATCGGAAAGCGCCGGCGAAAATTATGTCGGGGGCGAAGGAGAAGCATTGTGGCGCCCAGGTGTACCGTTGGACGTCACGGACTCGTCGAGTTCCAGCAGGGGTGTCACGTGGTGGCCGGGGTGGTGGAGCGACGGCGAAGTCAAGAGATAAAAAAGGAAGGAGAGAAATTGGGGGGATGGAGGTGCGGAGTCCGGGAGGGGTTTTTGGTGGGGATTTGTATCGTCCGGAGGTGTCGGAGTCCTCCGTGGCTGCTGTCCGGACTCCCGCAAAGCACCCCCATGTTTCTCTGTTTGGCCAGAAAAAATACGTCCGGACCGCTCGACGGACTAATACAGACCCGCGTTAGATGGTACAACATGTCCGAACCGCATAGTCCGGACGGTTGCGGATAGTTTGAGTGTCCACTTTGAAGATGCCCTGATATGTGAGCTTCATTCACTTGCACAGCTGCACTGTCACGAATTCATTACTAGATAAGGTGGATCATACTATATTCTCACTTCTCAGTGCACACAAGTGGGCAAATTGTTTCCTACAGTCTCTGCACACGACTTTGAGACTTTGATACCAAAATTTTTATTGTGACAGCATGAATTTTATTTCATACCTACCAGCACTATCTTTTTGATTAAACAGTGGAAAGTGGTGTGTCACGTATAGTTCAAACTAAAGGGTACAGGTCAAAATAGTAGCTTCAACCATCGCAAAAAAAAAAAAGTAGCTTCAAAGTATCAAGTGGCACATCATCGAGCACGTCATCATGGAATCCTCGGAGCAGAAGTGACTAATTAGTGCGCATAGTTAAGATAGTCCTAATTATTTTTAAATTTCGACAGCTATGACTATGACTAGGCGATGAATTTTTATAATTATTGTTAAATTTCGTGAATAAAGAGTGGCAACTTGTGGCAGCACCCATCAGCGAGTTTGATCCGTTCTGAAGTCTACTCTGGGAAGATTATCTTTGATCGTAGGAATCTGTGGAGGTTGTGGATTCTTGCAAGGAAAAAGAATCTCCAATTGCTTTGTACTCCCTCCGTTCCTAAATATAAGACCTTTTAGATATTTCACTATAGACTACGTACGAAGCAAAATGAGTGAATCTACACTCTAAAATATTTCTATATACATCCGTATGTAGTTTATAATGGAATCTTTAAAAGGTCTTATATTTAGGAACGGAGGGAGTACACGCCAACCTTTGCCGGACAATCACCCGGTTGCATTTCCGTATCAACTTGACCTTCTATGCAGATAGGATTTAGAAAAGAACCATTTGAATTCCTTACTTGCAGTAACTCTTTTTTTTTTTTGCGGGGAACCTAACTCTCAAGTGTATCTTTGATTCAAACGACTTTTATATGAATTTTAAAGATCACTTCAGAATATTTAGGAATTGTACCCAACTTGTGCTGATTGATTTGTAGATAAGAATGTTTCTGAAGGACCCCTGGCACTTTATGTCATTTTTCCATAACAGGGTGTTTTTATTAACTCTTAATAACGAAACATTAAGAGGATACAGTCGCAATGAGAATATTTTCTGCCTTTGCACAAATAGGATGCACACAATGGACATATGAAGAATCATGCTGGCAAATCACAAAGACATAGAAGATGAACCCTATGACTTCAGAGGGAAAAAGGAAAAGGCTGCAGCATCGATCCTCGTTGAGCAGTCACGATTATCACCGGAAAATTGTCATGCACCATCTTTATGACGCGATGTTGCAACGAAGGATCACCACCACTCATCGTCACGCTCTGTCTCGATGCCTCCGCAACCCAAAACAGCGTCGGCGAGGCATGGAAGCGGCAACCGCAACACGAATCTGCCATCATTCACTACCCTCCTAACCAATGCAGCTCCAAAATGATGCTCTCAAGAGAGAAAACAGATACCATTGACGTCATTTTTCCGACCCGAGATCACCCTTACCAAGGGTTTCTCCTAGAGCAGCAAACATGAAGGAGAGAACGGCATAGACAACTCCTGACAGCCAAAGTCGTGGTCATCGTCGGCCCCAAAAATATATATCTAAGCACAGCTTTCACCGATCATCTCGCCAGAGCTGAAAGAACCGCCCGCGGCATGTGGGCTAACACGAAACCACATCATCGCCACATGCAGGAGCCGTTGCTATGCGGCGCTTCCTATTCCGTGCCATAGGTGCATGTCTAGCGACCTTGCGCATACCCCTGCCCGTCTATGTAATGTACGGGCATGCCCAAGCAAGTTTATTTTCCACCCTGTTTTGGGAAGGTTCTAGAACTTTCTCTGAATCCTTTTTTCCTTTTTTTCTTTGTTTTTCCTTTTCCTTCTTATTTTTTATATATTTTTAAACTTTTCCTTTTCTCCTTTTTTCTTGTTCGCTATTTTTATTTTTTATTTCTATTATTTTTCTTTTCTTTTTATTTTTTATTTTCAGTTTTAATTTCATATCATTTTTTTGAAATTCGTGAATATATTTTAAAATCGAAAATATTTTTGGAAATTATGATTTTTTTTCGCATTAGCAACCTTTTTTTTGAAACTGTGAATATTTTACAAATTGGAAAGCATTTTTTACAATGCCGCAAACATTTTTATGAAATCGTGAACATTTTTTACAAATTCGTGAATATTTTTTAATTTGTGAAAAATATGTTTTGGAACTTGTGAAGATTTTTTTGAATCCATTATAAAGGGTGTCCACGAGTTTGTTAGTACTTTATCCTATCTCAAAAAATTCCTAGTGGCCGTACGTGGTTGCGTACAATGCAAGGTCAACTGTCCAAAAACAAGGTACTACAATGCGAAGGTCAATTGGCAAAAAAAAAGCAGAATCTAACTCTGTTATTTAACACAGCACAACAGAAATCGTATACATACATCCACCCCTATAAATGCACGCAGTCACACCTTATTATATGCACCCACAGGGTCAACACACAGACTGATTCATGTTTACCTACAAAACTAATGCAATTGGCTCAAGAATATATATGTCCATCTCCGAAAACCTTGACTTCTATGTACAACAAATAAGGACAGCAACGGATACATGTCCTGACGTCATCAATGTAATTTGGGACTAAATAATTATTCCTTGTGTTATGGACCTGAGTTTTGTTGGGGTTCCGAGCGCACGCCCTCAGACGCGTTAGATCCCGCGACAAATCGTAAGGCATTCACACCCACACATCTTTCAGGCAAACTAAGAATCGGCGACGGTACATGGTTCACTCAGGATGGTGATCTGAACTGACATATCTTGGGATGCAAATTATGTTGTTGGAGTATGACAATTTTCACCATTTTGCGTTGATGTAGCATGTTGATTTTCTTGAGCAACATGCATATTTAATAATTTTCATCATTTTATTTTTGTAGGCTGGCAATTCTCTATGCATCTTGACATATTATTGAAAACGAAGAGCAATTATTCTCACGTAGCATTGGAACTTTCTAAGAATTTCTAGATACAACATGGCAAATTTTACTTCAGAACATGATATTTTTTTATTCAATACCACGGCAAATTCATCTGTTTTCCTACGGCAATTCTGAAGTGTTCGCCGGGATTGTTTTTCTGAAGGGGCCGAAAACCTTTTTTTCCTACATGACTGGACAAACGATAGTTCGCTCGGATTACTTTCCTCAAGGTCGCCCAGGATTTTGTCTACGCATAAAAGTTGACTTGTTTCTTTTATTTGTGCAAGATTTTTATAATGGAATTGTCACATTCATCGAATGTAGTCCTAGTTTCATATTCCTAGTTTTCCATGCCATGTAAGTTGGGAAACGTAGTAGAAAACAAAAGGTTCCGTCCTACGTTCAACTAGGAATACTATGAAGATACAATAACGGTTGAGATTACGATTGTTACCATCAACGAGTTGCGGCAGAAGAAGAGCGTGACGATGTAGATGAATGGTCCCTCGAACCGTAGATGAATGGTCCCTCGAACAAAAGACCGAAAGCATGGTCTCTCTAATTTGTAGCAGCGTACGGTCTTCATGATCCGGCAGCGCCTCTTCATGTACACTTCGTGTCAGTGGGACACATGCAGTCATATATACTTATGTCGGACATGTACAACATGACCTGCCATAAACATGGAGAAAGGGAATCTATTTTGGTCAAACCAGCCCCTCTTGTTATCGGTCAAAAAGGGATGGACAACGCGGGCCGGCTCACAGATAGTGCGTCATCAAAACTCGCACGAGAGGAGCCAGAACACAAGCACTGCCCGCTTGCGTGTAGATATGAAGAGGTTGTGTGTGCGATGTGTTTTAATTACCCAAACGTACACCTTTGATTTAACGCTACATCACGAATCAAACAACCCCCATGGAAGCTGGGTAATAAATAAAGGACGACGCGCATATAGTTTCCGCCCACACCTACAACTTCGCCCACGTGGCAGGGAAATAATCCTGAGAAAGCGTGAGCTCGAAGTTTGCTCAAAGATGTCATCATGACCTACTGTAACACGAACCAAGACGAATGTATTCATGTTCAAGTACCCCTCTCGTTTCCGGTCAAAGGGATGACATATAGACCCTGGGGGCTTATCAATAGGTGGGTCGTCGAAAACCGCACAAGGGAGACATCATGGTCGGTCAGAAGACAACCACCACCTTCATGCAGCCCAAATATATGTACATATGTGACGTGATGTGTTCAAATCCTCAATGCACAACTCTGACGTGGCACCACCAATTAAGGCCGACAGGAGGAAACCAACGCATGTGCTCAACTTTAGTCTGGCGTGTGCATGCCACCACCTATCGTAACACAGACCAAGAGGAGCGAGTTATGGTCAACCCTTCTTGTTGCGGGTCAAAGGGATAGACCATGGCAAACTAAGTTAATTTTAATGTGTGCCTCCAAACGTTTGTCAAGAAGTAATGCAACAAAAACTCTTTGAAATAAAATGCATGCACATTATATGTTGAAACAACAAGGCTTATTTTGGAAACAAAGGTTTTAGAAAACTGTGGTAATTGAAAATCAAAGTATTTCCATAGATGGGCAAGCAATAGTACAGTTTCTTAAAACCAATATCTTTCTCAGTTTTGCATGTGTTTGGCTGATGATGTTTTATCAAAGTTTTGACCAAGTACTTAGCATGGATGACTAACTAATTAGCGGCTGCTAACGGCGCTGGCTGCATGCAACCGCCATGCACAAGTCCGCCCGGCCTAGCTTCTAGAATCTGTAGAACATGTCTATTCCTAATGCACCTACATGCACGTCATCTGATCTAGAATATGTATATCTTGCATGGGTTGCTGGCATGCTTCAACTAAGAGCATCTACAGTCGGACCCCTTATGCTCCTCAAACGTCCGGAACGCCCTCCCGGTCACTGACCGGTCACAAAAATGCGACCTAACCGGACCCCTCATATCCATCTCAAACGCCCAGACTGACCGGCACCCCTCATATCCATCTCAAATATGAGGACGATATGAGGACTCGCGGCCGTGCCCAGGCACGCCCGGTCAGTCTGCCACATAGGGCACGACCCCACTCCAGACCACCTTTTCTCTTTTCTTATTCATTATTTTCTTTGTCTCTCTTCTTCTCCACCAATCACGTGCAAGTGACCGGACATATGAGAAGAAAAATGAAAAGTGTGGCTGCGCGGACCAAATTATAGGGGCTCAAACCGGAGCGTTTAAGGTGTCAAATTTGCTAGGTCTGGTTGTAGATGCTCTAATCCACCTATATATATATCCCACTTCAAACGTACACAGAACCACAAGATATTCTAGCCTTCAAGCAACAAGTTACGTCCGCTTAACGACTGCATCTAGGAAAACTGTATACCTGAGATGTCATGTGCAGATTTTTGTAGGTGCGTTATATTGTCAATCAGAATATTGGGTAATTTTTTGATGCACAAACATAGAGAAGATGATGAATTGGCTATCATCGAAGCTTTGTGTGCCAGAGATAGAAGCTCGGCCAATCAGACACGTATTCATACATCCATCCTTACGGGTGATCGGTACGTGCATGTACTTCCAGCCGGCCCTAAATTCTGTGTGCGTGTACGTGTGCCATTTATACTGAATCGGCTAGCTATATATAGAGTGTTCTCCAAAAGGATCAATCGATCTAATTCGTGCCCTACTCGCGGGAAATCTTATTGAAATCTAAAAGGCACACCGCAGGGTGAAATAACAAGTTTCCTAAACAATCTCTACCTAATAATAAAGAGGCTACTGCTTCTGGTCGTCCGTCATGGAAATAACGCATAGAGTTCGCATGAATTACGCCCTTATGCCACCGGTAAGTGAAAAGACCGATTCCTTTTTTTAACACCGATTCGGCCGTTTCCTTCAATTCAAGAGGCCGCGGTCCCACTGTTTAATCACAAGCACACGCTTAGTCCAACTGGTTGGTCGCTACCTCCTCCAGCCTGAAGACCCAGGTTTGATCCCACAATCTCCCCCTTTTCTCCCACCTTTTCTTTCAGTTCCGACGGGCGCATTGTCTCTCTAGCTGCCCGATTGGGCCCGATTGGGTCGTCCTAGCGCGGCCTTTAGCATTCCCCCCCCCCCCCCCCCCCCCTCTTTTTTGCACTTTTCTACATTCGTTTTGTTTTTTCTCTTTTGGATTTATTTAGATAACTTTGAATTTTTTTAATCATGTATCATGTATTATAGAAATATCGAACTTGTAGAGAAAAAAGTTCCCATATATAAAAACTGTACAGTGCGTATGGAAAATAAAATAAAAAAAAATTCCTTTTATTTTGAAAAATATTGATCATGTATTTAAAAAACATTAAATGTGCATAGAAAAATGTTTCCGATGTATAAGAAAAATGTATACAAAAATATACAATGTGTATGGAACAAAGTAGACATAAAATGTAGAAGTTTTCAAAAATGTTAATCATGTATTTGGATAATGTCAAACATGTATATAAAAAATGTTCATGATGCATACAAATATGTAGAATGTGTATATATAAAATGTTTCTGATGTCACCCGCAAAAACAATGTTTCCGATGTATAAAAAATGTACAATGTTGCTTATACAAGCTTTACGTAAACTAATAGCTTAGCTTTGATTTTTCATATTGTTTTAAACTCTTTTGATAATGATTTTTTTAGAATATCGTTGTCGATATGCAACCTTGAACATTTGGTACGCATGTACTTACAAATTCATTGTTTCGATGGAGCTGTCTAATATGTTTACGACAAAATTAAGATTTCACTTAGATTACAAATGCAAACACATATATCAACAAGAAAAAACAATGCTCTTATGCATATGGTATCATTAATTAATAAAACATATTTTTCTATTTTCATCGTAATGCAAAAATTTATGGGCATCACCGAGGAGGACAGAGACCATGCAATTCGAAGCATCAAGTAAGACCATATCCATGTTTACTTATTATATGTATTTTGAGACAGTTATGGGATTTACAAACTGAAAATGTATTTTTTAACTAAAAAAGTTTGAATAATGTTGCCCTGCTTTGGTTTTTTGTTACTTGTAAAGTTGTTTGAGTGGAATCCCCCCCCCCCCCCCCCCCCGAGTTTTTAAGCATATATTTATATTTGGTACCTGTTGCGACACACTAGCTCTTTTGTTTTTAACTTTTGGTTATCGTGAGAATATTGTAGATAATAAATTACTACATATTACAATCAATTATTACTTCTGCCTATCGTGAGAGTATTGTGGATATTAGGATTTTCAGTATTACATTACATCTTAAAGCTTTGCAATTACAGACCACACATAAGTAGATAAGTGATGACATTGTTGATTTGCTATGTTAGAATAGAGAACGTGGACCAAAGTGAAGCATCTTGTATCATTCTTAGAGATGTGATGTTTTTTTCTCCCGTTGCAACGCACGGGCATTTTTCCTAGTAGATAACAAAAAATCATTCTCAATATTTACAAAACAAGGACGAGAATATTTATTTAGCCGGATTGACAGACAACTACAAGCATTTAGTGCTAAATCATGTAATGATCATATCACACCGCCTATATGAACCTTGCGATAACCACTAAAAGCATTTAGTGCTAAATACATGTAATGATCATATCACACCGTCTATATGAACCTTGCGATATAGCAACTTCCCACCAGGTCACCCATCATTGGACTACTCCAAGTCCAAGCACGCTTAACTTATGAGTTTCATTCGAATGGGCTGGTGGCTGGGAAGCTGCACCTTGCTGGTAAGGTTTGCCTCCTCGCATTTATAAGGCACGCCCCAATGGTCACCTCGTTGGACCAGCTACGTATCCCAGACGTTTCTGGTATTAAAAACCATGTGGGACTGTGGCATGGTGGCACGGCCAACATCTGCAGAGATTTATGATGGAGTCTCGCTCTTGCTCCGTCTCGTTCTCCTCGTCGAGGAGGTTGATGACGGGGCCGACGCTTTGACGGAAACCGATTGGGGGTGTGGCGGGAGACTGTTAATACGTCTCCAACGTATCGATAACTTATGAAGTAGGCATGCCATATTATCCTATGTTTACAATATTTTTTTATGGTTTTGATGCATTATATATGATTTAATCGGAACAAACCCGGACTGATGTTGTTTTCAGCAGAATTACCGTGGTGTTGTTTTTGTGCACAAAATAAAAGTTCTCGGAATCGCCTGAAACTTTTTGAGGATTTTTTCTGGAAAAAATAAGAAATACTAGAGCGAAGAACCACCAGAGGGGGGGCACCAGGTGCCCCCAAGCCAACAGGGCACGCCGACCCCCTGGGCGCACCCTGATGACTTGGGACCACCCAGTGGCTCCATTTAGCGTGATTCCAGCGCTGAAAAATCCTACAAATATATAAACCGTCAGAAATAAACCTAGAACTTCCGCTCCGCCGCCGCAAGCCTCTGTACTGAAGAAATCTCATCCGGAGCCCTGTTCCGGCACCCTGCCGGAGGGGGTAATCATCACCGGAGGCCATGTTCATCATCCCGGCGGTCTCCATGATGAGGAGGGAGTAGTTCACCCTCGGGGCTGAGGGTATGTACCAGTAGCTATGTGTTTGATCTCTCTCTCTCTCTCTCTCTCTCTCTCTCTCTCTCTCTCTCTCTCTCTCTCGTGTTCTTGAGATGTCACGAGCTAGATGTATCACGGGCTTTGTTAATATAGTTGGATCGTATGGTGTTTGTCGCTTGCTATCTTGATGTGATGAATTGAATCTTTCCCTTTGAGATTTCGTTATGTTGGATTAAATATTGGATTTGAGATCACTTGATGTATGTCTTGTATGTGGATACCCTGGCGATAATGGGGTATTCTATTGATTCACTTAATATATGTTTTGGTACTCAACTTGCAGATTCCCGTGATGACAATGCGGTAATCTATGCATATGGGTTGATACACGTTCTTGTCCTACTTTCTCCGATAGAAATCTTGGGGTACTCTTTGAAGTTCCTTGTGTTGGATTGAATATGATGAATCTGAAACTGTTTGATGCATGTCGAATAATTAACCCATGGATACTTGTGGTGACATTGGAGTATGTAGGTGACATTAGGGTTTATTGATGTGTATCATATGCTGTTATTTTAATATGAACTCTAGGGTTGTTTGTGATACCTATAGGAATATCTCAATAGATTGATCGGAAAGGATAACTTTGAGGTGTTCTACTACCTACAACAATTTCATCTTATATTCTCTGCTATGATGACCCACAAGTATAGGGGTCAATCGTAGTCCTTTCGATAAGTAAGAGTGTCGAACCCAACGAGGAGCAGAAGGAAATGACAAGCGGTTTTCAGCAAGGTAATTTCTGCAAGCACTGAAATTGTAGGTAACAGATAGTTTGATAGAAAGGTAATTGGTAACAAGCAAGTAATGTTAACGGTAAATAAAGTACAGCAAGGTAGCCCAATCCTTTTGTGGCAAAGGACAGGCCAGAACAGTTTCTTATAATAGGCAAAGTGTTCTTGAGGGTACACGGGAATTTCATTTAGTCACTTTTATCATGTTGGTTTGATTCGCGTTCGCTACTTTGATAATTTGATATGTGGGTGGACCGGTGCTTGGGTGTTGTTCTTACTTGAACAAACCTCCCGCTTATGATTAATCCCCTCGCAAGCATCTGCAACTACGAGAAGAGTATTAAGATAAAATCTAACTATTGCATTAAACGTTTGGATCCAAATCAGCCCCTTACGAAGTAGCACATAAACTAGGGTTTAAGCTTCTGTCACTCTAGCAACCCATTATCTAATAACTACTCCACAATGCATTCCCTTAGGCCCAAAGATGGTGAAGTGTCATGTAGTCGACGTTCACATGACACCACTAAGGGAATCACAACATACATATCATCAAAATATCGAACACATATCAAATTCACATGATTACTTGCAACATGACTTCTCCCGTGACCTCAAGAACAAAGGTAACTACTCACAAATAATATTCATGCTCAAGATCAGAGGGGTATTGAATAGCATAATGGATCTGAACATATAATTTCCACCAAATAAACCATATAGTAATCAACTACAAGATGTAATCAACACTACTAGTCACCCACATGTACCAATCTGAGGTTCCGATACAAAGATTGAACACAAGAGATGAACTAGGGTTTGAGAGGAGATGGTGTTGTTGAAGATGTTGATGAAGATTGGCCTCCCAAAGATGAGAGGGGTGTTGGTGATGATGATGGCTTCGATTTCCTCCTCCGGGAGGGAAGTTCCCACGGCGGAATCGCTCCGCCGAAGGGCAAAAGTGCTCCTGACCAAGTTCCGCCTCGAGATGGCGGCGTTCCATCCCGAAAGTCCTCTCCTATTTTTTCTAGGTCAAAAGACCTTAAATACCAGAAGATTGGCACTGGAGGTGGGCCGTGCTGGGCACAACCCAACAGGGCGCGCCTGGGGGGCCTGTCACGCCCTGGTGTCTTGTGCTCACCAGGTGGCCCCCCTCCGGTAGTTGTTTGCTCCAGTATTTTTTATTTATTCCAAAATAATTCTCCGTGAAGTTTCAGCTTATTTGGAGATGTGCAGAATAGGTATCTCTGATGTGCTTTTTCAGGTCCAGAATTCCAGCTGGCGGTATTCTCCCTCTTTGTGTAAACCTTGCATATTATGAGAGAAAAGGCATTAGAATCACTCCCTAAAGCATTATTATACATCAAAACATTATAAAGAACAGTAGGAAATCATGATGCAAAATGGACGTATCACGCTACTTATGAACTTTGGAGTGATTCCTTGTCGCACGTTGAGGGATGATCATATGATTCTATTATGCTAGTATTGTTCACAGATTGCACTAGTGAAAGTATGAACGCTAGGCCTTATTTCCAAGCATTAATATACTGTTTTGCTCTCTGTTTACCACTTGTTACCTTTCTGTTTTTATTTATTCAGATTATAAAAACCTATTTCTACTATCCATACTACACTAGTATCGCCATCTCTTCGCCGAACTACTGCACCTATACAATTTGCCATTGTATTGGGTGTGTTCGGGACACAAGAAATTTCTTGTATTTGATTGCAGGGTTGTTTAAGAGAGACCATCTTCATCCTACACCTCCCAAGGATTGATAAACCTTAGGTCCTTCACTTGAGGGAAATTTGCTACTGTCTTACAAAACTCTACGCTTAGAGGCCCAATAGAGTCTACAATAATAAAGTTGCGTAGTAGACATCAACTGGGGAGTGGCGGGAGAAGCGTGTTTGGATAGAACACCACAAATATAAAAAGGATAAATTAGAACAAGGAAGCTCGAGCTAGCAGGACACGTGCGCACATATTGCTCACACACGTACGGGTGCCAGGCGGTTGTCTTGAACTCCTTTAAATTATTCCTGGTTCATTTGGCCTTTTTTATACATTAACTTAGTTTTCTATGCATTTAGTACGCATAATTCAAAGTTGAACTACAACCACATGCTCCGGTGCACCAAAATGGGTTGAAAAATCATATTTGTGTCCTTGGGTGCACGTCTATGTCCCATGCAAGTAATGTGAATGAATTTCAAACATCTCGGCATCGTGGCTAGGCCGCAAACATTGAGAATGCTGGTTTTTCATTTCCCGTAAATCCAAAACTGGTCTAAAATTCTTAAAAATTATCATGTTTTTATGATAGGGCTCATTTACGCCGTGGTAAAGAAATTGACCAATTTGGGACAACTTTTAGGCAAGCATCTTACAAAGTGGATCTTCCCACAAGAATCATGGTGGTTTCAATAGGGAACATGTCACCTTTGTGGGGGAAACGATATTCAGTGCCTCTTATCGCCTTGAATTTTTTCTAGAGGCAACATAAAACAATATGAGTTGTGCTAAAATATGGATATATTCTTGGTCCATTTGGCCTTTTTATGCATTAACTTAGTTTTCTATGCATTTACTACGGATAATTCAAATTTGAACTACAAACGCTTGCTCCGGTGCACCAAAATGGGTTGAAAAATCATATTTGTGTCCTTGGGTGCATATTTATGTCCCATGCAAGGAATGAGAATGATTTTCAAACATCTCGGCGTCGTGGCTAGGCCGCAAACATTAGAATCTTGGTTTTTAATTTCGCGTAAATCCAAAACTCGTCTTAAATTCATGAAAATTATCCTGGTATCATGACATGGCTCATTTATGCCATGGTAGCGATTGATACGTCTCCAACGTATCTACAATTTTTGCTTGTTCCATGCTGTTATATTATCATTCTTGGATGTTTTACAATCATTTTATAACAACTTTATATCATTTTTTGGGACTAACGTATTGACATAGTGCCAAAGTGCCAGTTGCTGTTTTTGCTTGTTTTTTACTTCGCAGAAAATCAATACCAAACGGAGTCCAATCGCGACGAAACTTCTTGGAGATTTTTTCTGGACCAGAAGACAGCTAGTGGGCCAAAGAAGTACCGGAGAAGTGGGACGAGGAGACCAAAACCCACCAGGGCGCGCCACGGGCCCCCTGGCGTGCCCTGATGGGTTGTGCCCTCCTCGGGACCCCTCTCCACCGCCTCTGGTGCCTATAAATGCCCAAATATTCCAAAAACCCTAGGGGAGTCGACGAAACACAATTCCAGCTGCCGCAAGTTCCAGAACCTCGAGATCCAATCTAAACACCATCATGGAGGGGTTCATCTTCCTCATAGGTGCCTCTCCGATGATGCGTGAGTAGTCCACCATACACCCACGGGTCCGTAGGCAGTAGCTAGATGGCCTCCTCTCTCTCTCTCTCTCTCTCTTATGATTCTCAATACAATGGTCTCTTGGAGATCTATTTGATGTAAACTTTTACGGTGTGTTTGTTGGGATCTGATGAATTTTGAGTTCATGATCAGTTTCTATCCATGAATATTATTTGAGTCTTCTTTGAACTCTTATATGCATGATTGCTTATAGCATCGTATTTCTTCTTTGAATCTTTGGTTTAGTTAGGACGACTAGATCGATTTTTCCTGCCATGGGAAGAGGTGCTTTGTGATGGGTTCGATCTTGCGGTGTTCTTTCCCAGTGACAGAAGGGGCAGCAAGACACGCATGTATCGTTGCTATTAAGGATAACAAGATGGGGTCTATTCCTACATGAATAGATCTTGTCTACATCATGTCATCATTCTTATTGCATTACTCCATTTTTCCATGAACTTAATACACTAGATGCATGCTGGATAGCGGTCGATGTGTGGAGTAATAGAGGTAGATGCAGGCAGGAGTCGATCTACCTATCTTGGAAGTGATGCCTATATAATGATCATCGCCTTGGATATCGTCATGACTATTCGATTTTCTATCAATTGACCAACAGTTATTTGTTCAGCCACCGTGTGCTATACTCATGAGAGAAGCCACTAGTGAATCCTACGGCCCCCGGGTCTACTTTTCCAACATATTGCTTTCCGATCTATCTTTTTGCATCTTTGTTTTCAGCTCTACAAGACCAAAAACCCAAAAATATATTGCTGCATATTTTATTTGCCTTTTCTATTTTGTATTCTTGAGAGATCTATCTCTCCTATCTATCATTACCTAATCCATCTTTTTACCATAGAGAGATTGACAACCTCTCTTTCGCGTCGGGTTGCAAGTATTTGTTATTTGTGTGCAGGTGCTGCTTATTGGGTGGTGGTGATCCTCCTAATGGTTTGATAACCTTGGTTTCATAACTGAGGGAAATACTTACCGTCGTTGTGCTGCATTATTCCTTCCTCTTTGGGAAAATACCGACGCAGTCTCAAGCCACGTCAAAGGAATTTCTGGCGCCGTTGCCGGGGCGGAAGCGGTCTCTTCTACGTGCCTATCGTAGGCGCCGAGGGGACTCCGTCATCATCTACCAGGTTCCTAATCACAAATTTCATCTCCTTGCAATTACATTATTTGCCATTTGCCTCTCCTTTTCCCCTCCCCCACTTCACCAATTTACCATTTTATTCACCCTCTTTTTCGTTTGCCCTTTTTCTTGCCGGATCTCTTCCTTGTTTGCAATCTTGTTTGCGTAGTCACGATGACTCAAGAAAACACCAATTTGTGTGATTTTTCCAATACTAATAACAATGATTTTATTAGCACTCCGATTGCTCCTCCCGCCACTAGTGCGGAGTCTTGTGATATTAATGCCACTTTGTTGAATCTTGTCATGAAATATCAATTTGCCAGTACTCCTAATGAGGATGCCGCGTCCCATCTAAAGTCGTTCGTTGAATTGTGTGATATGCAAAAGAAAAAAGATGTGGACAATGATATTGTGAAGTTGAAATTATTTCCTTTTTCCTTGCGGGATCGTGCAAAAATTTGGTTTTCTTCTTTGCCTCGCAATAGTAGCGATTCTTGGAATAAGTGCAAAGATGCTTTTATCACTAATTATTTTCCGCCCGCGAAAATTATTTCCCTTAGGACGTAAATCATGAATTTTAAGCAACTTGAGCATGAACATGTTGCACAATCTTGGGAAAGAATGAAGTTGATGCTAAGAAATTGTCCTACTCATGGTTTAAATCTTTGGATGATCATACAAATTTTTTATGCGCGATTGAATTTTGTCTCTAGAAATCTTTTAGATTCCACCGCGGGTGGTACTTTTATGGAGATTACTTTGGGTGAATCTACTAAATTGCTAGATAATATCATGGCTAATTATTCTCAATGACATACCGAAAGAGCACCTACTAGTAAGAAAGTTAATTCAGTTGAGGAAATTAGTACTTTGAGTGATAAGGTTGATGCTTTGATGAAATTGGTTGCTAGTAAAAATGCTCCTATTGATCTTAATGATGTGCCTTTGTCTACCTTGATTGAGCAAAATAGTGATTCCGTAGATGTGAATAATGTCTCACGAAACAATTTCAATAACAATCCTTATAGAGGTAATTTTAATCCTAGGCCTTTTCGTGGAAATTCCTCTAATAATTATGGTAATTCCTATGGTAATTCTTCTTACAATAATAATAGGAACACCTCTGATCTTGAGAGTAATATTAAAGAATTTATCAATGCGCAAAAGGCTTTCAATACTACGATAGAAGAAAAGTTGAATAAGATTGATGATATGTCTAGAAGCATTCATAGAATTTCTCATGATGTAGAAAATCTCAAGTTGAAAGCTTTTGTGCCTAAGATTGATGAGTCTATTAAAGCTTTATATGTCTCTATGGATGAAAGTAAGAAAAGAACCGCTATGCTTAGAGCTAAAAGAGAAATCTTAGAAAAATCGTTTTCTAGTGATTGCCTTCATAAAAATGATGAAGATCTTAAAGTGATTGGTGTTTCTACTATTGATTCCTTGTTTAGTAATATTAAAATTGATAATGAAGGGACTGAAGTAGAGTCAACTTTAGCTAGAAGGCGTCCCAATAATTTGGAGGGTGAAAATCTTGATGAAATTTTTGATAAATGTGGGTTTGAAGAGGTCAAAACTCTAACTAGTGATGTGCCCACTATCTTGGATTACAAAGATTTTAATTATGATAGTTTCTCTTTGATTGAATGTATTTCTTTGTTGCAATCTATGTTGAATTCACCCCATTCTTATGAGCAAAATAAGGCTTTTACTAAACATATCGTTGATGCCATGATGAAATCTTTTGAAGAAAAGTTGGAGTTGGAGATTTCTATTCCTAGAAAATTACATGATGAGTGGGAACCTACCATTAAGGAAAATATTAAAAATTATGAGTGCTTTGCTTTGTGTGATTTTGGTGCTAGTGTTTCCACGATTCCGAAATCTCTATGTGATGTGCTTGGTCATACCAATATTGAAGAATTTTCTCTTAATTTGCACTTGGCGAATTCTACTATTAAAAAGCATTTGGGAAGAATTAATGATGTTCTTATTCTTGCAAATAGAAATTATGTTCCCATTGATTTTATTGTGCTTGATATTGATTGCAATCCGTCTTGTCCCATTATACTTGGTAGACCGTTTTTACGCACTATAGGTGCCATGATTGATATGAAAGAAGGCAATATTCATTTTCAGTTTCCCTTGAGAAAGGGTATGGAACACTTCCCTAGAACAAGAATTAAGCCACCATATGAATCAATCATGAGGGTATCCTATGGATCCAAAACCAAATATGACAATACTTGAATCTATGCGTTATGCCTAGCTAGGGGCGTAAAACGATAGCGCTTGTTGGGAGGCAACCCAATGAATAAATAAGTTTTTGCTTTTTTCCTTTATGTTTTTGAGTGTTGAAACAATTATGCCTCTATTATGATTGTGTTTTTATGGTTTATTTAGTGTTCGTTCCAAGTAAAGCCTTTAGGATGATTCATAGGATGAGTAGAAGTGATACTGAATCTGAAACAGAAACTTTGTGTCCAGTATATGAATTTTCATTTTTTTTGGAAAGTGATATTGAGCTGAAATTTTAACACAGAGTTTCTATACAAATTCCTTGCGGTTTCCTAATTTTTCATAATTTTTAGAGTTACAGAAGTATGGTTAGAGTACATATTACTACAGACTGTTCTTTTTAAGACAGATTCTGTTTTTGTTGCATTTTGTGCTTGTTTTGATGAATCTATGGGTTATATTGAAGGGTATGAACCATGGTAAAGTTAAAATACAGTAGGTATAATGCAATTATAAAATATGAATGGGTTTGCAACAGCACCTAAAGTAGTGATTTGCTTTATTATACTAATGGGTCTCACGAAGATTTTGTTGAGTTTTGTGTGAGATCACGATAGATGAAGGAATAAGGAGTGAAAAAAGCCTAAGCTTGGGGATGCTACCACAACCCCAAGATATATCCAAAGAGTAACAAGCAACTAAGCTTGGGGATGCCCCCGAGTGGCATCCCCACTTTCTTCAAACGACCATCGGTATTTTACTTGGAGCTATATTTGTATTCGTCACATATCATGAGTTTTGCTTGTAGAGTCTTGTATCTTTGATTTCTTTGTTTGTTTGTTTTTCAATTGTATCCTTTCTGTACACACCTATTTGGGAGAACCAAAATTATGCTATGATTTGTTAGAATTGCTCTCTATGCTTCACTTAAACTTTTTTTTGAGATATAGAATTGCTCTAGTGCTTCACTTATATCTTTTTGAGCACGGTGTGCTTGGAAACTTTTGTAGAAATACTCTCATGTTTCACTTAAATTAATTTGAGAGTTAGTAAACTTTGAAGAAATCCTCTAATGCTTCACTTATATCTTTTTGAGAGATGAAATCTTTATGCTCTTGTGCTTCACTTAAATTTGTTTGAGCTTGCCAAAAAGCAATGGCAATATATGAAACTAGTCCCAAAGTGATCGATATCCAAGGAGGATATAATAAAAACTTTCATGAAGATCATTGGGCAAATTAAAACTTGATTCCTTGTAATAGTTTTGAAACATGATGATAGTAATATGTGAGTCATGTTAGTGAGTAATTATGCTTGAGTGGGAATATTGGTGTTAAGGTTTGTGATTCCCTATGCATGTATGAAAGTCAATAATTATGCAATGAAGTTACATCCTACTTGTGGTGCATTTTTCGGTGTTAGTTCTGCTCAATGCTCACTTATGTGAATTTTCGTTTCTTGATTTGGTTGCTTCTCAATCTATTTGCGAGCCTCCATTTGTACTAAGTAGAAATACTACTTGTGCATCCAAAATCCTTAAACCAAGTTTTGCCTTATGAGTCCACCATACCTACCTATATGCGGTATTTCCATGCCGTTCCAAGCAAATTTGTATGTGCCATCTCTAAATTTTCAAAATAAATTTTCTCTTTTGGGTGCTCGTACTGCTCATGAAACGGTGGGGGTGTCCAATATTTTTCCATGCTAGATGTGTTATTCTCAAGATGAGTGTTTATTCACTTGTCATTGCATGAGAGTGCGGCGGTAATAGGGATGCCCATTCCCGAAATGAAAAAGAAAAAAATTATTTACTTTATGTTGTCAAATAATAAATTCCTTGGAAAGTGTTGGTATGGAAGGCAACTGTGGATACGGCCCGCCATGGAAAGTGAAAGTTTGGTGGAAAAAGGAATAAACTTTATTTTCTGTTTGGGAACCGCCTATGATATATCTAGCATGGAAAGTATTGTGAGCTACTTAGTCGTTTTCGTTGACAGGAAAAGCATGCCACCCAAAAAAAATTCTCTCTCAATTGAAATCTTTGAGCTCTGGCACCTCTACAAATCCCTACTTCCCTCTGCGAAGGGCGTATTTATTTACTTTATGCAATTTTTATTTTTACTTTGAGTCTCCATCTTCTCTTATAAGCACCAACTAGGGGGCACTATGATCGTACTTGAGCATTGGGTATAGCTAATATTTGAGTGTGTTTCATGAATGGATCAATGATTGAGCATGATGGGCTAGTGATAACTTTCTTTAGTGTTGATACTTTGAAAGACTTGGTTTCTTGTTGACATGCTTGAGTATTGAAGTCATTTTGTAAAAACTAGACTATTGCTTTGAATCATCTATAAGTCAAATGTCCATGCCATACAAAAGAAAAGAATATGATGAACATGTTAGGCAGCATTCCACATCAAAAAAAATGTTTTTATCATTTACCTACTCGAGGACGAGTAGGAATTAAGTTTGGGATGATGATACGTCTCCAACGTATCTATAATTTTTTCTTGTTCCTTGCTGTTATATTATCATTCTTGGATGTTTTACAATCATTTTATAACAACTTTATATCATTTTTTGGGACTAACCTATTGACATAGTGCCAAAGTGCCAGTTGTTGTTTTTTGCTTGTTTTTTTACTTCGCAGAAAATCAATACCAAACGAAGTCAAATCGCGATGAAACTTTTTGGAGATTTTTTCTGGACCAGAAGACACCCAGTGGGCCAAAGAAGTACCAGAGAAGTGGGCCGAGGAGACCACAACCCGCCAGGGGGCGCCAGGGGGGGCCCGGCGTGCCCTGATGGGTTATGCCCTCCTCGGGACCCCTCTCCACTGCCTCTGATGCCTATAAATGCCCAAATATTCCAAAAACCCTAGGGGAGTCGACGAAACACAATTCCAGCCACCGCAAGTTCCAGAACCTCGAGATCCAATCTAAACACCATCACAGAGGGGTTCATATTCCTCATAGGTGCCTCGCCGATGATGCGTGAGTAGTCCACCATAGACCTACGGGTCCGTAGGAAGTAGCTAGATGGCTTCCTCTCTCTCTCTCTCTTATGATTCTCAATACAATGGTCTCTTGGAGATCTATTTGATGTAAACTTTTGCGGTGTGTTTGTTGGGATCCGATGAATTTTGAGTTCATGATCAGTTTCTATCCATGAATATTATTTGAGTCTTCTTTGATCTCTTATATGCATGATTGCTTATAGCATCGTATTTCTTCTTCGAATCTTTGGTTTAGTTAGGCCGACTAGATCGATTTTTCTTGCCATGGGAAGAGATGCTTTGTGATGGGTTCGATCTTGTGGTGTTCTTTTCCAGTGACAGAAGGGGCAGCAAGACACACATGTATCGTTGCTATTAAGGATAACAAGATGGGGTCTATTCCTACATGAATAGATCTTGTCTACATCATGTCATCATTCTTATTGCATTACTCCATTTTTCATGAACTTAATACACTAGATGCATGCTGGATAGTGGTCGATGTGTGGAGTAATAGAGGTAGATGCAGGCAGGAGTCGGTCTACCTATCTTGGAAGTGATGCCTATATAATGATCATCGCCTTGGATATCGTCATGACTATTCGATTTTCTATCAATTGCCCAACAGTAATTTGTTCACCCACCGTGTGCTATACTCATGAGAGAAGCCACTAGTGAATCCTACGGCCCCCGGGTCTACTTTTCCAACATATTGCTTTCCGATCTATCTGTTTGCATCTTTGTTTTCAGATTTACAAAACCAAAAACCCAAAAATATATTGCGGCATATTTTATTTGCCTTTTCTATTTTGTGTTCTTGAGAGACTAGTAGAAAATGGGCCATTAGTCCCAGTTTTGAAGGGCCTTTAGTCCCGGTTCTCCAACCGGGACAAATCAATCGGGATTAAAGGCCCTCAATTTTAGTCCCGGTTGGGTTACGAACCGGGCCTAAAGGGGCTACACGTGGCCGCTGTCGGGCGCCCAGGCAGGAGGACATTTAGTCCCGGTTGGTAACACCAACCGGGACTAAAATGCAGCCACGCGTCAGCACCAGTAAGCGTAGTTTTTTTTGGAAAGGTACGTGTTTCATTTTGTGTTTTCATTTTCTTTTATATTTATATTGTATTTTCACGCGGTCACACATATTAATATACAACATCAGTACAAATTATGGAAGACAACATCCAACATTAGTACAAATTAGATGGATGCAATAGACCAAGTTGAATTAATTAGAGGAAAATACGATGTTGCGGATTCGCAACATCGTATTTTCCTCTAATTCAACTTGGTCTACTGCATCCATCTAATTTGTACTGGTATATGTCATATAACAACTCATCATCATCATCTTAATCAACTCATCATCATTCAACATCCAACAATTCATCATCATCTGAATCAACTCCGATCCTCATCATTGTAGTTATCTCACAAGGTTGAAACGTACGAACTACTGCTCTCCTCTCTTAGCTAAAATAGCATAATAAAGGCGAACTCCGACATCTCCCAATTGAAGAACACAGATCAACCTATCTCCAACTTGTGGGATGAGCAAGTATTCCTCTCCAAGTGGTAGCGTGGATGCTTGTCTTGCATTTCTCCATCCTTTGATTTTCAGGGTTTCTTCACTTTGAGATATCCTGTATTTACCATTGTAATTAATCGGGAATGGCCGTAACCTAACCATTTGCAAATCACCATTTTGAAACATCCATTTAGGCACGGTCTCTGGGGGAAGTACCTGTTGAAGAACATTAGAAATAATAACATAGTTAGAAAACTAGTTTTGCTTAAGAACAATGTATGAAAAAGATGGACTAGTGACGCAATGGTAAAAAAAATCTTACAAAGTTGTCTGAAGTGATGTTATAACGGTTCAACTTGTGCACTAGTGGCACATATCCATGATAAATGTTACCAGTCTTGCAATATTTAGCATGATACTCAACATCACAAATGAATGATATCAGATGATTTTTCTCCAACCAAGTAAGCTTGGAGTCATAACTGTAGTAGGTGCGATCTATTATCTGTCAGGTAGTTCTTGTAGCATGGAAATAAGCTAATAATAAAAAATAAAGAAATTTAGTCGGGATGAGTACCAAATACAGTTCAATAATCAATATAAATTACCTAACAAATCTGTTGACAAACGCCCCTGGAGGTAGAACTGGAATCAAGTCATCCTCTGCATGCACCCAAATTTCTATATTATTATCACGAACATCGTCATTACCAAGATCGAAGGTAATGTTCATGTCCTAAACCAACCCATACGCCTTGCAAAATGCTCTCCAATTAGAACAACCAAAATATGTGTGATCTTCGTTATTTTTTACCTTAACAACAAAAGTGTAATGCTCCGTTCTTAGGTGAGCTATCTTTGGCTCTGTACAACCCTTCTCTTTGAAATGGAACTTGTCCAACACAGCGAATCTTGCATGGCAGGGAACGCACTAGTCGAATTGTACAAAAGTAGATTAAAGGTTAATTAAAGCAAAAACACACGTCATATACTACATTAACAAAAAAATACATGCCGTCTAGACATACTGTAATAATACTAAATTCTTCCGTTAGCTTGACGGTGAAGGATGTACCGTTGTCTAGGTCAGGACAAACGTCGCATATACCCCTGTCATCCCAGCACAAAGGGCACTGACGGATCATATCATCGTCACACGACGTCGACATTTCCTGTGTTCAGGATTATAAGATTAAAAGTCGACGGCAAATTTTGTTAGCAAGATCATCATATAATATCACAAATACATATAATATCATCGGCGATCGTCGAGGACTCTTCATATAATATTATCATATACTATCACTAATACATCTCGAATAACCAAGTTAATGGAGCATCGAATATTATCCAATATTATCACTAATATAGTTCTAATGGAGACACTTCATATAAGTGTTTTACTCTACATATGAACATTTTGTATATACATCAATCCATCCATCTATACATACATACATACATGGACAAAAAAATTCTATAAACATAAAAAATTCTATGAACAAAAAAATTCATCATATCAACATTTTCTATATATATACATCCATCCATCCATCGATCTTGAGCATAGTAGAGTATATGCCACAACATTCCTAAAGTTTGCCACAACTTTGCCATATAATTAAGGTCAAAAGCTCTAAATTTCATAACTTTGCCACAACAAAAATTTCTTCAATGAACATCCAAATGAACTCTAAATAAACTCTAAAGAAAAAATGATCATCCATCCATCTAAACATATCTATCTATCCATCTAACATCTCATACATATTTGATTCAACAAACATAGCATGGCATGGCAGAACCATAGCAAAGAAAAAATGAACTCTAATGCAAAAAAAATGTTCTTTGATTTGCAAAGGAGCTATATTATCCCCAATTATTTTGCACCCACAAAAATTACTCCATCTATTTGACAGTGCCCACAACCCATTCCACCAAAAACATGTGGTTCCATAGTTCAAAATTTTCAAATTCCATCCAGTTCAAATTTGGACCAGATTCGAACTCCATGGTCAAAGCCCAATTTAAATTGCTCCAAAAATTCTGAAACTTTGCTAGACTCTCTTTTGTGCATCAACACCTCACCACAAAAATTCTAGAAAATTCCTAAAATTCCTAGAGCCCTCTAGCATTTCATCATACACTTGATGTGCACTGTTTACCACTGTCAGGGGAGGGCTCGGGGACGGCGTCGGGGGGCAGCGACGAGGAGCGGGCTCGAGGAGGAGGGCGAGGAGGTCCGGCGACGAGGACGGCGGGGAGGTCCGGCGACGAGGAGCGGGCTCGGGGACGGCTCAGAGGCGACGGTGTCGGGTAGGGCTCGGGGACGGAGTCGGGGGCATCGACAAGGAGTGGGCTCGGGGAGGAGGGTGAGGAGGTCCGGCGATGAGGACGGCAGGGAGGTCCGACGATGAGCAGCGGGCTCGGGGACGGCTCGGAGGCGACGGCAAGGCGACGGCGTCGGGTAGGGCTCGGGGACGGAGTCGGGGGCGGCAACGAGGAGCGGGCTCTGGGAGGAGGGCGAGGAGGTCCGGCGACGAGGACGGCGGGGAGGTCTGGCGACGAGGAGCGGGCTCGGGGATGGCTCGGAGGCAACAGCGAGCTCGGGCAGCCTGGCGGCGTCGAGGTGGTCTTCGGCGTCGTCGGGGGAACTATAGATAGCTTTTGGAAATTTTCCTAAGTGCTCCTTATATACAGAGACCTTTAGTCCCGGTTGGTGGCTCCAACCGGGACTAAAGGTGAATTTCAGCAGCCCAAAGGGCGGGAAGCACAGCCCTTTAGTCCCGGTTGGTGGCTCCAACCGGGACTAAAGGGGGGCCATTATTCCCGGTTGGAGCCACCAACCGGGACTAAAGGGCTATGCTTCCCGCAGCCAAAAGTTTAGTCCCACCTCGGTAGTCGAGAGGGGCTCGGAGTGGTTTATAAGCGCTGCTGCCACTGCCCTCTCGAGCTCCTCTCTAATGCAAGCAGTACATGCCTATCTCACGCCCTGTTGGGCCTGCTAGCACCGCGGGCCTGCATCCTGCCCATTTCTAGGGTTTCAAGTCGTATGCAGGCCGTTGTGGATAGTAGGCGGGCCTTTTTTTATTTTTTGCATATGTTATGTTTTTAAATTTTTAATGTTATTTTTTGCATATGTTATTTTTATTTATATAATTTTAGTTGCATAAATTTTATATAATTTTAGTCTCATAATTTTTATTTTTTATTGATTCTTTTCAGTTTATTCCTTTTGCTATTAGAGTTTTATAAAAGCTTTTTAGTTTTCTATTAAAGCTTGTAACAAAATATACTTTATGAAAATTCATTTTACTATTAAAGTTTTTAACAAATAAATACTTTGATAATTTTAGTTAATATTATTTTGATTCTTTTTATTTTGAGCTAAAATGACCATGAATTTCAAAAGCACTACAAATGAACTCTGAAAAGGTTGAAACTTGGCATGGTATCATAATTTCACCCACATAGCATGTGCTAAGAAGTTGAGAGGGTTACGGGAAAAACTGGATGCACTTCGTGTACAAACTGGACAATCTCTTTCGAAGTATCATGGTTTCGGACAAAAACTCAACTATTACAAAGGGATTTCATTTTTTTAACATATTTGAACTCCAGACTTTTTCTGCATTCAATATGCACCATTCAAAGCCACATCATCAATTTTCAACCCTTTTCCGACTTCATTTGCTATTTTTCATGCATTTCATGATTTATTTTGAGCTAAAATGACCATGAATTTGAAAAGCACTGCAAATGAACTCTAAAAATGTTGAAACTTGGCATGGTATCATAATTTCACCCACATAGCATGTGCTAAAAAGTTGAGAGGGTGACGGGAAAAACTGGATGCACTTCGTGTACAAACTAGACAATCTCTTTCGAAGTATCACGGTTTTGGACGAAAACTCATCTATTACAAAGGGATTTCATTTTTTAACATATTTTAACTCCAGACTTTTTTTGCATTCAATATGCACCATTCAAAGCCACATCATCAATTTTCAACCCTCTTCTGACTTCATTTGCTATTTTTCATGCATTTCATGATTTATTTTGAGCTAAAATGACTATGAATTTGAAAAGCACTTCAAATGAGCTCTGAAAAGGTTGAAACTTGGCATGGTATCATAATTTCACCCACATATCATGTGCTAAAAATTGAGAGGGTTACGGGAAAAACTAGATGCACTTCGTGTACAAACTGGACAATCTCTTTCGAAGTATCAGGGTTTCGGATGAAAACTCATCTATTACAAAGGGATTTCATTTTTTAACATATTTTAACTCCAGACTTTTGTTGCATTCAATATGCACCATCAAAGCCACATCATCAATTTTCAACCCTTTTCTGAGTTCATTTGCTATTTTTCATGCATTTCATGATTTATTTAGAGCTAAAATGACCATGAATTTGAAAAGCACTCCAAATAAACTCTGAAAATTTTGAAACTTGGCATGGTATCATAATTTCACCCACATAGCATGAATAGAGAACATACATTATATAATTAAGTGTATCTATCAAAAACCATTACAGAACATCATGAATAGAGAAGTGACCAAATTAATACAAGTTCATCATCACATTAAAACCAAAGTACAGTAGTGATCAAATGTTATTACTGAAAAAATAAATACATCAAGTTCATACATAGTTCTCATAGAACAACATACAGCTCTCTAGAGCATCTAATTAAAAAAACTAACATACAACTATGTAAAACATTTAAATGCAACAACGAATGCGATCATAATCGCAACTAAGGTAACAATTGATCCAACAGCATAATGATACCAAGCCTCATTATCAATGGCATATTTTCTATCTTTCTAATCTTCAAGCGCATTGCATCCATCTTGATCTTGTGATCATCGACGACATTGGCATCCTAAAGTTGACAATACTTCAGTCCCTTCATTATCAATTTTAATATTACTAAACAAGGAATCAATAGAAGAAACACCAATCACTTTAAGATATTCATCTTTTTTATGAAGGCAATCACTAGAAAACGATTTTTCTAAGATTTCTCTTTTAGCTCTAAGCATAGTGGTTCTTTTCTTACTTTCATCCATAGAGACATATAAAGCTTTAATAGATTCATCAATCTTAGGCACAAAAGCTTTCAACTTGAGATTTTCAACATCATGAGAAATTCTATCAATGCTTCTAGACATATCATTAATCTTATTCAACTTTTCTTCTTTCGTAGTATTGAAAGCCTTTTGCGCATTGATAAATTCTTTAATATTACTCTCAAGATCAGTGGTGTTCCTATTATTATTGTAAGAAGAATTACCATAGGAATTACCATAATTATTAGAGGAATTTCCAGGAAAAGGCCTAGGATTAAAATTACCTCTATAAGCATTGTTATTGAAATTGTTGCGCGAGACAAAATTCAGATCTACGGATTGACTATTTTGCTCAATCAAAGTAGACAAAGGCACATAATTAAGATCAATAGGAGCATTTTTACTAGCAACCAATTTCATCAAAGCATCAACTTTATCACTCAAAGTACTAATTTCCTCTACCGAATTAACTTTTTTACTAGTAGGTGCTCTTTAGGTATGCCATTGAGAATAATTAGCCATGATATTATCCAGCAATTTAGTAGATTCACCCAAAGTAATCTCCATAAAAGTACCACCCGCGGCGGAATCTAAAAGATTTCTAGAGACAAAATTCAATCGCGCATAAATTTTTTGTATGATCATCCAAAGATTCAAACCATGTGTAGGACAATATCTTATCATCAACTTCATTCTTTCCCAAGATTGTGCAACATGTTCATGCTCAAGTTGCTTAAAATTCATGATTTGCGTCCTAAGGGAAATAATTTTCGCGGGCGAAAAATACATAGTGATAAAAGCATCCTTGCACTTATTCCAAGAATCGATACTATTGCGAGGCAAAGAGGAAAGCCAAATTTTTGCACGATCCCGCAAGGAAAAAGGAAATAATTTCAACTTGACAATATCATTGTCCATATCTTTTTTCTTTTGCATATCACACAATTCAACGAACGTGTTTAGATGGGACGCGGCATCCTCATTAGGAGTACCGGCAAATTGATCTTTCATGACAAGATTTAACAAAGCGGCATTAATATCACAAAGACTCCGCACTAGTGACAGGAGGAGCAATAGGCGTACTAATAAAAGCATTGTTATTAGTATTGGAAAAATCACACAACTTGGTGTTCTCTTGAGTCATCGTGACTACGCAAACAAGATTGCAAGCAAGGAAGAGATTTGGCAAGAAAAAGGGCAAACGAAAAAGAGGGCGAATAAAACGACAAATTGGTGAAGTGGGGGAGAGGAAAATGAGAGGCAAAAGGCAAATAAGGTAATTTCAAGGAGATGAGATTTGTGATTAGGAACCTGGTAGATGATGATGGAGTCCCCTCGGCGCCTACGATAGGCACGTAGAAGAGACCGCTTCCTCCCCGACAACGGCGCTAGAAATTCCTTTGACGTGGCTTGAGACCGCGTCGGTATTTCCCCAAAGAGGAAGGGATGATGCAGCACAGCGACGGTAAGTATTTCTCTCAGTTATGAAACCAAGGTTATCGAACCAGTAGGAGGATCACCACCACCCAATAAGCATCACCTGCACACAAACAACAAATACTTGCAACCCGACGCGAAAGAGAGGTTGTCAATCTCTCTACGGTAATAAGATCTCTCAAGAACACAAATAAAAAGAGTAAATATGCAGCAATATATTTTTGGGTTTTTGGTTTTGTAGATCTGAAAACAAAGATTGCAAAAAGATAGATCGGAAAGCAATATGTTGGAAAAGTAGACCCGGGGGCCGTAGGGTTCACTAGTGGCTTATCTCATGAGTATAGCGCACGGTGGGTGAACAAATTACTATTGGGAAATTGATAGAAAATCGAATAATCATGACGATATCCAAGGCGATGATCATTATATAGGCATCACGTCCAAGATAGATAGACCGACTCCTGCCTGCATCTACCTCTATTACTCCACACATCGACCGCTATCCAGCATGCATCTAGTGTATTAAGTTCATGGAAAAACGGAGTAATGCCATAAGAACGGTGACATGATGTAGACAAGATCTATTCATGTAGGAATAGACCCCATCTTGTTATCCTTAATAGCAACGATACATGCGTGTCTTGCTGCCCCTTCTGTCACTGGGAAAGAACACCGCAAGATCGAACCCATCACAAAGCACCTCTTCCCATGGCAAGAAAAATCGATATAGTCGGCCTAACTAAACCAAAGATTCGAAGAAGAAATACGATGCTATAAGCAATCATGCATATAAGAGATCAAAGAAGACTCAAATAATATTCATGGATAGAAACTGATCATGAACTCAAAATTCATCGGATCCCAACAAACACACCGCAAAAGTTTACATCAAATAGATCTCCAGGAGACCATTGTATTGAGAATCATAAGAGAGAGAGAGAAGAAACCATCTAGCTACTGCCTACGGACCCATAGGTCTATGGTGGACTACTCACGCATCATCGGAGAGGCACCTATGAGGAAGATGAACCCCTCCGTGATGGTGTTTAGATTGGATCTTGAGGTTCTGGAACTTGCGGCGGCTGGAATTGTGTTTTCGTCGACTCCTCTAGGGTTTTATAAATATTTGGTAATTTATAGTCATCAGAGGTGGTGCGGAAGGGGGCCGAGGAGGGCACAACCCATCAGGGCGCCGGGGCCCCCCTGGCGTGCCCTGGTGGGTTGTGCTCTCCACAACCCACCTTTCCGGTAGTTGTTTGGCCCACTGGGTGTCTTCTGGTCCAGAAAAAATCTCCAAAAAGTTTCGTCGCGATTGGACTACATTTGGTATTGATTTTCTGCGAAATAAAAAACAAGCAACTGGCACTTTGGCACTATGTCAATAATTTAGTCCCAAAAAATGATATAAAGTTGTAATAAAGTGATTGTAAAACATCCAAGAGTGATAATATAACAACATGGAACAAGCAAAAATTATAGATACGTTGGAGATGTATCAGTGGCAGATGGGACTTGAGAGAATATTGATCTCATCTTTAGATCCTTCTGGGTTCGACACTCCATACTTATCACTTCCATCTTTCGAAAGTGCTATGATGATTCGTTGCACTTGGGGATTATCAAGCTCTTTTCTGGCGCCGTTGCCGAGGAGCAATAACGTGGGGTTAATATTTTCGTGTATGCTTGTTTGCTTTTATCACTAAGTAGATTTTGTTTTTCTTTTCTTTATATTGTCTTGCTTTCTTTCTTTAGTTGTGGGTGAGAAAAACAGAAAAAATTACTTGCCTCTTAAATAGAAGACATTGGAAAGTTATGCATTGGAGAAGTGAGGGTCGACCTTTAACACTTGTGTTCATGCTCACGGAAACAATGTAGATTTTTTCATTGAAGTTTCTCATAAAAATAATTATTCCCTTACATATACCCTTGTACAATAAAAATAATGTGCTTGTCATAATATTCATGATGCTCTTTTGCATGTTTCATCTACTATTCCTATGTGAGCATCATTGAAATCATCATGCCTAGCTAAAAGGCTTTAAAGAAAGGTGGTTGTTGGGAGACAACCCAATACTTATCCTTTCTGTTTTTGTGTGTTCACATGATTAATCTACTATATTAATCATGTTTTGAGTCTTTTATTTCAATAATGTGCCAAGTAAAGACTTTGGGATGGTTTGCATGATAGTAGATTTGATGTTGTGCAAAAACAGAAACTTTTACGTCCAGTGCAGAATTTCTCTGATTTTACTAGAACGTCTGTTTGATCTGAATTTTTTACACAGTATTGGTATAGAAATTACCCAGGTTTTCCTAATTTTTCAGAATGTTTCGAGTTACGGAAATATATTTTCTCTATAGATCATTACAGACTGTTCTGTTTTAGACATATTCTGTTTTTGCTTGCATAGCTCGCTTGTTTTGACGATGCTATGGATTATATCAGGGGGTAAAAGCCATGGAGAAGTTATAATACAGTACCTTATGCAATAATTAAATATGAATAAATTTGCAACAGTACCTAAAGTTCATGATTTGCCTATTATACTAACGGATCTCAGGAGGTTTCCGTTAACTTTTGTATGATTGAAGTTTTCATGTTTTGTGTTAGATACCAATATGAGGAGAATAAAGAGAATCAAGACCCTAAGATTGGGAATGCCAAAGGCACCCCCCCCCAAGGTAATATCCAAGGAAGAGTCAAGCGACCATGCTTGGGGATGCCTCGGAAGGCATCCCCTCTTTCGTCTTCAATACTATCGGTATACCTTACTTGGAGCTATGTTTTTATTCGTCACATAATATGTGTTTTGCTTGGAACATCCTTTTATTTTGTTGTTATCTGTGAGATGTTACTCATAGTCATGTTTTTCAATAAAAGGTTCCAAGAATTGCCTTAAGATGTCTCAATTGCATGTTTGATGTGTGACTGAGTAAAAATAGAAACTTTTTCTTTATTGTTTGAATTTTCATATTTTACTGGAACATGGAATGTTTCTGAAATTTTTACACAGTACTTTCATACAAAATCTTTAGCTTGTCCTAAATTGTCAAAATTGTTTGAGTTACACAGGAACACTTTTTGAATTTATTGCTATAGACTGTCCTGTTTAGATAGATTGTTGTCCTAGTTTTGTTATCTACTTATTCTAGTGTTTCCATAGCTTATATTGGTAGATATAAATTGTGCAAATGATATTATACAGTAACTAATGTTTGAAAAATATTATGAAACTCGTCTTGGGAGTACATGAAGTGTTTATTTATTCTTATGTGTACTAACCTATCTCACGAGTTCTTTTCAAGTATTGTGTGGACGAAGTTTTTGAGACACAAAAGCTCAAGCTTGGGGATGCCCAAAGGCTCCCCAACTCAATATTGCAAGAAGTTTCAAACATCTAAGCTTGGGGATGCTACACATCCCACCTCTCTTCTTTAACAATTATTGGTTAGCATATGATGATCATAAGTTTTTATTCATTCACATATGCTATTCTTGGAACATCTTTTTTGTTTATTCTTCCCTTTTATTGTATGCACCATGCTGGTATGAGATAATCCTTGGTTTATTTATAAAATGCTTCATGCGCTTCACTTAAATCTTTTGAATATGGCTTTATAGAATGCTTCATGTGCTTCACTTATATATTTTGAGCTTGGATATTGGTCTCTTTATATTCATTGAAGAATGCTCTATGAACTTCACTTATATCTTTTTGAGAGTAGTTTGATGATCACTCTTGTGCTTCAATTATATCCTAAGATAAAACATTGTATGAATTTATATGTGAAATTATGTAAGCTTCTTATGCTTGTCCCATGGATATTGGTCCCGGAGTAATGACTTCATATGTTGGGTGTATAAGCGGTAAAAAATATTGGAAGTTAGCAAACATAGCATTGATCACACGAACAATTCATGAAAGTATATTGAAGGAAGAGAGATTTCACATATAAATATACTATCTTGGACATCTTCTACGATTTTGAGCCCCCATTAATTATTTTCAAACGTGATCAAGTAGTTGATGTTGGACAAGGAAGACAACTTAATGGTTATGTTTGTTTATATTCATAGAGAAGTTATATTGTCATGGATCCTCTAACATTTGGTGCTTTCTTAGGATCTTTATCTAGCCAAAAAAATCGTAATAAGTAGAGATACTACTTGTGCATCCAAAAACCCTTAAACCCAGTTTCTTTCCATGAGAGTCCACCATATCTACCTATGGATTGAATAAGATCATTCAAGTAAGTTGTCATCGGTGCCTAAAATGTATGATCTTTTATTGGAAGGGAAAATAAACTTTGTACAAACTTGTGATAGTGAAGAAATAAAAGCGAGAGACTGCATAATAAAGGTTGCTATCACAAGGGGCAATATAAAGTGACGTTCCTTTTCATTAAGATATTGCACATCCAAAAATAAAAACCGCATGAACAACAATGCTTCCCTCTGTGAAGGGCCTATCTTTTATTTTTATGTATTTACTTATCTATATTTACTTTCATGCAAGAGTCAATAATTCATCCCTATTCCAATCTATTAATTCTTTAGTTGACAAGTGATACGTCCATTTTGCATCATGAATTCTTATTGATATTTATTTTATTCTTGTCCATTATTCCCCATTATGATACAATTCTTATGCCTTTTCTCTCCAAATATGGAAGGTACATAACAAAGAGGGAAATCACTGGAAACTGTAATTCTGGACTGAAAACCAAGAAAATGACTGAAAATTCACTGGACTCCAAATGACCTGAAACTTCACAGAGAACTTTTATGGAATATATAAGAATTATTGGGCCAAAAATATACCAGAGAGGGGGCACCTGCTATCCACAAGCCAACAGGGCACGCCCACCCCCTAGGCACGCCCTGTTGCCTTGTGGGGGCCCAACAGGTCTCCCAACCCCCCTCTTCTCCAATATGATGTGGTTTACCCTAGAAAAAGTCAAGAAGGAACTTTCGGAATGAAGCGCCGCCGTCTCAAGGCGGAAATCTGGGCAGAGGCCCTTTTGCTCTCCGGGAGAGAGATTCTGCCGGGGAAGCCTCCCTCCGGGAGGGGGAGATTGAAGCCACCGTCATTACCAATGCTTCCTCCTTCATGGGAGGACCTATTTTCATCAACATCTTAACCAGCACCATCCCATCTCAAACCCTAGTTCATCTCTTGTATTCAATCTTTGTCTCAAAACCTCAGATTGGTACCTGTGGGTTACTAGTAGTGTTGATTACATCTCGTAGTTGATGCTTGTTGGTTTACTTGGTGGAAGATATTATGTTCAGATACTTGATCTCCATTATTACACCTCGGATCTTGAACATATTGATGATGTGTGAGTAGTTACTTTTGTTCCTGAGAAAATGGGAGAAGTCTTGTTATAAGTAATCATGTGACGTTGGTCTTCGTTCGATATTTTGATGAGGTTTATGTTGTTGCTTCTCTTAGTGGTGTCGTGTGAACGTTTACTACACGGCACTTCACCATGTTATGGGGCTAAGGGAAGGAATTGTGGAGTAAAAAGTATATGATGGGTTGCCAGAGTGACAGAAGCTTAAACCCCAGTTTATGCGTTACTTCATAAGAGGCTGATTTGGATCCACACATTTCATGCTATGTTTACATTTATCTTAATTCTTATTTCATAGTTGTGGATGCTTGCGAGAGGGGGTAATCATAAGTATGTTGTTTGTTCAAGTAAGAACATCACCTTAGCACCGGTCCACCCACATATCAAATTATCAAAGTAACGAAGGTGACCAAGTCAACATGATGAACATGACTAGACAGAAATTCCCATGTGTCCTCGCGCGGGAGTGTTTGCATCATGTAAGATTACTTTCTGGCCTGTCCTTTGCTATAAAAAGGATTGGGTTACTTTACTGCACCATTGTTACTATTGCTACTTGTCACTTGTTACGGATTATCTTGCTACAAAACTATCTATCATTGTTACTCATAGCACTTGCAGAGAATACCTTGCTGTAAATTGCTTATCATTTGCTTCTACTCCTTGTTGGATTCAACACTCTTATTTATCGAAAAGACTGTGATTGAGCCCCTATACTTGTGGGTCATCAAGACTCTTTTTTGGTGTCATTTCCGGGGAATGAAGCGCCTTTGGTAAGTGGAAATTGGTAAGGAAACATTTTCGATACGTGCTGAAATTTACTGTTGCTTGTTACTATGGATGGTCACCCTCTGAGTGGCTTGTCCGGGGCATCTTCGCCTTGAATGGAAGTGGAAAAGATTTCCTCTGAACCTACTGAACCTACTGAAAGTATTTATTATGAGATTCCTTCGGGTATGGTAGAGAAACTGCGAGCTAATCCTTATGACGGTACAACTCATCCTGATTACCACTTGGTATATGTAGATGGGATTTGTGGATTGTTTAAGCTTGCAGGTTTATCTGGAGACAAAGTTAAGAATAAGGTTTTGCCTTTATCTTTGAAGGGAAAATCATTAATGTGGTACATTCTATTGGATGATATTGGATCATGGGACTGGAATCGCTTGAAGATGGAATTTCATCAGAAGTTTTATCCTATGCATCTAGTCCATCGTGATCGGAACTTTATATATAATTGCTGGCCTCTTGAAGGATAAAGAATAGCTCAAGCTTGGGGGAGGCTTAAATCTATGATGCACACTTGCCCCAACTATGAGCTCTCAAGAGAAATGATTATACAAAAATGTTATGCTTGGCTTTCTCATGATGATCAACTCTACTCGATTCTTCTTCTATTGGTTCCTACATGAAGAGGACTATTGAATTCAAATGGGATCTTCTGGAAAGAATTAAACGCAAGTCTGAAGATTGGGAATTCGACAAAGGTAAACAGTCAGGTATAATGTTTAAGTTTGATTGTGTTAAATGTTTTATGGAAACTCATACTTTCCATGAGTTTAGCAATTAATATAGGCTTGACTCCGAGATAGTACCTTCTTTCTGTGAATCATTTGCTACTCATGTAGATCTCCCTAAGGAGAAGTGGTTTAAATATCATCCACCTATTGAAAAATCATTAGAGGAACATGTTAAAGTTAAAGAGGAAATAATTGTTTATCATGTTGATCCAGTTGTGCCTATTGCTTACAGTGAGAACCCTCCTTTTCCTGTTAGGATTAAGGAACATGCTAAAGCTGCAACTGTGGTTAATAAAAGTTATATTAGAACACCTAAACCCTCTGAACGAATAAATGTTGAGCCTAATATTCTATGGTTAAAGACCTCCTAGCTGATAATATTGATGGACAGGCTATTTATTTCTCTGATGAAGCTACTAGAATTGCAAAACTTATTAGAAACAATCGGGATGAGTTAGATAAAAAACAAACCTGTTACTGGCATGCCCATTGTTTCTGTTAAGATTGGAGATCATTATTATCATGGCTTATGTGACATCGGTGCTAGTGTTAGTGCTATACCTTTTACCTTATATCAAGAAATTATGAATGACATAGCACCCTCTGAGATTGAAGATATTGATGTCACTATTAAACTTTCAAAAAGAGACACCATTTCACCACTTGGGATTGTTAGAGATGTTGAGGTCTTGTGTGAAAAAATAAAGAACCCTACAGATTTCTTGGTACTTGGTTCAGAACAAGATAGTTTTTCTCCCATCATATGTTGTAGACCTTTCTTGAATACTGTTAATACTAAAATTAATTTTGTTACTAAGAAATTCAAAGTAAGCTTTGGTGATGTGTATCGTGAATTTAATTTCTCTAAGTTTGGCAAAAAACAATATGAAAATGAATTAACTAGTAAGGATGAAATAATCGGTCTTGCTTCTATTGTCGTGCTTTCTACTTATCCATTAGAACAATATTTGCTAGACGGTGAGAATGATATGCATATGAATGAAAGAAATGAGATATATGATATATTTCTAGACAAACACCTATTCTTAAACACAACTTGCCTGTTGATATTTTAGGGGATCCTCCTCCACCCATGGGAGATCACGTGTTTGAGCTAAAGACATTACCTGATACTTTGAAATATGTTTATCGTAATGAAAAGAATATATATCCTGTTATTATTAGTGCTAACCTTTCAGAGCATGAAGAAAACAGATTACTTAAAACTGTGAAGAAGCACAGGGCTGCTATTGGATATATTCTTGATGATCTTAAGGGCATTAGCCCCACTTTATGTCAGGAGAAGATTAAGATGGAACCGGATGGTAAACCTGTCGTTGATCATCAACGCCGCTTCAATCCTAAGATGAAGGAAGTGGTAAGAACTGAAATACTAAAGCTTCTAGAGGCACGTATAATTTATCATATTTCTTATAGTAGATGGGTAAGTCATGTTCATTGTGTTCCTAAGAAAGAAGGTATAATTGTTGTTCCTAATGATAAAAATGAACTTATCCCATAAACAATCGTAACTGGTTATAGGATGGTAATTGATTTCAGGAAATTAAACAAAGCTACTAGAAAAGATCGTTACCCCTTGCCTTTTATTGATCAAATGTTAGAAAGGTTATCTAAGCACACATATTTTTGTTTTCTTGATGGATATTCTGGTTTCTCTCAAATACCTATGTCAAAAGAAGACCAAGAGAAAACTAGTTTCACATGCCCTTTCAGAACTTATGCTTATAGACGTATGCCTTTTGGTTTATGCAATTCACCTTCTACCTTTCAAAGATGTATGACTGCTATATTCTCATATTTTTGTGAAAAGATTGTTGAGGTTTTCATGGATGATTTTTCCGTTTACGAGACTTCTTCTGATGATTGCTTGAGCAACCTCGATCGAGTTTTGCAAAGATGTGAAGAAACTAATCTTGCCTTGAATTGGGAGTAGTGCCACTTTATGGTGAATGAAGGTATAGTACTTGTGCATAAAATCTGAACGAGGCATTGGGGTAGACAAAGCTAAAGTTGATGCAATAGAGAAAATGCCATGTCCTAAAGATATTAAAGTTATAAGAAGTTTTCTTGGTCATGCTGGTTTTTATAGGCTTTTATTAAAGATTTCTAGGCCGCTAACTAATCTTCTTCAAAAGGATATTCCGTTTGTTTTTTATGATGATTGTGTAGAAGCCTTTGACATACTTAAGAAAGCCTTGATTTCTGCACCTATTGGTCAACCACCTCATTGGAATTTACCATTTGAAATTATGTGTGATGCTAGTGATTATGGTGTTGGTGCTGTTCTAGGGCAAAGAGTAGACAAGAAATTGAATGTTATTCATTATGCTAGTAAAACTGTAGATAGTGCTCAAAGAAATTATGCTACTACTGAGAAGGAATTTTTAGCAGTTGTCTTTTCATGTGATAAGTTCAGACCTTATATTGTTGATTCCAATGCTACTATTCACATTGATCATGCTGCTATTAAATACCTTATGGAAAAGAAAGATGCTAAGCCTAGACTGATAAGGTGGGTGCTTTTACTTCAAGAATTTGATCTGCACATTGATGATAGGAAGGGAGCTGAAAACCCATTACCAGATAATTTTTCTAGGATGGAAAATTTTCTTGATGACCCACAATCTATTGATGATAATTTTCCTGATAAGCAACTTGATGTTATAAATGCTTCCCATAGTACTCCTTGGTATGAAGATTATGCTAATTACTTTGTTGCTAAATATATACCACCTAGTTTCACCTACCAACAAAAGAAAAAGTTCTTTTATGATTTAAGACATTACTTTTGGGATGACCCACATCTTTATAAAGAATGAGTAGATGGTGTTATTAGACGTTGTGTACCTGAGCATGAACAGGGACAGATCCGACGGAAATGACACTCCGAGGCCTACGGAGGGTACCATGCTGGCGACAGAACTGCACACAAGGTATTACAATCCGGTTTCTAATGGCGTACTCTTTCCAAAGCTACTCGTAAGTATGTCCTTTCTTGTGATGAATGTCAAACAATTGGTAACATTAGTAGACCTCGGGAAATGCCTACGCATTATTCACTTGCTATTGAACCATTTGATGTCTGGGGCTTTGATTATATGGGACCTTTTCCTTCCTCTCATGGGTATACTCATATTCTAGTTGCTGTTGATTACGTTACTAAGTGGGTAGAAGCTATTCCAACTAGTAGTGTTGATCATAACACTTGTATTAAAATGCTTAAAGATGTTATTTTCCCAAGGTTTTGAGTCCCTAGATATTTAATGACTAATGGTGGTTCACATTTTATTCATGGTGCTTCCGTAAACTTCTAGCTAAATACGATGTTAACCATTGCATTGCATCACCTTATCATCCTCACTCAAGCGGTCAAGTTGAGTTAAGCAATCGAGAAATAAAATTGATCTTGCAAAAGACTGTTAATAGATCTAGAAGGAATTGGTCTAAAAAACTTGATGATGCTTTATGGGCTTATAGAATGATACGTCTCCAACGTATCTATAATTTTTGATTGTTCCATGCTATTATATTATCTGTTTTGGATGTTTTATATGCATTAATATGCTATTTTATATTATTTTTGGGACTAACCTATTAACCTAGTGCCCAGTGCCAGTTTCTGTTTTTTCCTTGTTTTTGAGTATTGTAGAAAAGGAATATCAAACGGAGTCCAAACGGAATAAAATTCTACGATGATTTTTCTTGGACCAGAAGGAAACCAGGAGACTTGGAGAAGAGGCCAAAAGACCCACGGGTGGGCCACAAGCCACCAGGGCGCGCCGTTGGGGGGGCGCGCCCCCCTGGCTTGTGGGCCCCCCGTAGCTCCTCCAACCCTAATTCTCCGCCTATTAATTCAGAAATATTCCACCAATACCAAAAAGAGCCACGATAATACTTTTCCGCTGCCGCAAGCATCTGTTCCCGTGCGATCCCATCTTGGGGCCTTTTCCGGTAATCTACCGGAGGGGGATTCGATCAAGGAGGGCATCTACATCAACACCATTGCCCCTCCGATGATGCATGAGTAGTTCACCTTAGACCTTCGGGTCCATATCTAGTAGCTAGATGGCTTCTTCTCTCTCTATGTTCTTCAATACCATGTTCTCCATGATCTTCATGGAGATCTATCCGATGTAATACTCTTTTGCGGTGTGTTTGTCTAGATCCGATGAATTGTGGGTTTATGATCAGAATATCTATGAATATTATTTGAATCTTCTCTGAATTCTTATATGCATGATTTCATATCTTTGCAAGTCTCTTCGAGTTATTGATTTGGTTTGGCCAACTAGATTTGTAATTCTTGCAATGGGAGAAGTGCTTAGTTTTGGGTTCAATCTTGCGGTGTCCTCACCTAGTGACAAAGTAGGGGTAGTGAGGCACATATTTGTATTGTTGCCATCAAGGGTAAAAAGATGGGGTTTTCATCATATTGATTGAGTTTATCCCTCTACATCATGTCATCTTCCTTAATGTGTTACTCTGTTCTTCATGAACTTAATACTCTAGATGCAGGCAGGAGTCGGTCGATGTGTGGAGTAATAGTAGTAGATGCAGAATCGTTTCGGTCTACTTGACACGGATGTGATGCCTATATGCATAATCATTGCCTTGGATATCGTCATAACTATGCGCTTTTCTATCAATTGCTCGACGATAATTTGTTCACCCACCGTATTATTTTCCTTCAAAAGAGAAGCCTCTAGTGAAACCTATGGCCCCCGGGTCTATTTTCCATATTATATTTTCAGATCTATAAACCAAAAATACCAAAAACACTCTGCTGCAATCTATTTACTTTTCGTTTTAGTAATCTTTTATATCTATCTCTATCAGATCTCATCCTTGCAAGTAACTGTGAAGGGATTGACAACCCCTTTATAGCGTTGGGTGCAAGTGTTTGATTATTTGTGTAGGTGGAAAGATTGGGGCCTTGCTTGTACCTCCTACTGGATTGATACCTTGGTTCTCAACAACTGAGGGAAATACTTATCTACTTTGCTGCATCACCCTTTCCTCTTCAAGGGAAAACCAACGCAAGCTCAAGAAGTAGCAAGAAGGATTTCTGGCGCCGTTGCCGGGGAGATCTACATCAAGCCTATGAAGTACCCATCACAAACTCATCTCTTGCATTTACATTATTTGCCATTTTCCTCTCGTTCTCCTTTCCCCCACTTCTAAAACGATTTTCAGAAAAAACCAAAAAGAGTTGCCTTTTTATTCGCCCTTCTTCTGTTTGTCTTTTCTTTTGCTTTTTGTTTGCTTGTGTGCTAGATTGCTTGCTTTGCCACCATGTCTGAATCTGGGAAGGTTATTATTGAAAATTTTGAGGGTATTGCTAGTACAAATCTTGAGGAAAAATTTGGATCTTGCTCTCTAGATCATGAAGCTAAACCTCCTCCTAATTATAAAGCTAAAACTTTTCAAGTGGGAGACGGTAATATTATTGATAAGAGTGTTATTCAAGAGTTCTTTGATTGTACGGGAGTAATGCCTATGAATAAGAGATCTATTCTTCTTAGCACAAATTGTTATGCGGATGCTATTGTTTTGCTCGTTGAAAAATTGGAAAGAAAATTTGTGCACTTTCATCCCGCTTTGCAAAAGGTGTTTTATGAACTTCCCAAAATTAATCATCCTAAGGCTAAAAAGATTGCTACTATCATCCTTATGCGTGAGTTTGATTTTATCATACATGAAGCTAGGGAATTTTTTGCTTTCTATAAAAAGGATATTGAACACCCTCCGATTTAAGAAATCCTACACGATAAAGAAACCTTGCGTAGCTTTGAGTCTAGGGATTATCAATCTTACCGTGATAATCTTACAAGAAGAGTTCCCTATTCCGAAATTACCCAAACTATTTACCTTGAAACCTATGATGAATTTGATTGGATCACTAGGGGCATTTATGTTGGATTCAATGATGATTGGTTAGAATAAAAAATCAGGGAACCCATTAAAAATGAGATACGCGTTTTATATGATGATATTTATGGTGATGATCCAGATTATGAGTTTATGAATGTCAAAGTTACTAAGCAAAGTCCTTTTCATGAACTAAGTTCTCCAATTAGAAAGGAAAGAAAAGAAATAAAGGATTTGCTAAAAAGGGTTTTGGAAGATATGGTTGAGGATGGATTGCATACCAAAGATGACAATACCTAGATCTATTGCGTTATGCCTAGCTAGGGGCGTTAAACAATAGCGCTTGTTGGGAGGCAACCCAATTTTATTTTATGTTTTTTGTTTGTATTTCTGTTTTTGAGTGCTTTACACATTATTACCTCTGTAGTAATTGTGTTTTAGTGTTTTAATTAGTGTTTGAGCCAAGTAAGACCTTTGGGATGGTCTACGGTGATTGTTGATTTTATTTTGCTGAAAAACAGAAACTTTTGATCTCAGTCCAGGAATTTTATAAATTCACCAGAGCGTTGAATGAGTCTGAAATTTTTACACAAGATTGATATACAAATTGCCCAGTATTTAATAATTTTTAAGAATTTTTGGAGTTACAGAAGTATTCGAAGTTTACAGATTTCTACAGACTGTTCTGTTTTTGATAGATTCTGTTTTCTTTGTGTTGTTTGCTTATTTTGATGTATCTATGGGTTGTATCGGGGGGTATGAACCATGGAGAAGTTGGAATACAGTAGATATTACACCAATTTAAGTAAAGAATGAGTTCACAACAGTACCTAAAATGGTGATTTATTTTTCTTATACTAACGGATCTCACGAGTTTTCTGTTGAGTTTTGTGTTGTGAAGTTTTCAAGTTTTGGGTAAAGATTTGATGGACTATGGAATAAGGAGTGGCAAGAGCCTAAGCTTGGGGATGCCCAAGGCACCCCAAGCCATATTCAAGGTTACCAAAGAGCCTAAGCTTGGGGATGCCCCGGAAGGCATCCCCTCTTTCGTCTTCAATCCATCGGTAAATTTACTTGAGGCTATATTTTTATTCACCGCATGATATGTGTTTTGCTTGGAGCGTCTTGTATGATATGAGTCTTTTCTTTTTAGTTTACCACAATCATCCTTGCTGCACACATCTTTTGAGAGGGACACGCATGAATCATGAATTTATTAGAATACTCTATGTGCTTCACTTATATCTTTTGAGCTAGGCAATTTTGCTCTAGTGCTTCGCTTATATCTTTTTAGAGCACGGTGGTGTTTTATTTTATAGAAATAATTGAACTCTCGTACCTCACTTATATTATTTTGAGATTCTTTAAACAGCATGGTAATTGGTTTAGGTTATGAATTTAGTCCTAATATAATGGGCATCCAAGCGGGATATAATAAAACTTTCATATAAAGTGCATTGAATACTATGAGAAGTTTGATTCCTTGCATATAGTATTGAGATATAAAGATGGTGATATGAGAGTCATACTAGTGAGTAATTGTGGATTGGTAGAAATACTTGTGTTAAAAGTTTGTGATTCCCGTAGCATGCACGTATGGTGAACCGTTATGTAACGAAGTCGGAGCATGATTTGTTTATTGATTGTCATCCTTTGTGTGAGGGTCGGGAGCGCGCGATGGTTAACTCCTACCAACCTCTCCCATAGGAGCATGCGTCTAATACTTTGCTTCGATAACTAATAGACTTTTGCAATAAGTATGTGATTTCTTTATGACTAATGTGACCATGGATTATACGCACTCTCACCCTTCCACCATTGCTAGCCTCTCTAGTACCGCGCAACTTTCGCCGGTGCATTAAACCCACCATATACCCTTCCTCAAAACAGCCACCATACCTACCTATTATGGCATTTCCATAGCCATTCCGAGATATATTGCCATGCAACTTCCATCGTTCCGTTCATTATGACACGCACCATCATTTTCATATTGCTTTGCATGATCGTAAGATAGCTAGCATGATGTTTTCATGGCTTGACCATTTTTTGATGTCATTTGCTATGCTAGATCGTTGTACATCCCGATACACCACCGGAGGCATTCATATAGAGTCATATTTTGTTCTAGGTATCGAGTTGTAATTCATGAGTTGTAAGTAAATAAAAGTGTGATGATCATCATTATTAGAGCATTGTCCCATGAGAGGAAAGGATGATGGAAGCTATGATTCCCACACAAGTTCGGATGAGTCTCCGGACTTTACAAATAATAAAAGAGGCCAATGAAGCCCAAATAAAAAAAAGGCCAATGATGCCCACCAAAAAAAAATGAGAGAAAAGAGAGAAGGGACAATGCTACTATCTTTTTTTCCACACTTGTGCTTCGAAGTAGCACCATGATCTTCATGATAGAGAGTCTCCTATTTTGTCACTTTCATATACTAGTGGGAATTTATCATTATAATGCACACCCACTTAGTTTCTTTTTGAGCTTTCATACACTTATAGCTCTAGTGCATCCGTTGCATGGCAATCCCTACTCACTCACGTTGATATCTATTGATGGGCATCTCCATAGCCCGTTGATACACCTAGTTGATGTGAGACTATCTTCTCCTTTTCCTCACAACCTCCACCATATTCTATTCCACCTATAGTGCTATATCCATGGCTCACGCTCATGTATTGCGTGAAAGTTGAAAAGGTTTGAGAACATAAAAGGTGTGAAACAATTGCTTGACTTGTCATCCGGGTTGTGCATGATTTAAATACTTTGTGTGGGGAAGATGGAGCATAGCCAGACCATATGATTTTGTAGGGATAACTTTCTTTGGCCATGTTATTTTGAAAGGACACAATTGCTTTGTTAGTATGCTTGAAGTATTATTGTTTTTATGTCAATATTAAACTTTTGTTTTGAATCTTATGGATCTGAACATTCATGCCACAATAAAGAATATTACATGGATAAATATGTTAGGTAGCATTCCACATCAAAATTCTGTTTTTATCATTTACCTACTCGAGGACGAGCAGGAATTAAGCTTGGGGATGCTGATACGTCTCCAACGTATCTATAATTTTTTATTGTTCCATGCTATTATATTATCTGTTTTGGATGTTTTATATGCATTAATATGCTATTTTATATTATTTTTGGGACTAACCTATTAACCTAGTGCCCAGTGCTAGTTTCTGTTTTTTCCTTTTTTTGAGTATTGTAGAAAATGAATATCAAACGGAGTCCAAACGGAATAAAATTCTACGATGATTTTTCTTGGACCAGAAGGAAACCAGGAGACTTGGAGAAGAGGCCAGAAGACCCATGGGTGGGCCACAAGAGCCACCAGGGCGCGCCCCTGGGGGGAGGGCGCGCCCCCTTGGCTTGTGGGCCCCCCATAGCTCCTCCAACCCTAATTCTCCGCCTATAAATTAAGAAATATTCCCCCAATACCAAAAGGAGCCACAATAATACTTTTCCGCCGCCGCAAGCCTCTGTTCCCGTGAGATCCCATCTTGGGGCCTTTTCCGGTAATCTGCCGGAGGGGGATTCGATCACGGAGGGCATCTACATCAACACCATTGCCCCTCCGATGATGTGTGAGTAGTTCACCTCAGACCTTCGGGTCCATAGCTAGTAGCTAGATGGCTTCTTCTCTCTCTATGTTCTTCAATACCATGTTCTCCATGATCTTCATGGAGATCTATCCGATGTAATACTCTTTTGCGGTGTGTTTGTCGAGATCCGATGAATTGTGGGTTTATGATCAGATTATCTATGAATATTATTTGAATCTTCTCTGAATTCTTATATGCATGATTTCATATCTTTGCAAGTCTCTTCGAGTTATTGGTTTGGTTTGGCCAACTAGATTGGTAATTCTTGCAATGGGAGAAGTGCTTAGTTTTGGGTTCAATCTTGCGGTGTCCTCACCCAGTGACAAAGTAGGGGTAGCGAGGCACGTATTCGTATTGTTGCCATCAAGGGTAAAAAGATGGGGTTTTCATCATATTGCTTGAGTTTATCCCTCTACATCATGTCATCTTCCTTAATGCGTTACTCTGTTCTTCATGAACTTAATACTCTAAATGCAGGCAAGAGTCGGTCGATGTGTGGAGTAATAGTAGTAAATGCAGAATCGTATCGGTCTACTTGACACGGACGTGATGCCTATATGCATAATCATTGCCTTGGATATCGTCATAACTATGCGCTTTTCTATCAATTGCTCGACAGTAATTTGTTCACCCACCGTATTATTTTCCTTCAAGAGAGAAGCCTCTAGTGAAACCCCATATTATATTTTCAGCTCTATAAACCAAAAATACCAAAAATACTCTGCTGCAATCTATTTACTTTTATTTTACTTTTCGTTTTAGTAATCTTTTATATCTATCTCTATCAGATCTCATCCTTGCAAGTAACCATGAAGGGATTGACAACCCCTTTATAGCGTTGGGTGCAAGTGTTTGATTGTTTGTGTAGGTGCAAAGATTGGGGCCTTACTTGTACCTCCTACTAGATTGATACCTTGGTTCTCAACAACTGAGGGAAATACTTATCTACATTGCTGCATCACCCTTTCCTCTTCAAGGGAAAACCAACGCAAGCTCAAGAAGTAGCATAGAACTTCTTATAAAAACCCTAAGGGTGTCCCCATATAAAATGGTCTATGGAAAAGCATGTCATTTACCTCTTGTGTTAGAAGATAAGGCTTATTGGGCAATTAAAGAACTTAACTATGATTTTAAACTTGCCGGTGAAAAGAGGTTATTTGATATTAGCTCATTAGATGAATGGAGGACACAAGCTTATGAAAATGCCAAGTTATTTAAAGAAAAGATCAAAAGATGGCATGACAAGAGAATACAAAAACGGGAATTCAATGTAGGAGACCTAGTTCTTTTGTACAATTCTCGTTTTAGATTTTTTGCAGCTAAGCTTCTCTCCAAATGGGAAGGTCCTTATGTCGTCGAGGAGGTCTATCGCTCCGGTCCTATCAAGATTAACAACTTCGAAGGAAAAAAATCCAAGAGTCCTAAATGGGAAAAGAATTAAACACTATATCTCAGGTACACCCGTCAATGTTGAAACTAATATTATTCAAGTTATGACTCCGGAAGAACACATAAGAGAGACCTTCCGGAACACTCCAGAAAGCTGAAAAGGGGTAGGTATGTGATACGGTAAGTAAACCGACTCCAAAAATTCCAAAAAAAATTGTTCTGTTGCTTTTGGTATTTTAGAAAATTCCAAAAATAAAAACGAGTCAGGGGGACCCATGAGGGAGCGACAAGGCACCAGGGCGCGCTCACCCCCCCGGGCATGCCCTGATAGCTTGTGGGGCCCTCGTGTGCCTTCCAGACTCCGTTTTCTTCCTGGACACGTATTCTGACATTGTTTTGACCACCGCATCACAAGTTTCTCCTCTGTTCTTATTTTGGGCTGTTTTCTGACAGATTTCTCAAGGTGTGGGAGCTATGTCTTCATCCTCGTCCAACAATATTGATGGCCAAGCTTGGCTGTTACAGATGAAACTTGAACGAGAAGGATTTGAGGAAGTTATCTCGGGATAGGATTGTAGCAAATATCATCGTCGGTTGTAGCAATTGCCGGCGCCGGACGTAGCAAAATCTAATGGCGGTTGCAGCAAATCGTTGTTGCCTCCGCCGTCGGAATCACACAATCGACATGAATGATTGTATCAAATATCATCGCCGGTTGTAGCAATTGCCGGTGCCGGACAACGAAAAATCTAATGGCGGTTGCAGCAAATCATTGTCGCCGCCGCCGTCGGGACACACAATCGACATGAATGATTGTATCAAATATCATTGCCGGTTGTAGCGATTGCCGGCGCCGGACGTAGCAAAGTCTAACGGCGGTTGCAGCAAATTGTTGTCGCCGCCGCCATCGGGATTACACAATTGGCATGAATGATTGTAACAAATATCATCGTCGGTTGTAGCAATTGCCGGCGCCGTAGCAAAATCTAACGGCGGTTACAGCAAATCGTTGTCGTCGCCGCCATCGGGATCACACAATCAACATGAATGATTGTAGCAACTATCATCGTCGGTTGTAGCAAAGCCGACGCTGGTTGCAACACCGCGGCTTGTCGGTTGTAGCTTCGAATGGGCTGATACTTAGCTACGCCGCATGTTACAACCACCCCATGGCCGTAGCCACCTGGTTGCAGCACTGCATGCCACAGCCGCGGGGAGGTAGCAGGCTAGGAGTAGCACGTGGGTCGATCATGCTTGCAGCAACCAGCAGCCCCATGTTCTCCTCTGTTGTGCCCGTCCAGGTACCTCACAACGCCGTAGAATGGGCACTGGCCATAGCTTTAGAGATGTGTGTGTGTGTGTGTGTGTGTGTGTGTGTGTGTGTGTGTGTGTGTGTGTGTGGAGGTAGAAGATGAGAGGAAAAAAGATGTGAGGAGGGAGTGGTTGTAGTTGCTTGAACGAAAGAGGATGGGACGAGCGGTGGGTGGACCCACATAGGCATGTAAAGTGATTGCGTGAAGATAAAAGAGTTTCGTTTTTGTTATGTGCGTGACGTGAAGGACGCACGATCCTAATGGATCCCACGACGCCCGCGCGACCGGCGCAATCGTTAGCCGGTCGTCCGGCAGGAATCGTTTCCCAATTGGATGTCATGCCATTTTTCATCTTACTGACTTTATTGTACCACGGGAAAACCGCGTGGATTTCGTGGAGGAACCAAGTGTTTGCTAAAACTACTATAGCAAAAAGAAAATTGTAGTTTAACACGAGGTTAGAATCATTAGAGTTCTTTCTTATGAAATCACATACAGAATATTCCGTATTCGCATTCCTACAACTATACAAACAAAACTAAACAAAAGATCCACCAACATTCTTAATTATGAGTTATCCACTCGGGCTAGATTGCAAATGAATTCTCCTCAGTATCTTGCTGGTCAGAGGTGGGTCACAATAAAACAAGCAGCTACATCATGTTTGCACAGAAAAGACTCATCAAGGAAGGCCAATCAGTTATCCTAAACAAAAGGAAGGCCAATCAGGAAGGGCTATGGTTAACAATGTTCAAAAATAAATACCTAGCCAATGGGGGCACACATTAGTGCTAGCCATAATAAGTTGTTGTTGGGATATCCTCCTCCAAAGAATCCAAAAATAATATATCTCGCCCATATAGCATATATCTAGCATCTTGTAAAAATCCAAATTTTGTAACACGGCATGTGTAAAAGAAAATCAACACTGATCGTGTATATGGGCCCAATTTGTGGCACACTTTGAAATGACTACAATCCATTGCATTTTTTTCACATATTTCTTACGAATATGCCATCGAATGAGACCTAACAAAGTCCCAATCACTGAGATTTAGCAACACCGTAATATTTTATATGACACACATATAGCATATATCTACCATGTTATAAGAATCCAAATTTAAAAATTATATAAATCACTAGAGAAAATAAAGATCAACATTGATCGTGTCTATGGACCAAAACTTTTTTGATTCAATATGAATCGTTGTATCTATGCAATATATTAGTTTCCATTTTTTTTCAACTTATAGAGTATGTTTTCGACCAGGATACACTGGTTGTATCATAACCAAGGTTGCACCTTATAGAGTATTGGTCAACCACATAATAGTTTTTGATCCACAGACAATTGGAAGAAGCATCGCCCCTACTCGATAGTCAACAACTAGTACGAAAATCGTCGTTGAGTAACACAAATCCCATGAACGTACTACCGTACCCACCTACCACCATATAACCACTGGACGAAATCCACATCATTCATGTGACCTTCTTGATCATTTGCCGAACGTCACGCCTAATACATACCGCGGGAAGAGTGGCCGGCCATGCCCGCATGTCGATCGCCGACGGCGACGGCGGAAAGCAAAGCAACCTGGCTATGCATGCATGCATTTTTAACTGAAACTGTGGATGAGACGGATGGAGGCATGGAGCGCTGGTGATTACCACCAGGAGCCGTTAACCCTTTTCGCACCATAGATGACAAGAGCACGAGAGAGCAGGCAGTGTGCGATCTCATTGGCCGGCCATGTGGTTATTTTTGTATGTCCTGTTTTCCCCGGCACACATCATTGCCTGCCCGTGGCCATGGCCACACCACCTTTCCCTTTCCAAATTTCCGGTGTCCCTTCTCAATCTCAATCATCATCGCTAAGAGCATCTACAGCCGGACTTTGCAAATCCGGCCTCTCAAACATTTGCGGACGCGCCCGGTCGCGTCCACAGATACTGATCGGCCACGCTTCAAATAATGCATTCTATAACCGGACACCTCAAATCTCATATCTCAAATTCATACAAATTCATGTAAATACTACGTCCGGCTACTCCATCACTAATAACATGTCATCGGACTATCAAAATGTGGCATGTTTGGATATGGTGAAGATCATCCACGGCTGCCCTTGCCCTTCCCGGAGCCCTTGCCATCCTTCTCGCGAAAGTACCGGTGAAAGACGCAGTATGGATCGAGCCGGATCTACTCGTCGTCAGAGCTGTCCTCGCCGTCGCTGACCTCCTTCTCCTCCTTCGGGCCATTTCACAGAACGCCTGATTCTATTCTCGGGCCAGGGCGTGCGTGTTCCTCGATGTCGTTTCTTCAAAATGCGGGCGCAGCTGGCTTGCTCCTCTGCGGCCGCTCGCGCCGCCACATCAGTTGCCGCCTCCGTCACCGCCGTTTCCTCCGTGATACGGGCCTCAGCGGCCCTTATCCTCTCGTTCCCACGGCGGGCAGCCCGTTCCCGGTGCTCAAAGTCTGTCGGACCAGTGATGGAGAAGGAGAGATTTTTCGGGCGCCGGGACCGTGATGATCCAGCCCTAGAGGACCCGAGCGCCCGTTGAGCCCCTATGGAGTCGCGCCGGACAGATCCCGCCATCGGTCGGGCGCGACTCCATAGCGGCGGAGTGCAATGCGGATCACCATTGCCTCCTTCAACCCGCAGGGGACGACACCCCAGTCGACTGATCTGGACTGGCCGGAGTCAGATCCGCTACCCTCCGTGCCGGAGAAGGCCGGAGATTGCGAAGGTGAGCTTGAGTGGCGGATGGGAGCGGAGGGGAGTGGAGTGAGACTAGGGTTAGGTTTGGTCTGATGAGCGGATGGGGACACATATATGTGGGATCGATGCGGGCCAGCATGGACCAGGCCGACGTGGCAGGCATGGCCGGGCGCTCCATATCCACCCCATATTTAGACTGGATATGAGGGGTGCCGGTCAGCCCGAGCGTTTGATACCCGTTTGGAACGCTTGGCTGGATGGAATTTTTGTGACGGTCAATGACCAGACAGCCTGCCCGGCGTTCGAGGGGTTAAGGGGTCCAGTTGTAGATGCTCTAAGCTAGTTCCGGCTCATCCGGCCAGGCCAGCCAACACCACAAACTCAGCTAGCAAAGCCTGTAGCAGCAGATGCATGTTGCTGCGTCGTGTCTCGAATAGCTACCATCCTGTGTCCCTGTGTGTGTTGGTTAGTTAGTTAATATCAGCGGGTGTGGTGTGTGTGCCCACACCAATTTTCACCACGCATGTCCAAACAAGACAATCAAACAGCTTCGCTATCATGCATGTGGTAGACCCACGACGTTAACGTCTCACAAGTGTTAAAATAAAAACTGAGGTACCTTCCATAATGTTCTAGCATCCGTGTGGGCAAAATGGCTGGTCTCATCTACTTCTCGTCACCCGCTCATGCGGTTTGATCGGCGGTTGTGTTGCTGTTGGTTGGCAGTTTGGGTCGATCTGATTATCCATTTGATTTCTGCATGCCTCCCTCCATTCGTAAATATAAGTTTTTTTAAAAATTTCATTACGGACTACGTACGGAGCAAAATGAATGAATCTACGTTTCAGAATGTGTTTATATACATCCGTATTTAATCTTAATAGAATCTTTAAAAAAAGTTATATTTAGAAGCAGAGGGAATATTTTCCATGCACATGCATGGGTATGCGGGTGCGTCTGGTTGGCTGGCTGGTTGGGTCAAGATTATTGTTTTGGCATCAGCTGGGACCGGTCACTCGATCGGTTGGCAAGTAATTATTGTCTCCACCTTAATTCTTCTCTTCTGGAATCATTTTATATCTGATGATGATGGATCAATCACGGCGCCTTCGGATGGTGGTCCGCATGGTTGGCTCTCCGACGGGCATCATGTCGGTGGTGGTGACGCACCCTCTTGGTCGTGTGGGCGGCAGGAGGGTAGCGGTGGTGGCTCGGGCGCTCTCCTTGTCTTTAACAGTGGCGTCGCCCTATTCCGGACCTTGGGAGCTGAAGTCGTTGCGCCTGTCCTGAAGACCTCGTGGTGACATGAGGGAGCTGCCGAGCAAAAGCTCTGCGCTTTGTCGCCGTAGACGGTGACGCCTGCGGGCGCCATTATCTTCTTAAAGACGTCGTCGTGGTGCTCCTCTTCGTGTCAGGGTTCTGAGTGAAGACTCTTGTCTGTTCTGGACTCGGCATCGGCGATGCTTTGCGTCGTTTTCCCTCTTGGGGACGTTGTCGTGGAGCTTAGGTGTTTACGGCATTGTGTGGCATTGTATTCGATTTTCCCAATGCTTTATTTCGATAGCATAGTCGTGTTCTACATGATCCAGTTATCTTGGGATCGGCATTGTATGAGGGCTACCTCACCACATTGTATCGTTCGGCCGTGTATTTGGTTCGGTGATTCCTTTATATATAAAATGGGACGAAAGCCTGTTTTGATGACGATGATGGATCAATCACGACGACGACGTGCCTACGCCTAGTTTGTGCGTGGATGACAGATACACTGGACCAACCATTTCATCTGGGAACGGAACCAACCAACCAGAGATGTCGATATGATCTAGCTAGTTCGCTGCTCATCGATCTTGTCATCTTTATGTTCGTGGGATCACTCTACAGAATTTTGTCCGCATTCCATGTGAATGAAACGTCAGCGCCTACTTAGTGCCTGTTCGGGAATCCTCCCGCTCCGTGAAAACCGGGGATCTGCGGAGCATCTGTTCCCCCGCTCCGCGTTTTTCACCCTCAGCTCCACCGGCTCCAGGAGCGGTGTTGCGGAGCGGAGGAAAGCCGAACAGGGCCTTAGCTTCTTCTACTCCTCCATGTTCCACGACTCCGCCTGGCCATCAACCGACAAAACTATAGGTAAACCTCACTGGACACCTTAGCGGTACTGCAACGTCATTTTCTATCTCACCGGACACCGGCTAGCTAAACCTCACTGGAATTGGCTGTCCAGCAGTCTACATGAAAACAAAGAAAGAGTAAGTTGTCCAGCTGAAAATGTTTTGCACGATTGAACGGATTTCAGGTTATTTATTTAGTTTGCACGGCCATGAAAAAAACCTTGACAAATCACCTCCTGCTTTGGAAACGTTGACTGGAATTTAGTACTGTTTCTTATTCCCATTTTAAATTGCTTTTTTTACACTACTCATTTTAAAAACGTCTCCGATAGAAGATGCAAATTTGGAGATGTAAAACAGGAGATGTAAAAATTTACATCTTCAAAAAGTGCCTTTTGCATCTTCAAAAAAGTATCAACTCCAACAAACGATGCAAAACGGAGATCTAAAAAAGAAACTCCAATAAAAGATGCAAACTAGAGATGTAAAACCGGCCGTCGGCCGTGCAGCTGCTGTTCAGTCGCAGTTCAGCCGCTGTACAGCCGCATTTGCACATTGAATTTTCATAATTCTCCCAACAAAAGTGCATCATGAACAAAAGTTTTAAATCCTACAAGCAAAAGTCAATTGTCTCAAACGAAGTTCTTGGTCCAACAAATGAAAATGCACATAGACATCACTCAATCTGTGTCCTCTTCGTTGTCACTAGTGCCATTGTGGACGGTGGTATGATCATCATCAGTGGCTTCTTTCTCGACGTTTTCAGGCGTTGAAGTCTCGTTGTCGCGAACTCCATCGAAAGCACCCTCATTGCCACCTCCCATGCCACTCATGTTGCCGCCGAAGCCACCTCCCATGCCACTCATCGTGTTGCCGCCGAAGCCACCTCCCATGCCGCTCATGTTGCCACCAAAGCCACCATCCATGTTGACACCAAAGCCACCTCCCATGCTTCCACCAAATGCACCATTCATGGCACCTCCCATCATGTTCATGTACCCGCCCATTCCACCTCCCATTCCTCCTCCCATTCCTCCCATGGGACGTCCCATTCCTCCTCCCATCATGCTTCTCATGAGCATTTGCTTTTTCATGAGCATTTCATCACGACAAAGTTTGACATACGGCTTTGCCTTGGCATCAAGAGTAGATAAGTCCACGAACATAAACTTGAGTGATTTCTCCTCCACCATCTTCATCTCCTCGGCCGCCGCCTTTCTCTCCTCAAGTTCAACCTTTCTCTCCTCGGCCACCGCCCTCTTCTCCTCGGCCTCCACCCTTCGCCGCTCGGCTTCAATCCTCTCCTCCATTTCTTTGAGATTCAACAATATTTTTGTTGGGGAACGGAGCATGAATTTCAAAAATTTCCTACGCTCACGCAAGATCTATCCATGGAGATGCATCGCTACGAGAGGGGAGAGTGTGTCTACGTACCCTCGTAGACCGTTTAGCGGAAGCGTCTCACAACGCGGTTGATGTAGTCGAACAATCCTTCGAGCTCCACCGATCGAGTACCGAACGTACGGCACCTCCGAGTTCTACACACGTGCAGCTCGGTGACGTTCCTCGCCTTCTTGATCCAGCAAGATGTCGAGGTAGTAGATGAGTTCCGTCAGCACGACGGCGTGGCGACGGTGACGGTGAAGTGATTCCGGCAGGGCTTCGCCTAAGCTCTCCGAAAATATGACCGAGGTGGAAAACGGAGATCGGGGCACCGCACACGGCTATGGGACAATTGTGTGTCTCCAAGGGGTGCCCCTCCTCCGTATATAAAGGAGGGAGAGGGGAGGAGGCTGGCCCTAGGGGCTGCGCCAAGAGAGGGGAGTCCTACTAGGACTCCTAGTCCTAGTAGGATTCGGCCCCCCTCTTGTTCCTTCTCATGGAGGGGGAAAGGGGGAAGGAGAGGGAGAAGGAAAGGGGGGCTGCACCCCCTCCCCTTGTCCAATTCGGACTGCCCATGGGGGGGGGGGGGGGGGCGCCATCCCTTGTGGGCTGCCCTCTCTCTCCCCTATGGCCCATGTTGGCCCATCACTTTCCCCGGGGGGTTCCGGTAACCTCCCGGTACTCCGATAAATATCCGGAACTTCCCGGAACCATTCCGATGTCCGAATACCACCTTCCAATATATGAATCTTTACCTTTCAGACATTCCGAGACTCCTCGTCATGTCCGTGATCTCATCCGGGACTCCGAACAACATTCGGTCACCAATCACATAACTCATATAATACTATATCGTCATCGAACCTTAAGTGTGCGGACCCTACGGGTTCGGGAATGATGTAGACATGACCGAGACAACTCTCTGGTCAATAACCAACAGCGGGACCTGGATGCTCATATTGGTTCCTACATATTCCACGAAGATCTTTATCGGTGAACCTCATATGACAACATACGTTGTTCCCTTTGTTCGGCGGTATGTTACTTGCCCGAGATTCGATCGTCGGTATCTAATACCTAGTTCAATCTCGTTACCGGCAAGTCTCTTTACTCGTTCCGTAATACATCATCTTGCAACTAACTCTTTAGTCACGGTGCTTGCAAGGCTTCTGTGACGCTGTATTACCGAGAGGGCCCAGAGATACCTCTCCGATAGTCGGAGTGACAAATCCCAATCTCGATCCATGCCAACTCAACAAACACTTTCGGAGATACCTGTAGTGCACCTTTATAATCACCCAGTTACGTTGTGACGTTTGATACACCCAAAGTATTCCTACGGTATCCGGGAGTTGCATGATCTCATGGTCAGAGGAACGTGTATTTGACATAGTGAAAGCAATAGCAATAAACTGAACGATCATTTGCTATGCTTAACGATTGGGTCAAGTCCATCACATCATTCTCCTAATGATGTGATCCTATTATCAAATGACAACTCATGTCCATGGTCAGGAAATCTTGACCATCTTTTGATCAACGAGCTAGTCTAGTAGAGGCTTACTAGGGACTCAGTATTTGTCTATTATCCACACATGTATTAAGTTTCCGGTCAATACAATTCTAGCATGAATAATAAACCATTATCATGAACGGAGAAATATGATAATAAACACTTTATTAATTGCCTCTAGGGCATATTTCCAACAGTCTCCCACTTGCACTAGAGTCAATAATCTAGTTTACATCTCCATGTAATTAACATCCAATCAGTTCTAGGGCTGATCATGTTTTGCTTGTGAGAGAGGTTTTAGTCAACGGGTCTGCAATATTCAGATCCGTGTGTTCTTGGCAAATCTCTATGTCATATGTAGATGCTGCTACCACACTCTGCTTGGAGCTACTCCAAAACCGACTGTCCCACTTTACGTATCCGGTCTGAGACTCATAGTCTTCCGGATCGGTGTTTAAAGCTTGCATCGACGTAACCCTTTACAACGAACTCTTTATCACCTCTATTCCCGAGAAATTCTTCCTTAGTCCTTTTCAGGTACTTCAGGATATTCTTGACCGCTGTCCAGTGATCTACTCCTGGATCACTTTGGTACCTTCCCACCAAGCTAATAGCGAGGCATACATCAGGTCTGGTACACAGCATGGCATACAAAATAGAGCCTATGGCTGAGGCATAGGGGATGACACTCATCTTCTCTTTGTCTTCTGCCGTGGTCGGGCTTTGAGTCTTACTCAATCTCACACCTTGCAATACAGGCAAGAACCCTTTCTTTGACTGATCCATTTTGAACTTCTTCAAAATCTTGTCAAGGTATGTGCTTCGTGAAAGTCCTATGAGGCGTCTCAATCTATCTCTATAGATTTTGATGCCTAACATGTAAAACAACCTTTACCTAGATTTTCAAGTCTTACTCCACTTCACACCAGGCAAGAACTCATTTCTTTGACTTGATCCTATTTTGAACTTCTTAAAAAAACTCATCAAGATGTGTGAACTTTTATCAGGCGTTTTGATCTGTCTCCATAGATCTCGATGCCCAATCTGTGGATAACTCAAAAACAGGTTTTTATTGAAAACCTCCTTTCAATTCTTTATGCTTTCCAGAAATTCTACATCATTTCCAATCAACAATATGTCATCCACATATACTATTAGAAATGCTATAGAGCTCCCACTCACTTTCTTGTAAATACAAGTTTCTCCATAAACTTGTATAAACCCAAACGCTTTGATCACTTCATCAAAGCGAGTATTCCAGCTCCGAGATGCTTGCACCAGTCCATAGATGGATCGCTGGAGCTTGCATATTTTGATAGCGCCTTTAGGATCGACAAAACCTTCCGGCTGTATCATATACAATTCTTCCTTAAGGAATCCGTAAAGGAATGCCGTTTTGACGTCCATTTGCCAGATTTCATAATCATAAAACGCGGCAATTGCTAACATAATTCTGATAGACTTTAGCATCGCTACGGGTGAGAAAGTCTCATCGTAGTCAACTCCTTGAACTTGTCGATAACCTTTAGCAACAAGTCGTGCTTTATAGACGGTGACATTACCATCAGCGTCCGTCTTCTTCTTAAAGATCCATTTATTTTCAATAGCTCGCCGTTCATTGGGCAAGTCTACCAAAGTCCACACTTTGTTCTCATACATGGATCCAATCTCGGATTTCATGGCCTCAAGCCATTTGTCGGAATCCGGGCTTGCCATTGCTTCTTCATAGTTCGAAGGTTCATCGTTGCCTAGCAACATGACCTCCAAGACTGGATTTCCGTACCACTCTGGTGCGGAACGTGTCCTGGTTGACCTTCGAAGTTCAGTAACAACTTGATCCGAAGTTTCATGATCATCATCATCAACTTATTCTCTGGTCTGTGTCGATGTCACAGAAATTTCTTTCTGTGGCGTACTACTATCCAGAGGAGGTACAATTACCTCATCAAGTTCTACTTTCCTCCCACTCACTTCTTTCGAGAGAAACTCCTTCTCTAGAAAGGATCCATTCTTTAGCAACGAAAACTTTGCCTTCGGATCTGTGGTAGAAGGTGTACCCAACGGTCTCTTTTGGGTATCCTATGAAGACGCACTTATCCGCTTTGGGTTCGAGCTTATCTGGCTGAAGCCTTTTGACATAAGCATCGCATCCCCAAACTTTCAGAAACGACATCTTAGGTTTCTTGCAAACCACAGTTCATACGGTGTCATCTCAACGGATTTAGACGGTGCCCTTGTTTAAAGTGAATGCAGCTGTCTCTAATGCATAACCCCAAAATGATAGTGGCAAATCGGTAAGAGATATCATAGAACGCACCATATCCAATAGAATACGATTACGACGTTCGGACACACCATTACGCTGTGGTGTTCCATGTGGCGTGAGCTGTGAAACAATTCCACATTGTCTTAAGTGATTGCCAAACTCGTAACTCAAATATTCTCCTCCACGATCAGATCGTAAGAACTTTATTTTCTTGTTACGATGGTTCTCTACTTCACTCTGAAATTCTTTGAACTTTTCAAATGTTTCAGATTTATGCTTCATCAAGTAGACATAACCATATCTACTCAAATCATCAGTGAACGTGAGAACATAACGATATCCACCGCGCGCCTCAACACTCATCGGACCGCATACATCGGTATGTATTATTTCCAATAAGTTGGTTGCTCGCTCCATTGTTCCGGAGAACGGAGTTTTAGTCATCTTGCCAATAAGGCACGGTTCACATGTTTCAAATGATTCATAATCAAGAGATTCCAAAAACCCATCTGCATGGAGTTTCTTCATGTGTTTAACACTGATATGACCTAAGCGGCAGTGCCACAAATATGTGGTACTATCATTATCTTTTGGCATTCGTGTTATGAACATATGTATTATTACGATCAAGATTCAATAAACCTTTCATTTTAAGTGCATGATCATCAATGATATTATCCAAATAAATAGAATAACAATTATTCTCTGAAATTGAATAACCGTCTTGCAATAAACACTATCAGATATAATGTTCATGCTTAACGCAAGCACCAAATAACAATTATTTAGGTTCATCACTAATCCTGAAGGTAGAGAGAGCGTGGCGATGGTGAGAACATCAACCTTGAAGACACTTCCAATGCACACCGTCACCTCGTTCTTAGCTAGCCCTCGTTCATTCCGAAGCTCCATGTTTCAAGTTGTAAGCAACTGAACAAGTATCAAATACCCAGGTGCTCCTACGAGTACTAGTAAGGTACATATCAATAACATGTATATCAAATATCTTTGTTGACATTGCCAGTCTTATTATCTGCCAGTTACTTTGGGGAAGTTCCGCTCCCTGTGACATTTCCCTTTGCAATGGGAGCACTAAGTCTCGGGTTTGGTTCAGCCTTGGGTTTCTTCGCGTGAGCGGCAACTGTTTTACCGTTCTTCTTGAAGTTCCCTTTTCTTTCCCTTGCCCTTCTTGAAAATAGTGGTCTTATTAACCATCAACACTTGATGCTCCCTTTTTTTTATTTCTACATCCGCAGATTGTAGCATCGCGAATAGCTTAAGGATCTTCTATCCTTTGCATGTTTATAGTTTATCACGAAGATCCAGTAGCTTAGTGATAGTGACTAGAGAACTCTATGAATCACCACTTTATTCGGAAGTCTAACTCCCACTTGATTCAAGTGTTTGAAGTACTCAGACATTCTGAGTACATGCTCACTAACGGAGCTGTTCTCCTCCATCTTGTAGCTATAGAACTTGTCGAAGGTGTCATACCTCTCGACCCGGGTGTGAGCTTGAAAAACAAATTTTTAGCTCTTGGAACATCTCATATGCTCCGTGTTGCTCAAAACATATTTGGAGCTCCGGTTCTAAGCCGTAAAGTATGGCGCACTGAACTATCGAGTAGTCATCTTTTCTTGTCTGCCAGACGTTCATAACGTCCTCAGACGAAGCCGTAGGGGTATTTCATTGAGCGGTGCATTAAGGACATAAGCCTTCTGTGCAGCAGTGAGGACAATCCTCAGATCACGGACCTAGTCCGCATAGTTGCTTCCATCAACTTTCAACTTCGTTTTCTCTAGGAACATAATAAAAATAGGGGAACTACAGCGCGGTCTATTGATCTACAACATAAATTTGCTAAGACAAGTAACACTATGTTCATGACAATTGAAGTTCAATTAATCAAATTACTTAAGAACTCCCACTTAGATTAACATCCCTCAAGTTGTCTAAGTGTAACATGATCCACATCAACTAAACCACGTCCGATCATCACGTGAGGTGGATTAGTTATCAATGGTGAACATCTTTCATGTTATCATATCTACTATATGACTCATGTTCGACCTTTCGGTCTCTTGTGTTCCGAGGCCATGTCTGTACATGCTAGGCTCGTCAAGTTTAACCCAAGTATTCTGCGTGTGTAAAACTGGCTTACACCCGTTGTATGCGAACGAAAGAATCCATCACACCCGATCATCACGTGGTGCTTAGAAGCGTCGAACCTTCGCAACGGTGCATACTAGGGGAGAACACTTATCTTGAAATTTAGTGAAGGGATCATCTTATAATGCTACCGTCGTCCTAAGCAAAATAAGATGCATAAAAGGATTAACATCACATGCAATTCAATATATGTGACATGATATGGCCATCATCGTCTTGTGCTTTTGATCTCCATCAGCAAAGCACCGTCATGATCTCCATCGTCACCGGGTTGACACCTTGATCTCCATCGTAGCGTCGTGACACCTTGATCTCCATCGTAGCGTCGTGGTCGTCTCGCCGGTTATTGCTACTACTACTACTGCTAACTTATAGCGGTAAAGTAAAGCAATTACATAGCGTTGGCATTGCATACAATAAAGAGACAACCATAAGGCTCCTGCCGGTTGCCTGATAACTTACAAAACATGATCATCTCATACAACAACTTATATCACATCATGTCTTGGCCATATCACATCACCAGCATACCCTGCAAAACAAGTTAGACGTCCTCTACTTTGTTGTTGCAAGTTTTACGTGGCTGCTACGGGTTTGCAAGAACCGTTCTTACCTACGCAAAACCACAACGTGGTGTAGTGATTGCTTTTTGATCTTCTAAAAGAACCCTCTTCATTGAAACCGATTCAACTAAAGTGAGAGAGACAGACACCCGCCAGTCACCTTTATGCAACGAGTGCACGTAGCGGTGAAACCTGTCTCGCGTAAGCGTACGCGTAATGTCGGTCCGGGCCGCTTCATCTCACAATACCGCCGAATCAAGTAACAACTAGTAACGGCAAGCAATATGTATACACCCACGCCCACAACTCACTTGTGTTCTACTCGTGCAAATCACATCTATGCATAGACCTGGCTCGGACGCAACTGTTGGGGAACGGAGCATGAATTTCAAAAAATTCCTACGCTCACGCAAGATCTATCCATGGAGATGCATCGCTACGAGAGGGGAGAGTGTGTCTACGTACCCTCGTAGACCGTTTAGCGGAAGCGTCTCACAACGCGGTTGATGTAGTCGAACAATCCTTCGAGCTCCACCGATCGAGTACCGAACGTACGGCACCTCCGAGTTCTACACACGTGCAGCTCGGTGACGTTCCTCGCCTTCTTGATCCAGCAAGATGTCGAGGTAGTAGATGAGTTCCGTCAGCACGACGGCGTGGCGACGGTGACGGTGAAGTGATTCCGGCAGGGCTTCGCCTAAGCTCTCCGAAAATATGACCGAGGTGGAAAACGGAGATCGGGCACCGCACACGGCTATGGGACAATTGTGTGTCTCCAAGGGGTGCCCCTCCTCCGTATATAAAGGAGGGAGAGGGGAGGAGGCTGGCCCTAGGGGCTGCGCCAAGAGAGGGGAGTCCTACTAGGACTCCTAGTCCTAGTAGGATTCGGCCCCCCCTCTTGTTCCTTCTCAGGGAGGGGGAAAGGCGGAAGGAGAGGGAGAAGGAAAGGGGGGCAGCGCCCCCTCCCCTTGTCCAATTCGGACTGCCCATGGGGGGGGGGCGCCATCCCTTGTGGGCTGCCCTCTCTCTCCCCTATGGCCCATGTTGGCCCATCACTTTCCCCGGGGGGTTCCGGTAACCTCCCGGTAATCCGATAAATATCCGGAACTTTCCGGAACCATTCCGATGTCCGAATACCACCTTCCAATATATGAATCTTTACCTCTCGGACATTCCGAGACTCCTCGTCATGTCCGTGATCTCATCCGGGACTCCGAACAACATTCGGTCACCAATCACATAACTCATATAATACTATATCGTCATCGAACCTTAAGTGTGCGGACCCTACGGGTTCGGGAATGATGTAGACATGACCGAGACAACTCTCTGGTCAATAACCAATAGCGGCACCTGGATGCTCATATTGGTTCCTACATATTCCACGAAGATCTTTATCGGTGAACCTCATATGACAACATACGTTGTTCCCTTTGTCCGGCGGTATGTTACTTGCCCGAGATTCGATCGTCGGTATCTAATACCTAGTTCAATCTCGTTACCGGCAAGTCTCTTTACTCGTTCCGTAATACATCATCTTGCAACTAACTCTTTAGTCACGGTGCTTGCAAGGCTTCTGTGATGCTGTATTACCGAGAGGGCCCAGAGATACCTCTCCGATAGTCGGAGTGACAAATCCCAATCTCGATCCATGCCAACTCAACAAACACTTTCGGAGATACCTGTAGTGCACCTTTATAATCACCCAGTTACGTTGTGACGTTTGATACACCCAAAGTATTCCTACGGTATCCGGGAGTTGCATGATCTCATGGTCAGAGGAACGTGTATTTGACATAGTGAAAGCAATAGCAATAAACTGAACGATCATTTGCTATGCTTAACGATTGGGTCAAGTCCATCACATCATTCTCCTAATGATGTGATCCTATTATCAAATGACAACTCATGTCCATGGTCAGGAAATCTTGACCATCTTTTGATCAACGAGCTAGTCTAGTAGAGGCTTGCTAGGGACTCAGTATTTGTCTATTATCCACACATGTATTAAGTTTCCGGTCAATACAATTCTAGCATGAATAATAAACCATTATCATGAACGGAGAAATATGATAATAAACACTTTATTAATTGCCTCTAGGGCATATTTCCAACAGTCTCCCACTTGCACTAGAGTCAATAATCTAGTTTACATCTCCATGTAATTAACATCCAATCAGTTCTAGGGCTGATCATGTTTTGCTTGTGAGAGAGGTTTTAGTCAACGGGTCTGCAATATTCAGATCCGTGTGTTCTTGGCAAATCTCTATGTCATATGTAGATGCTGCTACCACACTCTGCTTGGAGCTACTCCAAAACCGACTGTCCCACTTTACGTATCCGGTCTGAGACTCATAGTCTTCCGGATCGGTGTTTAAAGCTTGCATCGACGTAACCCTTTACAACGAACTCTTTATCACCTCTATTCCCGAGAAATTCTTCCTTAGTCCTTTTCAGGTACTTCAGGATATTCTTGACCGCTGTCCAGTGATCTACTCCTGGATCACTTTGGTACCTTCCCACCAAGCTAATAGCGAGGCATACATCAGGTCTAGTACACAACATGGCATACAAAATAGAGCCTATGGCTGAGGCATAGGGGATGACACTCATCTTCTCTTTGTCTTCTGCCGTGGTCGGGCTTTGAGTCTTACTCAATCTCACACCTTGCAATACAGGCAAGAACCCTTTCTTTGACTGATCCATTTTGAACTTCTTCAAAATCTTGTCAAGGTATGTGCTTCGTGAAAGTCCTATGAGGCGTCTCAATCTATCTCTATAGATTTTGATGCCTAACATGTAAAACAACCTTTACCTAGATTTTCAAGTCTTACTCCACTTCACACCAGGCAAGAACTCATTTCTTTGACTTGATCCTATTTTGAACTTCTTAAAAAAACTCATCAAGATGTGTGAACTTTTATCAGGCGTTTTGATCTGTCTCCATAGATCTCGATGCCCAATCTGTGGATAACTCAAAAACAGGTTTTTATTGAAAACCTCCTTTCAATTCTTTATGCTTTCCAGAAATTCTACATCATTTCCAATCAACAATATGTCATCCACATATACTATTAGAAATGCTATAGAGCTCCCACTCACTTTCTTGTAAATACAAGTTTCTCCATAAACTTGTATAAACCCAAACGCTTTGATCACTTCATCAAAGCGAGTATTCCAGCTCCGAGATGCTTGCACCAGTCCATAGATGGATCGCTGGAGCTTGCATATTTTGTTAGCGCCTTTAGGATCGACAAAACCTTCCGGCTGTATCATATACAATTCTTCCTTAAGGAATCCGTAAAGGAATGCCGTTTTGACGTCCATTTGCCAGATTTCATAATCATAAAACGCGGCAATTGCTAACATAATTCTGACAGACTTTAGCATCGCTATGGGTGAGAAAGTCTCATCGTAGTCAACTCCTTGAACTTGTCGATAACCTTTAGCAACAAGTCGTGCTTTATAGACGGTGACATTACCATCAGCGTCCGTCTTCTTCTTAAAGATCCATTTATTTTCAATAGCTCGCCGTTCATTGGGCAAGTCTACCAAAGTCCACACTTTGTTCTCATACATGGATCCAATCTCGGATTTCATGGCCTCAAGCCATTTGTCGGAATCCGGGCTTGCCATTGCTTCTTCATAGTTCGAAGGTTCATCGTTGCCTAGCAACATGACCTCCAAGACTGGATTTCCGTACCACTCTGGTGCGGAACGTGTCCTGGTTGACCTTCGAAGTTCAGTAACAACTTGATCCGAAGTTTCATGATCATCATCATCAACTTATTCTCTGGTCTGTGTCGATGTCACAGAAATTTCTTTCTGTGGCGTACTACTATCCAGAGGAGGTACAATTACCTCATCAAGTTCTACTTTCCTCCCACTCACTTCTTTCGAGAGAAACTCCTTCTCTAGAAAGGATCCATTCTTTAGCAACGAAAACTTTGCCTTCGGATCTGTGGTAGAAGGTGTACCCAACGGTCTCTTTTGGGTATCCTATGAAGACGCACTTATCCGCTTTGGGTTCGAGCTTATCTGGCTGAAGCCTTTTGACATAAGCATCGCATCCCCAAACTTTCAGAAACGACATCTTAGGTTTCTTGCAAACCACAGTTCATACGGTGTCATCTCAACGGATTTAGACGGTGCCCTTGTTTAAAGTGAATGCAGCTGTCTCTAATGCATAACCCCAAAATGATAGTGGCAAATCGGTAAGAGATATCATAGAACGCACCATATCCAATAGAATACGATTACGACGTTCGGACACACCATTACGCTGTGGTGTTCCATGTGGCGTGAGCTGTGAAACAATTCCACATTGTCTTAAGTGATTGCCAAACTCGTAACTCAAATATTCTCCTCCACGATCAGATCGTAAGAACTTTATTTTCTTGTTCCGATGGTTCTCTACTTCACTCTGAAATTCTTTGAACTTTTCAAATGTTTCAGATTTATGCTTCATCAAGTAGACATAACCATATCTACTCAAATCATCAGTGAACGTGAGAACATAACGATATCCACCGCGCGCCTCAACACTCATCGGACCGCATACATCGGTATGTATTATTTCCAATAAGTTGGTTGCTCGCTCCATTGTTCCGGAGAACGGAGTTTTAGTCATCTTGCCAATAAGGCACGGTTCACATGTTTCAAATGATTCATAATCAAGAGATTCCAAAAACCCATCTGCATGGAGTTTCTTCATGTGTTTAACACTGATATGACCTAAGCGGCAGTGCCACAAATATGTGGTACTATCATTATCTTTTGGCATTCGTGTTATGAACATATGTATTACTACGATCAAGATTCAATAAACCTTTCATTTTAAGTGCATGATCATCAATGATATTATCCAAATAAATAGAATAACAATTATTCTCTGAAATTGAATAACCGTCTTGCAATAAACACTATCAGATATAATGTTCATGCTTAACGCAAGCACCAAATAACAATTATTTAGGTTCATCACTAATCCTGAAGGTAGAGAGAGCGTGGCGATGGTGAGAACATCAACCTTGAAGACACTTCCAATGCACACCGTCACCTCGTTCTTAGCTAGCCCTCGTTCATTCCGAAGCTCAATGTTTCAAGTTGTAAGCAACTGAACAAGTATCAAATACCCAGGTGCTCCTACGAGTACTAGTAAGGTACATATCAATAACATGTATATCAAATATCTTTGTTGACATTGCCAGTCTTATTATCTGCCAGTTACTTTGGGGAAGTTCCGCTCCCTGTGACATTTCCCTTTGCAATGGGAGCACTAAGTCTCGGGTTTGGTTCAGCCTTGGGTTTCTTCGCGTGAGCGGCAACTGTTTTACCGTTCTTCTTGAAGTTCCCTTTTCTTTCCCTTGCCCTTCTTGAAAATAGTGGTCTTATTAACCATCAACACTTGATGCTCCCTTTTTTTTTATTTCTACATCCGCAGATTGTAGCATCGCGAATAGCTTAAGGATCTTCTATCCCTTGCATGTTTATAGTTTATCACGAAGATCCAGTAGCTTAGTGATAGTGACTAGAGAACTCTATGAATCACCACTTTATTCGGAAGTCTAACTCCCACTTGATTCAAGTGTTTGAAGTACTCAGACATTCTGAGTACATGCTCACTAACGGAGCTGTTCTCCTCCATCTTGTAGCTATAGAACTTGTCGAAGGTGTCATACCTCTCGACCCGGGTGTGAGCTTGAAAAACAAATTTTCAGCTCTTGGAACATCTCATATGCTCTGTGTTGCTCAAAACATATTTGGAGCTCCGGTTCTAAGCCGTAAAGTATGGCGCACTGAACTATCGAGTAGTCATCTTTTCTTGTCTGCCAGACGTTCATAACGTCCTCAGACGAAGCCGTAGGGGTATTTCATTGAGCGGTGCATTAAGGACATAAGCCTTCTGTGCAGCAGTGAGGACAATCCTCAGATCACGGACCTAGTCCGCATAGTTGCTTCCATCAACTTTCAACTTCGTTTTCTCTAGGAACATAATAAAAACAGGGGAACTACAGCGCGGTCTATTGATCTACAACATAAATTTGCTAAGACAAGTAAGACTATGTTCATGACAATTGAAGTTCAATTAATCAAATTACTTAAGAACTCCCACTTAGATTAACATCCCTTAAGTTGTGTAAGTGTAACATGATCCACATCAACTAAACCACGTCCGATCATCACGTGAGGTGGATTAGTTATCAATGGTGAACATCTTTCATGTTATCATATCTACTATATGACTCATGTTCGACCTTTCGGTCTCTTGTGTTCCGAGGCCATGTCTGTACATGCTAGGCTCGTCAAGTTTAACCCAAGTATTCTGCGTGTGTAAAACTGGCTTACACCCGTTGTATGCGAACGAAAGAATCCATCACACCCGATCATCACGTGGTGCTTAGAAGCGTCGAACCTTCGCAACGGTGCATACTAGGGGAGAACACTTATCTTGAAATTTAGTGAAGGGATCATCTTATAATGCTACCGTCATCCTAAGCAAAATAAGATGCATAAAAGGATTAACATCACATGCAATTCAATATATGTGACATGATATGGCCATCATCGTCTTGTGCTTTTGATCTCCATCAGCAAAGCACCGTCATGATCTCCATCGTCACCGGGTTGACACCTTGATCTCCATCGTAGCGTCATGACACCTTGATCTCCATCGTAGCGTCGTGGTTGTCTCGCCGGTTATTGCTACTACTACTACTGCTAACTTATAGCGGTAAAGTAAAGCAATTACATAGCGTTGGCATTGCATACAATAAAGAGACAACCATAAGGCTCCTGCCGGTTGCCTGATAACTTACAAAACATGATCATCTCATACAACAACTTATATCACATCATGTCTTGGCCATATCACATCACCAGCATACCCTGCAAAACAAGTTAGACGTCCTCTACTTTGTTGTTGCAAGTTTTACGTGGCTGCTACGGGTTTGCAAGAACCGTTCTTACCTACGCAAAACCACAACGTGGTGTAGTGATTGCTTTTTGATCTTCTAAAAGAACCCTCTTCATTGAAACCGATTCAACTAAAGTGAGAGAGACAGACACCCGCCAGTCACCTTTATGCAACGAGTGCACGTAGCGGTGAAACCTGTCTCGCGTAAGCGTACGCGTAATGTCGGTCCGGGCCGCTTCATCTCACAATACCGCCGAATCAAGTAACAACTAGTAACGGCAAGCAATATGTATACACCCACGCCCACAACTCACTTGTGTTCTACTCGTGCAAATCACATCTATGCATAGACCTGGCTCGGATGCCACTGTTGGGGAACGGAGCATGAATTTCAAAATTTTCCTACGCTCACGCAAGATCTATCCATGGAGATGCATCGCTACGAGAGGGGAGAGTGTGTCTACGTACCCTCGTAGACCGTTTAGCGGAAGCGTCTCACAACGCGGTTGATGTAGTCGAACAATCCTTCGAGCTCTACCGATCGAGTACCGAACGTACGGCACCTCCGAGTTCTACACACGTGCAGCTCGGTGACGTTCCTCGCCTTCTTGATCCAGCAAGATGTCGAGGTAGTAGATGAGTTCCGTCAGCACGACGGCGTGGCGACGGTGACGGTGAAGTGATTCCGGTAGGGCTTCGCCTAAGCTCTCCGAAAATATGAACGAGGTGCAAAACGGAGATCGGGCACCGCACACGGCTATGGGACAATTGTGTGTCTCCAAGGGGTGCCCCTCCTCCGTATATAAAGGAGGGAGAGGGGAGGAGGCTGGCCCTAGGGGCTGCGCCAAGAGAGGGGAGTCCTACTAGGACTCCTAGTCCTAGTAGGATTCGGCCCCCCCTCTTGTTCCTTCTCATGGAGGGGGAAAGGGGGAAGGAGAGGGAGAAGGAAAGGGGGGCTGCGCCCCCTCCCCTTGTCCAATTCGGACTGCCCATGGGGGGGGGGGGGCGCCATCCCTTGTGGGCTGCCCTCTCTCTCCCCTATGGCCCATGTTGGCCCATCACTTTCCCCGGGGGGTTCCGGTAACCTCCCGGTACTCCGATAAATATCCGGAACTTTCCGGAACCATTCCGATGTCCGAATACCACCTTCCAATATATGAATCTTTACCTCTCGGACATTCCGAGACTCCTCGTCATGTCCGTGATCTCATCCGGGACTCCGAACAACATTCGGTCACCAATCACATAACTCATATAATACTATATCGTCATCGAACCTTAAGTGTGCGGACCCTACGGGTTCGGGAATGATGTAGACATGACCGAGACAACTCTCTGGTCAATAACCAACAGCGGGACCTGGATGCTCATATTGGTTCCTACATATTCCACGAAGATCTTTATCGGTGAACCTCATATGACAACATACGTTGTTCCCTTTGTCCGGCGGTATGTTACTTGCCCGAGATTCGATCGTCGGTATCTAATACCTAGTTCAATCTCGTTACCGGCAAGTCTCTTTACTCGTTCCGTAATACATCATCTTGCAACTAACTCTTTAGTCACGGTGCTTGCAAGGCTTCTGTGACGCTGTATTACCGAGAGGGCCCAGAGATACCTCTCCGATAGTCGGAGTGACAAATCCCAATCTCGATCCATGCCAACTCAACAAACACTTTCGGAGATACCTGTAGTGCACCTTTATAATCACCCAGTTACGTTGTGACGTTTGATACACCCAAAGTATTCCTACGGTATCCGGGAGTTGCATGATCTCATGGTCAGAGGAACGTGTATTTGACATAGTGAAAGCAATAGCAATAAACTGAACGATCATTTGCTATGCTTAACGGTTGGGTCAAGTCCATCACATCATTCTCCTAATGATGTGATCCCATTATCAAATGACAACTCATGTCCATGGTCAGGAAATCTTGACCATCTTTTGATCAACGAGCTAGTCTAGTAGAGGCTTACTAGGGACTCAGTATTTGTCTATTATCCACACATGTATTAAGTTTTCGGTCAATACAATTCTAGCATGAATAATAAACCATTATCATGAACGGAGAAATATGATAATAAACACTTTATTAATTGCCTCTAGGGCATATTTCCAACAATTTTTTCTTCCACATACTCTTTCCTCGCCATGACGATGGCATCAACTCATTCCTTGAGATCGTTGTATCCAGGCTTGGTTCCCTTCACTTTCTTAGTTTCATCGGGCCTATATGATTTACTCGCCGAGTGAGGGGTGGGGCTCCTTCTCTCATCACCGGGGACATCCTCTTCATCCTCCACCACCACACTCTTCTTCTTCGAAGCATCAAAAACTTCTCTAGTTTTCCACTTCTCCTCATCCTTGAGCTCTTTGAAGTAATGATGGCAAGTGAAAGCTCTTCCTTTCTTCTTCCTCTTTTCTCCTTTGTTGTTCCTCTCTCGAAATAAGCCTTACGCGATCATTTTCTACAATAAAACAATTAACATGTCATCATCAAACTAGTAAACATTTCAACAATTGTGGAAAGTAGAGAAAGCACGCGTAAAGAGCAAATGGTTATTACCATGTCACTATCACCACAACCACTCGGGTTCATGCGATCAACATTTGCCAACCAACCGGCCCACTTTTGACATTCCGCGTTGATGGTGCCCCAACGTTGACGAAGGGAGTCACTTGAGCGATAATGGACGCTAGTGTTGCGCGCATCGAAGTACTCCTTGATGTGTTGCCAATAAGTGTTGGAGGATTGGTCGGTCCCGACGGTCGCATCTTGACAGACTTCTTCCATGAGATGCAATCAACACATCTTCGGCGTTGGTATAATTTGCGATTCTTCCCTTCATAATGAAACCCTCATCATCCATGTCGAGATTGTCATCGCCATATTGTTGAGTTTCATATTCTTGTGATGCATACTCATGTGAATAATCATCATTCGTCACATTTGTCGCGTGCATGAAAGCTTCATCATCAAGACTACAAATGGAGGTACACGTAATCAACTTCACATTCTATTGGAATCGACAATTGAAACAACAAACGAATGCACAAACAATTTTTTTTACCTTTGCGAGATATCATCGAACACGTTGGATGTGGTTGCCATCGGTGTGGTCACATCTTCCTCCACGGCCGCCGGTGGCGGAGGTGAATGAGGAGCTCTGTGGTCGGAGGAGGACGCCAAGGTCGGCGGCCGCTGCAAATCACCCTTCGTAGCCGTGTCTGGCTTAGAGATTTTGGCCGGCCAAGGTTGGTTCCCCACCGGGTTGCGGCCCCGTGCCACCGGCCGCTTCACGCCTCCAGCGTGTGGCTTGGCGGCCCACTGCTTCTTTGGAGCCTCCGGCGCGACGGCGACTGGCCGGGGTGGGGCAAATCCAAGGCGGCAGCATGGAGGCGGAGGGGGGCGCATTGGAGAAAGTTGGCGTGGAGGCGGCGGCCGGCGGCGAGGTGGGTCAGGGCACTGACGGGGGAGTCGGAGAAGGCGGCGGGGTCATCAGCGTCGGCGGGCGGCGGGCGGGAGGCGGACGGGCGGGAGTCGGGCGGCGGCTGGTCGCGCGGAAGTGAAATGAACGGCAGTTGGTGGGTTGGTGGGCGGTTGCATTTTTACATCTCCATATGGTGGAGATGCAAATTTACAATGCGAGGTGTTGTATTTTACATCTTTAAGAGACAGAGATGTAATTTTTTTTACATCTACATCATCTGTTGGAGAGGTAGTTTTAGGCATCGAAGATGTATAAGGTAGTTATTTTTGTATTTGCATGAGATGCTCTAAATTGCTGGCATTATCGATATGTACGACTAGCTGGTGGTTACAGCGGTCTACTATATGCGATGAAAAAGTGGCTGCTTGATGTCCTGCTGTCAGTTCTGTTGCACGAATTTGATCAAAAGCTTTAAGATTCCCAGCTCCGCACCCTGGCCTCAATATACAAATCTGTTTGCTTTACGGAAATCCATGCCTTAGATACAAAGACTGTGGAAAGAGAGATCACACAACTATGAGATAAAAGGGGATCGTCCGATCACGAATCTGAAGGATGGATATGTTCGTATCTCCCTCCTTTAGTTACATCTTATTTTTTTTCCTAAAGCAAAGAGAATGAACACCATAATCATGCGCTTTCACTTTACTTGGTACTGTACGTATGTTCATGAAATAATGGTGTAAATTGCTATATGTTGATTAATATTTTATTTGTCTTATCATGGTAACACTTGTGGAGTACCTTCAACGTGTTTGGTTGGAGGGAATTAGTAATGAGGAATGAAAGTTTGAAGTCTACGAACATATTGTTTTTCTTTGTTTTAATTGCATAGAGAATATTGTGCAGGATGTTAAAATTTAATGGATTGCAATCTTACAGCTAGATTTTTCTTCTAAAATACACAATCCGCCAACAATCATATTATTTTTCTCCAAACGACCATCGGGCCGATATGGTTATGCCCCCAGAAAGAGAAGCATCATTTAAACACAAGACATTGCAGCCTAACTTTATAAGCTTAATTTCAATTAGATTAATTAATAAAGCCACAATGGCTGACCAATAGACGGTATCAAGGAAAAACATATTACTACAAGCATTTCAAAGAACAGAAAAGGCAAAGGCTGGGTCGTAAATCATTGGCTTCGGAATATCCACTCGGACTGGATTGCAAACGAATTTTCCTGAACATCTTGCTGGTTAGACGTGGATCACAGTAAAACAGTCAGCTGCATTCATGTTTGCACTGCAAGGACTCATCAAGGAAGGAAGGAGGCCGGAGCCAGCCCATTCGAGGCCCCAATATTCAAGTCGCCACCTACCTACCCCCCTGTGTCCTGCTTGCGTGCTGACTTACGAACGTGATGGTAATTCTTCTTCGTCCACTCATATTCCTTGGCAGACAGGTTTGTTTATGACTCACCGAGATAGATAAATTAAAATACACCCTGTATGATCCGTCGAGACAGACATCCATGTCCAAATCCTGCTAATTTTATCTATCTATCTATATATGGATGTCGCTATAGTTCAATCTCTAGCGCAGGTAGGCACTACTCAACTCATCACAGCACACTGTATGTGATTTGCTTGTAAGCATCTAGTTCTATGTGAACTCTGACTGTGGTCAGAAATCGATCAATACTCTGTGATTTGCATGCAGACATCTAGTTCGATATGAAATCTGACTCTGCTAATAGATTTTTTTTTTAGCAACGACTCCGCTAATAGATAGTTGGGTGGCTGCATGTACTAAAACCAACTTACCGTCGTGGCCCGTATATCTTGATCTGCCGGACATGGGTGTCCCTCCCGTTCAGGTGATTGGCCAGCACCGCGATTTGGAGCATAAATGTATGAATGAATGTTTCTCTGCACAAATATGACAAGAAAGAGAATTATGCCATTGCCTGCAAAGGCAGTGGAACTAAGCAGTGGGATCCAAACAAAATCATTCTTAAATTAGTTCTGAAATCCTCACATATTTCTAGAGTATAACCGTGGGCAAATTATATGTCAAACACGAAGCTAATGGGATATTATATGAAATGAGTTAGATGAGCATCACATATTCCTGCACTTCAACAGAGTATCTAAAATTATATCAGTCTAAGGAAAATTTAGCCACTAGCAAAACAACAAACATTTGGGTCATCTAACAATATTAAACCATGAAATTTCAATGCAGGAGAAAGGAAAATAAAGGCATCATAGGGCTGACATGATTAAGTTACAAAATTCATACCAGGGATCAGTGCCAGATAATGATATATGAACCCATCCTACTGGCTTCAAAAGGTCCACCGTTTTAATTTCCTGGAATCACGGTAAATATAACGGTTCATTATTTCAGATCCAGATAATATTGTCACTTTAAATTTGAATTTCCAAGGAACAGATCAGTGTTCACTGGACCACTCCACGCAATGCAGAATCATTACAGAACCCAGAACAGAACATTACTGTAAATGTAATCCTATGATACGACAGAATATGATGCAACAACAAGGCCGCGTAATCCATGCTATAACACATCAGAATATGCAGTAGCCCCCAGCTCCAGAAACCAGAATGCACAGGCCAGGGTTAGAAATCGAAACTGAAAGGGCCAGACATCAAATGCCACCCTCAAGCAACAACATGTGCCGAGTGCTCTCACTGTCGAGCACAGATCACAAACTTAGAATTCAGAGATACGTGCGTGCTCTCGCTGGATGTTCAGAAACGATGTATCGCCTCAGAGGGAGTTAGAACCTTGAGATTGTGGAAGCCGTCGCCGGCCCGGATGGAGATCTTGCTCGGCGTGTAGCTCTCGTCCAGCTTGAAATCCACGTAGAGTACAACAAGCTGCCCCCAATAACAAATTCAGAAACAGAAAAAGGACCACACGCCATCAAAATAAAATTGAGCGGAAGCAGCAGCAGCAGATCGGCGACTCATCGTGCTCACCTGCAGCTGCGCCTTCTTCTGGAACTGGATGTTGACCAGGTGCGGCTGCGCGCCGTCCGACCTGACAAATAAAAAATAAAATCCAACGACGGCGGCTCAGCCTGTGGTTCCGCGAGACAGAAAGAGGGGGCGCTGACTGCCAGTAGGTGTCGAGGCTGTCGTCGCGGAGGGAGGCGACGCCGTTGCCGGGCTTGCAGGAGCTGATGCTCCAGGCGGCCGTCTTGGCCATCTCCCGCATGTCGCCCTCCACCGTGAGCTCTGGACAGCCCTTCAGCCGTCCCGCCGCCGGCGCCGCCGCGGCGGTCCCCGGCGTCGGCGTCGCCGCCGCCTCCTCCTCGCCGTCAGACTCCATCGGCGCGATGCGGGCGGCACAGTTTGGGGGGAGAGAGAGGGTTTGGACTTCCGAGTGTGTGGCCCGGGCGGAAGGAGGAGATACATGAGCGAAGCAAAGCGGCCCGGCCCGGCCCGCCCACCACGGGCATGAAAAAAAGGAGATACATGACCTAAGCAAAGCGGCCCGGCCCGGTCTGAATTCGGATTTTTGAAACTTGACACTGCTTAGACTCATAAAAAAAAGGAAACTTGACACTGCCTTTTGCCTTGTTGTGTCTCGACTGCGATTGCTCCTACTATTTAATTATCTTACCGTTGGACCAAGGACCTACTCTCTATGAACTTATGTTGCCGCTGATATATGTGATCGCCTTGTGTGCTCAATGTAGAGCTCCAAGAGAATGACTCAGAGGATTCTAGCAACTGTGAGGCTCCTTTTCACATCGATTACTCAGGACCAAAGGTACAAACATTAATGTTGCATGGCTCAAAATCATAAAGTCTGGCTTATTTATGTATGTCATGGATTTTCGTACTTGTCATCCTGCATTCATGCATGTTCTGCAAGAAATTCTAGGTCCAAATAAAGGGAGGTACAAGACATGGAGAGCCTACTCAAAACGACGCGGACCATGGGGACGCTGTAAGAGATTTACCAGCAGAGCTAAGGACATCAAAGCAAGCTATTTATAAGATGAGCTCAAAAAAGGATAGGGAAGCTACCGAAGCAGTAGAGAAGCTTCACCAGAACAGGAAAAAAAAGGTCATGTTTGAGAGCAGGATCTGTTGATGCAGTAAACAAGGTACCGTTTCATTCTTGAGGGGATGCTACTGGAAATGCACTTGTTAACTAATAAGAAAAAAAATGATTGAATCCAAAGCATCTAAAATGAAATTTTAATTCTTACCAAAAGTATTTTCTTTGCAAGAATATGGCCCACTCATAGTGGACCTTGTTTTCCTTCTGTGCTGTTTGTTTGGTGACCTCTTATAACCTAGTGTTGTGGACTTGTGGTTTCGCCTTTCTATACATACATATGCAGTCAATGGATAATGCCATGTTTATAAGCAAACCCGCTCGATTAATTGTAGCATGGATAATGTGATGTTTAATAAAACCTGCTTCTTGCATTTTAGTTGATTGCCTGCTGCCATGGACTGTTTTACTAATATGCATGTTTACTAGTTTGCCGCTGTATTTTTTGTTTTGTTTAGTTTTTCTCAGACGGTATAGACGTCCACATTCTTGATGTGTTGTCTTCTTGAATCGTGTTGCTAAAAACATGGATCGATAGTAAAGTGAGGAATTAGGTTTCCTTTTGATGATATGTGATATCGATATAGGAGCATCTGCTTCTGGGAAGTGCTAATGGGCAACATTTTGTTTTGTAACAAGAGACTATTCACAAGCGCAAGAAGGATAGTTGTAAGATGCATCTTGAACAGTGCATGGTGAGTTTTCCTTTCAGTCGCTTGTTCTCAGTCCCTGCCAATCTTTGTTCGATGCATCCTAGATCCAACATTGGTGTTACTTATCTCTTCAAGATCTAGTCGATTTTATTGGTTAGTTTGTAGCTAAACAAGTTTCTTTCTATGTTTGTTATCCAAGTGGATCTACCATTGCTAATAAATTAAACTTGTACACGAGAATTGTGGCTTTGATTAGCCTTCTATGATTATAGCAATTGAAAATCTTCCCGTTCCTATTCAACACTTGACATTTACCCATTCTCGTTCTGTTGTGGAATCAAACCACAAAGCTAGCTCCGTGTTCCATATAAATAAGGAGATCCATTCTTTTGTTTTCCAGAAATCCCTCTTCTTCCTCAAAGAGAGGGATGGCATCTTCGACCTCCGAAGAAGGTATTAATTAGTGGATGGGTCTCCCTTCGGGGATCGCTTTGGCATGAGAAGTGATAGCTATGTATGGCCTTTTGGTGCCAAGATCCAAGAAGTGAAATTTGTTTCTAGCCAATGATTCCTGTAATTTAGAAATAATTGTTGACACTTTGCTGGCCACAGATGAATTTATGGGGTGACATCCAAATCGTAATAATGTTGTTGTTCTCGGTCTCTAGTAGAGTCCGCCTACGTATTGCGTGTGACCTTGAATATATTTGTTAGGTAGTATTTTTGTTTTTGTATTTACAGTTCGTGGATTAGTTTGGAGGGGTGGTTTGCAATTTTGTTGGTCGCTATGCATAGTTTCTTGTATGCCTCTGTGTGTTTTTATGTTGTCTTGTTTTACTCAGAAGATATAGACATCCAGATTCTTGATAGGTTATCTGCTTGAATTGTGTTACTGAGAACATGGACCGATAATAAAGTGAGGAATTAGGTTTCTTTTTCTTTGATGTATGATGTCGATATAGGAGCATCTGCTTTTAGGGAGTGCTGATCGTGCAGGAAGGGTACCAGTAAGATGGTTCTTGAACAAAGCAGAGTGAGTCTTCCTTTTTGGTCACCTTTTTCTTCATCCCCTGCCCATCTTTCCTCGATGCATCACGGATCCATCATTGGTGTTGCCAATATCCGCATGGTGTAGTCAATTTTGTTGGTCCATTTGCTGCTACTAATGTTGCGGTGCCATCATATCTAGAATCGTGTAGATGGTTTCATGTGCCTTACAAGATCATTGTTTTTTCTCCGTTTGTCATGTAAGTGGGTCCTACATTGCTGACGGGCTCACTAATGAATTAAACTTGTAGATGCGAATTGTGGTCATGATCATCCTTCTATGATTATAACACCTAAAAATCTCTCCACTCCTGTTCAACACTTTTTTTCATTAGAAAAGGAGGTTGAAAACCCTGGCCTTCATGTTCAGTACTTGACATTGTCCCATTCTTGTTTCTGGCCAGTGATTCATGTAATTTACAAATTGTTGTTGGCACTTTGCTAGCCAAAAGATATAGAGGGAGTTGTATATTGAAGAAAAACATCCCCCCATACGCCCTGCATCGCCTCCCCGAGCGGGGCGACCGGGGTGGGGCCCTTTCTCCCCTCGCCGTCTAGAGCTCCGACCCTCCCCCTCCCCTCCCGCCGCCGCCGCCGACTGGCACAGCTGGGCATTGCCCGCATGGCGCCGTTGCAAGGTCGGCGGTGGCGGCCCCCATACTCTACCCATCGCGAAAACCCGGCTCGGGCAGGCGTGCTTAGGCGTTGGAGTGCCTCGACGGGCGGCGCTCCGGTGCTGATCGGGCGATGGCGAGGCGACGGTGAGGCCCCTTGGCGGCGGTGGCGGGGGTTGGCTGGCGGCGCCCTACAAGCCGGCGGGCCGGTCTAGACTCCGGCGGGCCGCATTCGGCTGGGCCGGCGAGCTACGGGTGATGGGGGCGGCCGCTATTGTGTTGCGTCTGCTGTAGCGCGACGGCGGGAAGTTAGCAGGCCCAATCTAGGCACGGCTAGGCAGTTGTCCTGGCGTGCTCCTGCTCCTGCGTCCGGCTGCTACCGCCTGAGCCGGTGGAGGTTGTCCCCTCCCACGTGGCTGCGGTACTGCCGGTCCCTGTCTATGGTGGCTTCATTTTGCTCTGGCCGGCCTCACAGCGTTTGCCGTGGAGAGACGACAGTGGTGTCCTCGTGACTGTGTTGGCGCTTGTTGGTGGGCGGTAGGCATGGTGGAGCCGACGGTTGGTCCTGGGTTGTGGGTGTGATGGGTTGGGAGAAATATTTGCCGAGTTTGGCCGGCACCGACGCGGTGACGTCTGTGGGTGCCACCACCCTTCTTGAAGGACATCAGTTGTACCTCTCCCCCAGTCTCCTTCGTGTACCTGGAGAAATCCTAGGACTCCTCCGGGCATTAGTGTCATCGTCGCAGTCCTTCTTGAAAGTGCTGATTGATACGCAGCAATTCGGTGGCACAGGAGTGTGGTGGAATTCTCCGGTGGGCGCATCGGTTGCGGGATACTACAGCTTCCGTTGATCCGGTGATGCTGCATTTTTTTCTCTTGTTTTCTCTTTTGGGCGTGATTTTGCTATTTGCCCAGCGATGAACTCAATGTTGTATCGTGTGATTGCTATATTAATATAGCGGGGCGAAAGCCTATTTCGAGACTTTGCTGGCCAAAAAAGAATTTAAGCGATGATATTGTAAATCGTACTACAACTATTGGTCTTGGTCTCTAGTAGGGCCCATGTACTCTACGTGTCACGTGTGACCTTGAATGTATTTGTTAGGTAGTATTTAGTTTTTGTGGACTAGCAAAAGGGCTCGTGCATTGCATCGGAGAAAAACAAATCATAATCTTCAATGGCCATGATCACATTTTGTTGCATCATTGAGATACACTATCACTCTCAATTTCGTGAAATCATGAACAATTTTTTAAACTCGTCCACATATTTGAACTCGTGAACATTTTTCAAATTCGTTAGCACTTTTACAAATTCTCGAACATTTTCTAAATAAAAAACATTTTTTGAAATCAATAACATTTTATAATATTTTCAAACATTATTTTACAATTGCGAACATTTTCTAAACAATTTCTTTGAATTGGTGAACATTTCTAGAATCGGTGAACAATTTTTTGGAAGTTGGTGGAACAATTTTTAAAATTCACGAACACTTTTTTGGGTTTAGCGAACAACAAACATTTTATGAATGAATAAACTATTTTATAAGTCACGAACAGTTTTTGATTTTTTAGGTTATTTTTCCATTCATGATTATTTTTTGAATTGACAAAATTTTGATCAGTTTTATTAACAATTTTCAGTACACGAACTTTTTAAGAAATCAGGAACATTGTTTAATTTCCTGAACATTAGTTTTAAAATTTTTGAGTAAGCAAACAATTTATTACAAAATCGTGAACATTTTTTGAATCCACACACATTTTATGATTTATTAAATATTTTATTTCAAAATTCTCAATTTTGTAATTTTTGAAACTATTTTGATGTCCCAAATTAAAAGTAGAAAAAAGAAAACGGAAAAGAAAAAAAATGAAATTTAGAAAAAAGGCTATCCAGACATGGGCCAGCCCGAACAGGTATGCATCATCTTCTTCCAGTGCGTAAAGCCTAGTATAGGACGTCCTTACTGCATGGGTCGGCGCAGGCACGAGATTCCCCTGTGTGAAACATTTTTTATGACTTATAGGTGGCATTGGTGACGTACAGTCAGAAGCAATAGCCCCTTTATTATTAGGTATAGATTAGTTTGGACGGGTGATGCATCATCGTTCAGCATGGGGGAGGTAATGCATCATTCGCTTGGGTGGCTTAAATGAAAGTCGTTCATCGCGAGGGTTGGGGCCCGATACAACAGCAAGGAACACATTTCACCCTGATTAACTGAATAACCAACGTGTAACATGTTTGTTCTCCTGCCATTGATGTGAAACTCATGTTTTTGCTATCTAATCTATTTTTCTGCACAGTAAAGCAAATGTTGTGCGAATGATCTAGATTTTGTGCGTTGTTTACGTGCCAAGAATCAATTCGAATCAACAAAACAAAATTACTCCTTATCTATGGGGTGATGCATCATTCACTTGGGTGGCTTTAATGGATGTCTTCTGTCTGAGACACTAATTGCGCTTTGTCTCCTTTTTCACTCATTTTGCACATGCTGATCTTTGTCAAGTTCATCAATGGCAAGACCATCACTCTCAAAGAGGTCGCAACATCAGATATGATCTACAACATGAAGGCTAAGATCGAAGACAAGGAGGGCATCCCTGCAGGCCACCATAGACTCATATTTGACAATGAGGTGCTGGTGAGCGGCCTCACCCTCAAGAACTACAACATCAAGGAGAGGTCCACCCTTGACCTCGTCTTCCGAGGGATGCATATCTTGGTTGAGACGCCGGGTGTGATGACCAAGACTCTTGAGGTTGAGAATGCAGATACAATATACATCATCAAGGCACAGATGTTTGATGAGACCGGATATGTCCCAGGAATGCAGCACATCATGTTTGTGGGGAGGGAGTTGGAGGAAGCCCGCACCTTGGTCGACAGTCCTGCAGGAGCTTAATTTTGGCTGTCGTTAATTCTAGGTCTATCTGACGGCAGTCATAAAATGTGTGCCAACTCGACGTAGTCATTGCTCGTGAATTTCAAAAAATATTCAAGAATTTTGAAAACGAATTTAAAGAGTGTTAATGTATTAAAAATGACTTGTATTAGAAATTTTCAAAACATGTGAACAGAAAAATTGACAGAAAAACCAGGAAAAATTCTCAAGAAAAACCAACGGAAAATCGCGGATACCCAGTGAAAATAGTGAAACCAAAATCAACAGAATAAACCACTTTCAAAACTGCTCAGAAAACATCCGAAGGCATACAATCATAATAAATGGCCTTGTCTGTTACTGTCCAAGTCCGCGATTTGTACGAGGACAGTACTATTCTACATTATGAGCTTAGAATAGGAAATTTCTCGAAGAGGAAAAGGGTGGGAAAGGTGGTTCAAAAGGAGAGAGAGGGAAGCAAATTAAAGCGGCCCGCCACGCCACGTCCTAGCTAACTAGGCTGGATTAGGTGGCCGCACTGGGCTAGCCCACAGTTTGATTTGTGTTTCCCACAACGACAATGGTTTAAGGAAAACGCTTGGTTTCCACCGGCGAATCTTATGCGAGCATCCGCCGGCTCAGTCATGTGACACGTGTCTTGTTCGAGTGATTCCTTTTCTTTTCTTTCGGTCAATGTGGCCGCTGCTCGTTGCTCACTGTCCGCTACCACGAGTTTCTGCAGCAAGGTATTTGTTGCAAAAAATGCAACAAGATCTCTGTTGCAGAAAAATTAAATTGCAATGGGTCCTCTGTTGCAAAAAAACAAATTGCAACACGACCTCTGTTGCAGAAAAAAACTGTAACAAGACCTATGTTACAAAAAAAACTGTAACTTGACCTGCTATGTTGTAAAAAGTTCTGCAACATGACCCGTGTTGCAGAAATTTCCTGTAACACGATCTGTGTTGCAATGGTAAAACGTGACGCACAGTGGCTCTATCAGTCAGATCTAACGGCTCAGGAGGTGGCGGATCTTTTTAAAAGATCCGCCGGCGGACGCGTAGCAGCGCCCATGGTTTAAGCCCTTCTCAAAAATTCTTTCCAAAAAATTAAAAGGAGGTACCCCTCAAAATAATAATTAAAAACAGGTTCACTAGAAATTTCACGGCAAATGATAGTTTTCTGAAATTTACGAGAATGTAAAAAAAATCATTTGTTTTATTCATAACCTCTGACAGCGGAATTTCTTCTCGATCGTAACGATTCGGCAAATTTCCTTTGGATTATTTTTGTTTCACAAAGAAGAAGGAGAAGAAAGAGAAAGTGTCTGAATGGAATGGCCCTTTTCTGACAGAGGCGATAGTGCCCTGGGCAGTTGTTTTCATCATCTGGTATCTCCAAAAGCCACGACGATATCAATCTTATCTCTGTAGCCGTCGGTGGATTCGAAAGTTCTGCCATGGCACTGGCAGGTAGGAGATGCTTATCCTCGTCGCACCCTCACGAACGCGCGCAAACACTCTCCCTCCTTGGCGGCGTGTGGCCAGCAGAATCTGTCTACGATTGTTCTTCCTCCCCACAAAATTTTACGCTCATGCATACGTGCAAAAAAGAGCAACGTTCACCAAGCAAGATTCTTCAATGCCACTACGGTATTTATCAATCGCCAAGCTGCAATAACTCTGGAGGCTGCCTTTGACCAGAAGGTTCTAACGTGTGCAAGTTGCATATTTATAGAGATGCAGATGCAGCTAGTGGCCTGCCGGCAAACTTTTGGGAGAATATATGCTTCTTCTCAATCTCAAGCCTGGTTGTTGCAACTGTTTTTGATCAAAAAATCAGGTAGCATGTATCACCGTCGACAGCCCTGACCTGATAATGATTCCGTTGTCGCTGCTGCATGCCAAGATTAAGGATCTTCCTATCATTTGTGCTTTTGCATATATGCTCTTGGCCGTGGCTGTCAGAATCCCGCGCCCCGAAGACCATAGGAGATAGGCCCAAGTTGGGTTGGGTGACAATTTGATTCGAGAGGGAAGCGTACCGTTTTCTGTTTATGAACCCACTTATCATTCCATTTATGCTCTTTCAGTGGATCTTAGGCTTCCACACCCCATGGAATCGAAGAACTGTTAATGTATACGTTTCTTCGCTCAGTTGTTCAGTTGTTTTTGCACAAGTGATTTCAGTATTCTGTGCTCTACAATGACATATGCATACAAGAAGAATAATAGACTAATAAGTGAAGTTTTTTTTTTCATGGTCAAGAGGAATAATTTGTACTACTACACAACAATTTTTATATATGACTACTTGTATGTACTCTTTTTTTTTGCGAGAAAAACTTCCAATCTATTCATCTTCAATCATGGTAGTACAACAAAAACTAGAAATAATAAAAATTACATACAGATCCGAAGACCACCTAGCGACGACTACAAGCACTGAAGCGAGACGAAGGCGCGCCGCCGTCATCGCCTCTCCCTCACCGGAGGCGGGCAAAACTTGTTGCAGTAGACAGTCGGGAAGTCGTCGTGCTAAGGCCCCATAGGACCAGCGCACCAGAACAGCAACCGCCGCCGATGAAGAGTAACATAGATCAAAAGGATCAAACCTGAAAACACACGAACGTAGACGAACGACGAACATATCCGAGCAAATCCACCAAAGACAGATCTGCCGTAGACACACCTCCATACGCCCACCGACGATGCAAGATGCACCACCGGAACGGGGGCTGGGCGGGGAGAACCTTATTCCATCTTCAAGGAGCCGCCGCCGTCTCGTCTTCTTGAGCAGGACACAAAGGACCCAAATTAAAATTTTGGCTGGTGGCTAAATATTCGAGTGGATGCATCTCTTATGAAAATTCAATTATTCATTATGTTAGAAATAAGCTGAATAATATTAATAAAAATAAATAAAGTACGACATACCAACAAAACTGAAATGGACACAATGTACTTAACTCACTGATAAAAACAAAAAGTTACATCGCTTTGAAGAGCAACATGAGTCGTTCACCTAAACATGCAATTAAAAATTGCGAAGCACACTATGTGAGGGTGGAAGGAGGAGCGCATAGGGGGGGGGGGTATCTATGGTGTTCACACTAGTAGAAAACATGGCACTAGTCCCGGTTTCAGAGGGCTTTTAGTCCCGGTTCTGGAACTGGGACAAAACGATCGGGACTAATGCCCAAAACCTTTAGTCCCGGTTTGCTCACGAACCGGGACCAAAGGGGCTCCACGTGGCCGCTGCGGGGCGCCCAGGCAGGAGGACCTTTAGTCCCGGTTGGTAACACCAGCCGGTACCAAAAGGCAGCCACGCGTCAGCAGCTCGCAGGCGCTGGGGTTTTTTTTTTGGAAGGGAGGGTTTTGGGGTTTTGGAGGGTTAATTTAGGGGTTTCATATTGTGTTAGCTAGCTAATAAGAGAAGTGACCTCTCTTTCTCCGTGCTTGGTCGACGCTAGCTACTATACATATAGAGAGAACTCGATGCTAGCTAGTAAGCAAATGAAGGAAACCATTAATTACACAAGATCGTCATGAACATATATAGAGAGAAGTGACATCTCTTTCTCCGTGCTTGGTCGAACAACAAGTTTTCGTATATCTATCCGACGCTACTACATATGTACAATATAACATCCCTTACAATCATTGTAATTCCACATGGTATTCTCCGTGTTCAGGTATGACGTGGTCAAGAAAGAATCCCGCCAATTCCTCTTGAATTGCTCGTATGCGATCATGTGGTAGGAGTTCATCCCGCATCTGCCAGATCTAATTTAAAGAAGGGGGTCAATACATATATATGAATGAAACTCAACACAATTGATGGTAATATATAAAATAAAATTGTGAATATTGTTTACGTACTTCAAATTGTTTCTCAGAGGAGGCCCGTTCAGAGGTATAGTAGCGAATGAACTCGCATACGTAGTATCCACATAAATGAGTGTTGGGTGCCTGCAACAAGCACTTTACGAGAATAGAGTTCAATCAAACTGATAAGCAAGCATGATAATGGTATTGATGAAACTAGAATCAATGAGAGATGCGCGAAACTAGCTAGTACTACTTACTTTGGGGTGTGTAAATCGTAGCTCCTTCTTCAGACCCGGAACCTTAGCGGTGAACGTTTTCCAAACCCTGGCAGGCAAAGAAAATGATTACTTGATATCAGGAAATGAACGAAAGTTGCCGATATGGTCCCGGTATTGATTGAACTTACTTCTGGAGCATTGCAGTCATGTCCGCATAATACTTGGGATCTTTACGGAGCGAGTCTAAGACAGTTACTAATGCCCCGTCAAGGTTAATGGATAGCAGAATATAGTGGAAGCTGCGCACGCATAACTCATCAATTACATTACTTAACCTCGAGTAAGCGAAACCGAATATGCACAAGACAGTAACACTCACTTGAAGTTGTAAGGAAAGAGTATTTCCCTTTTGTTTTGATGTCTAAGAAACGCTTCTAGCAAGTTGTCCTCGGTATCTTTGGCCTCGTTTTGTACCGACCATTCATTTACGGTATTTGGGCTAATGAACCCAATGTCATAGATTTGTGCTTTTTTGCATTCGACCATCTTCAATCTACATAATATAGTGAGGATAATTATATATACATGCAATGAACGAGCTGAGCTAGAGACTTAATTATAGAAGTAATACTTACAGACAGTAGCAAGTCATGAGTTGTTTGTCGAGGGCCTTTTGATTGTATAACTGAAATAACTCCACAAATTCAACAGGCAGCAGGTCGACTCCAGGGAAGTCGTGCTCTTTTTTAATTCCGATCATCAAACTGTCGGTCCCAGACTTCCTGCAGGTTTCCATGTACCACTCATGCAATTTTTGCATCATAGTTGTTAGATGAGGATGATCAGGTTTGACGAGAGGCTTTCCGTGCTCGTATCTAAAGTCGTCTACTACCTCAGCCGTTTCAAACTGTACATCATCGGACAGGTAATCATCAAGAATGGTACCGGGCAGTAACACCGGATGATTAGCGATATCGCTAGACACCTTGAGCGGGGGGCACGATTGCTTCTCCTGTTCGCCGAGCTGGGGAATTGTTTTCCCACTTCTTCGTTTTTTCTCTCTTGCAGCACTGGAAGTACTTCCCGACCGCTGTGCTTCAACATGTGTCTTAGTAATTATGCGGTCATAGTTGGATAGCCGAGTCCGTGGTGGTCGCTTCAGGGCATGCAGAGTGCGCTTCGCTTTCACCGGATCTACCGTTTCCTTCGGAGGTGGATCTTTCCGTGCAAAATGGGCCTTCACTTCGGCTGCACTGATTTCAGCGTTTTCCTCTTCGGTCCTGTCATATGGTAACTTCGGAAGAGGCTTGAGGTTTGGACCAAATTTATATTTCTTCCCACCTATTGTACTGCTAGCCGCCGGAGCGGCGGCGGCGACTCTCTTCCGCCGTTGATGACGCGCCGGAGGAGGCGTAGTGCCCTGACGCACCGGAGGAGGAGGAGGAGGAGGAGGAGGCGGAGTGCCCTGACGCGCCAGAGGAGGCGGAGTGCCATGACGCACCGGAGGAGGCGGAGTGCCCTGACGTGCCGGAGGAGGAGAAGGAGGAGGCGGAGTGCCCTGACGCGCCGGAGGAGGAGGAGGAGGCGGAGTGTCCTGACACGCCGGAGGAGGCTGAGTCTGCTGAGGCGTCCAGTTTGGAAGCTTGATGTACTCTTTTCTCCATAGACATGTACTCCTCAAAGCATTTTCCAAAAGAATAATATCCTCTTCACCTGTAGGGTTGTCAAGCTCCAGCCCATAAAATCCATTCATTATTTCATCCACCGTCACAACATCATAGCCATGTGGAATCGGATGGCAATAGAAAGTTTCCTCAGCTCGAGGAGGTACAACAGAGCCGACCGCCGCCTTGAAGGTCAGGTTCTGGCATTTCGTCATTAGCTCGCTATGTTCAGCCGCCGTGATACTATCCACGGGGTAGCGAGGAGTCGTGAAATTAGGCTGAACGAGCTCCGTGGAAGCCACGCTGCTTCTCCGCTGAGATGGTGGGGTAGCGTCAAAGGAAGGATCTTCGTGCCGCTCAGATGGTTGGCCGGTAGCTCGCTGGCTCTCAAGTTCCTCTAGTTTTGCTAATCTTGCACTGAGCTTCTGCATTTCGCTTGCTTCCTGTTTCCTTTTTCTCTCTCGGCTTCTATAACCATTACTGTCGGGAAACCCATGCTTCCACGGAACGGAGCCTGGTGTGCCTCGTGTTCGTCCAGGGTGTTCAGGATTCCCGAGGGCCTCTGTCAGCTCGTCTTTCTCTCTGTCGGGAATGAACGTCCCTTCCTGCGCTGCCTTGATTACTGCCTGAAGCTTCCAGAAGGGTATTGCAAGTTGCTCGTCAGTCCAAACACACTCCCCTGTTTCTGGGTCCAAAGTTCCCCCAACCCCGAAGAACCAAGTCCTTGAACGATCTGGCCAGTGCAATGTCGTTGGTTGGACATTCTTAGCAAGCAGGTCTTGCTCAGCTTTGTCCCACAACTGCCGGGCTTTGTAGTAGCCACCTGACCCCGTGTGATGGTGATACTTCTTCCTTGCAGCATTTTTCTTGTTTGTCAGTGACCATTTCTTACCCTTCTCCGATTTCTTGTAGGCCACAAATTCGGGCCATTGATCTCTTATCTTCTCATATCGACCGACGAATTTCGGAGTCTCCTCTTTCTCGACAAACTTTGTGTTGAACTCTTTCTTCCAGTTCCTGAATAGTTCTGCCATCTTCTTAAGAGCAAACGCCTTGACCTTTCGCTCTATAACTGGGTTATTCGGATCCTCCTCTCGCGGTAAGCTGAAATTTGTCATCAGCTCGGTCCAAAGACCATCTTTCAGTCTATCATGGACATAAGAAACTTCAGGGTCCTTATTATTCTTATTCCATTGATGGGTGTTGATAGAGACATAGTCCCTAACAACAACTCCACACTTATGTACAAATGCGTCCTTGGTCCGCTTGGGAGCAATCGGTTGGCCATCTTTCGCGACTTCTGTGATCGTGAACCTTTCATCCGGGCGCAACCTTTTCTTCAAGCCTCGTCTCCTTACCTCGTCGGACTTTGAAACAGTTGAGGCTCCCTCCTCCGTTCGGTCACCGGAGCCGTGATCATGATCTCCTTCCTCCGCCATTCGGTCACCGGAGCCGTCATGATCTCCTTCCTCCTCCATTGTTGGATCACCGGAGCCGTCATCCTCTCCTTCCTGATAATCGGTGTCGTTGAGATACGACAAGGGATCACCTCCGGCACGGATTATATCCCCCAACAACTGTTCTTTTTCTAAGTCTCTTTGATCCATAGTTTCTGCAAATATTATACAACATGGCAATATACAAACATGAGATATGCAAAACAATACAAGGCAATGCAACAATACGATCATATATATAATATCACTAATACATCATCGAATAGTATCGCTAATACATCATCGAATATTATCATTAATACATCTCGAATATTATTATATAATATCACTAATACAGATATAGTTGACGTCTCGCGGCGCAGGCGGTGGACACCCAAAGAGAAGGAACTATGATAGGATCATAGCTCGGGTGAGATCCCTGAAGAACCTGCCAGGTATTGGAGAACCTGGCGTCCAACGCAACCATGTAGCGTCGGACGTGCTCGTCCTCCTCCCTGACACGGCGACGTACCACCTCCGCGGGGGCCGGCTCCCTCTGCACCGACAGTGGTCCACGCGACCGCCACCAAAGAACCTCCGGGTGGACGACGGGACCCTCATTCCTCACCAAGCTGGGCGCCCCGGAAGGCAGTGATACGTCTCCGTCGTATCTATAATTTTTGATTGTTTCATGCCAATATTCTACAACTTTCATATACTTTTGGCAACTTTTTATACTATTTTTTGGGACTAACATATTGATCCAGTGCCCAGTGCCAGTTCCTGTTTGTTGCATGTTTTTTGTTTTGCATAAAATCCATATCAAACGAAGTCCAAACGGGATAAAAACTTACGGAGATTTTTTTTGGAATATATGTGAATTTTGGGAAGTGGAATCAACAGAAGGCGGTGCCCGAGGGGCCCACAAGCCAGGAGGGCGCGCCCTGAGGGCTTGTGGCCACCCCGTAAGGCGGTTGGTGCCCTTCTTTCGCCGCAAGAAAGCTAATATCCGGATAAAAACCGTGTTAAAATTTCAGCCCAATCGGAGTTACGGATCTCCGGGAATATAAGAAACGGTGAAAGGCCAGAATCTGGGAACGCAGAAACAAAAGGAAACAGAGAGAGAGATCCAATCTCGGAGGGGCTCCCGCCCCTCCACCGCCATGGAGGCCAAGGACCAGAGGGGAAACCCTCCTCCCATCTAGGGGGGAGGCCAAGGAAGAAGAAGAAGGAGGGGGGCTCTCTCCCCCTCTCTCCCGGTGGCACCGGAATGCCGCCGGGGCCATCATCGTGACGGCGATCTACACCAACAACTTCGCCGCCGTCATCACCAACTGTCTCCCCCTCTATGAAGCGGTGTAACACCCCTTCTCCCCGCTGTAATCTCTACTTAAACATGGAGCTCAACGCTATATATTATTTCCCAATGATGTATGGCTATCCTATGATGTTTGAGTAGATCCGTTTTGTCCTATGGGTTGATTGATGATCATGATTGGTTTGAGTTGCATGTTTTATTATTGGTGCTGTCCTATGGTGCTCTCCGTGTCGCGCAAGCGTGAGGGATCCTCGCTGTAGGGTGTTGCAATGTGTTCATGATTTGCCTATGGTGGGTTGCTTGAGTGACAGAAGCATAAACCCGAGTAGGTGGGTTGTTGCATATGGGAGTAAAGAGGACTTGATACCTTATAATGCTATGGTTGGGTTTTACCTTAATGATCTTTAGTAGTTGTGGATGCTTGCTAGAGTTCCAATCATAAGTGCATATGATCCAAGTAGAGAAAGTATGTTAGCTTATGCCTCTCCCTCATATAAAATTGCAATAATGATTACCGGTCTAGTTATCGATTGCCTAGGGACAAATAACTTTCTTGTGACAAAAAGCTCTCTACTAAGACTAACTTAGTTGTTTCTTTATCTAAGCAGCCCCTAGATTTTATTTACGTGTTCTTTATTATCTTGCAAACCTATCCCGTTACACCTACAAAGTACTTCTAGTTTCATACTTGTTCTAGGTTAAGCGAACGTTAAGTGTGCGTAGAGTTGTATCGGTGGTCGATAGAACTTGAGGGAATATTTGTTCTACCTTTAGCTCCTCGTTGGGTTCGACACTCTTACTTATCGAGAAAGGCTACAACTGATCCCCTATACTTGTGGGTTATCAAGACCTTTTTCTGGCGCCGTTACCGGGGAGCAATAGCGTGGGGTGAATATTCTCATGTGTGCTTGTTTGCTTTATCACTAAGTAGATTTTATTTGCTGTTCTAAGTTGTTCTCTATCTTTAGGTATGGATATGTAACACAAAATACCAAAAAAATTAGGTGTACTTGCTACTCATGGAGATGGGGAACCTCCTAAAACCCTCGATGCTCGTTATGTGGAAAATATTATGCACTACTTTAATAATCCTGAGAAAATCCCATTCAATTATATAATGGGAGACACGTTGGATCAACGTGAATACTTTAGGGATTATCGCTTGACTCAAAAAGGGAAACTGTTATGGGATCAAATTCATATGTTGAAATGGTATGCTTGGAATTTATGCCAGAGATATGATTATACTTGTTGCTCTAGGATGAAGGCTCCACACCTTCCTTTTTCATGTAAATTTAATGATAATGAAACCTTGGCTTCTTATGCTAAAGGTATTTATGATTACTATGATGTGGAATGAATAGAAGAATTCGTTGCTTTTAAGGGTGCTTATGAAATTGAATCTTTGTTTGAGAAGTGTGAAAATTATGATGATGCTGTTTATAGATCTGAAAATTTTGCTATACTTAAATATTGCTATGAGAATTATGAATATAATTCCGATATTGATGCATTTATTGAGAAAGTCTCCGCTGTCCAAGAAGAGACTAATATTTTGCAGGAATCTATGGAAGAAGAAATTGCTGAAACTGTGAGCTCATTAGATGAAAAACATGAGGAGGAGAGCGAAGAACAAAAGGAGGAAGAGCGGATTAGCTACCCGTGCCCACCTTCTAATGAGAGTAACTCTTCAACTCATACATTGTTTAATTTCCCTTCGTGCTTACCGAAGGATGAATGCTATGATGATTGCTATGATCCCTTGGATTCTTTTGAAATATCCCTTTTCGATGAAATTGATGCTTGCTATGCTTGTGGCCATGATGCCACTATGAATGATGCTTATGGAGATGAACTTGCTATAGTTCCTTATGTTAAACGTGAAATTGTTGCTATTGCACCCACACATGATAGTCCTATTATCTTTTTGAATTCTCCCAACTACACTATATCGGAGAAGTTTGCACTTATTAAGGATTATATAGATGGGTTGCCTTTTACTATTACACATGATGATTTTGATAAATATAATATGCATGTGCTTGCTGCTCCTACTTGCAATTATTATGAGAGAGGAACTACATCTCCACCTCTCTATGTTTTCAATATGATAAAATTGCAACAAACTGCTTATGCTATGTATTGGCCTTTACTTTGTGTGCATGAATTGTTCTTTTATGACATGCCGATGCATAGGAAGAGAGTTAGACTTCGTCATTGCATGATATATGTTAATTTGTGCTCACTACTAAATTACAAATCATTGTTAATTAAAATTGGCTTTGATATACCTTGGGATCCGGGTGGATCCATTACTTGAGCACTTTATGCCTAGCTTAATGGCTTTAAAGAAAGCGCTACCAGGGAGACAACCCGGAAGTTTTAGAGAGTCATTTTATTCTGTTGTGTGCTTTTATATAGTTCAAAAACAAAAAAATAAAGAGGTGAACCTAAAACTTTTTCAAAAAGAAAAGTGAAAGTGAGAGGGATGAGCATTGTGAAAGTGGGAGCTAGCCTTGAACTTTGTTCATGCCCATGAAAACCTTGTGAATCTTAATTACAGAAAATTTTCAACAAAAATAATTATCCCCTTGTATAAATCCATTGTATTATAAAAATAATGTGCCAAGATTTTCCTTTAGGATGATTAGATTGCTTGTTTGGTGTGTGCAGTGCAAAAACAGAAACTTTGGCTGTTGTGCGTGAATTTACATTTTTTACTGGAATGTCAAAAGTTTCTGAATTTTTTACACAGTACTTCTATGCAAATTGTTTATTTTTTCCTAATTTTCAGAATTTTTAGAGTTACAGAAGTATGGTGAATGTTCAGATTGCTACAGACTATCCTGTTTAAGACAGATTCTGTTTTTGATGCATTGCTTTGCTAGTTTTGATGAAACTATAGATTTTATCGGTGGTATAAGCCATGGAAAAGTTATATTACAGTAGCTAAAATGCAAAAATAAAATGTGAATGAGTTTGCAACAGTACTTAAAGTGGTAATTTGCTTTATTATACTAACAGATCTCACGAGGGTTTTGTTAAGTTTTGTGTGATTGAAGTTTTCAAGTTTTGGGTGAGATCACGATGGATGAAGGAATAAGGAGTGGAAAGAGACTAAGCTTGGGGATGCCCGAGGCACCCCAAGGTAATATTCAAGGACTCCCAAGAAATTAAGCTTGGGGATGCCCCGGAAGGCATCCCCTCTTTCTTCCAACAACCATCGGTAATTTTACTTGGAGCTATATTTTTATTCGTCACATGATATGCGTAAATCTTGGAGCATCGTGTGCTTTTTATTTTTCTTTTAATAATGCACCATGCTGGTATGAGAAAGTCCTTGGTTGATTTATAGAAGGCTCTTTGCACCTCACTTATATCTTTTGAGTATGGCTTTATAGAATGCTTCATGTGCTTCACTTATATCATTTGAAGTTTGGATTGCCTGTTTCTCTACACATAGAAAACCGCCATTTGTAGAATGCTCTTTTACTTCACTTATATTTGTTAGAGCGTGGGCATATATTTTGTAGAAAGAATTAAACTCTCATGCTTCACTTATATCTATTTAGAGAGTTAACAGGAGTTGGTCATTCACATGGTTAGTCATAAAATCCTACATAAAACTTGTAGATCACTGAATATGATATGTTTGATTCCTTGCAATAGTTTTGCGATATAAAGATGGTGATATTAGAGTCATGCTAGTGAGTAATTGTGGATTGGTAGAAATACTTGTGTTAAAGTTTGTGATTCCCGTAGCATGCACGTATGGTGAACCGTTATGTAACGAAGTCGGAGCATGATTTGTTTAATGATTGTCATCCTTTGTGTGAGGGTCGGGAGCGTGCAATGGTTAACTCCTACCAACCTCTCCCCTAGGAGCATGCGTCTAATACTTTGCTTCGATAACTAATAGACTTTTGCAATAAGTATGTGATTTCTTTATGACTAATGTTGAATCCATGGATTATACGCACTCTCACCCTTCCACCTTTGCTAGCCTCTCTAGTACCGTGCAACTTTCGCCGGTGCATTAAACCCACCATATACCCTTCCTCAAAACAGCAACCATACCTACCTATTATGGCATTTCCATAGCCATTCCGAGATATATTGCCATGCAACTCCCACCGTTCCGTTTTTCATGACACGCACCATCATCTTCATATTGCTTTGCATGATCGTAAGATAGCTAGTATGATGTTTTCATGGCTTGTCCATTTTTTGATGTCATTTGCTAGGCTAGATCGTTGCACATCCCGGTACACCACCGGAAGCATTCATATAGAGTCATATTTTGTTATAGGTATTGAGTTGTAAGTAAATAAAAGTGTGATGATTTTCATTATTAGAGCATTTGTCCCGTGAGAGAAAAGGATGATGGAAACTATGAATCCCTCACAAGTTGGGATGAGTCTCCGGACTTTATAAATAATAAAAGAGGCCAATGAAGCCCATATAAAAAAAAGAGGCCAAAGATGCCCACCAAAAAAAAAGAAAAAAAGAAAAGAAAAATATGAGAGAAAGAGAGAAGGGACAATGCTACTATCTTTTTCCACACTTGTGCTTCGAAGTAGCACCATGATCTTCATGATAGAGAGTCTCCTATTTTGTCACTTTCATATAGCTAGTGGAATTTTTCATCATGATGCACGTCCACTTAGTTTCTTTTTGAGTCTTTCATACACTTATAGCTCTAGTGCACCCGTTGCATGGCAATCCCTACTCACTCACATTGATATCTATTGATGGGCATCTCCATAGCCCGTTGATACGCCTAGTTGATGTGAGACTATCTTCTCCTTTTTTTCCTCACAACCTTCACCATACTCTATTCCACCTATAGTGCTATATCCATGGCTCACGCTCATGTATTGCGTAAGAGTTGAAAAGGTTTGAGAACATAAAAGGTGTGAAACAATTGCTTGACTTGTCATCGGGGTTGTGCATGATTTAAATACTTTGTGTGGGGAAGATGGAGCATAGCCAGACCATATGACTTTGTAGGGACAACTTTCCGAGGCCATGTTATTTCGAAAGGACGCAATTGCCTTATTAGTATGCTTGAAGTATTATTGTCTTAATGTCAAATGATAGACTATTGCGTTGAATCACTCGTATCTTAATATTCATGCCATGATTAGATTATATGATCAAGATTATGCTAGGTAGCATTCCACATCAAAAATTATCTTTTTTATCATTTACCTACTCGAGGACGAGCAGGAATTAAGCTTGGGGATGCTGATACATCTCCGTCGTATCTATAATTTTTGATTGTTTCATGCCAATATTCTACAACTTTCATATACTTTTGGCAACTTTTTATACTATTTTTTGGGACTAACATATTGATCCAGTGCCCAGTGCCAGTTCCTATTTGTTGCATGTTTTTTGTTTTGCATAAAATCCATATCAAACGAAGTCCAAACGGGATAAAAACTTATGGAGATTTTTTTTGGAATATATGTGAATTTTGGGAAGTGGAATCAACAGAAGGCGGTTTCCGAGGGGCCCACAAGCCAGGAGGGCGCGCCCTGGGGGTTAGGGCGCGCCCTGAGGGCTTGTGGACACCCCGTAAGGCGGTTGGTGCCCTTCTTTCGCCACAAGAAATCTAATATCCGGATAAAAATCGTGTTAAAATTTCAGCCCAATCGGAGTTACGGATCTTCGGGAATATAAGAAACGGTGAAAGGCCAGAATCTGGGAACGCAGAAACAAAAGGAAACAGAGAGAGATCCAATCTCGGAGGGGCTCCCGCCCCTCCACCGCCATGGAGGCCAAGGACCAGAGGGGAAACCCTCCTCCCATCTAGGGGGGAGGCCAAGGAAGAAGAAGAAGGAGGGGGGCTCTCTCCCCCTCTCTCCCAGTGGCACCGGAATGCCGCCGGGGCCATCATCGTGACGGCGATCTACACCAACAACTTTGCCGCCGTCATCACCAACTCTCTCCCCCTCTATGCAGCGGTGTAACACCCCTTCTCCCCGCTGTAATATCTACTTAAACATGGTGCTCAACGCTATATATTATTTCCCAATGATGTATGGCTATCCTATGATGTTTGAGTAGATCCGTTTTGTCCTATGGGTTGATTGATGATCATGATTGGTTTGAGTTGCATGTTTTATTATTGGTGCTGTCCTATGGTGCTCTCCGTGTCACACAAGCATGAGGGATCCTCGCTGTAGGGTGTTGCAATGTGTTCATGATTTGCCTATGGTGGGTTGCTTGAGTGACAGAAGCATAAACCCGAGTAGGTGGGTTGTTGCATATGGGAGTAAAGAGGACTTGATACCTTATAATGCTATGGTTGGGTTTTATCTTAATGATCTTTAGTAGTTGCGGATGCTTGCTAGAGTTCCAATCATAAGTGCATATGATCCAAGTAGAGAAAGTATGTTAGCTTATGCCTCTCCCTCATATAAAATTGCAATAATGATTACCGGTCTAGTTATCGATTGCCTAGGGACAAATAACTTTCTTGTGACAAAAAGCTCTCTACTAAGACTAACTTAGTTGTTTCTTTATCTAAGCAGCCCCTAGATTTTATTTATGTGTTCTTTATTATCTTGCAAACCTATCCCGTTACACCTACAAAGTACTTCTAGTTTCATACTTATTCTAGGTTAAGCGAACGTTAAGTGTGCGTAGAGTTGTATCGGTGGTCGATAGAACTTGAGGGAATATTTGTTCTACCTTTAGCTCCTCGTTGGGTTCGACACTCTTACTTATCAAGAAAGGCTACAACTGATCCCCTATACTTGTGGGTCATCAGGCAGCACCTCCCAGTGCCAGCCCGGCGGAGCCCAGTCCCAGACATGGCACCTCTCAAGCAGGTGGTCACCGGCGCCGAGTCGACGACGAGGATGCGGGCCGGGCATCGTCGACGTCGAGACCAAATTCTACAACTATTTAAATTCCTACTATTTAATAAACTTTAATAAAGATGATTGCATTTGACAACTATGACAATAATAACATATTTAACAACAATGACACATTTTCTACTTAAGCGATCGTCGGGGACTCCTCCCCGGTGATCGTTTGGGACTCCTCCCCGGCGATCCTCGGGGACTCCTCGGGTTCGTCGACTAAAACAACTAAAACTTTTTTACAACTAAAACAACTAAAACAACAAATTAATAAAACAAACTAAAACAACTAATAAAACAAACTAAAACAACTAATAAAAATAGTAAAACAAACAAAAAAAATAAAACGCGTGCGAGGGCCGGGGCAGGCCAGCGGCGCCGGCGCAGGCCAGCGGCGCCGGCGCACGCGGCCGCGGTGGCCGCGGAGGAGGGGGCAGGAGCTCACCGGCGACGACGGGCTCGGGGAGGAGGCGCGGGCGGCGATGACGGGGCTCGGGGAGGTGGCGCGGGCGGCGTCCGACGTCGGGGGCGGCGACGACGTCGACGAGGACAAGGAGGCGCGCGGGGACGGGCTCGGGGCGGCGGCGAGGAGGCACGCAGGGACGGGCTCGGGGCGGCGGCGAGGTCAGGCTCGGGGGCGGCGGCGACGACGGGCACGGGGGCGGCGGTTAGGACGGGCTCGGGGGCGGCGGCGACGACGAGGACGGGCTCGGGGGCGACGGCGACGACGAGGATGGGCTCGGGGATGGCGGCGACGACGAGGATGGGCTCGGGGGCGGCGGCGAGCTCCGGCAGCCTGGCGGCGTCGGGGCAAGGCGTCGGCGTCGGGGCGAATGGGAGAGATTGGGGGAAATTTCGACAAGTCCCGCCTTATATGCGAACACCTTTCGTCCCGGTTCGTGGCTCCAACCGGGACTAATGCCCCCCTTTCGTCCCGGTCCCGGTTGGAGCCACCAACCGGGACGAAAGGGCTGCATTGGTCCCGGTTGTAGCCACCAACCGGGACTAAAGGGTTGGTCCTGGCTGTGGTGGGAGTTTAGTCCCACCTCGCCAAGCGAGGGGCGCTCGCACCGGTTTATAAGCCCGCCCCTCTCTGCCTTGTTGAGTTCCTCTCAAAGTGAAAATAGATGCCCTTATACGGGAAATTTGACCTGAAATCAAAGTGAATTTCACTCTGATTTCAGGTCGATTTTTCCCTATAAGCGCATCTATGTTCATTTTTGCTATTTTTTATGTTATTTTTTGCATATTAAAAGTTCTTAACAAAAAATACTTTATGAATATTTTTTTTGCTATTAAAGTTTTTAACAAAAACAACTTTTGGAAGATGTCTATCTCGGACCGCATCGTCTATTACAAATAACCTTGGGAAAACACATCTATTACAAAGGCATTTCAATTTTTTAAACATATTTTAACTCAAGACTTTTTCTGCATTCAATATGCACCATTCAAAGCCACATCATCACTTTTCAACCCTTTTCTGACCTCATTTACTATTTTTCATGCATTTCATGATTTATTTTGAGCTAAAATGACCCTCAATTGAAAAGCACTGCAAATGAACTCTGAAATGGTTGAAAGTTGGCATGGTATCATCATTTCACCCACATAGCATGTGCTAAAAAGTTGAGAGGGTTACGGCAAAAACTGGATGCACTTCGTGAACAAAATGAACAATCTCTTTCGAAGTGTCAGGGTTTTGGACGAAAACTCATCAGTTACAAAAGGATTTCAAATTTTTAAACATATTTCAACTCAAGACTTTTTATGCATTCAATATGCACCATTCAAAGCCACATCATCACTTTTCAAACCTTTTCTGACTTCATTTGCTATTTTTCATGCATTTCATGATTTATTTTGAGCTAAGATGACCCTGAATTGAAAAGCACTGCAAATGAACTCTGAGATGGTTGAAAGTTGGCATGGTATCATCATTTCACCCACATAGCATGTGCTAAAAAGTTGAGAGGGTTACGGCAAAAACTGGATGCACTTCGTGTACAAAATGAACAATCTCTTTCGAAGTGTCAGGGTTTTGGACGAAAACTCATCAGTTACAAAAGGATTTCAAATTTTTAAACATATTTCAACTCAAGACTTTTTATGCATTCAATATGCACCATTCAAAGCCACATCATCACTTTTCAAACCTTTTCTGACTTCATTTGCTATTTTTCATGCATTTCCTGATTTATTTTGAGCTAAGATGACCCTGAATTGAAAAGCACTGCAAATGAACTCTGAAATGGTTGAATGTTGGCATGGTATCATCATTTCACCCACATAGCATGTGCTAAAAAGTTGAGAGGGTTACGACAAAAACTGGATGCACTTCGTGTACAAAATGAACAATCTCTTTCGAAGTTTCAGGGTTTCAGACGAAAACTCATCAGTTACAAAAGGCATTTCATTTCTTGACATGTAACTGCAGTGATATTCTAGATCAAAGCCATCATTAGAATAGTTGTGGAGAGAAAGTGTTCACTTTTTCTTCGCGTGTGTCCCTTGCTTATTGCGCCGTAACCATGGATAATCTTCATCGTTTAACAGGGTGCTTGGGTTAGCCTTCACTTTGAAGGGAGGAATTTCATGAAACTTTTCATAATCTTCAGACATGTCTGTCTGGCCCTCCACTCCCACGATGTCTCTTTTCCCTGAAAGAACTATGTGGCGCTTTGGCTCATCGTATGATGTATTCGCTTCCTTATCTTTTCTTTTTCTCGGTTTGGTAGACATTTCCTTCACATAGAAAACCTACGCCACATCATTGGCTAGGACGAATGGTTCGTCTGTGTACCCAAGATTGTTCAGATCCACTGTTGTCATTCCGTACTGCGGGTCTTCCTGTACCCCACCTCCTGACAGATTGACCCATTTGCACCGAAACAAAGGGACCTGAAAATCATGTCCATAGTCAAGTTCCCATATGTCCACTATGTAACCATAATATGTGTCATTTCCCCTATTGGTTGCTGCATCAAAGCGGACACCACTGTTTTGGTTGGTGCTCTTTTGTTCTTGGGCGATCGTGTAAAATGTATTCCCATTTATCTCGTACCCTTTGTAAGTCAATATAGTCGAAGATGGTCCCCTGGCCAACGAGTACAACTCATCTGCAACAGTGGTGTTACCCATGAGATATGTTTGCAACCAACTGCCGAAAGTCCTGATGTGTTCACATGTAATCCAGTCGTCACACTGCTCCGGGTGTTTGGAGCGCAGAATATTCTTGTGTTCATTGACATACGGGGTCACCAAGGTAGAATTCTGTAGAACATTGTAGTGTGCTTGAGACCAAGAATGCCCGTCCCTACATATTATTGAATTCGCTCCTAGTGTGCCTTTTCCAGTCAGTCTCCCCTCATACCGCGATTGAGGGAGACCAATCGGCTTAAGGTCAGGAATAAAGTCATCACAAAACCCAATGCTTTCCTCTGTTTGATGGCCCATGGAGATGCTTCCTTCCGGCCTAGCACGGTTACGAACATATTTCTTCAAGACTCCCATGAACCTCTCAAAGGGGAACATGTTGTGCAGAAATACAGGGCCCAGAATGCCAATCTTGTCGACTAGATGAACTAGGACGTGCGTCATGATATTGAAGAAGGATGGTGGGAACACCAGCTCGAAACTGACAAGACATTGCACCAAATCACTCTTTAACCTTGGTAGGATTTCTGGATCGATTACCTTCTGAGAGATTGCATTGAGGAATGCACATAGCTTCACAATGGCTAATCGAACGTTTTCTGGTAGAAGCCCCCTCAATGCAACCGGAAGCAGTTGCATCATAATCACGTGGCAGTCATGAGACTTTAGGTTCTGGAACTTTTTCTCTGCCATATTTGTTATTCCCTTTATATTCGACGAGAAGCCAGACGGGACCTTCATACTGAGCAGGCATTCAAAGAAGATTTCCTTCTCTTCTTTGGTAAGAGCGTAGCTGGCAGGACCTTCATACTGCTTTGGATGCATGCCGTCTTTTTCGTGCGCACGTTGCTGGTCCTCCCGTGCCTCCGGTGTATCTTTTGTCTTCCCATACACTCCCAAGAAGCCTAGCAGGTTCACGCAAAGATTCTTCGTCACGTGCATCACGTCGATTGCAGAGCGGACCTCTAGGTCTTTCCAATAGGGTAGGTCCCAAAATATAGATTTCTTCTTCCACATGGGTGCGCGTCCCTCAGCGTCATTCGGAACAGATAGTCCGCCAAGATCCTTTTCAAATATTACTTGTAAATCATTGACCATATGAAGTATGTGATCACCAGTACGGAGGACGGGCTTCTTTCGGTGATCTGCCTCACCTTTGAAATGCTTTCCTTTCTTTCGACATTGATGGTTGGTCGGAAGAAATCGACGATGCCCCAGGTACACATTCTTCCTGCATTTGTCCAAATATATACTATCGGTGTCATCTAAACAGTGCGTGCATGCGTGGTATCCCTTGTTTGTCTGTCCTGAAAGGTTACTGAGAGCAGGCCAATCATTGATGGTTGCAAACAGCAACGCATATAGGTCAAATTCCTCCTGTTCGTTCTCATCCCACACACGTACACCTTTTCCATTCCATAGTTGTAAAAGTTCATCAACTAATGGCCTTAGGTACACATCAATGTCATTGCCGGGTTGCTTAGGGCCTTGGATGAGCACTGGTATCATAATGAACTTCCGCTTCATGCACAACCAAGGAGGAAGGTTATACATACATAGAGTCACATGCCATGTGCTATGCTTGCTGCTCTAATCCCCAAAAGGATTAACGCCATCTGCACTTAAACCAAACCATACGTTCCTTGGGTCACCTGTAAAGTCCCCCCCACTTTCTCTCGATCTTTCTCCACTGCGACCCATCACCGGGTGCTCTCAACTTCCCGTCTTTCTTACGGTCTTCATTGTGCCATCGCATCAACTTGGCATGCTCTTTGTTTCTGAACAAACGTTTCAACCGTGGTATTATAGGAGCATACCACATCACCTTCGCAGGAACCCTCTTGCCGGTGCGCTGGCCCTCAACATCACCAGGGTCATCTCGTCTGATCTTATACCGCAATGCACAGCATACCGGGCATGCATTCAAATCCTCGTACGCACCGCGGTAGAGGATGCAGTCATTAGGGCATGCATGTATCTTCTGCACCTCCAATCCTAGAGGGCAGACAACCTTCTTTGCTTCGTATGTACTGTCGGGCAATTCAGTGTCCTTTGGAAGCTTATTCTTCATTATTTTCAGCACCTTTTCAAATGCCTTGTTAGATACACCATTCTCTGCCTTCCATTGCAGCAATTCCAGTGTGGTACCGAGCTTTGTGTTGTCATCTTCGCAATTTGGGTACAACCCTTTATTGTGATCCTCTAACATGCGATCGAACTTCAACTTCTCCCTTTCACTTTGGCATTGTCTCTTTGCATCAACAATGACCTGGCGAAGATCATCATCGGGCACATCGTCTGGTTCTTCCTCTTGATCTTCAGCTTCCCCCATTGCAGCATCACCGTATTCAGGGGGCGGATAGTTGTCATCATCCTCTTCTTCTTCGTTGTCTTCCATCATAACCCCTCTTTCTCCGTGCTTGGTCCAAACATTATAGTGTGGCATGAAACCCTTCTCAAGCAGCTGGACGTGAAGGGTTTTCGAGTTAGAGTAATCCTTCGTATTACCACAGATAGTACATGGACAATACATAAAACCATTCTGCTTGGTTGCCTCAGCCACTTCGAGAAAATTATGCAGGCCCTTAATGTACTCGGAGGTCCGTCGGTCACCGTACATCCATTGCCGGTTCATCTGCGTGCATTATATAATTAAGTGTATCAAAAACCATTACAAAACATCATGAATAGAGAAGTGACCAAATTAATAGAAGTTCATCATCACATTAAAACCAAAGTACAGTAGTGACCAAAATAAATACATAAAATTCATACTTCTAGAGCATTTGAAATGAGGTAAACTAGAAGTGAGAGATAAAACGATGAAGTCGTTAACCTTTTAGAACACTTGTGTAGTTGGTGCACCGCCAAACCTAAACAAATCTTAGGGAAAATGTAGCTTGGAGGTCGAGCTTGGAGAGGAGAAAACTTAAGTGTGGCTGCGGCATTTCATCGAACACCTCATGTGCATAGGAGGTGAGAACAGAGAGCAACACACCTCCCAAACGCCGCCCGGCCAAAAAACAGAGGAGTGAGCGGGTAGGGGCGAGCATATATATAGGAGTTGTATAAGTCCCGGTTGGTGGCTAGCACCGGGACTAAAGGTGCCTCTTTAGTCCCGGTTCCAGCCACCAACCGGGACTAAAGGGGCTCGGCCAGGAGCGAGGCCCTTTAGTCCCGGTTCGTGTCTGGAACCGGGACTAAAGGGGTCACACGAACCGGGACTGGTTCCTGCCGAGGCCCGGCCGACGCCCTGGCCTCACGAACCGGGACTGATGCACCCATCAGTCCCGGTTCGTAACACGACCGGGACTAATGCAATATTCTGACCCGTTTCAAAGCCCTGTTTTCTACTAGTGTCATCAACCCAACCAGTCTCGATTGTGAAAGGGGAAAAACTAGCAATCTCATGAGCCGCTCCGTTCACCTCCCTTGGACAATTAGTAAATTCAACCTTCCAATTGCGCCTAAGGTCTCGAAGCAATCCTAAAAAAACAACCATTACTGCCTTCCATATTGTGAATTTCTTTTAGATATTTTCCTTTTTGTAGATTAGAATAACAAAAACAAAACTGAACAGAGGACAATCATGGAATAGTTTTTTTTTGCAGAGGTAATTATTCTCTGATATAGAGCCCCCCTTGTTTCCATCATCACATATCTTCTAAAGTTGTAATATCTCATCTCTATACCCTCTGATGGATACAAAATACCTAGTCATTTGTCAGGATGAGCTTTAAAAGGCCAACACTCAAATTCCTATCATGGCCAACAATACAAACAATGATATTCTTATCGAAACATTAATTTAACCATTTGAGGAATACACACACGTAATTATGCCTTTTTTATGTTGAATCCCTAGATTTTAGGTATTTCATGCTGTTGTGAGGCTTCCGGGCCATATGGCCCTGGTCTGGCCAGAATTTCGGCCTTCTGGGCTCAGGCCATTAGTTCGACTTCCCATACAGATTTAATACGAAAGACCCACTGCTGGAGAAAGTGCTCATCGCAGTATACCTCGCGACAGTATCTTCCCCAGATAGCCACTAATCCTATGTTAAGATACATTAGAAACGAAAAATACACAACTTGTAGGCTATGCCTTTAAGAAGGAATCGCCGCATGTGCGCTGATGATGGCGAGTCCATTCCAAGGTTGAACTCCGGATTCTCATCCCCAAAGCCAAGCTTCAATCCACCACCTTCAGTAATGACACGACACATACACGCGTCGACATTGCCTGATCAGAGATTTTGTGTTTCCACCGAAATGCATAAACTCGTCGTTGAAGCTGTCTGTACCATTCGCTTATCCGTCTACCGACGCCTTGATAGCCGGATACATCTGGAGAAGACAACGGAAGACAAAGACGTCCCATACCTTCAGCCTCCCGCTATTGTCACACCACCTTCGATCCAATAGCAACAGACTACACATGACACCTCCGCCAGAGCCACCGTGTATCACCTGTCGGTAACAGACATGGCTTGACGTCTCCGAACAAGACGTCATGCGTAGTATCCGCCGGCAGTGCATCCACTAGTTGTTCACCTGCCAGCGACATGCACTACCCGACAACTTCGAAAGAGGCACACGTGTCACTTGCATAGTCGCATCGAACCCAATCTGTTGATGGAGGGGATGTCCCATATCGCCACCAGACTCAGAAAGGCCGTCACCACCTCAATATCCAGACTCCGAATCGCCCACACGACCCCGGACTCCGTCGCCGTTGAGGAAGAGGGTCTGCCGCCGCGATTTCGACACCCGCCATTGTCGTCGTCCATACAACGGAAATTGCCGCTGCGATCCTGCATCAAGTGTCGTCGACACCGGAGGAAGCTCCGACCGCCACACGCGTCCTGCTCACCCTGTGCATTTTAAAACCGAACCGAAAAACCATACCGAAATAAACCAAACCGAACCAATTTTATGGTTTTTATGGTTTTATGGTTTCGGTATGGTATGAACTTTTCATACCGTTTTGAGTTTTGGTTTTTATGGTATATACCGAAAAACCGAATGGTTAACCGAATAAACCGAAGTCAAAAAAATATGTATATATCTTGGGATGAATTACTATACACATAGTCATTTTTGTGTGCAGAAGCCAGATTTCCTATTAAGTGCATCCATTTTTTTTGTAACGGAGTCATATTTCTCTTTAAAAGAATGCTAAGCACGTTTATACCCATCGAATCCATGTATTCATACACGCTTGCATATAATTATATACTCTTTGTAAAAAAAGATATATGTTTTGAGTCATAAATTTGTAAATTATTATACGTCATTTTTAAATTCGCGTCAACTTTGGTTTTTATGGTATATACCGAAACCATACCGAAATAATTTGGTATATACCGAAACCGAACCGTATCTAAATTCCATACCGTATTTACCGAAGTATTAATATCGTACAAACTGAAAAAACCGTATAAACCGAATAAACCGAACGCACAGAGTGACGTCCTGCGACGTACCTGGGTGCGGGAGCCCAAGATCCACCGCCACCGACGCCGGCACAAGGACCCACCACCTGGACAGTCTTCCCCGACGGAGGGGACGGCGCCCCACCATGGACGGATCCGGGCCAGCCGTCGCCATCGTCGTCGCCACCACCAAGACCGAATCGGGGCCCGCCGTCGCCGCCGCCACCGCCACCGATCACCCCCAGCCCTGCCCAGACCCGCCTCCATCCTCTTGCCACAACCAGCCGATCGCCATGCTACACCCAGCCGATGTCCACCCGCGCCGCCGCCGCCAGGAGCCGCCGTGCTCTGGATCAGCATGACGCCATCCCAGAAGCCGTCGTCCCGCGCCACATGTCATCGAGCGAGGAGAAAAGAGATCCCCGCCACCCTACGCCGGCCGGATCGGCTGCGCGCACCGGTGGCGGCAGCGGAGGGAGTTGGAGGAGGAGGCCGAGCCCCGACGGCTAGGGTTCGCCCCCTCGGTCGCTCGCGGGAGCGACGCGAGGGGGTACACGACTACAAAATCACATGTATCTTCTTCATGTATAAATTCATTGAAAATTCTCATAGGACAGTTGAAGGTCATCAAAAACACAAGCGCACATCTAAAAACAGGCAAGTTCTTCAACTACATATGTAGAAACCAGAACATCATTTTTCACTCAATTGTATCTTGAATTGGAAGATCCTCTTCCAAATTAGCCCGCATTGAAGTTGTAATTTCTCGCTCAAGTGTTGTATATGCTTTAATATAGTATTTGAATTTTCAAGGAATCATATTCAGATATTCTACATACAACAGTTAAAAGAAATATTACAGGAACAAGGATCATTATATATAAGATACAGTAAGCATCTATTTGGCATCTCCGATTACTACATTAACTTCGCCAAAAAATGGCCTCACCCCTCTAATCATTCAACTAGTGAGAACCATTCAACTGGCAAATAACAACATTAGCACATGGTTTTTGAATGAACTTGTTTAATTCCTCAAATAAAAAAAATTGTATGATTTGCTTATGCATAAGTAAATCGCCTCTGATCATAAATTATAAGGTAATGTAAAGTCTCATCGTAGGCTATGGGAGGGAGCATAATTATTGCAATGGTGTCAAATTAATATAGCCTCGGACCATAAATGCATATTCAATCCTAGTTCTATATATTAAGTACAAATGTGTTTTTGTGTCAAATTAACATAAATTTCATACATTTGACGTAAAATATATTGATTCGCATTGACATAATCTCACTTAAAAGTTATCGCTTGCTGAAAACACAAATTACCTAGTTCTTGTCTATCATACCCCCCCCCCCCCCCCCCCCCCCGGCCACCCACTCTATTTATTGACCTTCGTATAAAGAAAGGCTTCCTTTTAACGTTCGTGAATTGCCAAAATGGTTGGAAAATTTAGAATCATGAGCCGCGGCACACATATATTGGAATTAAAGAAATACATTTTTTCCGGAACAAAAAAATAACATTTTTTGTTGGAATTAATTTTAAAACCATAGGTAAAGTCAGGCACTAAATTGTTGGAGCTAGATTTTTTGATATTATTCTCTCATCCAAAAAGCAAAATGTATCCTGGATCTTATGGCCAACACGCACCAGCTTTCTGATGATGGAATCCCAATCATTGTAGCTAACTATTTGTAGATAGTGACATGATGCTCTTAAAATAACTATATAGCTATCTACTTCACATGTAATAATTAGCTAATTTTATCTATCTTTGATGTTATGCTCTCTGAATATTATGAAGAATGGAGATTTTTAAGGTACACTCAAGACAACAACAACCCATCATTACCGCAGCAAATATGTTGGTGATAGAACCAATATCATCATGCCCGCAAGAAGTTAGTTCAACCACAACAGTAGTAAAAAGAATAGTTTTTCGGTATTTTGCAGTGTAAATAAGTCAACATGAAAAAAAACACGGATGTACATGAAACACTTCAAAGCTAATAGAACTTGCTTAATTTGGTGTAACAAAAAACTTTGATTCACTAACCATGGACTATTTTTTTTTCGCGAATACGCAAGGCTTGCGTATCATTTCATTGATAGAAGAAGTAGAATGAGTACAGGGGGTAACACATGGCACGAACGCAGAAGGCGTGAACATGGTGCCCGGAGCAGAAGACAAGGGATGCTCGGCCCATATAGAGGATACATCACAGCTAAACCTTCCAAACCCGAGCCAAGAAGGAAACCTCTTTCGGTATCTTCATGTTTATTTTGAGAATGCCGGCGGGGGGGGGGGGGGGGGGGGGGGGCAAAAGCCCCACCGGTTTCGGTATCTACATATGGAGTATTACATTATTTTTCTTTGAATCTTTGAGAGGGAGGTGGTGAGGAATGATGCCGAGGCCGATTCGCGACCCAAAATATAATGGCCGAAAAGATAGAAAGGTAGATCCCCCACTTCCAGGGGACAGAAAATGTTTGTTCCTTTCTCCAATGGACCCCCCTCCTCACTCCTCTCGTTCTGGCAAGCTACGTCAAAATTCCTCTAGTTTTTCCCCCTCCACTCGTATGAACATTCTTCTCCGCCCGCACAGAAAGCTGAACCGTCCTCGACTGCTATAAGTAGCACCTCTTCTCACACCTTCTTCCTCATCCATCTCACCAGCAGCCAACATCCAAGCGTAGTTCAGGCCATAAGTTAAGGTATATAGCAGTCTAATTATCGTCGAGTGACATCAATGGCTTCCCTGTCAATGAGCGCGGGGTGGACGCCAAAGCAGAACAAGCTGTTCGAGCAGGCGTTGGCGGTGCACGACAGGGACACGCCCGACCGCTGGCACAACATCGCCCGCGCTGTCGGCGGCGGCAAGTCGGCGGACGATGTGAGGCGCTACTACGAGCTGCTCGTCCACGACATCGCCCGTACCGAGGCCGGCAAGGTGCCCTTCCCCGCGTACCGCCTCCCATGTCCTGGCCCCGGCCACAACGCCAGCTACGAGGCCGACAGGTACGACCGCCATCACTGTGTTTCCATGCAGAGGCCGGGGGTGACCCTCCTTTTCAAACAAAAGAAAATCGATGTGTTTCTTATCAGCTATGAATGTGCTTAAGCTGGAGTTAAGCAGGTAATTTCTGTGATCAGGTTGAAGCACTTGAAGATCTAGGAGGTAATCGGGTAATGGACAAGAAATGATACACACTACACAGATGGATTGAACGAAGAAGCATATGCAGATGGTGCTTGGGGGGTACCTTGTAGTATAAGCGTGTGCAAGGTGTCCATGTAAATATATACATGCAAGACTAGCCAGCAGAAAGAGTCGGCCGACCATGCAGTGCATGCATGTTCATAATACTCTAGTGGCTAGTGGTCTATAAGTATGTACGTGAGATCGACTTGTCTCTTTACTCCCATGTGTTTAACTTATCTCTGTATTCTGATGTACAATATTTGTATTATTGTCTGCACGTGTAACCATATGTCCATATCAATGGAGAGATAAATTGATGTTAATGCCAATTATGCTATACACACACTCACTACTACTAATTAATACAAAGACTAAACACATGCGGTGTCACACATTTTTTGGTGAGCATATGTGGTTAAAACAATATTATGTGAACAAGGACAATATTATGTGACCATGATAGAGGCGGTGGAGATAGAGGCGGTGGAGATCACTAGTATACGTGTGCCATGATAGAGGCGGTGAAGATCACTAGTATATGCGTTAAAACAATATTATGTGACTATGGACAGAGAACACACACCCATTGATCAAATGGCAGAGCAGAACCGAGAACAAACCACACTACTACAAAGCACCCATCTCATGCTAGGGTTGCCATATCTCCTCGCATAGGTGCATCGTTGTTGATGATGGTGGAGCTCCCGCAGATATTGGGATGGGCTGCTTCCTAACCTTCCACCCGTTGAAGTCAATGATTCCTCTTCCACTCGGTGAAACCACTCCAACACCCCCTTTTATGATGGAGGAGCCGCTTCGGGTTGCTATGCTTATTACTCCAAGAATCACGTTAGGCAACTGTTTGTTGGCTCCGCAAGTGCAAGGGTTTGCAGAGTTAAGCCCCCACCCCTAGTTGAAAATTGTTGTAGAATAACTAATTTACCTGGGTCCTACCCGCTCCTATTTGGCAAAGTGGTGAAGACGACGACAAGTCAACAAAATTCAGACCTTCATGGTCAACCGGTCAAAGAAAAATACCCAGTAAAAAAACAAGGGAGGCTGAATGATAGAAGAGCTAAAGGCGCCCAAGTGAAGAATTGCCCTAGACAACCAAAGCGCATCATGGTAGCTAGAGGGATGGATCGCCGTGGACTATAACACCTCCAATTTTGACTAGTCTTCATAAATTAGGGCAACTCTAATGTAAATCACTAAATCGACCACAAATGTCCGGATTAGAGGACATTTTTGCCATCCAATGGTTGTTACAAAATATATTTGGACCGTAACTGCTGTCTGAAATACTGTAACCCGACAATAAACCGGGGGATGTTTTAGGGAGTCTGGACATCCTCCACGTCAGACTCCAACACCCCGTCCAACCCAAGAATCTCACCTAGAGCCAATCGCCCCACTCCCTACCTCCCCCATGTGCTCTATATCCTCAGCCTTGGCATGTGTCGCGCGACTATACCACACTAGTTGTCTCCTAGGCCTTGCAAGACCTTCGCCAATCCACCCAGGTATCTTCCTGCCTTGGACTACGCTGTCGTTCTGCCCCGAATCTGTCTGCAACCTAGGTATCCTCTTCCCCCTATCATTGATGTGCACGGAGGACACCACGCCCGAAGAAGGATGTCGTTGGAACCATTGGGTTCTCTGGTTATCAGAAATGCATGGCTACAATGAGGATGCTTGCCTACGACACGGATGCATATTCGTCGGATGAGTACCTCCGAATGTATGAAAGCACTGGCCTCAAAGTAATGGTCAAATTTTCTACTAGAGTGGTGAAGGTGTGTTATTCCAATGCATTAATATGTCAAATAAAAATACTTTCAAAGCTATTTATATATACAATGCATCAATATTTCAAATAAAGATACTTTCAAAGGTGTGCCAATGCATCAATATTTCAAATAAAGATACTTTCAAAGGTGTGCTATTCCAACCATAGGCACCAAATGTACGCTCCCAGTTCTTTTTCCATATCCAGAGTACTCAAAATAATCAAATATAAATAGCACAATTCTTAAGCAACTAAAGCAAATTTATAATACAATTCACATCACCCCGCCCTTGTCACCAGGACTAGGAGTCAACTATTTCTTTATCCTTTAGTGAAAAATACATAATTATAAGCTTTCTTTCTTATGTCACCGAAATAACCACTTATAGAGATTACCCCATCTAATACACACCATTCCCTCTACTGATTTTTCATGTAAAGGAGCCAATGATTAGACTAATGAATCGGAGACTAAGCAAATACCATGTGAATGATCTGGAATGTGTGCAATGTTTATGCACCAAGAAGTTAATCAAATTGACAAAAAAACTTATCATGATACATGTGTTGTACACTCTTACACAAAGTTGCGGCTGTGCACCTTTCTGAACAAAACATGATAGACTGCATTCCGAGCTTACAATGACCGATGAGATGTGCCAAAGTTTTGGTTTCTCTGAAAAAATTCTGAACTATGTGCATGTGCGTTGTTTGTTATCTAGCGAACAAACTGTGTCTTTAGCAAGTATAGAAAAACTATCTAAAAAACGAAACAAAAAACGGAAGGAAACGCACAGAAAAACAAGGAAAAAAACTGAATCAAACCAATTCTTACACAAATGCAATGGTATTATTCCAGCTAAGCAACCAACGTGCATGCACACAACCCCTTCCGGTGATTGTTCAGTCGGATTCCTTGGAGACCTTGTTAACTTTAACTAGCGGTGGGTTGGATAGTTCGGCATATGGTCATCTGGCTGCAGAGATTAAATTGTTGATGACTGGCAGTGAGTTTATTCCATAGAAGATCCGTAGGGTACATAATAGAGTGGCAGAGATTGACTGGCTTTATATAGTCGCATGGAGTGTTCTACTGTGGCGTGGCTTAACCATAGCCCCCCTTGTATTGAGGAATTTGTGCCTTTCGATTGTAGCTCTTTTATTCATAAATAAAACTCCCTTTTACCTCGCAAAAAGAAAATACCATTCATACATTCGCTTACACTGCTGCAATTTTTTTTTCTTCGGGTGAACACTGCTGCACCTCACCTATGTATAAAAGAAAACAAGTAGCGAAAGAAAACAAAGGTACAGAAGAAAACAGCCTTGGAAAAACGACTGAAGAAATGACACGCATCAGTCAACCGACACACAACCAACCAGATACAATTCACTGGAAGTTAACTGCAAGCGGCACTTTTTCAGTGAAGTCAATGTATCTGGATCTTATCAATGCAGGACCGATACCTACGTCTCCACATATATGGAAAATTAGAGTACCACTGAAAATTAAGATTTTTATGTGGTTTGTTCACAAGGGAGTGATACTCACGAAAGACAACTTGGTTAAAAGGAATTGGGTAGGTAATCCTAGATGTTGTTTTTCTGATCACAACGAGACTATCAAACACCTCTTTCTAAAATGTCCATTGGCTAGGTTGTTATGGCGTACTATTCACATAGCTTTTAATATTACTCCTCCAACGAGTATGAACATGTTATTTGGGACATGGCTTAATGGAGTTGACACAAATATAGCCAGGCAGATTCGAATAGGAATTTGTGCCATGCTTTGGGCTATGTGGAACACGAGAAATGATATGATTTTTAATAAGAACAAACTGGATATCTTCAACCGATATGGATGGCGGCACATTAATAGGCTAGGTGTATAGGCATCATAGCTTTTTTTTTTTTTTTTTTTGCCAGAGGTGGCATGTAATCTTCAGCTTTTTATTTGTTTGAGCACTTTTTCGGATCTTTAGAGACATGATACTTGCATACGTTTACTTCATCAATAAAAGGGCTGCATGCATCATCATGATGCAGAGGCCGGGGGAGATTCTCCTTTTCAAAAGAAAAAAAAAATTCAACCGACACACAACTCACAAAGCACCATAATAGACGCTGAGAGATTTGACTAAAAATTAAGAAAGTTTCAGGTTCCTGACATTTAGCAAAATCGAAGATGATTACAATATTATTTATTTTTGCTGTGCAAATAGAAGAAGAAGAGGCGTCAAACATTGGAGCTGCTTTTATTCTGGCGGAGGCAACGGTGTCGCATGCCGGGGTGGTTGTTTTCATCATCTGGTATATATCTACAAAAGCCCGCGATATGCCGATATCTTATCCCTGTACCCGGCCAGATCTCATCGGCCACGGTAGGCAGGAGATGCTCACCCTCGTCTCACCTAGTGGCGCAAGCGAGCTAGCAGAATCGCCAGGCTGCAATAGTTGGGGAGCCAGCCTTTGGCCTGCTTGGCTGCTGCAGCCGCCCAAGGTTCTATCGTTCGTGTGCAAGCTGCATACACATGCATATGCAGCTAGCTGGTGGCCGGCCATTCCTCCCTGCAACTTTTCGGTTTGGCCGGCCGACAGAGCCAACAACGGCTTTTCCCTAGTTACAAGTTGAACGCGGATTCAACACGACGACGTGTCGCCGTCGACAGCGTCCTGAATACCTGATCGTCGGTGCTGGTAACGATTCCGTTACTGTTGCAGCTGCGTGCCAAAATTGAGAATCAGCCAATCCTATTGGCTTTCCGCCCATAGACATGGGATATGTTCGCGCCCGTGGCTGACAGAATCTAGGTTGCGCCCTTGATACCATGTTGGGTGATAACTTCGATTTGAGAGGGAAACATGTCGTTTACTTTCAAGAACCAACTTATTGTTTCCATTTTTGATCTTCGAGTGGATCTTAGGCTTCCACACGTCATAGCATTGGAGAACTATTTATGTGAAGAGTATCACTTCTTTTTATGAACGAACTTATCATTCTATTTATGCTTTTCAAGTGGACCTTAGACTTCCCCACCCCATGGTAACAAAAAACTATTTATGTGTCTCGGTACTTTAATTTCAGAAGGAAGCTTATCACTTTTTTTAGGAACCGACTTATCGTTCCATTTATGCTCTTCGAGTGGAGCTTAGACTTCCACACCCCATGGTATCGGAAAACTGTTTATGTATTTCAGTATACGTGTGTGACCTTGTGAAATGAAAATCCGGGTGGTCGCAAAATATTCATGCCCAAGCATTTCTTAGAAAAATTCAAACATTTGAGTATTTTCCCCTTTTTCGCAACAGACCTATTTTATAGACTTAATATGAAACATATCAACGTAACTAAAATGTACATGATGAACCGCGAGCTCACTGATATAAAACTAACGGTTTCATTTTTTTAAAAGACTTGTATGAGTCGTTCACCCCGACAAGTGGGAACTCGGAATTGCCGAATGCGCTATAGGACTTCTTTTAATTTCAGGATTATAGAGAATCAATTCTCCTTAAAGCATGATTTATGTTGTAACAACCTCAACCCTTGTTTGAATTATCTAACCACATATGGATATGAAAAAGTGAGTCAAAATCCACAAAATCCAAATTTTAGGAAAAAGAATACTAATATATATTATAGTAAAACATTGAGTTTTCAATATAGTTAGGAAGCAACAACCTGCGACATATCCAAACAAGAAATCACATCTCATTACCTTAACAGAAAAACTAACTAAAAACTAGTTTACCTAAAAAATCCTCCGAAACTAATTTACCAAAACCCCACATCTAATTCTTGGTACCCGAACAGCCACATAGGGTGGGGAAGGACCACTCTTTAGTAGATCGGAAGACGGATTCGTTGATTCATCATTGGACCGTTGGAGAAGAAGATCAAGAGCATTGCTCCAATTAGCCGTCTTCGGAATCTCCCGCATGGCGCCTTCCACCTAGAGTTTCAGGCAGCCCTTCATTCACCCCAATGTTCATGCTTCCGCAGTAGGACCTTGTGTCGCCGTCGCATCCTACCTCGTCTCGAACACCATCTGTAGCATGCAGATGGATTAAGTGTGATTTATACTTTGGACTATAGAGAGAGGTCAAAAGAGTGAGGGTGGCCCAAAATGTGATAATGAAACACAAGGCCCATCCCAACTCATCCTAACTAAGACCGTTTTAGCTCGGTGAACTTGGTTGGCCCTAATGTGAAGTTTCAGATGTGCCCTCCACACTGATAATTCTTTAAGCCGTTTTTCGAAATCATATTATGTTGAAAACGAAAATTTGATATCTCAAAAGCTGTTTCATTTGTGGACAATGAGTAAACTTAACCTTCGCAATTGTGCATGCCGTCTCGAGCAAGCTAAAAGAAAAGAAAATAGCCATCACGGTGTTCCATATTAACCTGGGCCTGCACATGTATATATTTTTTACTCAATCGGATTAACCACTGATGAGACTAGCAAGAGCTAGGCCATATGCTATTTGGATGATGTTAATAACCACTATGCTGATCGATCTGAACTCCCGGGCCCAGAAAACCCGTCGGTAGTACCAGTTGTGGCCCATTGATGGAGGATTATCATGGTGTAGAACCAACTAATGGCAATCACTCTTCCTTGTTTAAACACTTCAACGTCGTTGCCTTGGCCATCATCACACCACGCATCATGTCATAGAAGGAAACTATGATGAAAAAGCCGCATATACATTGTGTTTTACCTGGCTGGGCTCCGGATTACTCCTCTTAGCCTTATAAAGCTCGTCATGTTGGCCTTCTCAAAAAATACAAAACATAACATTATTGCGGAGTATTATGTTTCCCAAAGCTGACATGCCTATATATGCAAATTCCCTCTAGATATTATCCATTGACTAAATAATAAAGATAAAAGAAATCTAAACATTGGACATGGAATAGACTTCGCTCTAGCATAGGTAATTGTTCCCATGACACACTAATATCCCCATGTTGTTTTCATCATCTGGTATCTCCAAAAGGTTGCCGATGGATACAAAATATCTCCTGACACGGCAGGAGATGCTCATCGCACCCCCTCGCAAAGCCAGAACCAAGGTTGCTCGGCGTGTGGCCGGCCACACCCATTAGCATCTCGATCTATACACAGATTTCACCATAGAATTTACGCTAAAAAAGCTACATTCTTCAAGTATCCACTACCACATCACGTACCGCTAAATCCACTAGCTCTATCTATCTACTCTCTTTAGTGATCTAAACGTTTTTATATTTCTTTACGGAGGGAGTAGTTGCTAAGAACCAAAAAATGAGCTACTTTTCACCAAGGATTCTTCAGAAGTTCATTTGTCAGAAGATGTTCTCTTCAGAAGTTTCGATCGGTGTCTAGTACAGTGGCACGATCGAGCCGGCCAGCAGAATCATCTGCATGCAATTATTATGGAGCCTTTTGACCGGTTCTCTGCCCGTCTAAAGATCTAACATACTTGTGCAAGCTGGATGGAGAACATATACGTCTGCTAGCTTGGCCGATAAAATTAGCCTAGCTTATATGGTTAATTGACGAGTGATAAATTAATTCAATTCAGGTAGCACTCATATGATGTACCGTTGTCGAGTGCCATGGTGCCCAGAAGTAATAACAATTCCATCACGCGCTGGAGCTGCCAACCCAAATTCGGAATCTGCCAATCCTATAGCATAGCTTTTGCATATGTTATTGGTTGTGGCTGTGAGAATCTAGTGCCCAGGAGATTGGAGAAGGGCAAGCATGCAGGAGGACCGGAGATAGGGCCAAGTTGGGTGATAATTTTGATTCAAGAGAAAAAACATACCATTCTTTTTTAAGAACAAACTTATCGTTCCATTGTTAGTTCTCTTTGAGTGAATCTTAGACTTCCACATTTCATGGAGTATTTCAGTATTTTGCACCGTACTATCCAACTTAGACACATGACAAGAAAGGGATATATAACACAAAATAATTGGCATCATTGACACCACCACCGCCATACCGAAAGAGTAAGAGGACAATCCACTGGATTAGGAGTCGGTCCACGGGACCAAAACGCCAATGCCTTACACGCCTCACCCAAGAAGGCTGATAGAATATTTGCATGCCGCCATCAAACACGCATAGACCTACATCTAGAAGACTTATTATGCACACAAAAGGTTGATATGAGGTATCACCGCCTCATGGAAATTACCGTGGACACAAGGGAAATGGTCGTGGATACATTGGTGCCCTTTTCCCATCGGCGTGGTTTAGGCTTCACTATTTCCTACTCATCTATTAGACAAACATCATGTTGCAATTTCGAACTTCGAGCCTTATTTGGTCTGCACCTCTATGTTGTTCGCTAAGTCATTTTATGACTTTCCCCATTATCCCCATATGGACGATTTATTTTGTCATATAATTTTTTCTACAAAAGACACTCTACCCGAAAAGGAAACTTTGTTGATTAGTTTCTGCTGACGGTTAGGGAAAAGCTATAAGTTTTTTTTTTCGACAATCTCGTGAAACGTTATTCAACCGTCACAACATTTACATGGACGAAGGGAATGCCATCGGGCTGGCCTAACCAAACATTGCGACTAGGCCCTAACATTAACGCATGCTTCGCTAGATTGTGAGCCTCAACATTTGAGCTCCTAAAATCGTTGACTATAATACAAGAAATAAAAGTAGTAGAGTTCACCCTAATATCCTGAATGATTGCTCCATACACAGAGCCACTCCCACGATGGATTTCTTTCATCACCCCTCGGCAATCTGAGGCTAGTTGAATCCGGTTCAAGTTCAGATCTTGAGATCAAGCCAGACCTTCCCTGATCGCCATAGCTTCAAGTGTAGATAGATCTCCTATGTTTCTGAAGATGTGTGCCGAGGCACCTAAGAAAGAGAGCCTTCTGTGTTTCTACAAACCGCACCAGCAACACCATACCTTCCGAATCTTCCCACTGCTGCATCTACATTGATCTTCATGTGAAGTTATGGTGGAGCTATCCAACCCACTCATCTCCGTAACGCGGCGACCTGGACTTTGTTCATGTGTGTCAAGACCTTCTGTCCCCCCAGATAGGAATTTACAAAGACGTGGATTGCATGCGGGCTCTTATATTCGTCTTCGTAAATCGCGTGGCGGTGAGCAACGTAGATGGCCCACGGTATTACGACAAACCTGACGAATTCAGCTCCTCGTAATGCTTTGCCTATAGTAAAAATCCAGCTCTTTGCACACTCCTGCTGATTGTTGCTTAGCCTATCCAGAATGGCTTTAGTTGAGAGTGCCCATGTACTGTGTGACACCGAGCAATCCAACATCGCATGTCTCCATGTGTCATGGGCTCCGCACAGGTTCCATGACAAAGTTGTTGCCATATTTTGACGATGTAACAATGCACCAGAAGGTATAGAGTTCTTGGCCAAACGCTAGAGGAAAACTTTTTGCTTAGATGGTACTTGCACTTTCCACAAAGATTTCCACTCATTACCCTCCTCATCATGTGAAGTTTCCTCTCTGCCCTCAAGCCACCCCTCCCGGTTGAGCTTTGTCTGGAGTAGCATCCAGTATGCCGAGCTAACTGAAAAGTAGCCTCGTGGTTCCTCACTCGACGCCCAAAAGTCAGCGAGACTGCGTGTGCATAAGGGAATTTTGAGTATTACCTCAGCATCAAAAGATGTGAACACAGTCCTCAAAAGATCTTCTCTCCACGAAGTTGTGGTTGCTTCAATGAGTTCTGCCACTCTTCGAGGGGGATTCTATACCAACGAGGTAATATGCCTCTTATAGCTATCTCTAGGCAGCAGTTTTGCTCCCATATATATGTACCTTCTCCATCTCCTATTCGACGTATAATACCCTGTGCCATTATGTCTCTCCCATCTAGAATAGCTCTCCAAATTTGCGAAGGATGAGATCCCAATTCTGCATGCAATAAAGAACGATCTGGGAAGTAGATGGCGTTCAGAATTTTTGAACTCAACGAGTTTGGATCATCCATGACCCTCCACACCTGTCTCGCCAATAGTGACAAATTGAAGAGCTTCGGGTCACGAAAGCCAAGACCACCCATATACTTTGGCATTGTCTTTGCATCCCAGGAACCCACACTGGTTTTCATTTTCCTCTCTTGCTTCCCCACCAAAATTGCCTAATTATAGATGTGACATTCTCACACAACCCCCTTGGGAGCCTGCAGCAAGACATAGAGTACACTAGAATTGCTTGGGCAATGGACTTTATGAGCACCTCCTTGCTAGCTGCCGATAGTAATTTTCCCATCCATCCTTTCACCTTCCCCCACACTCTGCCCCACAAATATTTGAACGTACCATTCTTTGAGTGTCCCACTGCCGTTGGCATTCCCAAATAACGATCATTGAGAGACTCATTTTGTACCTAAAGTTTTCCTTTCACCCCCTCCCTTACCACCCGGGGACAACCTTTACTGAAGGACGATGGAAGACCTTGCATTATTTACCTTCTGAACCGAGACCCTACAATATAAGTCTAGTAAGTTTGAAACCTTCTCTGTACCCTCCACACTAGCCTTGAATAACAACAGGTTGTCATCTGCAAATAGAAGATGGTTGACGGCTGTAGCCGTGGGAGCCACCTTAATACCGACCAACAATGATGACTGAGAACTGGATTTCAGGAGGCACGGAAGGACCTCTGCTGCAATTAAGAAAAGGTAATGGGAGATTGGATCTCCCTACCGAAGCCCTCTGGATGGTTTGAACTGCTAAGCTTATCTCCATTAAAAATAATTGAAAAAGACACACTGGAATATACATGATTGTGTCAACCCATGCTTGTGCAAAATCCAGCTTTCCCATTATATCTCTCAGGTAAGTCCACTCTAACCTGTCATAAGCTTTCATCATATCCAGCTTGAGAGCATAAAAGCTATTGTTCTTTGATTTGCTACGCTTCATAAAATGTAAGCACTCGTAGGCACGTATGATATTGTCTGTTATCAACCTCCCTCGCACGAAGGCAGATTTCTCATGAGAAATTATGTCTGGTAGCACTTTCTTTAACCTGTTGGCCTCTACCTTTGAAGCTATCTTGTACAAAACATTGCATAAACTGATCGGTCTAAACTGTGACAGAAGGGTGGGGTTAGTCACCTTTGGGATGAGTACTAGGATAGTATCATTAATGCATTTCGGGTTCTCCTCCCCTCTAACAATTCTGAGAATAATATTTGTCACGCCATCCCCACACGCATCCCAGTGTTTCTGATAGAACTGAGCCAGGAAGCCATCAGGGCCTGGTGCCTTCGTGGGAAGCATCTGGAAGAGAGCTGCTTTGACCTCCTCTCTTGTGTAAGGGGCACACAGATCAGAATTCATAGCTGTTATAACCTTGCGCGGTACATGTTCTAGTACCTCATCTATACCTTGCACCCCCTCAGAAGTGTATAGCTGCTCATAGAAAACCTTTGTCATTTATCTCAACTCAGCTGGGGCATCCACCATAACCCCCATGGAATTCTCAAGATCTCTTATCATATTCTTTTTCCTCCTCAAGCTAGCCCGAAGATGAAAGAACTCTGTATTTTTATAGCCTGATGAGAGCAATTTCACACGGGCTCGTTGTCGCCACATAATCTCCTCGCAATGATATAGCTCAATCAAACACTCGTTTATTTTCAACTCTGCGTGGGTTGGGGACGTGTGCAGCGGGTCACCCTAAAGTTCTTCCAATTTTTGTTTCATCTCCTTTATTTCTCGTCTAACGCTTCCTAAAGACTACCTGCTCCACTTGGATAAGCCCCGGGAGACACCGATTAATTTATCATGTAGTTGCTGGATGTTGTCCCGAGGGCCCCTTGCAAGCCATTTGGCGCCACCAAACTCCTCATGTTTTTCGCACATGGCCTCATACCTATGCAAACGGGGCAACATTGTGTTCTTAGCTCGGCCAAAATCTAGGAGTATTGGCCCATGATCAGAAGTAGCGGTTACATGGTGGTCCAGATTTGCCAACGGGAACTGCACCATCCACTGGGGGTTGACAAGCGCCCGGTCTAGTCGGCACCTCTTATAAGTCCACCGGTAACTTTCTTTTCAAGCGTCCAAAACCTTCCTTTGTACCCCATGTCCATCAACATGCAAACATCCGTAGTCTCTCTAAAAGTTTGGGTTTGTGCATTGCTGCATTGACCAACACCCTCGTGCTCATTCGGACGTAACATTTCGTTGAAATCACCAATGCAAAGCCATGGGAGGGAGCTCAACGTGCTTATGTTTTTTAAAACTGTCCACGTCTGGTGTCTTAGGTGAGTTTGGGCCTCACCATAAACACATGTTAATCTCCAAAGATCCTGCTCACTTTCCTCATTGGACACGTCAACATGATAACAAGAATAACACAAACATCAACTTTTATTTCATTGTTCCAGAACAAACCTAATCCACCACTTCTACCTTCGCTATCAACTGTATAAACTTTATCATAACTCAAAGTACTTGCTAAAGATTCTACCTTAGATCCTTCAATCTGTGTTTCAACTATGCATAAGAGGGTAGGGGCAAATTTCTTTGTGAATTCACGAAGTTCATGGACTGTCGCAGAGTTGCCCACACCGCGACAGTTCCAGCATAAAGTACTCATTAGTCCAGGCGACGCTCCTCGAAGGAGCCCGCCAAATTTTCATCAGATTGTTCTGATCATATCCAACTATTCCTCCTGTACGAGTACGCTTTGGGTCCCTGGCAGGTGGTGGGCTGACCACAGTGTTGCCAATAGGAATCATAACCAGCTCAGTCACTGGTGCAGAAAAGCCTAGCTACGGCGTGACAAAAATGGCAATGCTGGCGTGGACATCCGACGCCACCAATAAGGGGCCACAATTAAACAATACTACTGGCGTTGGGTACTACGCCATCACTATTTCATGCGTTTATGGCGTGCCACGTGGCCAACGCCAGGAGCAATATACGTAGTAGTGGCATTGGATGTTAGTGCTACGCCAGCAATGCAATTTTGAGATTTAAACCAAATTTGTACAGCAGCGCGATACCGCAAAAATGACAGCATAATCAAAGGTTTAGACAGTAATTAAACAATACATTGCAAATACCAAAATCTAAGTTCAAGAGTCATTATTTATTGACATTATTCAGAAAAATATCAAAAAGAGGCATATAACACAAGTACACACAAGTTCGGCTAAATTAACAGAGGTGGTAAGACACCATAAGATATGCCATGCATGCCTACTAGCTAGCTAACTCGACATTTCGACGGGCGGAGTCAGTATCAAGTCTGGAGTAAGTGGACCATCATCATCGCTGCCAGCAGGCCTGTAGTAGACCATGATCTCCTCACGATCATAGTCAAGGTAGAACGTGGCTCTCTCCCCAACTTTCATCCTGTAAGCAGTTGCAAGAGCTGTCCAACCAGGGCAACCGAAATAGGTGTGGTCTGACTCGTTGGTGACAAGACAATTGAAGCATTGGGCCATCACCATCTTCATGAGGGTGCATTGGAACGTGATGGTTGCATCAAGCGGAACTCGATACTTCTCTAAGAAGTCACGCATTGCCCCGCAAGGGATGACCTGAGAAATTTTTGGAAAAATAACTAGTTAGACAATTTCAGCTATAAACGTACCATATGAAACTCAATCAGAACATGTTGAACTAAATCATATATATACCGTCTTAGCAATGAAGTCCTTCGGAAGATCGATGAAGAACTTCCTATCCTTCTCGCATCTCAAAGCACCACAAGTCTTACACGGGGCATCCATATACTGCTGTCAATATCGTTGATGAAAGTAAGCATAGATCATTAAACTAAATAACTAACACATCAAAATAGAACGTATATGCACTAGTAATTAAGCAATTCTACAAACGATGCACGGTTCAAACATATAATAACATGCATAAAGTTAAACAGTCATTCATATACGAAATAGCTAATGCTACGTGCATCTCTAGCAAGCTACCGGCCAGGCGGGCCGGCCTCGTGGTCGTCCCTAGTGGACCGACGACGATGCAGTAGCGACTGAACCTCCTCCTCCTCATGCTCCTCCTCCTCGAGCTTATCCCAATCTATAGGATCCTCCTCTACGCTCTTCTTTGCTGCATACAGAAGGAGTATCATCTTGTTGGTCTCTAAGAGTTTGTCATCTCTCGCAAGCTCCGTCACTAATGGGTCGAACAATTGTTGCTCGTCCTGGAGGTTCTCCTTCTCCACAGCCCTAGTGCATATCCTTATGTTCTCTGGCGCGAGGAACTGCGCGCACTCACGACAATCAGGGAAGTTTAGAATCGCTTTTTCCTTATGATAATCAACCGCCTTTGCATCGTAGGCATGCGCCGCTAACTCTAGGGTGTCCCAGTGGCCAAGCTGGTGGACGACATTGTCCTTCGTGATGGTTGCATAGTACTTAGTACCCTTCTGTTGCACACTACGAAACATCGGAGCCATCTTACTGTACCTGCAACACACATATATATATACAATCTATGGACAATGTAATTAAACTACAAAACTACACTAAAATCTGAAACTACACAACTACACTAAAAATTGGAAACTACACAACTACACTAAAATCTGAAACTACAATTACAGCACAAATCTGCACTACAGAACAACGCTAAAAATCTAAAAGTACAATTACCCTAAAAATCTGCACTACACTAAAATCTGAAACTACAATTATAACACAAATCTGCACTACACAACTACACAAAAAAATCTGAAACTACCGTTACCCTAAAAATCTGCACTACACAACACAACTACACTAAAATCTGAAATTACAATTACTCACCCGCGATGGAGGCGACGTGACGACGGTGGAGAAGACGGCGACGATGGAGACGACGGGGCTGGCGGGTCCTTCACGCGACGGAGGTGGAGGTGCGGAGACGGCAACGGCGGTGCAGGAGCGGAGACGGCGACGGCGGTGGAGGCACGGAGACGGTGATGACGATGGAGGCGCGGAGACGACGACGACGGAGGTGGAGATGGAGAGGGAGACATCAGCGATGTGGAGTCGGAGATGGCGACGGTGGCCGGGGGGCTTGGTCGTTAGCGGCGGCGGCGGCGGGTTGGGATTGATCTGGGAGCGTTTGTGTGGGGATTAGATCCGGGTGTGTATATAAGAGTGGTTGGACTTGACGGGCGGTGGTGTGTTTGATAGCGTTGGCTGATACGTCTCCAACGTATCTATAATTTTTGCTTGTTCCATGCTGTTATATTATCAATCTTGGATGTTTTACAATCATTTTATAGCAACTTTATATCATTTTTTGGGACTAACCTATTGACATAGTGCCAAAGTGCAAGTTGCTGTTTTTGCTTGTTTTTTTACTTCGCAGAAAATCAGTACCAAACGGAGCCCAAATGTCACGGAAATTTTTGGAGATTTTTTATGGACCAGAAGACCTAGGATGGGCCAAACAACCACCAGAGAGGGGGCCCAGGGTGGCCACCCTCCACCAGGGCGCGCCAGAGGCCCCTGGCGTGACCTGGTGGAGGGTGCCCACCTCGGGACTCCCCTCAACCGACTATTCACCCTATAAATTCCCAAATATTCAAAAAATCCTAGAGGAGTCGACGAAACAAAATTCCAGCCGCCGCAAGTTCCAGAACCTCGAGATCCAATCTAACACCATCACGGAGGGGTTCATCTTCCTCATAGGTGCCTTTCCGATGATGCGTGAGTAGTCCACCATAGACCTACGGGTCCGTAGGTAGTAGCTAGATGGCTTCCTCTCTCTCTATGATTCTCAATACAATGGTCTCTTGGAGATCTATTTGATGTAATGACTTTTGTGGTGTGTTTGTTGGAATCCGATGAATTTTGAGTTCATGATCAGTTTCTATCCATGAATATGATTTGAGTCTTCTTTGATCTCTTATTTGCATGATTACTTATAGCCTCGTGTTTCTTGTTCGAATCTTTGGTTTAGTTAGGCCAACTAGATCGATTTTTCTTGCCATGGGAAGAGGTGCTTTGTGATGGGTTCGATCTCGCGGTGTTCTTTCCAAGTGACAGAAGGGGCAGCAAGACACGCATGTATCATTGCCATTAAGGATAACAAGATGGGGTCTGTTCCTACATGAATGGATCTTGTCTACATCATGTCACCGTTCTTATTGCATTACTCCGTTTTTCCATGAACTTAATACACTAGATGCATACTGGATAGCGATCGATGTGTGGAGTAATAGAAGTAGATGCAGAATCGTTTCGGTCTACTTGTCTTGGACGTGATGCCTATATAATGATCATTGCCTGGATATCTTCATGATTATTCGATCTTCTATCAATTGCCCAACAGTAATTTGTTCACCCACCGTGCGCTATACTCATGAGAGAAGCCACTGGTGAAACCTACGGCCCCCGGGTGTACTTTTCCAACATATTGCTTTCCGATCTACTATTTTGCCTTTTTGTTTTCAGATCTATAAATCCAAAAACCCAAAAATACCTTGCTGCACTTTTTGTTTACTTATTTTATTTTGTGTTCTTGCGAGATCTATTTGTCAAAACTATCATTACTTAATCTATCTTTTTACCGTAGAGAGCTTGACAACCTCTCTTTCGCGTCGGGTTGCAAGTATTTGTTATTTGTGTGCAGCTGTTGTTTACGTGGGTGCGTGATCTTCCTTTACGGATTGATACCTTGGTTTCATAACTGAGGGAAATACTTACCATCGTTGTGCTGCTTCATCCCTTCCTCTTTGGGGAAATACCGATGCAGTCTCAAGTCACGTCAAAGGAATTTCTGGCGCCGTTGCCGGGGAGGAAGCGATCTCATCTACCAGGTTCCTAATCACAAATATCATCTGCTTACAATTTACATTATTGGCCATTTGCCTCTCGTTTTCCTCTCCCCCACTTCACAAATTTGCCGTTTTATTCGCCCTCTCTTTTTCGTCTACCTTTTTCTCTCTAGATCTCTTGCTCGTCAACCTTTTCATCATGGCTAGTTCTTCCGTTATTGCGTACACCCCCGATAATGAGGTTCTTAATTTTAAACAAAGGGGAGGGGAGAATCTTAAAGATGCTTGGTATAGGATTTGCAATGCTCATAATAGATCTATTTGTAAGGAATCTACCGTTGTTCTTCTTCCTTGTTTTTATGTGGGCATCACCACTTGGTATAGATTCATCTTTGATACGATTACCGGTGGAAATTTCTTGATGTGCCCTACTTTGGATGCTTATAATGCTATGAAAAATTTAGTGGGTTTCCCACGTGCCATTGTCAATGAAATAGTTTTAACTCTTGAGCATGTTATGAAGAGATTAGATGCTATTGAAAATAAAATGCTCACCGAGGAAAATATTGAAAATTCGGATAAAAGGATGCATAATCTTGCTAATAAAATTGGGTCAAGGGCGGGAGACGCTCTTAAAATACTAAAGGAAAAAAGAACCCGTAGTCAATAAAAGAATGGAAGAAAGCCCCACTAGAATTGGTAAGTTGGAAGAAATCTTTCGTAACTTAAGTTCGGCTTTTTCTACCGCCAATACTATTGAAAACTTCCCATTAGCAGAGATTGAAAATCTATGTAAGTCCCTAAGAACAAGGGTATCGATTCTAGTAAAAACAATGAGGATCTTAAAATGATTAGTATCCATCCCAATTTTGTTGAAGTGGTAAACAACCTTAATGGCAAGAACAAGTTTTTCAATCTTATTCCTAGCAGTATTGTCATTGAAAATATGCACGATAGATCTTTGAAGAATTCTCGTTGCGTGCTTAAGGAGTTGGAAACCAAAAATGACAATACTTGACTCTATGTGTTATGCCTAGCTAGGGGCGTAAAACGATAGCGCTTGTTGGGAGGCAACCCAATGAATAAAATATTTTTTATCCTTTCCTTTCTGTTTTTGAGCTTTTGCACAATTATGCTTTTGTTATGATTGTGTTTTTTATGTTTTAATTAGTGTTTGTTCCAAGTAAAGCGTTTAGGATGATTCATGATACGTCTCCAACGTATCTATAATTTTTGATTGTTCCATGCTATTATATTATCTGTTTTGGATGTTTTATATGCATTAATATGCTATTTTATATTATTTTTGGGACTAACCTATTAATCTAGTGCCTAGTGCCAGTTTCTGTTTTTTCCTTGTTTTTGAGTATTGCAGATAAGGAATATTAAACGGAGTCCAAACGGAAAAAAATCTTCGGAATAATTTTTCTTGGACCAGAAGAAACCTACCAGACTTGGAGATGAAAGCAGGAGACCTGCCGGGAGGCGACAACCCACCAGGGCGCGCCCTAGGGGGGGCGCCCCCTGGCTTGTGGCCCCCCAGCAGGCCTCCTAACCCTATTCTTCGTCCTATAAATTCCCAAATATTCCCCCAATACCAAAAAGAGCCACGAAAATACTTTTCCGCCGCCGGAAGCCTCTGTTCCCGTGAGATCCCATCTTGGAGCCTTTTCCGGTAATCTGCCGGAGGGGGATTCGATCACGGAGGGCATCTACATCAACTCCATTGCCCCTCCGATGATGCGTGAGTAGTTCACCTCAGACCTTCGGGTCCATAGCTAGTAGCTAGATGGCTTCTTCTCTCTCTTTGTTCTTCAATACCATGTTCTTCATGATCTTCATGGAGATCTATCCGATGTAATACTCTTTTGCGGTGTGTTTGTCGAGATCCGATGAATTGTGGGTTTATGTTCAGATTATCAATGAATATTATTTGAATCTTCTATGAATTCTTATATGCATGATTTCATATCTTTGCGAGTCTCTTCGAGTTATTGGTTTGGTTTGGCCAACTAGATTGGTAATTCTTGCAATGGGAGAAGTGCTTGGTTTTGGGTTCAATCTTGCGGTGTCCTCACCCAGTGACAAAGTAGGGGTAGCGAGGCACGTATTTGTATTGTTGCCATCAAGGATAAAAAGATGGGGTTTTCATCATATTGCTTGAGTTTATCCCTCTACATCATGTCATCTTACCTAATGCGTTACTCTGTTCTTCATGAACTTAATACTCTTGATGCAGGCAGGAGTCGGTTGATGTGTGGAGTAATAGTAGTAGATGCAGAATCGTTTCAGTCTACTTGACACGGACGTGATGCCTATATGCATAATCATTGCCTTGGATATCGTCGTAACTATGCGCTTTTCTATCAATTGCTCGACAGTAATTTGTTCACCCACCGTATTATTTTCCTTCAAGAGAGAAGCCTCTAGTGAAACCTATGCCCCCCGGGTCTATTTTCCATATCATATTTTCAGATCTATAAACCAAAAATACCAAAAATACTTTGCTGCAATCTTTTTACTTTTGTTTTACTTTTCGTTTTAGCAATCTTTTATATCTATCTCTATCAGATCCAATCCTTGCAAGTAACCGTGAAGGGATTGACAACCCCTTTATAGCGTTGGGTGCAAGTGTTTGATTGTTTGTGTAGGTGCAAAGATTGGGGACTTGCTTGTATCTCCTACTGGATTGATACCTTGGTTCTCAACAAACTGAGGGAAATACTTATCTACTTTGCTGCATCACCCTTTCCTCTTCAATGGAAAACCAATGCAAGCTCAAGAAGTAGCAAGAAGGATTTATGGCGCCGTTGCCGGGGAGATCTAAATCAAGCCTACCAAGTACCCATCACAAACTCATCTCTTGCATTTACATTATTTGCCATTTGCCTCTCGTTTTCCTCTCCCCCACTTCTAAAACGATTTTCAGAAAATACCAAAAAGATTTGCCTTTTTATTCGCCCTTTTTCCGTTCGTCTTTTCGTTTTCCTTTTGTGTGCTTGTGTGCTAGATTGCTTGCTTTGTCACGATGACTCAAGAGAATACAAAGTTGTGTGACTTTTCCAATAATAATAATAATAATGATTTTATTAGTACTCCGATTGCTCCCGCCACTAGTGCGGAATCTTATGAAATTAATGCCGCTTTGCTTAATCTTGTTATGAAAGAACAATTTTCCGGCCTTCCTAATGAAGATGCCGCATCCCATCTAAATACTTTCGTTGAGTTTTGTGATATGCAAAAGAAGAAAGATGTGGATAATGATATTGTTAAATTGAAGCTATTTCCTTTCTCACTACGAGATCGTGCTAAAACTTGGTTTTCATCTTTGCCTAAAAATAGTATTGATTCATGGAATAAGTGTAAAGATGCTTTTATTTCCAAATACTTTCCGCCCGCTAAAATCATCTCCCTTAGGAATGATATAATGAATTTTAAGCAACTTGATCATGAGCATGTTGCACAATCTTGGGAGAGGATGAAACTAATGATTAGAAATTGCCCCGCACATGGTTTAAGTTTATGGATGATTATACAAATTTTTTATGCGGGATTGAATTTTGCTTCTAGAAATCTTTTAGATTCCGCCGCGGGTGGTACTTTTATGGAAATCACGTTAGGAGAAGCTACTAAACTCCTAGATAATATTATGGCAAATTATTCTCAATGGCATACCGAAAGATCTCCTACTAGTAAAAAGGTGCATGCTATTGAAGAAATAAACACTTTGACTGAAAAGATGGATGAATTAATGAAATTGTTTGCTAGTAAGAGTGCTCCTATTGATCCTAATGATATGCCTTTTTCTTCTTTGATTGGAAATAATAATGAATCTTTGGATGTGAATTTTGTTGGTAGGAATAATTTTGGTAATAACGCTTATAGAGGTAATTTCAACCCTAGGCCGTTTCCTAGTAATTCCTCTAATAATTATGGTAATTCCTACAACAATTCTTATGGAAATTATAATAAGATGCCCTCTGATCTTGAGAATAATATTAAAGAATTTATTAGTTCACAAAAGGTTTTCAATGCTACGATTGAAGAAAAATTGCTCAAGATTGATGATTTGGCTAGGAACGTTGATAGAATTTCTCTTGAGATTGATTCTTTGAAAATTAGATCTACTCCACCTAAGCGTGATATTAATGAGTCTTTAAAAGCTATGAGAACTTCAATTGATGAGTGTAAGGAAAGAACCGCTAGAATGCGTGTTAAGCGTGAATGGCTTGAAAAGGTGTGTTCTCGTGATAATAATGATGAAGATCTTAAAGTGATTGATGTGACTCCTATTGAATCTTTGTTTTCAAATGTAAATCTTGATAAATATGGGACTGGAGATAAGTCAACTTTAGTTACAAGGCGTCCCAATGATTCGGAGTTTATAGATCCTAATGCTAAAATTGATAAATGTGGGATTGAAGAGGTCAAAACTTTAAATAGCAATGAACCCACTCTTTTGGATTTCAAGGACTTTAATTATGATAGTTGCTCTTTGATTGATTGTATTTCCTTGTTGCAATCCATGTTGAATTCTCCGCATGCTTATAATCAAAATAAAGCTTTTACTAAACATATCGTTGATGCTATGATGAAATCTTTTGAAGAAAAACTTGAATTGGAAGTTTCCATACCTAGAAAGCTTTATGATAAGTGGGAACCTACTATTAAGATTAAAATTAAAGATTATGAGTGCCATGCTTTGTGTGATTTGGGTGCTAGCGTTTCCACGATTCCAAAAACTTTATGTGATGTGCTAGGTTTCCATGATCTTGATGATTGCTCTTTAAATTTGCATCTAGCGGATTCCACTATTAAGAAAACTATGGGAAGGATTAATGATGTTCTTATTGTTGCAAATAGGAATTATGTGCCTGTAGATTTCATTGTTCTTGATATAGATTGCAATCCTACATGTCCTATTATTCTTGGTAGACCTTTCCTTAGAACGATTGGTGCAATTATTGATATGAAAGAAGGAAACATTAGATTCCAATTTCCATTAAGGAAAGGCATGGAAAAATTTCCTAGAAATAAAATTAAATTACCTTATGAATCTATTATGAGAGCTACTTATGGATTGCATACCAAAGATGACAATACCTAGATCTATTGCGTTATGCCTAGCTAGGGGCGTTAAACAATAGCGCTTGTTGGGAGGCAACCCCATTTTATTTTTATGTTTTTGTTTTTGCTTCTGTTCTTGAGTGTTTTTCACATTATTACCTCTGTAGTAATTGTGTTTTATTGTTTTAATTAGTGTTTGTGCCAAGTAAGATCTTTGGGATGGTTTACGGTGATTGTTGATTTGGTTTTGCTGAAAAACAGAAACTTTTGCGCTCAGTCCAGGAATTTTATAAATTCACCCGAGCGTCAATTGGATATGAATTTTTTACACAAGATTTATATACAAATTTCCTTGATTTTCCTAATTTTTCAGATTTTTTGGAGTTACAGAAGTATTCGAAGATTACAGATTGCTACAGACTGTTCTGTTTTTGACAGATTCTGTTTTCTTTGTGTTGTTTGCTTATTTTGATGTATCTATGGGTTGTATCGGGGGGTATGAACCATGGAGAAGTTAGAATACAGTAGATATTACACCAATATAAATAAATAATGAGTTCACAACAGTACCTAAAGTGGTGATTTATTTTTCTTATACTGACGGATCTCACGAGTTTTCTGTTGAGTTTTGTGTTGTGAAGTTTTCAAGTTTTGGGTAAAGATTTGATGGACTATGGAATAAGGAGTGGCAAGAGCCTAAGCTTGGGGATGCCCAAGGCAACCCAAGCCATATTCAAGGATACCAAAGAGCCTAAGGTTGGGGATGCCCCGGAAGGCATCCCCTCTTTCGTCTTCAATCCATCGGTAAATTTACTTGAGGCTATATTTTTATTCACCACATGATATGTGTTTTGCTTGGAGCGTCTTGTATGATATGAGTCTTTGATTTTTAGTTTGCCACAATCATCCTTGCTTCATACATTTTTTGAGAGAGACACGCTGAATCGTGAATTTATTAGAATACTCTATGTGCTTCACTTATATCTATTGAGCTAGGCAATGTTGCTCTAGTGCTTCACTTATATCTTTTTAGAGCACGGTGGTGTTTTATATTTTATAGAAATAATTGAACTCTAGTACCTCACTTATATTATTTTGAGAGTCTTTAAACAGCATGGTAATTGGTTTAGGTTATGAATTTAGTCCTAATATAATAGACATCCAAGAGGGATATAATAAAAACTTTCATATAAAGTGCATTAAAGACTATGAGAAGTTGGATTCCTTGCATATAGTTTTGAGGTATAAAGATGGTGATGTTAGAGTCATGCTAGTGAGTAATTGTGGAATGGTAAAAACACTTGTGTTAAAGTTTGTGATTCCCGTAGCATGCACGTATGGTGAACCGTTATGTAACGAAGTCGGAGCATGATTTGTTTAATGATTGTCATCCTTTGTGTGAGGGTCGGGAGCGCGCGATGGTTAACTCCTACCAACCTCTCCCCTAGGAGCATGCGTCTAATACTTTGCTTTGATAACTAATAGAGTTTTGCAATAAGTATGTGAGTTCTTTATGACTAATGTGAGTCCATGGATTATACGCACTCTCACCCTTCCACCATTGCTAGCCTCTCTAGTACCGCGCAACTTTCGCCGGTGCATTAAAACCACCATATACCCTTCCTCAAAACAGCCACCATACCTACCTATTATGGCATTTCCATAGCCATTCCGAGATATATTGCCATGCAACTTCCACCGTTCCATTTTATGTGACACGCACCGTCATTTTCATATTGCTTTGCATGATCGTAAGACAGCTAGCATGATGTTTTCATGGCTTGTCCGTTTTTTGATGTCATTTGCTATGCTAGATCATTGCACATCCCGGTGCACCACCAGAAGCATTCATATAGAGTCATATCTTGTTGTAGTTATCGAGTTGTAAGTAAATAAAAGTGTGATGATCATCATTATTAGAGCATTGTCCCATGAGAGGAAAGGATGATGGAAGCTATGATTCCCTCACAAGTAGGGATGAATCTCCGGACTTTAAAAAAATAAAAGAGGCCAATGAAGCCCAAATAAAAAAAAAGAGGACAAAGATGCCCACCAAAAAAAAAGATGAGAGAAAAGAGAGAAGGGACAATGTTACTACCTTTTTTTCCCACACTTGTGCTTCAAAGTAGCACCTTGATCTTCATGATAGAGAGTCTCCTATTTTTTGTCACTTTCATATACTAGTGGGAATTTTTCATTATATAACTTGGCTTGTATATTCCAATGATGGGCTTCCTCAAATTGCCCTAGGTCTAAGTGAGCAAGCAAGTTGGATGCACACCCACTTAGTTTCTTTTTGAGCTTTCATACACTTATAGCTCTAGTGCATCCGTTGCATGGCAATCCCTACTCACTCACATTGATATCTATTGATGGGCATCTCCATAGCCCATTGATACGCCTAGTTGATGTGAGACTATCTTCTCCTTTTCCACACAACCTCCACCATATTCTATTCCACCTATAGTGCTATATCCATGGCTCACGCTCATGTATTGCGTGAAAGTTGAAAAGGTTTGAGAACATAAAAGGTGTGAAACAATTGCTTGACTTGTCATCGGGGGTGTGCATGATTTAGATACTTTGTGTGGGGAAGATGGAGCATAGCCAGACCATATGATTTTGTAGGGATAACTTTCTAAGGCCATGTTATTTTGAAAGGACACAATTGCTTGTTAGTATGCTTGAAGTTTCACTGTTTTTATGCCAATATTGAGCTTTTGTTTTGAATCTTATGGATCTGAACATTCATGCCACAATAAATAATATTACAAGGATAAATATGTTAGGTAGCATTCCACATCAAAAATTCTGTTTTTATCATTTACCTACTCGAGGACGAGCAGGAATTAAGCTTGGGGATGCTTGATACGTCTCCAACGTATCTATAATTTTTGATTGTTCCATGCTATTATATTATCTGTTTTGGATGTTTTATATGCATTAATATGCTATTTTATATTATTTTTGGGACTAACCTATTAATCTAGTGCCTAGTGCCAGTTTCTGTTTTTCCTTGTTTTTGAGTATTGCAGATAAGAAATATTAAATGGAGTCCAAACGGAATAAAATCTTCGGAATAATTTTTCTTGGACCAGAAGAAACCTACCAGACTTGGAGATGAAGGCAGGAGACCTGCCGGGAGGCGACAACCCACTAGGGCGCGCCCTAGGGGGGGGGCGCCCCCCTGGCTTGTGGCCCCCCAGTAGGCCTCCTAACCCTATTCTTCGTCCTATAAATTCCCAAATATTCCCCCAATACCAAAAAGAGCCACGAAAATACTTTTCCGCCGCCGGAAGCCTCTGTTCCCGTGAGATCCCATCTTGGAGCCTTTTCTGGTAATCTGCCGGAGGGGGATTCGATCACGGAGGGCATCTACATCAACTCCATTGCCCCTCCGATGATGCGTGAGTAGTTCACCTCAGACCTTCGGGTCCATAGCTAGTAGCTAGATGGCTTCTTCTCTCTCTTTGTTCTTCAATACCATGTTCTTCATGATCTTCATGGAGATCTATCCGATGTAATACTCTTTTGCGGTGTGTTTGTCGAGATCCGATGAATTGTGGGTTTATGTTCAGATTATCAATGAATATTATTTGAATCTTCTATGAATTCTTATATGCATGATTTCATATCTTTGCGAGTCTCTTCGAGTTATTGGTTTGGTTTGGCCAACTAGATTGGTAATTCTTGCAATGGGAGAAGTGCTTGGTTTTGGGTTCAATCTTGCGGTGTCCTCACCCAGTGACAAAGTAGGGGTAGCGAGGCACGTATTTGTATTGTTGCCATCAAGGATAAAAAGATGGGGTTTTCATCATATTGCTTGAGTTTATCCCTCTACATCATGTCATCTTACCTAATGCGTTACTCTGTTCTTCATGAACTTAATACTCTAGATGCAGGCAGGAGTCGGTCGATGTGTGGAGTAATAGTAGTAGATGCAGAATCGTTTCGGTCTACTTGACACGGACGTGATGCCTATATGCATAATCATTGCCTTGGATATCGTCATAACTATGCGCTTTTCTATCAGTTGGTCGACAGTAATTTGTTCACCCACCGTATTATTTTCCTTCAAGAGAGAAGCCTCTAGTGAATCCTATGGCCCCCGGGTCTATTTTCCATTCATATTTTCAGATCTATAAACCAAAAATACCAAAAATACTTTGCTGCAATCTTTTTACTTTTGTTTTACTTTTCGTTTTAGCAATCTTTTATATCTATCTCTATCAGATCTCATCCTTGCAAGTAACCGTGAAGGGATTGACAACCCCTTTATAGCGTTGGGTGCAAGTGTTTGATTGTTTGTGTAGGTGCAAAGATTGGGGACTTGCTTGTAGCTCCTACTGGATTGATACCTTGGTTCTCAACAAACTGAGGGAAATATTTATCTACTTTGCTGCATCACCCTTTCCTCTTCAAGGGAAAACCAACCCATGCTCAAGAAGTAGCAATTCATAAGATGAGTAGAAGAAATGTTGAATCTGAGACAGAAACTTTGTTCCCAGTGCATGGATTTTAGTTTTTTACTGGAACGTGATTTTTAGCTGAACTTTTAACAAAGTATTTCTATACAAATTCTTTACGTTATCCTAATTTTTCAGAATTTTTAGAGTTTCATAAGTATGGGTAGAGTACATATTACTACAGACTGTTCTGTCTGAAACAGATTCTGTTTTCGTTTCATTGTGTGCTTGTTTTGATGAATCTATGGCTTGTATTGGGGGGTATAAGTCATGGTAAAGTTAAAATACAGTAGGTATAATGCAATAATAAAATATGAATGGGTTTACAACAGTACCTAAAGTGGTAATTTGCTTTATTATACTAACGGATCTCACGAGAATTTTGTTAAGTTTTGTGTGATTGAAGTTTTCAAGTTTTGGGTGAGATCACGATGGATGAAGGAATAAGGAGTAAGAAGAGCCTAAGCTTGGGGATGCTACATCATCCCAAGGTAATATCCAAAGAGTAACAATCAACTAAGCTTGGGGATGCCCCGAGTGGCATCCCCTCTTTCTTCTAACGACCATCGGTATTTTACTTGGAACTATATTTTTATTCGTCGCATATCATGAGTTTTGCTTGGAGCGTCTTGTATCTTTGCTTTGTTTTCTTTTTATCCTTGCTGCACACACCTATTTGAGAGAGCCAAAATATGCTATGATTTGCTAGAATTGCTCTTTATGCTTCACTTTAATCTATTGAGCTAGGGAATTGCTCTAGTGCTTCACTGATATCTTTTTGAGCACGGCGTGCTTTTACACGTTTGAAGAAATGCTCTCATGCTTCACTTATATTAATTTGAGAGTTAATAATTTTGAAAAAATCCTCTCATACTTCACTTATGTTATTTTGAGACATGAAACTTGTATGCTCATGTTCTTCACTTATATCTTTGTGGGCTTATCAAAAGCAATTGCAATATATGAAACTAGTCCCAAAGTGATAGATATTCAAGAGGGATATAATGAAAACTTTCATGAAGATCATTGGACAAATTAAACTTGATTCTTTGTAATAGTTTTGAGACATGACAATAGTGATATGTGAGTTATGTTGGTGAGTAATTATGCTTAGTAAGAGTATTGATGTTAAGGTTTGTGATTCCCTATGCAAGCACGAAAGTCAATAGTTGTGCTACAAAATTACATCCTACTTATGGTGCATTATTCGGTGTTAGTTATGCTTAATGCTCGCTTATGTGATTTTTCGTTTCTTGGTTGGATGCTTCTCAACCTAGTGCTAGCCTTCACTTGTACTAAGTAGAAATACTACTTGTGCATCCAAAATCCCTAAACCAGTTTTGCCATATGAGTCCACCATACGTACATATATATGGTATTTCCATGCCGTTCCAAGCAAATTTGTATGTGCCATCTCTAAATTTCAAAACAAAATTTCCTTTTTGTGTGCTCATACCGCTCATGAAACGGTAGGGGGTGACCGATATTTTTCCATGCTAGATGTGTTATTCTCAAGATGAGTGTTTATTCATTTGTCATTGCACGAGAGTATGACGGTAATAGGGATGCCCAGTCCCGAAATGAAAAGAAAAAAAATTACTTTATGTTGTCAAAAATAAATTCCTTGGAAAGTATTGGTATGGAAGGCAACCGTGGATTGGGCTAGCCATGGAAAGTGAAAGTATGGTGGAAAAAGGAATAAACTTTATTTTCTGTTTGGGAACCGCCTATGGTGTATCTAGCATGGAAATATATTGAAATCTCTCAGTCGTTTTCGTTGACAGGAAATGCATGCCGCCCAAAATATTTTTCTCTATCAATTTAAACACTTGAGCTCTGGCACCTCTACAAATCCCTACTTCCCTCTGCGAAGGGCCTATTTATTTACTTTATGCAATTTTTATTTTTCAATTTGAGTCTCCATCTTCTATTATAAAGCACCAACTAGGAGGCACTATGATCGTACTTGAGCATTAGGTGTAGCTAATATTTGAGTGTGTTTCATGAATGGATCAATATTTTGAAAGACATGGTTGCTTGTTGATATGCTTGAGTATTAAGGTTTTCATGTCAAAACTAGACTATTGCTTTGAACCATCTAAAAGTCCAAATGTCCATGCTACAAAGAAAAGAATATATGATGAACATATTAGGCAGCATTCCACATCAAAAATTCTGTGTTTATCATTTACCTACTTGAGGACGAGTAGGAATTCATCTTGGGGATGCTGATACGTCTCCAACGTATATATAATTTTTGCTTGTTCCATGCTGTTATATTATCAATCTTGGATGTTTTACAATCATTTTATAGCAACTTTATATCATTTTTTGGGACTAACCTATTGACATAGTGCCAAAGTGCTAGTTGCTATTTTTTCTTGTTTTATACTTTGCAGAAAATCAGTACCAAACGGAGCCCAAACGTCATGGAAATTTTTGGAGATTTTTTGTGTACCAGAAGACCCAGGATGGGCCAAACAACCACCAGAGAGGGGGCCCAGGGTGGCCACCCTCCACCAGGGCACGCTAGAGGCCCCTGGCGCGGCCTGATGGAGGGTTCCCACCTCGGGACTCCCCTCAACCAACTATTCACCCTATAAATTCCCAAATATTCAAAAAACCCTAGAGGAGTTGACGAAACACAATTCCATCCGCCGCAAGTTCCAGAACCTCGAGATCCAATCTAACACCATCAAGGAGGGGTTCATCTTCCTCATAGGTGCCTCTCCGATGATGCGTGAGTAGTCCACCATAGACCTACGGGTCTGTAGGCAGTAGCTAGATGGCTTCCTCTCTATCTATGATTCTCAATACAATGGTCTCTTGGAGATCTATTTGAGGTAATGACTTTTGCGGTGTGTTTGTTGGGATCCGATGAATTTTGAGTTCATGGTCAGTTTCTATCCATGAATATGATTTGAGTCTTCTTTGATCTCTTATTTGCATGATTACTTATAGCCTCATATTTCTTCTTCGAATCTTTGGTTTAGTTAGGCCAACTTGATCGATTTTTCTTGCCATGGGAAGAGGTGCTTTGTGATGGGTTCGATCTTGTGGTGTTCTTTCCCAGTGACAGAAGGGGCAGCAAGACACGCATGTATCGTTGCCATTAAAGATAACAAGATGGGGTCTATTCCTACATGAATAGATCTTGTCTACATCATGTCACCGTTCTTATTGCATTACTCCGTTTTTCCATGAACTTGATACACTAGATGCATGCTGGATAGCGATCGATGTGTGGAGTAATAGAAGTAGATGCATAATTGTTTCGGTCTACTTGTCTTGGACGTGATGCCTATAATATGATCATTGCCTAGATATCGTCATGATTATTCGATCTTCTATCAATTGACCAACAGTAATTTGTTCACCCACCGTGCGCTATACTCATGAGAGAAGCCACTAGTGAAACCTACGGCCCCCGGGTCTACTTTTCCAACATATTGCTTTCCAATCTACTATTTTGCCTTTTTGTTTTCAGATCTATAAATCCAAAAACCCAAAAATACCTTGCTGCACTTTTTGTTTATATCTTTTATTTTGTGTTCTTGCGCGATCTATTTGCCAAAACTATCATTACTTAATCTATCTTTTTACCATAGAGAGCTTGACAACCTCTCTTTTGCGTCGGGTTGCAAGTATTTGTTATTTGTGTGCAGGTGTTGTTTACGTGGGTGCGTGATCTTCCTCTACGGATTGATACCTTGGTTTCTAAACTGAGGGAAATACTTACCGTCGCTGTGCTGCTTCATCCCTTCCTCTTTGGGGAAATACCGACGCAGTCTCAAGCCACGTCATTGGCCCATGTGGCCCCATTTCAGATTTTTTTTATTTTCATCTTTTATGAATATATATATACATATACAGAATTAAAATATTAATTTAAAATATAATTAATATAGATGAACAACATAGATTTCATTAATTAATCTGAGCTATTTACATACATTACAAAAGGATAATAAACAATAACAATTATAATTTACTACTACTAGATCTAGACTAAGAACATCATCAGTGTGGTGACGACCACTAGAAGAAATGGTGTCATCGATCCAGCTGGGAGAAATAGGCCAAGCATGCAACCGTTAAAAAGAGCATATCGAAGCATGTTGAATTTTTTTATTTGGCCTCGCATCATATCGTTCTTGAGTTGCATCTCGTCTATCTGTCGTCTCAAAGGTCCAATGGAGTAGTCAAGCAACTCGCTTACGTGCTTCTGGACGAGATCAACACATATCCATGTGAAGCAGTATATATATAGACACACACACACATATTGATGTGAGCGACACTAGATGAGTTGAATTGTGCAAATTAGCTGAAAGCCAATCAATATGTACATACATATCTTTCCATGGTTGACACAGATGTAGAACTCTCACTCTGGATTCCATTCCCTTTGCGACATATGCTTACCAAGAGGGCGTCGACGGCCGCAAAGCAGCACAGGGCCGGTATCTTCGACACTGGTGGCGTAGCTGCCGGATTGAACGGAAGTCGCGCTGCCGCGGCGGGATGATTCGCCGGACAGGGCCGACTGCATTGGCCGTGGCGAGCTCATGGTGTAGCCAACTGGACCAGATGGGAGCTCGACCAGGGCGGCGGAATCCCAAACTTTCGAGACGCTCTGCCAACGTGGGTCCATAACTAAGAGGAACTAACTAGTTATTAGGGAGAAGAATTGGAAGTGAATGTATTTTGAGAAACAAAGGGGCTTCCAACACTAGCTTATATAGGCAAAACTTGTTGGAAATATGCCCTAGAGGCAATAATAAAGTGATTATTATCGTATTTCCTTTGTTCATGATAATCGTTTATTATCCATGCTATAAATGTATTGATCAGAAATTCAGATACATGTGTGGATACATAGACAACACTATGTCCCTAGTGAGCCTCTACTAGACTAGCTCATTAATCAGAGATGGTCAATGTTTCCTGACCATAGACATGAGTTGGCATCTGATAACGGGTCACATCATTGGAAGAACGATGTGATGGATAAGACCAAACTGTAAGCATAGCATTTGATCGTGTTAGTTTATTGCTACTACTTTATCCATGTCAAGTATCTGTTCCTACGACCATGAGATCATGCAACCCCCTGACACCAGAGGAATGCCTTGTGTGTATCAAACGTCACAACGTAACTGGGTGACTATAAAGGTGCTCTACAGGTATCTCCGAGGGTGTCTGTTCGGGTGGCATGGATCGAGACTGGGATTTGTCACTCCGTATGACGCTATTGGTTATTGGCCATAGAGGTGTCTCGGTCATGTCTACATAGTTCTCGAACCCGCAGGGTCTGCACACTTAACGTTCGGTGACGATTTGGTATTGTTGAGTTATATATGTTAGTAACTGAAGGTTGTTTGGAGTCCCGGATGATATCCCGGATGTCACGAGGAATTCCAGAATGTTCCAGAGGTAAAGATTGATATATGGGAAGTTGGTATTCGAGTTCCGGAAAGGTTCCGGGACTTACCAGTTTTGTGACAGGGATGCAGGAAGGGTTCCGGGGGTCCACCGGGTGGGTGCACCTGCCCCGGAGGTCCCCATGGGCTGTGAGGTGTGGCGCATCAGCCCCTGGTGGGATGGCCGCACCCTCCACCCTAAGGCCCATGCGGTCAGGGCTAGGGCTGGCCCAAGGGTGGTCGCCGCCCCTTGCCTTGGGGGCCAAGGCTGCCCCCTTGGCCGTCGCCGAAGACATTAGGGGAAACCCTAGGTCTGGCTGCACCTCTCCCCCCCCCTATATATATGGGAGGAGAGGGAGGGCAGCCGGACGACCTGCCATGGCGCAGCCCTCTGTCTCCTTCTAGATTGGTTCCTCCTCTAGTTCGTCACGGTAGCGCTTGGTGAAGCCCTGCCGGGACAGCTCCACCACCACCGCCACCACGCCGTCGTGCTGTCGGAGAACTCATCTACCTCTCTGCCCTCGCTTGCTAGATCAAGAAGGCAGAGACGTCATCGAGCTGTACGTGTGCTGAACGCAGAGGTGTCGTCCGTTCGGTGCTAGATCAGGACGGATCGTGATTGGATCGCGGGATGGGTCGTGATTGGATCACAAAGACGTTCGACTACATCAACCGCGTTTCTTAACGCTTCCCGCTTAGCAATCTACAAGGGTATGTGGATATACTCCCTCTCGTAGCTATGCATCTCCATAGATAGATCTTGGATGATCGTAGGAATTTTTTTTGTTTCCCATGCAACGTTCACCAACAGTGGGATCCGAGCTAGGTCTATGCGTAGATGATATGCACGAGTAGAAAACAATAGAGTTTGTGGGCATTGATGTTCAGATTACTTACCTACTTAGTCTTATCTTGATTCGGCGGTATTGTGGGATAAAGCGGCCCGGACCAACCTTACTCGTCCACGTACGAGAGACCGGTTCCATCGACTGACATGCAACTTGTTGCATAAAGATGGCTGGTGGGTGTTTGTCTCTTGTAGTTGAATCGGATTCGACAAGAGGCGGTCCTTGTAGAAGGTTAAAAGGCAACTTGATTATCACCGTTGTGGCTTGCGTAGGTAAGAACGGTTCTTACTAGTTGCCCATAGCAGCCACGTAAAACTTGCAACAACAAAGTAGAGGACGTCTAACTTGTTTTTGCAGCGCATGTTGTGATGTGATATGGACAAATACATGATGTGATATATGTGATGTATGAGATGATCATGTTTTGTAGAGATTATCAGAGTTACATGTCGATAAGTACGGCAACCGACAGGAGCCATAGGGTTGTGTTTAATTATTTTTCGCCATTTTGCTTTACTTTATCGCTATGAGTTAGCAATAGTTGTAGAAGAAATAGTTGGCGCGACAACCACATGACGACACAATGATGGAGATCATGAGATGATGGAAATCATGGTGTCATGCCGGTGATAATGGAGATCATGCCGGTGCTTTGGAGATGGAGATCAAAATCACAAGACGATGATGGCCATATCATGTCACTCATATAATTTGCATGTGATGTTTATCCTTTATGCATCTTATTTTGCTTAGGACGACGGTACCATTATAATATGATCCCTCACTAAAATTTCAAGATAAAATTGTGTTCTCCCCAAGTATGCACCGTTGCGAAGGTTCGTCGTTTCGAAGCACCTCGTGATGATCGGGTGTGATAGACTCTACATTCGCATACAACGGGTGTAAGCCAGATTTACACACGCGGAATACCTAGGTTAAACTTCACAATCCTAGCATGTACATACATGGCCTCGGAACACAGGAGACCGAAAGGTCGAACATGAGTCATATAGTAGATATGATCAACATGGAGATGTTCACCATTGAAACCATCTCATCTCACGTGATGATCGGACTTGGGTTGGTGGATTTGGATCATGTTACACTTAGACAACCTGAGGGGTGTTGATTTGAGTGGGAGTTCTTTAGTAATATGATTAATTGAATTCATTATCATGAACATAGTCTAAAATTGTCTTTGCAAAATTATGTTGTAGATCAGTGGCTCGCGTAGTAGCTCCCCTGAATTTTAATGTGTTCCTAGAGAAAGCTAAGTTGAAAGATTATGGAAGTAACTACGCCGACTGGGTCCGTAATCTGAGGATTATCCTCACGGCTTCGCAAAAGTATTATGTCCTTGATGCACCGCTTGGTGCGCCACCCCCTCCAGTGTCGTCTGCAGAAGTTGTGACCGTCTGGTACGCACGTTCTGATGAATACTCGATAGTTCAATGCGCCATGTTGTACGACTTAGAATCGGGACTTCAAAAGCGTTTTGAACGCCATGGAGCATATGAGATGTTCTAGGAGTTGAAGTTAATATTTCAAGCAAATGCCCGAATCGAGAGGTACGAGACCTCCGATAAGTTCTTTGCCTACAAGATGGAGGAGAATAGTTCTGTCAGTGAGCATATACTCAGAATGTCTGGGTACTACAACCGTTTGAATGATTTGGGAGTTGAGCTTCCGCCCGAAACAGTCACTGACAGAATTCTCCAGTCACTACCACCTAGCTTCAAAGGCTTCGTGATGAACTATAATATGCAAGGGATGGACAAGTCTGTCTCCGAGCTATTCACGATGCTGAAAGTCGCGGAAGTAGAAATCAAGAAGGATCATCAAGTGTTGATGGTTAATAAAACCACTAGTTGCAAGAAAGGTAAAGAAAAGAAGGGAAACTTCAAGAAGGGTGGCAAGCAAGTTGCCGCTCCCATGAAGAAACCCAAGGCTGGACCCAAGCCCGAGACTGAGTGCTTCTATTGCAAGGGGACTGGCCACTGGAAGCGGAATTGCCCCAAGTACCTGGCTGATAAGAAGGCTGGCAACGTCAACCAAGGTATATTTGATATACATGTTATTGATGTGTACCTTACTAGCTGTCGTAGTAGTGCCTGGGTATTTGATACCGGTTCGGTTGCTCATATTTGTAACTCGAAACAGGAACTACGGAATAAACGGAGGCTGGCGAAGGATGAAGTGACGATGCGCGTCAGAAATGGTTCCAAGGTTGATGTCATCGCCGTCGGCACGCTCGCTCTTCAATTACCATAGGGATTAGTAGTAAACCTAAATAATTGTTATTTGGTGCTTGCGTTGAGCATGAACATTATATTTGGATCTTGTTTATTGCGAGACGGTAATTCATTTAAATAAGAGAATAATGGTTGTCCTATTTACATGAGTAACATCTTTTATGGTCATGAACCCAATGTGAATGGTTTATTCTTGTTGAATCATGATAGTACGGATACACACATTCATAACATTGATGCCAAAAGATGCAAAGACAATAATGATAGTACCTCTTTCTTGTGGCACTGCCGCTTAGGTCAAATTGCTGTAAACGCATGAAGAAGCTCCATGCTGATGGACTTTTGGAATCACTCGATTTTGAATCGCTTGATACATGCGAACCATGCCTCATGGGCAAGATGACGAAAACCCTGTTCTCCGGTACAATGGATCGGGCAAGTGACTTGTTGGAAATTATACATACTGATGTGTGCGGTCCGATGAGTGTTAAGGCGCGCGGTGGATATCATTATTTTCTTACCTTCACTGATGACTTAAGTAGATATGGGTATATTTACTCAATGAAACACAAGTCTGAAACGTTTGAAAAGTTCAAGCAATTTCAGAGTGAAGTAGAAAATCATCGTAACAAGAAGATAAAGTTTCTATGATCTGATCGTGGTGAAGAATATCTGAGTTATGAGTTTGGCATGCACTTGAGACAGTGTGGAATTGTTTCACAGCTTACGCCACCTGGAACACCACAGCGTAATGGTGTGTCCGAGCGTCATAATCGTAATCTATTGGACATGGTGCGATCTATGATGTCTCTCACTGATCTGCCACTATCGTTTTGGGGTTATGCATTAGAGACAAACGCATTCACGTTAAATAGGGCACCATAAAAGTCCGTTGAGACGACACCGTATGAATTATGGTTTGGCAAGAAACCTAAACTATCGTTTCTTAAAGTTTGGGGCTGCGACGCTTATGTGAAAAGGCTTCAACCTGATAAGCTCGAACCCAAAGCAGACAAATGCATCTTCATAGGATACCCTAAGGACACAGTTGGGTATACCTTCTATCTCAAATCCGAGGGAAAAGTGTTTGTTGCTAAAAGCGGGTCCTTTCTAGAGAAAGAGTTTCTCTCGAAAGAATTGAATGAGAGGAAAGTAGAACTTGATTAGGTTGATGAACCGTCACTTTAGTTGGATAGTAGCACGACACAGAAAAATGTTTCTACGGCGCCTACATCAAGTGAAGAGGAAGCTAAGATCAAGTTACTACCGAGCCTCATAGGTCGACAAGGACTCGCACCGCCCCCGATTGGTACGACAATCCTGTCTTGGAGGTCATGTTGTTAGACAACAGTGAACCTACGAGCTATGAAGAAGCGATGGTGGGCCCGGATTCCAACAAATGGCTAGAGGCCATGAAATCCGAGATAGGATCCATGTATGAGAACAAAGTGTGGACTTTGGAGGACTTACCATATGATCATAAGGCCATACAGAATAAATGGATCTTCAAGAAAAAGACGGACGCGGATGGTAATGTCACCGTCTATAAAGCTCGACTTGTTGCAAAAGGGTTTTCACAAATTCAAGGAGTTGACTACGATGAGACTTTCTCTCCCGTAGCGATGCTTAAGTCCGTCAGGATTATGTTAGCAATATCTACATTTTTCGATTATGAAATCTGGCAGATGGATGTCAAACCAGCGTTCCTTAATGGTTTCCTTAAGGAAGAGTTGTATATGATGCAATCAGAAGGTTTTGTCGATCCTAAAAATGCTGACAAAGTCTGCAAGCATCTCGGAGTTGGTATCTTCGCTTTGATGAGGTGATCAAAGCGTTTGGGTTCATGCAAGTTTATGGGGAAGCTTGTATTTACAAGAAAGTGAGTGGGAGCTCTATAGAGTTTCTAATATTATATGTGGATGACATATTGCTGATTGGAAACAATATAGAGCTTTTAGAAAGCGTGAAGGTATATTTGAACAAGAGTTTTTCAATGAAAGACCTCGGAGAAGCTGCTTACATATTAGGCATCAAGATCTATAAAGATAGATCGAGACGCTTAATAGGACTTTCTCAAAGATCATATCTTGATAAGGTTTTGAAGAAGTTCAAAATGAATCAGTCCAAGAAAGGGTTCTTGCCTGTCTTACAAGGTGTGAAGTTTAGTAAGACAGAGTGCCCGGCAACTACAGAGGATAGAGAAAACATGAGTGTCATCCCCTATGCTTCAGCCATAGGCTCTATCATGTATGCGATGATGTGCACAAGACGAGATGTCAGCCTCGCCATAAGTATGGCAGGGAGGTTTCAAAGTGATCCTGGAATGGAACACTGGACAGCGGTCAAGAATATCCTTAAGTACCTAAAAAGGACTAAGGAAATGTTTCTCGTTTATGGAGGTGATCAAGAGCTCGCCGTAAAGGGTTACGTCGATGCTAGCTTGGACACAGATCCGGATGACTCTAAGTCTCAAACCGAATACATATTTATTCTGAATGGTGGGGCGCTAATGTGGTGCAGATCCAAGCAAAGCATGGTAGCAGATTCTACATGTGAAGCGGAGTACATAGCTGCTTCGGAAGCAGCGAAGGAAGTTGTTTGGATGAAGCAGATCATGACGGATCTTGGAGTTGTGCCCAGTGCACTGGACCCAATGACCCTCTTCTGTGACAACACTGGCGCCATTGCTCTAGCCAAGGAGCCCAGGTTTCACAAAAGGACCAGACACATAAAGCGTCGTTTCAATTCCATCCTCGATTACATCAAGGAGGAGGACATAAATATTTGCAAAGTACATACGGATCTGAATGTTGCAGAACCGTTGACTAAACCTCTTCCACGGGCATAACATGATCAACACCAGAACTCTATGGGTGTTAGATTCATCACAATGTAAATCACATGGTGATCTGGACTAGATTATTTACTCTAGTGCAAGTGGGAGATTGTTGGAAATATGCCCTAGAGTCCATAATAAAGTGGTTATTATCATATTTATCCATTCTATAATTGTATTGATCGGAAACTCATATACATGTGTGGATACATAGACAACACTATGTCCCTAGTGAGCCTATACTAGACTAGCTCGTTAATCAGAGATGGTCAAGGTTTCCTGACCATAGACATGAGTTTACATCTGATAACGGGTCACGTCATTAGAAGAATGATGTGATGGACAAGACCCAACTGTAAGCATAGCATTTGATCGTGTTATTTTATTGCTACTGTTTTATCCATGTAAAGTATCTGTTCCTAAGACCATGAGATCATGCAACCCCCTGACGCCGGAGGAATGCCTTGTGTGTATCAAACGTCACAACGTAACTGGGTGACTATAAAGGTGCTCTACAGGTATCTTCGAGGGTGTCTGTTGGGTTGGCATGGATCGAGACTGGGATTTGTCACTCCGTATGACGGAGAGGTATCTCTGGGCCCACTCGGTAGTACAGCATCACAAGAAGCTTGCAAGCAATGTGACTAAGGAGTTAGTCATGGGATCTTTTATTATGGAACGAGTAAAGAGACTTGCTGGTAATGAGATTGAACTAGGTATGAAGATACCGAGGATCGAATCTCGGGCAAGTAACATACCAATGGACAAAGGGAACTGCATACGGGATTGATTGAATCCTTGACATTGTGGTTCGACCGATAAGGATCTTGGTAGAATATGTAGGAACCAATATGGGCATCCAGGTCCTGCTATTGGTTATTGGCCGTAGAGGTGTCTTGGTCATGTCTACATAGTTCTCGAACCCGCGGGATTTGCACACTTAACGTTCGGTGAAGATTTGGTATTGTTGAGTTATATATGTTGGTGACTGAAGGTTGTTCGGAGTCCCGGAAGAGATCCGGACGTCAGGAGGAGTTCTGGAATGGTCCGGAGGAAAATATTGATATATGGGAAGTTGGTATTCGAGTTCCGGAAAGGTTCCGGGGGTCAACCGGGTGGGTCCACCGGCCTCGGAGGGCCCCATGGGCTGTGAGGGGTGGCACACCAGCCCCTGGTGGGCTGGCTGCACCCTCCACCCTAAGGCACATGCGCCCAGGGCTGGCCCAAGGGTGGCCGCCGCCCCTTGCCTTGGGGGCCAAGGCTGCCCCCTTGGCCACCGCCCAAGACCCTAGGGGAAACCCTAGGGCTGGCCGCACCTCTCCCTCCCCCTATATATATATGAGAGGAGAGGGAGGGCAGCCGGATGACAATACACGGCGCAGCCCTCCCTCCCCCTATATATATATATATATGAGAGGAGAGGGAGGGCAGCCGGACGACAAGCCATGGCGCAACCCTCCCTCTCCCTTTAGATTGGTTTCTCCTCTAGTTCGTTGCGGTAGCGCTTGGCGAAGTCCTGCCGGGACAGCTCCACCACCACCGCCACCACGCCGTCGTGCTGCTGGAGAACTCATCTATCTCTCCATCCTCACTTGCTGTATCAAGAAGGTGGAGACATCATCGAGTTGTACATGTGCTGAACGCAGAGGTGCCGTCCGTTCGGCGCTAGATCGGGACGGATCGTGATTGGATCGCGGGACGAATTGTGATCGGATTGTGTCATGGTTTTATCACGGCAGATGTCCTAGTGCAAGGACTTAGGGGTGAAGCCATCGCTACGGCGGTTAACTCGAAGGGGTTGGTCGGGACAAAAGACACATGTTTACCCAGGTTCGGCCCCTCTTGAAGGAGGTAATAGCCTACGTCCTCCTTTGAGTTGTATTGATTGGGTATCGATTACGAGGGAGCGGATTCGCTTGACCTAGCTCTCAATTCAAGGTTTCGTGTCCTAAGACGCCGCAGGGACTCACCTTTATATAGGTAGGTCGAGGCCCTGGGCTTACAAGAGTCCGGTCCAGGTTATACTCCGTAACCGGGTTTATCTCTAAGTCGCCTTGCCTTATACGGCAAGTCTTCTCCGGGCGGCTTACGCCTCCGGGTTACTCATCATCTTCTAACTCTGGGCCTCCGTCCGGCCCGCCTGGCAAACCGCCTCCAGACTTGACTTGGTCTTCGGGCCTGTTCAAGGATTTATCACTGAGTCGCCAACAGCTTAACCCGGCCCCACCCGACGGGTTATATTGCGGGGTTATATCCCCAACATTAGGCCCCAGATTGATTTGAACTTGTTCATGTCAATCTTCAAGTCTTCTGTTTGGCGAGTCTCGTGTCTCCCTTACCTGTTTAATCAAAAGTAAATCTTCATGACCCGCCATATAATAATGGATGACGTCAGCTATGACAGATCCAGAAAAATCATTATGATGTCACAACGGATCTTTCGCATTAACCAGTCAATCCAAAAATCGAGGCGTTATCTCGGTCAATCATCATCATGTCGCCTCGATTCCCGCGTTGGACTGTTGCTGTTCTCACTTCTCCCCTCATAAATAGGCGCGGGGGGAGGGGGGAGGGACCCATTCTTTTCACTTCCCCCCACTGCCGCTTCTTCTTCCTCAAAACAACTCGCGTGACTGAAGCCCCGCTGCCATCGCCAGACTGTGCCGTCTTCCTCATTGAGGCTGCTGCATCAACCTGTTCTTGACCAGAGTTCACCGGCGCACGTCCGCACTCCTCTCATCCCCCCAGGTTCCGTCCTTCGGATTTCTCAGATCCGCATTAGGTCGTCAGAGTTTCTCAGAGTTCGTCGTTGTTTGTCAGAGTTTCATGCCATTGCCCGGAATAAGAATCATCTTTTGGCTTGGAAAGACTAGCACGACCGCACAGTACCTTGTTTAGTACATATTTTGCACTTGGATTAGATTGATTCTTCCGCAAATCCGCGCATTACCTGCTAGTTCTTTCCGTTGTTGTTTTTAGGGTTACCAATTTACCTCCTTTTATCTTCATCCGCAGATCCGTAATTGTAGCCGCAACTTGTGAAACTTGTTTGCCTGTAGTTGACGGCGGCTCACAATTTATCAGCGATCCACCGGATAGTATTATTTCCTTAGAACAACAATTGGCTTCACCATATAACGCTGTTAACTCGCCACAATTTTATGCCTTTTCACAGCTTTTAACCCGCCTCCATGGCTAAGACCCCCGCTTTCTATGACTGGGTAGGCTCTGGGGTCACTAAGGAATTACTTAACGATTTTGTAGTCATGGGGGTTTTGCCGGCTCAACAAGTCGTCAATTGGCGGGCCCCTGGTCCTGAGAAAACTCCCGTACCCAAAGAAGGGGAGGTGGTTGTCTTTACAGATCATCTTCTCCGTGGCTCCTCACCGTCCGGGTCAAAGTTCTTCCGGGACGCCTTGCATTTTTATAAACTTCACCCTCAAGATGTTGGTCCTAATTATGTCACCAATTTTTGCCAATTTCAAGTATTCTGTGAAGTTTATCTGCAAGAAGAACCCTTTGTTGATCTATTCAGATACTTCTTTTATATCAATCATCAGACTGAGATTGCCGATGGACCAAGCCTCGAGCTCGGAGGCGTTTCTATCCAAAGGCGAAGAGATGTATCTTTTCCTTCGGCTGTTCTCCCCAGTCATCCCAAAGATTGGAACCGCACTTGGTTCTATTGTAGAGACACGTCCCCGGCTGAAGAGAATCCACTACCGGGTTACCGTCCCTTCCGGCTCTGCACCACAACCGAGCTTCAAGACCGGTTATCTGCTTCAGAACGCGGTCAATATGCTCCCACTTTTTCAAAGATCAGGGCTTTATTAGATAATGGGCTAACTGACGTTGACTTGACCCGCTGCTGGGTTACCTGGAGAATTTTGCCGCTGAGCCGGCGTGATAGCTTAATGTATCAGTATACGGGCTAGGAGGATGACCCTCTGCGCTTCAACTAGACGCCCTTGACAGACAAAGACCTAAATTCCATTGTTAAATCATTGCTTGGAGAACCTCAGGAGGTTTGCAACAAGATTGGGTTAAACCCCTTCCATGTTCATAACCCAGCTCCACAGGTAGAAAATCTTGAAATAAACTATTTGTTTCATCCGAGTTTTGCACTTATATTCTTTTCTAATCTTTATGTAGGACAACTCTCCTTTCTGGAAGAAAAAACTCACTGCAGCTTCCAAAAAGAAAGCTAAAATGATTAAGACTCGTGCTCCGGGTCGTCCAAAGAAACCATCAGCCCAAGAACTGCTTGCATTAGATGACTCAGTGGTAGAACTTGACTCCCTTGGCCTTCTTTTTATGCAACTTATTGACGCTGATTCCTCTCAGGACAAAACGGAGACAAGTCACACCGGCGCCACTGAGGTAACTTACATCTCCTCCGACTCCGAACCCTTGCCGAAAGAAAAAGTACGGCGGGTCATCCGGAAAGTAAAATTTTCTCATCCTATTGCTCATTTGGACCCCCACTTTCTTTTAAAAAAGGAACAGCACGAATCTAGGCGTCAGACCCGTAGCACCGGCTCTGAAGATCTTGTGACTGGTTTACCCAACACTCCGTCTCCCCGGAAACGTCGCGCCGAGGTGCCTGACGGCTCAACTTTATTTCTTTCCCGTGCCAGTTTCATGCGAAACCCTTTAACCTTTTCCAATTCGTCTTACCAGGAAACACCTCCGTCTTCTGGCGATTCTACGGGCACCCAGCTACCTGCCTTCATTGCTAAACCTGGGTAAGGAGGTTACCTTGATTGATAGCAAACGATTTTTTTATCATGTGTTTATAAGATTGTCTACTCTTGTTATAGGGCCAAAGCGAAGGCTAGCAAGAAACACAGAGCAAGTGGTTCTTCCAAAATTCCCGAGGCCTCTGAGCCGGAGAAAGAGGTGTCGTAACTTCTTGAAGCCCCTATCCAAAGTTCCGACGACCCTACTACCCAACAGGATGATCCGCCTCTGCAGGCTGATGAAATTCTTTCTGAAGTCATGGACACGGATGCTGACCCGGTCCGCTAGCATGATTCATCTGTTCCAATTATCTTACCACCAATTGAGGAAAACCCTTCTGGGAAGAGCACTGATGACGTTGTCATCACAAAAACGGGTTATAAGCCCCCAGGCGCTTCCAACGTTCTGGCGAAGCAAAAGGAAGAGCTGCCTTCAGTGGAGGAAGGCAAGTTAAAGTTGGATCTGAAGGACTATGCTGCATTCAGTGCCAATGAATTGCACGCGGGTTATCTGAACCGCCTTCATACCAGCCGCGACATGGAAGCCGGCTTAGTAAGCATGATGAAGAAGAAATATGAGGTACGAATTCTACCTCCTTCCATTTTGTAGATATATACCAATGTAGCCCACAAGGGCTGGCTTATTCTTGAAAGGGATAAGTCGGGTCTTGCAATTTACCACTTCATAAAAATGCGCTCGTTGCCCCCAAGGGCCAGCTTAACTTTGTAAAAGATGAGTCGGGCCTTATAACTTGCCACTTCACAAAAGATGCACTCGTAGCCCCCAAGGGCCGGCTTAACTTTGTAGAAGATGAGCCGGGTCATAATATAATTTGAAAATAGCCTGCATTAGCCCCCAAGTGTCGAGTGCATTGCTTGCAATGTGCTTGGGACTTGAATAAAACAACTTTGCTTGAAAACTGATTCCCAACTGTACTCTTCAATCCTTTTACAGGAAGCATTAACTTTGAAAGAGTCGCATCTTGGCGATTTAAACAAAAGCGTAGAAACTCTGGAATCCCGGAGCACCAAGGTTGAGTCAAGGCTGAAATCCGCCTTGGAGGAAATAGTGCAGCTAAAGAGCAATTTTGCTGCTGAAAGATCTGCCCTTGAATCGGAAAAAGGTGCCCTACTGCAGCGTGCAGAGGACGCTGAGAAAAAACTTGAGCCGGTCACTAAGGAACTTGCCGGCTTAAAACAACAGATATCCCAGATGACAGCCGCGATGTTCGGTAAGTGCATCAACTTTATCTGTATATGAACTAACTCATGACTGAAAGAGACGGCGGCTTATACGGTATGGCGACTTAAAGATACTTTGCTGATTTAAGCTCTGGGTTGTGTAACAGGTGCCAGGAGCGCCATCCTCGGCCAAGACATGCTGGTGAAGCTAAAAGCTGTTTACGCCTTCACAGAGAAGTTATATGATGGGAGTTTGCAGACGCTTGTGGCTATATCCTTTGGCAGAAAACCTCCGCCAACCATCAAGGATGTGCTGGATCACTTATCAACTGTCCCCTCGCAGATAGAGGAGATAAAATTGTCAGCCGCCCGCGCAGGGGCCCTTACTGCCTTGAGTCGGGCCAAAGCATGGCAATCCGAGCGGGACCCGACAGATCTGGCTGGCGGGTATCCACAATATAACGACGATGGAACCGACTTCAGCGAAGCCGACTTTACCAGATGCGTAAAAGATATGAGGCATGTTGCATGCAAACTTGCGCAAGAGGCGAATCTGAAGAAGTACCAACCAGCTCATGATGACAACAATATTCGCATCAAGGCGCCTTCCCATGCCGTTATAGACTTAACTCCTCAAAGGTGTATGCATTACTTTGCCTCTGACATTGATCCTTCTCTTATTCTTAACGATGAAGCCACCTTCGAGGCATTAACCGGCATCGACTGGACTTCGGATAATCTTCAGATGGCAGACGATGAAGAGCCGGCACAGGATGATACGGCGCCTTCCACTTCTCAGCACCAGAGCGATATTGCTTCTGCTGATCATAACCCGGATTGTACTGTGGCCGGCTCAGAGTGATTTAACTCTGAAAAACACTTAGACAAAAATTTGAAGGGCCCAGCTGTGGCCTTGTAATAGCGTAGCTTTTGACCAACTATGACTTTTGCCATGCCTTCGTGTATGTTTCAGCCAGTTATATTCTGGCGGCTTAAACTGTTGTACTGTGATAATGCCTCTTCACACTCCAGGAAGGGTTAGTCAGCTGAAATCCAACAATTTCTTGGCTGGCGGCATATAGCTGCACTCCTGGGTGAGTTAATAACTCTGTGCCCCGTGGTCTTGGAAATATGGGGATAAGGCCCGCTTGGCGGGGTATGACAGCCATAAATGTTGACAAATGAGTCGCCATCCACAGATGAATAATCTGCCCATGAAAAAGGTCCTGAAAAAACAACAAACAGAAAATATATACGTGTATATCTTCAGTTGCTATAAGGCGGCTTGGAAGGCACAGCCCAAAAGAAATCAACCCTTTATATATTTTTTGAGAAAACTCAAGTTTTTTGCTTCAAAGAAACTAGGCATCAATGCCTATAATCCCGTAGGCCGGCTCTCACGTGGAATAAATCTGTCATTTTAACCTTTAACAAGTTCAGGGTCTTAAAAAAGATTGACTGTTAAGAGTATGAACGGGCCACATAATGGAAAGACTATAGCGAATAGGTGAGTTTGTCCTAGCTTTCTGTAAGCCGGCTCTCACGTGACATAAGCCGCCGTTTTAACTTTGACGAGTTCAGGGTCTTGAAAAGATTGACTGTCAAACGTTCGGCTGGTCACCTAGCGGAGTAGCAAGTTGCAAACAGGCAGGTTTAACTCAAATATGGCTTTTAAGCCAGTCAAGAGGGTATGAAAGCTAAACCCAGTGGGTTAGAAGCCCCCAAGTGACCTTATGAACGATCAACTCTTTTGCACAAAACTTGTTGCACGAGAACGGGAGAGGCCCCGAATTATGGGGATGCTAGCTTTATTATATTGAAAAAGGTATATACAATGACAGATGTATGTACATTGATGAGAGTCAATGACTCAAGTATAGTAAGGTCGGAGATGAGCAATATTCCACGTCCTGCTGGTCTCTTGTCCGGAAGTGCGTGACTTGTCGCTCTCCCCTATATCAATGAGGTAATATAACCCATTGTTGAGATTCCTGCTGACCACAAAAGGTCCTTCCCAAGGGGGAGATAACTTATGCATATCTGTCTGATCTTGAATCAAACGTAGCACTAAGTCGCCTTCTTGGAACGTCCAGGTCTTCACTCTGCGGCTATGATAGCGACGCAGATCTTGTTGATGAATCGCCGATCGTGCTGCCGCAAGATCCCGCTCTTCATCCAAAGCATCTAGTGCGTTCTGACATGCCGTCTCATTATCAGTTTCAACGTAAGCCGCCACCCTGGGTGAGTCATGACGGATATCACTGGGGAGAACAGCTTCTGCGCCATAAACCATGAAGAAAGGCGTGTAGCCTGTTGATCTGTTGGGGGTGGTTCTGATAATCCAAAGAACTGAAGGTAATTCCTCCACCCAACAACTCGGCGTCCGTTCCAAAGGAACCATAAGCCGAGGTTTTATCCCTCTCAAAATTTCCTGGTTAGCACATTATGCTTGACCGTTAGATTGCGGATGAGCCACGGAAGAAACATCGAGGCGGATGTGTTCGCTTTCGCAGAATTCTTTCATAGCCCCCTTTGACAGATTTGTACCATTGTCAGTAATAATACTGCGAGGGTAACCAAAACGAAAGATCAGCTTCTTGACAAACTGAACTGCCGTTGCTGCATCGCACTTGCTGACCGGCTCTGCCTCAACCCACTTGGTAAATTTATCCACCGCCACCTAGAGGTGGGTCTTCTTATCTTTAGACCTCTTAAACGGTCCAATCATATCAAGCCCCCAGACCGCAAATGGCCAGGTGATTGGAATCATCCACAACTCTTGAGCAGACACATGGGCTCGTCGTCCGAATTTCTGACACCCGCCACACTTGGTAACTATGTTCTCTGCATCTTTATGAGCCGTTAACCAGTAAAAACCATGCCGAAAAGCCTTGGCCACCAAAGATTTTGAGTCGGCGTGATGACCACAGTCACCGGCATGTATCTCGTGTAAGATTTCTTAGCCTTCCTCAGGAGAAACACAGCGTTGAAAAACACTAGTCACACTGTATCTATGTAACTCGCCATTGACAATAGTCATGGACTTGGACCGCCTCGTGACTTGCCGTGCCAACGTTTCATCCTCAGGTAGCTCGCCTCGGGCTAGATACACCAGATAAGGCAGCGTCCAATTGGGAATAGCATGGAGAGCCGCCACCAATTGTCCATCCGGATCAGGTATAGGAATGTCCTCCTCAGAAGGTAACTTCACCGATGGATTATGCATCACATCAAGGAACACATTAGGTGGTACCGGCTTACGCTGAGACCCAAGCCGGGACAGTGCGTCAGCCGCCTTTTTCTTCCGCCGATCAATGTGATCCACCTGATATCCATTGAAATGGCCAGCGACGATATCAACTGCCTGACGATAAGCCGCCATCCGAGGGTCCTTAGAATCCCACGTGCCTGACACTTGCTGAGCCACGAGGTCTGAGTCGCCTAGACACCTAACCCGGCTCAAATTCATCTCCTTAGCTACACGGAGTCCATGGAGCAAGGCTTCATATTCAGCTGCATTGTTGGTACAAGGAAACATTAGCCTTAACACATAGCGGAATTTATCACCTCGTGGGGAAGTTAGAACAACTCCAGCCCCTGAACCTTCCAACTGTCTGGATCCATCAAAGTGAATTGTCCAATATGTATTGTCTGGCTTCTCCTCAGGTGCTTGACACTCTGTCCAATCATTGATAAAATCCACTAGGGCCTAAGACTTGACAGCTGTTCGAGGCACATACCTCACATTAAGAGGCCCAAGCTCCAGTGCCCACTTAGCAATTCTGCCGGTGGCCTCTCTATTCTGAATGATATCTCCCAAAGGAGCAGAGCTGACCACTGTGATTGAATGTCCAAGGAAATAATGCTTCAACTTGCGATTCGCCATGAACACACCGAATACTAACTTCTGCCAATGCGGGTATCTCTGTTTGGATTCAGTCAAAACTTCACTGACATAATAGACTGGCCGCTGGACTGGGTATTCTTTACCTCTCTCCTTGCGCTCCACCACAACTGCCGCGCTGACAGATCTGTTATTAGCCGCCACGTATAGGAGCAACGACTCTTTGTCTGCGGGAGCACCCAAGACAGGCGGCTCAGCTAATTGCTTCTTAAATGCCTCCAACGCCTCACCAGCTGCGTCACTCCAAACGAAATTATCTGTTTTCTTCATCATCTGATATAAAGGAATGGCCTTCTCCCCCAGGCGGCTTATGAATCGGCTTAAGGCGGCAATACAACCCGCCAAGCGTTGAACATCATTGATACACGCCGGCTTAGAAAGTGAAGTGATAGCTTTGATTTTCTCTGGGCTAGCCTCAATGCCCCACTCTGAGACCAAGAATCCCAACAGTTTCCCTGCAGGCACGCCAAAAATGCACTTATCCGGGTTAAGCATCATCTTGTAAACCCGGAGGTTATCAAAAGTTTCTTTTAAATCAGCAAGCAGAGTCTCTTTCTTCCTTGACTTAACCACGATATCGTCCACATAAGCATGAACATTGCGTCCAATTTGAATATGAAGACAGTTCTGCACACAGCGCTGATAAGTCGCCTGCGCACTTGTAAGTCCAAAAGGCATGGGCACATAGCAGAAAGCTCCAAAAGGTGTGATGAAGGATGTCTTCTCTTGGTATTTAACTGCCATCTTGATATGATGATAACTCGAATAAGCATCCAGGAAACATAAATTCTCACAACCCGCCGTCGCGTCAATGATCTGGTCGATACGGGGGAGAGCAAATGGATCAACCGGACAAGCCTTGTTGAGGTCTGTGTAATCCACACACATACGCCACGTGCCGTTCTTCTTAAGGACAAGCACCGGGTTAGCCAGCCACTCCGGGTGAAAAACCTCCACGATAAACCCAGCTGCCAAGAGCCGAGCAACTTCTTCTCCTATAGCTTTACGTCGCTCCTCATTGAAACGCCGGAGGAATTGCTTGACCGGCTTAAACTTAGGATCCACATTAAGGTGATGCTCAGTGAATTCTCTCGGTACACCCGGCATGTCAGAAGGTTTCCATGCAAAGATTTCCCGATTCTCACGGATGAATTCGATGAGTGCGCTTTCCTATTTGGGGTCCATGTTAGTCCCTATAGTGAACTGCTTCGATGAGTCGCCAGGAACAAAATCCACTGTCGGGGGGATTACCCCCGGGTAGGCTCAAGGAGACGACTCAACATTTTAAAACATCGAGGGAGCCACCCCCGGTATGCCAAGCCCCACGAATCAACGAGACAAACGAAGAAGTGAAGACGAGACTGCGGCCCGGGCGGCTTGCTACTCCTGGCTGGCTCCTCCCGGCTGGCTCCTCCTGGCTGGCTCCTCCCGGCTGGCTCCTCCTGGCTGGCTCCTCCCGGTTGGCTCCTCCCGGCTGGCTCCTCCCGGCTGGCTCCTCCTGGCTGGCTCCTCCCGGCTGGCTCCTCCCGGCTGGCTCCTCCTGGCTGGCTCCTCCCGGCTGGCTCCTCCTGGCTGGCTCCTCCCGGCAGGCTCCTCCCGGCTGGCTCCTCCCGGCTGGCTCCTCCTGGCTGGCTCCTCCCGGCGGGCTCCTCCCGGCTGGCTCCTCCCGGCTGGCTCCTCCTGTCCGACTCCTCCTGGCCAGCTCCTCCTGGCCGGCTCGTCCTGGCCGGCTGCCGGCTGCGGCCCAACGAAGTCAGCTCCAGGCGTCCCGTCGGACACAAACTGACGACACTGTAGCTGACGGACTACAGAGCCTGCCGCACTATTGGCGAATAGTGCCCCGCTGTGCGCCCGTCACGCGTCACTTCACTGCACTCCAATAGTGACGCATTGTAGCCTGCATCATGAGTCATATCACATGTCACCCCCAATAGTGTAATTAGGCCATGTGGGCCACCCCTTGTCCCCCGGGCCTTCCTTTATAAGAGGCACCAGGGGAGCCTCCAAAAGGCAGAGACACTCACGGGAGGCCTCCCCTCATCCTCTCCCTCTCACTCATGCTCACGCATGCATACATACGAGGCCAAGGTAAGGAGCTCGGAGCTCCCTCTTCCTCCTCAGACACAGCTCCAGGAGCAACCCCGTACTACATATACACCTCAAATATAGACATGCAGGAGTAGGGGTATTATCTCTCCGGAGAGCCCCGAACCTGGGTAAACCACTGCGTGCTATCCGCATACCCGTCCCGGACCTCCACTGCAGCCTTGCTCTCACCTCTCAAGCCATCCCATGGCATATGCCGTCTCGGGGCCCCTCCCGGTGAGAAAATGACGAGAGTTGGCGGCCACCGTGGGGCAAGCTGCTGCTGGAACCACGGTTCGGGCGGGACCCTCTTCGTCGCCGCTGCGGCGGCCGCCGTCTCTCTGGCGACGCTCGGGACCCTCTTCGTCGCCCCTGCGCCGGTCGCGTCCTCGCCACCGGCCTCGGCGTCGTCCGTCTCCACCATCGAATCCACGATGCCGCTGCCACGGGCGCCGCGGCTCAGGACAGAGCAGCAGGGGCTGTTGCTGCGTGTGTCCGTCCTCGCCGCTGCGGGTCGCCCTGCTCCTCCCCGCGCTGCTCCCGTTCCCACGGCCGGCCGGCCGACCTCCTCGTCACCAGCAACGCCGCGCCGCTCGGGCCCCCAGCGCGTCCGCGCTCACCTGCTCCACCTCCGGCCGCCCGCGCGACTTCGTGCGCCGGCCCTCTGCCCCGACTGCTTCGCTGCGGGGCGCCTGCTCCACCCGCGCGTGCCGCTGCCGCCTCGCATCACCGCCCTCGTCTCCCCCATCGACGGGAGCAACGGCTGCGGCGGCCACTTCTCCCTACAGCCACGACAAAAATTCCCATGGCCAGGCCGGCCACCCATTTGCACCACCGCACTACGCGCCTGGTCGCGCGCCGGCCCGCCTTGCGCTCCACTCGCCTCCGCCGCGCTCACTCTCCCCCGCTCCACCACACTTCTCCAGCTCCCTGCCGTGGTGGTAACGACCGCGAGCCCGCCTCCGCTTCTCGTCGTGCCCGACGCCGGGCAGGGGCTTCGCCAGCTCTCCCGGGTCCTCACCTTCCTCAAGCCCCACGAGCTGGCGTCGGAGGCTCCGCTCCTCTGGCGTCGGAGGCTCCGCTCCTCTGCGCTCGAGCTCCTCCGCCCCGCACGAGTTCTCCTGCGCACCTTAGCTCCGCCTTCGCCCACGCCCGAGGGGAGCTGGGGGCGCCTGAGCTCGACCCCCGTGCCGCTGGCTTCCCCTTCGCTCGCGCGTCGGGCCTCTCTCCCGCCCCGCACGCGCGCTCGCCCATGCGACCGCGCGCCTCCCCTCCGATCGGCCCCGACCGCGCTACCGCGTCGCACGCACGCGTCGGGCCGCCCCCGCGCGCCAGCTGACGGCTCCCCCTGCGACATCGGCGCGCCGCGCCTCCGCCGCGCCCCTCCGCGGCCGGCCCCGCGCGCCTCAGTGCCGACTGGCCTGCTCCCGCCCATACGCCGGCTGACCGGCTCGCATCCCCGCTCCTGCCCACGGCCGCCTGCTACGTGCCGGCTCGCCTGCGCCCTCGCACGCAGTCTCGCCGCCCGCACCGGCTGCTGCCTGGCTCCGCCCGCCGGCCTCCCGCGCCGTCTCGCGCGCCCGCGCCGGCTGCTGCCCAGCTCGTCCGCCCTGCGGACCTCCCACGTCCCGGCCGCCGGCTCACCCGCGCCCTCGTGCGCCGTCTCGCCGCCCGCACCGGCTGCTGCCTGGCTCCGCCCGCCGGCCTCCCACGTCCTGGCCGCCGGCTCGCCCGCGCCTGCGGCGCCCGGCCGCGCCGGCCTTCTCCGTGCCGGCTCCTGCGCCCTGCCGGCTGGCCGCCTTGCCGCCCGTTCCTCCCACGCGTGCCGGCCCGCCTCCCAGCGCCGGTCCCTGCTCCACTCAGCCGCGCCGGCTGCGCGCCAGGGCTTCTGCGCCGCCTCGCCGTGCCTGCCTCCGCGCTCCGGCTCGGCCCTGCCTAAAGCCCGGCCAGCTCCCCCCCGCGCGCGTGGGCGGGTTCCCTGTGATGCCCCTGTGGCCTCCGTGTGGCCGGCTGGAGAAAAAAGAGAGACATGGGGCCGACTAAAAAAAAAAGTGAGCCCGCATTCGCTCAGCCGGCTGGCCCACCCGTCTGCTTCGCCGCGTGGCCGGTTGGCCTGCCTGCCTACCTCGGCACCGGTCGCCTGAATGGCATGACCATCGACCGCTGGAGGCTCAATGGCTACACCCAGCGGGTGCGCCGGCACGCCGGCGCGCTCCGCTCGCAGAAGGCCGCACCGATCGTCATCGACAACGACCGCTTCAACAGCCGCCTCGCCGGATCGGCCCGGTCCCCACCTGTCCACGTCATCGTCTGACCTGCCCGCCTGCCTCGACACCGGCCCGGCCAGCCGACCGCTCCGACGCCCGGCCGGTGGGCCCAGCCGGCATGCGCACCCTTCGACCATCCTGGGCTCGACGGCCGCACCCGGCGAGTACCCCGGTACGCCGACGCGTCCCGCGCCGCCTGCAAGCCGTGCCGGCTATCTTCGACAGCACCTACCTCGCCTACGCGAAAATCAATGTGAGGTCCCGATCGCCCATCCTCATGCCACTCACAAACAGCGGATACCCCGAGCGTCCCTCGGAGGCAATCTCCGCATCTATTTCGGCAACTTTACTGTTCGCCCCGGTGCCGGCTTGTCTCGCTCGGGGCCGGCCGCTTGGCCCGACACGTTCGTTCCCACGAGACGATTTAGTAGCGTGTACGGTACCGAAGGCCCACTCTTTGTCTCAGCTACAGCTCGCACCGTGACTGTCCGGCTAGCAAGAGCACAAGCTGGAGGTCACCCCATGCGAAAAACGTCCCGGGAGAAAACGGCTTGGGCGATCATGTCGTTACATTTATGAGCATCTTCTCGGTCGAGTCTGCTCCCAGAGTCCGAGTACTGTACGCTCCTCTCCGCGGCCCACTCTTCGCCTCAGCTACAGACCGGCTCCCGGCTGTCCGGCTGGCAAGAGCAAAAGCCAAAGAGCGGAGAGCACATGAAAAAGATTGAAGGGGGCTCGGACGAAACCGAGTCGGCACCCTTTGCACAAAGCTTGCACTACCAAAACTAAATATTTGACACACCTGCATCGACTAAACTTGTCTTTTGCGCGATCGTTTCCATGAGGAACCTCCTCGCTCAGAGGCTCGGAGACTACTCCCAGCAGGGCTCCGCGCCCATTAGCCGGCGGACCTCGCGTCCGTCCTCGGCAGCACCCCGCGCCCATCAGCCGGCGGACACCACGTCCGCCCTCGGCAGCGCCTCGCGCTCATCAGCCGGCGGACCCCGCGTCCGCCCTCGGCAGCGCCTCGCGCTCATCAGCCGGCGGACCCCGCGTCCGCCCTCGGCAGCGCCTCGCGCTCATCAGCCGGCGGACCCCGCGTCCGCGCCCGGCAGGGCTCCGCGCCCATTAGCCGGCGGACCCCGCGTCCGCCCTCGGCGGCGCCCCGCGCTCATCAGCCGGCGGACCCCGCGTCCGCGCCCGGCGGCGCCTCGCGCTCATCAGCCGGCAGACCCCGCGTCCGCCCTCGGCAGTGCCTCGCGCTCTTCAGCCGACGGACCCCGCGTCCGCCCTCGGCAGCGCCTCGCGCTCATCAGCCGGCGGACACCGCATCCGCCCTCGGCAGCACCTCGTGCCCAGCAGCCGGCGGGCCCCGCGTCCGCCTCCGGCCGGGCTCCGCGCCCATCAGCCGGCGGACCCTGCGTCCGCCCCCGGCTGGGCTCCCCGCCCATCAGCCAGCAGACCCCGCGTCCGCGCCCGACATCCCTGACGCCACCGTCTGCTTCTGCAACAGCAAAGACCCTCCGCCCGACTCTTCGAGTCGCCCGGAGGCTTGGAGGCTACACCCAGCGGGTGCGCTGGCGCGCCCCCACTGGAAACAGCCAGCCAGTGGACTCCACGTCCGCGCCAGGCAGGGCCCCGCGCCCGTCAGTTGGCGGACTCCGCGTCCACGCCCAATGTCCTCGACGCCGCCGTCTGCTTCTGCAACAGCAAAGACCCTCCGCCCGACTCTTTGAGTCGCCCGAAGGCTCGGAGGCTACACCCAGCGGGTGCACTAGCGCGCCCCCGCTGGAAACAGCCAGCCAGTGGACTCCGCGTCCGCGCCAGGCAGGGCCCCGCGCCCGTCAGTTGGCGGACTCCGCGTCCACGTCCGAAGTCCTCGACGCCGCCGTCTATTTCAGCAACAGCAAAGACCCTCCGCCCGACTCTTCGAGTTGCCCGGAGGCTCGGAGGCTACACCCAGCGGGTGCGCTGGCGCGCCCGCGCTGGAAGCAAGCCGCGTCGTCCCCGACCCGCAATCGACCGTCATCAACAACTTCTGCAACAACAACCCCAGCGGCAAAAACCCTCCGCCCGACTCTCCAAGTCGCCCGGAGGCTCGGAGGCTACTGTCGGGGGGATTACCCCCGGGTAGGCTCAAGGAGACGACTCAACATTTTAAAACATCGGGGGAGCCACCCCCGGTATGCCAAGCCCCACGAATCAACGAGACAAACGAAGAAGTGAAGACGAGACTGCGGCCCGGGCGGCTGGCTACTCCTGGCTGGCTCCTCCCAGATGGCTCCTCCCGGCTGGCTCCTCCTGGTTGGCTCCTCCTGGCTGGCTCCTCCTGGCTGGCTCCTCCCGGCTGGCTCCTCCTGGCTGGCTCCTCCCGGCTGGCTCCTCCTGGCTGGCTCCTCCCGGCTGGCTCCTCCTATCTGGCTCCTCTCGGCTGGCTCCTCCCGGCTGGCTCCTCCCGGCCGGCTCCTCCTGTCCGGCTCCTCCTGGCCGGCTGCCGGCTGCGGCCCGACGAAGTCAGCTCCAGGCATCCCGTCGGACACGAGCTGATGACACTGTAGCTAACGGACTGCAGAGCCTGCCGCACTATTGGCAAATAGTGCCCCGCTGTGCACCCGTCACGCGTCACTTCACTGCGCTCCAATAGTGACGCACTGTAGCCTGCATCATGAGTCATATCACATGTCACCCCCAATAGTGTAATTAGGCCATGTGGGCCACCCCTTGTCCCCTGGGCCTCCCTTTATAAGAGGCACCAGGGGAGCCTCCAAAAGGCAGAGACACTCACGGGAGGCCTCCCCTCATCCTCTCCCTCTCACTCATGCTCATGCATGCATACATACGAGGCCAAGGTAAGGAGCTCAGAGCTCCCTCTTCCTCCTCAGACACAGCTCCAGGAGCAACCCTGTACTACATATACACCTCAAATATAGACATGCAGGAGTAGGGGTATTATCTCTCCGGAGAGGCCCGAACCTGGGTAAACCACCGCGTGCTATCCGCATACCCGTCCCGGACCTCCACTGCAGCCTTGCTCTCACCTCTCAAGCCATCCCATGGCATCTGCCGTCTCGGGGCCCCCCCGGTGAGAAAACGACGACATCCACCAACTTGGTATCTTCGGCCACAAACTTCAGGGGCGGCTCAGACTCCGTGCTGGACTTTTCAACGGGGTCATATCAGCCGGGTCAACATTATCTGTATAGAACTTGAGCTCTGCCTCCGCACAACTTGTCTCCGCGTATGCAGCATCACCTTCCTCACACTCAAGAGCAATTTTCCGATCACCGTGCACCATGATCGTCCCTTTCAGACCCGGCATCTTGAGCTGCAAGTAAACATAACGGGGCCAGGCATAAATTTAGCAAAAGCCGGTCGTCCAAACAAGGCATGATATGGGATATTGATTTTGACTACTTCAAACCACAAGGTTTCTACCCTGTAATTGTAGTCCTCACCAAACGCCACCTCGAGGGCAGTTTTCCCTACTGGATAAGCGGACTTGCCCGGCACTACGTCGTGGAATATTGTAGATGACAGCTTGAGATTCTTGTCATTCAGCTCCATCCGGCGAAAGGTGTCATAGTACAAGATGTTGATGCTGTTGCCGCCATCCATCAGTACCTTTGTGAATTTATAGCCTCCTACCCGAGGGGCCACCACAAGCGCCAAGTGTCCCGGGTTATCAATCCGTGGGTGGCGATCCTCCCTGCTCCATGATATCGTGTACTCTGACTACTTCAAATACTGTGGAAGAGCCAGCGTTACGGCGTGAACCGCCCTCTTGCGCACCTTCTGATCTCGTTTGTCCAGACTTGTCGTGAAGACATGATATTGGCCTCCATTAAGCTGCTTTGGGTTACTCTGATACCCTGGCTGGTTGTTTTGCTGCTGACCACCATTGTCGGACTGTTGGTTATGACCTCCATGGTTGCCTTGACCCTGATATCCAGAATTTGAGCCGCCTACACCAAAACCTGACCCATGAGAGCCGGACCCTGACCCGCCAGGCGGTCCATTGCCGTTACCATGATGCTGGTTAAGGCTGTAATTCTGGAACTCTCGCATGATATAGCAATCCTTCCAAGCATGAGTGGACGATTTGTTGGGAAGACTGTGCTTTGGGCAGGGCTCGTTAAGCATTGCCTCCATGTTGAAGGGAGTTTTGACCTTGCCAAAAGGCGGCTTACCATTGCCCTTAGCGCGGTTATTCCCGGTGTTGGTATTGGCTACCAGATCTGACCCGCCATCTGGGTGTTTCCGTTTGCCACCATTGCCCGTGTTGTTGTTTCCTGCCCCATTCTGCTGCCGACCCTTGCCGTTGCCGCTCTTCTTACTCTTGGCAGACTTTTCATCATCAGAGCCGGGATCCTTCGTGTTATCCGAATCTGCATATTTGGTGAAGGCCGCCATGAGCTCACCCATATCCTGGCAAGAACGGTTGAACCGTCCAAGCTTTTGCTTAAGGGGCACAAAGTGACAGTTCTTCTCTAGAATCAGGACCTCCTGAGCCGCCGAGATATTATCAGACGAGTGGATAATGGTTGAAACCCGCCGGACCCAATGATGGGCCGACTCATCCTCCTGTTGCACGCAATGATCTAAGTCAACAATCGTCATAGGAGGCTTGCATGTCCCTTGGAAATTCTTGATAAATCGTGCTTTCAACTCGGCCCAGGAGTTAATGGTATTGGGGGGCAAACCCTTTAACCATGTACGAGCCAGTCCTTCTAACATCATGATGAAGTACTTTGCACAGACTGCGTCGCTAACGTCCAACATCTCCATGGCTAGCTCATAACTTTCGATCCAGGCCTCCGGGGGTAGATCAGCCGTGTAGTTAGGCACTTTGCGCGGACCCTTAAAATCTTTAGGCAGACGCTCGTTCTGTAGAGCCGGTGCTAGACACGGTACTCCAACAGCCCTGGAAGTGACTCCGGCTCCCATCGAAGTTGAAGGGGTTGCTGGGGGCGGTTCTTGGTAAGCTGCCGCGGCCGCCGCCGCCCGCCGAGCTCTGGCATTATCCATAGTTGCCTGGGCATTAACAGCGGGTGGGTCATCACAGGGCGGGTTGCGCTGCCGCTCATTGCTGGAGACTGCCGACGACTCCATGCGCTGGCTGTAACTGCGGCTCGGAAGGGGGGTTGAATGCACACGACTTCGGCTGTAAGTAAATTTCTCCTGTTGAGCCACCGCTGTTTGCAAGAGCTCGATGGCATTCCACGCCTCCGCGGCGAAGGGCATTCCTTCGGCGAGGGGAAGTGCATTGAGTCTGGTTGCTGCTGCCACCATGTTATCCACCGGGTTGGAATAATGACCGGGTGGTATTAGGAAATGTGGCAGCTCGGTTTGATTTCTACGGGGCGGGTCTGGCTGCCGAGGCTGAGTCGCCGCCCTGTTACCAGGCACATCCATGGCCCGGGTTATGGCCAACGGGGCATTTAGCCCCGCCCCTGGAGTGTTGAAGAGATTCCTGGGCTCATACTGCGAGGGCAGGCGGGTTTGATACCTCATCCGGAGGACCGCCTCTGAAGCATATTGATCTAGGTTTAAACGAAAAGCCTCCGCCTTCAGACGCTCCGACTCAGCATCCATCTGGAGTTTCATGGCGTTGATGTCCTCTTGGGTCTTAGCCATCTGCTCCTTTAGCCGGACAATCTTCGCATTGCGCTCCGTTTGATTTTCGGCCGTAACTTCAGTTGCTAGCAAAGTCGTCAACTCGTTCATCAGATCCAGCAAAACTTGAGCCGGCGGCCTAGCTGACCCGGACCCTGACGGGGCGCCCCCTGCTGCCGCTCCAGCCGTTGTGCTATTGAGAGTCGGCCCCGTGCTTGCCATGAAGATGGCGGCTCGGTTTGGCGGCTCGTAGGGCTCCGGAATACTGTCACCATCGGCATAGCCCCCAAGTCCGCCGTCATAAAGCTGGTAAATTGATTCCGTCTCTCCGCTCGAAGACTCGTCCTCTGAGTAGACGAGGGTTTCTCTTGATGCAGAATCTTCCACGCCCTGCATGAAACCGACGAAAACGTGCTTCCGACCGGGTTGAATCCGGGAGGGTTGCGTGCGCCGGGCCGACTCAACAAGGTTGGTGCAGATGTCCGGCCCAGGCACAGATCCGCCGATCTTTCAGATGAATACATGAATTCCGCCGAAGGGGACCCGGTACCCGTACTCGATTGAGTCGGCCTCAGGGCCCCACCCGGCATCGTCGATGTAGAGCTTGCCGCGGCGACTCTTAGTCATCCTGCCGACGGCGTATCCCTCGATCCCTGGGAGAGAGCCCTTCGATAACTCCAAACCACCGCGCATCTGCCCCACGGTGGGCGCCAACTGTCGTGGTTTTATCACGGCAGATGTCCTAGTGCAAGGACTTAGGGGTGAAGCCATTGCTACGGCGGTTAACTCGAAGGGGTTGGTCGGGACGAAAGACACATGGTTTACCCAGGTTCGGCCCCTCTCGAAGGAGGTAATAGCCTACGTCCTGCTTTGAGTTGTATTGATTGGGTATCGATTACGAGGGAGCGGATTCGCTTGACCTAGCTCTCGATTCAAGGTTTCGTGTCCTAAGACGCCGCAGGGACTCGCCTTTATATAGGTAGGTCGAGGCCCTGGGCTTACAAGATTCCGGTCCGAGTTATACTCCGTAACCGGGTTTATCTCTAAGTCGCCTTGCTTTATACGGCAAGTCTTCTCCGGGCGGCTTACGCCTCCGGGTTACTCATCATCTTCTAACTCTGGGCCTCCGTCCGGCCCGCCTGGCAAACCGCCTCCAGGCTTGACTTGGTCTTCGGGCCTGCTCAAGGCTTTATCACTGAGTCGCCAACAGCTTAACCCGGCCCCACCTGGCGGGTTATTTTGCGGGGTTATATCCCCAACAGATTGCCAAGACGTTCGACTACATCAACCGCGTTTTTTAACGCTTCCCGCTTAGCGATCTACAAGGGTATGTGGATCTACTCCCTCTCGTAGCTATGCATCTCCATAGATAGATGTTGGGTGATCGTACGAATTTTTTTGTTTCCCATGCAACGTTCCCCAACAAAACTTAATGCTGGCGTTCACGAACATTGAACGCCAGCACTACATAATATAGCTATGGCGTGTTAGGAAATCTGACGCCAGCAATATATTCTGACTGGTCAGCTCAGTAGGGCCCACATTTTGGTGGTGTTCCACTTTATATCCATGCCAGCACTAACTGCACAACGCTGGTGTACCAATTCGTCCAACGTCATCGCTATTTGAAAAAAATAGTGCTGGCGTTGCGCCAAATTGGTGTGCCACCAACATAAGTTGTGGCTAGCCATTTCTCTACTAGTGATTGCCTTGGGTTCTATTGCTTGTTTCTCCTGTCCCGGGTTGGCCTTAGGACTTACTTCAGCTCTTTCTACTCTCTTACCGCTATGATCATCTGTCACCATGACATCCGCAGTTGAGCATGGGTTTTCGTGCTGGTAGGATTCATTCCCAAACGCTTCTTTCCCAACGGTTGCCTGCTCGGTCACTTCTTCTAACTCCATGGCGCCCTCGACCCCCACCAGGGCCGCGGCCAGCCCGTATCGTCCATGAAGCTCGAAGGTCCTTATGCACTAATGCAAATTTAGGATGGATCCCATCGCCATGCTCTTTAAACACATGGCCCAAATGTCCACAAACAGCACACCAATCAGGGAGGCGCTCATACTTGACCCTATAGATTTGCCCCTCCCTGTTTCTGATTAGGGACACCACATTCTTTAGAGGATTGTGGACATTGATCTTTACCCAAACACGGTAAAAATTGCATGTGAAATCATGAGAAGCCTGCTCTACATGTAGCACTTCTACAACTTTTGCAGCTAAGGAAGGAATAGATGAGCATATAACTCTGGGACGTCATGCATCTGAATCCAAATATCGAGTGTGTCTAGCTTGACCTTGGAAGGCTAGGACACAGCATCATACGGGGTAATAATGACAGTGTGCCTCTGAAGTTCCAGGGTCCCTCTTGCATAACTCTTTCCCAATCACCCAAGCAATTCAATTGCAAAGTGTACAGATTTCCTTCCAGCGGCTTGAAGTTTACCGGCTGTGCAAGATCCCATGCAGCTTGCATATTCCTGAAAAACCATCCCTGACTGTAGTCCTTGTCGATATGCACCCGTGCCACTGCCATCCATCTAGCGGCGTACTTAGGCACGGCGGCTTCATTAACCACCACGTCGTCCATGTCATCCTCTTGGAGGCCGAGCTCCAATATCAATTGCTCAATCTCCGTGTGGACCAAGAGCCGCCAGCCGCAGCCCACTTGCCACCAACTTCCGCAGTTATCTTCTACCTCTTACCTGATCTTGAAAGCACCGGGTATGACAGGAGGAACCCTAGTCTGAGCCGCTGTTGCAAGGAGAAGATCCCCTGGAACCGATCGGTGGGAGGGAGGAAGTTCAATCTCAACGGCGGCTAAGATCGCCGCCGAGAGAAGAAAATCCTAACTAGAGGGAAAACCACTTAGGGAAAAAGCTATAAGTAGCACTAATAACCACAACAAGGCGGCTTGGTACCCACTAGTGATGGCTTACAACAGAAACAGACACCACTAAGGGGCCCACTACGAGTCCCGGAAGTGGTTTTTTTAGGCAAAGTCCCGGAAGTGGTGATATTGTTACCAGTGACAACATAAACTGCTGATGGGTGGGACTTAAAGCCCATCATGGATTGCCAAATTTCTTCTTATATTCAGGCTTATAAATACGGCAATGGTGATTATGGCCCAAAAAGGCCCAATTTTACTTGCCCAAAGAGCCCCTCCTTTCCGCAAATATAATTTTCCGGAGCAAAATTATATACCTAACACTTTCCTCCCCCCATCTCTCATATATTTCGATCGAGCCACCCTCCTTCCAAACTGCTCCCGATCTAGCCTCTGTTGCTCCTCATGATTCTTCCCCACCCTATCTGGTCATCATGTCCCTCTCCTTCCGCTCCCTCTGTAGACGAATCCATCCCGTTTTCGCACCATCCTCTATGTTGAGCCACCTTTCCGTCTCCGCCTCTTTCACCACCCTCTCATCATAGGCAGGACCATGTGGGATCCGTCCTACGGTCCAGTCGACCTCCAAGTTCGCCGTCAGCGCCCCCCCCCCCCCCCCCCCGGCCTCTGCTTGCTGGAGGCTGGAGGCTGGAGCTCGCTCTCTCATGTCCTCGTCAACACTGGAGTGCTGCTACCCAAATGTGTTGGCTTTGCCACGACTCCAACGTCCCTTAGTGAATATGCCATCTACTAACTGGAGCCCTGACGGGTGTAGACACGTTAATTGTGTGGGTTTTAGGACGGTAGGTACAACGTTTTTTTGTCCCATGGAGCACCATTTTTTTATTAAAAGCCGTCTTTCACACTTTTCCAATTTTGGGTAGATGTGATTTTTGCCAAGCTTCAGAGCGCTCTAGCAAAGTCGTCAATTGTTAATTAGCACATGCTAATGAACAAACAGTCATTAGCTAAGGGGTGTGTCCAATCTCGAACAGTCATGTCTCTTCTCTCTGTTGCCAATAGGCACCTGTTCTGGAGGGATGACTCCGAACAGACACCTCTTCTTTTCACCTCTTCCATATGTATATATACTTGAGAATCAATAGAAATCATGACTAATTATCCATTCACTTTCATTCAATCTCGTTTTACTCTAACACGTTATCAGCACGCCTCTGCCATTAGGCCACACAACGAGCGAAAAGGAATAGACGAACGACAAAAGAGGAAACAACGACGCCAGGCTCATCCCAACGGCAAGACCGCGGTGCGTGGCTGTGGCAACGACGCCATCCGGCGCCGAGGACGCGACGGCCCCCGGCCTCGTTGGTGCTCCTCCCGGCGGTCCAGAGGCCATCGCACGGCGGTTCCTCCTGACGCGGATGGCTACGTCACGGTTCACGGCGGCGACCAACACCGGCAGCCGCGGCCACCCCATAGCATCCAACGCGCAACACGAAGACTCAATCGTAGCGTGACGGTGGGGCCTTGCCCTTCCGTCCGGCAGCATGGCCGGCAGCGGCGCAACGGCCCGAGGTCGCGGCCCTCCACGGGGAGACAACGCAGTGCCCCAGGCGGCGTCCATCGGACAGCAACGGCCAACAGCCCGCGCAGCACGACGACCTTCAATCGGCAACGCGACCGCCCTTCCTAATTCTACAAAATGGAGATGTATTCTGTGCAACGCCTAAGAGCATCTTCAGCCACGACTTGCAAATTCGGCCCCTCAAACGCCCGCGGACACGCCCGGTCCGGGCGTGTCTGTTTTGAACCCCTATTTTTTCATCCGTGCAGCTGCATCTCTCATATTTTTCCTCATATGTCCGGTCACTTGCACGTGATTGGTGGAGAAGAAGAGAGAGAAAGAAAAGAATGAATAAAGAAAGAGAAAAGGTGGTCCGGGGTGGGGTCGCGTTCTACGTGGCGGACTGACCGGGCGTGCCCGGGCGCGTCTGCGACCCCTCATATCGTCCTCATATTTGAGACGGATATGAGGGGTGCCGGTCAGTCCGGGCGTTTGAGATGGATATGAGGGGTCTATCTGGATCGCTTTTTCGTGACCGGTCAGTGACCGGGCGGGCTGCCCGGACGTATGAAAAGAGTATGAGGGTCCGGCTGTAGATGCTCTAACCAAGCGAATCATTCGTTCGTGGGTGCACAGAGAAAGACAAGAGCATCTTATCTCTTCGGTCATTTGACGTTTTACCACTTCTAGTTACCCTTATTAGCATATAAGTTCTGTAACTAGCATATAGGCCAAGAAGTTCACTTGATTTTATACAGTTAAATCAACCTCTTCTATTTTGTACTGCATCCTTGCAAGCCATCAGGCTTAGTAGTAGTACTACTTCAACAGAAGCCATCAGGCATGTTATTTGAAGCCAACAGAAGCCATCAGTTCTGTAACTAGCATATAGGCCACCAAGTTCTCTTGTTGAAGCCTATGTTATTAGATGCATCGACCATTCCATCCGGAATGGACCCCAAGATACTAGCATTCTTTATGATAAGTGCAACAACTATGTTTTGCAATTGAATTTTTTTTCTCTTGCAAATATTGACGTAATTTCAAAACAAGGATTACGAAGTGTCATACTTAATATGACTAGACAAAATTGTATTTGTGAATCACAAGGAATTGGTGGCATCTACTGCACCATTTGCAGATTATCCACCCCTATTGTGAGGTCTACATCTTGTCACTAACAAGATGACTACCTTCAAAGTGCTCTTACAAATATTAATATGTGACTACCTCAAGATATCATAAGGTAATACTGGCATCTACTGCAAAATTTTATAGACTATCCAATATTACTGCAAGGTCTACATCATGTCACTCTGATAGACGATTACCTTCAAAGTGATTTCATACATTTAGCATAACATAAGGTAATAGAATTACAAACATCTACTGACAAAATTAAGACTATGATTTCTATTACTGCGAGATCTACACCATATTGGTGATTATTTTCAAAGTGTTATCCTATATCAATTGAGTTCTACACATAATGGTTAGAAAATCATCAACTATTCTAAAAAAAATGCTCCTCTGAAGCAATTTATTGTTGTTCACTAAAATGATTTACTCTCATAGTAAATATTGTTCTTGCACAGTTTGGTTGAATATGTCATAGGAAACTACGGAAATATTTGCATATACCTGCGATTACCTTCTATTATATTGGTAAAATACATGGCAATGGAGCCTACGTCAATATTTCTAATTATAGTGTCGTCCATCCATCAAGATGGATCCCATAATTTATGGCAACGATTGAGTGTCTCAACACATTCGCAAGGTCCACATCACATTGTGGTTATACTTTCATACTAACTAACCAGTGTTAAACATGCAAAGTCTATAAGTTTTGGCACTGACTCTAAAGTCACACAGTTCCTCAAGAATGAAGTCCAAAACATTAGCAATAATTTCATCACATGCGTTGTATTGAAGGATACACCAGGTTCACCAAGGATCACCTTGGCCATGATTGTTCTCAAACAAATAATTTATTCATAGATGCCACTTACTCCTAGAAGTAAATTAAATAAATGCATTACCATTTTCATGCAAAACATGGCTGACATTTCCAAATACACTAAATGCATGATTTGGTGGGAGTATTTATTTTAAGAGGATTCATGACATCAATCATTATATCCACATGTGGCATTGTTGCCACTATAACTCCACCTTCGGGAAAATGTGCCATGGCTATTCTCTTAATAGCTAAGATGTGCATATGCATTTTATATATCACCAACTTCACTTAGTTCTCAAATTAAGTACATAATAGCTAGATGGATATTTATTTATCCTTGAATAATTCCCTTAAGAGTAATATCCTCCCATGAGCACATAGCGGATGACCACCATTCAGTTTTCAAGACCACAAGTCTATCACGGCTCACAATTCTGTCACTTTAATCAACTTCAAGTTGAGATCCAATGATCAAATATTATAATATGTAGATTCGTTGAAAATCCCTTAATACACTTTACATCCTCTTATGATGGTACTACCATTTTCCATGATGAAGGAACATGGAATTTCTTAAAATCATCAGACTCACCCCACAGGTGTTATACCATCATTGGAAATTCTTGTTGGTACTGAATACCAAGTCAGTGGCGACGAAATATAGCCATGAAGAATTCAAAGTAAAGTGGCGGCTAAAAGACAACCAAAGACAGAATTACATATGATTACCAAACCGTCAAACATATGGTCAAACCACACCACAAATTTATTAAAAAGGCAAAGAATATCATTGGGATAAATTTGGAAAAGGCAAACTTATAACTAGAAACTATTCTGGTAAATGATTGTTCTCAAATCTTCCTCGAAAGGAGAACCAAAAATCTAGTGCAAGAAAAAGGATGGTGAATTCCTTTGCACCCATGATATGTTTGCATAATAAAAAAAATCACTAATATTGGATACCTCATGTAATCTCCTGATTATTCCCAAAATATCGTTAGCCTATACTTGTATTATTACATGTAGAGTGATGTCCAATATCCTATTTTTCGGACATGATATTTGATAAATTTGAATGTATGGTTCAATTCATACTCAATATTGTTGCGTACACAATAATTTTCTGAATCTTAATAAATGAATATTTGGCTTAATAGCCTTATCCATCTTGGTTTGGGGATGATTAGAAAATTATTGACAATTCTTTTGGTCACAACTTAACAAGTTGCAAAATTTCCCAAATCATCAGATTTAATGTGCACTTCATGTGCTATAGGGGAAATATGTTTTAAGGCCCTCTCACCTTCAAATTCTAAACGAGCCACTCATCCTTCCTTAAACACATTGAGAAGTTATATGTGGATTACTTAACCATTATGTGGTATTATATAGGTACTTCATGGTTCTCATAAAAACATTTATAAAATGATTTCAAGTGTGTCACTTGTCACACAAAACCATGAATGATATAACTAAATTAATTGCTCAACTTCTCAAAGTAAGAGCAAATTATCCTAAACAAGGGATAAATCCATTCTAATGGACAACTTCGTTGAACTCATTTCACAAGAAATGTCTGAATATATATAATACTTTATGTACATACCCAGAATGGTGTAGTTAAATATCTTATCAAAGATAGTGAAATTAATAACATGACCAAATTTGTAGAATTGTAATTTACTAGCCTCTTGCTAGAAAAATACGGCATTACACACCGTAAGTATGATATAAATCATACCAACTGCATAGCATACTACTTTGCCCTTGTAGTAATTATGTGAAAATCAACAAAGTATTTCCTATCTGCGATAATACGGTTACATACCGATATCACCACTCCAGCGTACATCAATGGGCCCTCACAGAAAATTAGGGATCTATGTGAGGAATATCAATTTATCCGTCAATCCAAATTATTCATAGCCCGTATGCTGATTGCATCAACAATAAGGACATTTCCGACATTAGGGGGAGATAAGTACCACAAAAAATGCCGAGAAATAAATTAGAAATGTTATCGACATTCAGTCCTTGTATTCACGTACTCAAAGAATCTGAACTAGAAGTTTAGAATCACATATTTGCAACACATTGCAAATCTGCCACATACATTTACGGATGACAAAGGTATCACTCAATTTTATATTCCTGCAGTAATGTGTCAGAAAGAGTGGAGGTACCTAATAAACCACTCTTCTCCCCAAATGAGAGCAACAGAGGGAGAAATCTGACCACATGAGATATAGTCTTGCATATACTTCCGTGGAAACAGGGGAAATTAGATCCTCAACCAATAAATGTAATTCAACATCAAGTTGAAGACACCTCACCGGATGCTTATCATCCAAAGCCCGGCATAAATGTGCACACATATTTTGGTGCTGGGACATCGAAACACCTTGACTCCATTGTTCTAGGAAATCACAAGGAGTTAAAGGAATAAATACATTTCCACAAATTTCATCGATTCCACCAGAATCGTATAAAATAAAGACTACATTTGTCGACATATATTTCTTCTCAAATTTGCTAGAACCGTTTGGGCCCTGAACCAAAATCCATGGTAGAGTGCCTCTTGCACTCATATTGGTTCACATAAAAGGAAACAAGTAATGAAGAATAGCAATCGCTCTGCAAACGAGTGGTATTTACCACAGTAATACCTACTCCTCATAAGTATCTTCCATATGGAATACTAAAAACTTCTCATTCATAGACAAAGTCAATGAGGTGGTGAGAAAGCGAGGCTTGTAGCAAAAGGGTTCATGCAGAGACTCGACATCAAATTATGATGTAACATACCCTCTTGGTATGAGTGGAATTATGTTTCGATAATAAATATCATTGGCAGTATAAATAATAATATTCATGCACAGTTAATGGATGGAGCGACTACATACTCATATGGGTCACTCGTTTCGGAAATTTATAACGAAGTCCCTAAAGGGCTAACAATTCCAAATCCAAAATAAATCGTAACATATTTGTCTAAAACTTCATAAGTCACTCTATGGCTCGAAATAGTCAAAAATCATATGGTACTACCGACTAAACGAGTTCCTTCTTCAGAGGGATTACTCAAAGAATGATCATTGTTTCTGTGTTAATAAGGGAATCCCAAAATTTGATTTCCTTAATTACATCACCTCAGTGTATATCGATGATTTCAGCATCAATGTCTCTACAAGACATAAACATACACAAAATCATCTCAAGACGGAAAATTTGGATTCGACCAAATTTAGCTTAAGTTTACAACTTGAGCATTCTATCAAGAATACATATCAGTCTACATATATCCAAAACATATACGAGAAGTTCATTGTGGATATATCATAACAACAAATGACATGTATGGTCATACTACCTTTGATAAGGTACATATCCATTCATACCTAGGGGAGATAATGAGGTGATATTAGGACGTGAAGTTCTATATCTCACTAATGTCAAAGCACTCATATAATTTTAAACTACGTCAGGCCTGACACTATATTTACTTTCTTTATTCAGAGTGCAACCCCCAACAAAAGGTATATGGTTGATACAAATAATACCATCTTATATCCGAAGCTTACAATAAATCTTGGATATTTTCCATCAGGAAATACAAGATATGACCATGATATGATGTAATGATATTGGCTCTTTATTTGATCCCAATGACTGAATTTGTTGGAATAGCTTTCATATGGAAGTCATCTAAATGGACTTTAATGGTTATTTCCACTTATAATTGTGACATAATTGCTTTATCTAAAGGCATTGCAAAATATGCATGGCTTAGCAGAATGATTAACCACATTCAAAATCATGTGGTTGAGATTCCTCATAATCAGATAACTTGATTTATCAAGATGATTCCACTTGTGTTTACCTACACGTTATATGAAGAGCATTATCAAAAGGCACATTGCTCGAAAATTACTTATCCTCACGGATTATAGAAAAGTGAGGAAATAATTTGCAAACAAAATACTTTGAAAATATAACAGATTATTCATAATGTCATGATCATGTCAATGGAATTGGTATGAGACATCCTCTATATTTGCAAAATTCAGAGGGAGTAATCTCCCAAATTATAACCTGTAACAATCATTAGATTGCATATATTGTACTCTTTTTTCCCTTCATGAGTTTTCCCCTAATGGTTACTCGTAAAAGGTTTTTAACGAGACAATATAAACACAAGTTTCCATATATGCCATATCATGTTCTCCTTATATTTTTTCCCCACTAGGGTTTTAAAGGAGTTTTCAATGGCATATCACATCGCACTCTTTTTCTTATGAGTTTTCTTTGAAAGTTTCTCATAACGGTTTAATGAGGCAATATCTATTTTCCCCATCGTTGTTTTAAGGGAGTACTCAAGACATACTTATTGTTTCTGAACTCGACAATGAGTTTTCTCCTTCTTCAAAGGTTTTCTCATTTGAGTTATCAAGGAGACAATAATCATTATATGTTGCACCTTTTCTCCTTATTTTTTTCCCATTGGGTTTAAAGGAGTTTTAGCAACATATCTACTCTATTCTCCTCATATTTTTTCCACAGGGTTTTTGGGGGAGACTCTCAAGATTATATGAAAGATTTCTCAAGATGGAAGATCTACATACAAGAAGCTTTCAATGATGAAACATTTAAGGATCGGTGTTGTACAAGGGGGAGTGTTAGAAATTAATTAGCACATGTCTATTGTTAATTACCACATGCTAATTAACGAACAGTCATTAGCTAAGGGGTGTGTCCAACCCCGGACAGTCATGTCTCTTCTGTCTCTCTCTATTGCCAACATGCACCTGTTCTGGAGGGATGCCTCCGAACAGACACCTCTTCTTCCCACCTCTTCCATATGTATATATACTTGAGAATCAATAGAAATCATGACAAATCGTCCATTCACTTTCATTCAATCTCGTTTTACTCTAACAGTCGCCATATGAGAGATGGAGCGCTCCATATGGATATGGAGGCCGAGGAGTTGTGCGCAAACAGAAAGTCACCAAATCGAGTCATCCGGGCGGCTAGCTCGCCGTCTTCGCCCATCCGCCGCTGCCTTGGACGCCGTCGACGCGAGGTACGAATGATGCGGGGACATGCTTACGTGAGTGTGCGTGTATGGATGCACGTGGTCCGACGTGCCGGCGTGCGTGCGTGCATGTTGCATGCACATTCATGCTGCGTCGGTGGCCGGCCGGCTTGGCCTGCCGGCGCGTGCATGCATGTCACTGTGCCACATGAGATCTAATCCTGATTGATATACACATGGGTCAGACAGATGGTGATAAGCTTTATTATTAGCCGTTCGAAACGTACAACACCGGTTCTTCCGAAATGTGCCACTATCATGTAGCTGTTGACGTGCATGCATGAATGCATATGCTACTTACATTGATTACTCAAATGACACTGACGCCGGGTCCCTGTTTCTCTCTGTCTACAGATCGATCTACCTTCTAAAGCTTCGTGAGGAATTCTACTTACAAGACTAATAACTAAACCATATATGTAGTTCAATGTCGGTCCATCGACCAACGCTGCAGGCTAGCTGTAGAATCACTGCGTCAAAAACTTGAAACTCGTGATGTTTAGCGGATATCAATTAATACATATAGCTCCAGCTACATGTGTATAGATGCACATATGTGTAATAGTTACTCGTATATACATCAATTGTTTACTTTTCACGCACATAGATCGATCGCTAACTTGCCTGTAAAGATTCACATTTAGTTGCTACTTGTTCAAGAATCTCCTCTTATAAAGAAATAAAAGAAAAAAGTAATCGAATCAGGCTCATCGATCACATTAAGTCCATTTGCTCCGGGGATCAAGGCTTTCGATCCACAAAAGTTGCAGATTGGAATCCCTATAAATTTCTCCATACGTGCTAAAATTTGGATTCAGTTCCGAAACTATCTTTTGTGTACATAGCTACAGGACAATCAGCTAGCAAATTACATCGGTCAAAACCTTGCTAGGGACCCGGCGAGCCCTGCAAATCAAATTAATATAAGCACAAAACTAAATGGTCAATCCGAACATATATTGAAGTTAGTACAAAAGAAGACACAAGAGAGTAACACAAGAGAGTAACATATTCAACATCGTGCTTACGTATATCTTTTATACTGGATAGTTGCCCATGCGTTGCAACTGCAGCATAAATTTTTAATAGGTTAACCGGTGATTTACCTGACCATATTAATATGATGTTTAGTGGCTATCAATTAAGATATATAGCTACAGCTACATGTATATGGATGCACATATGTGTAATAGTTATAAATCACGTCATGAGATCCATGTATACTATGTGTCTGTACAAACACCATTGAGGGTTACTCGTATATACATCGGCTGTTTACTTTTCTCGCGCATGGATCGATCGCCAACTTGCCTGTAAAGATTCACATTTAGTTGCTACTTGCGCAAGAATCTCCTCTTAAATAAATAAAAGAAAAAAGGTAAATCAAATCAGGGTCATCAATCACATTAGGTCCATTTGCTCCGGGAATCGAGGCTTTCTATCCACAACAGTTGCAGATTGGAATCCTTATAAATTTCTCTATATGTGCTAAAATTTGGATTCAGTTCCGAAAGTATCTTTTGTGCACACAGCTACAGGATAACCAGCTAGCAAACTCCATCGGTCAAAACCTTGCTAGGTACCCGGCGAGACCCTGCAAATCAAAAGTAATATAAGCACAAAACTGAAGGGTCTATCCGAACATATATTAAAGTTAGGAACAAAAGAAGACACAAGAGAGTGACATATTCGACATCGTCCCATTTACGTATATTTTCTATACTAGATAGTTACCCATGCGTTGCAACTGGGACATACATACTTTAGTAGGTTAACCTGTGATTTACCTGACCATATTAATGTGATTGTGTACAGTATCTTGGATAGAGGACGAATGGTTGACAGAATCTTATGTTTCTTTAAGAAGGAAGATATTTCTTACAAAGTTAGTTCCAACCAAGAGAACTACAACATTGGGCAGGCCAAAGTCCACCTTGGTCTCCACTACACTGCTTCCTGCATCTAACCATATTTGGCAATCTATTGCGAGCTGATGCTATATTTTTTTTTCAGAAATATGTTTGATTCAACTCTAGTGAGAAAGAAATATAAATCTGAGAGAAATATAGCAGCAAATTGTAATAGATTGAATTAGCTAGCCATTACAAATTTATACGTACAATATCCCAAATGCCGCTCAAAGATAATGCATGCATAGACTGAAAAAAATAGCGCGCTATAACGCCGCTAATAGCACGCTATAGCGTGTAGAGAATTGGCTCGATAAATTGATTCATGTACAATGTCTCGCTAATAGCACACTATAGCGCGTTATAGCATTCTAATAGCATATTTTAAGGGGCCACGCTATTTTGTATAGCGCTTTTTTTCCTTGATGCATACACATGTAGAATCGCCCCTCTATACATAATATTTAAGTGAATGCTTAACCTGAATTTAGTTTGTAACTAGCTCTGCTACTACTAATCTATACATTGCTATTTTGAACAATTAACTGAAAACACATATACATGGATGTTTTTAGCATGTTTGTCTGACTTAATTTGTAGGACCTTTTTGCTAGTGTAATTCCTGATGATGCGCATATATTGTTAGAAAATAGGCACATGACTATACTACTTTTGAAGTTTAGCCTCCAACCATAAATCACAAGGTAATGTATACTATCATAGTAAGCTAAGGGAGGTAGTATAACTATTGCAATGGTATGTATGCCCATTTAGTCCTAGTTCTCATAAATACACATCTATTTAGGAGTCAAATTAACATTTCCCTTCCCCTACCCATATAGTGAGTTTAGTATCGAAGGAAAGGTTGCCCTTTAACGTTCCAGAATCGTCTGAACGAAAGGACAAATTTGCATCGATGAGCCGTGACACACGGCGGAAAATTCTTGTCACTTAATACCAAAAAGCGTTTCTTCTTTCCATTGGACTCTAAAATAAACAATTCTTTTGGAATAAATGTTTAATTCCATAGGAAGAATCATTTACAAAGAAGTTGGAGCTTGATTTCCAGATATGATTCTTCCATCCAAAAAGAAAGATATATCCTGGTTCGTCTGGCCAACACGCATCTGAATTTTGGTGGAATCCCATCTTTGCAACTTGCTATTTGTAAATATCGACTAGATGCTCTTAACTCTATAACTATCTCCTTGACAAAGAAATAATTGATTAATTTTCTTTATACCTGTTGTTATCATCTATTCAATATTACAAAGAATGGGAACTTTTTAGGTACACTCGAGAGAGTAACAACCCAACGCAACCCCGGTAAATATGTCGCGCATCATGTAGTCAAGTAATTAGTTGAACCAAAATACTAGTGAAAAGTATTATTTTTAAATACTTTGTGGTGTGAATAAGAAGACAAGACATGCACGCTGTAGTACTTGCATAATTTGGTGTAACAAATGGTTTTGATTCTTTTTTTAAATAAAGTACATTGGCATAGCTTTGATTCATATTGAGAGAAGAGAACCCTCTTTCGGCCTCTCCATATTGCATATGAATATGCACATGTCTTAACTAAAACTATTAGAACGTATATGCATGTATATATGCACATATACTTACATTTTTACTTTTGAATCTTCGAGGAGGAGGAGGTCGAGGAAGGATGCCGAGCCGATTCGCGACGCGACTGCACCTAAGAGATAGAAAGATAGATCCCCCACACTTCCAGGGGACAGAAATGTTTGTTCCTTTCTCCAATCGAATCCCCTCCTCACTCCTCTCGTGGTGGCCAGCTGCTTCAAGTATTCCTCTTTTTTTACCTCCACCCGTATGCACATTATTCTCCATCTTCTCCACCCCCACAGAGCTGAATCCTTCCTCTCAATTGTCTAGTCTGGCTCTGGCCGGCTATAAGTAGCACCCATTCTCAAACCCTTCTTCCTCATCCATCATTCCATCTCAGAAGCAGCCTGTGCAACCAACGAGTTCACGGGACCAACATCATAAGCCCAATCGTAGATTGAGCAATGGCGTCGCTGTCAATGAGCGCGGCCGGGAGGGCTGGGTGGACGCTGAAGCAGAACAAGCTGTTCGAGCAGGCACTGGCAGTGCACGACCGGGACACGCCCGACCGCTGGCACAACGTTGCTCGTGCCGTTGGTGGCGGCAAGTCGGCCGATGACGTCAAACGCTACTACGAGCTGCTCGTCCATGACATCGCCCGCATCGAGGCCGGCAAGGTGCCCTTCCCTGCCTACCGTTCGCCCTGCCCAGGCCCCGGCCACAATGCCGGCTACGAGGCCGACAGGTACGACCGGCTTTATCGTGTTTCTTATCAAATTGTGTGTGCTTTGTCGAAAAAAAATCAAATTATGTGTGGACTTAAGCTGGGGCTAATCTTGTAATTTCTGACGATTAGGTTGAAGCACTTGAAGATCTAGGCGGCAATGGACAATGAATCATTCCGAAACGCCTGCACTACATAGATCGATGGAACTGGAAGCATGTGCATGTGCATGAGATTAATCTCGTGCATGGTGTCCATGTCAAGTTGTCAACGTACGCATGCAAGGCTATGCAGATGCATGCATGTTCATAATACTCTAGTAGCAAGTGGTCTATGGCCGGATCGACCTGTCTCCATCCTCCATGGGTTTAGCTTATCTGGTATGTATTCTAATGTACAATATTTATACGGATTTGCTAAAACTCAGTCGAATGAGAAATAGATTGGTCTCATTCAGTTTTCCAGCCGTTGGATCGAGCCGCGCCGCGATTCGTGTTTTTGTCCACGTGGAGAGGCGACGCGCGGCCCATCTGTTGTCCCGCTCGCAGCCCATTTTGTTTTTTTTTCCTTTTGTGCACTCCCTCCCCTGCTTGGACCAGCCCGTTTTCTTATCTTGTTTTTTGGCTGGCGACAGAGACAGCCCGGTGCGGGAGATCGGGCGGCGACGGCGGCGGCGGCGGCGACGGCTACTGGTGCAAGAAGATCGGCGACGGTGGCGGCTGTTGGCTTGGAAGTAAGTTATCTTTCCTGGTGTCCTTTTATCCATGGACGCGCGTGCGAGCTCCCTGGTGTCGCCGCCCGCATGGATCCGACGCCACGGCATCACCCCGTCATGCCCCTGCCCAAGGACCACCTGATCCGCCTCGTCTGGCCACCTCTCTATCGCGTTGTCCATCCCCTGGCCTCGCCCCTGCATCACCTCGTCTGCGCGACGCAGCGCCGGAAGCAGCCGGCGTTGCCTCTGCTTCACGCACGTTCTTTTTTGTAGAGTTTGGTGTTCTAGGGTTTTCTTTTAGTGTTGTTCTTTATTTTTCTGGCCAGATCCGTAGGAATGCTAGTATTTTTTGGGGGTTCACCCACCAAAACAGGAGAAATGTATGTGGAGTAGTGTAGGATTCAATTTTATTTTTCTGAAATCATGTGTTCCCTTTCCTGGGATGAAGATGGATGTGTACTCCAGGCACAGTTTCTTACGTTTTTTGATTGTATGTGCTGAATCTAAGCGCAGTAAGAAGTATTCTTAGTGCTGTGTCACATATGTTCCTGAATTTTACATTTTTTGTGCCTGAATGTGAGCCTGAACTGGCATGCTTTTTTGTTTGTGGGAATGCAGTGTGTTAACTGAATTTTTGAGAGAAATGTGGTGAATGTGAGCCTGAGCTGTAATGCTTTTTTGTTTTGTGGGAATCAGTGTGTTAACTGAATTTTTGAGAGGAATGTGGTGAATGTGTGCCTGAACTGGCATGCTTTTTTGTTTGTGGGAATCAGTGTGTTAACTGAATTTTTGAGAGGAATGTGGTGAATGTGAGCCTGAACCGGCATGCTTTTTTTGTTTGTGGGAATGCAGTGTGTTAACTGAATTTTTGAGAGAAATGTGGTGAATGTGAGCCTGAACTGGAATGCTTTTTTGTTTGTGGTTATCAGTGTGTTAACTGATTTTTTGAGAGGAATGTGGTGATTGTGAGCCTGATTTGGAATGCTTTTTTGTTTGTGGGAATGCAGTGTGTGAACTGAATTTTTTGAGTGAAATGTGGTGAATGTAGTGATTCTTCCGGGAGTTTCATTAAAATGTAGATCATTGGTCGGCTAACCAGCCCGTCGCCACGTTTGCTTGAATTGTCAGTTAGGGGTCTGAAATTGAATTTTGTTGTGTGTGTGTTTTTTTAACTGAAATAAATATATATAGCAGTTTTTTAATGTTTTTTTCATTCAATTCAATTGTTTGTGTTTTTTCGCACAAAGTGATGATGGAACATTTTTTCTAACGCGAGTCTGTACCTTGCAGGATGTCGTGCCCAGTCTGTCATTCGTATTGTGAGAATGACAACGAGCAGAGGTTTGGCATTTTCATTCACAATGGGTCTGGAGATTTAGTGGTAATTTCATCTTTTCTCTTCTCTATTTCTGCATGATGTATTTTTTATGTTGCAATGCCTTTTCTCTTTATTTATATATTTTGTGAAGCATTTTTCTTTTTCATGCTAATTGTTTGATTGTTTTTACATTCTTTTTGTGAATAGAATATACCATGCACTGCAAGGAACCAGTTCAACCAGATGAGCGGCCTAAAGTTCAAAGCACATAGGCGTAGGTATGTTGTTGATGTGTTCAGGGGGCACTCAACTACACTCATTGGAGGTGATGACTGGGCGAAGTTCATGCGTGACTTCAACCTGGATGAGGGCCAAGTAGTGGTTTTTGATATGTCTGGAAGGATGGCCCAGGCGTATGTGAATTTCGTTGGAAGTCGCCTTGCATCAGATCACGGGGCACCAGAACAGGACATGGTTGGAGGTGGCGTTGTAGAAGAAGGGGGAGGTGGTGCATTTGCTGTTGAGGGAGAGGAAGAGGTGATCAATGCTGGCCATGTCATTGGAGCTGCGCCAGACATTATTTTATACAAGGGGTGTTGTTCTCAGTGACGGCGAAGAACAAATGTTGGGACTGGTAGTAACCAGTAAAGATGGATACATAGGATCGCATTTTGTGCATCGACTCACACCCACGAACATCAGAAGCAAGCTGATGGTATATACTCTCAAACGACAAGTTCTTTTCGTATTTTTTCTGTTTTTTAACCTAACACAATTTTTGTTTTGTTCATTTTGTTGACATCACATAGAAAATCCCCAAGAAAATATTTCAACAACTGAACTTGGCTCCAGAAGGTGTTGCTGGCCTTTGTATGGGTGTAGGAGATGTCATGCACGTTGGATATCACACGGATTGTGATGGACGGATGGTCTTCGACAAAGATTGGGGTGTTTTCACAACCCAGCACCACCTCCAAGTGGACGACGCTGTTGTGTTAAACTTCAAGGAGAGCAATGCACATGGCATCAACATAACATGCATTGTCTTTGGTTTGAGGCTGGCAGAGGCATAAAAGTTTGTAGTTGGAGACAGTGTGCTAGCATTCCCTAATTGTTCCCATTTTGTTGACTTAGGTTATCCAGCTACAGTTTTTCTATATATTTTTTCTTGAGTTTCTGAACTATGTAAGCACTGAAATGTTTTGTGTTCTTCTGTCTTGCATGTACCTTTTCCCAACAGAACCTTTTTTTGGTGGCCCTCCCAGCCCCCATGTGGTTTCTTATGTAATGAAGTGATGGCAGAAGCATGCTATTCTCAAATTGTTTAGTTTATTTTTATATTTTTTTGTCAAGATTTTTCAGGTGTATTGTTGGCAGTATGCGTATTTTCAGCTAGAGGTTTTCTTATTATTAAGGGAGGCGCAACTTTAGTGTATTCCCGGTAAATGCTTTTTAGAAAAAGTTGCATAGTTGAGGTTATCGGGGAGGATTGTCAGCGCCGATGAAATCATTTCATTTTTATTATTAGTTATTATTTTCTAGTTTCAACCTCCCCAAATCCAACCGCAATCCGGGATTTTGCGGGAGAAGGTTTCTTGGCACCCTCTTGGGTTTTCTCGGGTTTTTTTTTTGTAGCTGCAACCGCCCCAACTAGAGTGCCAACTACAACTCGTCACAACGAAATGCAATCACATAAAATTGCAACATGACCGTAATTGAGGGTAAGGGGAGAGGGTTGTCATCGTTGACGCAGTTTTGTCTCTTTTATTTGTAGTTGCAACCGCCAAAACCCGAGAGCAACTGCTGCTCGACACTTTTTCCCCTTTTTTCTTTGTAGTAGTTGCAACCGACCCGACACGGCCGCAACTGTAACCCATCACACCTAACCGCAACTGCAAGACGTAAGGTCCGGCCTCAACTAGGTTGTGATGCAAGGCCTCATTTCTCTATTTTTTAGCTTTTTCCCTTTTATTTCTAGTAATTGCAACCGACACCAGCACGTCCGCAACTGCAAACCATCACACCCAACCGCAACTGCAAGACGCAAGGCGCGACAGCAATCAGGGGGTGATGGAGGGCTTCTCCTTTATCTTTTTTTTTTAGCATTTTCCTTTTTATTTGTACTAGTTGCAACCGACCTGACGCGGCCGCAACTGCAACCCATCACAACCACCCGCAACCGCATGACGTAAGGCACGACCGCAACCGGCGGGGGGGGGGGGGGAATGGAACGGCATCCTTTATCTTTTTTTTAGCATTTTCCTTTTTATTTGTACTAGTTGCAAACGACCTGACACGGCCGCAACTGCAACCCAGCACAACCACTCGCAACCGCATGACGTAAGGCACGACCGTAACCGGAGGGGGGGAGGGGAATGGAAAGGCATCCTTTATCTTTTTTTTAGCATTTTCCTTTTTATTTGTACTAGTTGCAACCGACCTGACACGGCCGCAACTGCAACCCAGCACAACCACCCGCAACCGCATGACGTAAGGCACGACCGCAACCGGAGGGGGGGGGAATGGAACGGCATCCTTTATCTTTTTTTAGCATTTTCCTTTTTATTTGTACTAGTTGCAACCGACCTGACACGGCCGCAACTACAACCCAGCACAACCACCCGCAACCGCATGATGTAAGGCACGACCGCAACCCGAGTGGGTGATGGAAGGGCATCATTTTATCTTTTTATTTTTTTCATTTTTATATTCTACTAGTTGCAACCGACCTAACACGGCCGCAACTACAACCCATAACACCCAACCGCAACCGCATGATGTAAGGCACGATCGCAACCCGAGTTGGTCTGTATTTTTTTCTTTTTATTTGTACTAGTTGCAACTGACCTAACACGGCCGCAACTACAACCCAGCACAACCACCCACAACCGCATGACGTAAGGCACGACCGCAACCCGAGTGGGTGATGGAAGGGCATCATTTTATCTTTTTATTTTTTTCCTTTTTATATTCTACTAGTCGCAACCGACCTAACACGGCCGCAACTGCAACCCATAACACCCAACCGCAACCGCATGATGTAAGGCACGATCGCAACCCGAGTTGGTCTGTATTTTTTCCTTTTTATTTGTACTAGTTGCAACCGACCTGACACGGCCGCAACTGCAACCCAGCACAACCACCCGCAACCGCATGACGTAAGGCACGACCGCAACCCGAGTGGGTGATTGAAGGGCATCATTTTAACTTTTTATTTTTTTCCTTTTTATATTCTACTAGTCGCAACCGACCTAACACGGCCGCAACTGCAACCCATAACACCCAACCGCAACCGCATGACGTAAGGCACGATCGCAACCCGAGTTGATCTGTATTTTTTTCCTTTTTATTTGTACTAGTTGCAACCGACCTGACGCGGCCGCAACTGCAACCCAACACAACCACCCGCAACCGCATGACGTAAGGCACGACCGCAACCGGAGGGGGGGGGGGGGGAATGGAACGGCATCCTTTATCTTTTTTTTAGCATTTTCCTTTTTATTTGTACTAGTTGCAACCGACCTGACGCGGCCGCAACTGCAACCCAGCACAACCACCCGCAACCGCATGACGTAAGGCACGACCGCAACCGGAGGGGGGGGGAATGGAACGGCATCCTTTATCTTTTTTTTAGCATTTTCCTTTTTATTTGTACTAGTTGCAACCGACCTGACGCGGCCGCAATTGCAACCCAGCACAACCACCCGCAACCGCATGACGTAAGGCACGACCGCAACCGGGGGGTGGGGGGGGGGGGATGGAACGGCATCCTTTATCTTTTTTTAGCATTTTTCCTTTTTATTTGTACTAGTTGCAACCGACCTGACGCGGCCGCAATTGCAACCCAGCACAACCACCCGCAACCGCATGACGTAAGGCACGACCGCAACCGGAGTGGGGGGGAATGAGACGGCATCCTTTATCCTTTTTTTAGCATTTTCCTTTTTATTTGTACTATAGTTGCAACCGACCTGACGCGGCCGCAACTGCAACCCAGCACAACCACCCGCAACCGCATGACGTAAGGCACGACCGCAACCCGAGTGGGGGGGGGAATGGAACGGCATCCTTTATCTTTTTTTAGCATTTTCCTTTTTATTTGTACTAGTTGCAACCGACCTGACGCGGCCGCAACTGCAACCCAGCACAACCACCCGCAACCGCATGACGTAAGGCACGACCGCAACCGGAGGGGGGGGGGAATGGAACGGCATCCTTTATCTTTTTTTAGCATTTTCCTTTTTATTTGTACTAGTTGCAACCGACCTGACGCGGCCGCAACTGCAACCCAGCACAACCACCCGCAACCGCATGACGTAAGGCACGACCGCAACCGGAGGGGGGGGGAATGGAACGGCATCCTTTATCTTTTTTTTAGCATTTTCCTTTTTATTGGTAGTAGTTGCAACCGACCTGACGCGGCCGCAACTGCAACCCATCACACCCAACCGCAACCGCAAGTCGTAAGGCACGACCGCAACCGGAGGGAGGGGGAATGGAACGGCATCCTTTATCTTTTTTTTAGCCTTTTCCTTTTTATTTGTACTAGTTGCAACCGACCTGACGCGGCCGCAACTGCAACCCAGCACAACCACCCGCAACCGCATGACGTAAGGCACGACCGCAACCGGAGGGGGGGGGGAAATGGAACGGCATCCTTTATCTTTTTTTTAGCATTTTCCTTTTTATTTGTACTAGTTGCGGTAAAATAGTCACATTTTTTTCCAACACAAATAATCATTTTCTTTATATTTTCTGTAAAATAGGGGGTACGGTTTGTTTTTGTTTTCTTCTTATTCTTTTTTTTTCTCAGTAATGTAGCAGGTGAGCCCTCACTATAACGTATTTGTCCACAGAACCAATAAATCATGTTGGGGGCAGTGGGAGGGAGGAGCATTTATCTCTCTTTACGTTACTGTTTCAAATTAGGGACAAAACAGAGAAACAGAGGGGAGGGACGAGAGAAGGTTCAACACGGGCGCCGGGTCGTCGAAGATTCGGGAGGCAAGGCTCAGCGGCTTGGAGATGCCCGACGACGAGCCCGAGGATCCGGCGTGCTCGCACGGCAAGGAGCAGGTATCCTTCCCAGCGCCTACTCGATTTTTGCCCCAAATCTCGTCGCAGCTATGGGGCGGGCGAATCCCCTTGTCGTTTATTCTCAAATTTCGGGGCTAGGGTTCAACAATTTGTTTCTCTCCCGCAACCAGAATGAATGGAGAGGGTTTAATTGCAATAGAGCTCCCTTAAATCGCTACATGTCCGGGGAATTGGCTCTGTTTTCTGAAATCTGCCTCCGTATGAGCTATGAGCTGCAGCGATTTTTTGTCCCCTATGGTCATTGCTATGCGGATTTTTGTGAAATGAAGCATATGTGTGGCGAGAATGTGTCCCCTAGGGTGATGTGTGCACAGTGGGTGTTTTTTACTCGACTTGATCTGTGTGGCGAGAATGGTCATATGTGTGGCGAGAGCAGTCATTTTTGTGTTGTGAGAGCAGTATTTTCGTCAGGTGGTGATAGCAGTCATTTTTCAGCACTAATTTGTGTGTGGCTGACATATATGTGTAGTAGAGTTGTCACAAACTTGAAGAGGTCCTCAAAATTGTCACAGTTCGAGGTCCGAGTTCAGTAACTAGAACCTTTAGGTGTAGAAGTCTTAGGGGAAGCTAGAATTGCAGAAGCTTTTGTCATGTATTTTAGCCTGAATGTGTGTTTTACTTTGTTTTTTGAAATGTCAGTACTAGTCATTGTTTGTATTTAGTTATATCTGAAGAGGGTTTAGTACTTAATGGTGCTTGGCAGGCAGCATTTGTTCCGAAGATTCAAAATGGAGCAGGAATAGGCCTCCATTTTGTTGAGAAATTCAGTGTGGCTTTCTTCAGTTTATACTTAGCTGTCATACTTTAGCTAAGTGTAGTAATTCAGATTACTCTGTAATTCTGCATGGTGTAATGCCATGTGTGCGCACGGTCATGGGGCTGGAGATTTTGGTGACAGTGTTGCTTACTCGATGATGCTTTGCCAATATTCATTTGTTTTTAGATTAATGACTTGTTCTCACAACCGCATTTCTTATACCAGTATCTAAACCTGTACTTGTAAAGCCCTGAAACCCAGGACAAAAGGCCCACAACCCAGGACCAACAAACCAAAAGACAAGACAAAAAAAAAGACAAGACAAAAAGGAACCGATAATTGGGCTTTGTTTTCTGTTTTCTGTTGGGGGAGAAAAGGGAGGTCTGGTTCGGGCTGGTTTCTTTGTATGATGTCAGCCGCCACGTCATGTGAATGAGACCATTTTGTTTCTCATTCGAATGAGTTCCAGGCGCTCCCATATTTATATCGTCTGCACATGTAACCATATATGTCCATACCAATCAAAAGAGAAATTGATGATAACGCAGATATGTTATACACACATACTACTAAAACAAAATATATACTAATGCAGTGTGTTTCACACTTCACGGATTCTTTTTTGTTATATCAACGTTGTGCTACGCCAGAGGTTTTTTTTTTTGCGGTAAACCAAACTTTATTAATGAGTCTCAAGGTTTATACAAGAATGATAAGGGGGTCATGAGGAACCCCGAGCCACAAGTGGCGGCCAGAATCTAAACTACTAGAGAATTTAACTAAATTATGAGCTTCCCAATTCATAGAGCAACCCTCAAAAATGAATTCACAACTGGAAAACTCTCCTGCCCGGGCTGCAATCTCCTTGGTAATGCTTTAGTATCTGCCCTCGGTGCCCGTTCTAATTTCTGAAATCAGCGTCTTGCAGTCACATGCAATAATGATTTTGTCCAACGAGAGATCAAGTGCGAGTGACAGAGCTTCCCGATGTGCAAGGGCTTCGAGCGTAGCTGGGTCAACAATGCCGGAGAAGACCATGGCAGAAGAGCCTAAAAAAACACACCATTATTATCTCTTCATATTGCCGCGGAGGCGTCCCTCTCTCCGTTTCTTGCTAAGCCCCCGTCCACATGAATCTTCGATATTCCCACTCCTGGAGACCTCCAAGTTTGGAAGAGGTGGTGGAGGTCACGAATATGTAGGGGCGGAGTTGGGCCACATGCAACCAAGGCCAAGCATGACATTTTTTCTTCCTGTTAACTACCAACATTTCTATATTGGCCCAGTGTTAAGCCCACCCAACACAGCCAAACCCTAGCTTCCTTTCTAACGCACGGGCACTCCCGTCACCCAGACAACGACCTAAATGGGTGTTTCAACACATGCCCTAATTTCTCCCCTATATGTCTAGACCCGATAGTCTAGACACTTTTGGGCTTCCAATGCTATCCCTCAATTGTCCGAGGACCGTACTGGACATCCAAAATCCCCCACTCCATCCCCAAACTGAGGGAAGGAACATGGTAGTCCGGATAATCCTCGCGGACCACGTCTCCCCACAACGCACGTCTCTCCACACATCTGTTTCTCCTCTTGGTCTATGTCCTGCCATTGTCAGTCACATTCCCTGGTCCAAAAAATGAGGGATACCGTTGCAGGGCCTCAGCCCTATCCGCGGACATGCTCGTCGACATTTGTGGGTGTTTGTTTAAGGGATAGCGGTGAAGGTGGCCTAATACTATAAGACATCCGCACACATGACTGGAGGCATGCAACCAAATCTTCTGTTCCTGGAAGTCTGTCACTGGTGTCGTCCCCTGCTCCCCGTCCGTCACCCCCCCCCCCCCTACCTACGCTCAGGAGTTAGACCCGACATTTCCCCGCCGTCGGCCATATTGCACAATGTTCTTGCGTACCTATGGGCTGTGTTGTTGTGCCCCCACGAACCACAACGTGCTACTGTTGTGCTTCCCGCTGCCTCCATCTGCTCTGGGCCGAGGTTGTCGCATTCGTAATATGAGTAGTCTAAATCATGTGTAGTTGTGGTGATGTTTCAACTATTATTGTTGTTGCTGTCATGTTTGATTCAAAAGCAACAACCTGTTATTATGATTGTGGGTCATAGAAGTTAATCAAGCTATGGCTGGATATAATTGGCATGTTTTTTAGGAGAATTAACAGTGTATCCTTGTCCCGTGCAGACACAAAATTTTGCAGTAAGGTTTTGTGGGATTTTTGGATTTAGACAGGCCAAACGATAAACAACCTTATGTTGGGTTTTGAGTGCTCTTATCAGCATGCCCCGAATGAAAAAATATAAAAATCTGGTGTTTCAGTGGCACCTACAGTTGCTCTACCAAAGAAGGCCACTTATTTGCTTGCACCATATATGTGATGTCGTTAGCATGTGGCCTTTCTTTCTGTATTTGCTTGCATAGTACACACTGTGATATCCCATATTAGTTCTATTTTCTTGCTATCAGTTTTTCGGACGACGTGCATTTATTATCTTTTGGGAAATGTTATGAGGTATTTAAGGATAGTTATAAGTATCAAAATTTATTTTAGGGTTTACTTCAATCCTAGATTGGGCTCCGCGAATATGTATGTTAAAGACATTATTATGTGACCAAGGATGAAGTAGAATTGAGAATAAATGATGGTACTAGAAAGCATTCATCTCATGCACGGGGACATGCGCGCGCGCGCGCGGGGGGGGGGGGGGGGGGGGGCGATGGAGATTCAAATTCTCGTAGTTCCTCCCTCATTCCTCTTGTTTTTTTTCCCTCCATTTTGACCTGAACCTCCATCACCCACATGCATATTTTTCTCTTCTCCAGCCCACACTGGGACTGATCATTGAATCTTCCTCCTTCCTAGGCTCCGGCCAATATAAGTAGCACCCCTTCTCACGAGAAGGGCGTCGCAGAGACCGGGCTCCAGGGAGCCCGGTTTACCAAAAAAAATCAAGATATACTTAAAAGTTTCAAAAAATATCAAAAAAAATTATACGAATACATATGCATGGTAGTCAAGTATGTAAAAAGTTTCATCAGGTAATTTGACTGTTTGCATGCTACACAACAAAGATAAATATCTGGCCCAAATACAACAAAGATAAAGCCCATTTTAATCTGTGTATTTGTCTTTTTTGTATGCGTTACATGAGAGCATATGTGTTCGTGAAAATTTATACGTGTGTATTACGAATACACATCTGTGTATATACTTTTTTTAGATTTTTTCAGTGTGTGAAAATAGTATTTCGGCTGAAAAAAAATACCGAGCTATGTGGAGCTCGGTCTCTGCAGCCATTTATCGCCCTTCTCACACCCTTCTTCCTCATCCATCTCGCCAGCAGCCAGCTAGCCAGCTCACACCAATCGATCACGTGGCTAAGTAGCTTTTTTTTGGAAAAGGAGGATAGCCCCCGTCCTTGGCATCCATAGATGCATGCAGCCATTATTAAAAAGTAACGTAACAAAGTCTTAGATCCACAAACTGAGCGCAAATAGAAAAGTATATAAAAAAGATGCCACATCCGGCGATAAAGAACAGGCTACGATACCTATACGCCTAGCCTATTATTAGCTCGTCATCCAAATCGGCTGAAGATAGTCCGTGCTACCGTCTCCTAACGGTTGCACCCAATAACCAAAAGCTTCCTGGAGTCTGCATGAGTAAGTAACGACCACGTACAGATCCAAGATGTAGCTCTGTAGATAACTTGCAAAAAATAAGTGAAGTTTGTCCCATTAAATATCAAATCATTTCTAGTGTTCCATATAGACCAAATTAGTGCACATATCCCTATCCGAATATGTTTCGCTATATTTAAGTCCACTTCATTAAGCCACGTCACAAATAACATGTTTATGCTCCTTAGAGGATTAACGTTAAAAGCTATATGTATTGAGCGCCACAATAATTTTACTAATGGACAATCGAGAAAGAGGTGTTTAATCGTTTCATTGTTATCACAATAACAACATCTGGAGCTACCAACCCAACTTCTTTTCACTAAGTTATCTTTGGTCAGTGTGACTCCTTTATGCACAAACCACATGAAAAATTTAATTCGAAGCGGGGCTTTAATCTTCCAAATATGTAATGATCTTGATAGTGGCCCAGAGTCAATTAAGTCCAGATACATAGATTTCATCGAAAAAGTACCATTAGTAGCTAATTTCCAATGAATTGTATCAGCCTAGTCAGATAGTTGAATATCCATCAACCTGCGGACCAGGTGCAACCAAGAGTCCGAACGTTCTCCCACTAGGGATCTCCTGAATTGGATATTAAGAGGCACCGAATTTAATATTGTAGCGACATACTCTTCCTTACGTTGCACAATATTATATAGGGAAGGATATTGCAAAGCTAAGGGCATCTCCCCTAACTATGTATCCTCCCAGAATCTAGTAGTGGTATCGTTATCTACTACAAACTTCACCCGTTGGAAAAAGGTTACCTTCGTCCTCGTTAACCCCTTCCAAAAAGGCGAGTCCGTAGGCCTCGCGGTAACCTGGGTCAAAGTCTTAGAATGTAAGTACTTATTTTGTAAAATTTGTATCCACATACCCTCGGTCTCAACAGATAGCCTATAAAGCCATTGCTAAGCAAGCATCTATTTTTTACCTCTAAATTCTCTATCCCTAACCTACCTTGGTCCTTTGGCTAAGTAGCTAGCTCTCTCTGGGTCCATTCCATTAATGGCGTCACGGTCCATGAGGGCGGGGTGGACGCCGGAGCAGACCAAGCTGTTCGAGCAGGCGCTGGTGGTGTACGACAGGGACACGCCCGACCGCTGGCACAACATCGCGCGCGCTGTCGGGGGCGGCAAGTCGGCCGACGACGTCAAGCGCTACTACAAGCTGCTCGTCCATGACATCACCCGCATCCAGCCAGCAAGTTACCCTGCCCCAAGGCCGGTTACGAGGCCGGCAGGTTCGTCACCTACCATCCTAGGCTATGCACCCTCTGTCGCTGCCCCCTCTGTCCCTCTCTGGGCCATGCATACATGTTTATCAAATCTAATAGCTAGCTTGTTGATAACATTGATTCTTGAGTGAATGAATTCTAGCTGAAAATCAAATTCCTCTGTGCAGGCTGAAGCGCTTGAAGATTTGGCTACAAAGATAGATGGATGGAAGAATGAAGCATGTGTGTGCTGTATACGAGTCAAGGCGCGCATGCAGCTATGCAAGGCTGTTAGCCGGAAGAAAGAGTCCACCGACGTATATGCACATGTACTCCTCTGTAATAAAGTAGTGATTTAAAAGAACTTATATTAGTTTACGGAGGAGTAATTATTTAGCCGAAGTGCTAGCTAGTAATGTGGATATACTATAGTACATCATGTACTGTACATCCATGGTTTTGTCTCCCGTGTGTAATAAATCATATCTATACATAATAATAATTATTATATTATATTATATTATATGAATAAAATAAAAATAAAAAGAGTAACTAAAGCAAGGTGGGTTTCTTTGATTTTTTAGTCCATTCACCCATATTATTATTATTTTGATTTTTTAACCTCTGACGTGGTACTAAAATCGAACCCACGACCTGCTTTTGCCTTGCTAAGGCTACAACCAACTAGGCTAGGTCCTGTTCTATTGACTTCATGGTTCGATATGCATTTGAAGATCTCACCCCCACCCCGGCCCAACCCCAAAAAGAAAAAAAACTCATGGCTCAAGATCCCCAACAATCTATTGGTTTGGATGAAGAGGATGAGACAAAGTGGGGATGGAACCGCATTGGCGTCCTAGCCGAAAAGAAGTACAATGATGAGGAGGGATAATTGGGAGAAAGGTAGGGCCGCGCATAACGGGGTGGTGAGCAAATTGTCGGCCTTGTGGGGAGGGATCCTCTCCAACAAAGACGTGGAATGAAAAAAAATGACAACAAGGGGGAGTAGAAGAAGGGAAGATACAAGCTCTACTTGATGTCCATAGGGAGGAGATGGACTTGGAGAAAGGATATGCTAAGGGAGAGGTTGGTACTTGAGAGGGAGAGCATGGAGATCGAGAAGATGAAGGTGTGCGAGCAAATGGAGCTTGAAAAGAACAAGTCAAAGGAGCACACTGAGATTGAGAGGGGATGGGCATTGACCAAAGAAAGCGATAACCGAGACGGAGCAAGTTGTGCTCGCGAGGATCACCGAGGAGTCGAGGATCGTGTTGGTCGACATTGGCCTCATCGATACATATGCCGAAGTGCACGCACTAAAAAAGTGTGATTCGGTCGATTTATTGGCTAAATTTGCCGAGGGTCATGTTTGAATGGTTGAGTTATTTGACTTGTTGACTGTCGAATTATTTGTCCTCATTATTTATTGTTGAATGTGTGGAATATGGTAAAAATATTCATGTTTATTATAGGGTGTGAAGATTCATATTTATATAGCAACTTGGAAGAGAATCTCCTGTTAAAGAGGGGAAGCGGGAAGAGAACCGAATCATATTGATCTCAACGTATAAAGGCCTTTGACCCACAACAAGTAGTGGCAATCACTAAACGGGCTGAAATTTTCACTTCACTTCCCCAAATATATGTTGTATTTACTGATCTAGCTATAAGAACTGAATCCATCTGACCATATGGGTTTAAAGAAGTACAAAAGAATCCCGTCTGGAAGCAAAAGTACAAGTAACCCCTATGAAATAGAAATACTCCCTCATTTCTGAAATGTAAGGCGCATTTGACTTCCTCAGACTACGATGCCTAACTTTGACCGTAAATATATAATAAAGTATATGAATTAGGCATATATGAATGGTATGATCATATTTATCTTACAAAATACTTTTATTTCATGTCTTTATACTAATTTTTTAAACATACGATAAATGAAAATCTTAGACTGAAAATGTCAGCACTTAAGTCTATCGTGCATTTTGGGAATGAGGAAGAACCACATAAGAAAAAAAAGTATGTAGTGTCACATTATAATGTTTTTCTCCATTTACATACATTTCTTATATGTACAATCATCTATAACAAGAAGTAGCATGTTGTTGTTGTTTTGTAATTTGTGTATACAATTCCACTTAGAAAAATAGAACTCACATGTATAGTTTAGTGCACATATAATCACATTTGTATTCTAGTATTTCTATCGCGGGGTCAAGCTAAAACTATTTTGGAACAAACTATTTCCCAAACTACTGGAATACTTAAAAGGAAATGTTGTCATTTAACGTTCATCAATTACTTACAAGGTGGGACAATTTAGAATCAACCAAGCGCAACACACACAAGGAAATTCCTTTCACTCATTACTGGAAAACAGCTTTTCTTTCTTCCCATCAGAATATAAAAAGACATTTCTTTTTGCCATAGGCAGAGTCACACAAACAGGGTGGAGCTAGATTTCTTGATAATATTCTCTCATCCAAAAAGCAACATATATATATTCTAACTCCTATATCGTATGGCCAACACACACCCGTTTTCTGATGATAGAATCCAATCTCTGCAACTAGCTATTTGGAGATAGCAACATGATGCTCTTAAAATAAATTTATAACTAGCTCCTTTACAAGCAATAATTAGCTAATTTATGAATTGCTCGATGTTATCCTCTCTGAATATTTGACACAAATACGAAGAGGTTCTTTTGGGAACGAGTTTTATGGCACACTCAAAGCAATAACAAGCCAAACAAATATATCGGCAGTTTACCCAGGATCATCATGCGAGGAGAGTTAGGTTGAACCAAAACACCAACAAGAATTACTCCTTCGAATATATTAATTGTCACTGATTTAGTACAACTTTAGATCGGAGGGAGTAGTTTTTCTTAGAAAACATCAATCGACACATTTGTGGTGTAAATATTCTTAATCATGAGAGTGTATATACATGCACGTATAAATCTATATCTATACTTATACTAATTAGGCACTCCCTAAAAATTCCCACGTTAATCAGTAATTAGGAGCTGTTAATCTGGTGGGACCGAATTATTACGGTGTAGATCTGCCCATGTACTCCCCTAATAAAAGCAACCAACCTCTATCAATTTTACAGGAAAAAAACAATCTTTGTATCTTTGAGAGAGAAAAATTGGAAAAAAATCTCTACGCCTTTAATACAAAAACAGAAAAGACAATCTCTATGTGCTTTTAAAATCCACGTTAAACCAACCTCTATCTCTGTTTAACAAAAAAAAAACAATCTATATCTCCTTGACAGAAAAAAAAGAAAAAACAATATCTATTTACATTTATACTCCACGGCCTCTTCATCTACGCACGCCATCTTTCTCTCCCTTCATGGACTCTTCCTATTCTACATAATCGATATCTCTCCCACATGTGCAATCCATCAAATCCATCCACAACCTGTTCCTCATCTCCATTATTTATCTCTCTTTAGATCCAATGGAAAACAAAGTAAGCTAGGGTATATGGATTCAGTGTGCTTAAGGAGTTTATTAGATCAAATAAATTCCTCATCTAGATCACGTTCATTTTCTTGCCGGTTTACAATTTAATCTGTTGTTATTTTTTTGATTCTATATAATCGCTGCTTCCAAACATGCTACTAACAGATCCAAGGGTGTTGGCTTAGGCTCAAGCGACATCCAGCGTCGTTGCATCCAACCCTTCAAGCAACACCGCAAGAAAGAATGGATACAGCGGGAACTACATACTTAGTTATGATCGGATTGAAGCCCATCACCGAGGCTGCGGTGTGGAGGAACTAAGAGTGATTCTGTAGACAGAGGATGTGCATGCTGAAGCCCCAACCACAATCACACGCGGACACACCATTAGTTCTGAACTGTTCGTTTTCTGTGATTGCTTCATATGTCCAATTATAGAGTTGTGTCTACACATCTCTGATTTCACATCGTATATCTGCGTGCCAAACTAGAACTATTTGTCAAAAAGATTTTGTACCCCAACTTAACGTATATTGGTTGAACAAGTTATGTGAATCTTAAGAATCAGCAATCTCTTCAGTGATGTGCATCTCAAAAAGGTAAATGAAGCTCAAGGTAAAAACACAGAATCTGATGTGTACTTTACTTACTTTTTCTCTAGAACTAACACCACCGATCTCTTTTTCATATAAAAGATACAACACCAATCTTTATTTAAGTTTTCTACTTCATCGTCTATCTTACGACCAGAGGCAGTTGTATCGGTGCGCAAAGCCATGCGGCTGACGTCAAGGCCGCTAGATCATATAGATAGCTAACTGGTTTGATATTTCCTTCTCACGGGATATGTTTGAATCATGAATTGGTTTGTTTTACGACTGCTGGTAGATGATTTCAGAATGGTGGATATGGATGCGCCCGAGACCTACATCAAGCATGTGAAAACACAAGCGATCTTCGTAGGCTATACCCAAGCACAGGCATTCAGTATGGGGGAGAAATAAACTACACCACGTTAAGTGCATGCAACCATCGCCATTAGCTGTCGCTAGATCATATAGATAGCTAACTGGTTTGATATTTCCTTCTCACGGGATATGTTTGAATCATGAATTGGTTTGTTTTACGACTGCTGGTAGATGATTTCAGAATGGTGGATATGGATGCGCCCGAGACCTACATCAAGCATGTGAAAACACAAGCGATCTTCGTAGGCTATACCCAAGCACAGGCATTCAGTATGGGGGGAGAAATAAACTACACCACGTTAAGTGCATGCAACCATCGCCATTAGCTTCAGCGTACTAAATCACTCTGGGCGGCCAAAGGTGACCCAGAAATTAGCACCAACCTGGATGAAGATAATTAGATCTTAACTACGTGGCCCCATGCCCACGAGGGATATGGCGAGGCTTTAGCAGCCGTGGTGGAAACAAGGTGATTAATTTGCACAAACATGTATTTTTCAGCAGGATCAGTCGCACAAGCATGTATACAGGTTCACCTGTGTGATTATGTTTCTTGAAGGAACTAATAATTCTATTAATATTTTTCTTTCCAAAGTTTTTGATTTTCTTTTGAGATGAAATAATCATTTTTTAAACCGTGTTAAGTTGGTGTGAGGTGCATGCATGAACGTATTATGATAATTGTTTGTTTCATTTTTGTATTAATTTCAGGAGTACCAATGACAACCAGCAGGATGCTCTACGTATACTGTTCGCTGGAAGGGATACACATAATTTAATACTTGGTCTCAGGGAACAAAAAGCATGTCATGTAAAATTCAGATGTACAATATGTTTTGCTTAGATAAAACTGAGACATTGCTCTAGATAAAACTCAGACATTGCTCGGGTGTAGACTAATATTTTTCTTTCCAAGGCTTTTGACTCTATTTGAGGTGAAATAATAAGTTTCTAAAACCTGTTAAGTTGGTGTCAGGTGCATGCAAGAAAGTATTCTGATTATTGTTTGTTTCATTTTTGTACTAATTACAGGAGTACCAACGGCAACTAGCAGGATGCTCTACATAGATGGTTCTTGGATCAGATACAAATAATTTAATACAGTCTCACGGTACAAAAAGCATGTAATGTAAAACTCAGATGTATAATATGTTTTATTTACACAAGACATTTAACACATAAAGAGGATGTGATACCCGGAATGCTATAGTAAGCACACATACAAGATTTTAAGTGCAGTGGTTATTAAAACAACATTATTTGGGTCATAGACTATATATAATTTTCAAACACATATTAAAAGAACTTGCATATATTCCGAAACTAGAGTTTTGAACACTTAGTTATTATTGTAAGCAGAAATAATACTCACATAAAAAATTACAGTCCATATTACAGTTTAAAATTGCATTGATCTGGGGACATAAACATGCATGTACAAACTTATTGGCATCAGATATTAGGAAGGAACGAGACATGGTCGATTAATATTTTCGTGTTTATGTCATTGTGGAGGCTTCTCTATGACCTGATCACGGTCACTTTATATGCGAAACATATAATATATCTCAATTTATGCTATATAGTCAACAAAATCCTCAACTTTGTCATGTTGTCAGTAAGAAAGCGACAATAAGAAAACTAATAGTAGTTCATACATCTTAATATCTAGCCCCGTAGAAGTTGATAATAGTATAGACAATATAACCTCGGAATTAAGTTGGTGGATGTTCTCAATTTCAGGAAAAAAATGATGGTTATTATCTATGAGAGCAGATAGCAAGTAAAGGTGATTTTATCGGATATGCCTTATAAGGAGCAGTTGTGACCGGTCAGAAAGTTCAGATGATAATCTATGATCAGTGAGTTTAGAGAAGTCTTGGGAGTTGTATCAAAGTACCTTTGTGGAGATATAGTTTACTCCGATGAACTAAGAACATTAGTCTAGGAAAACAAATATGAAAGCAATAGTTTAATTCCTTTTTGCTAACCAAAGGGAAGTTTAGCATGGAGCTACAATATCGAGAAATTTACTAATGATTTTCTTTATAACATGTAATTCCATAAACTAGCTTTCTTAGTATGATTGTTCTTCTACCTGGTGTGCTTCCATGGTAGCAGCAGAGAAATGCTCCTACACCTATCATCTTGAACAAGAGAGCACATGTTTAGTACAACTTACCCAAGTTGATTTGTATACAAATATTCTTCGGCACAATTGTGATAGTCATAGTAAGAAGGTGTTGTAGCAAACCCACCAAGGAAAAAAGCACACAATTGTGTTGTGTGCAACAACCAAATAACAACAATGAACCCAAAATCATAGGAATAATGTATACGCATTTAATGTACTAGCCCGTGCAAATGCACGGGTTGGCGACTAGTATTTATAATTTCGCATGCTTTGAATCTTTGAGCAGGAGAAGATCGAGCACAGATGCGATGCAAATGTTCCAATGAGATAAAAAAGTTAGATCCTCCACTTCCAGGGGACAGAAATGTTTGTTCCTCCTCACACCTCTCGTAGTGGCCGGCTGATGATTCTCCCCCTTGTTCCTCTTGTTTTTTCCACTCCAGCTCCCTCAGTTTTGATCTCGATCCACCCCCATCACCCTTGTATGCTCCATATATGCATATTATTCCCTTCTCCCGCCCCCAGACCGATCATGCAATCCTCGTCGGCCGGACCGCCTATAAGTAGCACCGCTACTCACACTACCTCATTCCTCAACAATCTCACCAGCACCCAGCTATAGCTCACATCGGTCGACTAGGTAGTGAGTAGCTAGCGCTCTCCCGATCGACCGATCATGGCGTCGCTGTCCATGAGCATGGCCGGGAGGGCGGGGTGGACACCGAAACAGAACAAGCTGTTCGAGCAAGCGCTGGCAGTGCACGACAGGGACACGCCCGACCGCTGGCACAACGTTGCCCGCGCCGTTGGCGGCGGCAAGTCGGCGGATGACGCGAGGCGCTACTACGAGCTGCTCGTCCACGACGTCGCCAACATCGGGGCCGGCAACGTGCCCTTCCCCGCCTACCGTCCCCCCTGCCCCGGCCCCAACGTTGGCTACGCCGTGCATCCTCTTCGGGCGTGTTTATGGAATTAATAGCTAGCTTGCTCATAACATTGATTCTTCGGTGAATGAAATCTGGGTTGTTAACTAATTCATCTTGTATGCAGGCTGAAGCACTTGAAGATCTAGCGAAATAGATGGTATATACATGGATATGAAGCATGTGCGTGCTGGCCAGCGTGGATGGGGATATCCTATGATATGATATGCATGCAAGTCATGGCGCGCATGCAACTGTATATGCAAGGCTGCTAGCTGGAAGAAAGAGTCGACCGATGCATGTCCATATGTATACATAATTATTATATGGCAATAGTAGCTAGTACAGTACAGTACAGAATACATGTTATAGGACGGTCTGTCTCCTTCTCCTGTGTGCAAATCGCAGTATTCCTTATGTAAATGTCCACTATATCGTCTGCAAAAAAATTCAGTACTCCCTCCATTCAAAAAGTGTAGTGCATTTTTTCTTCTGAAGTCTAACTTCGTAAACTTTAATCAAATTAAATAAAATATCAAATATTAATAACATCCAATAAATAAAATTACAAAACATATTTTACAGTGCATCTAAGATGTTTGTGCTCATGTTAACCTCACTGATGACAGGGATACTATTAAAGGGGCCTTGACAAAAAAATCCCGACAACCCATGCATGTTCATATGAATACCTAATTATTATTTGGCAATATTAGCCAGCGTTACGGCGTGTTCATACTATTAAAGGGGGTGATCCTCCCTGCTCCATGATATCGTGTACTCAGACTACTTCAAATACTGTGGAAGAGCTAGCGTTACGGCGTGAACCACCCTCTTGCGCACCTTCTGATCTCGTTTGTCCAGACTTGTCGTGAAGACATGATATTGGCCTCCATTAAGCTGCTTTGGGTTACTCTGATACCCTGGCTGGTTGTTTTGCTGCTGACCACCATTGTCGGACTGTTGGTTATGACCTCCATGGTTGCCTTGACCCTGATATCCAGAATTTGAGCCACCTGCACCAAAACCTGACCCATGAGAGCCGGACCCTGACCCGCCAGGCGGTCCATTGCCGTTACCATGATGCTGGTTAAGGCTGTAATTCCGGAACTCTCGCATGATATAGCAATCCTTCCAAGCATGAGTGGACGGTTTGTTGGGAAGACTGTGCTTTGGGCAGGGCTCGTTAAGCATTGCCTCCATGTTGAAGGGAGTTTTGACCTTGCCAAAAGGCGGCTTACCATTGCCCTTAGCGCGGTTATTCCCGGTGTTGGTATTGGCTACCAGATCTGACCCGCCATCTGGGTGTTTCCATTTGCCACCATTGCCCGTGTTGTTGTTTCCTGCCCCATTCTGCTGCCGACCCTTGCCGTTGCCGCTCTTCTTACTCTTGGCAGACTTCTCATCATCAGAGCCGGGATCCTTCGTGTTATCCGAATCTGCATATTTGATGAGGGCCGCCATGAGCTCACCCATATCCTGGCAAGAACGCTTGAGCCGTCCAAGCTTTTGCTTAAGGGGCACAAAGTGACAGTTCTTCTCCAGAATCAGGACCGCCTGAGCCGCCGAGATATTATCAGACGAGTGGATAATGGTTGAAACCCGCCGGACCCAATGATGGGCCGACTCATCCTCCTGTTGCACGCAATGATCTAAGTCAACAATCGTCATAGGATGCTTGCATGTCCCTTGGAAATTCTTGATAAATCGTGCTTTCAACTCGGCCCAGGAGTTAATGGTATTGGGGGGCAAACCCTTTAACCATGTACGAGCCGGTCCTTCTAACATCATGATGAAGTACTTTGCACAGACTGCGTCGCTAACGTCCAACATCTCCATGGCTAGCTCATAACTTTCGATCCAGGCCTCCGGGGGTAGATCAGCCGTGTAGTTAGGCACTTTGCGCGGACCCTTAAAATCTTTAGGCAGACGCTCGTTCCGTAGCCGGTGCTAGACACGGTACTCCAACAGCCCTGGAAGTGACTCCGGCTCCCATCGAAGTTGAAGGGGTCGCTGGGGGCGGTTCTTGGTAAGCTGCCGCGGCCGCCGCCGCCCGCCGAGTTCTGGCATTATCCACAGTTGCCTGGGCATTAATAGCGGGCGGGTCATCAAATTAATGAAAATATCAAATATTAATAACTTCCAATAAATAAAATTACAAAACATATTTTACAATGCATCTAAGATGTTAGTGCTCATGTTATCCTCACTGATGACAGGGATACTATTAAAGGGGCCTTGACAAAAAAGCCCGACAACCGATGCATGTTCATATGAATACCTAATTATTATTTGGCAATATTAGCCATTACAGTACATAGTACATGATACTATTAAGAGATGTTATTCTCACTAATGCGTGTGTTGATGTTATCCTCACTGGAAGAAAGAGTCGGCCGATGGATGCTCATATGTATACCTAATTATTATGGCAATATTAGCGATTACAGTATAGATTAAATGATATAGGAAGGTCAGTATCCTTCTCCCATGTGTAAATTGCATTACTCCTTATGTAAATATAGATTATATTGTCAGCAACAAAAATATAGTACTCCCTCCATTCGAGAAAAGCATAGTGTGTTTTTTCTGAAGTCAAACTTTGTAAACTTTGACCAAATTAAAAAATAAATACTCCATAAACATGATTAAAATTTACAAAGAAAATCTAGGAGGAAAATCTCTATGCACTATATTTTGGAACGAAATGGTCACTAAATAGAGCTAACTTAGAACGTGAAATTCATCGGAAATAGAAATAGACCAGGAGACATAGTTCATCGTAAACCAACAATGCTATTGTCTTTTTTTCCAATGCACTGAGTTATAGAGGCTACATGGTATGTTTCTCACGTTCTATACTAACTAACTGCTCTGAATATTTCATCCAGGATTCTACAACAAGCCTCCACATGAGTCTGTAAACTCTACCCGCAAGAAAATTCTACTTTTTGGCATAGAAAAGAAACTTGTGCCTTTTTAGGGAAAGAAGAGAAAAATGTACAACCATTGTATCAAAATGTTAGTCGTTTTTTGATATTTCATAGGGCATAACAAATGTCTTACATTTTGTTACAGTGGGAGTGCTTTTTTGTAGGGGTAAGAAAATGGACTCAAGTGTAGCATTATATACTAATGGGCCAATATTCTCACGTATACATCGGTATGGGATCTCCTATTCCACCACAGGCCCAATAATGCATAAGACTGCTATATGGGATTGGCCAATAAGCTCATAATTGTTTATATGAAAAAGGTTTTTAATTTAGTAAAATATTTCCCTGTTCAATTTTTCTTAAATATATATTTATTAGGGAAAATGATGTCAAAAAAATGTTCATCTTGTGTTAAAGAAATTCATGTGATTAATAGATTCTGTGCATTTTCAAAAATGTTCATGTATCTACACAAGTCATTACGGATTATATTTATGTTCATATTTTTCAGAAATCATCCTAACCCCCCCCCCCCCCCCCCCCCGGCACAAAAATAATCATAAAATTAAATGTGATTAAGAAAGAGAACATAAAAAATGTAACGGGACAAGAACCAGCTGAAGGATGAAAAATAATGAAATGAAATAAACTAGATGAAAAATTCGTACATGGGGCAACTCATGTAGTGCATGTAGCTAATGCTATAGGAATTTTCGACCAATATGCCACCATGGGAAATTTCAACAATGCCTATCGGACATGTAGGACATAAATGCCTAACTGCCGCATTTGCTAAAGCCCTTCACCGATCGGTCGTTCGGCGGTCGCATCGCCTCCTACTAAACCACTCCTTCTCATGGTTTTAATATGACGATACAATGTAACAAATAAAAAGTCGTTTATCATGGATTGAGCTTATCACGATCATTTGCATGGAGGACTAACCATTCTACCGACTACAAGAGTTTATGAGGTTTAAGTTTCTGATATCAAAGAATATTAAAAAAAACAGTTCAGAGCTGATTTTATCTTTCTTGCTGAGAGATCCTCGAATGTACATTTATCCATGAAAGTTTGCACACACCTAGTGCACTAGAGTATCTTCAATTCCAAAAAAAGCTCAGTTTTTTTTTACTTTTTTTTAATTTACGGTTCACCATTTACTGATGATCCTGGATATGGATTACCTAGAACCGCTATCTATAGTAAAGTAGATGTACTTACATTATATTTGTCGGTAGGTCTCCCTTGTTTAATAAATCATAGTATTCCCTTTTATTTTAGAAGTCCAATCATAATATTTCTTATATACATGTATATATTATTATTGCCTGCAACACATAAACTTCCAAACTGAGGTAGCTTAGATCATGTGAAATCCAGAAAGAAATGTGGATGAGGCAACATTCTACGTAGCAAATGGAATGGGCCGCCAGGCAAACGAACGGACCACACAAAGACTATTTATCGCGTACTGCAAGTTGGCGTAACCGCACTCACCTATACGGGCCTGCTCGTGTGCTGCAGCCCATTCGATTCTTCTTTTCCTCTTTTCCCCTCTGTTCTTGCCACACGTGGAGTTGGGTTTCCTGTTTTTTCGAGTGTGACTAGCTCTGGACTTCTATCACAATAATTTTATCTAGTTTCTTTTCTTTTTTCATTTCTGTTTCGTTCTTTTTTCTTCTTTCCTTTTCCTTTTCCCCCTTTGTAATTACATTTTCCTTTCATTTTCATTCTTTTATTTCGACCTTCTAAGTTATCTTCCACAAAATTTAATACCGTGATGAATATTTTTTCTTCACAGTGATTAGTTTTTATATTAAATGAACATTTTTAAATTTATCATTTAAATTTTTATTAAATAAATGATAATACTTTTAATATACTATAAAATTTCAAATACCTGAAGAACATTTTTGATAAACAATGTTTTTATAAAAAAAGATAAATATAAATTAAAAATGTATATTTTGCTACTAGGCACAAAGAAATATATAGTATAGAGTAAAGAGAGCAGAACAAGGTTCACTAGCAGTGAACATTTTTCAACTATCCAAATTAAGACGAGATGGGTACAAATTTGAAGGGCATGATTGAAAGAATAAGAAGAAAAAATTAAATAGAATGTGAATAAGGGCCTATGCTACAGTAATAGTATCTTTTAAGAAAAGAAAATCAAACACAGTTTTTTTGCTCCCCAAAAAATCCTAAAGAAAGAGTATATACGTACATATTGATGGGTGGTATGTACGTAATGTTTCAGTATATATCTTTTCAGTTGCGATGTACATAAAAAGGGTGAAACATATGCATCAAAGTAGATTAACCTTTGGATTTTTGGAGCCACAAAATTTTCTGTTTCAAGCTTACAATAAATGTATTGTTTAGTGAAAATTATATGCATGTAGAGCAAATATATATATATATATATATATATATCCATGGGGATTATTTATGGATGTTTGAAACTTCTATTTTTGTTCATTTCATAGAACTTGCGTTGAAAATACAAACTAACTACTTCTTCTCATGGAAAAAAGAAGTTTCCTTTCCCCTATCTATTTAGTGAACCAAAAGTCAAATGAATTGTTGCTTTCACTTTCAATCAGGAATGGCCTAAAAGGAGGGACAATTTAGAATCAATAAACCAAGAGGTCTATAGTCACGCAAGGCGTAATTAAGCAGGCATAAACCAGCAGTGGATCACAAAAGCTCATATATTAACTATACAAATGCCTTTACATTTACAATAGCTGAACAAATACAATATATTCTCTAGTCGCTTCCCACCCACTGGTCCAGCCTATTCTTGTACGATGACATCTTCTCGACAGGCTTAAGTTACATCGTGTGCATCTAAAAAAACAAAGGAAGCAAGGATGAGTACGACAAATCATACTCAGCAAGCAGATACTTCACTATTCAACAAAAGAAGCATTTAAGGATATGAATACAGTAACAACGGAATAACTGTATTAGAAGCAAGATAATCAACATGACTATCACTGGAGCCGATTTCATCAGAAATAGATGAAGGAATAATATAGCTGGAATTTATGAAAATGGACAAGAAAATTATTGGCATCACAAATGACCGCGGGTGAAATTTCACACTTTTACGCTCTTAAGAGGGGTACTCCGACGTCGACAGCCTCGACTAGAACCACACAGGTTCCAGAAGAGCGGAGCTCTTGTACCCACTAAGACCCGGACACCTGAACCTACTAATGTCAGTCGCTCCTACGGATCCATCACCGACACGTTCCCGAACAAGGTCCGTCCTTAGCGGGGAACCCAGACAGTCCCATACCTGAACTGTGACCGTTACAATAGGTTTGCCGTCGCGACACCAATATAGATGGATAGAATATGACATGTGGTTGGATCAATGGTAGGTTCACCGGAAAATCAGTCAACAAATGGATTACGAGGACAACATGTCCCTCTCTCAATTAAAACAAGGATCAACGGAGGAGCAATGAAGATCAAGGTGCAACAATATAATCAGATGATCAAGGAAGATATGGATTTGAGAGTTAGTAAAGCAACTACTTGCCTTGGATAACAAGATTTCTCCTCTGGAATAATATTCAACGAGCAGATAAAATCCTATCTATCATTGAATAACATCCAATAATGGTACGTATACTAATATTCTCCTGACATATGGCTCGGTTCTTCCTTCTTGCAGCACCTACGCTCTCTGTATAATTTCTCCAAACATGAAGACATGATGAATTCTTCATCTCTCTTTCCCTCTCCCTCTCTCTCTCTCATGTTCTCTCTTCTGGTCTTGCTTCTAATGATCAATGATATGGTGCCCCTCACAAGCAGTAGTGTCAGTATTTATAGGAGGTGGCAGTAGGTGTGGACACCGGCTAAATATCAGTGCCACAGTGGCCCTTGCCGCTTGCCGCTTGCCCTTCAAGCTGGGTAAAACCGATTTGACTGCTGCCCCTTATGCTAGTGCAAAGGCCTAAGCAACCTGGCCACCATGCAAAAGAGTCCACGTAGCGATTTGGATGTCTCAAGTGTTTCTAGAGTGTTGCCAGCAAATGCATGCATCGGTTCATTCAAGGAAAAGATCTGCCGACTGCCATATACCTCAGCCAACACAACACAACTCCACCTAGTGTTAAGCCACGTTACCTCTCTCATGATTGCATGCACGTACTAATCCTTTGTAAACTATTTTCTTGCATGCATAACAAAGCTCCACACGCACTCTCATGTTTAGTTAGTTCAGAAGCATTCTGTACACACTACTACTTAGTGTGTGATAATTTCATCTAATTTATATTGCATGCTTAATTTATCTTTCTATTATATTTCTTCGAAACAATGGACTAGCATTTTTTATTTACTCAAATATTTACTTAAACAGATAATACAAATTTATATATTCATTTTAACTTTAGAACATAAAATAATAACCCTAAAAATCCGGGTTATTACAGAATCCATTTTTTGGAACTAGCTATTGGAGATAGCAACATGGCGCTCTTAAAATAAATATATAGTTAGCTCATGTACAAGCAATAATTGGCTAATTTTGTTTATACTTGTTGTTATCCACTCTGAATATTTCACACAGATATGAAGAGTGCTAAATAAATTTCTAGGACGACTTTAACGCACACTTAAAGCAATAATAACCCAACAGTAACCCAAACAAATGTGTCGGCAACAGAACCAAGATCATAACGCCGTGAGAGTTGTTTCGACGAAGACACCAACACAACAAATTAGTTTCCTTAGTAAACATCAATCGACATATATGTAGTCCAAATATTCTTAACCATGATACTTCATATACATATGTGTATGCAGATTTGTATTTACTCCCTCCGGTCCTTTTTAGTCTGCATATTAGTTTTGTCCGAAGTCAAAGTATATTTATTTTGACCAAACTTATAGAAAAATGTATCAACATTCACAATGCCAAATCAATATTGTTAGATTCATTACGAAATATAGTTTTATGGAATGTGTATTTAGTATTGTAGATGTTGATATTTTTCAATATATATTTGGTCAAACTTTGTAAAGTTTGACTTGGCACAAATCTAATATGCGGAGTAAAAAGGACCGGAGGAAGTACAATTTACATGCTTGGAGTCTTTTAGCAGGACAAGATCGAGAACAGATGCGACGAAAAATGACCATTTTGCTGATGTACTTTCTTCGCGAAAGGGAGAGAGAGAGAGAGTGAGACTCGCCGTCAGCCACTCCGGCCCCGGCGACCACGCCTCGCCGCCGGCCACTCCGGCCTCGGCGACCACCCTTCGCCATGGCCTCGCCCACCTCCGCCGGTGGCAGACCCCGCGCGCTGCGTTGGCAGGAGTCCAGCCCCTCTTCGGCTGGTGCTAGCTCCTCGCGCCGCCCGCCGCCCTCCTTCCGTGAGGTGCTCTGCACCCCCCGCCCTGCCTCCCCTGCTCCGGCCTCCCCTCCGGCCGGCGCTGCGCCCGCCCCCCGCGCCTGGCCGCGCTCCGAGGTCCACTGGGTTGAGAGTGCTGCCTCCCCTCCCGCTGACGACGGCTGGGAGCTGCCGCGGTCTCGTGCCCGCCAGTTGGCCCGTCAGCGCCGACGCCCCAGGCCTCGCCGCGCCGGTCCCCGGTCTCCGCCCCAGCCCCCCTCCCGGGAGTGCCCTCGGTTCCTCGACCCTGCCCCTGACCATCTGCACTCCGAGTGTCGCCGGGATGTGCGGTGCCGCCGCTGTCGTTTCTTCGGGCACATCGCACGGCAGTGCATGCGCCCCCGCTCCCCTGCCTCATCCTCAGACCCGCCGCCGGCCAAGCGCCTCCGCGCCGAGATGTCGCTCGCCCGCTCTTCCGCGATCTCGGGTAGTGGCTCCAGACCTGCGTCCTCCGGGTCTGGCTCCGCCGCCCAGTCCGGCTCTGCTCCGCCCAGCTCCGCGTCGCCCGGCTCCTCGTCGGACACGCCGGTCTTCTCTGCCTCCGCGCAACAGCCCACGCCGACGCTCTCCTCTCCGGCGTCCTCTGCATCCCAGGCCTCCCTGATGTCTGGCCACCCCTCCCTCCGGCCGGCCGCTGCCGTCTGCTACCTGCCGCGTTCTCCGGCAGTAGTGGACGCCGAGTGGGCCCTCGAGCAACGCGCTCTTGTGGCGTCTGTGGCTGGCGCGAGGTCCGGCATCCCCTGCTCGGAGGTCCTTGCTCTCCTCCGCGACACGTTCCACCTCGAGGATGGCGCCCTGTCCGTGCACCTGCGCCGTGATGGCGAGTTCCTTCTCCGTTTCCGTGACACGGCCGATCGCGCGCGCGTCGCCGCCGGGAACGTAAGGTGCCGCCGATTCAGACTGAGGCTCGAGCCCTGGAGCAGGCTTGCCGGAGGCGAGCCGGTCACCGCGCGCTTCCACGTCCGCATCGAGATGACTGGTATCCCTGACCACGCTTGGCACCGCGCCTCGGCCGCGATGCTGCTGTCCCCGTTCTGCGACATCGTCGAACTCGCGCCGGAGACGGAGAACATGTCGAACATGTCCACCTTTCGCCTCTCCGCCTGGACCCTCAACCCCGACGCCATCCCCCGCTCCTCTGAGCTGCTGCTCCCGGCGCCGGACGCGGCCCTGGAGGACGCCAACCCCAACATGGTCACTCGCTTCGGCCATCCCCTCCTGCGTTTCCCGATCTCCATCCACGTCTCCTGCTCCGAGGATTACCGGCTGCCTGCCGCGCCCTCCCCGGCGCCCAGCCCCGGTGACGATGGACAGGCAACCCCTCCGTCGCCGCCGGTCCCGCCCCCGTACCCGCGCCGACACGACTTCCCTCCGCGCTCCGGCCGAGAGGATGCTTCCACGCCGCGCCGCCCAGCTGATGCGGGCGCGCGTCGCTCGCGCCGCCGCCACCTGCCGCCGGCGGCTCGCATCTGGGATGGTGTGCTTGGGCCCCACCCTTCTGCGCTGTCCGGTCAAACTGGACCCCCCATATCCTGTCGCCTGTCCTTCCCACCCCTGGCCTCTGCTGGCGCTGGGCCGCTTTTGGACAACGCTCCTGTAGCGGATTTGGAAGTTTCCCCTCTTGTGGGCCCGCCGCGGATCCCGACCGGGCTGCCCCCCACGACCGGCGATCCGGTGGCCACTCCGGAAGCTTCCCTCATGCATGGCGACAAAGATTCCTCTGCCTCGGATCCTCCCCTTCTGCCCCTCGTCCAGGGCGTGGGCAACGGGCAAATCGCCCCTGGCCAATCCGCTGCGCCAGATTCTGCGGAGCCCCCCCTGTCACCTGCGGTTTTGCAGCCAGCGGGCCCTGCCCCTCAGGCCTGCACACAAGGCTGCACCGCGCCTGCTGCGGCTGATCCAACAGGCATGCGCGCTGAGGACCCCACGACGCCGTCCCCGCCCGCATCGCCCCTGGGGCCCATCGCTGCGCCCGTCCAGCCCACTTCCGCGGGTCCCGCCACTACCCCCTCCTCGGGTTCCCCCGCCCCTGCTGCCGTGGAGGACCCCGCCACCCACACCGCTGCGCCCAGCCATTCGTCGACAAGTAGCGAGTTGGTGGCCACTCTGCCCATGCAGATCATGCAGCGCCATGACCACGTCCCGTGCAGCGCCTTGGACATTCCGGCTACGGCGCACGACACTTTGCTAAACTTTGTTCAATCTGTCCAACGGGGAGTGGCCCCCCTGCTGCAGCCGCCGACGCGCCGACGTCGGCGCAAGGTTCCCGCCAACTTCACCCCACGCAGGAGCGACCGCATTGCCAAGTGTGACCGTGGCTTGGACTCGGAGATGATGGCGAAACGCGTGCTCTTGCTGCGCCTTGGCCTTTTGAAGGATGACGAGCCCGTGGATGCCCTGGCACTCAACAAATACGCCAAACTCTTCCAGCAGCCGCTTGCACTAGATGTGGTCCGGGCCTTCGCCGAGTACTATGGTTGGGAGGTGCCAATTGGTAGCCAGTCGATCACCCCAGCACCGGCCCCCTCGTCGGCCATCTCCGCGATCTAGCCGTCTTAGTCGTCCTCGCTCTCCCCGGATCATACCATTGTCTATGGATCACAACCTCAAAATTTTATTCTGAAATGTTTGCGGCCTCAACTCCGGTGCTAAACGTGCTGCCGTCCGTAGCGTTATCTCCCCGGATCTACCGGCCGTTGTATGCCTGCAAGAGACCAAGCTCGAGCTCATCACTTTGCCCTTGGTCGCCGAGACCCTTGGCCCATCCTTCGACGCTTTCTTCTTCCTTCCCGCGGTCGGCACCTACGGTGGGATCTTGCTCGCGTGGCGTTTCGCTGAGCTGCTGGTTTCCAGCCCGATCATTGGCGCGCACCACATCACTGCCACGGTCTCCTCGCTCTCCGGTGATAGGGCCTGCTGGCTTACCGGAGTCTACGGACCTCAGGCCGATGCGGACAAGTTGATATTCATGCAGGACCTTCAGGATGTCCGCGCCCTTTGCGCCGACCCGTGGATCATTGGCGGCGACTTCAACATGATCGCGGCCGCAGCGGACAAGAACAACTCCCGGCTCAACTTGCGCCTCATTCGACGCTTCTGCCGCTTCATGGCTGATCTTGAGCTGCGCGACATGTACATGCACGGCAGGCGCTATACCTGGTGCAACGAGCGCGAGAACCCTACCTTGGTCCGCATCGACAGGGTGTTATGTACCTCCTCGTGGGAATCCGCCCACCCTAGCTGCCTCCTCCGCTACCTCTCCTCCGCGACCTCAGACCACTGTCCTCTCATGGTGGACTGCACCACGCACTCTCCGGGTGCGCGCCGATTCCACTTTGAGCGATTCTGGACGAAGATGCCCGGCTTCCATCAGATGGTCTCCGATGCTTGGGCTGCTGTGGACCCAGATCCTGACCCATTTCATCGCATCTTCGAGCGCCTACGCTTCACCGCTCGCCGTCTCCAGGGCTGGAGTGCCAAATCCATCGGCAACATCTCCCTGCAGCTTCTCGTCGCGCGTGAGCTCATCGCCCGCCTTGACGCGGCCCAGGACTCTAGGCCCCTCTCTGACACTGAGTCTTGGCTGTGCCGTCGCCTCAAGCAGGCCTACCTTGGTCTTGCTTCGCTTGAGCGCACCATCCTCAGACAACGAGTCCGATTAGCCTGGCTCCGGGACGGGGAGGCCTCCTCTGCTTTCCTACGCATTCAAGCCTCCCACCGCAAGCAGCGCACCCGCATCCTGTCCTTGCGGCATGGCGACGCCACTGTCTCTTCTGACGAGGCCATGGTTGAGGCCGCTTTCCAGCACTTTTCTGCGATCATTGGCTCCGCGGACGAGCGCGATTTCTCGCTGGACTTGGACACGATCGACCCCCGATCCTTCAACCTCTCCTCCCTCGAGCAACCTTTCTCCGAGGAGGAGGTGTGGAGCGCAGTCAAGCAACTCCCCACCGGCAAGTCACCGGGCCCCGACGGCTTCTCAGCTGAATTCCTCCGCTCATGTTGGGATGTGGTGAAGGGTGATGTGATGGACGCCTTCACCAAGCTTTACCACCTCAACGGGAGGGGCTTCCAGTGCCTGAACGAGGCGTTTGTCACCCTCCTTCCCAAGCGTGCCGACGCTGCCACCCTGGGGGACTACAGACCAATCAGCCTGATCCACCTTATGGCTAAGATCGTGGCCAAGGTTCTCTCCCTTCGCCTCGCGCCGCGCCTCAACGAGCTGGTTTCCTCGAGCCAGAGCGCTTTCATCTCCGGACGGTGTATCCATGATAATTTCATGCTCGTCCAACAAACGGCTCGCCATCTCCATCGATCCAGGACGAACCGCGTCCTTCTCAAGCTGGATATCGCTCGGGCCTTCGACGCGGTTTCTTGGCCCTTCCTCCTCGAGGTTTTGCGGCATCTGGGCTTCGGGAGACGGTGGTGCGAGTGGATTTCTATCCTTCTCTCCACCGCCACCACGCGCATCCTCGTCAACGACAATCTGGGCCCCCCTATCACCCACGCCAAGGGGCTTCGCCAGGGTGATCGGTGTCCCCTATGCTCTTCACCATGGTTATAGACGCCCTCAACTCGCTCATGCAACACGCTACTACTAAGGGCATCCTCCGGCGGCTCACCCCACGCCACACCGCGCCTAGCGTCTCTCTATACGCAGACGACGTCGCCATCTTCTGTCATCCGAGCACGGCTGAATTGACGGCGGTGAGGTCCATCCTCCATGTCTTTGGCCACGCGTCCGGTCTCCACACCAACTTCGCCAAATGCTCAGCCACACCCATCCACTGCTCCGACGACGAGGTTGCGGCCATCGCCGGCATCATCGAGTGCCCCATGTCGCAATTCCCCATCCCCTACCTCGGGCTCCCGCTTTCGGTGCAGAAGGTGTCGGCTTCTGCCTTGCAGCCCTTGGTGGATCGCATGGTGAAGAAACTCTCCACCTGGCGCGCCTCCATGCTCTCTAGGGGTGAGCGGCTAGCCCTCGTTAGGCATGTGCTTTCCGCGATGCCGGTCCATCTGCTCATGGCCATGGTGATCTGCCAACCCATCCTCAAGCGCGTCAACCGCATCATCCGGGAATTCCTCTGGCACGGCCGTCAGGACGCCAATGGCGGCCACTGTTTGGTCAACTGGCTGCGCGTGTGTCGCCCGCTCGAGCTGGGCGGGCTCGGCATCCTTGACCTGCGTCGCTTCGGCATTGCGCTGCGCACGCGATGGCTTTGGCTCCAGTGCATGGGCCCCTCCCGCCCTTGGTCGCACCTCCAGCTGCCGGATGACCCGGACGCTCACGCCATCTTCCAGGCATCCACCTCTTGGGCTATTGGGAACGGCCGTTCGTGCAGTTTTTGGACTGATCATTGGCTGGACGGCCAATCCATCTCCGACCTCGTGCCCACCATCACCTCCATGGTCCCCCGCCGGCGTCGCAAGGATTGCACTGTGGCCCAGGGGCTCGACCAGCGTGCCTGGATCCAGGACATTCAGGGGGCCTTAACTCCTACTGCCATGGTTGAGTACATCGAGCTTTGGCGACGTCTCCAGCACATCGGCCTTACGGACATGCCTGATCGCCTTCGCTGGCGCTGGACGGAGAATGGGTCCTACTCCGCGAAATCCTGCTACAACGCCCTCTTCGCAGGGTCCATTCGCGCGCCGCACTGGGAGCTTACCTGGCGCACCTGGGCACCCCTGCGGATCAAATTTTTCACCTGGCTGGCGCTGCAAGACAGGTGCTGGACTGCGGCTCGCCTGGCCAGGCACGGTCTACCGCACCACGCACTCTGTCTCCTCTGCGACCAGACTGATGAGTCTATGCAACATCTACTAGTTGGCTGCCCTTTCTCGAGGCAGATTTGGCACGACTGCTTCCGCTGGTGCTACCCACAGGCGCGCGCCCCCTCGCCACATGACCAGTTCCTGGACTGGTGGCACGCCACCACCACGACTGCGCCCACGGCGTACCGGAAGGGCATTTCCTCTCTCATCATGTTGATTGCTTGGTCTATTTGGAAGCACCGCAACTCTTGCGTCTTCGACGGCGCCTCGCCCTCTACGAGCCAGCTCCTACATGAGATCCAACAAGAGGCGCGTTCCTGGGCCAAGGCTGGAGCGAAGGGTCTGATCGCCATCAAGCCGTAATTATGTAGGCCAGATTGGGGCTGAGCAAACCCTCATGCTCACGCGAGGTCCTGCGCCATCATCTGTGTACGTAGTTTCCTAGCGTACCCAACCCCAACCTCTCTCCTGTACTATATACTCTTCTACCTATCAATGAATGATACGCAAGCTTTGCGTATTCGTGAAAAAAAAGAACAGATGCGACGCAAAAGAAAGAAAAACACTAAGCTGCAAGGATAAAAAGTTAGATTCTCCATTTCCCGGGGACAGAAATGTTTCTTCGTCCTTACTACTCTCGTAGTGGCGGGGTAATGATTGTCCACTCCCATCACCCATTTGCTCCAGACGCATAGTATTCCTTTTTCCCGCCTCGACTCCTCCTAAACCGCCTATAAGTAGCACCCCTACTCACACCCTTCTACCTAATTATTCCTCAACAATCTCACTAGCAACCAACACATCGATCGACTAGGTAGTCACATACGTAGCTCTCTCTCGATGGACGGATCAATGGCGTCAGGGTGGACGCAGGAGCAGAACCAACGGTTCACGGAGGCGCTGAGGGTGCACGGCAGCGACACTACGCCCGACCGCTGGCACCACATTGCCCTCGCCGTCGGCGGTGGCAAGTCGGCCGACGACGTCCGGTGCTACTACGAGCAGCTTGCCCGTGCAGTCGCCAACATCAATGCGGCGGCCGGCGCTGGGTTCGTACCTACCTTCCTTTCTACACCATGCATCCTCTTCTTTTCAGGCGGTGCATATATATGTAATCCTACAATCATTTCATAAAAAAATATTTTTAATATACAAATAGTTATGCATACTGATTCACTACGTAAAATTTGGCACAAGGAAACAAAAATATAGATCATAAGACCACAAAATTTTATTTTGTGTATATTGTCGGAAATTGCTTTTGGAGGCAGAGCTCCATGGAGGCTTTCAAATGCAAACTTCAAATTTCATGAAAATTCATATTTTAACATTTCAAAAAATTCTGAAAAAAAATACATAGATAGGTGAAGGTATAACACACAAGTGTGTAAATTTTCAGAACTAAATACGTTGAAATGAGAGCTATGCAAAAAAGACAAATCTGAGACTTTTTAACACATGCTACTATTCATCCTTTTAGACCATGAATTTGTCTTTTTTGTACAAGCTGCGTTTCAAAGTATTTCGGGCTGAAATTTTACACACACACGGATCACACCCTTATTTAGTTGTACAATATTTTTCAGATTTTTTGGAACCAAAATTTTCGAATTTTGATTTTTTTCAAAAATTTCGGCCTCCATGGAGGCCGAGTGCCAAAACGCCATTCTCGTATATTGTATACTATATTTTTACATTCATAACCTTATGTCGCTAAAATATTTTTTATGGCTTGTATATATTTTCTTACGGTCTCTTTTTACATATAAAGTATTAAAAAAGGGTGAAGAGTAACTATTTCTCACCTAGAATGACGAATAGTGCAAATATTCACATGACATTGGGCCTTAGCATGCAGGAAAAGCGCACGGGCTGAATCGCCTGCCCTTCTAGCTTGTTCGGTTGTACAACTATTAATCAGCGAGTCCTCGTTAGGGAGCCCCTGCAAGAAACACTTTTGGTGGGCTGAGAGCGTGTCTCCTAGCGCGCTCTCAGTCGTGTGTTGGATGCTTACTCTTGATTTTTTTTTTCTGTTTGCATTTTTGACCTTTAGATAATATTTCGGGGTTTTTTTGGATTTCGGTTTTCCTCAGGTTTTGGAACAAAAAAACGTGAAAAAATAATTTTCCTTTCTTCTTCCAGAGACATAGATTTACTTCTCATGAAGAGACGAATTTGCTTCGGCGAGAGGCACAACCGTGACTCTTAAAAAGGTAAAAACGAACGTGTTTTTTCTTTCGCAGGAAGCACAGATTTACTTAGTGCGGAGGCACGAGTTTGCTTCCGCCTCTCAGAAAAAAGGAAAAAAACACTTTTTTCCTTCTGCGAGAGACACAAATTTACTTTTCATGAAGGCATGGATTTTATTTTGTAAAAGCACAAAGTTGCTTCCGTGAGAGGCACAACCGCGCCTCTCGGAAAAAGAAAAAAAAACATGTTTTTTTGCTTTCACGAGAGGCACCGATTTGCTTCCGCGAGAGACACATATTTGTGCCTCTTTGGAAAACAAAAAAATGCTCTAGGTTCGGGTTTTTTGTCAAAAAATTTATCAAAACCTATCAACATGGAATCTAGTTGAATATGTAAATGCGAGGAATCTAACGGTAAAAAAAGTTCGAGATTTGAACGCACGGTTTAAAAGATAAAACGTATTTAATAAATGAATATAGAAAACATAAAAAACTGCAAGGTTACGACAAGTGGCAGTGCGTCACTTGTGACAACCTAGAAATGTGATAGTTACCTTTGCAAAGAGTACTACTTAATTAGTGATTTCGGTCATCTGCCAGTATATGTCCAAGTCGTTAACGTATGCATGTCGTCACAACTTAAAGATGGAACGTAGGAGGCCCCGAAGCCGAGCCAGTTGTTGATTCGGTGTTAAATCCATATGCACATATTGGTGTCATTATTTTGTTTGAAGCATTGCCTTGGAGTCAATCGTGGTGCCGGGAGCACTTGGTTAGTGGTGGTGTGGTTGATCTGGAGCGGACATCGTTTTGGTGAGTTTGGAGCCGTTGGTGGTGCATCTGTTTGGTTGGTCGACGGGAGAGCAGCAGGAGCACCCTTCACATGCAAGTAGCGCCATGCGAGTTATGATAGCTAACCTTGTGGGGTCGAAGTGGCATAGGCTTTGCTCTATCGGACTCATCATTCCTCTTCGGTGTCCTTGATGTTTGTGGATACACTCGTGGCATCCCGGTACAATATGACGGTTGTCGGTGTGCACTCTGGTAGTGGCGAAGGCGCTCGAGGGCCCGACCGGGTGTATTATGGGGGTTTGGCTTTCCGGAGCTTTGTATGTATTGTGGTGATTTAGGACTAGTCTAGCTAGGTGATGCTTTGGATTTTGCTCGGTTTTCCTTGATAAACCGAACAACCCTATTTTCATTTCTTCTTTTTTGGAACTCGCCTTTATGCAGTGCATTCCTTCTTTGGGGGTGTGTTGTAAGGGCATCTCCAACGGCAATCCGTAAATTTCCTCTCGCACCCGTCCGTGGATATAGGGGGACCAGTCCGCGGATACGGATGCGGGAGGGCGATATCCAACCATAGCCGCATACATTTTAGCCTGCATTTTAACAAACCGGAAGATATTCATCAAAGTTTGGATAGTAAATAGCACAAATCATCCATACATACCATGCAAATTAAGTCTAGTACAACAAGGTCTCAAATTAAGCAGATGTCTAACAAGTTTTTGATCAAAGGATCATGTCCTCCCACACAAACTGCCCCTTCAGCTTCATCCAACAGTGTGTGCACGTAAATGGCCGTCATTCTTTCCTGTGATACACCACGACAGCGCGTGCGGGCTATATATAATGTGTAGACCAACATTGAGTGAATGAATCAATCAACAAGTTGAGCAAGAGGAAGCAAAAAACTTACGAGCCCCTCATCTGCCGCGTGCAATGGCCACCTTTTCTTGAGCTGATGAACCATGTTGCAAAACTTCATGACGCTGACCTGGATCATGTGCCAGCGATACGACAACGACTTCACGTTGTTCGTTTGAATGATATACATGTTGTAAGGCGCAATGTCCTTTCGTGTGTGAAACGTTTCGCGCACTTGCCGCCAGAAGGGCTCCCCTCTGGTCCTGCCTACGAAATCCACGGATGTGGCTAGCTATGCATCGCACAACAACTCATCCTCCATGGTCGAGTATCTCACCATCCTCCGAACTCTAAAAACCGACATAGCATTTGAAAATAAGCTCAATGGCATTTGATCGAACACCTGTCGGGTGTGGTGACCGCCATGGAGGTCGTCGACATGGGCCGGAGTGTACCTGGGTACAAATGGCTCCAGGGTGGAATGCTCCGCCGTAGACGGCGAGCGGGCGCATCGGTGTTGGTTGCGGACGTCCGACAATGACTCTTTGGCGGCCGGCGATATACAAGGAGCAGTGGCGGCGGAGGTGGAGGGTGGAAAGCAAAGGGTAGAAGGGGCGGAGTGCAAGGAAATGTGACCGGGAGGGGGGATTGGGTGGGCCGGGGGTGTCAGATAGCGACGTTTCTCATGTCCGGACTCCCGCAAACCTTCCCCACTTTTGTCTCCAATTTGCGGGAGAAATCGCGTCCGGACCGCGCCGCGGACCGATACAAGACCGCGTTGGATGGCTTCCGCGGTCCGGACCGCGCAGACCAGACCGTTGGGGGAGGTTTGTGGATCCGCCTTGAAGCTGCCCTAATACCTCTTTCTAATTAATGAATTTGGTAGCTCTCCTGCTAATACTCGAAAAAAGTACTACGTAACTATTTTTCAGGACCGCAGTTGCATCATCTAACAGCAATTAACCTTCTTTTTGCATGACATGGACTGTGCACTTCTAATGCAGATGATACCCATTATTACATAGATACTTTTTTAGAACACCCCATTACATAGATAGAACAGTAATTGCACTCTATTAAAATAAGTTCGTGGGCGACTTTTTGATGCTGTGCTGTCATGATCTTGTCTGACAAATTCTGGAACAGGAATGGAACGGATGGAGAGAGAACCATCTCAAAGAGCCGCAACACACATCAAAATATTGGGTCGAGGTGTGTGCGTGTGTATTCAGGCTGCCTCAACATCTTAGGGCCGGTTCAAGAGGTGATATATGTGCTACTTTACCCATATTACTGAACTTCATTTTTCTCATTCTTCGGTAGTTTGACTAGCTAGGTATTGTCGAATGGTGGTCATAAGAATTTATTTTATCATTCTACTGGTGCTTTGAGCACCTAGGTGTTGTCCATCCATCATAGCTGGAGGCCTAATCAAGGCAAAATAAAATTTTACAATATGATAAATGCATCATTTTATATCAATGCTCTATTAGTGTTTCATAGTTTTATTTATGGATGTCCATCGACATTACAAGGTTGGTGAAGAGAGGGGTTCACGAATCTAGCATGCTAGAGTGTGATGACAAAGCTCACGTCTTGGGATTGATCACATTTGACGTGAATAGGTGGGCAACATGACCATCATCGACGGTGATGGCGAATAGGAAAAGCGGCAACATGCAAGTGTGTTAGGGACGTGTGGACATTTATTTCTTCCGTTGCAACGCACAGACACATTTGCTAGTATATATGTAAGTCAATTACACCGCCAGTACTTAATTTTGGTGAGAAAAATTACTTTAGTACTAAAACTCGTGGCATGCATCGAACGGGTGCCACAACTTTACTCGGGCATGCATGTACGGTGCAAATCACGTTTTTTGGATACAAAAACGGTATGTGCCAGGCGTGGTGTGGGGCCCGTCGTCAGCGGCTAGAAGGTGCGGACGAGGCGTGTGGCCTGTTTTTTTTTCTTTTGGAAACCCCCCTCAACATTTTTTGTTCACAAAAGTTCTCAGGCCCACCGAAAGGGGGTGCACACCGGCAGACTCGAACCCCGGACCTGCGGAGAGCAGGCGAGCGTGTGTATCCGCCCTAGCCGATATGGATACTGGTGAACGAAGACGCCACGCATCCTCTTCTTTTCGGGCCGTGCATCAACTAATAGCTAGCTAGCTTGTTTATAACGTAGGTCCTTTAGTGAATAAAATTTGAGCTGATAATTAAGTTCGTGCATGCAGATGGAAGCACTTGAACATCTAGCTATGAGCATGGATGGACACTAATGAAGCATGTGAGTGCTGCATGGATGGGGATATCATTTGCATGCAACTATGCACGGCTGCTAGCTGGAATAAAGAGTCAGTCGACCGATGCGCGTCCATATATGTATATGTAAGTGGATGGGGATATCATTTGCATGCAACTATGCACGTCTCCTAGCTGGAATAAAGAGTCATGTGATCAAAAAAAAAAACTGGAATAAAGAGTCAGTCGACCGATGCGCGTCCATATATGCATATGTAATTTTATTTTTATTTTTGCGGGGTGCATATGTAATTATTTTAACTGTATTAGGAAATGTGTCCGTGTGTTGCAACAAAAGAAATAATTATCATATGATCAAATCAATTAGCATCACCCATCGTGAAAATAAAATTGATCAGACAACACCTTTGGTTACATGACACGGGAGTGACGGGAGTCTGGCCATCGGAGGCCGACTTGGCCTCTAGTGCGGCCGGGTCTTCTTGCGTGCCTCTCCCAACAGTCCTCTCCCTGGAACATAAACCCCATTTCCTCCCAATCTCCTCCTAGTTTACTTTCCTTGATCCAAACATAATAAATCTTTGTTCAGGTCCAATTAATCTATATCTATATCTAACGCTAAATGGAGGTTTGTTTCTTCACTTTTTTACGTTCTTGGGTCCGTTTCTATGTCATTGATCGAACCATTCGTCTAGTCGTCATCCCGTTGGGCTTTTTTCTGATTGTGGCTAGGCCGGGACATGTCCAGGATGTATTGGCCCCGGCCCACACTGTAGCTGCTGACCTACTCCGCAATGGATTCTGCCTGACCACATGTGCAATATTCGACTAATCTGAGAAAAAAAAATTGATGGGCTTCCGTACCACTAATGTGGAGCTGCAACGCGAGCGGGTCTTGTACTAGGGCCACGAATGTGAGGAGTGGCATGCTCCACGGAATTACAAGACGGTGCAGGGAGGTGATCGGAAAGAGGCGTAATTGGGATTGATTTTGTTTGTTGTGAATTGGTGGATAAAGTGAACACCATCAACGACTGTGACGAAGAGGAGAAGTGGCAATACAGATGGATCGCTAATGCGTGTGAGGATTTATTTCTCCCGTTGTAACGTATGGGAAAATTTGCTAGTAATGAATAAATTGCTCTTTTCTCATGGTGCAATTGTTCAGATCTAAGACTTAGGCAATGTATAGATAAAATTGGTCCTAGATATGAGAGAACACTAGCGAGTAGAATCTAGTTTGATGATATCCTGCCAGTCTCCTTTTCCCGTGTGTAAATCGCACAATTCCCTATATACACGCATAGGGAATACGTGGAGGTCATCTAGCTGAGAACCCCCCCCCCCCCCCCCCCCCCCCCGGGTGCGCTCCAGACTTGTTTCGTCCCCTAAAGGTTGTGGGCTGTTTTTAGTTGTCGATGTCTAGTTTGGGTCGGTATTCGTTCTGTCACCCTAACTCGAGAGCTATATCACGCTTATAGGGAATACACAGTTAACATTTTTTAAAACATTTCTTTTTTATGTCTACTTTCTTCATAGACATTGTAATTGTTTTGTATACAACAGGACATCTTTTATATGCGCGTTTAACACTTTTCAAATACATGATTATTATTATTTTTCATACATATATTTCGATGTCTATTTTTTCATACACATTGTATAATGTTCATACACACTAGAAACATTTTTCTATACACGTTTCACATTTTTCAAATGTGTGATTGACATTTTCAAAAAAATATTTTAAGTAATTTTTTTTTGGTATATTTAGAATATTTGAAAATATAAACAAAAGTAAAAAAACAATAAAAAGTGAAGAAAAAATAGATGAAAGAAAAGAGCGGCTGCTGGAGGCAGGACGTGCTACTGTCTCGCGTCAAGCATGACATAGCCACGCCCTGGTTAAAGGTGCAATCGGGATTTTTTGATCGATATATCACCATGGGCTGTCAGTACTGCAGAATTACAACAATGTCGGTCGGACATGTATGGAAGACATAACTGCCGAACTGGCCCCTTAGCTAAAGCTCTTCACCAATATGTTGCTCGGCAGTCGCACCGCCTCTTGCCATACCAATCCTTCTAATTGATTGCAATTTTTTTGTTGGTATCTTATCAAGCTGACCGCTTGCACTAGTAGAAAACAGGGCAACAGTCCCGGTTTCAGAGGGCCTTTAGTCTCGGTTCTACAACCGGGACAACACGATCGGGACTAATGCCGATCACTTTTAGTCCCGGTTGGCTTACGAACCGGGACCAAAGGTGCTCCACGTGGCCGCACTGCGGCGCCGAGGCAGGAGGACCTTTAGTCCCGGTTCGTAACACGAACCGGGACAATAAGGCGCTGGGTTTTTTTTTTTTGGAAAGGGCCGTGTTTAATTTTTTGTTTTCATTTTCTTTTATATTTATATTGTATTTTCACGCGGGTTTTCATATTTGGAAAGGGTCAATCGCAACATCATATTTTCCTCTAATTCAACATGATCACTTGCATCCATCCACCTTAATGAAATATATGTCATATAACTCATCATCATCTTACTCATATAACAACTCATCATCATCTTAATCATACCAAGTTAAAATCTCATAAAACAGAAAAACATCATAATAGTAATCATCCTAATCGATCATGCAAGTTAAAATAAACCAGAAAAACTTCTCTCTCATAGGACCTAGTCCTCCCTCCTAGGTAAAATGACATAAAACAGAATAACACCTATGTCTCCATGATGAAGCAAAGAGATCCAACGGTCTCCAACTTGTGGCTTGCGATCCTTCTTTATTTGTCCCCATGCTTCAATTTGGAGCCGTCTTGGTGGTTTGCGCTCAGTCGAGTATGCAAAAGAGAACTTGGGCCTCATAGGGCTTTTAATTGTCATATTACCTTCGGCTTGCATCAACGGAGGCACAACTTCATTTGGCAGTTTCTGTTGAAGAACATAATAGTAGCCTACTTAGCAATGTAATCAATACCATTTACGCAATAGTAGTGTACTTAATTAGCAACTCTTACCAAGATATTTCGGCGAATGTCATCCGCCCTCACCCTATGCACTAGTGTCCTGTACAATGTATAATTTGGGCCAGTTCCCAAATTATACGGGAAGATCTCCCTACCAACTAGGACACCAATAACAAAGTTGATAAGATCATCCTTCTCCTCCCAAGTTAGATGTGATCCATAAGTGTAGTGTGTCGTGTCAATTATTTTCTGTGTTTCACTCGAAGAAACGAAATAAGCTGTATATTATAAATTAACAAATTTAGTATGGATGAACACCAACTATTTTTAAATATAGAATGCAAATTACTTGACAAATATGCATGGTTGATAAACTCACATGGAGGTAAAACAGGAAGCATATCGACATCCACCCAAATGTCGATGTTACCTTCAATATGATCTTCAGGACGAAGATCGAAGGTTATTTCCATATCCTCCTGAAATCCATATGCCTTGCAAAGAGCTTCCCAATTTGAGCACCCTAATTCTATGTTATTAACTGCATTGATTACTTTGACCAGAAATGTGTGACCATGTTTAGTCCTCAGGTTGGCTCTCCTCGTCTCGAAACTCTCGTGCTCTTCGAAACCGAGCCTCTCCAAAAAATACCGACTTGCATGACAGGGGATGAACTAGTCGAATTGTATAAAACAGAAATTACACGTTGAAGCAAAGAAACAGAAGTCATGCTTAATTAGGAAAAAACACTTGTCATCGTTGCGTACCGTAGAAACATCGAAGGTCTCGTCAAGCTTGATGGTGAAGAACCTGTCGTCTCGCAGCCCAGGCTGGTCGCAAAGACCCTTATCTTCGCCGCAGAGTTCACACGCTTGGATCCTATCGTCGTCATCAGACGACGACATTTCCTGTGTTCATGATTCAAAAATTACGGCATGACCATTGCTAATGTAAGACATATTGAGGGCCTAAAATTTGCCGGAACGGAAATAAATCAACATTCCGGCAAAACATAGGCACTAGGAGGGGTTCCCTGCAATAACATACACACATGTCCAAATAGACCTAATTCAATATCGGTTGACTTTCGGTCCGTCGAGGCTTTCCTTAAATAACTCTCATATCTTATGGTGTGTTGGTGCGCACTCTCTCACACTGATATGGTGGTGTATATATGTTGGTGGACACTCTCTCACACTAATAGTTCGACCGTCGGTGATGGGCGCACCTCCTCTCCTCTCCTTGCGCATTACACCGAGGTATATATCGCAAGAAGAGAAGAGGAGGAAGCACCCCCCACGACAACAGTCTGGATTCCTCCATCAAGAACACACATGAAAGTCACACAAGGAGCAACGACAGACCGAAAGTCACACACGCATTATACCAATATAATATCACTAATATATTTATAATGAACTCGAATATAATATCACTAATACATTTATAATGAACTCGAATATAATATCACTAATACATCATCTCGAATAATCCAGTTAATGCATCATCAAATATTAACTAATACATCTCGAATATTATCATATAAGATCACTAATACAGATCGAATATCCTAGAATCCAAAGTGGAGGACGGTGAACTCGGTTCACTAGCGGTCTCTGAGTCGCTGGCGGTGGACACCCAAAGATAAGGAACCATCACCGTATCATAACTCGGGTGAGATCCCTGAAGAACCTACCAGGTGAGGGAGTCCTGGTTTAAGGGGTCCTCGGGAGGCCGACCTATTTCTTATGGGCCGGACTATATGGGCCGCTTGCCGAGCATTGGATTGATCGAAGACCCTGTCGCCGGGAAAGAAGCTTCGGGAATCGTGGCGTATCCTCCACGTTTGGAGTAGTGAATAGGCATGTTTATCCCTTCGACGTGTAAACCGACCATGTGTAAACCCTAGGTACCCTCGGCGTTTTTATAAGCCGGAGGGTTTTAGGTTGTAGGCCAAGAGAACTCATCTAGGGTTTTAGCTATTCGATCTCGAGGTAGATCAACTCTGTAACCCTTATACCATCAATATAATCAAGCAGGACGTAGGGTATTACCTCCATAGGAGGGCCCGAACCTGGGTAAAACATCGTCCCCCTCGTATCCTGTTACCATCGATTCTAGTCTCACAGCTCGGGACCCCCTACCCGAGATCCGCCGGTTTTGACACCGACATTGGTGCTTTCATTAAGAGGGCCGCTGTGATCGCCAAAGGAATCGATGGCTCGCCTTGTCATCAACGAAGAGGTCCGCAATACGGGCACTTTCGTCCCCGGACAGATCTTCGCCTTCGGAAACATTGTGCTGCACGCCGACCCGACCGGCCATCTAGGCCGTGTCGGAAGTTTCGCCCCCGATCAAGAGATCAGATTCGGGAACCTAGAGTTCTCCGTAGACTCTCGGGGCGACCTGTCACTAACTGGGCTCGCGGTCTCGCCTGCAACGCCTGAAGGTTCTGAGGCTTTAACCTCATATCCATCTTTCGGTCCCGCCCTCGGGATCTACCCCGGCGAGGACCCGACTCTCAGTCCGGACCCGGTCATAGTGCCAGACGTCCGGACACCTGTTCTTGCCTAACAATCCCCCCGCGCGGATGCATCGGAGGTTAATTCCGGAAGCTCTGAGCAGGCCAACCCGATCGAGCTCTCGATACTCAACGAGGCCCTAGATCGGATCTCGTCGATGAAGATTACCGACGACCCAACCCCGATCTATGCTCAGATCGGGCTCGAGGCGGGTCAGGGCGAATTTTTCGTCCCACCCACCACCCACTTGGTAGCCACTGTCGAGGATTTAACCGACAAGTTGGACTATGCCTCTGAGGAGGCAAAATACATGGATGAGGAGGATCGCGCCCTCACCCCCGTTAACACCGGGCGGTGGACTGCCACCTCCACATACGACGTCTACATGGTGGACACTCCGAAAAACGATGGCGACAAATCGGATGAAGCACCATCAAGACGCCGAAAGCCGCATAAATGGTCAAAAGGAAAAAAGGGAAGAAAAGCTATCGACGGCACCGGGGCTGGAGACACCCGGGAAGACCTCGTCGATCCCAAAATCCCCGAGCACCCGTTGGAGGGTCAGGAAAGGCCGGAAGACCGGCGCAACCCCGACGATCCAAATGATTTCGAGGGCGACAATTACCTCCCCCCTGTCGAGAAGGAGGACATCCCGGAAGCCGATGACTTCGCCATCCCCGATAATCTTGAAGATCAGGAACTCTTCAGGCAACAGCTTCTAGCCACGGCCCGCAGCCTGAAAGCAAAGGAACGGGAGCTTAAAGCCGAACAAGACAACCTCAACGATCGATGGACGAGAGTCCTCTCAGCTAAGGAAGGATATGGTACCGGTCTGTCGGACCAACCTAAGAGCTATCCACGTAGAAGGCTGCTGCCACAGTTCGATGACGAGCTCACTGATACGCCGTCTCCCGAACACACCCCATACGACAAGCCAGACCGCCCTCCTCGAGGACGAGACAGGACGGTTGGCATCACCGGCTATAGGCCGACGATACCCCGTAGACGGGGAAAAGAGCCACTAGAGCCTGATGACAGGTTCGACCTGCGACACGACCTGGACCACAGAGCAGGTCGTACGCGATCCATCTATGGTCCAGAGGATACCCACCCGATAGATGGGAAGGGTACCGGCCTGGGCTCGACCGCAACAATAAAGGTCGGGAACGAAACCGGGCTGGGACAGACGCCGATCACCGGCGCGACATAGCTCGAGTCAGAGGCGCTGCCCACCCACTGTGCTTCACGGATGAGGTGAAGCAGCTTCAGTTCCCGGAAGGGTTTAAACCCGTAAACATAGAACAATACGATGTGACAACTGACCCAACCGTATGGATCGAGGATTTCCTCCTCCACATCCACATGGCGCGAGGAGATGACCTCCACGCCATCAAGTACCTACCCCTGAAGCTTAAGGGGCCAGCTCGGCACTGGTTAAATAGCCTCCCTAAAAACTCCATTGGGTGCTGGGAGGATCTAGAGGATGCATTCCGATCTAACTTCCAGGGCACGTATGTTCGGCCGCCGGACTCCTCCGACCTAAGCAACGTCGTTCAGAAGCCAGGAGAATCCGCGCGGCTATTCTGGAATCGGTTCTTGACCAAGAGAAATCAGATCGTTGACTGCCCGGACACCGAAGCAATAGCCTCTTTCAGGCACAATATTCGGGATGAGTGGCTGGCTCGTCAGCTCGGCCAGGATAAACCAAGGACAATGTCCGCCCTTACATCACTCATGACTCGCTTTTGCGCGGGCGAGGATAACTGGCTAGCAAGACGTAGCCACAACCCCGATGACCCCAGAACCTCCGAAGTTCGGGATGGAAACGGGAAACCAAAGCGCAACAAGAATAAGCGCCGGCACAACAATAGCGATGCCGATGACACGGCCGTTAACGCCGGCTTCCGCAACTCCCGCCCTGGGCAGCGGAAGAAGCCTCCTAAAGGCAATCGCGATGGACCAACCCCGCTGGACAAGATCATGGAGAGGCCTTGCCAGATCCATGGCACTCAAGAGAAGCCCGCCAACCACACCAACCGTAACTGTTGGGTATTCAAACAGGCCGGCAAGCTCGTAGCCGAGGACCAAGGCAAGAGCCCACGCAGCGAGGACGAGGATGAGCCCCGCGGTCCGATCGGTGGCGGACAAAAGAAATTCCCTCCAGAGGTAAAAACAATAAATATGATATACGCCACTCATATACCCAAAAAGGAGAGGAAGCGCGCCCTTCGGGATGTCTACGATGTAGAGCCCGTAGCCCCGAAGTATAACCCATGGTCGGCATACCCGATCACTTTCGATCAACGTGACCACCCGACCAGTATCCGTCATGGGGGTTCGGCCGCCCTCGTCCTAGACCCCATCATAGACGGGTATCACCTCACTAAAGTCCTAATGGACGGAGGAAGTAGCCTCAATCTGATTTACTCAGACACGGTGAAAAAGATGGGCATAAATCCGTCATGGATCAAACCCAGCAACACTACCTTTAAAGGAGTGATCCCAGGCGTTGAAGCCCGATGCACGGGCTCCATAAGCCTGGAAGTAGTGTTCGGCTTGCCCGATAACTTTCGAAGCGAGGACTTGATCTTCGACATCGTACCTTTCCGCAGCGGCTATCACGCCCTGCTCGGCCGTACAGCGTTCGCTCGCTTTAATGCCGTACCACACTACGCATACCTCAAGCTCAAAATGCCTGGCCCCAAGGGGGTCATAACTGTCAATGGCAACACAGAGCGCTCCCTCCGAACTGAGGAACATGCGTTGGCCTTGGCGGCCGAATTCCATTACACTGATGATCGGCAAACGCCGACATCTGCCATAAAGGCACATAAGGCTGGGAAGCGAGCTCGAGTTCAACCTGAAGTACCAGAACCTCCTTCTCCCCATAAATAGGGACTCGTCACCCATCGCACAGCCCTAGAACCAGCAAAGTACATGCCGAGGAGGCACAACTTCGCGCTCAAAATTCCATGGGCAGCGGTGGGGAACAAACTATCAAAGGGTAAGTGTTCGGCTGGACCGAACTATCACCATCAAAACATCTTCGGACACACTACAGGTACCATAAAGTACCTGCTACGGCGTAAAGCTCATTCACACTTCGGCGACTTCTCAAGATTTTTCTCCAAAGTCCGTTCGCCGAACATCAAAACCCATAGCGGTATACAACTCCTTAGGAGACGCAGGAGCGGACAAACGACAGGGCACATCGAGAACGTCAGGTCACCCATCGAAGACCCCTGGTACAACCCCTCCTGTAAAGTTCATATTTTATTTTCAAATACCTGTAAACAGTCGCATTGGCAATTGGAATAATATAAGAGTTGTTGAGCAAAATACAAATCCTTTATATATGATCGCTTCGCTGTCTCTTTTGGACACACCCTCTATTTTCTCCCTCTTCCCGCGAACCTGTTTGATACTCATTACGATGCAACCGGCTATTAGACCGGGGGCTCGAACTTAAAAAATCGCCCTAAGCACAACTGATTTTGCGTTCGGCGTCTTGGAATTCCGCTTTATATGCATTGGTTCCGAACTATGTCTTGGGTCAATAGTTGGGTTGCCCGGCTCCTGTGCTTGCCCCTTTACGTTCCGCTCGTTCGGCTAAAAGGGAAAAGGGAGAACCGCTACGATTGTGCTTCCGGCTAGCCCGGTCAAGCACCTCAGCGGAGAAAGCCGAAAACTGACTGTCATAGTATGCGAGAACCGGTCTACGAATCCAAGCTTAAATAAACCTCGATTAGAGGTTATTCCGTGTCATACGATGGGTTTGGTATTAGTACAAACCATGTGATATTGGCTTTAGCCACGGTTCATCCGAACATCACAAACCCTGGGGGCTAGTCATCAGCCTCCCGCACTCCTTTCTCGCGCCCCTACGGCTAAGTGAAAGCAATGAAGCATTATGGTCCGATTGCCTTGTCCGCCCAACACTACCGCCTTCGGGTACCGATAGCTCGGCTAAGGGTTACAGTGCGTTGGCAGAGACACCCCGCGTAGTATCTACATGGGGGCTGAAGCCGATGACTCGCAACTTTCTGTTTAAACGGCCACACAGGAGTTATAAAGGATGCAAAACACGAAAGACATGATAAACCATGCATCTTCAATATAAATGCGTTAAAAGGTCTTCGGACATATTACAACGCATCTACTCATATACGTTTTCTCTCGAACACTGAGCCTCTATTGCCCGGGCACCCTCCATTACTCCGGAGAAGTATAGCTCGGGGCACCTATGCTCCTTTCCAGGAGGCGGCGGGGTGGTGGCTATCTTCATCGGATCCAGCCCCGGCCAGTGCACCTTGGACTTCGCAAAGGCCATCCGAGCTCCCTCAATACAGGAGGAACGCCTTAGTGCGTCGATCCGGGGCGAGGCGTCGCTCAGCTTCTGCACCAGGCCGAAGTAGCTACTCGGCAATGGCTCGTCGGGCCATAGCCGGATGCAAAGATCCTTCATGGCCGGCTCCGCCATCCGGTGTAGCTCCATCAGCTGCTTCAGCTACTCAATGAGAAGAGGAGAGCGCTCGGGGGCTTCAAATTGCGCCCAAAACAGCCGAGCTTCATCTCCATCTCCCCGCGAAGCATAGAACTGGTTCGCGTCCGCTGTGCTCTTCTGGAGGTCAGAGCAGGCGCCTGAGGAACGCCATACTTGGGTAAGCAACTCGAACTTGCTATCTCCGAAGACACACTGCAATAAATATGGCTTACCATCCATGATAGCCTTGGCCTGGCCGACTTGCTCTTCAAAAGATCGCCTATCCACCCGCTCCTTTTGGAGATTGGTTTTCAGGGTGGATAGTTCGGCGGCCTGCTCCTTGCCTTTTAGCTCAAGGTACTCGCACTTTTGGCCGGCGTCCTTGAGCTCCTGTTGGATTTCCTCCACCCGAGCCTCATGCTTGTCGCTGGTGGCTCTTAAGGCGGATAGCGCGGTGGCCGCTTCTTTGGCCGCCGCCCTCTCAACCGCAGCCTCCTGCTTCGCCTTCTCAAGCTCGGCCTTGAGCTTCTCAATTTCCTTCGCCGAGGCTGCGTAAGCATTGAACATATCAAAAATACTCCGTTGACGGTACGGTAATGAAGAATTTGGATACTCCAATCCGGCTTACCTTGCGCCTCGTCAAATCTCTTGTTCAGAGCGTCAAGCTCGTCTTCGGAGCTCTTGAGCTTCCGATTTAGCTCGTCCAGCTCGGCAGCATTAGCAGCCGGCGCCGTCGACGAAGCCTGTAAAAAACAAAACCATATCAGGTTACATGGGTTCAAAACTTCTGAACTATCATAAACATGATCCTATGTTCGGTCCTCTTAAGGGCTGTTAGAACGTTCCGAACAAATATTGTCTTATACATAGTTCAGATAATGATCTATGATTGACCCCCAGGTAAGCTTTTCCAAACTCACCTAGGGCTCGGGGGCTGCCATGTATATAATGATAACTCAGAGAAATTAATATTTCACAAACAGAGCATTACGTGGCTCACCTAAAAGCCCGTCAGGAGAACGTTGAAGGCCTCCTTCAGTCCGCTGTCTACGGACTGAATGCTCTGCAATACCGCACCCATAAGGGTGCGGTGCTCCACGGTGATGGAGGCGCTTGACAGAGCCTCCCCCATAGCCGGCCACCCATTGGTCGGCGGCGCCGGTGGGGATCGGTTGACCCGATCTCCAACCGGGGATTGAACTGGTGCCTTCGGAGGCATGGTGCGCTCCGGAGACGACCTCGGAAGGGACTGGACATCCCCTTGTCCGGTCTCCTCAATATCCGGGAGGGGCTTGTTCCCCCGGTCTTCGGCGGCCGAGGTGTTAGCCTCGACCATGACGTCGTCGCCTCCGCCTCTGTTGTCCGTCTCCAAAGGAGCCTGTTGGGATGACACCTCCGTGGCATCCTTCGCGGCGCCCGGAGGGAAGGGGTGCGACGCGTTCCCGCTCTCCGCTAGCTCGGCGGGCGGGGTCTCCCCGCCCGAGACTGGATCGCTGGGGACAACACGTGGTGGGCTGCAAGTCAATAGGCGCTCACATGTTAATGACATTTAAAACTTAGCACTAACAGCTCGGGAAGTCTTCGTATCTTTACCTTCGAGCTGGGGGCTTGACCCTGAGGTTCCTTCGCGGAACCCTCTCGAAGTCCTCGGACTCGGTATCCGAGTCCGAACTGTCGTCGGACAGAACTACCTGTGTCCGACGCGCTTTCTTCAGGGCGGGAGGAGGTACATCCTCTGAGGCATCCGATGACGCCGCCCTCTTTCCTGCGAGGGGGAATCGCCTCCCCCCTCACCCTCATGCTACTCCTCTTGATTCGAGGAGGCATGGGTTTCCTCGGACACAGCCCCCGGCTGGTCCCTGATGCGCAGGCCTGCTCGGCCTGGTTTGTTCTTCTGCTCCTTCTTCTCTGGCGCCTTGTAAGGCGCCACGACGAGCATCTCCGACAGCAGCTGGGACCTAGGGTCTTCGGGCTGCGGAGCCGGGCATTTGATGCTCGTGGCCTTGCTCAACCATTCTTGCGGAAGTGATCGGAAAGTGCTTAGATTTTTCTTCGGGAAAATGAAGCCGATCAAATAAGACTATGTTATACCTCGGAAGGGGGCCTATCGGTGCGCAGGCCCTGGTCCTCCTTCTTGGCTGGCCAGCTCTCCTGCGCCTTGAACAGCGCCTTCCACCGCTTCTCCTGAGTGGTGCGGAAGAGCTGACGGATTGTAGGCTCATCGTCAGTCCGATAAGTCCACATAGGAGAGTCTCGGCGCTGGCAGGGGAGGATGCGCCGCCGGAGCATAATCTGGACCGCGTTGGTCAGCCCGATCCCGTCCTTGATAATGGAGGCGACGAGCCTCTGCAGGTCGTCCACCTCTGTATCCGGCCCCCAGTCGAGGCCCTTTCGGACCCACGAGGTCAATCTGGTCGGGGGACCGGATCTGAATTCGGCAGGAACAGTTTTTCCCTCCTCCCTTGGCTCCGTGATGTAAAACCACTCTTTTTGCCAAGTCTTGATGGTGTCGATGAAGGTGCCGGACGGCCATACGGCACGGGGAAGCTTGTCGATGACCGCCCCACTGCAGTCTGCTTGTTCGCCCGCGACACACTTAGGCTTGATGTTGAATATCTTGAGCCACAGTCCGAAGTGTGGCTCGACCCACAAGAAGGCCTCGCATACGATGATAAAGGCCGATATGTGCATGAAGGAGTTCGGTGGGAGGTCATGTAAGTCGAGTCCGTAAAAGAACACGAGGCCCCTGACGAAGGGGTGGAGCGGGAAGCTCAATCCTCGGATGAAATGAGGAATGAAAACCACCCTCTCGCCTGGTTTGGGGGTGGGTATCACCTAGCCCTCCTCCGGGGCGCGGTGGAAGATGTTGGCGGGGAGGTATCCGGCGTCCTTGAGGTCCCGGATGTTCTGGTCTGTGACCGTGGAAGCCTTCCACTTGCCGTTGGAACCTGAGCCAGCCATGGCTGAGCTCGGAGGAAGGAGGGTGGAAAACCTAGATCTGGGCTCTGAAGGCTCAGGAGATTGGGGAAGTGGGGATGCGAATGGGAAGTGCGATTAAGCCTTGGTTTTTTTCCCTTTTATTGGGCTTGTCGCCGGTTAACCTCCCTTCATTGCGCCGTGAATCCCTCCGCTTCCCAAGGCATGTGTGCCGTTATACGCGCATGATTAAACATATCCCGTGTGAAACAGAGCACGATCTGCGCATTGATGGATCGTGCTGATGAAAACAGCCTCGAGCCGCGAATCGAGTTTTTGCGACTGGTTCAGCGGTCGTGGTGGGCCGTGACCTTTCGTCAGAAAGGTTTTCAAGGAGCACTATTTACCCCTTGACGTTTGGCCTTCAGGGCCGAGCTATTCATGGTGCTCGGACGATCCATGATCGGGAAAACAACACGTCGTCGGAGGCCGAACTAGACTCGGCCGATCACTATTTGGAGAAAGGAACTCGCCTCGCAAGCCGAAGAATCTGATTATATGAAGCAGCTGGAGCTTGGACCCTTGGTGTTGGAGGCTAGTTCGGGGGCTACTGAGGGAGTCCTGGTTTAAGGGATCCTCGGGAGGCCGACCTATTTCTTATGGGCCGGACTATATGGGCCGCTTGCCGAGCATTGGATTGATCGAAGACCCTGTCGCCGGGAAAGAAGCTTCGGGAATCGTGGCGTATCCTCCACGTTTGGAGTAGTGAATAGGCATGTTTATCCCTTCTACATGTAAACCGACCGTGTGTAAACCCTAGGTACCCTCGGCGTCTTTAGGGTTTTAGGTAAGCCGGAGGGTTTTAGGTTGTAGGCCAAGAGAACTCATCTAGGGTTTTAGCTATTCGATCTCGAGGTAGATCAACTCTGTAACCCTTATACCATCAATATAATCAAGCAGGACGTAGGGTATTACCTCTATAGGAGGGCCCGAACCTGGGTAAAACATCGTCCCCCTCGTCTCCTGTTACCATCGATTCTAGTCTCATAGCTCGGGACCCCCTACCCGAGATCCGACGGTTTTGACACCGACACCAGGTATTGGAGAACCTGGCGTCCAACGCCCCCATGTAGCGACGGACGTGCTTGTCCTCCTCCCTGACACGGCGACGTACCACCTCTGCGAGGGTCCGCTCCCTCTGCACCGAAAGTGGCCCACGCGGTCGCCACCAAAGAAGCTCCGGGTCGACGACGAGACCACGATTCCTCACCAAGCTCCGAGCCCGGGAAGGTAGCACCTCCCAGTGCCAGCCCGGCGGAGCCCAGTCCCGGACATTGCGCCGCTCAAGCAGGATGTCGCCGCCGACTCGACGACGACGAGGATGCGGGCCAGGCATCGTCGACGTCGAGACAAATTCCTATGAGAACATTTTCTTATCGTTTAATGTTTTGCTATTTTAGAAATGTTTAATTTCTTAAACTCATGTTAGACTCATTTTTGACTAGGTTTTCCGGAATGCCGTTTCCCAGCAATTCCCGGCACTCGATATGCCTACTTTCTAGCACAAGTCATGCCAAAATTTCGACATTACCCTTGCTAAAAAGTGGACTGGCGGTGGACACCCAAAGATAAGGAACCATCACCGTATCATAACTCGGGTGAGATCCCTGAAGAACCTACCAGGTATTGGAGAACCTGGCGTCCAACGCCGCCATGTAGCGACGGACGTGCTCATCCTCCTCCCTGACACGGCGACGTACCACCTCCGCGGGGGCCCGGTCCCTCTGCACCAAAACTGGCCCACGCGATTGCCACCAAAGAAGCTCCGGGTCGACGACGAGACCACGATTCCTCACCAAGCTCCGAGCCCGGGAAGGTAGCACCTCCCAGTGCCAGCCCGGCGGAGCCCAGTCCCGGACATTGCGCCGCTCAAGCAGGATGTCGCCGCCGACTCGACGACGACGAGGATGCGGGCCAGGCATCGTCGACGTCGAGACAAATTCCTATGAGAACATTTTCTTATCGTTTAATGTTTTGCTATTTTAGAAATGCTTAATTTCTTAAACTCATGTTAGACTCATTTTTGACTAGGTTTTCCGGAATGTCGTTTCCCAGCAATTCCCGGCGCTCGATATGCCTACTTTCTAGCACAAGTCATGCCAAAATTTCGACATTACCCTTGCTAAAAAGTGGACATATCGAGCGCCTGAAATTCACCGGAACGGAAATGATACAACATTCCGGCGAAACATAGGCCACTCGGATCATTTGCATATAACAGTAAGAAAAATATAGAACTTGAAAATATAAAACCTAGTTAATTTCATACTAATTAACTAGGTTCATACTACGTGGCGTGCTGCCGCGCACTACACGCTAGTATATCCTATGAACCAAATTATATATGAGACTCCATGGATTTTGGATCCCACGCCGCCACTGCTTCGTCCGGCGACGGGCGATGACGGTGACCGCGGGGGGGGGCGGGGGGGGGGGGGATTGGAGGAGGGGAACGGCGGTATGGCGCCCGGCGGCTCACCTAGCTAGGAGGAGGGGAGCGGGGCTCGGGGCGGCGACGGGGACGGCGACGCGGACGACTTCGGGGGCGGCGTCGGGGGCGGCGACGGGGCGGCGCGACGAGGAGCGAGCTCGGGAAGGCGACGGCGTCGGGGGGCGGCGACGGGGGACGGCGTCGAGGGCGGCGACGGGGGCGGCGACGAGGAGCGAGCGGGCTCGGGGAGGCGACGGCGTCGGGGAGGCGACGGCGAGATCCGGCAGCCTGGTGGCGTCGAGGTGGTTTTCGGCGCCGTCGGGGAAGAGGGAAAGCAGATGGATTTGGAAATTTTTCCAAGTCCCGCTTATATAGTCCCCCCCTTTAGTCCCGGTTGGAGCCACCAACCGGGACTAAAGGTAGTTTTCGCCAGCCCAAAGGGCGGGAAGCACAGCTCCAACCGGGACTAAAGGGGTACCTTTAGTCCCGGTTAGAGCCATCAACCGGGACTAAAGGGTTGGTCCTGGCTGTGGTGGGAGTTTAGTCCCACCTCGCTAGTTGAGGAACACGACGACCAGCTTATAAGCCCCGCTGTGAGAGAGGCAGCACGAGCCTCTCTCAAACCGAACATGTGCCTACTATGTCGTTGTTACTAAAGTGAAAATAGATGCGCTTTTATAGAGAAAATTCAACCTAAATTCAAAGTGCTAGTAAATAATTTACTAGCACTTTGAATTTAGGTTGAATTTTCTCTATAAGCGCATCTATTTTCATTTTTGCTATTTTATATGTTATTTTTTTGCATATTAAATTTTTTTAACAAAAAATACTTTATGAATATTCTTTTTGCTATTAAAGTTTTTAACAAAAATAAGTTTGATAATTTTAGTTGCATAAATTTTATATAATATTAAGTTAAATAACTTTGATCGTACGAAAACTCGTCTATTACAAAGGGATTTCAATTTTTTAAACATATTTTAACTCAAGACTTTTTCTGCATTCAATATGCACCATTCAAAGCCACATCATCACTTTTCAACCCTTTTCTGACTTCAGTTGCTATTTTTCATGCATTTCATGATTTATTTTGAGCTAAAATAACCCTGAATTGAAAAGCACTGCAAATGAACTCTGAAATGGTTGAAAGTTGGCATGGTATTATAATTTCACCCACATAACATGTGCTCAAAAGTCGAGAGGGTTACCGGAAAAACTGGATGCACTTCGTGTACAAACTGGACAATCTCTTTCAAAGTATCAGGGTTTCAGACGAAAACTCGTCTACTACAAAAGGATTTCAATTTTTTAAACATATTTTAACTCAAGACTTTTTCTGCATTCAATATGCACCATTCAAAGCCACATCATCACTTTTCAACCCTTTTCTGACTTCATTTGCTATTTTTCATGCATTTCATGATTTATTTTGAGCTAAAATGACCCTGAATTGAAAAGCACTGCAAATGAACTCTGAAATGGTTGAAAGTTGGCATGGTATCATAATTTCACCCACATAGCATATGCGAAAAAGTTGAGAGGGTTACCGGAAAAACTGGATGCGCTTCGTGTACAAACTGGACAATCTCTTTCGAAGTATCAGGGTTTCGGACGAAAACTCGTCTATTACAAAGGGATTTCAATTTTTTAAACATATTTTAACTCAAGACTTTTTTTGCATTCAATATGCACCATTCAAAGCCACATCAGCACTTTTCAACCCTTTTCTGACTTCATTGTTATTTTTCATGCATTTCATGATTTATTTTGAGCTAACCCTGAATTGAAAAGCACTGCAAATGAACTCTGAAATGGTTGAAAGTTGGCATGGTATCATAATTTCACCCACATAGCATGTGCTAAAAAGTTGAGAGGGTTACCGAAAAAACTGGATGCACTTCGTGTACAAACTGGACAATCTCTTTCGAAGTATCAGGGTTTCGGACGAAAACTCGTCTATTACAAAGGGATTTCAATTTTTTAAACATATTTTACCTCAAGACTTTTTCTAAATTGAATATGCACCATTCAAAGCCACATCATCACTTTTCAACCCTTTTCTAACTTCATTGTTATTTTTCATGCATTTCATGATTTATTTTGAGCTAAAATGACCCTGAATTGAAAAGCACTGCAAATGAACTATGAAATGGTTGAAAGTTGGCATGGTATCATAATTTCACCCACATAGCATGTGCTAAAAAGTTGAGAGGGTTACCGGAAAAACTGGATGCACTTCATGTACAAACTGGACAATCTCTTTCGAAGTATCAGGGTTTCGGACGAAAACTCGTCTATTACAAAGGGATTTCAATTTTTTAAATATATTTTAAATCAAGACTTTTTCTAAATTCAATATGCACCATTCAAAGCCACATCATCACTTTTCAACCCTTTTCTGACTTCATTGTTATTTTTCATGCATTTCATGATTTATTTTGAGCTAAAATGACTCTGAATTGAAAAGCACTGCAAATGAACTCTGAAATGGTTGAAAGTTGCCATGGTATCATAATTTCACCCACATAGCATGTGCTAAAAAGTTGAGAGGGTTACCGGAAAAACTGGATGCACTTCATGTACAAACTAGACAATCTCTTTCGAAGTATCAGGGTTTCGGACGAAAACTCGTCTATTACAAAGGGATTTCAATTTTTAAATATATTTTAACTCAAGACTTTTTCTGCATTCAATATGCACCATTCAAAGCCATATCATCACTTTTCAACCCTTTTCTGACTTCATTTGCTATTTTTCATGCATTTCATGATTTATTTTGAGCTAAAATGACCCTGAATTGAAAAGCACTGCAAATGAACTCTGAAATGGTTGAAAGTTGGCATGGTATCATAATTTCACCCACATAGCATGTGCTAAAAAGTTGAGAGGGTTACAGGAAAAACTGGATGCACTTCGTGTACAAACTGGACAATCTCTTTCGAAGTATCAGGGTTTCGGACGAAAACTCGTCTATTACAAAAGGATTTCATTTCTTCACATGTAACTGCAGTGATATTCTAGATGAAAGCCATCATCATAATAGTTGTGGAGAGAAAGTCTTCACTTTTTCTTTGCGTGTGTCCCTTGCTTATTACGCCGTAACCATGGATAATCTTCATCGTTTAACAAGATGCTTGGGTCAGCCTTCACTTTGAAGGGAGGAATTTCATGAAACTTTTCATAATCTTCAAACATGTCTGTCTCGCCCTCCACTCCCACGATGTTTATTTTCCCTGAAAGAACTATGTTTCGCTTTGGCTCATCGTTTGATGTATCCGCTTCCTTATCTTTTTTTTCTCGGTTTGGTAGACATGTCCTTCACATAGAAAACCCGCGCCACATCATTGGCTAGGACGAATGGTTACTCTGTGTACCCAAGATTGTTGAGATCCACTGTTGTCATTCCGTACTGCGGGTCTAACAGTACGCCGCCTCCTGACAGATTGACCCATTTGCACCGAAACAAAGGGACCTTAAATTCATGTCCACAGTCAAGTTCCCATATCTCTTCTATGTAACCATAATATGTGTCCTTTGCACTATTAGTGATTGCTGCATCAAAGCAGATACCACTGTTTTGGTTGGTGCTCTTTTTATCTTGGGCGATCGTGTAAAATGTATTACCATTTATCGCGTACCCTTGGTAAGTCAATATAGTCGAAGATGGTGTCCTGGCCAACAAGTACATGTCATCTACAACAGTGTTGTTACGCATGAGATGCATTTGCAACCAACCGCCAAAAGTCCCGATGTGTTCACGTGTAATCCAGTCGTCAGACTGCTTCGGGTGTGTCTAGCGTAGAATATTCTTGTGTTCATTCATATACGGGGCCACCAAGGTAGAATTCTGTAGAACTGTGTAGTGTGCTTGCGCCCAAGAATGCCCGTCCCTACATATTATTGATTTCGCTCCTAGCGTGCCTTTTCCACTCAGTGTCCCCTCATACCGCGATTTAGGGACACCAATCGGCTGAAGGTCAGGAAAAAAGTCAACACAAAACCCAATGACCTCCTCTGTTTGATGGCCCGTGGAGATGCTTCCTTCTAGCCTAGCACATTTACGAACATATTTCTTCAAGACTCCCATGAACCTCTCAAAGGGGAACATATTGTGTAGAAATACATGACCCAGAATGGCAATCTCGTCGACTAGATGAACTAGGACGTGAGTCATGATATTGAAGAAGGATGGTGGGAACACCAACTCGAAGCTGACAAGACATTGCACCAAATCATTCCGTAACATTGGTAGGATTTCTGGATCGATTACCTTCTGAGAGATTGCATTTAGGAATGCACATAGCTTCACAATGGCTAATCGAACGTTTTCCGGTAGAAGCCCCCTCACTGCAACCGGAAGCAGTTGCGTCATAATCACGTGGCAGTCATGAGACTTTAGGTTCTGGAATTTTTTCTCTGCCATGTTTATTATTCCCTTTATATTCGACGAGAAGCCAGACGGGACCTTCATACTGAGCAGGCATTCAAAGAAGATTTCCTTCTCCGCTTTGGTTAGAGCGTAGCTGGCAGGAACTTGATATTGCTTTGGATGCATGCCGTCTTTTTCGTTCACACGTTGCTGGTCCTCCCGTGCCTCCGGTGTATCTTTTGTCTTCCCATACACGCCCAAGAAGCCTAGGACGTTCACGCAAACATTTGTTCGTCACGTGCATCACGTCGATTGCAGAGCGGACCTCTAGGTCTTTCCAATAGGGTAGGTCCCAAAATATAGATTTCTTCTTCCACATGGGTGTGCGTCCCTCAGCGTCATTCGGAACAGATTGTCCGCCTGGACCCTTTCCAAAGATTACTTGTAAATCCTTGACCATATCAAGTACGTCATCACCAGTACGGAGGACAGGCTTCTTTCGGTGATCTGCCTCACCTTTGAAATTCTTGCCTTTCTTTCTGAAGGCATGCTTGGTCGGAAGAAATCGACGATGTCCCAGGTACACATTCTTCTTGCATTTATCCAAATATATACTTTGGGTATCATCTAAACAGTGCGTGCATGCGTTGTATCCCTTGTTTGTCTGTCCTGAAAGGTTACTAAGAGCAGGCCAATCATTGATGGTTACAAACAGCAACGCTCGTAGGTCAAATTCCTCTTGTTTATGCTCATCTCACACACGTACACCTTTTCCATTCCACAGCTGTAAAAGCTCTTCGACTAATGACCTTAGGTACACATCAATGTCGTTGCCGAGTTGCTTAGGGCCTTGGATGAGCACTGGCATCATAATGAACTTCCGCTTCATGCACAACCAAGGATGAAGGTTATAGATACATAGAGTCACGGGCCATGTGCTATGATTGCTGCTCTGCTCCCCAAAAGGATTAATGTCATCTGCACTTAAACCAAACCATACGTTCCTTGCGTCACCTGCAAAGTCCTCCCAGTTTCTCTCAATTTTTCTCCACTGCGACCCATCAGCGGGTGCTCTCAACTTCCCGTCTTTCTTACGGTCTTCTCTGAACAGACGTTTCAACCATGGTATTATAGGAGCATACCACATCACCTTGGCAGGAACCCTCTTCTAGGGCGCTCGCCCTCAATATCACCAGGGTCATCTCGTCTGATCTTATACCGCAATGCATTGCATACCGGGCATGCGTCCAATTCCTCGTACTCACCGCGGTAGAGGACGCAGTCATTAGGGCATGCATGTATCTTATGCACCTCTAATCCTAGAGGGCAAAGAACCTTCTTTGCTCCATACGTAGTGTCAGGCAATTCGTTATCCTTTGGAAGCTTATTCTTCATTATTTTCAGTAACTTTTCAAATCCCTTGTCAGATAAACCATTCTCTGCCTTCCATTGCAGCAATTCCATTGTGGTACCGAGCTTTGTGTTGCCATCTTCGCAGTTTGGATACAACCCTTTTTTCTGATCCTCTAACATGCGATCGAACTTCAACTTCTCCCTTTCACTTTCGCATTCTCTCTGTGCATCAACAATGACCCGACGAAGATCATCATCGGGCACATCGTCTGGTGCCTCTTGATCTTCAGCCTCCCCCGTTGCAGTATCACCGTATTCAGGGTACATAGGACGATAGTTGTCATCGTCCTCTTCTTCTTCGTTGTCTTCCATCATAACCCCTCTTTCTCCGTGCTTGGTCCAAACATTATAGTGTGGCATGAAACCCTTCTCAAGCAGGTGGAAGTGAAGGGTTTTAGAGCTGGAGTAATCCTTCGTATTCTCACAGACAGTACATGGACAATACATAAAACCATTCTGCTTGTTTGCCTCAGCCACTTCGAGAAATTTATGCAGGCCCTCAATGTACTCGGAGGTGCGTCGGTCACCGTACATCCATTGCCGTTTCATCTGCGTGCATTATATAATTAAATGTATCAAAAACCATTACAGAACATCATGAATAGAGAATTGATCAAATTAATACAAGTTCATCATCACATTAAAACCAAAGTACAGTAGTGATCAAATGTTATTACTGAAAAAATAAATACATAAAGTTCATACATAGTTCTCATAGAACAACATACAAGTAAGAAAATTATACAAGTATCTATCTAAATCATACAAGTAAGATTTTTTTTTCTTTTAAAAAGAAGATAAGAACAAGAGGCTCACCACGGTGGTGCCAGCGACGAGATCGTCGCGGGCGATCGACGGCGGTGAGGACGGGGACGGGGACGGCACCCTACACATGTGCAGACTTTAAGAAGTTAATTTCAGCTCTAATTGTGCGTCTAAATCAAAAGAACTCCCACATACACTCCTCCACTAAAACACATAAACCACACTTTACTTCTAGAGCATTTGAAATGAGCTAAACTAGCAGTGAGAGATAAAACGATGAAGTCGTTAACCTTTTAGAACACTTGTGTAGTTGGTGCACCGCCAAACCTAAACAAATCTTAGGGAAAATGTAGCTTGGAGGTCGAGCTTGGAGAGGAGAAAACTTAAGTGTGGCTCCGGCATTTCATCGAACACCTCATGTGCATAGGAGGTGAGAACAAAGAGCAACACACCTCCCAAACGCCGGCCGGCCAAAAAACAGAGGAGTGAGCGGGCAGGGGCGAGCATTTATATAGGCGTTGTATAAGTCCCGGTTGGTGGTTAGCACCGGGACTAAAGGTGCCTCTTAAGTCCCGGTTCCAGCCACCAACCGGGACTAAAGGTACTGGGCTAGGAGCGAGGCCCTTTAGTCCCGGTTCGTGTCTGGAACCGGGACTAAAGGGGTCAGACGAACCGGGACTGGTTCCTGCCGTGGCCCGGCCGGCGCCCTGGCCTCATGAACCAGGACTGATGCACCCATTAGTCCCGGTTCGTAACACGACCGGGACTAATGCAATATTCTGGCCCGTTTCAAAGCCCTGTTTTCTACTAGTGTTGATGAATCAATCCTACTCATGATTTCAAAATAATGATATGTGGTAGCATGTAAAGAGTTGTTTATCATGGATCAAGGCTATCGATATCATCAGCGTGGAGGACTAACCATTCTATAAACTACAGGATGTAGATGTACAAGTACATGATATCCAGTGATCGGTCACCCGTGTGTAGTGGATTATTGTTGCCCGCAACATAAAAAGTTATAAAACGAGCTAGCTTAGAACATGTGAAATCCTGAAAAATATGGATGAGCCAAATTTCTACATAGCAAATGTCATTGGCCGAGAGATTCACATAGTTGCGGGCAAACAGGCAGACATGGCAAATAATATTTATCGGGAGCAAATAAGTAGAGGGCACCCTCTGGTTTGGGCTACGAGCGGGTGCTCGGGGGCGCACATGCCGCTGCCATGGTGCGTCCAGCTGCCACCATGTGTCACACACTGGGCAAGCCCATGGGAGTAAGAAAAATCATTTTCTGCATGCATTTTCTATATATTTTTTAGTTTTGTTTTTTAGTTTTTTGGATATTGCTTGGTTTTGCTTGGGGTTTTCTAAAACAAATATGTTTTGGTTTTTTCGGTTTCTGATTTTTGTTCAGTTTCAAGGTTTCCAATTTAAATGTTTTTCCTTCCTTTCCCGCATGGGCTCGCGTCACGTGGAGCTGGCTTTTTTTCCTTTTCTTGTGTGACTTGCTCTGGACGGCAATTACACGGTTTTACCTCGTTTCTTTGTATCTAAAACCCATAGTTCAATAGAAATCAATTTTGATTTTTTTTCTTTTTTGTTCCTTTTTATTTTTCACTTTTCTTAGTAAATTTTATAATACCATGATGAATATTTTCTAATTCACGGTGAAGAACTTTTTAATATGCAATGACCATTTTAATATTTATTATTAAAAAGTTCTGGAATAAATTATTTTTATTTTTAGTAAATGGTGAAGTTTTAAAGTCCCGAAGAATATTTTTGATACATGAATGCTTTTTAAAGTTACTAAAACAAAAAAATCCAAATATATATTTTGCTGCAAGCAGAAAAAAATATAGTATAGAGTAAAGAAGAAAGAACAAAGTTTGATCATATCTACTAGCTAGAAATGGAAGTTTCCCTAGTTTTTTTTACACAACAAAGTTTCACTTTTTCTTTTGAATAACAAGGTTTCACTAGCTGTGAATATTCTTTACCAATCCAAACTAAGATAACATGGGTGAAATTTGAAGAGAATGAACGAAAGGTTGGGAGGAAAGAGAAGAAAATAGAATGTGATAAATAGAGCGGAAAAATAATTAAATTACAGTGTGCGAACCAGCGACCTATTGACAAAAGGCTACACGATCTGCCATGCTTGTAATAGAAATATTACTGGTGCAGTTCTCTGTTGGGATTTCCTGTTTTCGTGTGTGACTTGCACTGGACGTCTATCACAATGTTTTTTTCTCGTTTCTTTTCTTTCTTTTCCTTTTCGTTTTTTTTCTTCGTTCCTCCTGCTTTTCCCCTTTTCTTATTTCATTTTCATTACTTTCTTTCGGCCTTTTCAGTTATCGTGTACAAAATTTAGTATCTTGATGAATATTTTTAGTTCATAGTGATTAATTTTAATATGCAACAAACATTTTTTAATTTATTATTCATATTTTTATGAAATAAACGATAATAGTTTTAGTACAATGTGAATTCCTAAATACCTGAAGAACAATTTTGATAAACATTGTTTATATAAAATATTAAAATAAAAATTCTAAATATATATTTTGCTACTTGGCACAAAGAAATATATAGCGTAGAGAATAGAGAGAAGAACAAGGTTCACCAGCGGTGACCATTTTTCAACAATCCAAATTAAGACGAGATGGGTACAAATTTGAAGAGCATGAACGAAAGGTTGAGAAAAAAATAGAATATGAATAAGGGTCCAGGCTACAGTAATCTCTTTTAGGAAAAGAACAACAAAGACAGCATTTTTACTCCCCAAAAAATATAAACAAAGACTATATATGTACACATTGATGTGTGCTCTGTACATAAATTTTTCAGTATATAGCTTTTCAGTTGCGATGTTGATAAAAAGAGGAAACATATGCATCAAAGTAGATTAACCTTTGGATTATTCGTGTGTGACTTGCTCTGGACAATGTTTTTTTCTCTTTTCTTTTGTTTTTTCTTTTCTGTTTCGTTCTTTTTTCTTGTTCCTTTTCCTTTTCAACTTTTCTTATTAGATTTTTCTTTCATCCTTTTCCGTTATCTTGTACAAAAATTGAATACCGTGTTGAATATATTAAGTTCACACTGATTACATTTAATATATAACAAACATTTTTAAATTTATTTGTCACAATTGTATGAAATAAATTATGATACTTTTAATACACTGTGAAATTCTAAATACCTGGAGAATATTTTTTATACACATTGTTTTTATAAAAGTAGTAAAATCAAAATCCTAAATATATATGTTACTACTAGGCACAAAGAAATATATAGTTTAGGGTAAGGAGAGCAGAACAAGGTTCACTAGCGGTGAACATGTTGGGACAAACCCACCGGCGACGAACGTCGAGAAGCCCTCCGACGACGAACGCCGGACGGAGGTAGAAGACGATGAACAAAACACACTTCCGGCGACGAACGCCCCGGCCGACGAACGACCTGTATGTTGGCCTCTATTCAACTCAACTCCCTCAAACACATACATGGAGGTACACACGCACGCATGCAGCACAACCCCGGAAGAACTCTCACGTCGACTAGGCGCATACCACGGTCCCGACGAAGACTACATCTTCCTTAGATCCCTCCCACTTGGCTTGGCACATACCGTCGCCGTGGCGCGGCAACAGACCGGCGCACATCGGCCAGTCTATGGGATGGGTCTTTATACCTGTGCACACACACCAGGCACGCACGCACTCGACCACCACTAACCGCGCTACTCACATGCACGCCCATGCACACGCACCCACGTCTCTATGCATGCAACGCACCGGCCAAGCAACACAGCGGCTTGATCCGGTTTTCACTCAGACATAGACTTAGCCACACACAACGCCAGCTAACTAATCTAATCCAACGAACAACCTTGCTTGTCAAGATTACTATTAACATTTTCCCATTTAATCTTGACTTGCCGTTGCCGAAGTTGGTGAAGCTCCCGTCGTCGTCGCTGTCATGGCCGCCGCACCGCGTTGTTGCGGCCTCCGTGGCCGCGCAGCACCACGCCGCCGAGCCGTGCCGCGCCTCCGCGGCCTCTGCGCCACAACGCAGGTCCGCCGCGGCCTCCGCACTTGCCGCACACACGGTGTCACATCGCGCTGCCACCGTGTCCGTCGCACTCGCCGCGGACTCATCGCGCTCCGCCTCCGCGTCCGTCATGACAACCGTCGTGCCGCGCACCTCCATAGGCCGACACACGGCCCGGAGCTTCGCGCAGCCGCCGACGAACGCCGCCATCGCCGGCACGCTTCCGGCAAGGGGAACACACCCAAGACCACCAAGCTCATGTTACCAAATGTTGGGACAAACCCACCGGCGACGAACGCCGGGAAGCCCTCCGACGACGAACGCCGGACGGAGGTAGAAGACGATGAACAAAACACACTTCCGGCGACGAACGCCCCGGCCGACGAACGACCTGTATGTTGGCCTCTATTCAACTCAACTCCCTCAAACACATACATGGAGGTACACACGCACGCACGCAGCACAACCCCGGAAGAACTCTCACGTCGACCGGGCGCATACCACGGTCCCGACGGAGACTACATCTTCCTTAGACTCCCCCCCCCCCCCCCCCCCCCCTTGCTCGGCACATACCGTCGCCGTGGCGCGGCAACAGACCGGCGCACATCGGCCAGTCTATGGGATGGGTCTTTATACCCGTGCACACACACCAGGCACGCACGCACTCGACCACCACTAACCGCGCTACTCACATGCACGCCCATGCACACGCACCCACGTCTCTATGCATGCAACGCACCGGCCAAGCAACACAGCGGCTTGATCCGGTTTTCACTCAGACATAGACTTAGCCACACACAACGCCAGCTAACTAATCTAATCCAACTAACAACCTTGCTTGTCAAGATTACTACTAACAGACATATGATCAAATCAATTAACATCACCCATCGTCAAAACAAAATTACTCAGACAATGCCTTTGGTTAATCTAGCAAAAAGGCCTGTGCGTTGCAACGGGAGAAAAAAAAATCATAATCGCCAATGTCCATGGTCACATTTTTATGCATCACCAAGATACACTATCACTCTCAATTTCGTGAAATCATGAAAAAAAATTAAAACTCGTGTACATATTTGAAATCGTGAACACTTTAAAACAAATTGAACATTTTTTAAATTCATAAACATTTTATACTATTTGCAAACATTTTTTAAAATTGTGAACATTTTTTAAACAATTTTCTTAAATTAGCGAACATTTCTGGAATCGACGAACATTTTTATGGAAATTGGTGGAACTATTTTTGAAATTCACGATTTTTTGGATGTAATGAACATTTTTTGAAATGTATGATTATTTTTTGAATCATCAAACATTTTATGAATGAATAAACTATTTTGTAAGTCATGAACAGTTTTTAAATTTTTAGTATATTTTTCCATTTGTGAATAGAATTGGAAATATTTTGTTCAATTTCATTAACATATTTTAATACACAAACTTTTTAAAATCATGAACATTTTTTCCCAAACATTTGTTTTTCAAAATTTCGAACTTTTTTTGTATAAGTAACCATTTTATTATAAAATAAAGATTTTTTTTTAATCCATCAACATGTTATGATTTATTAAACATTTCATTTCAAAATTCTGATTTTGTTTAATTTTTAGAACTTTTTTTAAGTCCCAAGTATTTAAATTAGAAAAATAGAAAAAAGAAAAACTTGCCAGCCCAGCCCGGACATGGGCCGGTCGAGCTGCGTCTTCTCTCAGCATTCAGAGCGCAGTATAGGGGGTCCCTACTGCATGGGTCGGCCCAGGAAGGATTCCCTGTGTGAAACGTTTTTTTTTATCACTTATAGGTGGCATTTTTCTTGCGACAGGGTAATATTTTGCAACTTTGTTGCAATTTCCGCTAGAAGCAATAACCCCTTTATTATTTGGTATAAATATAGATATAGATGACAAGGGAGTAACTAGAGTCTGGTCGTCGGAGGCCAACTTCGCCTCTAGTGCAGCCGGGTCTCCTTGCGTGCCCCTCGAAATTGTCCCCTTCCGGGAACATAAACCCCCTTTCCTTCCGATCTCCTACTAGTTTACTTTTCTTGACCCAAACGCAGTAAATTTTTGCTTACATCCAATTAATCTATATCTATACCTAAAATTAAAGGGAGGTTTGTTTCTTTACTTTTTTATTACGTTCTTCGGTCTGTTTCGTAGTCTTTTTTTAGGGGTGTCTGTCGTTGGTCGAACCATTCGTCTGGTTGTCATCCCGTTCGGCTTTTTCTGATTGTGGCTAGGCTGGGAGTCCAGGTTGTATTGGCCCCAGCCCACGTTGTAACTGCTGGCCTACTCCGTAACGGATTCTGCCTGACCACACATGCACTACTCGACTAATCTGAGAAAATGATCCTCAAAAGAAAAAGACTAATCTGAGAAGAAGTATTGATGATGTGCAGACTACACCACGACCATTGCTCGGTTTGGGTTACATATGTGTGTACGTGTGTTATCTATTTTTCTCTTTTTTTCTGTAAAGACCCATGAGGCCATGACCCATATGTCTAGTTATTAATTTTCATGTGGTTTAGAAAAATATATTTTTACCTAATTATTCGGGAAAAAGACGTGGTGTTTGCTTTTTCAATAAGGCCTAAAGCTATATATTGAGTAGCACAAGCATTTGCAATCAAACCCTTGCAGAATAAGAAAATAATGTCCAATTCCTTAAGTGTGTAGAAATCTCCTTCCCCCTGCATCTACCGGCTGCACCGTGAGCAAAGCTCGATGGCGCCTCTGCCTCGGCGAAGCAAACTTATTTATAGCTAGGAACTCATACAAATAGCATCCAGGAAGTCGTCGATGTAGACCAGAAGACGCCGATCGACGGCTGATCTACGTAGCAAATCGCCGTCCCAGAAAAAAGATGTAAAAAAGAGCACATACATAGTCCAAATACCACGAAGGCCGATCAAATTCAGACAAATCCACTAAATCCAGAAAGATCCGTTGAATATAAACTAGTAGGATGTGAGAAGGAACAACGGTTTATGTCCCAGCGAGGGGCGCATCATGAGACTTGACTGCATTAGCAGTTGGCGGCAGCCGCCTTCGGCGGCCAAACCCCCTCTCATCCAACCGCAGGTACCGTCCAACCCCTTTTCTTCTCATGATTAGATGCAGCTAATTGATTTGACCATATGACCATAAAAGATGTATAAGGATGCGTGGGGTTTTATGGGACTTTGAAGCTTGACAATGGCCACGCTGATCACCACACTCTGTCCGCCTGCACTCCATCAAAGGTGCATCGCTCAATGCCTTCAATTGTTGAATCACAAAACCAGTCATTAACTATGCCATTTCTGGATTTCTAATTACAATAACACTCTTTATGCATTCATTTTTATGGGCAAGTGACACATGCACCAGATATAATCGTGACGATGTGGATGTCCACCATCATTACATGTAATTACGAGTATGTGTAGGGGGGGCGTACCACCGATGTGGAGCTGCAATGCGGGCGGGTCTTGGACTAGGGGCCTGAATGTGGGGAGTGGCATGCTCCACGGAATTACAAGTCGGTGCAGGGAGGTGATCGGGAAGAGGTGTGATTGGGACTGATTGTGTTCACCGTGAATTGGTGTATAAAGTGAACACCATCGATGATTGTGACGAAGAGGAGAAGTGGAAATACAAATGGATCGCGAAACGCGTGTGAGGATTTATTTCTCCCATTACAACGTACGGGTAAATTTTCTATTAATGTATACATTGCTCTTTTCTCACGGTGCAATTGTTCAGGTCTAGACTTAGGTAATGTATAATAGAGAAAATTGATGTTGGATAAGTTTTGAAGAAAATTGCCGAGAGCCTTACCTGATGAAGCTCGCTAGCAACGACTGGAATTCACTGAGAATGTCACGGATAATTTTCTACGCCTCTTCCATCCTATTGAATCATCTGACCAGGTGGACTTATAATTGGTACAACAAATAGTAGCAGCAAAGCATCATACAATGGCTGCAAAAATCACAATTCTTTCTCTCTCGATTTTTCTATGAAAACTGTAAAAAAACAGATGTTCGTATATCTGGATGTTTATGCTTTGGAAGCTCACATCACAAAAAAATGTTCACGTACCTCACAAGGAGTTTTGCTTCGGTACAACACCCTAGAAAAGTTTAATTGTTTTGATGCAGATAAATGTTAGATTGTTCTGATATTTTGTTTGTTACATTGGGAGAATAGAGAATATAATTAGTTGACCGTGAATGTAAAAATACCCTAAAAAGGTACTTTAAGATATGTGTAAACTTTTAAAGGGGGTGTATCGAAGCAAAGCCCACAAAAAATATATGTGCATTTTACCCCAGGAACAAAGGAAACTGGAACAAAAACAACAGTGGGGAAAGGAAAAGTAAAGCACACATTGTGAATGAACGAATATGACTCTCGCAAAAAAAAAAAAAAACGAATATGACTCTCGGTCATAGCGACCCACATGTTACAAATTTCGTGCTACTCCATCCTCGCAAAAGAAAAAAAGGACTCGTGTGCCAGTCTGTACCGGTATATATAAACGAACAGTGTGAGTACAAACCGTGCATGCACGCATCATTCGAGCCTGGACAAAAACGGAAACACAACGCTCTAAGAAAAAAGGAAGATGGACACAGCCTGCCGGCCACATTGATTAGTGCTAATCTAAACGACACGATTTTCCGATTGCTCGTTAGGCATCGTTTTCTCCATAGCAAATCACGCCGGCCTGCATAGCTCGAGATACTTTACGTGACAGACTGTATTTGTAAAGTTCCCAATTTTCTAGACAACATACCTGCTTTGAAACTAACATTAATCTACTACTCAGATATCTGATATCGCTATCGGGGTCTACATCCATATTAATGAAATCTTTTAGTTTTGGCTATTGTGCCTTGTCGTTAACAACCAGACTAAGATGATGCACTTTCATAAGTCGGTCACACTGGTGTGAAGGACGAGAAGAGTCGTCAGTCGGTCAAAACGGTGGAGTTTTGGAGGGTTTTGAGGGCAGTAGATGGATATAGCATGCCATCTCGTGACAAAGGCCATGCGTCTTGTTAATTTGTAGGCCAGCAGAGATAAGCTGACGTACCACCATCTCTCTCTCTCTCTCTCTCTTTCTCTTTCTCTCTCTCTCTCTCTCTCTCTCTCTCTCTCTCTCTCTCTCTCTCTCTCTCTCTCTGTGTGGAAGGGGGGTATCCATCAAAAGTCCAACAAATATGTAGGAAGAAAAGAAAGAAACAATAAAATGAGAATATCCTTGTGTGGGTATACCATTGTAATTATCATCATGAAACAAAACTCAACAAGTTCCAATCAATGGACGTGATTCCTGTCATTTCAATGGGAAATGAAGAGAGGCAAATCACCAAGTACCAACAATTATCTCGTTTTCAGCTTAGCTCGCTGGATCTACCAATCATAATTGCCTTCCTCTACAAAAAACGAGAACGAATCATCCTTCTAGATGGCACCACGACAGCAACATTGCAAAAATACAACACCAATACTCTAAAAAAATGTGACGATATATGTGTATGTCCTTCCTATGACATGCCTTCCCTTTGGATAGGCTGCCACGTAGAATCCAGTCATCCCGAGGATACTCACTAAGCGTTGCGTTACATGTTCAATCTTGTGGCCGGATCTTGTAAGTGGGTTTGGCTCTATAGCTACCATATCATACGGTGTGGTGATCGGATGCAACTTTGGCCAGCTAACTAGATATCATGTGCAGTACGCCTGATCATCTTGAGAGCCCCCACGAAAGAGGGGCGGAATACTCTGGGCATTGCGGAACACGTTCTCCGGGTCAATAGTGGTCTTGGCACGGACGAGACGGTCGAAGTTGCTCAAGAAGTACCTCTCGTCCCATGTCCTCGCCACATCAACTTCCGAGTTAAGAGGACTGCCGCCATCTTCGTCGTCTCTTGTTTGATGCATTGGGAGAACAGAGATTGGAATTAGTTGATTGTGAATGTAATAAAGCACCCTAAAAAGCTAAATTAAGATGCATGTAAACTTTTAAGAGGGTGTCCCGAAGCAAAGTCCACAAACAAAATGTGCATTACCACCAGAACAAAGGAAACTGGAAAAAACTATAGTGAAGAAAGGAAAAGAAGAAGAATACATTGAGAATGAATGAATATCACTCTCGGTCATACGGACCCACGAGTATACCACATGTTAAAAACTTCATGCTACTCCATCCTCGCAAAATAGAAAAGGACTCGTGTGCCATATCAGTATATATAAACGAACAGTGCGAGTACCAACCGTGCATGCACGCATCATTCAAGCGTGGACAAAAACGGAAACACAACGTTCTAAGAAAAGGAAGATGAACACTGCATGTTGGCCACATTGATTAGTGCTAGTCAAAAGAAAACGATTTTCCAATTGCTCGTTAGGCATCGTTTTCTCCTTAGCAAATCACGCCGGCCTGCATAGCTCGAGATACTGTACGTGACAGACTATTTATATCGTTCCCAATTTTACTAGACAACATACCTGCTTTGAAATTAACCATTAAGAAGCTACTTAGATGTACGATATCGCTATCAAGGTCTACATCTATATTAATGAAATCTTTTAGTTTTGGCTATTGTGCCTTGTCGTTAACAACAAGACTAATAAGGTGATGTGCTTTCATAAGTAGATGATGTATGTACGTTGCCACGTTGGTGTGAAGGACGGGAAGAGTGGTCAGTCGGTCAAAACGGTAGAATTTTGGAGGGTTTTCAGGGCAGCGGATGGATATAGGTTGTCCATCTCATGACAACGGCCATGTGTCTTGTTAATTTGTAGGCCAGCAGAGATAAGCTGAGCTTGAAACGTGTCACCATCTCTCTCTCTCTCTCTCTCTCTCTCTCTCTCTCTCTCTCTCTCTCTCTCTCTCTCTCTCTCTCTCTCTCTCTCTCTCTCTCTCTCTCTCTCTCGTGTGAAAAGTTCAATCAATATGTAGGAAGAAAAGAGTGAAATAATAAGAAGAGAATATCCTTGTGTGGATATACCATCGTAATTATCCATCAAAAGTTTCAATCAGTGGACGTGATTCCTATCATTTCAATGGGAAAGAGCGGCAAAGCACCAAACAACTATCTCGTTTTCAGCTTAGCCCGCTCCAGCTACCAATCATAATTGCTTTAATCTACTAAAATGAGAACAAATCGTCCTTCTAGACGGCACCACGACAGCAACATTGCAAATATACAACATAAATACTCTAAACAAAAATGTAAGGATATGTGGATGTCCTTCCTATGACATGTCTTCCCATTGGATGCAACTTTGGACAGGCTGCCACGTAGAATGTGGCCATCCCGATCGAGGATACTCACTAAGCGTTGTGTTACATGTTCAATATTGTGGCCAGATCTTGTAAGTGTGTTTGGCTCTATAGCTACCATATCATACGGTGTGGTGGTGGGATGCAACTTTGGCCAGCTAACTAGATATCATGTGCAGTACGCCTGATCATCTTGAGAGCCCCCACGAAAGAGGGGCGGAATACTTTGGGCATTGCGGAACACGTTCTCCGGGTCAATAGTGGTCTTGGCACGGACGAGACGGTCGTAGTTGCTCAGGAAGTACCTCTCGCCCCATGTCCTCGCCGCCTCGACTTCGGAGTTAAGAGGACTGCCGCCATCTTCGTGGTCTCTTATTGTCATAGGGTGAGGATGAGCAGGAGACGCATTGTTGTTGGTGCCTAGATCAAGGTCTAGGTAGTTTATGTAGGCGGTGCGTGGGCCGTTGGACACGTAGGCTCCCATGAAGTCGTAGAACCGGCGTAGCCAGTCCATGTACGCCTCCCTGTGTGTGTCGTCGTCGGCGGCCGTCCAGGCAATGAGATGCTGGATCGCGTGGATGTTTCCTCTGCGATGCGGGAACGGAAGGTCGTCGGCGGCGATGCGGTCCATGGCCCCGCCGTACGGGTCGAGGATGACGTACGCCTTGGGTTCCTTGGACAGGAAATCGATGGCTCCCTCGAGCTCGCCTATGGGCGTCGGGCGGCGCACGAAGTCCGACTTGGCCTTGAAGTAGTTCTTCCCGTGGAGCACCCGGTCCGTGAGGTCCGCCGTGGAGCTCCCTTCGGGCAGGCCGGAGAAGAAGACCACGGAGTCGATCCAGCTCATTTCTCTAGGGTTCAGGTCCGACAGCCCCATTTCTGGGAACCGTGTGGAGAGTATCTCCAACGCTTCATGGCTCCGGCCGAGGTAGAACCCCTTGAAGGTGACGGAGATGCCGGTCCCGTCCGACTCCGGCAGGCCGGCTCCGACGAACGCCGAGAGGTAGAAGTCGTCGGGCAGCCACGGCGCGACGTGCTGCCATGTTGACACGAGCCGTGCCACCGACTCCACGGTGCCCGGCCGGTTGACGACGAACACGGTGACGCGCTCCGGGACAGGGCTGAGCTTGACGCGCCACGCGTAGACGGCGCCCCAGGTGCCGCCGCCGCCGCCGCGGATCGCCCAGAAGACCTCCTCGCCCATGCCGTCGCGGTCCAGCACGCGCCCGTCCGCGTCGACCAGCACGGCGTCGATCACGTTGTCTGCCGCGAGCCCGTACTTGCGGGACAGCAGCCCGAACCCGCCACCGGCGATGTGGCCGCCGGAGCCGACCGTGGGGCATGACCCGGCAGAGAACGCGAGCGTCTTGTTGGACGCGGCCACCGCGTGGTACACCTGCCCGAGCGTCGCGCCGGACTGGACCCACGCCGTGCGCGTTCTGGCGTGAACCCGAACGCGGTCTAGCGCCATGAGGTCGACGACGACGAAGCCGTCGGCGCCGTCCGTGGTGTAGGAGAGTCCTTCGTAGCTGTGCCCGCCGCTGCGGACGCGCACCACGAGGCCCGCCTCCCGGGCGCACAGCACGGCCGCGCGCAGCTCGGCCAGCGACGCCGGGACGACGACGGCGGCCGGACCGTGGTGCGCGCACGCGGCCGCGAACCGGAGGTTCTGGACGGAGAAGGCCAGCGCGGCGGCGTACGCAGGCGACCGGCGTGTGGTGACGTTGCGCACGCCGGCGGCCGCGAGGCAGGACGTCATCAGGGCGCTGTCATCGTCGTCATTGCCGACGATGCCACGGATGCTGCTGTTTGAAGCCGCTTGCACGGCGAGGAGGCGGAGCAGAAGAGAGAATAGGAAGCCGATCGCCATTGAGGAGGGAAAGCTGCAAGCGTGGACTCTGCAAGTGTGACGATGTGCGCGTGGGGTTTTATGCAGGCCCGCGTGAATTATTTACATGCATGCAGGCCGGCGTGATTAGTAAAGGAGAAAACGATGCCTGACAAGCAGTTAAAAATCAGTTCGTTTTGATTAGCACTAATCTATGTGGCCGGCAGGCTACAAACACCTCCTATTTATTTCAGATTTTTCGGCGATGCACATTTAATGGGAGGAGACGTTCCCGTCGACGACGAGGTGCATACGATGACTTTGTAAATTTTAAGATGATTCGAAGATGCTCATAGAGATAGGGTGTGTGTGTGTTCATAGGGATGAGTATATGCGCGTATATATGAGCGCTTGCGCGTCTGTATTGTGTTAAAAAAACACAGACGTTAAATACGTGCACACTTGCACTACCAGACGCACTAACAAATGAGAGATTGCAATATTTGTTCTTCTCTGCGTTTTAGGTACCAAGAATGCACAACCAAACTTATTTGTTTGCCTTGTATATTTGCCTATCAGCGGTATTTTTTGACAAAATACTTTACGTGACAGACTATTACTTCCCCATTTTTCTAGACAGCAGACCTGCTTTGAAACTAACCACTAAACTGCTACCCAGACATAGATCATCGCTATCAGGGTCTACATCTATATTAGTGAGAATCTTTTAATTTTGGCTATTGTGCCTTGCAGTGGCGGAGCCAGAAAATTAGGACAAGGGGGGCCAAGTATAGTTAAACCTTGTTAGGGAGGGCCAATCCATCAAAAACCACCATTTTAGCACCAAAAAAAATCACTATTACTATTCATTCTAGGCTTAAATCACTGATGTTAGGGGGGTGCCAGGGCCCTGGCTGGCACCCCACTGTCTCCGCCACTACTGCCTTGTCGCTAGCAACGAGGTTAAGGAGCTTTGCTTTCTTAAGAAATGTACGTACGTTGCCACGTTAGTGTGAGGGACGAAAAGAGTTGCCAGTCGGTCGAAATGGTGGGGTTTTGGAGGGTTTTCGGGGTGGTGAACATATATAGCTTGTCCAACTTTGTGAAGGCCATACGTCTTGTTTATTAATCCCTCCGTCCCAGCGACACTTATTTTGGGACGGAGGGAGTATCATGCAGGTTGTGTTGTCGCCCATCTTGTTTTTTTTTCTTAAAAAGTTGTGTTTTCGTTTTCGTTTTTTTTTCTTAGTAACCGTGCATGCACCATTACTACACATACAGTTCACACAAAATATGTCGAGGGACACAAAATACTCTTCTCAGAACAAATATATACGAACAAATACGGACACAAAATATGTGCGCACCTGCTGGGCCCACACATTTGCATACGAGAGATCGCAAACTTATTTGTTCTTTTCTACATTTTAAGCACGAAGAATGTGCTAATAAACTTGTTTGTGTGCCTTTTATATTTGGCTAACAGTGGTACTTTTGGTAAAACACTTTACATCTCAGACTATTAATATAGTTCCTCATTTTTCTAGACAACATACCTGCTTTGAAACTAATCAGTAATCACTAGACTAATACTTAAATATATCGCTATCAAGGTCTACATCTATATCAGTGAAACCTTTTAATTTTGGCTATTGTGTCTTGTCGTTAAGAACAAGACTAAGGAGGTGTGCTTTTTTAAGAAGATGGTGTGCGTAAGTTAACATTTTGGTGTGAAGGATGAGAAGGGTCGTCAGTTGGGGGGTTTTCAGGGTGATGGACGGATATACCATATCCATCACGGCGAAGGCCATACCTTGTTATTTCTTAGGACTGGAGAGAAATATAAGCTAAACGTACCGCCAGATCTATCTGTCTCTCCGCTAGCCACTGTGGAGCTTATGTAATGAATGAACTATGTCACACTATTGATACAAATGTTCAGGTGGGCCATCGCCCCCGTTGACTCGTAAAAAAAATAGATTTATGTCTCTCCCCCGTCTATTCAAACTTTTTTTTCTCGGTATTTTGTTTTCTATTAACTCGTATAAAAGTATGGTACAAAAGGTAGGAGCAAAAGAAGAAAAACCTACACAAGGCTAGGCATGAACAGACTGGGACTATACAATACCAGCTGTAGGAATCATGATAAAAAAAGTTTCGAAATTTGACTGAAAGCCACTCCTGAAAACAAACTGCATGTTTGCTCCGAATCCAAAATTTTACAGAAAGCCACTCCTGAAAACAAACCTTTGTGAAATCTTTTAATTTTGGCTACTGTGCCTTGTTGTTAACAATGAGACTAAGGGGATGCATTTCCTTAAGAAGATGGTTATGTACATGGCCACGTTAGTGTGAAGGACGAAAAGATTCGCCAACTGGTCAAAACGGTGGGGTTTTGGTTGGTTTTCAGGGCGGCAGATGAACACAGCTTGTCCATCGTGGTGAAGGTCATCGTCTTGTTAATTATCATGCATGTTGTGTTTGCGCTTATTTTCCTTTTTTTTCTTAGAACATTGTGTTTCCGTTTTTATGCAAGTTCGAGTGACGCGTAGATGCATGTTTACTACACATATTGTTCGCAGAAAATATGTCGGGGGACACAAAATACTCTTTTCAGAACAAATGTACGCCGACAAACACAGACACAAAATACGTGTACACTTGCATGACTGCACACAGTTGCACACGAGAGACTGCAAACTTATTTGTTCTTTTATGCGTTTTAGGTACCAAGAATGCACCAACAAACGTATATGTTCGTCTTCTATATTTGGCTACAGTGGTATTTTTGGTAAAATACTTTACGTGACAGCAGACTATTACTTCCCCATTTTTCTAGTCAGCTTGCCTACTTTAAAACTAACCACTAAACTTCTGCCTAGATATAGATCACCACTATCAGGGTCTTCATCTATATTAGGGAAATCTTTTAATTAATTTTGGCTATTGCGCCTTGTCATTAGCAGCGAGAGTACGAAGTTGTGCCTTGTCTCTCGGAGATGCCGAAGGTATGTGAGGCACACCGGAAGGCATGCGTCCACCCATGTTACCCGGTCACCTTCCCCGCCTTTGCCGCCGCCGCATTTGAGAGCTTTGTGAGGGGGTCCCGTGGCTTCATGATGGGCGCCGGCGCGACGCCACCCGCCGAGGTCGTCCTTGGCGCCATGAAGAGCCCGCGCGCGAGTCCGGTGCTTGGAGGAGCACTGGCGGAGGCGAAGCCAAAGCTCCCCGCGCTAGGGTTGGCGGCGGCGGCGGCGGCGGCGGAGGGGTCACGGACATAGGAAGGGGTGAGGGGGATGTCGCCGCGGTCTTCCATCGGGCGATTGCGCCGGCGGCGGCGCGGGGCGGCGCGGGGCGGCGCGAGAGAGGCGCGGCCGGCGGGAGAGGTGGAAAGGCGTGAGCGCTCGAGTGGTTCCGCGCGCGGGAGCAGGCGCACGAAATAAGCGGCGCGCGATGCCGTTTCGCTCCGCGCGCGGAACGACTTATGCCGCGCGCGCGGTTTTAACGCGGCCGCTGGAGCGCCCAGTTTTGTTGCGTGCGCGCTAAAAGTGCAAATTATGCAGCGCCGAGCGTTTTTTGGGCGCCTGTTGGAGATGCTCTTAAGTAGATGGTGTACATAAATGCATGATCACGTTGGTGTGACAGATGAAAAGAGTTACCAGAGGGTGGGTTTTGGAGGGTTTTCAGGGCGGCGGACAGATATAGCTTGTCCATGATGGCAAAGTCCATACGTCTCTATGTTTTCTTCTTTTCTATTGTTTCTTGTCTATAAACGAGCGACGGCTAATAAGTTGTAAGAAGCATAAGTTAATTAAGAACACTCAAGGCACTGATCGGATTGTCGTGTCTCAGCGCTAAATGCCTGTAAAATATACATGCCTCCTTCCATCGTTTTCTTTTCCTGATAAACATTGCGTGTGGCCGGTGATTTACACCTGTAAATTATTTACGGGTGTATAAATAATTAAATATACACCGATTCCCAGCGGGTCTAAGTGGCACAATATATCCGTATGTTTTCAATAAGTATCCATTTTTACAAGTGAGATCGATGCTGTACAAGCACGTCCACGCGGGTACGTACAGCCTCAGTACGACAACGTTTCATCGAAACATGTGGAGAATACAGCGTTTTCTTAACGTACAGTACGTCGAGGATATACACGCTGGAGGATATGGCCTAGGCTACCGCAGAGATTTCAATTGGTTTATTACCCGTTCAATTGGATTGGATGGCCTGCATGCACGCCGGATTACACACATATTCTTCTTCTCCCCACCGAGCCTGCCCTTACTTGGTTTATACTACTCGGTGTATACATAGGTAGTCGTGTGTTTCGTCGTGTTTGGTTGTCCAGTTCGACCGCCCCGCGCGTTGAACCACATATAATGCTGGGCTGCCGACCGTTGCGTTGTTGCCTTGCTACGTCTCTTCTGGATATGCGGGCCTCTGTCGTGTTTGTGAAAGAACAATCGTGATGCGGAAATCTTAATCCAGGATAGTTTATGCACAATTTGGTTAAGCCTCTAATATATAGTACCATTATTTACCGAAACTGCAAAGGAGCACTCGGCGACGCCGCGCACCTGAATCCCGACCACGCACCAGCCTCGTGATCCACGCCACTATATTAGCACAGATGTATTCGCCCCCTTTATCAGTTCGTATCAGCTTTGCAACTGTTCCGTATATCAGGTGTGTGGTCCACACGTTTTGGCTGCCGCAGAGAAAACTTCCTGTTCTCACGCGCGTTTTCAGTACCAACTGTTACTCCCCAACCACCTATCCTTTTTAATGCATGCACAGAGGGAACTCAACTGTCAACGCCCAACCAAAATTTCATCATCAATGTGAGTTCTGTTCCTGCATCCGCAACGGTCGTCTTCCTCCTTGCTACCAAACGGTCGTCTTCCTTCCTTGCATCTAACGGTAACCTGCGGTCACCTACCATATCAGCCCCGACGAGCCCATTCGCAACTCCACTCCACAACCACCAATCTGTTCGTCACTGTCTCATGGTTCTCATTGCATCGCCAAACGGCAGTCAATCCATGTCGATCTCAAGCGCACCACTCGTTGCACTGTCCGAAGAGCCTCCCCTACCCCTCATGCTATGCCCTTTCTGTAACAATGGCATGGTCCAGTGGTGGGTGTCCCGAACACCTGCTAATCCAGGGAAGCACTTCTACAAGTGCGAGCACGAGTGGGTACGTACTACGTATCAGTATTATCTACTTTTCTTCACACTGTACATACCATTTCCTCGTTCATTTCATGTTTTGTTTAGTCTCGTAAGTGCAATTTCTGGAAATGGGAAGAAAACTATGTCAACGTCATACGCGCAAAGTGGCCAAGGCTCTTCACCAGCCTCTCTCGTCAAGACAGGAATTTCCGTCGCATCGTCATCACCCTGCTGGCTCTCAATCTAATTGTCCTACTGTGGATCGCCATCAAGGTCGCTTGACGTCCTCGACGATGCAACCTAGTCAAACCAGAAGCATTTTACCGCTTCATGTAATAATGATTGACCATCACGTCCGGGTGTAATACTGTCATGACGGTCAATTTAGTCCTAGCTTTGATTAGTCATTTATTCGCTACCTCCAACTCAGTTCGTTACGAATTTACCGGACACAAGCTACCAGCTACTATGCAATGCTTACCATTTCTAATCTTGGTAATTTTTAAATCAGTCCAGTGCGCCCTGTTTTTATGGATTGCATCAATGGATTCCTCCCTAACTGTCACCATTCACAAGGTTTCAAACTTTCACTAGTGAGCATTAACTCTTTGTAACAATTTTTCTTTCCAAGTAATAGACCAATTTGTCAAGTATGTGGCCCCCTCGACCACAGCTGACGCCTGTTGTTCAGTGCTTCCATTAGAAGAGCCGAGCTCGTCCGCTTCAGCTACAGTCGAAAGTGTAGGCATCTCGGTGACGCCCATTTGTGCTATGGCAGCCGCGCACTCGTCTGCCACAAGATCTAGCCTTGAACTGAAAATAAAGCTCACTTAGTAGGTGCACACTACAGAAGTTTCTAAAATTCCAAAACATGGGGGATAATCGGAAGCAAGAACAGAGCGAGTTTACCTCCGAACACCGAAGTAGGCCGGATCCACCACAGGATCTGTTGAACGGGACATCTATCTTCGGTAAAGTACAAAGCCGCTGGACTTAATTCCTAAATACGGACGGGCGAAGAACATCTCTGTTCCGCTAGAGCTTTCCCTTCCTTTTCTCAGATCTGGCAATGGAGTGTTTGCGGAGGATTGCAGTAAATATCCAAGGCCACTGTTCTGTACCTTAACGTCCCAGGCGATGCCATGTTAAATGCAAAGCACAGGTACGTACTATTGCTTTCTACGCGTGCCGCTGGTATAGAACGGCAACAATCATTTCACACTTTATTGCACTGATCCCGAGGTTGCAGCCGGTGCGGCTGTGATTTCGGTGGGGATCCAGTGTAGTTCCTCTTTGAGTTTTCTTCTGCAAGCATATAGGCTGGGAGGTTTTGCCTTGAAAATGAAATCATTTCTAGTAGTCCAAATGGCCCATGAAACCAGAATGACGATTTCAAAAGCAAAAGGAACATGCAGTAGATTCTTAATTGCCCCAAGGTCATTTTGTATATCCAAAAAATTAGTAGACCATGTTGGACAAACGTATTTCCAACAATGTTGTGCGAAAGGGCAATTGAAGAAAAGATGATCTCTAGTTTCAAGGTTCCCAGAATTGCACATGACACATGAATACGTTGGCAGATAGAATGTTTTCCTGAGAAGCATTGCCTTGGTATTCAATCTATTATTGATGAGCAGCCAAAAGAAGATCTTATGTTTAAGTTGGTAACATGTTTTCCAAGTCCAGTTGATGACTGGTAAAGCTGGAGGAAAATTAGTGAGTAGCTTGTATGCTTGGGAAACCTGATAGGTGGTGGATGTAGGAGGCATTTGCCAGCAGTCTGGTTCATCTGAAAGCACCATTATTTACGTAACTTGACATCTTCAAAATTCATGCACATTTGAGTCTTCCCTCGATGATCAGAGAGCAATACTATTATGTGTGTATACACATAGTCATGCATATTATCTGTTTCATTATGCTCGCTAATTTTAAAAGCCTCACAATCAATTGAAGTTGTCAATTTTGGACTGTGCATCTCAATTTTTACTGGGTCGTCCCTGGGTCTTGTGGATGGGATATCAGTGCTGGGTGGGCCCACTTTGTAAGTGCCTGTGTGTTACGGGTTGTGGGTCAACTTGGTGCGCTGGTTCACTCTCTCCTCTGAGATTGCCGTCGCCCGCACCTCCTATTTCGGCTTGCCACCACTGTTAATACGCGTCGCTGTTCACCAACAGCCACACCCCACCTCACTCTTCTCACAATTCTTTGCCATAGCCTTGACCTTCTGCCCACGCACGAGCCCTCGGGGCGAACCCTAGCTACATCTTGTTCGTCAACGCACCTCGAGCGAGCTCCTCCTTGTGTCCTTACTGCCCCCTCGTGCCTATGTGATGCCTCTTCCAACTAAAGTTATTAACAAGATTCCTTCCATGCATCACTATTATTCCAACTGAAAACTTAATACGGAGAGAATATTCATTAACTTTTGTTTTTCATACCACTTCACGATAAAGTATACTCATAATGCGGGTAACAACAATCATGCAAAAAAAAAACCATTAATGAATTCACAAGTGGCATACATATATGAGTGTTTCTCCACACACAAATTTACATTATTGTAGACATGATGACAATAAACTCAATTGTATACATATATCGACATATATGGTATTTGTCATGGGCAATTGTTAGTCTCTAGATATTTCATTGATAGCAATAAACTCAATTGACACATCCATTCTCCCACTACAATTGACAAGCTACTTTTATACTTTCAAAATAACATTCCCTTTGGTAGAGGAGAAATAATGGCCTCAAATGTACCATACTTGACTGGTCCCACTCTTTCATGAGTTTCTTTGATTTAAGATAATACTTTATACCTACGAAAGATTCATTCTCTCTATAGGAAACACTTTAGTTTTCTGATAGAAACACTCACATTCATACAACAATCTCCCACCATTAGTTTTGTTTGTAGTTTGGGAATCAATTTTAACGATTATTGTGGACTAAATTTTCTTGATATGCCCACTCTTTAATGCTTTGAATTATCCATAATTATTTCAACAATGAAATTGACTTTAACGTATATTTAAGGTCCCATTTGGATGACACTTAAACATATCTTAATATGATGCTAGAAAAATATCCTTGTAGTAAAAAAAATGGTACTTCTAAAGAATTGAACTCATCTTTGGATGTACAAGCACACTCCCATGTATAGCAACTAATATATCTATTTAATGACATTATTCATATGCAATGGGAAACCTTTGGGTGAACAATTATTATCATCACAACTGATAAACACAATTGTGCTACTTCCATGTCTGTTAGTAGCATCGCTATAGACAAAAAAATTGTTCATATTGTCACCACATGTCTAGTAACGAAGCCATGCCACTTCAGTTAATAACAAGCTATTCTTTAATATATTCATCCTTTCCATGAACTTTAATTAAGACGAGAAATGTATGACATTATTTTAGTAACCTTGCATGTAATCAAATGCTACAAAACTTTTAAAGCCAATCCACTTTGGTGGCTAACAAGTTTCCATCGTTATAAGCATTTGACTGGGAAATCTTAAAGTTGAATCTCGCACAACTTTATGTCTAAGAATTGGACCATTTATGTTTGAGAACTTGACCGTTAATCACTCCTTCAAATATAACCATTCATCATCAGGTGGCAAATAATGCAAGTACATACAATAGGTGAATACATTTTAATGTTGTCCATCGTACATGCACACTTGCATACCAATTGCGGATCATGAAATCTTTTACGTCAAATAGTCGTGCGTATGTCACCTTACAATGTGGAAATCTTTAATAACCCGATTGTTATCCAATAGCAATGCATGCCACAAACATAACTCATTTAATTTTGATATACCTTTACATGGATGCTCTCTTAATCCACAAATGTGCATGCATGGTTGCCATGTACACATGGGAGTACCACCATGTGACCAAAGAAATCCCCTCGAAATTCCACCGCACATGAGACATGACTAAACTATGTATGATATAATATGAATACTTTATATTCAACAATGAAGGGATACATATATGACTATAAACAAATGCTCACAAGAATTCTAATTATGTCGTTGATTCAAAATAAATGATGAACAATTTTGGATTATCATAATTCTTGCCTTTTCTCATAGAGAAAATAACAATCATACACCCCGAATGATATGCCTTGGTGAGTTGACAACAACTTCATCCAAGAGTCCAAAATCATTATTGGCAAATCAGTCGTACAACTAGCGATGCTCTTAGATGTGTTTGGCTTACATCAATACACGAGACAAAATTTCACGTTGAAAGATCATGGTGCCCCCATGTTTGGTTTTGATAATTAAGGACAATACCTATGGACTTATGGTTGCCTTGAAGTATACTTGAAGGGTTTGTCCATAGGCAATGCTTGATGATCGTATGTTGGCTTCAAGGTTGAATATGGAAGATTATGTGATGACCAATGTGTTATTCAAGGGGTTATCCAAAGATTTTTCATCTGGAAGTTGAGCCTATTGCAAGCATATCTTGGAGAAGAATAACATTGTGTGAACATTCATTTTTACCTTCAAGACATCATCTTAATGAACAAATAAGATAAGATGAATGGTTGATCAATACTATTTGCTATGTGTGGATTCAAGTTAAACATAGAAGATGTACCAAGTGGGATTATGTGATCTCATGGTGTGGTATCTTTCTACGGGCTTGCATCAAAAGGAAGATCTCATGTAACCCACGGAGGATGGCATCAACTGGTGATGGTCATCAAGGTTGAGTTGTGCAAGTTCAAGTGAAGCATCACGAAAATATCACATGTATCATCCATTCATGTGATAATGGACATGTGAATATGTGCCTAAGAGAGGCTCACCCATAGTGGAGTATTGGGGAACAATTTGCTAGTCTTCATCGAGCGAGTGCAATTAAGAATGGTGGTCCAACTTGAGGAGGACAAGATCGTCATAATCTAGCTCAAGTGGATTATGCGCAAGGCAAAGGTATAGCCTTGATAGGTTCCAATCTTACCAGTGTCATGATGTTAGTTGGGAGACCGGTTTATAGGATCGATAGCCATACTATCAAGTGGGACTCTCGAGTGAGTAGCTTGATTGTATCATTCGTATAGATCTCAAACCTTTGCATTATTGCCATCATCTTTCTTGGTTCTCGTTTGGATTTTCTCTGTGTGAGTTTTAGAGCTTGTGGTTATCTTCATGAGAAGCTCAAGTTCATCGAAAACGGATTTCATATGCATCTTCTATTATGTTTTCGATGTTGGTTATTTGACAACTCTCATTGTTAGCTTTCCATAAAGCTTGAGTTTGCCAAAATCAAAGTTCATTTGCAGGAGTTATGGCAGTTTTAGTCTTATCTATTTTTCTTGGTTCGGTTGTACCGCTCAAGCTCACGGTTGTACCGGCTTTCTGGTTATTCAGAAACAACTACCGTGCCATGGGGTGATTCCCTCGGGTCAGGCAGTGCTCCAGGTCTTGGTGGTGCGGTTGTACCCTGGCTTTCGCGGTTGTCCGTCGGAGACTTAGCCTCTCTACTTGAGTATCTCCGGGCGGTTATTCCGGCTGATGTACCGCCCCATGCACCGAAAAAGGGTGATTCCTTTCCAGTTGCTATGCGGTACGCGACGGTAGTCACCCGGTTGTCTCAGCTGCAATCTTAGCAGCGGTAAACCCGGCCCGTCTTCGTCGGAGGAGGAGCGTGAGGCCGCCCCGCCCGACACCGACCCGCCCCGCCCGACTCAAGCACATGTAATTATGTTCTACTCCCTCCGTTTGGAAATACTAGACGATGCCCCCCGCGTTGCGGCGGGATTTTGTATGAAATAAAATTTTCTCTTGTAGTGAGATAAAAAAATTATCAGTATTTTATCAAATCTCAAGGTATAAGTTTAAAATTAGACGAAAACAAAATAAAATATGCATGCATGTCCCACTTTTCATTCATAGAGCACTCGATTATAAGGCTATGAGCTAGTATATCCAACGGCTAAATTAATTTGGGTGATGTGGCTTAAGGAGAAGCTAGAGAATTCCTAATAGTGGGGTCTAGCTATTTAGATATAGAAGATAAGTCATGATAGATAATTTTGTTCCTTATGTTCTAGTTCTTTTTAAATTCTGCATGTTATTTTTAAATTCTTCATTCTATAAGATGGTGAGCTTTCATTACAGCACATATGGACAATTCATCAGCCAACAACGAATCGGTGGGCGACGTGCAGAACTAGAATCAGTGGCAATTAGAGTCTTTAGACTGGTGCATCAAAAAAGTCGAAGAAGGCAATGCCTCACTGAAGAATGAAAGGGATAGTCTGCTCGCAGAGGGTGCTAATGCCCGAACTAAGTTAAAAAAACTGAGGGATCTGAGGGATGAGTTGACGGAGAAGAGAGACAACTTGAAGATGGAGAAAAAGAAATACAGGATAGAGAAGCATAACCTACAGACAGACGTTGATCACTTCAAAAAAGATGGAGAGAACAATCGGAAAAAACTTCGCCAGCTGGACTTAATCCTTGATGATGTTGAGTAGTTTTAAACTATGAAGTTTATGAGTATGTTTAGTTGTTGAGTACTAATTAACTAAGTTATGAAGTCTGAAGTTTATGAGTATGTTTAGTTCATTAGTACTAAGTTTTAAACTCTTATTAAGTTTATGAGTATGTTTTGATCTGTACCTTTTGTGAAGTTTAAGCTCGTAGTTTCTGAAGGAGTTTTTTTTATTATCCAAAAAAACTAATTGCTGGCGTTGGACAACAACACACGACAAAGGTAGTGTAGATGTATAGCTGGCATTGGCCAATTTCGACGCCAGCATCATGTAATATACTGCTGGCGTAGGATCCAACGCCATCACTACGTTTTAACTGTGGCGCCATATTGCTGGCGTAGGGTGTCTACGCCAGCAAGACCATTTTTACCACGCCATAGCTAGGCTTTTCTGCACTAGTGTTAGCGACTGCTGGAGCCCGGACACAACGGTTGTTCTGGACCATGTACCGGCCTTTGTACTGCCCACGGGTGACTCCATTCGTGTACTAGGGTGGTACAGGGTGGTGCCCATCTGGTTGTACCTGCTGAATTTATTCAGCGGTACTACCAGCAGCACACGTGGTTGTACCGGATCGAGTACCACGAGGTGGCATTTCCACATTGAGCGGTTCAATCTCACTCTGGTGCGGTGATACTTGTGATCTGGTTGGGTTTTTCCGTGAAGAGGAACGGATGATGAGGCACAGTATAGAAAAGTACTTCCCTCAGTGAGAACCAAAGTTATCGAACCAATAGTTGGACCATGCAACTCCCGTCTTCAGCGCCTACACACAAAAGTGCAAATACTTGCACCCAACGCGGGCAAGAGGGTTGTCAAGCCCCTTGAACTCGTTACTTGCAAGCAGATAGGTAGTGTAGTTGATAGTTGGATAAATATAAATTGCAAAATAAATAAAAAGGAAATAATGGCAGCAAAGAAATAGTAACGTTTGTAAATTTATAAGTGAATAGACCCGGGGGGCATAGTGTTCTTTAGTGGCATCTCTCTCGAAGTAGGCATACGGTGGGTAAACAAATTACTGTTGGGCAATTGATATAAAAGCGCATAGTTATGTGATATTCACGGCAATGATCATGCATATAGGCATCACGTCCATAAACAAGTAGGCCGACTCCTGCCTACACCTACTACTATTACTCCGCTTCGAGAGCGCTTCTATGCTTGCCTCTCTAGGTATTAAGTTCATGACAAACAGAGTAATGCTTGGAGAAAGATGACATGATTTATACAAAGTAAACTCAACTAATATGAATAAACCCCATCGTTTTATCCTTAGTAGAAACAATACAAATACTTGTCTTGTCCCCTACTTTGTCACTGGGATATAAATCATCGCAAGATTGAACCCACTACAACGCACCCCTGTCACTGAAGATAATCAATCTAGTTGGCAAAAAAAATCAATAGATCGGAGAGATTTACGAAGCTATAATAATCATGCAAATAAGAACCTCCTCTGAGTCATGAGTAGCATCAATAAATTTTGGTATTTCCTCCTCTGAGTCACTAGCAATATCTTTGCTAGCACTTTCAACAATAACTTTCTCAAATTCAGACATGATAACAACTTTCAAGCAAGCGAAACAAGCAAACAAGTAAACTAGCAAAGATAAATATTTTTGCATTTTTGATTTTTATGAAACAAGCAAATAAAAAGTAGTAGGTTGGTGATACTCCCCGGCAACGGTGCCAGAAATCCTTCCTGCTACTTGTGATCTGCGTTGGATTTTCCGTGAAGAGGAACGGGTGATGCAGCACAATATAGATAAGTATTTCCCTCAGTGAGAACCAAGGTTTATCGAACCAATAGGAGTAGCACGCAACCCCCGTCTTCAGCGACTGCACACAAACAAGCAAACACTTGCTCCCAACGCGGGCAAGAGGGTTATCAATCCCCTTGGACTCATTATTTACAAGCAAATGAAGTGTGTATATGATAGTTTAATAAAGTAAATTGCAAAATATAATAAAAGTAAATAAATGACAGCAAGTTATTGAAAGCTTCTGTAAATATATAAGTGAATAGACCTGGGGGGCGTAGTGTTCTGTAGTGGCATCTCTCATGTAGTAGGCATATGGTGGGTAAACAAATTACTGTTGGGCAATTGATAAAAAAGCACATAGTTATGCAATATTTATTCACGGCAATGATCATGTCTATATAGGCAACACGTCCATAAGCAAATAGGCCAACTCCTTCATGCACCTATTACTATTACTCCACGTCGAGAGAGCTTCTATTCTTGCCTCTCTAAGTATTAAGTTCATGACAAACAGAGTAATGCTTAGAGAACAATGACATGATGTAGACAAAGAAAACCCAATCAATATTAATTAACCACATCGTTTTATCCTTAGTGGCAACAATACAAAGACGTGTCTTGTCCCCTTCTGTCACTAGGATATAGAGCACCGCCAGATTGAACCCACTATAACGCACCCCTCTCACTAAAGAAATATCAATCTAGATGGCCAAACTATTTCAATAGACTGGAGAGATTTACGAAGCTATAATAATCATGTAAATAAGAATCATAATAGAAATCAGAGAAGACTCAAATCTTTTTCATGAATAATCTGAACATAAACCACAATTCATCGGATCCCAACAAACGCACCGCACAAAGTGATTGCATCAAATAGATCACCGTGAAGATGCGGTGAACTTTGTATTGAAGATCAAGAGAGAGAGATAGCCATCTAGGTACTAACTACGGACCCGTAGGTCTGTAGGGAACTACTCATACATCACCATGGGCACAACAAGGTTGATGTAGAGGCCCTCTGTGATCGATCCCCGTCCAGTAGGGCACCGGAATAGGGCTCCAAATGGGCACACGGTGGAACAGTTACTTGCGGCGGTGAAAAAAGTGTTTCGTGAGGCTCTCTAGGGTTTTTTGGATTTATATGAATTTATAGGCCAGAGAGGGCTGCCGGGAGATGCCCGAGGGAGCCACCACATAGCAGGGCCATGTCACCTCCCCTGGGCGCGCCCTGTTGTGTGGTGGCTCCCTCGTGGAGCCTCTGTCTTCCTCCCGAAGCTTCCAGATCTTCTTTTGGTATAGAAAAATCATAAAAAAGTTTTGGGGCAATTGTGTAAAGGTGAGAGTGCGTACATCCATGGATGCACATTAGTCATAAAGAACTCACATACTTATTGCAAGGTTTTATTAGCTCTCTCGAAACAAAGTACTACTCGCATGCCCCTAGGGAGGAGGTTGGGAGGAGTTAACCATCGCGCGCATCCGACCTAAACAACACTAGGATTTCAACGAGGAATAAGAATGCTCACACATCATCACCATGCCATGACCAATATTTAGAAGAAAAGCAAATTAACAGCCTTTAACTATCGATATTTCTACTAACCAATAATCATGCACTCACGCCCTTTCATATTACCACATCAATATCATTAACCCACAATTTCTCTTTTATGTGCTACTTGTGGTTTTGATTATGCACTCCTTGAATATCTATTATTTTTGGACTGGTCTTAATAACCCATGCAAACTACCATCACTATTTGTTAACTCTCAAACAAATATAAGTGAAGAACAAGAGTGCAATTATTTCTATAAAATCTATACGACATCGTGCTAAAAAAGATATAAGTGAAGTACTAGAGCAACTGCTAAGCTCAAAAGATATAGGTGAAGCACATAGAGTATTCTAACAAATCATGATGAACATGTGTATCTCTCAAGTAGGTGTGTCCATCAAACAATGATTTTTGAAAACTAAAACAAAAGCAAACTAAAACAAACGACGCTCCAAGCAAAACTCATATCATGTGATGAATAAAATTATAGCTCCAAGTGGCATACCGATGGATTGAGAAAAAAGATGGGATGCCTTCCGGGGCATCCTCAAGTTTAGCCACTTGAGTCTTCCTAGAATTTAACTTGGGGTGCATTGGGCAATGCCCATATTAGGCTCTTTGATGCTCCTTATTCCTTCATCCATCACGACAACACCAAAAACATGAAAACTTCAGCACACAAAACTCAAAAGAAACCTTCGTGAGAGCCGTTAGTATAATAAACATATCAAATACTTTAGGTACTGTTATAAATTGATTCATACTTTATTATTGCATAAGGTACTGTATTATAACTTCTCCATGACTTATACCCCCCAATATAATCCATAGCATCATGAAAACAAGCAAACTATGCAAGAAAAAAAAAAGAACCTGTCTAAAACAGAACAGTGTGTAATTATTTGTAAAGAAACTATACTTCTGTAACTCCAACAATTCTGAAAAACTTGGACAACCTGGGTAATTTGTATAGAAATATTGTGTAACAATTTCAGATCAAAAAGACGTTGCACTAAAATAAGAGAAATTCTGCACTGGACACTAAAGTTTCTGTTTTTGCACCGCATCAATTCTACTCATCATGCAAGTCATCCCAAAGGCTTTTCTTGGAAAAAACACTAATTTAAACACAAAAATACAATCAGTACAGTAGCGACAATCATGTTACCAAACCAAAACAGAAAGTAAAACAAGAAAAATAAGATAACTATTGGGTTGCCTCCCAACTAGCGCTATTGTTTTACGCCCCTAGCTGGGCATAATGCAAATGATCAAGTGTTATCATCCTTGGCACTCAATCCATAAGTATCCCTCAAGATAGAATCAAAAGGTGGTTTAATTCTTTTCCTAGGGAGTGTTCCATCCCATTCTTTAATGGGGATTAGAATCTTATGTTTCCCTCTTTCATATCAATAATTGCATCTATAGTTCGTAAGAAAGGTCTTCCATGTATAATTGGACAAGTAGGATTGCATTCAATATCAAGCACAATGAAATCTACAGGCACATAATTCCTCTTTTCAAGGATAAGCACATCATTTAATCTACCCAAATGTTTCTTAATGGTAGAATCCGCAAGATGCAAGTTTAGGGAACAATCTTGAATATCGGTGAGACCTAGCATAGCACAAAGAGATTTAGGTATAGTTGAAATACTAGCACCAAGGTCACACAAAGCATTGCATTCATATTCTTTCAGTTTTATTTTGATAGTAGGTTCCCGTTCATCATGCAATTTTCTAGGTATAGAAACTTCTAGCTCAAGTTTCTCATCATAAGCTTTTATCATCGCTTCTACTATATGTTTAGTAAAAGCCTTGTTTATTCATAAGCATTGGGTGAGCTAATAATGGATTGAAACAAGGAAATACACTCTACTAAAGAACAACTTTCATAATTAAAGTCCTTCTAATCCAAAATAGTGGGCACATCACTAGTTAAAGTTTTAACCTCTCCAAACCCACTTTTTTCAATTTTATCATTAGAATCATCACCCTCCGAACAAACGGGACGGCTTGTAGCTAAAGTTTACTCATCTCCAGCCCATTTATCATCTATTTTCAGATTATAAACAAAGATTCAATGGGAGAAGTACCGATCATTTAAGATCTTCAACTAATAGGGAAAGATTCCGGTTTAGCAGCCATCCTATTTACTAGAGTGGTTTGCTTATCAAATATCTTCCCTATCAATTCTTCAGTTTGAGCAAATTGTAATTAGAGATTAAATACTTCCTTATTGACTTCATCAAGTTTCTTACTAATAGCATCTAGCAAGGTTGAGTGTTCCTTTATTTCAGCAGCAAAGAATTTACTATGCTCATGTTGTGAGGTCATGAATATTCTCATGGAACTTTCAATTTCAATCGTCCTTTGGTAATAAGAGATATTGTAGAACCTATCTTGAGACATGGTGACCAAGCAAGCAAAGTAACACGCAAAGATAAATATTTTTGTATTTTTGATTTTTATAGCAAGCAAGATATAACAACAAATAAAAAGTAGAACAAGTGAATGATAATTTGTGAATAGATACTTGATATTAAGTTGGTGATACTCCCCGACAACGGCGCCATAAATCCTTCCTGATACTTGTGTTCTGTGTTGGGTTTTTCCGTGAAGAGGAACAGATGATGCAGCACAGTATAGATAAGTACTTCCCTCGGTGAGAACCAAGGTTATCGAACCAATAGGAGGACCACGCAACTCCTGTCTTCAGCGCCTACACACAAAAGAGCAAACACTTGCACCCAACGTAGGCAAGAGGGTTGTCAAGCCCCTTGAACTCGTTACTTGCAAGTAGAAAAGTAGTGTAGTTGATAGTTGGATAAATATAAATTGTAAAATAAATAAAAAGGAAATAAGGGCAGCAAAGAAATAGTAACGTTTTTAAATTTATAAGTGAATAGACCCGGGGTCTATAGTGTTCTCTAGTGGCATCTCTCTCGAAGTAGGCATACGATGGGTAAAGAAATTACTATTGGGCAATTGATAGAAAAGCGCATAGTTATGTGATATTCACTGCAATGATCATGCATATAGGCATCACGTCCATAAACAAGTAGGCCGATTCTTGCCAGCACCTACTAGTATTACTCCATTTCGAGAGCGCTTCTATGCTTGCCTCTCTAGGTATTAAGTTCATGACAAACAGAGTAATGCTTGGAGAAAGATGACATGATGTAGATAAAGTAAATTCAACAAATATGAATAAACCCCATCGTTTTATCCTTAGTAGAAACAATACAAATACCTGTCTTGTCCCCTACTTTGTCACTAGGATATAGAGCACCGCAAGATTAAACCCACTACAACGCACCCCTCTCACTAAAGATAGATCAATCTAGTTGGCCAAACCAAATCAATAGATCAGAGAGATTTACGAAGCTATAATAATCATGCAAATAAGAACCATATAATTTAGAGAAGACTCGAATCATTTTCATGAATAATCTGAACATAAACCCACGATTCATCGGATCCCAACAAACGCACCGCACAAAGTGATTACATCGAATAGATCATCGCGAAGCTGCGATGAACTTTGTATTGAAGAGCATAGAGAGAGAGAGCCATATAGATAATAGCTATGGACCCGTAGGTTTGTGGTAGACTACTCACACATCATCATGGTGTCAACAAGGTTGATGAAGAGGGCCTCCGTGACCGAACCCCCCTCCGGCAGGGAACCGAAACAGGGCTCCGGATGAGCACATGGCGGAACAGAGACTTGCGGCGGCGGAAAAAGTGTTTCGGGAGCTCTCTTAGGGTTTTCAGAATATATGTAAATTTATAGGCCAGAGTGGGACGTCGGGAGACGAGAGGGGACCCACGACCTAACAGGGCGCGGCCACCCCCTAGACGCGTCCTTTTGGGCCATGGCTCCCTCGTGCAGCCTCTGGTCTTCTCCCAAAGCTTCCAGGTTTTCTTTTGGTCCAGAAAAACTCGTCAAAAAGTTTCGTGGCAATTGGATTTTGTTTGGTACTGTAAACCTGAAAAGCTAAAAACATGCAGAAAACAACAACTGGAACTGGGCACTAGGTTAATAGGTTAGTGCTAAAAAATAATATGAATTGGCAAATAAATGCCCAAAAAGCATCCTAGAATGATAATATTATAGCATGGAACAATAAAAAATTATAGATACGTTGGAGACGTATCATGCGGTTGTACTGCTCTTGTGTTTTTCTACATCGTAACAGGCGGATTCGTGGGGCCTATATAAGAGGGTCTCCTTCCCCATTACCCCCAAGTTCTTGAGCAAGTTTTGCCCCACCATTGTTGACATGTTGAAGCTTGATTTCTCTCTATTTTTTTTGCAAATATGCCCTAGAGGCAATAATAAAATGGTTATTATTATATTTCCTTGTTCATGCTAAATGATTATTATCCATGCTAAAATTGTATTGATTGGAAACTCAGATACATGTGTGGGTATATAGACAACACCGTGTCCCTAGTGAGCCTCTATAGGACTAGCTCGTTGATCAAAGATGGTCAAGGTTTCCTGGCCATTGACATGAGTTGTCATTTGATAATGGGATCACATCATTAGGAGAATGATGTGATGGACAATACCCAAACTATGAACGTAGCATATGATCGTGTCAGTTTATTGCTATTGTTTTCTGCATGTCAAGTATATGTTCCTATGACCATGAGATCATGTAACTCACTGACACCGGAGGAGTACCTTGTGTGTATCAAACGTCACAACGTAACTGGGTGACTATAAAGATGCTCTACAGGTATCTCCGAGGGTGTCTGTTAAGTTGGCACGGATCAAGACTGAGATTTGTTACTCCGTGTGACGGAGAGGTATCTCAGGGCCCACTCGGTAATACGACATCACAATGAGCTTGCAAGCAAAGTGACTAAAGAGTTAGCCACGGGATCTTGTATTACGGAACGAGTAAAGAGACTTGACGGTAACGAGATTGAACTCGGTATGGAGATACCGACAATCGAATCTCGGGCAAGTAACATACCGATAAACAAAGGGAACTGCAAACGGGATTAACTGAATCCTTGACATAGAGGTTCAACCGATAAAGATCTTCGTTGAATATGTAGGAGCTAATATGGGCATCCAGGTCCCGCTATTGGTTATTGACCGTAGAGGTGTCTCGGTCATGTCTACATAGTTCTCGAACCCTCAGGGTCTGCACACTTAACGTTCGGTAACGATTTGGTATTATTGAGTTATGTATGTTGGTGACCGAAGGTTGTTCGGAGTCCCGGATGAGATCCCGGACGTCACGAGGAGCTCCGGAATGGTCCGGAGGTAAAGATTGATATATAGGAAGTTATGTGTTGGTCACCGGAAAAAGTTCGGGCATCACCGGTAACGTACCGGGGGTGCCGAAAGGGTTCCGGGGGTCCACCGGAATGGGCCCACCCACCCCGAGGGGCCACATGGGCTAAAGAGGTGGCGCACCAGCCCCTGGTGAGCTGGGCAGCCAGCCCCTAAAGGCCCATGCGCATGGGGGGGGGGGGGGTAGGTGGGAGGTGGGCTAGAGGGGAGGGATTCCTCCCTTGGGCCTCCACCTCCCTTGTGGGAGGTGGACTCTCCCCCTCTAGGCCGATCGGCCAGCCCTAGGGTTTCCCCTAGGTCTACCACCCCTCCTCCCCTCCCTCCTATATATAGTGGAGGTTTTGAGGGCAGCCACCACTTGAAAAGCCACGTGTTGCCCTCTCTCCCTCTAGATCGTTTTCTCCACTAGATCGGTTCGGTAGAGCTCGACGAAGCCCTGCCGGATCAGTTCACCACCACCACCACCATGCCGTTGTGCTGCCGGAGAACTCATCTACCTCTCCGCCCTCGCTTGCTGGATCAAGGAGGCGGAGATCGTCATCGAGCTGTACGTGTGCTGAACGCGGAGGTGCCGTCCGTTCGGCGCTAGATCGTAATTGGATCGTGGGACGGCTTGCGATTTGGATCGCGAAGATGTTCGACTACATCAACCGCGTTTCTTAATGCTTCCCGCTTAGCGATCTACAAGGGTATGTGGATCCAATCTCTCCTCTCGTAGATGCTCATCTCCTAGATTGATCTTGGTGAAGCGTAGGAAATTTTTTGTTTCCCATGCAAAGTTCCCCAACATATTTCTCCTAGGATTCTTGCATCTTTTGAGGGAAAAGAAAGAGGGGATCTAGATCTACATTCTCCACCAATCCATCTCTCCTCTTAGTGAGGGGAACCTTGTGGATCTAAATCTTGGAGTTATTTTGTTTTCTCCTTGTTCTTCCTCTCATATTCCTCCATACCTTTCATTGCTTTGGTGGGAATTGAGAGTGAGGGACTTGAGAACTTCGTGTGTTCTTGCCATTACAATAGCTGCATCGGTTTGAGTTCTCCACGGTGATCCGTGGAAGTGAAAGCTAAGATAATTATTACTCTTGGGTTGGGCACCCCAGAGCTTGTGCCACTTGGGTGCTTGGGTTCCTTAGACGGTTGGTGGTGTCGCGAAGCTTAATTATTATGGTGTAAAACTCCGGGCAACCTTTAGAGTCTCCAATTAAGTTGTGGAGATTGCCTCGAGCAATTTGTACAACCGCGGTGACCGCCCCAAGGTTCGCCAATTGTACGGGTTCGATGACCGCCCCCAAGGGTCCCTTAAGGGAATCATGACACCTTGCATTGTGCAAGGGCGTGAGGAGAATACGGTGGACCTAGTGGCATTTTGTGGAGCATTATGCCTCCACACCTCTCTAATGGAGATTAGAATTCACAAGGGTGTCTTGGTTATCTCTTACTCGAACTCTTTACTTATGCACTTACTTTGTGATAGTCATCGTGATTCATATTATATATCTTGCTATCATATAGTTGTTTAACTGTTTTAGCATAAGTTGTTGGTGCACATATTTGAGCCTAGTATATTTAGGTTTTGTGGTTGACAAATTGAGTGCTAGTTTTATTTCGTATTTGTTCAAGGCTAAACCATAATTGTTTGAAAAGTGCCTATTCACCCCCCTCTAGGCAACATCCACGTCCTTTCACACGTCATATGGCTATGCCTTGAAAAACTTAATATCCCTACACACTAACCAAACCAAATCATTTCTGCCGCTGACTTGATTGGCACACTTTTATGTTTCATCTTATAATGTTCCACCAAAGTTTGAGTAAATAAGATTTCCATACTCATCAGAGTTTGATAATAGTTCATCCAATAAAAAATATTTAATGTATTAAATATGTTATAATACCAGACATCATCATGTATTCTCCTCACGCCCTCGCACAATGGTGTAAACTGAGAATAACAAATATATCGAGATCATCATGTTTAATAGCATGCATGGACCCAATGTAAAATCCCAAAACCAGACATGATGCTTAATTGTGCAACAACGCATATAACTTTAAAATGTTAGAGCCAAAATCAGAATCTCGTAGACTTGTATGAAGCTACCGCGAGACAATTAGGCTGGCCCATTTTCTCGCTCGGTTTGGCTCTTCAATGCAATTGCTCGACTACTAGACGCAAAGAGTGTCAAATACGATTTACCGACACGGTTGCCTCGCTGCGCTTGTATACAAAAATTCTAAACAAGGATCTTAAGTTGCAAAGCCTACGTGTGGTAATGTATGGGATCTCCTATTATAACTCACTAGACATCAAACCCGTGCGCCTGCACGGGCTAGACAAATCTCATATTCAAATTTAGGGCGTACTTATGATGATATTTTGAATGATTCATGTCAAACATTGTTAGTAAATGCTTGACTTAAATAACTCCAGTTCATTTATTTCTATTGTTTGCATGCATCCACTTTTTGGACCGCCGACTGTGTCACCAATGTGTGATATTAAGGTTGCATCATGACCAAGAACCTCAAACTTATATTAAATATGTAATATATTAATTTCAAAAGGTTGTGTATGTATTTATGGGTTATTTTGGTGGAAATTCAAAATTTAATAAATGTACGTTATGTTGTTTTCTTCACAGAAAATAAGATGCTCGGCTTGTAGTCGCACTCAACACATAAGATACTCGGGTTACAGTCGTACACGGCGCACGTCTTTGCTGACAACAACAACCGACCACTCGATTTACATTTGCACTTGGCATATGTGTTTCCAACAACAACAACAACCGGGTACTCGGGTTGCCACGTGGCACACTTCACTCGACCTGTGACTCAGATGTAGGCCGAGAGCTGGCACTCGGCGTATGAAGCGCCATAAACGTGGGTTGGCCGCCAGGTGCCTTATTTTGCCGTGGGCTACTCATTTTAGCTCGCCTTCTAGTGTTGTCGAGTCCTTGACAGAAGACCCTCGGCTTATTCTCATATCCCGACTATCTATACGTTGAGCGTGCGTCACAGAGTGTCACACTCCACGTAGTCGTTGCCAATGTGAATTTAGCCTTTGCCGAATGGTTTGAACAGTCGGCTTATTTTTTTTTCCTGTAGTGAGAGTTTGGTCTTGTTTTTGTTATAGAGCATACATGTCTCTGTCAACATTTTAAATTATTTTCTAGGTCTTGTGATTTTTAAGGTTTGAATCATTCATTCTATATACATAAAACATAAATGCATTTTCTTATGGAGTACATGCAAATATCCATATTTTATTGCTGATAATTCGCAGATCGATGCACCATGTTCTACAGACAATATGTGATATTGAAGCCAGATATATTACGTCAACAAATCTTGTTGTACAACTAAAAATGATATTGTTGTATCGGCAGGCATGATGTAGCCCCCATGTACATGGTGCCGGACAATATTTGGCTACCCTCTCCTCGCATGAGCTTCTTGACCACTTCACCTCATCGGGCACAAGACACTCATGAACGCCTCAGTTCGGCAATCGTCGTCCGCTCTTCTTTTGCATCCAATCTGCAGATTTCCTTGTTTTTAAAGTACATGTCAAGTTGGTATTTTTATGTCCATGGAGATCGCTTATTAGGATCCATAAACATCCACACTTCGAGGTTTTCTTTCGCTCTGAGAATCAGGAAAACATCGACACTTCTGCATCTATATAATAATCACCTCTAAATAAGAAATTACAACTTAGTCGTACGAATTTACATGAGAAAAATAACAATCGGCATTGCTAATTGCTAAAACACAAAAAATTCAGTCAAACCTCAAATCTTGAGGCATGCGTACTATGTTGGTGGCACAAACAAATTTGAATGTCCTGCATGTTGCCAACAGAAATTGATGCTTACCGGATTCACTATCCCCCAAGAAAAAAGAAGAAGATGATGTTATCCATCAAATGTTTGTGGCTGTCTTCAGATCATGTGGCTGCTGGGGAATCCACGCCTGCTCAATATCTTGATGTGGGTTTTTCACTTTTGCTAGTATAATTTGAATACAGAAGGATGTGATGGAAGATCAGTTCTGCAGCCGCGCGTGGAGGCGCATGGACACAGGCGGCGACTTCTCCTATAGCATGGCTCGGCAAAAGAACTGGAAGCCGGACTCGAGCGATCAGGTGTATTTTTGTTTCCTTGTTTTTTCCTTTTTATTACGCAAGGATGTGGAAATAGCTTGCTTTCTGCAATATAGTATTACGTAAAGAGAGGAGTATGTCTTTTTTTTTTTTTTTTGCGAGAAAACTTTCGATCTATTCATCTTCAATCATGGCAGTACAACGAACACCAGAAATAATAAAAATTACATCCAGATTCGTAGACCACCTAGCGACGACTACAAGTACTGAAGCGAGCCGAAGGCGCGCCACCGTCATCGCCCCTCCATCGCCGGAGTCGGGCACAACTTGTTGTAGTAGACAGTCGGGAAGTCGTCGTGCTAAGGCCCCATAGGACCAACGCACCAGAACAACAACCGCCGCCTATGAAGAATAACGTAGATCGGAAGGATCCAACCCAAAGACACACGAACGTAGAAGAACAACGACGAGATCCGAGCAAATCCACCAAAGATAGATCCGCCGGAGACACACCTCCGCACGCCCACCAACGATGCTATACGCACCGCCGGAACGGGGGCTAGGAGTATGTCTTGCTACTACATAAAGAGAGGAGTCCATCTCAAGAAAAATTGGTGGAGAGTCCTTTTATTGTTTGATGAGGAAAAGAGATCTTGCTACTACGTGAAGAGAGGAGTCCATCTCAAGAAAAATTGGCGGAGCGGGCATCATCTAATCTGACGGCTGTTAATTGATAATTAGTCAATCCAATGGATGAAAATTTATAACTATCAGGATTAACGTGGAGCCTCGTATGGTGCATCCAATTAGTAAATAAGATAAGAAGGAGCGGAATGATAGTGAAGGCGCACACCAACGTTCGAGGAACGTGCTCCTCAGTGTTTAACGATATGTATTGGGCTGTGTTTCCTGGCTCATTTGAGTTCGCTCAAGTTCTAATCTTCCTTCTCTTTTTCCTTTTTTCAAGGAGAATCGCCAAGTGTTCGCAAAATTCATTTTTTTTTGCAGATTTAGAATATGTTCGCAATTTCAAAAACAAAATTACAAACTTGATATTTTGCAAATTTCAAAAGTGTGGACGATTTTTAAAATTGTCCTCACATTTTTACAATGTACGAGAATTTGAAAAAAAATCATAACTTGTTTAAAAAGTTTGTGAAGCTTAAAAATTAGGAAGTTTTAAAATCGTTCACGAATTAAAAAAAATGTTCCTGAATTTTTCAAAAATGAACATGAATATAAAAAGGTTCGCAGCTCAAAAAACACTGATTTTCAAAACGTATTCTTGATGTTGAAAAATGTTTAGGAATTTAAAGTTCTTGTCTTTTACATTAATAATTTCATGAATTTAAACAATGGGTGCTTCTTTAAAAAAAGAAAAAATTAAAAATATCCAAGAACTTTAAAAATGTTCCACAATTAACAAAATTATTCGCTAATTTGAAAAAAGGTCCATGAATTCTAAAATTATTCATGCCCATTTTTAGGAAAATTAAATTGATAAACTTTCCACAAATTCATAGCATGTAATAAATATTTGAAAAAACTCCTCGAGTTCAAATAATTTCTAGCGTTTTTAAAATTATTCAAGAATTTAAAGTTCTCATATATTTGAAAACAAATCGTGAACTAAAACAATATTCATGAATTTGAAATTATTTCGCAAATATTTGAAATATACCTCAATTTGAAAATAGCTTCTTGAATTAAAAACGTGGTTGGTAATGAAAAAAATGTTAGCTATATCAAAAAATTATTTGTTAATTTGAAAATATGTTGGCGACAAGAAAACAATTGGTCACCAAGTTTTTAGAATTATAAAATATAGATAAGGTAAAAAAGGAAGTAAACTGGTAAACCTACGAAATAAAAACTAGCAAACAAAAATGTTCGACAAACGCCTATGTGGGTAAGAACGTGGGCTCTATCCTGCAACTTTTGCGTGGAATTGTTAGAATAAATCCGAGGCACATCGTCGATCATCCGAGGACCAAGCAATCACACGAGCACGACACCGAGATTTGTTAACGAGGTTCACCGATATGGCTACATCCCCGGGGCTTGACTACGGGCGCTCCTCCCCGTGACACCGTCACAATACCGCACCCTGGCCGCCCTGGGCACCGGCACATGCCGCCGGCTCCCCCTGCGTTCCTGTGCTATTATGTTGGCTTAGGTTACATCGTGTGTCTACCCCCGTTATATATGAGAGGCCTAGGATACAAGTGTCCTATTAGGACACGACCATATCCTATGTAAACACAATACTACTCAGAGTCCAACTGTAACCTACCTTGTACACAATATTCAACACAACTCTAACAAACTCCACCTTGGAAATATTCTCCACCACCTTGAATTCGTCCATGTGTCAAACTTCCATGTACATTGGACTTGAGCTTATCCCATGAGCACCGCTGCTACTCCGAAGACTCTATGTGACTCCACCCGCAACTTCTAGTTCCTTCTTTTCTTGACCACAGTCAACGCTCGAGCGAAATTAAGTTTCACATTACTCTAGTTTGCACTCCCAACTTCCAGAGTATCCGTTCAACGTCATCACACACCGATCACTGACCTACGTGAAAGTGAACAAACTCACATATTGGGTGTCACACATAAGAGTTACCTGAACTCAACATCACCGCTCTTCCTTGACCGTCTGTGTGAAAACTTGAAGGAATTTCACCGTTGCTTGTCGTCATCCGGAGTCAAATTCGCAGTTGTCTCACCACATGTATGACCACCAGCGCCCCTGGCCTGTCTCCATGTCCCGTGCGTACCGCACGCCTCGCCGCTATTACCGCGTCGAGCCTCCGCTGTCCCGGTCGAGTCTCAAGGGTCGCGAACACACACCACTCAACCCCCACTGCAGAGTACCACCGATCATCACCGACCGATGATGAGTTTCACGCCTCCATCAGACCACTGGGCTCCAGTCCGAACTACGTGTCTCTCGCTTTTCCCGCTGAATAGGCTGCGATCTCCGGATCCTTACACCGTAGCCCCTCAATCCAGCTCCACCTTCAACATGACTCCATGGTAGATGATCAGTCCACTCCCGCGCCCCGTCAACTTCAAGCTCCGTGTGTACAACACCTTGAATCAACCCCGCGCCATAGTCTTGTCGAAGCCACACAAGCCTCGGGCCTGTGTCACGTGTTTCCACGCCCCAGAAGTCGGTCACCATCAGCATCACGCTCCTACGTCGCTGTAGCCGATCCCACCGCCGTCTTCTGTACCAACCGACTCGCGTCGATCCGTCAGACTGTCCAGTCCGACCCAGCCGAATATATCCGACTGCATGACACGCTCCAGGATCGCAAATCATCTTCCGCGAATTTCCACTCATCACATGCTAATCCATCTTAGCTAGCTTGGCTTCCTGCAATGCCTTCAAGCATCCATGTTGTGCCAATACCTGAGTTATCCCCGCGACGTCGAAGTACATGAGCAAAATCCAATGTGATCTCGCCTCCATGCACTAGTAGCAATCCATCAAAATAAATTGACATTCACGTGGCCTGCTCTTAGGCACAACTCCCAATGCTAGTGCTAATGCTTTTGCCAAAGCCTGATGCTAATTCCAATGGATGCACACAAACGATGGATGTACTTCTTCGCTCAATTTGATCTGCCTCTCCGTGTCATAAGTGGAGACTCGGTCCCTTTTTTTTTTCTCAAACAAATCTCACGTGTCTTGCTTTCTTCGGCTCCACAGCACTACCAGCTCCCTCGTGCAACGCACGCGCACGCGTGAACACCACAAGTCACCAAGCCCGTCGCCTGGGCCAGGCCCTGCAGCCAGCCTAGCCGGCCTCGGCCTCAACTTGTCCACGCCAGGCGCGGATGCGCGTACGTCCGCCGCCTCGCTCGACGGATCGAGCGCCTGATCAAACCCGTAATCCGTTCTCACCAAGGGTTGCCACACGCGCCACGAGGACCGATCCAGATTGATCGATTCCGCCGCGCCAACTGCTGCTGCCATAAGAACACGCGCCTCCCTCTGATCCGCTTCTCCAAGAAGACCACAACCGTCGGACACAACTGCTTCTTAGATCACCTCTTGCGGAACTCATCAACGACGTCTCGCCGACAGCTCCAACAGCAATCACTCCTGCAGAATTTCGACGATACCTTCTCCTCCTCTAGATCAACTTTTGCGCCCTCTCGAACCTTGCTCATGATACCACTTGTTAGAATAAATCCGAGGCACGCCGTCGATCATCCGTGGAGCAAGCAATCACATGAGCACGACACCGAGATTTGTTAACGAGGTTCACCGATATGGCTACATCCCCGGGGCTTGACTACGGGCGCTCCTTCCCGTGACACCGTCACAATACCGCACCCTGGCCGCCCTGGGCACCGGCACACGCCACCGGCTCCCCCTATGTTCCTGTGCTATTATGTTGGCTTAGGTTACATCGTATGTCTACCCCCGCTATATATGAGAGGTCTAGGATACAAGTGTCCTATTAGGACACGACCATATCCTATGTAAACACAATACTACTCAGAATCCAACTGTAACCTACCTTGTACACAATATTCGACACAACTCTAACAGGAATAAGGAATCTGATGCTGTATTTCATAACTTACTCCGACCGAAGGGAGAGACAAATATCGTTCCACGTCATCTGACGAAATATCACGTGGCTCTCCCATATATCAAGACGATCACAGCCCGTTAAAAAGAAAAAACCCAACTCCTTTTTTTAATCCGTTTATTTCAAAATATTTTATCTCTTAAATCGTACGTCCAAATCTTGAATCGTTTTCACCGTTGGATTACACGAAATCTTCAAAACCAGATCTCATGATGATAGGTTTTGATGAACTTTTTTTTTCACCAACAAAACCAGACGAAAAAAAGGCCAAAAAACCGTGCCTCTCGCGGAAAGAAAATAAATGTTTTTTTTTTATTTCAAAGGCACCTATTCCGAAAGCCATGGCCGTGACTCTCACGGAAGCAAATATGTGCCTCTCACGAAAAAAACCGTGCCTCTCGAGGAAGAAAAAACACATTTTCTTTGTTTCCGAGAGGCACGGCCGTTCCTCTCGCGGAAGCAAATATGTGTCTCTCGCGAAAGCAAAACCGTGCCTCTCGAGGAAGGAAAAAAGGAATTTTTTTCGTTTCGAGAGACATGGTCGCAGAAACAATTTCGTGCCTCTTGCGGAAACAAAATCATGCCTCTCAAGGACGAAAAGAAAATATGCTTTTTCATGGATTTTTTGTCCAAAAGCTAAGAAAGATAAGTGAAAAACCGAAAAGCCATAAAAAACAATCTAAAAACAGAAAACGTGTGAGGAAAAATAAATATAAACAAAATCCACAGGGAGCGCAAGAAGCGTGACAGTTGACGGCGACTGAGAACACGTCAAGTGACGACATATAAAAGTGACCCTTCGAGGATGCTCCTTGTACCCTAAAAAAAAAGAAGATGCTCCTTGTGCGCATGCCCGTCTTTGGGCAACAAAACTCCACGCCTCCTTCCCGTGCTCCTAATCCGCACTTTATGCGCCCGTTCGCACACTGGCGCACACGTACCCGATCTGTTGAGCAAGCCCAACAAACACGGCAATTCTTCCTGGCTTGCCGTATACTCCCTCCGTCCGGAATTACTTGTCGCCAAAATGGATAAAAATGGATGTATCTAGAACTAAAATGCATCTAGATCAATCTAGCATCACTAGCAATTTGCGACCGAAATTACTAATCAAGGAGTATTTTTTTGCAAAGGTCACTTTCATTGTGCATCACTTGTCGTAAAATGGGTGTTTTCCCTTTTTTTTCATATATCCGTTATTCAAAATGTTTATCTCTTAAACCGTGCGCCCAAATATCATACCGTTTTCACCCTTGAATTTCTCGCGCCGAGATTTTCAAAACTAGATCTCATGTTGATAGGTTTTGACAAAAATAAATAAAAAAAATGACGAAAAAACTGTGCCTTTCGCGGAAGGAAAAAAAGTGTTTTTTTTTTTCGTTTTCGAGAGGCGTGCCTCTTGTGGAAGTAAATTCGTGCCTTTCGTGGAAGCAAAACCGTGCCTCTTACTGGAAAAAAACGTGCATTTTTTTCGTTTCCAAGACGCATGCTCGTGCCTCTCGTGGAAATAAATCCATGCCTCTTGCGGAAGCAAAGTTGTGCCTTTCGCGGAAGCAAAACCATGCCTCTCACGGAAGAAAAAAAGAAAACGTGTTTTTTACGTTTGCGAGAGTCACGATCATGCCTCTTGCGGAAGCAAATCCTTGCCTCACGTGAAAGCAAAACCATGCCTTTCGAGGAAGAAAAAAACACTTTTTTCCGTTTCGGAGAGGCACAATCGTGCCTCTTGTGGAAGCACAAACGTGCCTATCGCAAAGCAAAACCATCCCTCTCGAGGAAGGAAAAAATGTGTTTTCCGTGGAAAAAAAATTAGCTGAATTTTTTTTCTCGTCCAAAAGCTAAGGAAGACCGGTGGAAAACTAAAATACCGAAAAACGCCGAAAAAACCATCTAAAAAGCTGAAAACCTGTGCAAAAAAAAAAAAACCGAAGGAAACATCCAAAGCAGGACATGTGACGACGGCTGAGAGCGCGCCAAGTGACGGCTGCTGAGAGTGACCCTTAGAAGGCACTCGAAGGAGCGCGCCTTCATTAGTTGCTCCCCGTGTGGCTGTAGCATCGCTCGCCTGTAACGGTTTTCTGTGGACAACTCGCTTAAAGCGTTGATCCATTTTTTTTCAACCAAGTGGCTCGTTAGCATTTCTAAAACAATCATGCTCTTTCACTTTGTTCCAGAAAAACATGGATTTGAAACAAAATCTTAGATTTGCAATAAAAATTTCATGAGTACGTAATAAAAGTTAAAAACTAGGAATAAAGTTTATGGAATTGGAAAAAAGTTCATATATTTTTGAAAAATAAATCATTGATTCTGAAAAACGTTCATCGAATTTAGAATAAAGTTCGTCAGTATGAAAGAAGTTCTCAAATTAGAAAAGAGCTCATGGATTTTCCAAAAAAGTTCATCAACTTGCAAAAAAAATCATCAACTTGAAAAAAGTTCATTTGAATTTGAAAACAGTTCGTCAAGTTGGAAACAAAATTCATCAACTTTGAAAAAAAATCATCAAATTGAAAAAGAGTTCATAGAATTTTTAACAAAAGTTCATCAAAAAAATAAAGAACTTCATCCATTTGAAGAAAAAAGTTAATTTGATTTTGAAAAAAGTTCGTTGAAATTTACAAAAGTCCATCAATTTTGAAAACGGTTCATCGGAAAATGAAAAAAGTTTATCTATTTGAAAAAAAGGTTCAGGAATTAGAATTTTTTTCATAAAATAAGGAAGAAGGAAATAACAGGAAAGTTGGGCCATCCCAGCGCGGAGAGTTGTGTGCGCCCGTTTGCAAAATGCCTCCAGGCTCCAGCCAGGCGTACTTTTACTTGATCTTACTAGTCGTCTCGCGTATGTCTGATCCTCATAAACCAGATCTCTACTCCTAATTGCTCAGTTGGTAGAATAGCAACCAGGTTTTTTTTCAACCGGTTTAATTTCGTCTCCCTCCATCACCGACTGGTTTTTTCCGTCTCTCCTCCCACCATTCCTCCCACCCTAGTCCATCGGTTTATTTTTCTCGCCACTCAATCATTACAAATCAGCACTTTCCTAACGTATGACAAATTACGGATCTACTTTCTTAAGTTACCTAAATCAATCGAGTCCTCTCATAAGTGCAATTTGTTTTAGGAAACAAATAACAGGTTTTTAGGAAACAACTACAGATTTTAATCTGACTTTCCTCACTTTCCAAATCAACCGATCCCTCTTATTAGTGCAATTTATTTTAGGAAACAAAGAATAGATTTTCAGGAAACAAATAACAGTTTTTAATCTAACTTAACTAACTTATCCAAATCAAGCGATCCCTCTCAATTTTTTTGAGGATCTCCGATCCCTCACATTGGTGCAACTTATTTTAAGAAACAGATACCAGATTTTCAGGAAACAAATAAAGGATTTTAAAGAAATTAATATCTAAATCATGACAAACAAATCTCGCACGGGCGACTTGGTAGTGTGTGTTCCACGTTTTTTTTCCGTATATCCTCCAACCTCACACGTAACGATCCCCTCGCTCCTAATAATTCCCCCTCGCACGAAAAAATCGGTTGACGACCACGTACCGAGCCCCCTCGCACGAACAAAAATTGGACGAAGACCATGTAGTGGGGCCCCCTCGCACGAAAAAAAACCGTACGAACCAGGGAGCGAGGCTCCCTCGCAAAACCCTGACGTCCGAGGCTGCCCTCAATTTATTCGCTACAAAGATGGGAACCACACCCTAGACGCCATCGCGGATCCTTTCGCCGCCGCCGATCTATTCACTAGGGTTCCTCGCACCACGTGATTCCCGGAGTGTCGTTCCTACGGCGGTGGACAGAGACTTCAATGCGGAGGCGGGCAAGGGGGAAGCGGAGGAGTGGAGGACATGGCTGGGGAGCAGGTCACGCGCCACCATAGGGACAGGAGCGTCAGCGCCGGATCCAGGTACGTCCTCGGCGTGGTCGCATGCAGGATGCCCTCAGGTAGGTCCATGCCGTAGCCCAGGTCGGGATCAGGCTGACATCGGCAATAGCCACTCCGTTCAACCATGCATATAGGCCCCCAGGTCCATGGCACAAGTATCACTACCAACAGGTTGAACCGATGGATGTTGGTATTTAGATCTTGCCATGTGGACCAGGACGATGTCTATGGAGGTGTCTTCAGAATCGGTGGTGCATCAAAAAAATTGACGTGAAGAACCTACGCAGGACGAGTTAAACGATTCAGATATGGTGTTTTTTCCATCCCTCTGTAGTTCTCCTTATGCTGCTTCTCATTGAAATTTTCATTTTTACCTTTGTTCCCTTATGGCCGCAAGCAACCTTGAGAACGGAAGCTAGCTAGCTCAGTGTGGTACCGCAAGGACAACACCTGGCTCGCTATCAAGGTCATTCGCACATAGGCGCTGCGGAACAGCAGGCGCAACACTGACAACTATTGCGATGTAGTGATGTGGGCCAGGGCGAGCTGGGATGCATGTGGCGACGAGAGGATGTATATGCCAGCTCCTCCGCCTTCAACATGTCAATTATGTGTGAGTTTTTTTCCTTTCCCCTTTTTACTTTTGATTATGCAAGTGGATACAAGTTTTAGGTTGTGTCCTCTCTTTTCTTTTAATGCTCAGGTGTGTCCTCTTACAATGAAAGATTATCCATATTGGCAGCTCCTATTTTTTATGTGTGCTTTACTCTTCATATTTTGATGCCTATGCATTTAACTGAAAATGTAGTATAGAGGATCAAAATTCTTCCTGGGAAAGTAACCGTAGCATAACTAAAATTATTCTACCAATTTTTATGTGTGCTTTATTTTAATTTTCTACCAGCGTATAATTTTTGTTTGTGAGTGTTAGGTTTGAATTAAACTAACTCCAAGAAGAATAACTCACAAATGAAGATGCTATGTTGCGTATCGACGCTCTGCTTTTGACTGCATCTTTAACCTCGGCCGACAATGCCATGCACTGCTTCTTTAACCTCCTTCGCAACCCTTCCTCACGGACGCCAAGCTTGACATCCTTCCCGCTGCCAAAATGCTAGACAAAAGTTCACCATAAAAAATGATTCTATCGCTGGGATCAACATCGCTGGGTCGTTGACTTGGTTGGTCTCTTCGATGTAACTGACATTGGTGGGTCCATGTGGTTGGAGAGCCCGTTTCTCCAGGATGCTGATGCTATCATGCTCACGTACACGCTGGCATGACAGTGCTTGACTTCTGGGAGTAGGTCGGCAACCGCCACCTCTTGGACCAAGTAAGCTTTGCTGGCCATCTAGATAATCCTACTCTCTTGTTTCTTTTTCTGATTGATGATTGATTCGATTTGCATGGACGAATTCTGTAAGAAAGAGTACAAGCTAACTCAAAATCATCTCTTAGCTGATCAATCTTGTAATTATAAAGCGAAACGAAGCTACCAAAATGATTTAGTTTGGTAGAGAATTTTGCAACATTAACTTCTTGGTTTAGTTACCTATGCAATGGAGAACCAATGCAAATTAAGAATGAAAGGTTGATTGTTATCTAACAATCTGCTTTTCTTTCTGCTCTATATTTTCAGAAACTCTGTACAAGCTCGTGCACATAGGTTCTGGGTTGGTATATTTCCTTATGTAGCCTTTGTTCAGGTAAATCAGACAGACATGTGGACTATAGGTAGCCTCTCTTTTTATCCATCTTTGTTATTGTTAATGAGTCTAACAATGAACTAACTACATCTTCATCTTTTCACCTTTGTTACCAGAGAGCTTCTCAAAGGTTCGAAATATTACGTCGGCACTTTAAGTCTTCCATTTTGATTGCCGTGATTTGCAATTTGTGAGTGGGGGCAGTAGTAAGCTCTTTCTCGTGTAGTTACGTTGTTGTCAGGTGCTAGATTCTCCTCTGATTGTTCAAGCTAAGGTTCTTGAAAACAGCATAGCCATGCATGTTGCTTCTATTAGGTGTGGCGGACAAATATGGGGGGCGATTCACGCACGCGAAACTCCCTTACAATCCAGACAGATCCTACGTTGGAACCATCTCGATGTTCTTCGCCAGCTTCGTCGCATCAATCCTGTATATATAGTATTGGATCATGATGCCCCAAGTCATCTTTTGTTCCCATGATTATTTAGCAAATGCAGAAAAATATTGTTGTTCGTATTACATGTATATTGTTGGGTAGGAGTTTTACCCATTAGATATGAATATTAGGAAGGATATATCTTGTAACAGATCAGATTCAGAATCATGTCATGATTTCTTAAGGGCCTCGTGATTGTTGTTGTTTTTTTTCATTTCAAAAATAAAAACACCTAGGTGATTATCCTAACTATCATAATTGTATAAGCAAGCTTATCAGAATAGAGTTTAGGGTGAGTTTTTTTTGCAGATTTATATTGCCTAATTTGAATCAACAAGGACAATGATATTGTAAGGCTCAAAATTTGGACCCACTTTCTATGTCAAGCTGAAATTTGACATGCCTAATGCTTATATATACAACCAGCAAATTTTTTGAAATGCCCGTGGCAACGCACGGGCATTCTACTAGTTCTACTTAATTTCGGAGAAGGCCATCTTCCTCTCTGTAATGTGCATGTACTATACCCTTTTTTTTATTTTAAAAAGGACATATACTATACCTCTAGTTTTCGCTGTGAGATAAACAGGTGGCTCAGTCATTTTCATCGGTGCAAGATTGTATATGTAAATATAAGATGATCCTGGAGATTTGATGCTTTTGCAAGTTCAATTTGTCCATCGATTGCTTTGTTCTCTTGACACGTCTCAGCTGTCATACGTGGCACACCACATGCATTTTCGTTTTCTTTTCGTACCCTTTTGTGTGTGTTTATCTATGAGCAATATGATGATGGACGACTTCCGAGCAGGACCGCATGCGCAACCAGCGTCGTGGAACGGTGGAAGGAACTGTAGCCACGTCAACTTGGGTATGCTGCGTCCTCGCCAAAAAAAAGAAAAAAAAAGAAAATACTTGAGTATGCTGTGAATGTAGTCTAGTAGTATTACGGTAGCCACATCAACTTAATTTCAGGACCGGACAAGTCTATGCAGCAATTGCATTCCCCTTCTCCCCCCGGTTCTTGTAACACGACATCCATGCCCGCTTCAAACGTCCGGACGGGGTGCCCGGTCATTGACCGGACGAAAAAACGTCACCCAACCAGGTGCTGCATTTCCGGCCCAAACGCCCACACTCACCGGCACTCTCCATATCCTTCCATATCTAGGGTAGATATGGGAAGGCCCGGATGCGCCAGGACACGCCCGTCACGTCCGTGATGTCGATGATCAAGGCGGACCCATCCGAAATCGGAACCAAATTGACTAGTTCTCCGCATAGACTGAAATCCTCCCGCCTCCCGCCTCCTTCCTCCATTTCTCCCGCCATTGCGCAACCGCCCACCCCCTCTTTGCTAGCCGTCCTCGCCCGCCTTTGCTGGTGTCGTCGTCGACGATCGTGTCCTCCTCCATGATGCCTCGACGAAATCAGTTGGGGTCCCGGCTTGGCTTTAGATCCTTGAAAGGCGGAGAACATTGCCCGGAAAGAGCGCAGCCAGATGGAGTGCAAGCGTGAGGTAGCGGAGAAGATAGCGGCAACGAATGCAGCTGCGGACGTGACCTTGGTGGCGGCTGTTGAGGACATGGACATGACGCAGCCCAATCCGTTGGTCCTAGCCACGGAGGCAATCAACTTGTCGCCGTTGCTCAACTCCGTCACACCCTTTCAGTAGAAAGGCATCCCAGATTTGATATTTTCCCAAGCCGTCCTGACGTGGACATGATGGCCGACTCGCCTGATTTGATATTTTCTGGCATTCACACAATTTGAGGGTGTTTTGCTGTGTGAAAGTTGGTGCAACACTAGCATGGATCCGATTTATGGAACCGAGAAAAAAGGCAAGAAATATTGGGATTTTTTTTGGAAAATTTATTATGAGTAAAAACACTACGTGAAGCCACGCCGAATACGCATCAACCGTGTCGCGTGCTCTCTTCAACATAGATGGCCATCCATCCAAGAGCCCATACAAATTTGTTGGTTATCTCAAATAAGTTGTAGGCAGGAACCAAAGCAGCATCGGAGTTCAAACCCATGCAATTTGGCGGCGGCTGTGTACCATCAAGTGGAGAAGAAGCCATTCAGTTTTTCTTATAGTTAGCTGAAATTGAATGGGAAACCCATGTGGCAGGCTGTCCTCAAGGAAATTTAAAATGGCACGAAGAAGATGAAGAAAAACGATGGTTCGAGCTCTCCTCAATCAATTGTGTGAAGAGTAAAAGGAGAGAAGGAGAGCAAATGATGGAATCGTTATCTCATTGATTGAAGATTTGGGTATATATACCCCAGTACAAAGGCGGTTTACAAGGGGCAGTTGCTAAACTAAAGCAACCTACATAGTAGGGATTATCCCTTAATTAATGAATTTAATTAATTCCTAACACTCCCCCTAATCAATGCTTGTCTTTGTGAATATACAACATTGTTATAAAGACCCCTCCTTGTACGTTTTTGCCTTTGAGAATGTTCATCATCTTCATCTTGAGATATCTTTGTATAATCTTTAAAATCTCCTCCAAAAACCCTCTGGGAAAAACATGAGGAGAATAGTGTACATATGTTGCTAAAAATCCTTTAAACCCAGGGGAAAAATAATAAGGAGAAAATGATGCAACATATAATGATTATTGTCTCTTGATAACTCATATGAGAAAAACCTTTGAAGAATGAGAAAACTCATTGCTGAGTTTAGAGAACAATTAATATGTCTTGAGTACTTCCTTTAAAAACCCAATAGGAAAAATAGAAAGTATGACATATGATCTTTGAGAATATATTGCCTCAGTAAAAACCATTATGAGAAACTTTGAGAGCAAACTCCTAAAGGAAAAGAGTGCATCTGACATGCCATTGAAAACTCCTTTAAAACCCAGTGGGAAAATATAAGAAGAAAATGATATGGCTTATACATGCACTTGTGTTTATCTGGTCTCGCTAAAAACCTTTTGTGAGAAACCATTAGGGAAAAACTCATCAAGGGAAAAAGAGTACAATACGGAAATAATTTGTTACCCATGGTGGTAGCTACACACGGCCCCAATTTTTATCTCTAATTAATTTGGTAAATTATTTTGGACTATGAAAAATAATAACTCTATAACGAAAATATCGTGACTTTGGACCAGCCAGGCAAGCAAACATGCAATTATGCCAAAAAGGTAAGCAAAAGACTGGGAGAAGTGAGATACGCCCTTTCTACACAACGAAAAGACACTTGTGTCAAAAAAGGTAATAAAAAAGACAAAGAGAAGTGAGAAAAAGTCATTTCTATACAACAAAAATGCACCTGTGCCAATGCTATTGAAACCCGACACCTCCTATATCAGAAAAAGGCACTTATACCAAAGGATGTGTAGCTACCACCATGCAAACTTTGAGAGAAAACTCCTAAAGGAAAAGAGTGCATCTGACATGCCATTGAAAACTCCTTTAAAACCCAGTGGGAAAATATAAGAAGAAAATGATATGGCTTATACATGCACTTGTGTTTATCTGGTCTCGCTAAAAACATTTTGTGAGAAACCATTAGGGAAAAACTCATCAAGGGAAAAAGAGTACAATATATGCAATCTGATGATTGTTAACATGTTATAGTTTGGGAGATTACTCCCCCTGAACTTTGCAAATCTGGAGGATGTGTCACACCAATTCCATTGACATGATCATGACGTTATGAATAATCTGTTGGATTTTCAAATATTTTATTTGCAAATTGTCTCCTCACTTTTCTATAATTCGTGAGGATAAGTAATTTTTGAGCAATGTGCTTTATGGTATTGCTCTTCGTATAACCTATAGGAATTATGTAACACAAGTGATAGCATCTTGATAAATCAAGTTATGTGATTCTGATGAATCTCAACCACATGATTTTGAGTGTGGTTAATCATTCTGCTGAGCTACGCATCTTTTGCAATGCTTTTAGATAAAGCAATTATGTCATAATGATAAGTGGAAGTAGTCATTAGAGTCAATTTAGATGACTTCCATGAGCAGACTATTCTAGTGAATTCAGTCATTGATATGGTATTGTTGGGAACAAATAAATAGCCAATATCATCTCATCATATCAAGGTCATATCTTGATTTTCCTGATGGAATTGCCCAAGATTCATTGTGAGCTTGAGATATAAGTTGATATTTCTTATATCGACCATATACCTTTTGTTGGGGGTTGCACTTTGAATAAAGATAGCAAATATAGTGTCAGGTGTGACGTAGTTTTGCAATTATATAAGTGCTTTGGTGATAGTTATATTTAGAACTTTAGGTCCGGATATCACTTCATTATCACCCATAGGTATGAACGGATTGTGCCTTATCAGGGCAGTATGACCATACATGTCATTTATTGATATGATATAACCAAATAGAACTTCTCATATATGTTTTGGATATATGTAGACTGATATGTATTCTTGAGAGACTGCTCTAGTTGTAAACTTAAGCTAAATTTGGTTGAAACCAAATTTTCTGTCTTGAGATGATTTTGTGTATGTTTAGGTCTTGTAGAGACATTGATGACGAAATCATTGATATACACTGAGGTGATGTAAGGAAATAAATTTTGGGTTTCCTTTATTAACACATAAACAATCATCATCCTTTGAAGAAGGAACTCATCTATTCGGTAGCACCATATGATTTTCGACTATTTCGAGCCATAGAGTGGCTTCTGAAGTTTTACACAAATATGTTGTCATTTATTTTGGATTCGGAATTGTAAGCCCTTCAAGGACTTCATTATAAATTCCGAAACGAGTAACCCATATGAGTATGTAGTCACTGCATCCATTAACTGCATGGATAATATTATTTGTACAGCCAATGGTATTTATTATCGAAACTTAAGTCCACTCATACCAAGAGGGTATGTTACATCATAATTTGATGTCGGGTCTCTGCGTGAACCCTTTTGCTACAAGCCTCGCTTTCTCACCACCTCATTGACTTTGTCTATCAATGAGAAGTTTTTAGTATTCCATATGGGAGATACTTATGATTAGTAGGTATTACTGTGGTAAATACCACTCTTTGTTGAGCGAGTGCTATTCTTCATTACTTGCTTCCTTTAATGTTAACCAATATGAGTGCAAGAGGAACTCTACCATGGATTTTGGTTCAGGGACCAAAAGGTTTTAGCAATTTTGAGAAGAAATATATGTCGACAAATGTAGTCTTTGTGTTATATGATTCTGATGGAATCGATGAAATTTGTGGAAATATATTTATTACTTTTAACTCCTCATGATTTCCTAGAACAATAGTGATGGAATCCGGGACTAAGGGGTCCTCGGGCCGTCGGCTTGCCTCCTGTGGGCCGGCTTGGTGGGCCGCTTTGTGGCAATTGCAGGAAGGCCGAACTACAGGACGACCCCATGCTCGGGAAGGAAGGCTCCGAAGACTTGGCGAATCCTCCAAGTTTAAAAGAGAGAATGGGCGTATCTATTTCCGGATGGAAACCTATCACATGTAACCCTAGGTACCCCTGGTGTCTATATAAACCAGGGGGCTTAGTTCGTAGGGGACAAGTAAACTCATCTAGGGTCTTAGCTCAGACGATCTCGAGGTAGATCAACTCTGTAATCGTCATACTCATCAATATAATCAAGCAGGACGTAGGGCTTTACCTCCTCAAAAGGGCCCGAACATAGGTAAACATCGTCTCCTTCGTCCCCAGTTAACCATTGAACCCAGATCCATAGCTTGGGACCCCCTACCCGAGATCCGCCGGTTTTGACACCGACATTGGTGCTTTCATTGAGAGTTCCACTGTGAGATCACCAGAGGATTGATGGCTCGCCTAATCATTAGCGATCAAGTCTGCAACGGGGACGCCTTTTCTCCTGGACAGAGTTTTGCGTTCGGCAGCATTGTGTTGCATGCTGACCCGACCGGCCATCTCGGCCAGATCGGAAGTTTCGCTCACGGTCAAGAGATCAGGTTCGGGAAACTAGATTTCACCCCTGACTCCAGTGGCGATCTGTTTCTTACCGAGCTCTCGGTCTCATCCGATGAGCCCTGAAATCCCGAGGCCTTGACTTCGTGTCCCCTTCCCGCCCCTACCCTCGGGCCCGTCCCTGCTGGAGTTTCGGCCTTGAGCTCGGACCCGTTGACAGCACCTGAGGAACAGGACTCGGTTCTTGCCAAATATACTCCTCACGAGGGCGCCTCAGAGTTTGGCTCCGAAATCCCTCGGAAGGACAATCCGGTCGGCCTCTCGCTTCTGAACGAGGCGCTGGACTGGATCCAGTCAATGAAAATCATGGACGGCCTAACCTCAACCCATGTTCAGATCGGTTTGGAGGCAGGTCGTGAGGAATTTTTCATCACACCCACCACCCACTTAGTAGCCACTGTCGAAGATTTAACCGATATGTTGGACTACGCCTCTAAGGAGGCAGAAGACCTGGATGAAGAGGTCGGCGCTCCTGCCCCCATCACTACTGGGCGGTGGACTGCCACCTCCACCTATGATGTCTATATGGTGGACACCCCCGATGATAGGGACAATCACACCCCCAAGGAGAACGGCGACAAATCCGGTGAAGCGCCGTCAAAGCGTGAAAAACAGCGCAAACGATCCAACGCGAGCAAGGGAAGGTAAGTGATTGTGGGCACCGGGGAAAGCGACACCCCGGAAGACCTCGGCAGCCTCGAAGCCCCTGAGCAGCCACTAGAGAACCCGGAGGGGCTCGAGGATCAGCAAGACCCCAAGGATCTCGACAATTCCGAGGATGACAACTACCTCCCCCCTGCCGAGGAGGAGGATAGCCTCGAAGCCGAAGACTTCACCATCCCCGAAAACCCTAAGGATCAGGAACGATTCAGATGGCAGCTCATAGCCATCGCCTGAAGCCTAAAAGCCAAGCAGAAGAAGCTCAGAGCCGAACAAGATACCATCAACGACAGATGGACTAAGGTCCTGGCAGCCGAAGAAGGGTTCAACACCGAGCGGACAGGTCAAAACAAGATCTACCTATGCCGGCGCCTGCTGCCGCAATTCGATGACAAGGCTTTGAGCCCGAATCTCCCAGGCGCACTCAGTACGATCAGCCGGATCGCCCCCCTCGAGGACGGGACAGGGCGGCTGGAGACGCTGAGTATAGACCCACGTTACCTCGCAGGAGAGGAAAGGGGCCAGCACAGCCTGAGGATCGATATGACCTACGACAGGACCTGGACTATAGAGCCGGTCACACTAGATCCATCTACGGATCTTGAGGGTACTCCCCCTCTAGACGGAACGGGTACCAAACTTGGCTTGACCGCAACCACAGAGACCGGGAACAATACCGGGCCCAAACAACAGCCAATTTCCGGCGTAACGTAGCCCGGGTCAGAGGCGCCGCCCACCCACTGTGCTTCATAGACGAGGTTATGCAGCATCAATTCCCTGAGGGGTTTAAACCCGTAAACATTGAACAATATGACGGAACAACAGACCCGGCTGTGTGGATTGAAGACATCCTTCTGCACATCCATATGTCCAGGGGAGATGATCTCCACGCCATCAAGTACCTGCCACTAAAACTTAAAGGACCATCTCGGCACTGGTTAAACAGTCTCCCAGAAAACTCCATTGGGAGCTGGGAGGAGCTCGAGGATGCGTTCCGATCTAACTTTCAGGGCACTTACGTTTGGCCCCCAGACTCTTCCGACTTGAGCAACGCCATCCAAAAAGCCGGCGAATCAGCTAGGCAATTTTGGAATCAGTTCTTGACTAAAAAGAACCAGATCGTTGATTGTCCGGACGCCGAGGCAATAGCCTCGTTCAGACACAATATCCGGGAAGAATGGCTAGCTCGTCATCTCGGCCAGGATAAGCGGAGAACAATGTCTGCCCTCACCTCACTCATGACCCGCTTTTGCGCGGGCGAGGACAATTGGCTAGCTCATCGAAGCCATAATCCCGAAGACTCCGGCACCTTCGAAGCTCGGGATGGAAATGGGAAGCCATGGCGCAACAAGAACAAACGTCGCCACAACAACGGTGATGCAGAGGACATGGCCGTAAATGCCGGTTTTCGCAACTCAAAATCCGGACAGTGGAATAAGCCCTCTAAAGGAAATAGAGACGGACCTTCCGCTTTAGACAAAATTATGGATAGGCCCTGCCAGATCCATGGCACCCAAGACAATCCTGCCACTCACACCAATCGTAACTGATGGGTATTCAAACAAGCTGGCAAGCTTGCAGCCGAAGAGCAAGGCAAGGGCCCGCGCAACAAGGATGACGAAGAGCCTCGCGGTCCGAACAATGGCTGACAAAAGTAATTCCCTCCTGAGGTAAAAAATGTGAACATGATATACGTCACACATATACCAAAAAAGGAGAGGAAGCACGCCCTTCGGGAGGTCTACGCCGTAGAACCCATAGCCCCGAAGTTCAACCCATGGTCGGCTTGCCCGATCACCTTCGACCGTAGGGACCACCCGACCAGCATCCGTCATGGAGGCTCGACAGCCCTTGTCTTAGACCCCATTATTGATGGGTACCACCTCACTAGAGTCCTAATGGAGGGAGGAAGTAGCCTTAACCTGATTTACTCAGACATGGTGAAAAACATGGGTATCGATCCGTCAAGGATCAAACCCAGCAACACTACCTTTAAAGGAGTCATTCCAGGCGTCGAAGCCCGCTGCTCGGGTACCATGACCTTGGAAGTAGTGGTCGGCTCGCCCGATAACTTCTGCATCGAGGACTTGATCTTCGACATTGTCCCTTTCCGCAGCGGCTACCACGCACTGCTCGTCCGTACAGCGTTCGCTCACTTTAATGTCGTTCCTCATTACGCATATCTAAAGCTCAAGATGCCCGGACCCAAGGGGGTCATCACTGTCAACGGCAACACAGAGCGCTCTCTCCGGACTGAGGAACACACAGCAGCCTTAGCAGCCGAATTCCAGTCCGACATCGAGACGTCGAGGCCTCAATCAGCCATCAATGCGCGACAGGCGGACAAACGAGTCCGAGCTCAACCCGACTTCCCGGAACCATTCCCTGTTCAACACAAATAGGGATGCGCCCCCCACAGCACGGTCCAGCTACCCATAAGGTACATACCCAGAAGGCACAATTTTGCTCTCACAATACCATGGGCAGCTGTGGGGACCCACTGTCAAAAACCAAGTGGTCGGCTCGACCGAACTACTGTCAAAACAGCATCTTCGGACACACAGCGGGCACCATCAAGGACCTAGCAAGCGTGAAGCTCACACATGTTACGGCGATTTTCCGAGAACCTCTCTCACAGGTCTATTCGCCTATAGCAGTCACCTTTGAAGGAGCACAACCCCCCTCAAGAGCAAAGGAACGGAGGCATACCAGGGAGCATTGAGGGCATCAAGCCACCCATCGAAGACCCTGAGTAAACCTTCCCTTTGTAAAGTTTGTTTTTAAAGAAAAATACTTGTAACAACTTCTTCGGTAGTTTGAATTATAAAAATTCATCAGATATAGGGATTATCCTTTATGGCCTTCTTACAGTATTTTATGTAACACAAGCTGTTTTTTACTCCCCGGCCCCGAAAGCAAAACTGTTCGGTACATATTAGATGCGCTCGGCTAATAGACTGGGGGCTTGACTGCAAAACTCGCCCCAAGAATCATCCCGGCATTATTTTCTACGTGTCCGGCGTCTCGGATATTGAGTTATATGATTCGGTTCCGAATTATGTCTAGGGTCAAAGGTTGGGTTGCCCGGCTCCTGTGTTTACCCTCTTACATTCCGCTCGTTCGGCTAAAGGGTAAAGGGAGTGTAGGAGATAAGCCCTAGAAGCAGTAATAACAGTTACTTTGTATCTCCTTGTTTGTAATGAATGTTTATGATCCATGCTATAACTGCAATGATTCTCGAGTCTACAATATCCACGAGGATCGGAGGGAAACTCATGTGCACGTGTGGTACAATAAATGGTAAAAAGTATTCCTAGTCATGCCTCTAAGACTAGCTCAAGTATTGCATGATGATCCTGTTTTCCTGATCATGGGCATGTCTATGCCAGCAATTTTGAGGGCACAATGTTGGTAGAACACTTGTGTTGAATCGACTCGAATTGATGTTATGCTATGAGATACATTCGTCACAAGTTAATGGTTACTAACACAGAGAAGTTAATGTTTGCATAATTCCTTTGACCATGAGAGTATCGAGTTCCTTCGTACTTGCTTCGTGAACTTTGGGGTTTGTTAAACGACATCCGTAATATGGGTGGCTATTACGGCGGCTTACGGGTTCATGGAAAAGTATGCCAAGTAATGAGATAGCTCAAGATTGGGATTTGCTACTCCGACGATGGAGAGATATTCTCGAGACCTCTCGGTGTTACGGTATCCATCATCGTCTGGCCAGACACAATGTAATTTGATCACAGGGATGCCGGAACGCGGAAACGAGAAAAGAGAACAAAACCGGTAACGAGGTAACTGGCATAGTGGACAAGTTGTTAATCCACGGGATGCGGATAAATCTCACCTCGGGTTTTGTAAAATATCATGAAGCAACAGGAATAGCAGACGGCAACTGGAGGTTCACTCGAATATTCATTTGTGTGGGTATAGGGGTCAATATGGGTGACCACGGCTCCGATGTTGATCATTGATCGGAAGGTGTTCCGGTCATGTCTATACTTCACCGAACCTATAGGGTCACATGCTTAAGGGTCATCCATTTGCTGAACGCCAGACACGCAGTCTGAGAGAAAATCACCGGAAAAGTTTCGGGGACAACGGAAGAGTTCCGGAGAGAGAACACCGGAAGAGTTTCGGTAAAACCGAAAAGTTGTTTTGGAGTATACCATTAAGTTAAATTGGTTTCGGTATATACCTGGAAATTATTGGAGGGTACCAGAATTGTTCTGGTAACTTCTGGGAATTTTCGGACACAAATACCAGAAATGTTCCGGACTGCCGGAACCGCTTTGGTTGCTTTTCGCAGATGAAAATCATTGATCTGAAAATGTTTCGGAATGCGTCCAGAATTGTTTTGGTGGGTACTGGAATTATTTTAGGACTCACAGTAACTTGTCGGAATTAACGGACGCAGAAAAATGTCTTTGTGAATAGTGAAAGTGCTTTTGGGATATTTTTTGGAAAGCCACCTTTTAGGGCTTTTGCAAAAAGGCTTCTAGAAGGGCTTGGGGGCCAAGGAAGCCCCTCATGGGGGGCCCCCAAGGGGTGTCCGGCTAAGGATGGTGGAGCTCCTTGGAGCTCCACATGGCCTCCCATTTTTCCCTTAATACCCTCATGTGTGACCTAATGCATGGGAGTTTTTGGTAATTTGTGGAGGCACACAACCCCTTGGTTTTCCTATAAAAAGGAGGTGAGGGGGCTGCCCAAACCTCATCCAAGCTCTCATACACATGCCATTGACTTGTCTGGCTTCTCTCTCCCTCCCAGCGAAATAGTTTCGTAGAGCCAAAGGGCTGTCTGGGTTCCGGTGGGAACTAGTTCTGGACGGCGAAGCTCTACCGGATAGCTGACACCGTATGTGTGCAACCCCGTAGAGAGGTCATAGTTTCGATCTTTTGCCCGAGGGGCTGTACGAGGGTCCTCCCGAAGGGTTGTTCGCGACATCGTCCTGGGGACTGTCACACCGCCTCCCGAAGGGCTGTCCAGAGGAGGAGTACATTCTCGCGGTTGGGAGAATATAAATCCTAGCTGCGGGAATCTACACCGACGATCTACATCGAGTCTACTTCCGCTGTGCTACGAGTCGGTAATGATCAGATCAAAACCTTGTATGCATCTCCATAGTGATCCTTGGCGTGCTCGCAGTTCCGAAAATTTTGTTTTCTGTCGCGTTCCCCTACAGTGGCATCAAGAGCCAGGCTATGCGTAGATGCAGGTTACGATCTAGAATACATGAGATGTATGGGTATTGCATAGTATAATTTTGTAGTAGATGAGATCTATTGCTGAAAATTATTTGTGCGGGTAGTAGATGAAATCTATTACCTGATGTTCTTGTTGCTTCCCTTGAATTTGCATAGTCCTGATCTTGACGGCATGGTGGAATCTGACAAAGTTCTGGCAATCCGCAATCCTTTCATGCTGCTCCTGAGTATGCTGATTGACAGATCAACGAAGTGCTTCATTGTCTTTGGGTTCCGCCATAGTTGAGAAAGATAGATGTTTCGCAGACGAAAGGGCAATGCAGATATGATCTGCACGTGGGTCATGCGTATGACGAAGTTCAGTATGGGGTTCAAGATTTTATTATCTCATGCTTCATACACCCCGCAAAGTTAATCTAGCAACTTGAATGATCGTACTTGATGATAAACGTTGGAAGCTGATGTTTAAGTCAAAACCTTAGAAGCCACGTAAATAAATTTTTGCATAAACCAATTAGAGGCGTCTAACTTGGTTTTGTAGGATCGCATGTGATGTGGTATAGCAGTTCTCATATTGATTTGATTATGTATGAGATGACTATATGATGTAAATTTACTAACATGACCTGCGTGTCATGATTCGGCATGATGGCTGGAGCTATATGATTGTCACTTTAAAATGACCTACGTGTCAACCTTAAGTAATGCACTTATTTTATTAGCTATAGAGATAGCAATATTATCTGGTGCATCGACAAGGTGGTGGCAATCTTCGCGAAGGTGAACACCGACGCAAATGTCGAAGACGAAGAAATTAATGACTTCTCCATCAGAAAGGGCTATACCATATCATGCTATTATGAATTGCCTAAGATGTTTATCCCTTATGATGCACCCTTCTTGATTGTGCGGTAGTCGCTTTTTATTAGGGTGATCTTTCACTTAAAAATATAAAGTAGTTAGTGTTCTCCCAAGTGTAGCACCGTCACGGCACCTATCTCTTCGGGGTATCACATGGTTACATGGATACGAACGATTAGAAAAGTGTGAGGCAGGTGAGTCGAGACCTCGCAGCAAGATCACTTGGTTATCTTGACGTTCCGGAGGATCTTCCTGAGCTCGGAACACGCCCATCGAAAGATGAACAAGAGTCACATAGAGATGTGATTGGCAAGTTAGCCTACCAATTGAAATTCTCGTTACTTGAGATGGTTACATCCTTGACGTTGAATTGAAATTTGGGTCTTGCATCACTCACAATCCATTATGAGAGATATTGATTTGAGTGGGAGCGCACCTTAGAATAAATTTGTTTATTCACTAGTGCAAAATTAATTATGAACAAAGTCTAAAGTGGATTTTGTGTTTACCGTTGTAGATCACATGGCTCGCAACACACCGTTCAACTTAGGCCCGATGTTAGAGAAAGAGAAGTTAGCTGCATATGGAAGCAACTATGCAGACTGGGTCCGTACCCTGAGGATTGTCCTTAGGAGTGCTAAGAAAGTGTACGTGCTTGACGGACCTCTTCCACCTAAGCCGGTGGCAACTGCCCCGGCAGATGAACAAAATATCTTGGCCACTAAGGATGATGATTTCAACTTAGTGCAGTGCCTCATGCTGTCTTGCATGAGTTCAGAGCTCCAAAAACGTTTTGAATTCCATAACTCCTTTGATATGATCAAGGAACTTGATGCTCTGTACAATAAAAATGCATGGTCTGAACGTTATGATATCATGAAAATCTTAACGGAGACCAAGATGGCTGAGGGCAGTTCAGTTGGCGAGCACCTGGTCAATATGATTGGCTACGTTGAAAGGCTTAATACCCTAGAATTTGCACTTCCACCAGCCCATGTTATGGACATGTTGCTCGGTTCACTCCCCCCTTCTTACGACGGTTTTATCATGAACTACACCATGAATGGGATGGATAAATCACCTAATGAGGTGCTTGCCATGTTGAAAACTCCTAAAGAAGGACTGCGGAAAAATCATAAGCAAGTGTTGCTTGTGAATAAAACCGCCAGTTTCAAAAAGAAAGGCAAGTCCAAGAAGGGCAAGGGTGCCGGTAAGACCAGCTCCCAAAGCAGCTCTAAGGGCGGAGCCAAGGCTGTAACTGAGTGCTTCTACTGCAAAGGCACATGATACTGGAAGAGAAACTGCAAGAAGTACCTGGCTGATAAGAAGAAAGGTATAACTGTTATACAAGTTAATGTCATTGACGTTTTGCTCGCTAGCGAAAATTCTAAGTCTTGGGTATTTGATACCGGATCGGTTGCTCACATTTGCAACTGGATACAGGGGCTTCAGGAGGTGCGCAAGCTGGCAAAGAATGAAGTCGTGATGCGTGTCGGGAACGGTGCTTGGATCACCGCTCAATCCGTTGGCATTATGCCTCTACGTCTCCCTTCAGGATTTACCTTAGAACTAAGTAACTGTTATTTTGTTCCGACATTGTGTAGAAACATTATCTCTGGATCATGTTTAGTGCACGATGGGTACTCCTACAAGTCTGAGAACAATGGTTGTTCACTTTATTGTAAGGATATGTTTTATGGATTTGCACCCATTGTTGGGGGCCTTTTCATACTAAATCTTGAATGTGAAAATGATGTCTTTAACGTGAATGCTAAACGTCTTAAGAAGGCTGATACCACCACCACTTACTTGTGGCATTGTCGTCTTGGCCACATCGGAAAGAAACACATGAAAAGACTCTAAAAGGTTGGAGTTTTACCGTCTTTTGATTTTGAATCATTTGACACATGTGAGGCTTGCTTGATGGGGAAAATGACCAAGACACCATTCATGGGCCATCCTGAATGGGCGAGTGAATTATTGGAAATAATACATAGTGATGTATGTGGTCCAATGATCACAATCGCACGGGGTGGGTATTTCTACTTCGTGACTTTTACTGACGATTTAAGTAGGTATGGATATATCTACTTGATGAAGCATAAGTCGGAAACCTTTGAAAAGTTCAAAGAATTTCAGAATGAGGTAGATAATCATCGTAACAAAAGGATTAAGTTTCAATGATCAGATCATGAGGGCGAATATTTTAGTCATGAGTTTAGCCAACATATGAGTGACTGTGGAATCATTTCACAACCTACGCCCAATGGAACTCCATAGCGAAACGGAGTGTCGGAATGACGTAACCGAACCCTGTTAGACATGGTGAGGTCGATGATGTCTCTTACAGATCTGCCGATATCTTTTTGGGGTCACGCACTACTTACTGCCACTTATACATTAAATAGAGCACCGTCTAAATCTGTTGAGACGACACCACATGAGATGTGGTATGGGAAGATACCTAGTGTGTCGCATCTCAAGGTTTGGGGTTGTGAGGCATACGTAAAACATTTATAGCCAACCAAACTAGAACCTAGATCAGACAAATGTTACTTTGTAGGTTATCCAAATAACACCATTGGATATTCCTTCTACCACCAGTCCGAGGGCAAAGTGTTTGTCGCAAAGGTGGGACACTTTCTCAAGAAAGAATTTCTCTCTAAAGAATTAAGTGGGAGGACAGTACAACTTAATGAGATTAGTGAATCTTCGGAAACCGTTGATATGGCTAAGGAACTGGAAGCAATTCCGCAAATTATCCCTACAACCGAGCCGGAAGTGGTCGCATGTGATGCGGGAACTTCAGACAAAGTTGTATTTGAACCATGCAAATCAGGTAGGGCTGTTGAGCCACCTGAGTGATTTCATAATGAAATCTTCATTTTTGAAGACGATGAACCTGCGCACTACAAGGAAGAGATGGCGGAGCCTAGCTCAAGGGAATGGCACAAAACCATGAGATCCGAGATGGAATCCATGTACGAAATGTTGGAAATATGCCCTAGAGGCAATAATAAATTGGTTATTATTATATTTCCTTGTTCATGATAATCGTTTATTATCCATGCTATAATTGTATTGATTGGAAACTCAAATACATGTGTGGGTACATAGACAACACTGTGTCCCTAGTAAGCCTCTAGTTGACTAGCTTGTTGATCAAAGATGGTTAAGGTTTCCTAGCCATGGACATGAGATGTCATTTGATAACGGGATCACATCATTAGGAGAATGATGTGATGGACAAGACCCAAACTACGAACGTAGCATATGATCGTGTCAGTTTATTGCTATTGTTTCCTGCATGTCAAGTATCTGTTCCTTTGACCATGAGATCATGCAACTCACTGACACCGGAGGAATACCTTGTGTGTATCAAACGTCGCAACGTAACTGGGTGAATATAAAGGTGCTCTACAGGTATCTCCGAGGGTGTCTGTTGGGTTGGCATGGATCAAGACTGGGATTTGTTACTTCGTATGACGGAGAGGTATCTCAGGGCCCACTCGGTAATACAACATCACAATGAGCCTTGCAAGCAATGTGACTAAAGTGTTAGCCACGAGATCTTGTATTACGGAACGAGTAAAGAGACTTGCCGTTAACGAGATTGAACTAGGTATAGTGATACCGACGATCGAATCTCGGGCAAGTAACATACCGAAGAACAAAGGGAACAACATACGGGATTAACTGAATCCTTGACATAGAGGTTCGACCGATAAAGATCTTCGTAGAATATGTAGGAGCCAATATGGGCATCCAGGTCCCGCTATTGGTTATTGATCGTAGAGGTGTCTCGGTCATGTCTACATAGTTCTCGAACCCGCAGGGTCTACACACTTAACGTTTGGTGACGATTAGTATAATTGAGTTATTATGTTGGTGACCGAAAGTTGTTCGGAGTCCCGGATAAGATCCCGGACATGACGAGGATCTCCGGAATAGTCTGGAGGTAAAGATTGATATATGTGATAATAGTGTTTTGATCTCCGGAAGGGTTCCGGAGTTCACCGGAAGGGGTTCCAGATGTTTACCGAAGTGTTCGGGTGCAGTAACACTTTATATGGGCCAAAGGGATAAAGCCCACGAGGTATTGGAAAGTGCAAAAGTAGTTTTGCTGCCGCGTAAGCGGTACTACCGCTTGGTGAAGCGGTACTACCGCCCGAGCGGTACTACCGCTTGTGTGAAGCGGTACTACCGCCCAAGCAGTACTACCGCTTGTGAGCGGTACTACCGCTTGTGCGCGGCTATGCACGGTTCGGCAGGGATCCGAGTTTGACTCTTTTCCTGCGGGCCAAACCGACCTTGTGCGGGCAAAACCGACCTGGAGGAGGCTTTTACTCCAAGTTTAGACCCCAAGGCTCAACATATAAATAGAGGGGCAGGGCTAGCACACGTGACACATCAAGATTTCCCCAAGCCGTGTGCGGCAACCCTAACCCTCTAGTTCCTCCGTCATAATCTTCGTAGTGCTTGGCGAAGCCCTGCAGAGATTGTTCCTCACCACCATCACCACGCCGTCGTGCTGCTGGAACTCAACCACTACTTCACCATCGCTCGCTGGATCGAGGAGGTGAAGGCGTCATCAAGCCGTATGTGTGTTGAACGCGGAGGCGCCGTCCGTTCGGCACTAGATCGGAAGGATCGTGATTGGATCGCGGGACGCTCGGCGATTTGGATCGCGAAGACGTTCGACTACATCAACCGCGTTTATTAACGCTTCCGCTTAGCGATCTACAAGGGTATGTAGATTCACTCTCCCTCTCGTAGATGCTCATCACCATGGATAGATCTTGCGTGTGCGTAGGAAATTTTTTGTTTCCCATGCAACGTTACCCAACACGAAAACCAAGTTTGGAACTTCAAGAACTTCCAGAAGGCATAAAGCCCATTGGTTGTAAATGGATTTTCAAAAGAAAGACCGACGCAGATGTTAACATTTCAATCCACAAAGCTAGACTTGTCGCGAAAGGGTTCACGCACGTTCCAGGAGAGGACTACGACGAGACTTTCTCGCCCGTAGCTATGCTTAGGTCTGTTCGGATATTACTAGCAATTGCTGCTTATTTCGATTATGAAATATGGCAGATGGACATCAAAATGGCTTTTTTAAATGGAAATATCAAAGAAGATGTATACATGATACAACCTGAAAGTTTTGTCGTTCATAAGGATGCTGGAAAGGTATGCAAACTTCAGAAGGCCATTTATGGTCTGAAGCAAGCAGCAAGGAGCTGGAACATTCGTTTTGATGAAGTGATCAAACAGTTTGGCTTCATCAAGAATGACGAAGAATCTTGTGTTTACAAGAAGTTTAGTGGGAGCGCAAAAGCATTTCTAATCTTGTATGTGGATGACATATTGTTGTTTGGAAATGACGTGAATTTTCTTAACGAAATAAAAGAATCATTGAAGAAGAGTTTTTCAATGAAAGACTTAGGCGAAGCAGCATATGTAATGGGCATCAGGATCTATAGAGATAGATCAAAACGCCTGATAGCGCTTAGCTAAAGCACGTACATTGGCAAGGTTTTGAAAAGGTTCAACATGGAGAACTCCAAGAAAGGCCTACTTCCCATGTCACCTGGCACAGTGCTTCGCAAGAATCAGTGTCCTCGGACTCTCGATGAGCGAGTACAGATGAATGATGTTCCATATGCCTCGGCAGTTGGTTCTATTATGTATGCCATGCTATGTACAAGACCGGACGTTTCCTATGCGCTAAGTGTTAGCAGCCGGTACCAAAGTGATCCAGGATTGGAACACTGGGCCGCAGTCAAGGGTATTCTTAAGTACCTCAGAAGGACCAAGGATTTACTCCTTGTGTACGGAGGTGATGAAGAGCTCATTGTAAGTGGTTACACTGATGCAGGCTTCATGACTGACCCAGATGACTTCAAATCTCAATCAGGCTATGTTTTCATATTGAACGGTGGCGCAGTTGATTGGAAAAGTTCCAAACAAAAGACTATGGCAGATTCTACGACAGAGGCGGAATGTGTTGCTGCTTCAGAAGCCTCCAAGCAGGCTGTCGGGATCAAGCAATTTCTTGAAGACCTTGGTGTGGTTCCAAGTGCTCTGGACCCGGTAGAGATTTATTGTGATAATAGTGGCGTCGTGGTTCAGGCAAGGGAGCCAAGTTTGCACCATAAGAGAAGACATATTGAATGCAAATATAAACTCATTCGACATCATGTCGAAGCGGGTTTAGTGAAAGTATGCAAAGTTCACACGGATCTGAATGTGTCACACCCGATGACGAAGCCTCTACCACGAGCAAAGCATGAGCAGCACCGGAGAGCCATCGGTGTTAAGGAAGCCATGTAGCTGGATTATGACTCTAGTGCAAGTGGGAGTCTATAGAAGATATGCCCTAGAGGCAGTAATAATAGTTACTTTGTATCTCCTGGTTTGTAATGAATGTTTATGATCCATGCTATAACTACAATGATTATCGAGTCTACAACATCCATGAGGCTCGGAGGGAAACTCATGTGCACGTGTGGTACAATAAACGGTAAAAAGTATTCCTAGTCATGCCTCTAAGACTAGCTCAAGTATTGCATGATGATCCTGTTTTCCTGATCATGGGTATGTCTATGCCAGCAATTTTGAGGGCACAATGTTAGTAGAACACTTGTGTTGAATCGACCCGAATTGATGTTATGCTATGAGATACATTCGTCACAAGTTAATGGTTAATAACACAGAGAAGTTAATGTTTGCATAATTCCTTTGACCATGAGAGTATCGAGTTCTTTCGTACTTGCTTCGTGAACTTTGGGGTTTGTTAAACGTCATCCGTAATATGGGTGGCTATTACGGCGGCTTACGGGTTCATGCAAAAGTATGCCAAGTAACTAGATAGCTCAATATTGGGATTTGCTACTCCGACGATGGAGAGATATTCTCGGGCCCTCTTGGTGTTACGGTATCCATCATCATCTAGCCAGACACAATGTGATTTGATCACAGGGATGCCAGAACGCGGAAACGAGAAAAGAGAACAAAACCGGTAACGAGGTAACTAACATAGTGGACAAGTTGTTGATCCACGGGGATGCGGATAAATCTCACCTTGGGTTTTGTAACACATCGCGAAGCAACAGGAATAGCACACGGCAACTGGAGGTTCACTCGAATATTCATTTGTGTGGGTATAGGGGTCAATATGGGTGTCCACAGCTCCGATGTTGATAATTGATCGGAAGGTGTTCCGGTCATGTCTATACTTCAGTGAACCTATAGGGTCACACGCTTAAGGGTCATCTATCTGCTGAACGCCAGACACGGAGTCTAAGAGGAAATCACCGGAAAAGTTTCGGGGACAACGGAAGAGTTCCGGAGAGAGAACACCGGAAGAGTTTCGGTAAAACATAAAAGTTGTCTCAGAGTATACCATTAAGTCAAATTGGTTTCGGCATATGCCTGGAAATTGTTGGAGGGTACAAGAATTCCTCTGGTAACTTCTGGGATTTTTCGGAGACAAAAACCGGAAATGTTCCAGACTGCCGGAACCGCTTTGGTTGCTTTTCGCAGATGAAAATCATTGATCTGAAAATGTTTCGGAATGCGTCCAGAATTGTTTTGGTGGGTACTGGAATTATTCTAGGACTCACAGAAACATTTCGGAATTAACGGACGCAGAAAAATGTCTTCGTGAATAGTGAAAGTGCTTTTGGGATATTTTTTGGAAAGCCACCTTTTAGGGCTTTTGCAAAAAGGCTTCTAGAAGGGCTTGGGGGCCAAGGAAGCCCCTCATGGGGGGCCCCCAAGGGGTGGCCGGCTAAGGATGGTGGAGCTCCTTGGAGCTCCACATGGCCTCCCATTTTTCCCTTAATACTCTCATGTGTGACCTAATGCATTGGAGTTTTTGGTAATTTGTGGAGGCACACTACCCCTTAGTTTTCCTATAAATAGGAGGTGAGGGGGCTGCCCAAACCTCATCCAAGCTCTCATGCACATGCCATTGAGTTGTCTGGCTTCTCTCTCCCTCCCAGCGAAATAGTTTCGTAGAGCCAAAGGGCTGTCTGGGTTCCGGTGGGAACTAGTTCTGGACGGCCAAGCCCTGCCGGATAGCTGATACCGTATGTGTGCAACCCCGTAGAGAGGCATAGTTTCGATCTTTTGCCTGAGGGGTATTTCGAGGGTCCTCCCGAAGGGCTGTCCACGACATCGTCCGGGGGACTGTCCGACCGCCTCCCGAAGGGCTGTCCGGAGGAGGAGTACATTCTCGCGGTTGAGAGGTTGTAAATCCTAACTGTGGGAATCTGCACCGACGATCTACATCGACTCTACTTCCGCTGCGCTACGAGTCGGTAATGATCAGATCAAAACCTTGTATGCATCTCCATAGTGATCCTGGGCGTGCTCGCAGTTTCGAAAATTTTGTTTTCTGTCGCGTTCCACTACAGGGAGAACAACTGCGATTGTATTTCCAGCTCGCCTGGTCAAGTACCTCAGTGGAGAAACCCGAAAACCGACTGTCATAATAAGCGAGAACCGGTCCGCGATCCGAGCATAAGTGTCACTCTAAAAAGCGATGGAGGTTATTCCGTGTCATACGAGGGGTTTGTACCTTCACAAACCATGTGATAATGGTCTTAACCTCGATATATCCGAATATCACAAAATACTGGGTGCTAGTCACCAGCCCCCGCAGTCAAGCTCCTAAGGCTAAGTGAAAGCACTAAAGCCGCATAGTCTGATTGCCTCATTCCCCTCACGCCCTACCGCCTCCAGGCGCCGATACATCGGCTAAGGGTTACATTGCGGAGGTGGAAACACCCCTTGTAGTATCTACATGGGGGCTGAAGTCGACGACTGGCAACTTTCAGTTAAAACGGCCACACAGGAGTCAAAATAATACAATGGTTAAAAAGCACGATACGCTATAAAGGGGAACAGTTATCGGGCACATGATAGTACGCTCATTCATAAATTACATCTTTAGAGCATTGGGCCTCTATCGCCTGAGCACCATCCATCACGAGGGGGAAGTATAGCTCGGTGCGCCTATGCTCCTTCCCAGCAGGCGGAGGTGCGGTGGCCATCTCGGCTGGCTTGAGCTTCGGCCAGTACACCATGGTCTTCGCAAATGCCATCTGGGCCCCCTCGATGCATGTGGAACGCTTCAGGACGCCAATCCGGGATGCGGCGTCACACAACTTCTGCACTAAGCCGAAGTAACTACCCGGCAATGGCTCTGCAGGCCACAACCGGATACAAAGGTCTTTCATGGCCGGCTCCACCATCCTATGCAGCTCCATCAACTGCTTCATCTGTTTGCTGAGGAGAGGTGGGTGCTCGGGGGTTTGAAATTGCGCCCAGAACAGTCTAGGCTCAACATCCCCATCCCGCGTAGCAAAGTACCGAGCCGCATCCGCCGCACTCCTCGGGAGATCCGTAAAGGCGCCTGAGGAACGCCACACCCATGTGAGCAACGCAAACCTGTTACCACCAAAGGCACATTGCAGTAAGTACGGCTTACCATCCGTGATCAGCCTGACTTGGCGGAGTTCTTCTTCATATAATCGCCTATCTACCCGCTCTGCTTTAAGCTTTGCGGACAGTGAGGATAGCTCGGCGGCTTGGTCCTTGTTTGTTTGCTCAAGGGCTTCACACTTAGTGCTGGCATCCTTGAGCTCCTGCTGCACCTCGGATACCCGAGCTTCGTGCTTGTCGCTAACGGTTTTCACCAACGACAGTTGGGCAGATGCCTGTTCGGCCAGCACCTTATGATCCGCGGCCTTCTGCCTCGCCTTCTTTAACTCCACCTTGAGGTTCTCGACCTTCGCGGCGACGGCTGTAGTCATAGTGGATAACCAACATTAGTGACAAGACCCCGAAACATTTTCAATTAATAAGGATAACAGTGGCCAAGGTGGCACAATTCGGACTTACCTTGCGCTTCGTCAAATCGTTTGTTGAGGCGGTCTAGCTCCTCATCGGAGCTCTTGAGCTTCCGATTCAGTTCGTTCAGCTCCATGGCATTGGTGGCCGCTGCCGAAGACGAGGCCTACAAATCACCTTATTTATGTTAGACTCCCGAGCTATCGGCTGTAGAGCCTCTACTAAGTTTTCCCCAAACCTGCCAGAGTCTCGGAGGTCACAATTCACCTATTCTCTATCATTTGTACCTTTTTGCTATTTGACCCCTATGTGAGTTTTTCAAACTCACCCACGACTCGGGGGCTACTGTGCTTACATGGGTTGTATAAACCTTATATATTAACTTTTTCTGGGCGAAAGAATATTACATGGCTTACCTTGAAGCCGGTCAAGAGACCGTTGAAGGCCTCCTTCAGTCCGCCATCAACAGACTGAATGCCTCGCAACACCACACCCATAAGGGCGCAGTGATCTTCGGCGAGGGAGGAGCTATTCAAAGCCTCCTCCATCGTAGCTGGCCACCCAGTTGCGGCCTGCTCTGTTATGGGCGACACTGGTGGTGGCACCTCCGCCCTCCTTCCTTGAGAAGGCAGGGTAGACGATTCCAGAGAAATAGAGTGCTCCGGAACCGTCTGCGGAGGGGGCTCGGATGAACCATGTCCCCCCTCTTTGTTTGCCAGGAGGGGTTCCTCCCCCTGGCCTTTGGTAGCCGAGGTATTAACCTTCGCCATTTTTTCGTCACCCTCGCCCCCGGTGTTCGGCCCAGGTGGGGTCTGGCAGGATAGCACCTCCACGGTCTCCTCGGCGGCCTGAAGAGGAGATGGACGTGACGCTATCCCGCTCTCTGCCAGCTTGGCGGGCAGAGATTCCCCCTCGGATACCTGATCGGTGGGGAGGTCGCGAGGTTGGCTGCAACATGAAAGGCACTCATCCGGTTAGCGATAAAACTCTGCATGAACGTACCATAAGATGTTCGGATTAAATACCTCTGGGCTAGGAGCTTGACCCTGGGGTTCCTCCGAGGGTCCCTTTCGAAATCCTTGGATTCCTCGTCGAAATCCGGGCTAACATCGGGCAGAACCACCTTGGCCATGCAGGGCCTTTTCAGGGCTGGGGAGTGAGATCCTCCTCAACGTCGGCAAACGCTGCCCTCTTCCTTGTTTGGGGGGAGTCAACCTCCCCCCTTTCCCTATGTGCTCCTCCTCGTGAGCAGAGGAGGCTTGGGTCTCTCCGGACCTGGTGTCCGGGGGACCTCTTGGGCGGAGGCCCTCTCAGACCTCCTTCTTCTCGCCCTTCTTCTTCTTCTCCTTCTTCTCCAGCGCCGAGTATGGCATCACGACCAGTATCGCCGTCAATAAGGCCGACCTGGGGTCTTTGGGCAACGGGGCCGGACTACTAATCCGCACAGCCTTGTCCAGCCAGTTCTGTGAAAACGAGGAAGAAGGGGTCAAATTCCTTAATAAAGGGTGGAGCCCGAGAATAAAAACAGAAGCTTTGTTATACCTTGGTGGGAGGGTTTTCGGGGTCCAGGCCGGTGTCTTCCTCCTCAGCCGGCCAGTCCTTTTGGGGCTTGAACAGCGCCTTCCACAACTTCTCGTGGGTAATGCGGTAGAGCTGGTGCACGGTGGTAGGATCGCCGAGCTTGTAGGCCCACATGGGGGTGGCCCGGTGCTGGCAGGGGAGGAGGCGGCGGTGGAGCATGACTTGGACCACGTTGGTCAGCTTGATGTTCGCCTCTATCATCTGTGAAATGCGCGTCTGCAGCGACTTCACCTCCGTAGCCGATCCCCAGTCAAGGCCTTTCTTGATACACGAGGTTAGCCTCGTGGGGGGTTCGGATCTGAACTCGAAAGGCGCCGCCCAGTCTACGCCTCGTGGTTCAGTGATGTAGAACCACTCTTTTTGCCAAACCTTGACAGTGTCGATGAAGGTGCTGTCTGGCTACTCGACCCACGGGAGCTTGCTGATCACCGCCCCTCCACAATCTGCGTGCTGGCTGTTGACAGTCTTTGGCTTGACATTGAAGACCTTAAGCCACATGCTGAAATGCGGATGGACTCGCAAGTAGGCCTCACAAACAATGATGAAGGCCAAGATATTCATGAAGGAGTTCGGGGGGAGATCGTTGAAATCTAACCCATAGAAAAACATTAAGCCCCTGACAAAGGGGTGCAGCGGGAAGTTCAGTCCCCGGATGAAGTGGGTAATGAACACCACTCGCTCGTCCGGCCTCGGCGTAGGCACCACCAGGCCTGCCTCTGGAGCACGGTGGACGATGTTGACCGGGAGGTAGCCGGTGCGCTTCAACTCCCGGATGTCGTTTTCGGTGATGCAAGAGGCCTCCCACTTGCCCTGAGAGCCTGAGACGGCCATGGTTGAGCTTTGGGGGGAAGCAGATTGGGGAGAGCTGGAGAAGGATTGGATCTAGGCGCTTGGAGCGAAAGAGGTCGAGAGGGCGAGCGAGAATCTGAGAAGCGTATGGAGGCCTTGAGGATTTTCTCTCTTTTATGGGAGGCCGTAATACCAAGAGCCCTCTTACTATGGCACGGGCTGCGTCGTTTCCCGAAGCAATCGTGCCGTTATGCGCGTGTGGGATAACTCAGATCATCAATCGTATCCCATGAGAAATGGAGCACGATCCTCGTGTTGATAAGACGTGCCAATGAAGGGGCTGCCTCGAACCGCAAATCGAGTTTTTATAACTGGCTAAGTGGCCGCGGCCTGTCCTGGCTTTTCGTCAGACAAGTTGTCAGGTGAGGCACTGTTCATACTCGGGCGTTTAGCCTTCGAGGCTAAGCGATGTATGTTCGGAAAGCAGGGTGTCATCGGCGGACGAATTGGGATTAGCCGAGTATAAAGGGGAGTAGAGAACTCACCCCGCAAGCCGGATACTTTGGACGTGCGAAGCAGCTAAGTGTCATGAAGCCCGGCGTTGGAGGCTAGTTCGGGGGCTACTGAGGGAGTCCGGAACTAAGGGGTCCTAGGGCCGTCGGCTTACCTCCTGTGGGCCGGCTTGGTGGGCCGCTTTGTGGCAATTGCAGGAAGGCTGAACTACAGGATGACCCCACACTACTAGGAGAAAGGCTAGTAGTAGCGCTGGAAATAGGGCTAGCAGTAGCGCGGGTGCCAGCGCTACTAGTACGGCGCTATAGCTAACCTGTAGAAGTAGCGTTGGTGTGCTCGCGCTACTGCTATACCTACTTAGCAGTAGCGTAGTTCCGGCCAGTGCTACTGCTACTTAGCTATAGCGTAGGCCCCACAAGCGCTACTGGTAATTGTGCATGTTTTTTTTTATTTATACATTGTATTTACACATGGTTATACATATTAATATAGAACATAATTAATAATTGTGCAAACAACAACATTTAGAATAACACCATTTTTCAACTCATCATCATCTTAATTATCTAACAACTCATCATCCTCTTAATCATCTATCAACTCATCATCATCTTAATCATCTAACAACTCATCCTAATCTTAATCATCTAACAACTCATCCTAATCGATCATGCCAAGTTAATATAAACCAAAAAAACTTCTCTCTCATAGGACCTAGTCCTCCCTCCTAGGTAAAATGTCATAAAACAGAATAACACCTCTGTCTCCATGATGAAGCAAAGAGATCCAACGGTATCCAACTTGTGGCTTGCGATCCTGCTTTATTTCTCCCCATGCTTCAATTTGGAGCCGTACTTGTGGTTTGAGCTCAGTCGAGTATGGAAAAGCGAACTGGACCCTTAGAGGGCTTTTAATTGTCATATAACCTTTGCCATGCATCAACGGAGGCACAAGACCATTTGGCAGTTTCTGTTGAAGAACATAATAGTAGCCTAGTTAGCATTGTAATCACCACCTCCGCGGGGGCCGGCTCCCTCCGCACCGATAGTGGCCCACGCGACCGCCACCAAAAAAGCTCGGGATCAACGACGAGACCCCGATTCCTCACCAAGTTGCGTGCCCCGAAAGGTAGCACCTCCCACTGCCAGCCCAGCGGAGCCCAGTCCCGGACATGGCGCCTCTCAAGGATGTCGCCGCCGAGTCGACGACGAGGATGCGGGTCGGGCATCGCCTCTCAGTTTTCTTATTAACTATCTAATTTCACAATCAATTTCAGAAACAATGTCCTAGCAAGAACCCTAGCAAGCAGCCCTAGCAATGTCCTAGCAAGAACCCTAGCAATCCACTGAAACCCTAGCAAGCAAACGGGCGGAGGAGGCGTGGGGATGTCTCACCAGAGAAGGAGACGGCCGGCGCGCGGAGGAGACGGCTGGAGGAGAAGCAGAGGCCGGGGTCGGGGTCGGGGTCGGGGCCGGGGTCGAGGTCGCCGGGGCAGCAGAGTGGGTCAGGGTCGCCGGGCAGCAGAGAGTCGCCAGAGGCAGCAGAGAGTCGCGCGGGGTTGCGTTGGGAGGACCGGCGGCGGCGCAAGGGAGTGGAGAGCGAGGGAGTGAGGAGGGAGAGAGGGAGAGAGTGAGGGGCGTGCGCGGGGAAGATGATAAGTCCACGAGGGCGCTAATTAGCAGTAGCGTGGGGCCGAGAAGGGCCCTACTCCTACGGCTTTAGCAGTAGCATTGCTCACTGACAACCGCTACTACTACAGGTCGCCCCTGTCGGTTGCGATGGGACCGATTAGCAGTAGCGCTGGTTGAATATCCAGCGCTACTGCTAACTGGATACCTGTAGCGCCTGTCGCCGCCCGCGCTACTACTACTTAGCAGTAGCGCTATCCTTTTAACCGACGCTACTGCTAAAATCCTATATATAAGCATTCTCCTAGTAGTGCCATGCTCGGGAAGGAAGGCTCCGAAGACTTGGCGTATCCTCCAAGTTTAAAAGAGAGAATGGGCGTATCTATGACCGGATGGAAACCTGTCACATGTAACCCTAGGTACCCCTGGTGTCTATATAAACCAGGGGGCTTAGTTCGTAGGGGACAAGTCAACTCATCTAGGGTTTGAGCTCATAATATCTTGAGGTAGATCAACTCCGTAATCGTCATACTCATCAATATAATCAAGGAGGATGTAGGGCTTTACCTCCTCAAGAGGGCCCGAACCTGGGTAAACATCGTCTCCTTCGTCCCTTGTTAACCATCGATCCTAGATCCATAGCTTGGGACCCCCTACCTGAGATCCGCCGGTTTTGACACCAACAAATGGAGTCAAGGTGTTTTGATTTCCTAGCACCAAAACATTTGTGCACATTTATGTCGGGCTTTGGATGATGAGCATCCAGTGAGGTGTCTTTTTCAACTAGATGTTGAATTACATTTACTGGATGAGGATTTGATTTCCTTTGTTTCCGCGGAAGCATATGCGAGATTATACCTCGTGTGGTCAGATTTCTCCCCCTCTTACTCTTATTTGGGGAGAAGGTGGTTTATCAGGTACCTCCACTCTGTACCACCACTCCATGATTATAAAATTTAGTGACACCTTTGTCGTCAGTAAATGTATGTGGCAGATTTGCAATGTGTTGCATATATATGATTCTCTAAACTTCTAGTTCAGATTCTTTGAGTACGTGGATATAAGGATTGAATGTCAATAACATTTCTCATTTATTTCTTGGCATTCTTTGTGGTACTTATCTCCCCCTAATGCCAAAAAATATCCTTATTATTGATGCAATCAGCATACGGGCTATGAATAATTTTGATTGACGGATAAATTGTTATTCCTCACATAGATCCCTAATTTTCTATGATGGCCCATTGATGCACGCTGGAGTGGTGATATCGATATGTAACCGAATTATCGCAGATGGGAAATACTTTGTTGATTTCCACGTAATTACTACAAGGGGAAAGTAGTATGATAGGCAGTTGGTATGATTTAAATCATACTTACGGTGTGTAAGGTTGTATGTGTCCAGCAAGAGACTGGTAAATTTACAATTCTTTAAGATTGGTCATGTAATTAATTTCACTATCTTTGATAAGATATTGAATTAAACCATTATGGTATATACATAAAGTATTATATAATCAGACATTGCTCATGAAATGTGTTCAACGAAGTTGTCCATTCGAATGGATTTGTCCTTTGTTTAGAAGAATTTTCTCTTACTTTGATAAGATGAGCAATTAATTTAGTAAGATCATTCATGGTTGTGTGTGATAGGAAACACACTTGAAATCATTTTATAAATGTTTCTATGAGTACCATGAAGTTTCTATATTAATACCACATAATGATTAAGTAATCGACAAATATCTTCTGAATGTGTTCAAGGAAGAATGAGTGGCTCATTTCGAATTGTAAGGTGAGAGTGCCTTAAATTAATTTCCCCTATGGCAGATGTGGTGCACATAAATCTGATGATTTGGAAAATTTTGCAACTTCTTAAGTTGTGACCAACAGAATTGTCAATAATTTTCTAATCATCCCAAAACCAGGATGGCTAAGGCTATCAAGTTTAATATTTAATTTATTAATAGTTAGAAAATCATTGTGTATGCAGCAATATTGAGTATGAAGTTGAAACATACATTCAAATTTATCAAATATTGTATCTAAGGGATATGATATTAGACATTTTACTGCATGTAGTAGTACAAGTATAGGCTAATAATATGTTGGGATAATTAGGAGATTACCTGAGGTCTCTGATATGATTGAGTGCAAATGAGTTCATCGTCCATTTACTGCAGTAGACTTTGGTTCTCCTTCTGATGAATATTCTGAGAACACGCATCTACCAGAATATTTTGGTTGTTATTTGTAAATTTTCAAATTTATCCCGTTGAACTTATCAACATTTTGATAAATTTATTGTGTGGTTTGACCATATGTTTGAGGGTTTGGTAATCATAGGTACAATTTTTATATAACCACACATTTGACAAACTTGAGAGTTGTCTTTGTAATCGTCTGAAAACGATCTATTCCCTATAAAGAGGTAATTTTGTCTTTGGTTGTATTTTAGCCTCTACTTTACTTTGAATTTCCAATGGTTATATTTTGTGACCAATGACTTGCTTATTATTCGCAATACTAGCAAGAATTTCAAATAATGGAATAGCACCCGTTGGGTGAATCTGATGATTTTAAGAAATTTTTATGTTTCTTTACCATGGAAAATGGTTGTACCATCATAAGGAGATGTAAAGTGTATCAAGGGCTTTTCAACCAGATCTGCATATGAAAATGTCTAACCATGAGATCTCAACTTGAAGTTGATTAAGTGACAGAATAGTGAGCTTTTATAGACTTGAGGTCTTGAAAAATTAGTGGTTGATCATTCTGAATGTACTCATGGCATCATGTTTATCTTAAAGGAAATACTCAAGTGTAAATAAATATTCATCCATTATATGCTTAGTTTGAGAACTAAGTAGAGTTGATGACATATAAATGCATACTAACGTCGCAACTTTAGAGTCACTGCCAAAAACATAGATGTTGTATGTTTAACATTGCTTAGTAATTATGAAAGTATAATCACAATGTGATGTGGACATTGCAACAGTGTTGAGACACTCATTTGTTGCTATAAATTATGGTGTCCATTCTGATGGATAGGTACACGATAATTAAAACTAGTGACATAGGCTCCACTGCCATGTATTTTACCAATGTAATAGAAGGTAATCACTAGTAAATGCAAATATTTGCATAGTTTTGTATGAAATACTCAAGCCAAGTGAGGCTTGAATAGTTTATATTAGCACATACCATTTCGTCATATAGCGAGTGTGCAAGAGCAATATTTACTATGAAAGTAAATCATTTTAGTGAACAACAATAATTGCTTCAGAAGAGCAAATTTTAGAATAGATGTTTTATAACCATATGTGTAGACCTCAATTTATATAGCATAACACATTGAAGATAACCACCAGTATGGTGTAGATCTCGCAGTAATAGAAAACATAGTCTTGTTTTTGTCAGTAGATGTTCATAATTCTATTAACTTTTGTTATGCTAAATGTATAAAATCACTTTGAAGGTAATCATCTGTCAGAGTGACATGATGTAGACCTTGCAGTAATAGTGGATAATCTGCAAAATTTTGCAGTAGATGCCATATTACCTTATGATATATTGAGGTAGTCACATATTAATATTTGGAAGAGCACGTTGAAGGTAGTCATCTTCTCAAAATGACAAGACGTAGACCTCACAGTAGTGATGGATAATCTGCAAATTATGCAGTAGATGCCACCAATACCTTGTGATTCACAAATAAAATTTGGTTAGTCATATTAAGTATGACACTTTATAATTCTTATTTGAATTTCATTAAGATTTGCAAGAATATTAAATTTAGATTGCAAATCATAGTTGTTGTCATAAATCGCATGAAAAGTCATAGATGCTGCCTTAATTCCGAAGGAATAGGGTTTATGCACATTTATGATGTCATGAGGTCTTCAAATAGCAATTTTACCCACTGTAAAATGGCGTATAATTATGTTGTACGAAATTTAGGACGAACTGAGGTCAATCACATACATTTTTCTAAAGCCGACGGTTTAGTATGCAAAGTGTGATAACCATAGGGTAAATTACTGAAAAACAGGAAGTGTGAGTAAAAAACTGCAAAGTCGTAGTAAGCCACAGGGCTAAACCGCAGAGATCTGTGAAACTGTGGTTGAAACAGATATTTTAGGGACTCATACCAGATTAGACTCGAATCTGAGGGCTAAATGGAAAATCTGCAAACAGATAAGATTTGGCCCAAATCCTTATCTCGTGCGTGTGGACATGGAGAACCACAGTCGCCGCTTGCATACGAAGATGCCTTGCTGTGCTCGTGAGTGCCGCCTTTGGGCCATTTGTTTCGCTCGATTGAAGAGTAAAAGGAGAGAAGGAGAGAAAATAATGGAATCGTTATCTCATTGATTGAAGATTTGGGTATATATACCCCGGTACAAAGGTGGTTTACAAGGGACAGTTGCTAAACTAAAGCAACCGACATAGCAGGGATTATCCCTTAATTAATGTATTTATTTAATTCCTAACAAATTGGATTGGATGTGGAAGGAGAAGAAGAAAATGGTGCGTCCGAGTTAGAACCAACCGTGCCAAAAATAAACCGACACGTGATGGGGAATAAGTGGGAGAAGGAAAGGATGGCGCATGAAGGTGCGTCAAGCATAATATCCTCCACTTGGGCGGGCATTTTTGATGCTAAGGAGCGGAAGATGTAGGAGTGGTACAAGATGTTGATTGATGTGCAAAGGGAGAAGATGGCGTTCGACCGGGAGAGGTTGACCTTGCAGTTTGACAATGTGGAGTTGGATAGGCAAGAGAAGGTTTCCAAATGGTAGATTCAGCAAACGGCGACATTACGTGGTCTTGAGCCCGAGAAAGGAAGGTTGAGCCTTGCAAGAGAGACGAATGAGTTGAGGATCATGTTGCAAGACATCAACCTCTTGGTTGATGAGGGGAATAAGTGGTTGCTCCGCATGAAGAAGCGGATCAATGACCGCAAGGAGTGAAGTTATTGATTCATTTGTGTACCGTTTATCTATGTATGAACCATTGAATTTTATGTTGGCATGTACTGCATTTATTTGGGCTACACTAGCTTCGTATCGTTGAATATATGATGAATTTGCATTGTATGATCGTTATGCATGGATTTACATGGATTTAGGTATTGAGATTTGGGGAGTGTGGTTGTGGAGGGGGCCAAATGAGGACCTGCCCGGCGCTGTCCGTGGGCGCATAGGGACCCGTATTAGGCAATTCCGTTTGTAGATGCTCTTGTAATATGGTGATCTTGTTAGTTTGAGTGGATTTGGCAAGTGTGTTCAGATATGACTCATGTCAAGGAGTGTGCGCCAGTTGAGGCGTTGGCTGACTTTCTAGAAAGATACTTCGAGTCCATTTGCATCTCAAGAAGGTTCTCAACAGAAGAAATCATTAAGGGTAACATATCGTTGCAAAGATCATGGTATGTTCAAAAGCAAAAGAAGCCCAAACCCGCCTTCATTTGGCCGGCACCGCTGGCGAACATGGTCGATGGTGGGTTCATGAAAGCTGGCGGCTCGGCGGAGGCCGGAATGGTGCTTCGGAAGCAGGCTGGCTCAATGGCCTTTGGTGCATATCGGTACTTGTTCCATTGGAATTAAGTACTTGAAGCAGAGATACATGCGATAATGTTTGGCATGACACTAGCTCTACAACATTCAGACTCGCATGTTATCGTGCAGTCTAATTCAATGGTGGCATGTCCATTTTTTCTGGTAAAAGTTTGAATCGTTCATGGAGATCAGAATAGATTTGCAGGTTGTCTGGCGAAGTATAGTCGTACCGACTGTAGCAAGGTTGTGTAGCTGCATCAAGGAAATCTTGCTTTAGTTGGATTGTAACCCTGTTATTATGGAATAAACTATTATTGATCCCGCAAACAAATAACTACTTTGCATTAGTATATTTGATTAGCAATTATATAGCTTTTGTTTGGTGGTTCTTCATAGCTTACGCAGCTCTCATCGTGCATGATTTGGGAGCATGCATGGATGTTGTGTCTTATAATAACATATTCTGGCAAAACCTGCTATAAATCCAATCGATGAGAGAATATTTTACCTATAATAAGATGGGGATGTTTCTTGAGAAAAATGTGTGGCCCGGCTATTTTGGAAAGTTTTCTTTGATCAGCTTGGACAAAAAAATGTGTTTTTGGTTAGTGAAATCATACATATGCCTATATTTACTTTTGGTTCCTACTTCCTAGGAAACACACACTTTTGGTTCTCATATTTCGAAACTGGGCACCCGTTGTCCCTCACCCGACTTGAAGCGGATTTCAAGACATCATCTGGCTTTTGACCAAAATTTGCACGTGGTCCTTCTAATTAAACTCTTAAAGTAAGCTACAATTGTTTTCATCACTTTATTATCGAGTTAACATATAAGCCTCCTCCAAAATGACATATTGCATTGTGGAGTATTAAGTTAAAGCTATGTTCCTGTTGAAGAGAGAAATGAGTAGTTTTTTTTTTTTTTTTTTTTTTTTTTGCGGGAGAGAAATGAGTAGTTACATGAATGTTGTAGACGCTATTGTTTCGAGGACAAACCCTTTATTGACACTACATACACTCTAGAGTTCTTGTTAGCTGTATACAAATCAACAAACTTTTTTATTAAGATATTTTTTTAACTCATATATTGTGAAACCCTCTATGAAAATATTTAAAATTACTAAAAGAGTTACAAGCACATGAAAACAAACTATAGTATATCTATAGTCATAACTATTTCATGCATGCACAACTTGTCTCATGGACCAATGTGATCTTGCCATATTTTTTGCTTTATATCGATTTAGATGGCATGTCTCAAACTATGACTTGAGTTTCACAAAAAATATAATTTGTTAACACCAATGTATTTGTAATATACGGGATTCCATAATTTGTAAATTTTAAATTTTAAGATAATACAATGGAAAAGGATAATGTATACGATTGCTTGATATAGGCATATCAAGTGAGATAATTAATTTATATTTTGTAAAAAATGATCATAAATATGTAAAAAGGTTTAGTACAAATAGTATCAAACATATCTTCAACGAAGTCTTGTTGAAGATATCTGTCACCGTCACCCACGACCCATGGATAGTTCTATATTTCATTAAGATAGTAACGAACTCACTCAAAAAGGAGTAGATGAAGATCATCGGTCGCGACACTGAGTACTCCGTGCAATGGAGCAACGCACCGCCGTCCTTCAGCTATGTCTCGGAGATGACGTTTTGGTGTATCATATCATACACGTGCCCATCATACTAGGTCAGCACTACAATTTTATTTCTCGGGTGGACATATTCTTCTGTGGAGCAGCGATTAGGGGGAATAGAGATAAGTTGGCGCCGTACAATCTTGATCTAAAACGCACCGCAAACCTACAAAAGAAAATTCATGTAACAGATTGTGAGAAACAAATACCAACCATGTTTGACGTAGCAAATTTTGTGCTGGGAACGACGCTTAAGAAAAGCGATGAGACGCTATAGTTAATAGTTATAAGCGAGACATAGCGTTGCCCGGTTCGCACAAGCACACATCCGACGAGACTACCAACCCATCACACATCCCGCAAGCTTGTTTAGAGGCAACCCATTATCCAGTTTAATTATTTCAAACCTTGTTTTTCATCACACATGGGAGCTAGCCAAGCTTGTTGCAGCGTTTGGCACGTGAGCGCAGGTCGTCGAACCTCCACCAAATCTAATTATTTTTTTGGCCCATTATTCAAATTAATTTCTTTGAACCATGATTTTTAGCACAAATCGGAGCTACCTGAGTTGGCTGCATCATTTTGTGCGTGAGGGCACATCATGATTTTGAACCTCCACCATCGATATTTTTTTGTTGCTCTCAATTCGATTCGAAGAAAAGGCAGCAGAGGCCCAACTCAGCCCGTGCAGAGGCCCCTCCAAGCGATTCTATTTAGAACAAGTGAGTAAAGCTACCTAAGTTGTTCCTAGAAAAAAAAAATTTGGCCCATTCTCCAGTTAGTAATTTCTTAGAACCATGTTTTTTAGCACAAACCGAAACTACCTAAGTTGGCTGCAGGATGAGGGTGGGTCGATTCCTAGAAATGTCAGGGTCTATTTTGTAAAATGTGATGATGGAGTTGGTAGCCGTCCCCTCCATGGTTTAATTTCCTCTCGATTTCTTTCGTGTGGTTTTTTTTTTCGTCTCACCTCCCACCATCCATTCACACTGGATTTTCTACCCCCCTCTTCCCATTAAAAAATAAAATCCCATTAAAGGGGAGAGCTTGTTTCGTGCTTGCTTTGGCAGCCGCTGCTTTAATTCAATCAAGTAAATAATAGGTAAATAAGAGTTCGGAAATCACACCATATATGTGAGATCACATTTCTAAAAGACAAATATAAGGATTTTCTCAATAGCCATCCAAAAGCAAATGAGATACTCCTCAATAACAAATCAGGAATCCCGTGAACTATGTCATTTATTGTTATTATTATTATCTCTACTATTAATTAACAAAAGGGCGAGTTCCCTAATACAAAAAATCTCTACAACTAAAGGGCGAGTTGGTAGCCTCCCCTCCACGGTTTATTTTTCTCTGGGTTTTTTTCTCGAGTTTTTTTCGTCTCACCTCGCATCACCCCTTCCCACTGGATTTTCTCCCTCTCATTAAAAACCAAATCCCATTAAAGGAGAGATCTTGTTTTGTGCTTACTTTGATAATTGCTGCTTTAATTCAATCACGTAATTATTAGGTAAATAAGAATTCAGAAATCACACGTGAGATCACATTCCTAAAAGACAAACATAAGACTTTTCTCGATAGCCTTCCAAAACAAAATCACATATTCCTCAATAACAAATCACGAATCTCGTGCACTATGCCTTTACGATTATTATCTCTACTATTAATTAACAATCATAAGTTTCCTAATACGACAAAAAATAACATATCTTTTTTATTACGAGTGTATGCATCCGTGCGCCTCTACAGAGGGACGCCGTGCACGACACCATGGAGGACACCGTGGTCGGCCCTGACGCTGGCGCAATGCTCGAGAATGGCAGGGCATGGATCACGGCGTCGAGGATGGCCGTGGCGGAAGGGGGGTAGGTAAGTCGTTCGTATGTTCGCATGTCAAACCATCGATGGATAGGTATTCCCTCAGATTGATTTGTTCTCCCCTACTCACGTAAGTATCCCGTCCCCACCGATTTTTGTTCCCCACACGTCGAACATGTGGACAGAAAACCAAAAAGGAGCTCATTAATGAGACTGCAAGGGTCACTAGATCCATCTCACCCATTTCATCCTTCCGTCGTCATCGTCCTTCACTCGATCATGCCAGTTTCCACGATTCGGGTGCCTCTCCTACGAGGAATTGGCATGTAGTACTCATCGCAGGTGGCGACGTCTCTTGGCAAGGGCACGTTCGGAAGAGCAGGTGGCACGTAGAAGGTCGCGTGGGGGTCCAACGACCGAACTTCGCCTCCCGAGGGGACGCCGTCACAGGTATGTCAATCTCAATCTTCTCCTCCATCGTCGTTGTCTTCCTTGCTAGTACACGACGGGTTCATTCTAATTCATACCTTGCTTGCCTTATCATGACATGTGCTTTGCCATGGTGAGCACAACATGATTCTTTTGCCAGCATGTCTTTTGTATGCCATTAATTTTTTCATGAAGCAGTTTAAGTTGATATCAAATGGTTTTTCGATTAAGTGGAGAATCCATTAGGTCCTAAGGATGGTGCAACAAGATCAGACTGAGGACGGTTCTTTGTAAGACAGTAGCACCATCATGAATAAGCTATACATATGTATCATCAATCAGGCTGCTAGGATCAGCATTATATGAGTTTCATCAGACTGTCCATCTCTTCTTCAATGGGATGAGGGCCGACCCATGCGGAGTTCAGAGTCGTGGCTGAAGTGTCAAATACTGTTGGGCGAAGCCATAACTGTGACTCCAAGGTTCATATCCAGCAGCGAGATGGCCAAGCACATATGACACTTGATTGTCAACATTTAGCGGGGGCAGAAGGCAAGCAAAAAAAAAGACCGTGAAGGTGTTTCCTGGGACAGAAAAGGTCACATTTATACCAATGTTCACAAAACTACAGTTACAATCCTCGCTTGATTGAGAATCTCATGAGCTGCAAGGTTGGAAACGAATGATGCATTAGCCCGTTGAGGAGCTAGTGAAACAAACAGAGGATTCATCTGAAGATCACACGCTAGAGCTGGCAGATGAGTGTTCAGAAATAGACACATTCCACACGGTATCAGTGCTTCTACATTTCTTAATGTGAACTTTGTTGTCATGAGAACGATTGGTTGCTAACGGGTCTTTACAGGTTCATGAGGCCTGCCCGCTAAAAATCAAGCGGCCTGAGGCAGGCAGCCATGGTGGCCACTAAAAAAGGTGGCTCCCGCTTTGGTGTTTGGTGGGTAGCCGCATCCCACCCTGCGTGCCACCTGAGCAATTATAGATGCTAAGTATATTCTTATGATAAATTAATTAAATCTTTGTTTGATTGATTTTTTTTCATTTTCGGGTGAATTTTTGTATTTCTATTATAAAGCCGATATAGGGTTTTTTTGTGCATGTTTCACAATGCGGTTTGTATCTTCATGAGTTTTTGACTACTTATCCTTAATTGAATTATGACATTGTAGATTCTCGGTACAAACCCCTAATAATACTTCCATCTTTAGCAATAAACTCTGGTAGACTTAACTCGCGTCAGCATAAGACGCACCATGCTACATGTTCCTGTGAAAAACATCAAGTTCAAAACTTCGTGTCATGCTTCCATGAAAGATCAGTCAACACTATATCAAATTTCAAGGTTGGGGAGAATCATAATGGACTTCTTATGTACTTAGATGGACCTTGCTTGTGGCAACACTATAGCTATATATACATACATTTGGATCTGATATGTTCATGCTACTTTGCTCTAATTGTTTCTGGGTACATTTGGATGCAACACACCATTAGTGCGCACACGCTACTGCCACAAAATCAATTTCTCAACTATTTCTTATTTTGGTCACCTTTGGTCACATGAATGGGATCAATGTAAAGTAAGAATGCATTCCTATTCCATTTACTGTTGCCCAAATCATTTATCATAGTTTAGATGGGATATTCATCTTGCTTCCAGTTTCCCTAAATGGTCTCTCTAGCCATGTACCAGATCATTAGATGGCACAGGTGTACAATGTATTTATATACAATTCATTTTTATTGATCCTTTATTAATGTTTTGATGCCCATATTGCAGCGATTAGTGACTGCTGCAACATTGTAGGAAAAAGTTCTTCTGGACAGGAGTTGGAAGCATGAGTAAATACAGTGATCAATACCTTCCTTTCTTTCAGACAAAAAATCTGAAAAGAGGCATGTCTACATATGTTTCGATGTTCATATTGTACGATTTAGTGACTGCTTCAACATTGTAGGAAGAAACTCTTGTGTTCTGGAGTTGGAAACATCATTAATGTGGTCAACACAGCTTATTCGAGCTTTTGATTTTTATTTACTCTTGTTTTCTTACATAAGTTTAGTTTTTGCCCCAATGCATGAGCAAAGAATGATAACTTCTTAATGTATGTGATAAGAAAAGATATCTAGGAGAGTATTGATTTATTTTTTGAGAGAAGAAGAGTATAAATTTAATCACAAAGTGCAAGCTCATTTTACTTTTACTATGGAATATGCTTATGTTTGATTTTTTTTGTAGCCAGATCAAGCAAGCATGTACTGATTTATTTCAATCACGTAAATAATAGGTAAATAAGAATTCAAAAATCACACCATATATGTGAGAGCACATTCCTAAAACACAGACATGAGATTTTTCTCGATATCCTTCCAAAATAAAATCTGATATCCCTCAATAACAAATCGCTAATCCCAAGCACTATGCCATTTATCATCATCATCATTATTATTTGTACTATTAATTAAAAATCACAAGTTTCCTAATACAACAAAAATAACATATCATTTTTGTTATGAGCATACGCATCTGTGCGCCTCTGCAGAGGGATGCCGTGCGCGACACCATGGACGAGCCTGACGCCGGCACAATGCACGAGAATGACAGGGCGTGGATCGTGGCATCGAGGACGGCCGTGGCGGAAGAGGAGTAGGTAAGTCGTTCGTATGTTCGCACGTCAAACTATCGATTGATATATCTTCCCTCAACAGATTTTTTTCTCCCCTATTGCTATTTGGTGTAGGTGTTGGGTTTTTCCCGAAGAGGAAAGATGAAGCAATATAGTAGGAAATTATCTTTCCGTTAGTTAAGAACCAAGGTGTAGGGTATGCATTCATGTCGTCCCGTCGGAGCGGCGCAATGCCCGAGGGCCAAACCCGGATATTTAAGCCCGGCGACGAGCTCAAGCCTAGCATACACCATTTCCTCCCTCACCCTCCCGTTGGATCGCTATCGTGATTCCGTCCGTGCCCTATTCAACTCCGACCTCGACGTCCTACCTACTATAATATGTTATCCCCACAGCGTCGGGCGGAGACCAAACAGTGATGCGCATCGTCCAAGCATGGCTCATCGCTCGCATTGCAGCTAGCTTGCCTCTTAACTCGTCGGAGGAGGAGAGGGAGGAGTAGGAGGCATGACATATGTGTGTTGGATACATTTTCATTTCCACCCGAGGATTGCCTCATGCAAGTGGAGGCACCATGGCCCTTGACGTCGCGGGAGGAGATGTGGGTCGATGGATTGTAGTAGGGGAAAATGACGGGAGGAGATGCAATGGGAGAGAGAGAGAGAGAGAGGGAGAGAGAGAGAGAGGGAGAGGTGGGCGAAAGAAAAAAGGGTGACAGTGACACGAGATAAGGGGGACAACGGTTGGAAATACTAGGGTTCAGGCAATAGACACTGAATTTGTATTGTAATAAACTCTCTAAATGCATAATTTGGGTGGCCCATATATAATGTATATTTTGTTAGTCAAATTGATGATCTAGGAATGTGTGCATGCCCCATGCACCCGTCTAGAGGGAGCGGTTATCTTTTCCTCTTGCATTTGTTAATTCAGGGATTCCCTTTTAATATAGACATGTTAGGCATCTCTAACGCTGACATGCAAACCGGACAGCGCATCTGTTCACTGATCAATGTGGACCAGTCCACGAACACTGATGCGGTAGGCGGCCATCCAATTGTAGCTGTAAATCTTCACACCAAATAACAACAATCTTCCACCTTCCGCCAAATTAGCATCGTCTTTTCGCCAAATGAATCCACATAGTTGTGTAGCTTCCGCCAAATGCTTCCATGCAAGCATCTATAGCTTCCGCCAAATGCATCCATTGATCTGTCTTGCTCCATCCAACAATCCTTCTGCCAATTTGATGTTTGTGCTTAGGAACCTTCCGCCAAATACTTGAATTCCCTCAGGCTAATCATGTTTGTCTAGCTATGCTGATCATTGCCTACCTAGCTACATGCCTTCTGCCAAAACAAGCTAGCTAGCAGCCTTCCGCCAAACAACTATACTGATCCATTACATAATCACATTTTCCTTCTAACAAATAGCAGTGGTTTTACGCCATTCAACGAGGACCAGAGTAAGTGGTGATTTTTCATTGGCCAGGCAGATGTCCGGACTCCCGCAAATCCCCTGGCTTAGTTCCAGTTTGCGGAAAAACGGACATTCGGACCGGTCGAAGGACCAATACGTGACCCCTTTGGATGGCAAACTACGTCCAAACAGCAGATGGATACAGGTGATAGGTCTGCTTTGGAGATGTCCTTGGACCCTGTTTTTTTGCCGGACACGGCAACATGGCTACTCCATTGAATAACTACATTGTGTTGGTATTCATCGTTATAAATAACACTAAGCCTTGTTCATCACAAATCTGTATCGACAGCATGTGTTGTGTTCTCCTTTAGAGAAGTGAACTCTGAAAAGCCTACCCATTCCGAACAATGAAAATTCTGAGGCTGAAAGTACAAACTTGGTATGACAAATTGATAGGCTTGAATAAAAAATGGGTGCATTTGGACGAGGACGGAAACATAGGCAGATTTAGTGCTGGGTGACGATGGGGCAGATTGGTGTCGCAATGACTAAAATAGTTTAAGTGGAAGGGCTCGTGGAAGAAGAGATGGAATGGCAACGATGCAACCTTGTCATGTGATTGTTATATGTATATTTGAAGTCCATAGGAAAAGATGTCTTAGTGAGGTGGATTGATGGAGACACATGTTAGGTGGAGATGGCAGCAGACCTCGAAGACAAACATAGCATTATTTATAATCAGTTTGTGAATGAACATTTGGTGGAAAAAATGTTTACATATCCATATGCCCCATTTCTTATTAGTTGTACTAAGTTGAGGTTTATTATATCTCATTATTTGTTGATTGTGTTCCACAATGCAGGGCGTATGTAGTAGAGGGAGACAACAAACACCGACATAAAAGCGACATGAAATGCCAATGAGCAATAGATTGAGGGTGTGATTGATGTATGGATAAAGAAGACGATGGACAACAAGTTCAATGGAGAAGAGAGGCTAGAGTGATGCACGGTGTTTGTTGGAATGGAGAGAGGAAGATACTTACGTTTGTGTTCTTGTGATTGAACATTGCGTGCAATGTGCTTGTTCGGATGCAGTAAAATGACCATTGTTTACAAACTCATTTATTGACCCGTGACAACGCATGAACAGTCTACTAGTTATTAGTAAAAGGTATATATAGATGTCATGTGCCGACTAACATGATACGAGTTGATCATAGCCGATCTTTCGTGTTTGCTCTTTATTAACTTACTAGCAAAAAGGCCCGTGCGTTGCAACGGGTGTAAATAAATAAATTTATGCTTATAACCATAAAAAATAATTTACCACTCAAACATTTTCAATTAACAAAACAATTTTCTTTTGATTTGAGCAATCACTAAGCTGCCTTATAGTCAGAGATTGACTCGCTAATCTGCCCCTTGTAAGCAATAAAGATAGCAGTTGCGTGCAATTGCAAGGTCAGAAAAGCTTAATTTCAGATGAGCAGACATGAGTGATGATAATCTAAAAAATAGCCTTTTTATAGTACGTGACGGTATATGGGTGACGAAACTTAAAATCCAGTAACAAGTGCTGGCCAAAGGTTCCAGAACGTTTATAAAATGATTGAAACGTCCACTTTGAGGCGCTGTCGTCTGCAGCATGCAGCATAGGAATAAAGTCAGAAGCAAAAACAAAGCAAGTACTCAGACATGAAGGAAAGGAAGGGTAAAAGTAATACAAACAGAATACAATAGAGAACTGCCAATATCAATGACAAATACTGAAGTGAAAGAAGCACCCGCTAGATTGACTGCAACCAGATTAACCAAGTTGATAAATAGACTTTCATCCTGGAGACTGACCATATACAGTATTTATTAGAACAAAAACGTTAAATAAGCTACCAGGCTTGTTCTAGAAGGCTAGAAGTTTCCACATTAATTGGTAAAAAGAGAGGCAGATCTACGTACATGCTTATCATGGTGCTGCAGATTCCCTCATGTACTCACACGCATGAAAAACTCTGCATTGGGTACTTGAACATGTTTGTACCCTACGTCCAAACTAAAGCGACCTGTAATCTCCCTTCGCCGCACCTGCTCTTGAAGCTCTGAACCTCACGATCTGTGCACCGCTGCGCGTCCACTTGCTGCCGTCGCAGCCATACAATCTGCCGTTGTGCCATGGTGGTGGTACTATCATGCTACCCATGGCGTCGATGGTGTGCGGGATCCATCAGGTAACCGCCGCCGTAAGCCTAAGCCATGCCACCGTAGCCACAGTACATGAAAAGGTTGGCCGACCACTGCATCCCAGAAAGTAAAGGATCGTTACATCCCGATGCAAATCTAGCGTTGTAACTGTATTGAGATCTGCATGTCTAGCGCGCACCTCCGCCATGTCCTTCGTCTCCCTGCCCCTTTCCTGGCTCGTGCGCCGCTGGAGCCGGCGTTGACTATTCCGTCGTTGTGCTCCTCCAAGGCAGCGTCCTTCTTGGAAAAGACGTACATTGCTGATGCCGCTCTCCTGCACCGCGGCCGGACTCTGAGCTGTGCCCATATTACTTTATACGAAGCTCCTTTGGTTCTCTGTTCCGATCGGAGTGCTGCTGGTTCTGGCGGCGAGGATGATGGAGAATTGAAGATGGTGGTGCGCAACATCGGGTTTGGATCAGTCCGTCCGCGCTCGTCTTAGCCCCACACGCGCAATTGGGGCTGGCGAACATGTGAGCCCTGATGCATTGTTGAGATGTTATCGTCATTCCTCTCGGCCACCGACGGCACAGGGGCAAGCGTTGGAGTAGACGGTGACGATCTCGTAGCGGCGGCGGTAGTAGCAGCACCCGCGGAGGCCTAATGCAACGAGCGGCGGACGTGCTTGCCACGGTGCTAGGTGTTGATTGAAGGATAGGCTCCCATACGCTTTGCACGAGGGCCGGCGGTTTCGGCGCATGCCTCCTGGTCCACTGCTCCTCTGCCTCCGGGGGATCCCACACTATTTATGAGGGGTAGGGAAGGCACCGAGGAAGGTGGAGTTTGACTCCAACTCAGCCCTGCCTCTCGTGAGACAGACTCTGCCTTCCACGGACAAAATTATTACGGACAAGCGTGTCTAGCCAGAACTGCGTTTTGATTTGCAAAAACACGTAAGACAGACTAATTAGGAAAACGCAGGCCCAACCGAGCTGCGAAAGACAATTAAAATGCAAGCCCAGCCGATACGAACCTATTTTACCGCATAGGTGGGCCGTTCTGTTGTCTTGACTCGAACAAACTTGCCTGCCTCGGACGAACGAAACTTGGCTCAATGAATTTAGTACCACCTCGTGTATTTTTTTTTACGTCGCATAGGATGCGGGACGAAACCAAGAATATCACCTTGCTTTAATTAAAAAAAAATAATAAAAAAATTAATTATTATAATTATTATTATTATTTATTATTTATATATATATATTATAGATATGGGAAATTTGGCTTGTATCTTCCTACCTTGTTCTGATCAATAATCCCTTCATATCTCACGTAAGCTATGGTCTAGTCGAGTATAAATTATGTGCATGTGATCTTCACGGCTAGCTCTTTTGCCCTGAAGACGTGCGACAACATTAGTAGAAAATCGGCCTTTCGTTCTAGCCCGATCGGAGCATTATTCCCGGTCGCGTTACGAACCGGGACTAATGTCAGCATTAGTCCCGGTTCGAGCGGCTAGGACGCCGGACGGGGCTCGGCTGGCATCGGTCCCAGTTCGAATGGGACCTTTAGTACCGGTTGTAGACCTAAAGGGGTTGCGGCAGGACCGGGACCCTTTAGTCCCGGTTTGTGTTTCCAACCGGGACTAAAGGTCTCTCTTCAGTCCCGGTTTTAGACACCAACTGGGACTACAAGTTTGCCTATATATACCATCGACCCTGCCCGCCCTCTCCTCTGTTTTTGCCTCATAGAAGGTGGGAGGTGTGTGCTACTTTGTGTTCCCTTCCTATGCACAAGAGGTGCTCGATGAAATGCCTGAGAGCATGATGCCATTGATATGAGGTGTCCGAGCCACACTTAAGCTTTCTCCTCTGTTCTTCCTCCAAGCTCTCGTCCCCGTCCTCTCCGCCGTCGATCGCACGTGCCGATCTCGTCGCCGGCACCACCATGGTGAGCCTCTTGTTCTTATCTCTTTTTAAAAAAAAATCTTACTTGTATGATTTAGATATAGTTAGTTGTATAATTTTCTTACTTGTATTATTGTTTGTTATTATATAGTGCCATGGTTTTGATATCCGCCCCCGTCGGCTCTCGTCCGGTATATGATTCGAATGTGGTATATTATATTTTATAATTATTTGTTTCATTTAGTTTTTATGAAAATTATGCCGACCAACTTGACATAAATATTTTTACGTCGGAGGTATGTGATGGTGTCCTGGACTAGGGGGTACTCACCACGTCATCTCCCGACCAGTGGGTCGTGCCGAGGACCCCAGGGCGGTTCACTAATGGGCCAGTTCGGACAGCCCATGATGCATACGAGGAAGATTTCACAAGACTTGGTGATCAAGACAAGGACTCCTCTCTACCGACGTAGCCGACTAGGACTCTTGTTATCCTAGGCCTCTGGTGTGTTATATAAGCCGAGGCTAGGCTAGTCATTAGGGACAAGTCAACTCATCTAGGGTTTAGCTCATCTGATCTCGAGGTAGATCAACTCTGTAATTATCATGACGGGGTTATCACCCCCGGGTATGCCAAGGAGAGGGAGTTCAAGCCCCTTTTCTGAAAAACTATATGACCGACTGGTCCACGACCGGCTGGCTCCCTGGCTGGCTGGCCCGCTGCCGGCTGGTCCGTGGCCGGCGGGGAGGGGCCGGCTGACCCCCTGGCTGGCTGGTCCGTGGCCGGCAGGGAGGGGCCGGCTGACCCCACTGGCCGGCTGGTCCATGGCCGGACGGGAGGGGCTGGCTGACCCCCAGGCCGGCTGGCCTGCGGCCGGCTGGACGAGAGCCAGCCGTCCTGCCCCCGGCCAGGCGTGCCCAGCCGCTACGCGACTAGCCTGCTCGCTAACCCCTGGGCGGTCAGGTATCCGTCCCCTCCCACTACGGCCAAGTACGCTGACAGGACGCGACCCCCGCGACGGACTCCGATGTAGCTACAGCGGCCGCTGACGCGCGGATGCGCATGGCTACAGCCCGGGCGGTCGTACCGCTGACCGAGACCGATCGAGACCCGGCGTGGCCACAGTGCCGCTGCGCCGCCGTCCACTCCATCACCTGCCTCGGCGTGGCTACAGCGCTGCCGGCCGTACCGCTGACCTCGGCCGGCTGGCGCTAGACGACGCCGGACAGGGCGGCCCGTGCCGCGGCAGGTGAGCGCGGGCCAATAGAGGAGCCGGCTGGCGGGCCCCAGTTGGCGATGGGACCGCGCAGCCGGCGGGCCGTACGGGCGATAAGACGGCCCAGCCGGTGGGCCCCCTAGCTGGCTGGAGAGGCCGCCAGCCGGGTCCCCCCTCCCGGTACCTTAGGAATATTGTAAGCCGGGGGGTTGGCCTATAAAACCCCCCGAGGCCCCCATGCATCGGGCAAGGGACACGCGAAGACATACCCCCCGTCTCACACTCACACTCCCACGTAGTAAGGGAAGGGGAGCCGGCCGCTCCTTCTTCCTCCCCTAGACGAACAGCTCAAGGAGCGCCATTGTAACACCACCCTCCATATAACTAGACCAGCAGGACTAGGGGTATTACCTCCCCCGGAGGGCCCTGAACCTGGGTACATCGCGTGTCCCTCACCGTTTGTGCCTAATCCCGCTCCCGGAGCCCGTCGGCGTCCTTCGGCCCCAACCACTCTCGATAAGCCACCCCATGGCATCTGCCGTGAGAAAACGACAACAGTTGGCGCCAAACGCGGCGCCGGCCGGAGTCACGCCCCGGGCGGGACCCTTCACCGCCTCCCTCGGCCGCCCTGCGTCTGGGCGGAACTGCATGCTCGTGGGGCTTGCTCCGGCAGGACCTGCGGGCGACGCGGCCGGCTTCTCCGATGAGTACCTCGGGCGCGACCTCGCGCTCGACGTCGCCGCGCTCACCGGGCGCTTCGGCAAGCTGAGCCTTGCCGGCGAGACGGTGGCTGACGAGTACCCAAGCCGAGTGCTCAACTGCACCGATCCACCCTCGTCCGTCGGCGCGCTCACCACGGGCGAGGCCGACGGCTCCTGCGCCTGCGTAGGAGTGATGGTCACCGCTTCCTCCACCACTTCGGGCCGTGTGCGGGCTGAGGCCGACGCAGCCGCCGCCACTTCGGGCCGTGTGCGGGCTGAGGCCGACGCAGCCTCCGACCCGCTTGCCGCTACCTTCCGGGGTCTGAGCACCCCCATCGCTACGACGGCGAACCCGGCCACCGCCACAGCTGAGCTGGAGGCGGCCCGCCGTCTGCTATTCGAAGACGCCAGCGCCCTCGCGACCGAGCGGCGCCGGATGGAAGCTGCGCAGCGGGAGTACATCTCCGTGTATGGTCTCACCCCGGCTGGCCCCGAGCTCAGCCGGCGTGGGGCTGTGCGCAACCGTGGCCGCGTGGTCGCGGAAATTCTCGGCGGCCGCCTTCCCATCTACGACACCCCCGCGGCCAACCTGCGAGCCGCCAAGGTAGCCTACGAGGATCTTGCTACCTTGGTGGGCGAGGAGCGCGCCGCGCGCGAGCGGCACATCAAGGACCTCATCGACAACGCCAACGCGCAACAAGTCGGTCTCACCCCCGGTGGGGCCGTCTCCGAGGTTCCCTGTCCCGAGGGCGAGGGCGCTGGGGCCGCTGATCGTCACCCGGGTCAGCACTCCAGCTCCCGTCACCCCTCCGGCCGGCGGGCCGAGGGAAGCAACGTTCGGCGCTCCCAGCTGCGCGGGAACGAACAGCCGGCCATGAACAGCCGGCGCAGCAACAACCCGGCTGGCAGCCACCGCCGCGATGAGGCGCCGGCTGGTGGTAGCCGGCGTAGCCGCGGGCACACTCCGCTTCCACGACAGGACCCGGCACGGTCCGTCCCGCCGGTTGTCCGCGCCGAACTCGCGGCCCGGCTCGGGCCGCGGGTCTCCCACAGCGAGAACGACGCGCGGCTCCGCCTCGACCGGCTGGCGCAGTCGGCTCTCCTCGAGGAGGAGGGCTCGATTGGCCCGGCGTGCTTCGGCCCCCGGATCCGCAACGAGCCATTCCCGCCCGGTTTCACACTTCCCCGCGACACCCCGAAGTACAACGGGGCTGCCAAGCCGGAGGACTGGCTGATCGACTACACCACTGCAGTCGACATCGCCAGGGGGAACAAGCACGTAGCCGTCCGCTACGCCCCCCTTATGCTGATCGGCTCAGCTCGCACCTGGCTGAACAGCCTGGCGGCCGGCAGCATTAACACCTGGACGGACTTCGAGGAGGCGTTCGTCCGCAACTTCACCGGCACCTACAAGCGGCCCGGCCGGCCCCGCGAGCTGGCCATGTGCGTCCAGGGGCCGGAGGAGCCCCTCCGCGACTACCTCACGCGCTGGACCGAGCTCCGCAACTCCTGCGAAGGGGTGCACGAGGTGCAGGCCATCCGATACTTCATTGAGGGTTGCCGAGACGGCACCCACCTCAAGCACAAGCTCCTGTGCTCCGAGCCGGCTACCCTGGCGGACCTGATGACCACGGCGGATAAATACGCCACGGCCGACTCGGCTATGCGGATGAAGGTTGCCACGCCAGCCAAGCCGGCTCCGCCGCCCGCCACACCGCGGACGGCCACCGACAACCGGCAGCAGCAGAACAACAAGCGCAAGACCGACCAGCCCGACTGCCGCTACGGGAGCCGGCAGGTTGCCACCATCGAGGAAGAGCAACCGGCTGGCCAGGTTTCCAGTCAGCGTCAGCGCACCGGCAAGGCTACGTGGCAGCCCAAGCTCACGTTCGAGCAGATGCTCGACCTCCCCTGTAAACACCATTCCGGCGCCAAGCCGTCCACGCACACGCTCCGGCAGTGCAGCTTCTCGCAGCGGCTGGCCCGGGGGGAGGGCCTGTCGACTCCTCCCGCGCCGCCTCCCCGCGCTCCGGCGCCGCCTCCGGCTCCCGCTCCGGCTCAGGCCCCGGCTCCGGCCCAGAACGACGGCCGGCTGCTCGACCAATTCCCCAACCAAGACGGTTCCTATGTCGTCTTCACCAGTGAGGAGACGGACAAGAACGCTCAGCGCCGGCTCCACCGCGAGGTGAACGCCACCATGCCCGCGACTCCCCAGTTCATGCACTGGTCCGAGAAGCCGGTCACCTGGAGCCGGGCTGACCACCCGGCCGTGATGCCAAGCCCTGGCAGCTACGCCCTCGTCCTCGATCCCACCATCGCCTCCGAGAGACGCACATGCCGTTTCTCGTGGGTGTTGATCGATGGGGGCAGCAGCATCAACATTCTCTACCTCGATACAATGCTCAAGCTGGGGCTCAAGGTGGAGGACCTGCAAGCGAGCCGGACCGTCTTCCACGACATCGTGCGAGGAAAGTCCTGCACCCCCGTCGGCAAGATCAAGCTCGACATCCTCTTCGGCGGCCACAGCCACTTCCGCCGCGAGCCAGTATGGTTCGAGGTGGTGGACCTCGACAGTCCCTACCACGCGCTGCTGGGCCGGCCAGCTCTCGCTAAGTTCATGGCGATCCCCCAGTATGCCTATCTCAAGCTCATGATGCCGGGTCCCAAGGGCATCATCACCATCGCCGACGACTACAAGATGTCGATCGCGTGCGCGCGAGACGGCAGCCGGCTGGCCGAAGCCCTGGAGATAGCCGAGGAGAAGCGGCAGCTCGACCGGCTCGTGGCCCACACCTCTGGCCAGCCGGCCGTGCCGGTTCCTCCATCCCACTCGGTCGACGAAGCCTCGTTCCAGCCGTCCAAGGACACCAGGCAAGTGCCACTCGACCCGGCCAACCCCAGCCAGTGCGTCACCATCGGCTCCCGCCTCGACAGCAAATAGGAAAGCGAGCTCGTCGACTTCCTCCATGAGAATCGGGACATCTTTGCATGGTCTCCCAAGGACATGCCGGGTGTTCCGAGGAAGTTCGCCGAGCACAAGCTTCACGTTTGGCCAGATGTGAAGCCGGTCAAGCAGCCCCAACGCCGTTTCTCCGAGGAGAAGCGGCGCACTATAGGGGAAGAGATCGCCCGGCTGCTCGCAGCCGGCTTCATCATGGAGGTGTTCCACCCGGACTGGCTGGCCAACCCAGTCCTGGTGCTGAAGAAAAACAAAACTTGGCGCATGTGTATCGACTACACGAGCCTAAACAAGGCGTGTCCCAAGAACCCGTTCGCCTTACCACGGATCGATCAAGTCATCGACTCCACGGCCGGCTGCGACCTGCTGTCCTTCCTAGACGCCTACTCCGGCTACCACCAGATCAAGCTGGACCCGGCCGACCGGCTGAAGACCTCCTTCATCACCCCTTTCGGGGCCTACTGCTACATCACCATGTCCTTCGGCCTGAAGAACGAGGGCGCCACCTTCCAGCGCTGCATGCAGAAGTGTCTCCTGCCTCAGATAGGCAGGAACATCCACGTCTACGTTGACGACATCGTCGTCAAGACCAAGAAGCACTTCAGCCTCCTCGACGATCTCCGGGAGACATTCGCCAACCTGCGCGAATACAAGATCAAGCTCAACCCGGAGAATTGTGTCTTCGGCGTCCCAGCCGGCCAACTCCTGGGTTTCTTCGTGTCCGCCCGTGGCATCGAAGCTAACCCCGAGAAGATCAGGGCGATCGAGCGCATGCCCAAGCCAACCCGGATCCGCGACGTCCAGAAGTTCACCGGATGCCTCGCCTCCCTCAGCCGGTTCGTCAGCCGGCTGGGCAAGAAGGCCTTGCCCCTCTACGGGCTCCTGCGGAAGACGCCTCTGGTCGAGCCGGGCCGCGACTCCTCGAAGAAGCCGGCCCTGTTCGACTGGCCCGACGAGGCGGACGAGGCATTCCGTGGCCTCAAGCGGGCCCTCACCAGCGCGCCCATCTTGGCCGCGCCGGCTGAGAAGGAGCCTTTGCTCGCCTACATCGCGGCGACCACGCGCGTCATCAGCGTCGTCTTGGTGGTGGAGCGGCCGGAGGAGGGCAAAGCGTTGCCGATCCAGCGCCCCATCTACTACCTCAGCGAGGTCCTCTCCGCCTCCAAGCAGAACTACCCCCATTATCAGAAGATGTGCTACGGCATATACTTCGCCGCCCAGAAGATCAGGCAGTACTTCCAGGAGCATGTCATCACCGTGGTGAGCACAGCGCCGCTGGGCGAAATCATGAGCGGCCGGGAGGCCACCGGTCGGATTGCCAAGTGGGCCATCGCCCTCGCCGACTACGAGATACGGTATGAGCCGCGCACCGCCATCAAGTCACAAGCAATGGCCGACTTCCTCGTCGACTGGGACGAAACCCAGTTCATGCCGCCTCCGCCCGACTCCACGCACTGGCGCATGCACTTCGACGGCTCGAAGATGCGAACCGGCCTGGGAGCCGGCATCGTCTTGTCGTCCCCGAGGGGAGATCAGCTCAAGTACGCACTCCAGATCCACTTCACCGCCTCCAACAACGTGGCCGAGTATGAGGCCCTCGTCCACGGCCTCCGGCTCGCCAAGGAAATCGGCATCCAGCGCATCATATGCTTCAGCGACTCCGACCTCGTGGTGCAGCAAGTCTCTGGCGAATGGGACGCCAGGGACGCCAACATGGCCAGCTATCGCTTCCTCGTCCAACAGCTCACCGGCTCCTTCGAGGGTTGTGACTTCCACCACGTCCCCCGTGCGGACAACAAGGCGGCCGATACGCTGGCAAAGATCGGCTCCACCCGGCAGGCCATCCCAGCCGGCGTCTCCCTTGAGCGACTGCTCAAGCCTTCAATCAAGCCCTCCCCCGCACCTCGTGGTGCAGCAAGTCTCTGGCGAATGAGACGACAGGGACGCCAACATGGATAGCTATCGCTTCCTCGTCCAACAGCTCACCGGCTCCTTCGAGGGTTGTGAGTTCCACCACGTCCCCCGTGCGGACAACGAGGCGGCCGATACGCTGGCAAAGATCGGCTCCACCTCGTGGTGCAGCAAGTCTCTGGCGAATGGGACGCCAGGGACGCCAACATGGCCAGCTATCGCTTCCTCGTCCAACAGCTCACTGGCTCCTTCGAGGGTTGTGAGTTCCACCACGTCCCCCGTGCGGACAACGAGGCGGCCGATACGCTGGCAAAGGTCGGCTCCACCCGGGAGGCCATCCCAGCCGGCGTCTCCCTCGAGCGACTGCTCAAGCCTTCAATCAAGCCCCCCCCGCATCGGAATCCATCTTCGTGCCGGCCCACGCGGCCGGTGCATCGACAGATCCGGCTGTCCAGCCGGATCCATCGGCGTCAGCAGCCACGCCGGCTCCACCAACTCCGGCCGTCCAGCCAGCACCACCAGCTCCTGCTGTCGAGCCGGCCGTGCCTACTGCGGCCGGCTCCGAGTCCATGGCCGTCATGATGACGGTCGACGCCCCTTCCACCACTTCACTCCCAGGGGCTGGCGAGCCAGCCCCGGGGACTGATCTTCCAGACCCGGGGGCTCCTGCGGCTGCCGACGCCCCATTGGAGCCCGAGCCGGCTCCCGTCTCAGCTCCCTCATGGGCCCAGCCATCCTGGCGTTCCTCCTACGCGGCGAGCTCCCCTCTGATGAGGCCACAGCAAGACAAATCCAGCGCCGAGCCCCAGCCTACACCATCATCAACCACGAGCTGGTTCATCGCAGCACCACCGGCGTTTTCCAACGCTGCGTCGAGCCGGAGAAAGGGCAAGAGATCCTCCTCGACATCCACCAGGGTGTGTGCGGGCATCACGCCGCCTCCAGGACCCTGATGTCCAAGGCATTCCGCCACGGTTTTTTCTGGCTGACTGCTTTGGAGGCGGCCAAGCGGCTGGTCGACAAGTGCGAAGGTTGCCAGCGCTTCAGCACATAGAGTCACCTACCGGCTACAGCCCTCCAGACCATCCCCCTGTCGTGGCCTTTTGAGGTCTGGGGGCTGGACATGGTGGGACCTTTCAAAACCGCGCGAGGTGGCATGACACATTTGCTGGTAGCCGTCGACAAATTCACCAAGTGGATCGAGGCCAGGCCAATCAAGAAGCTGGACGGGCCCACGGTCGTCCGGTTCATCGAAGACATCACGGTCCGCTACGGCGTCCCCCACAGCATCATCACCGACAATGGCACAAACTTCCCCAAGGGCGCGCAAGCGCGTTTATGCTCCAAGCAGGGCATCCGGCTCGATTTGGCGTCCGTCGCCCACACACAGTCAAACGGCCAGGTTGAGAGAGCAAACGGCCTGATCCTGGCAGGCATCAAGCCCCGGCTTGTGGCGCCGCTGATCCGGTCAGCCGGCTGCTGGATCGAAGAGCTGCCGGCTGTCCTTTGGAGCCTCAGGACCACGCCCAACCGGTCGACCGGCTACACCCTGTTCTTTCTCGTGTATGGGTCCGAGGCAATTATCCCCACCGACATCGAGTTTGATTCACCTCGGGTTACCCTGTACATGGAGACCGACGCGAGGGAAGCCAGAGAAGACGGCGTCGACCTCCTCGAGGAGGCCCGCGAGCTGGCCCTGAGCCGGACGGCCATCTACCAGCAGAAGGTCCGGCACTACCACAGTAAGCGGATCCGGCCACTCTCCTTCCGCGAAGGAGACTTGGTGCTCAGGCGGATCCAGCGAACTGCCGGCCAGCACAAGATGTCCTCCCCATGGGAGGGCCCGTTCATCGTCAGCAGGGCGCTGCACAACAACGCGTACTATCTAATAGATGCCCAGAAGCCGCAGAAGCGCAAAAGAGATGCCTCCGGCGAGGAGACGGAGCGCCCATGGAACGCAACACTCCTTCGACCGTTCTCTTGTTAAGAAAAAACCCATGTATGTATGTATCTTCCCTTCCGTTGGAACTTAATGAATGCAACGGGGGCCCCAAGCCGGCACTTGGGGCACGCCCATTTTCAATTCCCTCGAAGGCTTGTCTTTTTCTTTTAAAAAAAAAGCAAGGCGCCCGGGTCCGGCTCCCCGGCCCGGGGGCTCGCCGGCTCTTCTCCGAAGCAGACAAGTAGCATGGGCAAGCAACCTTTTCCTACCCTCCCTACCTAGCCACAGACCGGCCCCCGGCTGTCCGGCTGGTGGAACCATGGGGTAGAAAGAAACTTACCACGCGAACACCACCTGATGAGTAGCAGCCGGACAGGTCCAACCGGACCATGTTACCCCTAGACCCCAGCCTCTGCCGGATCGCCCCAGCCCTAGCCGGACGACTCTCAAGCACGCTCATTTTTCCCCAAGGTCGATGCCCCGTCCCTGTCCCAGACCGGCTCCCGGCTGGCTGACAGGCGGGGCGGAAGTCGGAAGGAACTCGCGTGGGAAATACGAGTCGAAAGGTAAGAGGCAGGGGAGGAGCCGGCACGCAAACATGTTAAAATTCAAGCAGGTTATAAACAAAAGGCCGCTGGCCCAGGGTTCCTTACAATACACCCCCAGTGGGTGGAAATGCGTCTTCTCAAATAAACGAGTTTTTTAGCAAGGGAAAAAGGTACGAAGTACACATGACCGCTCAAACAACCGGTGCGTCACCGGCCGGCTCGACAGTTCGCCCAGGGGAGGCCGCAGCCTTCGGGTCCGCCTCCGTGGCCTCCGAGTCGCTGCCGGCGCTGGAGTTGGTGCTCTCGTCGGCGACCTCATCGTCCTCAGGGCCCTGAGGGTTGCCAAAGGAGTCCTCGACGACCGGCTCGCCGTCTTCACCTAGCGCCGGCAGGAGCTCGTCCGGGTCGACGTACGACGCCAGCTCGTTGGCCCGGCGGACCAGGGCTCCTTCGCGGGCGGCTCGCTCTGCCTCAGGGACCTGCGCATCGTGACCAGCCGATCTAGGTTGACGCCGGGGTACCACGAGGTAACGAACCGGAGGGCCATCTGCGCCCCGGACCGGGCCGCCGACACCTTCCAAACTTCGAGCCGGGCCACCGCATTCTCCAGCCACAGCGCCACGCGGCCCTCCGGGGCTCCAGCCGGTCCCACTCGGAGGCCAGTTCGTCCCTCTTCTGCCGGACCGGGACCAGCTCCTCTGCGTAAAAGCCAAACATGAGCTACTCAAATTCGGAAGACCCGGACCGACTACCGAGCAGCCGGCCCGGCTCTCGGGGGCTACACCCAGTGGGTGCGCTCGCGCGCCCCCACTAGAATAAACATACCTTGCGCCTTCTTCAGCTCCTCCTGGACCCGGTAGTAGCCGAGCTTGCCGCGGTTGTGGATAAGGACCGCCTCATCAAAGAGCGCTTGCCGCCTGGCGTTCTCAGCCTGCCCCGCGCCAGAAAGCAAGAAGTTAGACAAGGAAAAAGGTTTAGATCCGGCCCGGCTGCCACGCGGCCGCGCAGCCGGCCCAAATCTCGGGGGCTACACCCAGTGGGTGCGCTCGCGCGCCCCCACTGAAAATTCCGCGAAGGACAAAAGAGTCTCACCTCCACCGCCGCGTCCATGCGCCGAAAGTTTCTTTCGGCGGCCTCCGCGAACCTGGCCAGCCCCTCACGGCAGTGCGCCATGATGCGTCCTGGCTCCCCAGGCGCAAGCACTGGGGCGCCGGATGGCGGGGCCGGAACGGCCGGGACAAGAACCGGCGACTCCCAGTCCCGTATCACGTCCAGCATGGTCCGCCTCGATCGGCTTGACCCGCCGCTCGACCCGGCGTCCACCACGGCAGCAGCCGGCAGAGGGTTGGCGGTGACCACCAAGGCTCGGGAGCCGGCCTCGGGCTCCTCCACGACCGGCACCGCCGGCTCCACCGGAGGGCCCTGAACCTGGGTACATCGCGTGTCCCTCACCGTTTGTGCCTAATCCAGCTCCCAGAGCCCGTCGGCGTCCTTCGGCCCCAACCACTCTCGATAAGTCACCCCATGGCATCTGCCGTGATAAAACGACGACAGTTGGCGCCCATCGTGGGGCCAAACGCGGCGCCGGCCGGAGTCACGCCCCGGGCGGGACCCTTCACCGCCTCCCTCGGCCGCCCTGCGTCTGAGCGGAACTGCATGCTCATGGGGCTTGCTCCGGCAGGCCCTGCGGGCGACGCGGCCGGCTTCTCCGATGAGTACCTCGGGCGCGACCTCGCGCTCGACGTCGCTGCGCTTCGGCAAGCTGAGCCTCGCCGGCGAGCCGGCGGCTGACGAGTACCCAAGCCGAGTGCTCGACTGCACCGATCCACCCTCGTCCGTTGGCGCGCTCACCACGGGCGAGGCCGACGGCTCCTGCGCCTGCGTAGTAGTGATGGTCACCGCTTCCTCCACCACTTCGGGCCGTGTGCGGGCTGAGGCCGACGCAGCCGCCGCCCGCTCCGGTTCCTCCGACCCACTTGCCGCTACCCTCCGGGATCTGAGCACCCCCATCGCTACGACGGCGAACCCGGCCACCGCCACAGCTGATCTGGAGGCGGCCCGCCGTCTGCTATTCGAAGACGCCAGCGCCCTCGCGACCGAGCGGCGCCGGATGGAAGCTGCGCAGCGGGAGTACATCTCCGTGTATGGTCTCACCCCGGCTGGCCCCGAGCTCAGCCGGCGTGGGGCTGTGCGCAACCGCGGCCGCGTGGTCGCGGAAATTCTCGGCGGCCGCCTTCCCATCTACGACACCCCCGCGGCCAACCTGCGAGCCCCCAAGGTAGCCTACGAGGATCTTGCTACCTTGGTGGGCGAGGAGCGCGCCGCGCGCGAGCGGCACATCAAGGACCTCATCGACACCGCCAACGCGCAACAAGTCGGTCTCACCCCCGGTGGGGCCGTCTCCGAGGTTCCCCGTCCCGAGGGCAAGGGCGCGGGGGCCGCTGATCGTCACCCGGGTCAGCACTCCAGCTCCCCTCACCCCTCCGGCCGTCGGGCCGAGGGAAGCAACGTTCGGCGCTCCCAGCTGCGCGGGAACGAGCAGCCAGCCGTGAACAGCCGGCGCAGGAACAACCCGGCTGGCAGCCACCGCCGCGACGAGGCGCCGGCTGGTGGTAGCCGGCGTAGCTGCGGGCACACTCCGCTTCCACGACAGGACCCGGCACGGTCCGTCCCGCCAGTCGTCCGCGCCGAACTCGCGGCCCGGCTCGGGCTGCGGGTTCCCCATAGCGAGAACGACGCGCGGCTCCGCCTCGACCGGCTGGCGCAATCGGCTCTCCTCGAGGAGGAGGGCTCGATTGGCCCGGCGTGCTTCGGCCCCCGGATCCGCAACGAGCCATTCCCGCCCGGCTTCACACTTCCCCGCGACACCCCGAAGTACAACGGGGCTGCCAAGCCGGAGGACTGGCTGATCGACTACACCACTGCAGTCGGCATCGCCAGGGGGAACAAGCGCGTAGCCGTCCGCTACGCCCCCCTTATGCTGATCGGCTCAGCTCGCACCAGGCTGAACAGCCTGGCGGCCGGCAGCATTAACACCTGGACGGACTTCGAGGAGGCGTTCGTCCGCAACTTCACCGGCACCTACTAGCGGCCCGGCCGGCCCCGCGAGCTGGCCATGTGCGTCCAGGGGCCGGAGGAGCCCCTCCGCGACTACCTCACACGCTGGACCGAGCTCTGCAACTCCTGCGAAGGGGTGCACGAGGTGCAGGCCATCCAATACTTCATCGAGGGTTGCCGAGACGGCACCCACCTCAAGCACAAGCTCCTGTGCTCCGAGCCGGCTACCCTGGCGGACCTGATGGCCAAGGCGGATAAATACGCCACGGCCAACTCGACTATGCGGATGAAGGTTGCCACGCCAGCCAAGCCGGCTCCGCCGCCCGCCGCGCCGCGGACGGCCGCCGACAACCAGCAGCAGCAGAACAACAAGCGCATGGCCGACCAGCCCGACTGTCGCTACGAGAGCCGGCAGGTTGCCACCATCGAGGAAGAGCAGCCGGCTGGCCAGGTTTCCAGTCAGCGTCAGCGCACCGGCAAGGCTACGTGGCAGCCCAAGCTCACATTCGAGCAGATGCTCGACCTCCCCTGCAAACACCATTCCGACGCCAAGCCGTCCACGCACACGCTCCGGCAGTGCAGCTTCTCGCAGCGGCTGGCCCGGGGGGAGGGCCTGTCGACTCCTCCCGCGCCGCCTCCCCGCGCTCCGGCGCCGCCTCCGGCTCCCACTCCGGCTCAGGCCCCGGCTCCGGCCCAGAACGACGGCCGGCTGCTCGACCAATTCCCCAACCAAGACGGTTCCTACGTCGTCTTCACTAGTGAGGAGACGGACAAGAACGCTCAGCGCCGGCTCCACCGCGAGGTGAACGCCACCATGCCCGCGACTCCCCAGTTCATGCACTGGTCCGAGAAGCCGGTCACCTGGAGCCGGGCTGACCACCCGGCCATGATGCCAAGCCCTGGCAGCTACGCCCTCGTCCTCGATCCCACCATCGCCTCCGAGAGACGCACATGCCGTTTCTCGTGGGTGTTGATCGATGGGGGCAGCAGCGTCAACATTCTCTACCTCGATACAATGCTCAAGCTGGGGCTCAAGGTGGAGGACCTGCAAGCAAGCCGGACCGTCTTCCACGGCATCGTGCCAGGAAAGTCCTGCACCCCCATCGGCAAGATCAAGCTCGACATCCTCTTCGGCGGCCACAGCCACTTCCGCCGCGAGCCGGTATGGTTCGAGGTGGTGGACCTCGACAGTCCCTACCACGCGCTGCTGGGCCGGCCGGCTCTCGCTAAGTTCATGGCGATCCCCCACTACGCCTATCTCAAGCTCAAGATGCCGGGTCCCAAGGGCATCATCACCATCGCCGGCGACTACAAGATGTCGATCGCGTGCGCGCGAGACGGCAGCCGGCTGGCCGAAGCCCTGGAGATAGCCGAGGAGAAGCGGCAGCTCGACCGGCTCGTGGCCCACACCTCTGGCCCACCGGGCGTGCCGGTTCCTCCATCCCAATCGGTCGACGGAGCCTCGTTCCAGCCATCCAAGGACACCAGGCAAGTGCCACTCGACCCGGCCAACCCCAGCCAGTGCGTCACCATCGGCTCCCGCCTCGACAGCAAATAGGAAAGCGAGCTCGTCGACTTCCTCCGTGAGAATCGGGACATCTTTGCATGGTCTCCCAAGGACATGCCGGGTGTTTCGAGGAAGTTCGCCGAGCACAAGCTTCACGTTTGGCCAGATGTGAAGCCGGTCAAGCAGCCCCAACGCCGTTTCTCCGAGGAGAAGCGGCGCACTATAGGGGAAGAGATCGCCCGGCTGTTCGCAGCCGGCTTCATCATGGAGGTGTTCCACCCGGATTGGGTGGCCAACCCAGTCCTGGTGCTGAAGAAAAACAAAACTTGGCGCATGTGTATCGACTACACGAGCCTAAACAAGGCGTGTCCCAAGAACCCGTTCGCCTTACCGCGGATCGATCAAGTCATCGACTCCACGGCCGGCTGCGACCTGCTGTCCTTCCTGGACGCCTACTCCAGCTACCACCAGATCAAGCTAGACCCCACCGACCGGCTGAAGACCTCCTTCATCACCCCTTTCGGGGCCTACTGCTACATCACCATGTCCTTCGGCCTGAAGAACGCGGGCGCCACCTTCCAGCGCTGCATGCAGAAGTGTCTCCTGCCTCAGATAGGCAGGAACGTCCACGTCTACGCTGACGACATCGTTGTCAAGACCAAGAAGCACTTCAGCCTCCTCGACTATCTTCGGGAGACATTCGCCAACCTGCGCGAATAGAAGATCAAGCTCAACCCGGAGAATTGTGTCTTTGGCGTCCCAGCCGACCAACTCCTCGGTTTCTTCGTGTCCGCCCGTGGCATCGAAGCTAACCCCGAGAAGATCAGGGCGATCGAGCGCATGCCCAAGCCAACCCGGATCCGCGACGTCCAGAAGTTTACCGGCTGCCTCGCCTCCCGCAGCCGGTTCGTCAGCCGGCTGGGCGAGAAGGCCTTGCACCTCTACGGGCTCCTGCGGAAGACGGCTCTGGTCGAGCCGGGCCGCGACTCCTCGAAGAAGCCGGCCCTGTTCGACTGGCCCGACGAGGCGGACGAGGCATTCCGTGGCCTCAAGCGGGCCCTCACCAGCACGCCCATCCTGGCCGCGCCGGCTGAGAAGGAGCCTTTGCTCGCCTACATCGCGGCGACCACGCGCGTCATCAGCGTCGTCTTGGTGGTGGAGCGGCCGGAGGAGGGCAAAGCGCTGCCGATCCAGCGCCCCGTCTACTACCTCAGCGAGGTCCTCTCCGCCTCCAAGCAGAACTACCCCCATTATCAGAAGATCGCTACGGCATATACTTCGCCGCCCAGAAGATCAAGAAGTACTTCCAGGAGCATGTCATCACCGTGGTGAGCACAGCGCCGCTGGGCGAAAGCATGAGCGGCCGGGAGGCCACCGGTCGGATTGCCAAGTGGGCCATCGCCCTCGCCGACTATGAGATACGGTACGAGCCGCGCACCGCCATCATGTAACAAGCAATGGCCGACTTCCTCGTCGACTGGGACGAAGCCCAGTTCGTGCCGCCTCTGCCCGACTACACGGACTGGCGCATGCACTTCGACGGCTCGAAGATGCGAACCGGCCTGGGAGCCGGCATCGTCTTGTCGTCCCCGAGGGGAGATCAGCTCAAGTACGCACTCCAGATCCACTTCACTACCTCCAACAACGTGGCCGAGTACGAGTCCCTCGTTCACGGCCTCCGGCTCGCCAAGGAAATCGACATCCAGCGCATCATATGCTTCAGCTACTCCGACCTCGTGGTGCAGCAAGTCTCTGGCGAATGGGACGCCAGGGACGCCAACATGGCCAGCTATCGCTTCCTCGTCCAACAGCTCACCCGCTCCTTTGAGGGTTGTGAGTTCCACCACGTCCCCCGTGTGGACAACGAGGCGGCCGATGCGCTGGCAAATATCGGCTCCACCCGGCAGGCCATCCCAGCCGGCGTCTCCCTCGAGCGACTGCTCAAGCCTTCAATCAAGCCCTCCCCCGCATCGGAATCCATCTTCGTGCCGGCCAACGCGGCCGGTCCATCGACAGATCCGGCTGTCTAGCCGGATCCATCGGCGTCAGCAGCCACGCCGGTTCCACCAACTCCGGCCGTCCAGCCGGCACCACCAGCTCCCGCTGTAGAGCCGGCCGTGCCTACTGCGGCCGGCTCCGAGTCCATGGCCGTCATGATGACGGTCGATGCCCCTTCCACCACTTCACTCCCAGGGGCTGGCGAGCCAGCCCCGGGGGCTGGAGAGCCGGCCCCGGGGACTGATCTTCCAGACCCGGGCGCTCCTGCCGCTGCCGACGCCCCACTGGAGCCCGAGCCGGCTCCTGTCTCAGCTCCCTCATGGGCCCAGCCCATCCTGGCGTTCCTCCTACGCGGCGAGCTCCCCTCTGATGAGGCCACAGCAAGACAAATCCAGCGTCGAGCCCCAGCCTACACCATCATGAACCACGAGTTGGTTCATCGCAGCACCACCGGCGTTTTGCAACGCTGCGTCGAGCCGGAGAAAGGGCAAGAGATCCTCCTCGACATCCACCAGGGTGAGTACGGGCATCACGCCGCCTCCAGGACCCTGGTGGCCAAGGCATTCCGCCACGGTTTTTTCTGGCCGACTGCTTTGGAGGCGGCCAAGCGGCTGGTCGACAAGTGCAAAGGTTGCCAGCGCTTCAGCACACAGAGTCACCTACCGGCTACAACCCTCCAGACCATCCCCCTCTCGTGGCCTTTTGCCGTCTGGGGGCTGGACATGGTGGGACCTTTCAAAACCGCGCGAGGCGGCATGACACAATTGCTGGTAGCCGTCGACAAATTCACCAAGTGGATCGAGGCCAGGCCAATCAAGAAGCTGGACGGGCCCTCGGTCGTCCGGTTCATCGAAGACATCACAGTCCGCTACGGCGTCCCCCACAGCATCATCACCGACAATGGCACAAACTTCCCCAAGGGCGCGCAAGCACGTTTCTGCTCCAAGCAGGGCATCTAGCTCGATTTGGCGTCCGTCGCCCACCCACAGTCAAACGGCCAGGTTGAGAGGGCAAACGGCCTGATCCTGGCCGACATCAAGCCTCGGCTCGTGGCGCCGCTGATCCGGTCAGCCGGCTGCTGGATCGAAGAGCTGCCGGCTGTCCTTTGGAGCCTTAGGACCACGCCCAACCGGTCGACCGGCTACACCCCGTTCTTTCTCGTGTATGGGTCCGAGGCAATTATCCCCACCGACATCGAGTTTGATTCGCCTCGGGTTACCCTGTACATGGAGACGGACGCGAGGGAAGCCAGAGAAGATGGCGTCGACCTCCTCGAGGAGGCCCGCGAGCTGGCCCTGAGCCGGACGGCCATCTACCAGCAGAAGCTCCGGCACTACCACAGTAAGCGGATCCGGCCACTCTCCTTCCGCGAAGGAGACTTGGTGCTCAGGCGGATCCAGCGAACTGCCGGCCAGCACAAGATGTCCTCCCCATGGGAGGGCCCGTTCATCGTCAGCAGGGCGCTGCACAACAACGCATACTATCTAATAGATGCCCAGAAGCCGCAGAAGCGCAAAAGAGATGCCTCAGGCGAGGAGACGGAGCGACCATGGAACGCAACACTGACCGTTCTGTTGTTAAGAAAAAAACACATGTATGTATGTATCTTCCCTTCCGTTGGAACTTAATGAATGCAACGGGGGCCCCAAGCCGGCACTTGGGGCACGCCCATTTTCAATTCCCTCGAAGGCTTGTCTTTTTCTTTAAAAAAAAAGCAAGGCGCCCGGGTCCGGCTCCCCCGCCCGGGGGCTCGCCGGCTCTTCTCCGAAGCAGACAAGTAGCGTGGGCAAGCAACCTTTTCCTACCCTCCCTACCCAGCCACAGACCGGCCTCCGACTGTCTGGCTGGTGGAACCATGGGGTAGAAAGAAACTTACCACGCGAACACCACCTGATGAGTAGCAGCCGGACAGGTCCAACCGGACCATGTTACCCCTAGACCCCAGCCTCTGCCGGCTCGCCCCAGCCCTAGCCGGACGACTCTCAAGCACGCTCGTTCTTCCCCAAGGTCGATGCCCCGTCCCTGTCCCAGACCGGCTCCCGGCTGGCTGACAGGCGGGGCGGAAGCCAGAAGGAACTCGCGTGGGAAATACGAGTCGAAAGGTAAGAGGCAGGGGAGGAGCCGGCACGCAAACATGTTAAAATTCAAGCAGGTTATAAACAAAAGGCCGCTGGCCCAGGGTTCCTTACAATACACCCCCAGTGGGTGGAAATGCGTCTTCTCAAATAAACGAGTTTTTTAGCAAGGGAAAAAGGTACGAAGTACACATGACCGCTCAAACAACCGGTGCGTCACCGGCCGGCTCGACAGTTCGCCCAGGGGAGGCCGCAGCCTTCGGGTCCGCCTCCGTGGCCTCCGAGTCGCTGCCGGCGCTGGAGTTGGTGCTCTCGTCGGCGACCTCATCGTCCTCAGGGCCCTGAGGGTTGCCAAAGGAGTCCTCGACGACCGGCTCGCCGTCTTCACCTAGCGCCGGCAGGAGCTCGTCCGGGTCGACGTACGACGCCAGCTCGTTGGCCCGGCGGACCAGGGCTCCTTCGCGGGCGGCTCGCTCTGCCTCAGGGACCTGCGCATCGTGACCAGCCGATCTAGGTTGACGCCGGGGTACCACGAGGTAACGAACCGGAGGGCCATCTGCGCCCCGGACCGGGCCGCCGACACCTTCCAAACTTCGAGCCGGGCCACCGCATTCTCCAGCCACAGCGCCAGGCGGCCCTCCGGGGCTCCAGCCGTTCCTGCTCGGAGGCCAGTTCGTCCCTCTTCTACCGAACCGGGACCAGCTCCTCTGCGTAAAAGCCAAACATGAGCTACTCAAATTCGGAAGACCCGGACCGACTACCGAGCAGCCGGCCCGGCTCTCGGGGGCTACACCCAGTGGGTGCGCTCGCGCGCCCCCACTAGAATAAACATACCTTGCGCCAGCTCCTCCTGGACCCGGTAGTAGCCGAGCTTGCCGCGGTTGTGGATAAGGACCGCCTTATCAAAGAGCGCTTGCCGCCTGGCGTTCTCAGCCTGCCCCGCGCCAGAAAGCAAGAAGTTAGACAAGGAAAAAGGGTTAGATCCGGCCCGGCTGCCACGCGGCCGCGCAGCCGGCCCAAATCTCGGGGGCTACACCAGTGGGTGCGCTCGCCTCCACCGCCGCCTCCACGCGCCGAAAGTTGCTTTCGGCGGCCTCCGCGAACCTGGCCAGCCCCTCACGGCAGTGCGCCATGATGCGGCCTGGCTCCCCAGGCGCAAGCACCGGGGCGCCGGCTGGCGGGGCCGGAACGGCCGGGACAAGAACCGGCGACTCCCAGTCCCGTATCACGTCCAGCATGGTCCGCCTCGATCGGCTCGACCCGCCGCTCGACCCGGCTTCCACCACGGCAGCAGCCGGCGGAGGGTTGGCGGTGACCACCAAGGCTCGGGAGCCGGCCTCGGGCTCCTCCACGATCGGCACCGCCGGCTCCACCACCTGCCGGACCGGTCCGACAGCCGGCTGGGCCGGCTCACTCCTCCCGCCAGCCGGCACCTCCGGTGTCGCCTCTGGCACAGCCGGGGCGACAGGCGCGCCCGCTACGGCCGGCTCAACGGCGGAAGAGGCCACCACCGCCTCCCCGTGCTGGGCCGTCTCCGGAGCCGATTCGGGGACCACTCCGGCCGGCCGGGTCACTTCCGTCGCGGGCGGGGCCGCAGCCGTCTCCACAACCGGCTCTGGCGGCTCACTCCACGGAGGCCTCGACCTCCGCGCCGATTCCACCGTAGAGTCCGTCGCGCGTTCCGGGTCAGTGGACCGCCTCCGCCTCCCGCCGCTCGAGGCCCCCGAATGCGAGGGCGCGCCCTTCGACCCTGCCTTCGCGGCACGCATCTCCGCGAGCCGCCTCTTCTCTTCCCGCGCCGTGGCCGCGTGCTCCTGCGCCCGCAGGGTGGAGTCATCCACGGGGCCGGCGGCCGACTCCGTGTCGTGGAGCTCGATGGCGTCTCTGGGGCAGACAAGAAATAGGGCCTCAGGCGCTTGCCGGCTCAGAAACCCGAAAAATCAATAAGAGGTAGGAAAAGGTGCTCACCCAGCAATGATGGGAAGGACCCGCCTGGGCCGGGCCGGCGGCTTCGCTGCAGCCGCCCGCGCTCTCTTGCGAGCCGGCGACTGTGTCGACGGCTGCCCGGCGGCCGGCCTCTTCTCCCGGCGGGAGGCCTCACCCGTCCGGCCTCGGGCCGGCTCCTCCTCGCTCCGTCCGCGGCGCTCCCACCGAGCTGTGGGGGGAGGCGCGTCCAGGATCCGGACATCATCATCATCATCATCGTCGTCAGTCCAATCTTTGATGGAAGGTCCGGCGGGGAACTCACCAGCCGCTCGGGACCCGCCGGCTCCCGGGTCCCCCATTGTCCCTTCCGCTTCGACCTCTCGCGAGGAATCGGCCCCCTCTTCGACGCCGCCCCCCAGCTCGAAGTCCTCCGGGTCGGACTCCGCACGCTCCGCCTGGAATATCTGGGGGTGCGGGCCGTCCGGCGTGTTCTGTCGCACGGAGTGCTGCGGTCAGCATGGCGTGTGAGCAAGGAAGGGCTGGCTGGAGAGACAAAGGTGGAAGAGAATTACCGCAGTGGGGCGTACCAGGGGCGCCGGGTCATGCCGGATGTACGGCAGCTTGCCGAACCTCAATGTCCCCGGCTTCAGCTTGAAATTGGTGATGGCGTTCACCCGTTTCGCCACCTGGGCTGTCGACGGGTCAAAGGTAGACAGCCGGCAGGGGCCCGCCGGCCCGACATGTCGCAGATCCGGTGCGGCCTCTGCTGCAGAGGCAGCACCAGGCGGTCGATGAAGGCAGCCACAAAATCAGGCGCTATCAGCCCCTCTCCGGCCCTCATGGCCTTGAGCCGGGCCAGCTCCGCGAGGACGTCCGCAAACGGCCCGTCGCCCGTCCAGTTGATCCCGGAGGACGGGGCGTTGGCGAAGGCCGGCAGCCGGATGTAGTCCCGCGCCGGGTCGACGTTCTTCACGTAGAAGAACGTCCGGTTCCATCTCTTGACGGATTCGATGAGGGTCAGGCGGGGGAACAGTGGGCCGCGGACGCATATCACCGTGCCCCCGCAGGCGTAATGCCCGTCGTCGTTCCTCAGGGCCTTGAGGTAGAAGAGTTTCCTCCACAACTCCATGAAGGGGAGGAGCCCTAGGTAGCCCTCGCAGAGCGTCACGAAGCTCGAGAGCTGGAGGATGGAGCTGGGCCCGAGGTGGTGCGGCTGAAGGTCGAACGTGTCCATGAAGAGGCGGCAGAATTCGCTCACCGGCAATCCGAAGCCGCGTGAGAAATGCCACGCAAACACCATGAACTCCCCCTCCTGGGGTTCGGGTGCCACCTTGCCGCCCGGCGGACGGGCGGCGACGCGGTCCTCTGACGGCAGCATCTGGGCGCGGCGGAGGTGCGCAATGTCCTCCTCGGTGATGATGGATCCGCCCCAGCTGCCGGAGGGTCCGTCGGCCATCTCTGCAGCAATCGAGCTCGAGGAAGAAGATGGGTGGAGCAGCGGTGCAAGCTGAAGCAACGAGCAGCACGAGAGAAGGAAGACGAAGGGGAGAGGGGTGCGCGAGCTGCCTCCGCCCCTCCCGCTCCCCTTATGAACGCAGGACGGCGCCCGGGGGACGTGGGGATAAACTGCGCCCACTCCCTCGGGGAATCCGCGGGACGTGGGCATCGTGTGCCGCGGGTGCTAGGGGCCAGGCGCAGAGGATCCCGGCCTACGGCCCGAGGCCTACCAGGCCAGACGCACGGCCTATCGGGCTAGGCCCGGGGAGACGTCCCGTCGGGCCGCGGGCACGGGACCCATGGCGTCGCCACGCCCCGCGTGGCGCGCCACGGACTGGCGCAAGGCCCTAAGCGGCATGGCGGGACCCGAGGCGTCAGGGGCGGGTGCCGGCGCAGCTGACCAACCGGTCCCACAGGACGGGCGAGCACGGCCGGAAGAAACCGCCGGCTGCCCCTCGTCGAGCGGACGCGGGCCCCCGCCGGCTTCGGGGACTACTGACGGGGTTATCACCCCCGGGTATGCCAAGGAGAGGGAGTTCAAGCCCCTTTTCTGAAAAACTATACGACCGACTGGTCCACGACCGGCTGGCTCCCTGGTTAACTGGCCCGCTGCCGGCTGGTCCGTGGCCGGCGGGGAGCGGCCGGCTGACCCCCTGGCCGGCTGGTCCGTGGCCGGCAGGGAGGGGCCGGCTGACCCCACTGGCCGGCTGGTCCGTGGCCGGCCGGGAGGGGCCGGCTGACCCCCTGGCCGGGTGGCCTCCGGCCGGCTGGACTGGAGCCAGCCGTCCTGCCCCCGGCCAGGCGCGCCGAGCCGCTACGCGACTAGCCTGCCCGTTGACCCCTGGGCGGGCAGGTATCCGTCCCCTCCCACTACGGCCAAGTACACTGACAGGACGCGACCCCCGCGACGGACTCCGATGTAGCTACAGCGGCCGCTGACGCGCGGATGCGCATGGATACAGCCCGGGCGGTCGTACCGCTGACCGAGACCGATCGAGACCTGGCAGAGCCAGACTGCCGCTGCGCCGCCGTCCACTCCATCACCTGCCGGCGTGGCTACAGCGCTGCCGGCCGTACCGCTGACCTCGGCCGGCTGGTGCTAGACGACGCCGGACGGGGCGGCCCGTGCCGCGGCAGGTGAGTGCGGGCCAATAGAGGAGCCGGCTGGCGGGCCCCTGTTGGCGATGGGACCGCGCAGCCGGCGGGCCCTACGGGCGATAAGACGGCACAACCGGTGGGCCCCCTGTCTAGCTGGAGAGGCCGCCAGCCGGGTCCCCCCTCCCGGTACATTAGGAATATTGTAAGCCGGGGGGTTGGCCTATAAAACCCCCCGAGGCCCCCATGCATCGGGCAAGGGACACGCGGAGACATACCCCCCGTCTCACACTCACACTCCCACGTAGTAAGGGAAGGGGAGCCGGCCGCTCCTTCTTCCTCCCCTAGACGAACAGCTCAAGGAGCGCCATTATAACACCACCCTCCATATAACTAGACCAGCAGGACTAGGGGTATTAACTCCCCCGGAGGGCCCTGAACCTGGGTACATCGCGTGTCCCTCACCGTTTGTGCCTAATCCCGCTCCCGGAGCCCGTCGGCGTCCTTCGGCCCCAACCACTCTCGATAAGCCACCCCATGGAATCTGCCGTGAGAAAACGACGACATATCATACACATCAATACAATCAAGCAGGACGTAGGGTTTTACCTCCTCAAGAGGGCCCGAACGTGGGTAAACACTGTCTCCGTCGTCCCCTGTTACCCATCGATCCAAGATCCACAGTTCGGGACCCCCTACCCGAGATCCGCCGGTGTCAAACCGGCCCGACCACGTTTCTCCACAGCTACTGGCCTGCGTCAACATCGACTGCGTCGTCGCTCCATCAAGCCGACGACAACCACCACCTCAGATCATCACCTCGGCGAGCTGACCAAGAGTTCGGCATCATGAAGGACAAATAATCATTAATACAAGATCGTCACCCCACGGGTTGCATGGGTCTGGTGCGCCATTGCTTCATCAAGCCAGCAATAACCGCGTCACAAATTCCGACCTGCGTTGGCATCGCCGCCCCAACGCTTCTTAAAGCCGACATCCACCATGCCGACCTGCTTCGACACCTCGGCTGACATGATACTTCGGCATCACCAGCCGACCTGCTCCGTCACCTCGGCTAGACCGGGGGCTTCGCCATCTCTTCATCAACCTGCTCCGTCACCTCGGCTAGACCGGCCGCGGCGTCACCAACCGACCAGCTTCATCATATTTGCTGGACCAGGGGCTTCCGAACAGTTCTCGACAACTGGCTTTGTCAATGCAATTCGGCAGAGTCTGTTCTCGCCCGCGGCAGCAGGCGCGAGATGCTCAAGTTATGAGAGATCAGCCAACTTCGACCACTATGGACAATTAGGTGATATTTCTCCTATTAAACTTGTTTCTGTTGATTAGTACTATCAAAGATCTTTGTACTTGTAATTTGTACAATTTTGTTCGTAGATTATCTATGCTGAGCCGGTGGACCCTAGTCCGCATTGACGTCCCTGTGTTGTCAGTTCTACTTATGCTGCACGGAGGTGATCGACTTCGGCTATGTCACGATGTCACCTCGGCGTGCGGACATCGTCGTCCCGCCTCCATCAACCAAATCGCATCGTCGACATGGTCGACTGACGTGGGGGCTTCGCCGACATGCTGCCAAACTACTCTGTCTCCTCGGCTGGACCGGGGGTTTCACCTCGGCCCTCCAGAAGTGTTGTGTTGTCACTTCATCAAGGTGAGCTCTTCGTCGGCTACCTCGTGACCAGCTTGGGGGCTGGGACCTTGTCCCGTCGTAGCTCAAACCGCGTCATCCACACCGAGCATATTAACCAGCTAAGTCGTTTCCATGCTCAAATTTCTTAAGTTTGTAAATTTTTGTTCGGTTCAACCGAGCGTTATGTTTTTCTCTTAAAACAAAAACTTTATTTGTTAAAAATGTTGTTTGTTCAAAAAACAACCTTCTTTTCCCATGTTACGTGGGGGCTCTTAAATAAATTTATATGAGCCGTTTTTATAATAAATGTGTTTTCTTCTGGGTCGTCGCAAAGTCTTTCTCTATTACTCCTTTTTCCGACACTAGTGTGTGGTCAAAAGCCGGATAGCCTGGTTTCTATCTAAAGCCGTTTGAGTTTAGTTCCCTAAACAGACCTCGGAGAAACACTCCGCCTTCGGGATATGGAGGTTTAAGCCAAAGACTGACCCGCTTGAAGTCCGGAAATCCGATGTATCATGTTAAAGCACGACCGAAGCACAAACTAAATTTTACACCAATTTCGGATTGGCACAATTTTATTTTATCTAAACATAAAGTATTTTGCATAAGTGTTTTGGTTTTTCCGAGCATAACTCTCGTAGTACAACGCCAGATGCATTTCACGCATCGGCAATATTAAAGGCGGTCTGCGGTTAGCTCCGAACCCACCAAAAACCGAGGTACTACATGTAGTCCTCGGCAAAATGTCCTCGGTATTTCGCATCTGTATGCATTGATTTCGAGTTGTGTCTTTGGTCTATAGCTGGAATTCCCGGCTCCTGTGCTTACCCCTTATGTTTTTGCTTTGTTCGGCTAAGGGGTAAAGGGAGAACCACTGCGATTGTCACTTCTGGTTTAACTGGTTAAGTGCCTCAGTTGGAGAAAGCCGAAAGCTGATTGTTACAACAAGCGTAAATAGGTCAGCGAACCGCAGACGGTCTTCAACCAAATATAGCCGATCGAGGTTATCCAAATAAAATGAAGGGCCTCTCTTTCTTGAAAAGGCCAAGTTGTGGCTGGTTCGACCTCGAATAATCCAAGGAGTCGACGTATACCGGGGGCTATTAAGTTGCCCCCCAACATATGATCGTATGACTAAGTGAAAGTTATGAAGCCTGAATATCTGATTGCCTCGTTTCCACTAACATGACCGCCTCTGGGCACCGAGACGTCGGCTAAGGGTTGTCTTGTTTGTACGGAAACACCCTCTGTAGCATCTACAAAGGGGTAGAAGCCGACGATAGGCCACTTTCAGATTATAAACAGTCGCGACGGAGTCAAAATAAACCATATCGAGGGTTCCTTGTGAAACCTCGGCATAGATACATCAGGATTCCTGGAGAGCCCAACATATCATCAGCATTTGTATTTAATATACGAAAGTTTCCTTCCGTAGTGATCGTTATAATGCCACAGATATGCATCAATTTGACTTAAGATTTTAGCCAAGCTGGGTTGCCTGGCTCCTATTCTTACCCCCTATGTTCCCGATTGTTCGGCTAGAGGGTAAAGGGAGCACCTCTGTGATTGTTACTTTCGGGTCATCCGGGTTAGTACCTCAGACTGGGTGAAGCCGAAAGTTCGCCATCTTAAGAATATAATTGTTTGGCAATTACAGAAGTGAAAATCTCGGTTCATTAAAGACCACTGAGTTCGGCAACATTCCCCGAACTAAATCCTCAATATTTTCTTCCCACATTGATCAGAATTGAGGTTTCACGATCATTGTCAACATGATATCCTGGGAAAAGGAGCTTATAAATGAACTATTATTCCCAGAAGATGTTTCTTACGTTAAATAGTAATACATAACATATCTCTTCGCGAACCTTTGTTTATAAAACCGTGTGGCTGGATTGCCTTGTTTGCCGTAAATCTTTGCCCTTATAAAGGCTTTATAAAGTAGGACAAACACTCCTTGGCTACTAGCCGAGGAGGTTGAAGCCGATGGTCGGTCAACAAAGTCTTGAACAATGTGGATCCTTGCGGTAATGATGTAAAGTACTTGGATACATAGTATCATTACACATAAATTGTATCAAACGGAACAACTTTTGTGTCAAACAAATATCGATCCTTAATTTGACCACCCGTGCCCAAATTAAGGGTCGGGGGCTACTACATTGCCTATTCAATGCAGCAAAATCAAAGTGCAATACGGTTTCCGAGGAGATTCGATCCTCAGGTTGGTCGGCTGCACCCAACCTCAGTCTCGGGAACTACTGCGCACCGCGTTTTGTCCCTAAAGTATGTTGCCGAGCAAGAACTTTATCCTCGGGCCGATTTTGTAAATCGACCTAAGTCTCAGGGGCTACTGGGATCAGCGGTTTATTTTTATCCTTCAGGTGCATCTCGGGTTTTAGACCGACACACACCTTGAGGGCTATTGTTTATACAGCTCGTCAAAGAATAAATTACATCAATCAGAAATAAATTCCACAAAAAACAGCCCGAGACCGATGTGGTGCACCAACTCGGAAGTAGTCCGTCATAAAGCTTGGTCGCAGTTTAGCGTTGGAGCTTGACTGCAAAAAGACACTTCGGAAGCAGTCCGACATAAAGCTCGAATGCAATTCAGCGTTCGAGCTCGGCTGCAAAAAGGCACCTCGGAAGCAATCCGGCATAAAGCCCGGATGTGAATGGTTGGCTCCATAAAAGACTATTCCGGCATTTAAGCTCGGATGGACTCCTTCAAATTTTCAGAGACCAAGGTAATCTATGACACCTTGGATGTCGACCAGTGTTGGAGCTCGGCTGTAAAAGGACACCTCAGATGCAGTTCGGCGTTGGATCTCGGACGCAAGAGGACACCTCAGATACAGTTCGGCATTGGTGCTCGGACGCAATAGGACACCGCCGCATAGGAAACACTTCAAACCCAAGGTGTGGCGTAAAAAAATACAAGGCATTGATAAAGGCCGAGAACTTAAAGGGGCTCCTCGAATGCCCGACGTGTGAACTCTTCGGATTCAGCTCGGCGATCCTCAAATGGGAAGATTTGTTGAACCAGATTTCAAGACCGACAACCAAAGACAAAGAACTATTCGGAAGAACCAAGGAGCGTCCCCAACTTGAAGAACGGTTTAGGGGGCTACTAATGGTGTCCTGGACTAGGGGGTACTCACCACATCCTCTCCCGACCAGTGGGTCGGGTCGAGGAACCCCAGGGCGATTCACTAATGGGCCAGTTCGAACAGCGCATGATGCATACGAGGAAGATTTCACAAGGCTTGGTGATCAAGACAAGGACTCCTCTCCACCGACGTAGCCGACTAGACTCTTGTTATCCTAGGCCTCTGGTGTGTTATATAAGCCGACGCCAGGCTAGTCATTAGGGACAAGTCAACTCATCTAGGGTTTAGCTCATCTGATCTCGAGGTAGATCAACTCTGTAATTATCATACACAACAATACAATCAAGCAGGACGTAGGGTTTTACCTCCTCAAGAGGGCCCAAACCTGGGTAAACACCGTCTCCTTCGTCCCCTGTTACCCATCGATCCAAGATCCACAGTTTGGGACCCCCTACCCGAGATCCGCCGGTTTTGACACCGACAGTATGTGAACTGGAAATTCTAACCGACCGTCTTGTCGAGAGGTTAAATTTAGTTGAAAAATAAAACAATTATTTGAAAGAAAATTTTAAAATAATTGAAGAAGAGAAGATGAAATTGGAGTTGCATGTTGCCGATGTCGTCGATCTACAGAAGATCCAGATGGATGCAATGCGCTTGAAGATTAGAAAGATTAGAAAATATGCCATTGATAAAGAGGCTTGGTATCATTATGCTGTTGGATCAATTGTTACCTTAGTTGCGATTTTGATCGCATTTGTTGTTGCATTTAAATGTTTTACATAGTTGTATGTTAGTTTCAATGTATGGTTTAGATGCTCTAGATAGTTGTATGTTGTTTTATGAGAACTATGTATGAACTTTATGTATTTATTTTTGCAGTAATAACATTTGATCACTACTGTACTTTGGTTTTAATGTGATGAACTTGTATTAATTTGGTCATTTCTCTATAAATGATGTTCTGTAATGGTTTTTCATATACTTAATTATATCTTAATTATATAATGCAAATGAACCGGCAATGGATGTACGGTGACTGATGCACTATCGAGTACATTACGGGCCTGCATAATTTTATCGATGTGGCTGAGGCAAACAATCCGAATGGTTTTATGTGTTGTCCATGTGTTCACTGTGAGAATAGGATGGATTACTCTTCCTCGAAATTCCTTCACACCCACCTGCTTAAGTCCGTTTTCATGCCCAGCTATAATTGTTGGACCACTAGTGCAGCCGCGTGCTATACAAACGGTTTTTAACCCCTTTCCGTGACGTAGTCTGAAACTGTCGCCTTGCATGTGTGGGCGATGGGGGGGCCTATCCCACACGACATACAAAACCCGTTGGCGATGCCTGCACCCAGTAACACACGATGGGCAAAAATATATCGTTTGCGATTCGAAGGGCCATCACAAGAAGACATATTGGGGAAGACGTGTGAGATGAGCTTATCATCCCACACAGGGAATCCCAAGGTTACGTCTCCGTTCGTATTGCAGATCACACACAATTTTCTGCATAACATCGTTTGTGATACGGCTGGTCACCACACTCGATAGTTACAATTTTGTCGTTTGCGTTATTCAAAACATCACTCACGGTGTCTAGATGAAACTGTTTGGCGTTGGGCTGCCCATCACACACACATGCTATAAGAAAACGTTTGTGACTGGGTGTCCTAACGCACACAGTTGTCGAGCAGAATTCGTGTGTGATTCCTCACCGATCCAACATGCCAACTTTGTAGAAACCGTGTTGGTTTGTTGAGGTCATCGCCCAATGGTGTAGTCCTAGAAACCGTCTGGAATGTGAACCCCCATAATAAGCCTGATTGCTCTATTATTTATAATCCATTTAGTAATCAAATTAACATTTCATATCAAGCACCAAATATATTTCTTATTCATAGTACGGCAACCAGGATTTCATAATTGAATTACATCAGGGTACAACATCATATAGGCATATACTACCTAGCTACCCAATTGCACAACAGGACAACATTTCAAATGCAACATCTAAAACCTTTGGAAATTAAGTATCATCATAGACGGTAAATAGACAGATGAGTCTCATCTAGAAAACTGTTAAAGCGGAAGGAAAATGTTGAGCCTTCAATGATGTTGAAGGTCCTCGCAACTTTAGGCCAGTGCCTGTGGATGATTGCCCGCCCATCCTACGTCCTCTTGAGGAAGCCTTCATGATTATACCGTGGGTGCTATATGAATACCTTGCTCGCCTCTTGATCATACAGGTGGTTTGAGACGTAATCATCGATGAACTGCCTTGAGAAGGACTGAAAACAAACATACGCATATATATTTTTTCTAAAATTTGAAATGGCGCAAAGGGAAAAGGACAAGGTGAAAGGGAAGGTACCATCCTATAGTCGACTGATGTCTTCTTCATTCTGCAGACAAACATCTTGTTGTTTTTCGTAGCTAGTTTCTTTATCTTAACAATCTTTCTGAGTTTCTTTATATGACTGATATTCAAGGACACCTCATTTCCCCACATGCAAAAAGGGTCGAACAGTGGATCTAAACCTCTTAAAGCAGGACCTACATGTGCAAGAACAAATTATTAAAAACATTAATATTACAATGGTTTCTGCAAATTCCACAAAAATGTGCTATTAGCCAAACGACCATGGATGTGCAAACCTCGATGGTAAACTTCAGTGTCCCCCATTGTTCCCCCCTGCAACATATTTAAGACAAATATTGATCAGGTTACAAGTGATATTTGGCATACTATCAGTGAAATATGTTAATGGAAAATAAACACATTGCGGATCCAACAGATTAGTTCGAGCCACATGGAAAAGCCAGTTATCTAAACCAAGCGTGCTAAGAACTAGGAAATATAGCAATTCTATATGTTTCACATGTATTTAGTACATCTAAATTCGATTTATACGTCACATGCATAACAATACAAAATTGTACCAACAACAATCGTACATCACATTTCAGAATTGAATTAAATAGTTAAATGATCACCACAACAAATGAACAAAATAGTTAACTAAGCACCGCATTGCCCAATAGAACATACTAGAAGGTCAGGTTGTAGTAGCATTACATTGGACATTTCACTAGAATTTCTAAATGAAAGGCAGTAGCGGCACACACAACAGGTAAACGAAACATGCTTAACCGGCGTAGCTAGGTGAACATAGGTCCTTAGTGATAAAGCTAAGAAAAACAAGCTATTCCTCATCGTCGGAGATATCGATGATGATGGGCTCCTTCAACTTGGAAGAGGACGAGGCCTCCACACCGTGGGTGCACCCCTCGTAGTCATGAGTGTCCTGATCATGCCCCGGCACCAACATGCCGACCCTGGAGTTGAGGTAAGCACGGGCACGCTAAGAAAACACATCGAAGTCTTTGTCGAACGCACCGGCGGTGCCCTCGAGAAAAGACCACGAGCTATCGTTTATAGCAGCCAACCGCGTGGCGGCACCAGCGCGCGAGGCGTCGACGGTGGCCTTGACAGCGAGGTGCTCCTCCAAGATCTGGGGGTCGACACGCATGGAAGCCATAGCTGCCTCATCTGCGCGTGCAGACGCGATTTTCTTCTCCGCAGCCAAATGCTCTTTGAGATCCTCGCTATACTGCGTGCACCATGGCTTTCGGCGGCGATTATTTGGAGGATGGGGCGGTGATTTGGGTGGAAGGTGTCACGCCGGTCGGTCCATGTGGGATGGAGGAGGAGGGGGTGAGGGGGTATTGGGGAGCTGTGGATTACCTGACTAGATGGAGGAGGCCGAGCAGCAGGAAGGAGCGTCGCCGGCGAGGAGGCGGCGCTACAAGCAAGCAGTGAAGGTTTGAAGTAGGAAAGGTAGAGGAAAAGGGGAAAATGTGGCTTTTGATTGGTACAGGGGGGCGAGGGAGGTAGATATTTCCGCGGCAGCCCAAAATTTTCATTTGGTGCAGAATAGTTCTCGATATCAACACATCAAAAACAAAGCATGTGCTATACCCCGTGTGTGATGCACTTGGACGTGAAAATGTTTGTCTGCAAGCTTCCGACGTAAGATTGGGTACTACATTGCACACGGTTCATTCCAAAAAATTGTGTGTGATGAACTTCAATTTCATTTTCAATTGGAAGATGGAATGGGGATATGGCGGCAAATTTTTGGTCCGAATTTCCCTGGTTCAAGTGGTCATCCACGTCATCGCATAATTTAACATCAATTGCTAATTTGGGTACTGCACAAAAGAGCGTACACTGCACCCCGCACTTACTTAATCGAGCAATTAAACAGAGATGGTTGATCTAAACATTACTCTAACAAAAGGCCAGCGCTCTAATCAAAGACTAATGTTCCGCCTGATGCTCGGCGATCTCCGCCGCATCCTCCATGACCAGCTCGCGCTCGACGACCTCCAGGGGAAGGGGCTCCATGGCATCCATCGCCACATACTCTGCAAGCATCTCGCTGTCCGCGTCCGCCATCTCTTTGGAAAAAGCCGCCACGAGTTTGGTGTGGGCGGCCGCGGTCCGGGCATTGACGGCCTCCATCTTGGCAAGGGAGGCTGCCGACAAATGGACGACTGCCCGAGCGCTCTCGGCGATTGCCAACTCTTCGGACGTAGGTTGCCAACCATTATCGGAGAAGGCCATTGTTATTTGTGCGGTGACCGACATGAGCTGGGCGTGGGCGGAATCGGCATAGGTGTGGACAGCCGCCATCAGGGCTACGGCGGCCGCCGAGGAACGGACAATAGTTGTGCTGTTGTCGCCATTTGCTATCCCGGTTGCGGATGTTGCTGCCGCCATCTCAGATTCAGTAGTTGCCTTTTCAGCGGCCGCTGCTGCCCTGTCGGAGAGTACGGCCGCGCTCAAGGATGCTGTGAGCGCGTTCATGGATGATTCAGCCGCGCTCGAACCGGAGTGGGTCGCCGAAGTTGCCCTCACGACGCGGATCCACGTCTCCATCTTTCACCGGCGACGATTGAACAGTACAGTGGTCTTGGGGAACTAGTGTGACAGTGTGGTTGACGCGCCAGCGGTGGACTGAAGCTTCCGGCCTAAGCCATATATGAGGATTGGCCCAAGATATTTTTATACCACATCACACACGTTTCATGATCAAGAACTTTTTGCGATGTTTTTGATTTTCATATTGCTTTGAAACGAAAAATGAAGTTACATTGGCAATTGAAGGTGTTTGGATGGCAATAACATTTATCTGCAGTGAACATGCAACTATAGGACTGTTTGTTAAATATGGAATTATTCAGGTTTGTTTAGGCCCTTTTAAACATTTAAAGAGTTGTTTAGACATTTCATGTGCATAGTTCAAATTTGAACTGCAGTTAAGCACATACTAGAGTGCACCTAATGGGTTGAAAATCATCTATTTGTCACTAGATACATGTTTTGGTCCCATGCCAGAAATGGAAATTAAACGAATTCCAAACCTCTCTGTATTTTGGCTCGGCCGTAGACTTTGAGAAGAGGTGTTTTCAAATTCCAGTAAAGCCAAATATCATGAGAAATCATAAAACTTGGCATGGTGTCATGTCATGGCGCATGTGTGTTGTGCTAAAAACAATGTCTAGTTCGGGACAAGTTTTGGCACAAACCTCTTACAAACCAAAGATTCTCACAAGAAGTCATGTGGTTCCGGTATGGAAAGTTCACATTTTATGTGCGAAACAACATCCGATGTCTCTTCTCGCCTTGAATTTATTTCTAGAGTCTCCATAGAGTAACATGAATGTGTCGTGCGAAACAAGAAATCTTATTGAGTTTTCTAGGCATTCAATATGCATAATTCAAATTTGATCTACAATCACACGGTCTAGCTCATGAAAATATGTCGAAAAACCATATACGTTTCCCTGGCTGCATGTTTAGGTCCCACACAAGAAATGGGAATGAATTTCAAACATATCATCGTCTTGGCTCGACCGCAAACATCGGGAAACTTAGTTTTTACATTGATGTAAATGCAAACCTCGACAGAAATTTATGAAATTTGGGGGTGCCATCAATTGCCCTGTTGTGTTTGTTATGGTAAAAAAATTGCCCAATTTTGGACAAGTTTTGGCACAAAGCCTCTTACAAATTAAACCGAAGGTTATTACGAAAAAAGTCGTGTGTGCCGATAGGGAAAGTTCACATTTTATGTGCGAAACAACATCCGTCTTCTTTTCTTGCCTTGAATTTATTTCTCGAGTCACCATAAAGCAACACATGACAGTCATGATAAACTGTGTATTTTTTCCAGGGTTCGTGAGACCTATTTAACACATTAATTGAGTTTTCTAGCCGTTTAATGTGCATATAATTCAAATTTGAACTACAATCACAAGGTCCAACACATGAAAAATAGGTTGACAAAATATATGCCTATCCCTGGATGCATGTTTAGGTCCCACACAAGAAATGGGAATGGATTTCTAACATCTCATTGACTGTTGGCTTGGCCGCAAACATTCAGATACTTGGTTTTCAAATTCCCGTAAATCCAAAACTCGTCAGAAATTCATGAAACTTGGCATGGTGTGGTGACAAGCTTAAGGGCACACATATGCCGTGGTAAAAAAATTGTTCAAATTGGACATGTTCTTGCACAATACCCTTACAAATCTGAGCTCCTCACAAGAAGCTTTGTGGTTTCGATAGGGAACATTATATATGCATGTCACATATGCGGGCGAAAAGACATCTGATGCCTCTTCTCTCCTTGATTTTCTTTATAGAAAAAACATAGACATGTTGGTGCGAAGTGCAAAAATATGAATAAATTAAGGGATCATCTGGCTTTTAAATACATTAATTAAGTTTTTGATGCATTATTTAATGTGCATAATCCAAATTTGATCTACAATCACAAGGTCTGGGGTGGAAAAATGGGTTGAAAAATCATATATATGTGTCCTTGGATGCATATGTTAGGTCATATGCAAGAAATGAGAACTTGGTTAGGACACATCTAAGCATGTGTTAGGACACATCTAAGCATGTTGGCTCAACCACAAACATCGAGAACTTGGTTTCCAAATTCTCATAAATCCAAAACTCCGTCAAAAATTCAGGAAACTTGGAATGGTGTCATGACAAGGCACACATATGCCGTGGTAAAAAACTACCAACTTGGACATGTTTTGTCACAAGCCTCTTACAAACCGAAGGTTCTCTCACAATAAGCTATGTCCAGTGGTTCCGTAATGTCACATATGCATGCCACATCTGCGGGTCAAACAACATTCGATGCCTCTTCTCTCCTTCATTTTTTTCTAGAAACAACATAAAGCAATAGGTGTGTACTGCAAAAATATGAAGTTATTAAGGGTTCGTATGGCTTTTTTATACATTAATTGAGTTTTATGTGCATTTAATGTACATAATTCAAATATGAACTACAGTCACAAGGTCTATGTTGGGCAGGGCCTCATCATATAAGCATAAATATGTTGTGGTATTTTTAGTGTCCACTTTGAGAGAAAGAGCAAGCATTATTAATAGCCAACAAAGGCATTTTGGAACAAAAATCTGTCACGCTACCATCGCGAACGGGCGTATTATTTATAATTCGTGGACGTTCTACAGACCATTTACGTGCGGGCCACGTGTCGCTCTCTGGCAAGGAGGTAGAGTGCGGACAGGTGTTTGAGTAGACGGGTGGCATGCGAGCAGTGTCCTGCGCACACTCATCGGGGTGACGTGTCCTTTGCCAGTCGTCAAAGATGTTTCAGACTGAATACCCGAATGCAAACCGAGGGCAATTTTTCCTTCCCTACTAAGCCAAGCAAAAATCTGGCGCGAAGGAATTTTTTTCATTGCGTCATCGCAAACGGTTGTGAATGATGACCCCTGTGCCCTTCCCGATGCTACACCTTGTACTGGTGCTAACTGGTGAGGTTGCCATGCATGAAAAAAAATCTAATACGGGAAGGTAATTAAGGAGAGATATGAGTTTGGCGACCACATGAAGAAACAATGCCAAGCGCGTGAACCTTGGCAAAACACTTAAATGAAGGAAACTCACCAATGCATGCAAGAGTTTAGTTGCTAAATCATTAAATGAAGGGTCCTCAGCAACAATGCTTTGTGGACTTGAGTTGCTAAGACATTTCATACACTAAGCACCCCAAGTAAGCACCGATCGATGCATTGGCAGCAAGAGTCAGGTAAGATTCGAATCTGTCATATTGGGCAATTTTCATTTGTCAAATTGGAAACACTGAGATTTGTCCAATTTTGCAGGAACAAAATCACTATTACGGTGTAATTTTGCAACTGAAATTCAATAAACATAGATTTCATTCATAGATCAAGCATTGGTCTTTGTACAAAATAGTTCAACTCGACAGCCGAATCGAACAAACTTTTCCTCATTTGTTGCCAACCACGTACTGAAATAGCTAGTTCAACTATATATACTAGCTAATTTAAAGTACGTGGGACAGTTCAATCATATCTATAGTTAGATGAACTGAACAAAATAGCCCCTAAATACTAATCTGGAGAGGCTTCGTGCTACTGCCAGCAGCGTTCTCCTCTGCCGAGCGCGTTCAGTAAGAGGCAGAGGAGGAGAAGCCTACCGACGAGTTGGAGGAGTTGAATTCGTCGGCTGCCGCCGCTGCCCTCCGCCGCTCCCGACGTGCCTCCTCAAAGCAGCGGGACTAGGCATAGATCTCCTCATTCCACGCCATAGCTACGGCGTGTGCTGCGGCCACGGCGGCGGTGAGCCTATTTGCGTCCTCGACCTGGCACTCCTCCTCCTAATGTAGGAAGTTGATGTAGAGCGCTAAGCCATTAACGCAAAAGCCAAGCGGTTGTGCTTCGGCGGCGGCCTCCTCCCGCCTTCGGGCCGCAGTGGCGGAGCGGGTGATGGCCCCAGCGGCAGACCGTGGGGTGGCTGCCAAGGCGGACGCTGGTGTGGTGGCGGCCAAGGAGGCAGCTGGTGGGGTGGCTAAAACGGCGGCCGACTATGGTGTGGGGCCACGGCGGTCGCCGGCTGCAGGTGCCTTCGGGCAAATGTGGAGGAGCATGTGGTGGGTGCCGTGCGCACAGCCAACAAGGACGCCACAGGCACTACATGCTTCCGGGTACTGCGCCGCCGATGTGGTGCAGCCTCCCAGCTGGAGCTGCCCTCTGGCGGAGTGGCGGAGCGACGACGACGGACAGCTGCCATTGGCGATTAGGGGACAAGCAAACTTGGGAAGCTACGGGCAGGGAGGGGATTAATGCGATGTTGATACGTCTCCAACGTATCTATAATTTTTTATTGTTCCATGCTATTATATTATCTGTTTTGGATGTTTTATATGCATTAATATGCTATTTTATATTATTTTGGGACTAACCTATTAACCTAGAGCCTAGTGCCAGTTTCTGTTTTTTCCTTGTTTTTGAGTATTGCAGATAAGGAATATTAAATGGAGTCCAAACGGAATAAAATCTTCGCGGTGATTTTTCTTGGACCAGAAGAAACCTACCAGACTTGGAGAGGGGGTCAGAAGACCTGCCGGGAGGCGACAAGCCGGCAGGGCGCGCCCCTGGGGGGGGGGTGTGCCCCCTGGCTTGTGGCCCCCCAACATGCCTCCTAACCCTATTCTTCAGCCTATAAATTCCCAAATATTCCCCCAATACGAAAGAGAGCCACGATAATACTTTTCCGCCGCCGGAAGCCTCTGTTCCCGTGAGATCCCATCTTGGAGCCTTTTCCGGTAATCTGCCGGAGGGGGATTCTATCACGGAGGGCATCTACATCAACTCCATTGCCCCTCCGATGATGCGTGAGTAGTTCACCTCAGACCTTCGGGTCCATAGCTAGTAGCTAGATGGCTTCTTCTCTCTCTATGTTCTTCAATACCATGTTCTTCATGATCTTCATGGAGATCTATCCGATGTAATACTCTTTTGCGGTGTGTTTGTCGAGATCCGATGAATTGTGGGTTTATGATCAGATTATTTATGAATATTATTTGAATCTTCTCTGAATTCTTATGTGCTTGATTTCATATCTTTGCAAGTCTCCTCGAGTTATTGGTTTGGTTTGGCCAACTAGATTGGTAATTCTTGCAATGGGCGAAGTGCTTAGTTTTGGGTTCAATCTTGTGGTGTCCTCACCCAGTGACAAAGTAGGGGTAGCGAGGCACGTATTTGTATTGTTGCCATCAAGGATAAAAAGATGGGGTTTTCATCATATTGCTTGAGTTTATCCCTCTACATCATGTCATCTTACCTAATGCGTTACTCTGTTTTTCATGAACTTAATACTCTAGATGCAGGCAGGAGTCGGTCGATGTGTGGAGTAATAGTAGTAGACGCAGAATCGTTTCGGTCTACTTGACACGGACGTGATGCCTATATGCATAATCATTGCCTTCGATATCGTCATAACTATGCGCTTTTCTATCAATTGCTTGACAGTAATTTGTTCACCCACCGTATTATTTTCCTTCAAGAGAGAAGCCTCTAGTGAAACCTATGGCCCCCGGGTCTATTTTCCATATTATATTTTCAGATCTATATACCAAAAATAACAAAAATACTTTGCTGCAATCTTTTTACTTTTGTTTTACTTTTCGTTTTAGTAATCTTTTATATCTATCTCTATCAGATCTCATCCTTGCAAGTAACCGTGAAGGGATTGACAACCCCTTTATAGCGTTGGGTGCAAGTGTTTGATTGTTTGTGTAGGTGCAAAGATTGGGGACTTGCTTGTATCTCCTACTGGATTGATACCTTGGTTCTCAATAACTGAGGGAAATACTTATCTACTTTGCTGCATCACCCTTTCCTCTTCAAGGGAAAACCAACACAAGCTCAAGAAGTAGCAGATGTGGAGGCGCCGGCTGTGAGGGTTTATAAATAAGGAGGCCAAGGCGAGCCGGGCGGGAAGCTTGCGCGCGTTCCTGCGTGGTTGCGCGGGAACGGGAAGCCCAAAAGAAACGATGCGCGCTCCCGAAGCAGTGGGTGATTGGGGGATTTCAGCGAGCCGGGCTGGAAGCTTGCGCGGGAACCTGCGCCCTCCCGAAGCACGCAATGGAATCCTCGGGCGGCAACGCGGTGACCAGACGGGACGGAGGTGGGAGAAATGACAAGTACACAAACGGTTAATAAAAAAACCGTTTGCGTTTTACTACAATGCAAGCAGTCGTTTTGTACGCACCGTCGTGAATTAATCTACACATGAGGCGGTTGATGCGGCCGCGGCGCGCTTTGCAGGCGTCCACGTGCGAACGCTCACGTACGTTCGAGGCGTCATATGCATGCGGACGCAGTTGTGCCGCTACCAGCGCGACCATGCAGTTAAGTGCTGCAAAAACTGCCATCCGGACGTGCTGAAATTCCAGGCCGTCCGGCGCAATTTATTCCCGCGGCCATTTACCTTCGTCTCTTCCACCTTCCGATCGTGCCACACAACAAAAGAAGCACGCCCACGATCTCTTCATCACTTCAACCTTCACCGGATCCAATGGCGGCTGCCGGCGCCGACCGGTAGTTTGCCAAAATTGTCAAAGTGGACACCCACATCAGGAAGACGGACCTCTCGGTGGTGTACACCAATGACCCGGTCGTGGTGGTGAACTCCATCAACAAGTTGGAGCTACTTCTTGCTGGGGATGACAAGTATAAAGTGGTCGGCTTCAACCTTGAGTACACCGGCGGTCGTGCCGGGCATGATCAGAAGGTTGCCGTCGCCCAGTTGTGTGTGCGCCATCACGTGCTCGTCTACCACTACTACCTGGCCACAAGTCCTTGCGAGCATTTCGCCAGGTTTGTCAACAGCCCCGACTACAGGTTCGCAACGGTGGACACCACGAACGATCTAAAGGTGCTCAAGACTATGGGTTTGTCCTGCCAGAAGCTTGTCTTCATCCAAGGTCAGTACACGGTCTAGGGCGGCAAGAAGAAGAAGCAGAAGGACTCCCTGGTTGTCCTCGCTGCGGCCAACATCGACCCCTACTACAAAGACATGAAGGCTGAGTGCCACAAGGACAAGTCTGCCTGGCACAAGGCCTGAGTGAACGAACTGGATGAAGAACACATCAAGTACGCGGCAAAGGACGCGTACACAAGCTACGAGATGTACAGGAGGATCATTGACATCAGGAAGTGCCTCCTTCCTGCAGACAGCGCGGGATAACCACAAGCAGAGTAGTGTCGGCATACGTCGTCAAAAGAACAGTATGATTTGCTAATCGTCTACTTCTTATAAATTTATATTGAGGAATGTACATGTGTTGTGTAGTCACTTATGTAATTGGATGTTCAAGTTGGTTATGCAACATTAATGTAGGTGTTCTATAGACAGAGCATATTGATGTGCAAACAGAGCAAATCACATATCATACAATTATTAGCAGCAACCGTCTGCCCACAAAACATACAGGTTGTCTGGATGAATCGTTTGGGTTATTTTTGGTCTTCCCACACAATTCTGATGAATGAACTATTTGCCAGGTACCCACAACACACACGGTTGTCAGGATGAATCGTTTGGGTTATTATTGGTCTTCCCAAACAATTCTGATGAATGAACTGTTTGTCGAGTATCACACACGCCTTCGTAGGCTAACTCGATTGTGTTCTGCTTGATCAGCGCAAACAGTTTGCCCGAGTGAACTGTATGCCGCACTACGCACATGTATGTAGTTTGTTAACCGTTTCTGTTATGTTCCATAATCACAAACAGTTCATAAGAACAAACTGTCTGCTCACTAGTAGAAAACAGGCCATTAGTCCGGGTTGGGAAGGGCCTTTAATCCCGGTTCCCCAACCGGGACTAAAGTATAGAGACTAAAGGGTCCAAGCCTTTAGTCCCGGTTGGCTACGAACCGGGACTAAACCCTGGCCACGTGGTCGGCAGCGCGCGCCACGGCATGGGGACCTTTGGTCCCGGTTGGTAACACCAACCGGGACTAAAGGTTTAGGGGTTTAGGGGTTTAGGGGTTTAGGTGTTTAGGGGTTTAATTAGTGTTTATTGTTTATTTTTCCTTTTCATTTTGTGTTTTCCATTTAATTCTTTTTCATTTCAAACATATTTTACGCTACTACGTACTATACACGTTATGCATATATAATAGAATTTCTCGTAGAACCGATCATATATCATAAACTTTCTCGTACAAGCAATCATATATCATAGGATTTCTCGTACGACCACATGCATACACACATATATATATATACAATTTGGTATATACAATTTATCGTACAATTTGCAGATCATTTGCGGATCGGGTAATGGTATTCTCCGTCGGGAGATATGACCTGCTGAAGCAAAAATCCCGCAATTTCCTCTTGAATTGCTCGTATGCGGTCCGTTGGTAGGAGCTTATCCCGCATATCGTGCATCTTTAAAGAAGGAGATCAATATGAACATGTTAGTTGTGCGTATATGTGTTAGATCATGACAAAAAAATATGAATGGTGTTTACGTACCCAAAGATCTCTTGCACTCTGGCTGCTTTCGGTCATAAAGCGAATGTTCTCGCAAACGTAATATGCACATATTTCAGTCCCCTGTGCCTGCCTCATGCACTTTATGAGAATGGAATGCAATCAGATAATAATGAAGCATGACAATGGTATTGAAACTAGAATTAAAGAGATGTGCGGACGTAGCTAGTACTACTTAATTACCCTGGGCTTTCGCCATTTCAGCTCCTCTTTCCATTCACCACTAACATCTTTGGTGAACTTTATCCAAACCCTTCCCGGCAAACAAAATGAATAAAGGAGTTATTAATTACTTGATATCAGGAAATGAACTAATAAAGAAGCCAACATAGTGCGTCAATGATTGAAATTACCTTTCGAGCAACGAATGCAAGCTTTTGTAATCTTCAGGGTCTTTACTTAGCGAGTCCAGTACTTCAACAGTTCCATCGTCAACTCTAATGATTAGAAGGATCCAGTGGTAGTTGCGCACACGATTTAGGGTGCCTTCTCAACACTTCTTCATTGACGGTATTTGGGTCAATGAACCCAATGCCATAGACTCCAGCTCTTTTCAATTCAAAAATCTTCATTCTGCATAATACCACACAAAAGAATATAGTGAGTATAATAACAGGCAATGATAGAGCTGAGCTAGAGGCTTAAATTACAGAAAGAAATCACTTACAGACAATAGCAACTGACAATAGATTTGTCGAGTGCTTTTTGATTGAATAATTGAAAAAATTCTTCATTTTCAATCCACAAATCTTTTTCATGGACGTAATGCCCTTTCTCGACTTTCACCATGAGGCTCTCTCGCCCGTCCTTTACTTCTCTCATGTACCAGTCATGCAATTTGTACATTTGCGTTGTTAGAAGCTTCTCGTCGTCAGGACTGACCAGAGGTTTCCTGGGGACATATTGTCGTTCTATTTCCTTCGGATCTAACGGTGGAAATTCCTCAATCTCTAGGAATTGTTCAACGGTGATACCGAGCATTCTACCATTCTCTCTATCAGCGTCGGTTATTACCATGTTATTGGCACTCACCTTGAGCGGGCTGATCGATTGGACTGCCTATTCTCCGAGCTGGGGAACAGTTTTCCCGCATTTACTGCTACCGCTGGACTTCTGTCTTTTCTGGATTGCATAGGACTTGGTAATACAGCGTTCATAGTCTGATACCGGTCTTTTCTCCGCCAGTTTAGCTGCATCAATAAAGTGTTGTACGACCTCGTCGGGTATTTTCTTCTTTGGTGGCGGGGGCGCTTTCGGTCCAAAATGGGCCCGCAAAGCGAGATTCACGGATTCATCGAGTTCCTCATCAGTCTTCTCGTAAGATAACTTCTTTTTGACAGGAGGCTCAACCGGTTTCTTCTTTTGTGTTCTCTTCCGCTTTGGAGAGGCTGACACAAGCCTGCCACCACCCCTTTAGTCCCGGTTTGTGATACAAACCGGGACTATAGGACCCAAATGAACCGGGACTAATGCTGCCCCTACCCCCCGACCTCTCCTAGCCGTTGGAACCGGGACTAATGGTCTCATTAGTACCGGGCCAAAGCCAAAACGGGACTAAAGGGTTAAACGGAAGGCCTGTTTTCTACTAGTGGTTGTAGATTGCACACGCAACTATTTTCTGAATCATATTTGATGGATCCTCTATCGCGCATGGTTTTCGTCATTGGCGGAGGAGCTTGAACTATACATTTTGCGCTTGATGGATCGCACACAGTTTCGTCGAAGGGTCTCTGATTGATGTGTCGTCTTTGGACCATCCTGCAGTAGTGAACCAAGCATGGACAAAGAGGGGTTATGATGGAAGACTATGAAGAAGAAGAGGGTGATGACAACTATCATATGTTAGTGAATACGGCGATACTGCAACGGGGAAAGCTGAAGATCAAGAGGCACCAGATGTGTTGGAAATATGTCCTAGAGGCAATAATATAGTTGTTATTATCATATTTCCTTGTTCATGATAATCGTTTATTATCCATGCTAGAATTGTATCGATCGGAAACTCAGATACATGTGTGGATACATAGACAACACTGTGTCCCTAGTGAGCCTCTACTAGACTAGCTCGTTGATCAAAGATGGTTAAGGTTTCCTAACCATAGACATGTGTTGTCATTTGATAACGGGGTCACATCATTAGGAGAATGATGTGATGGACAAGACCCAACCGTAAGCATAGCATTTGATCATATTAGTTTATCGCTACTACTTTCTTCTTGTCAAGAATTTGTTCCTAAGACCATGAGATCATGCAACTCCCTGGCACCGGAGGAATGCCTTGTGTGTATCAAACGTCACTTCGTAACTGGGTGATCATAAAGGTACTCTACAGGTATCTCCAAGGGTGACTGTTGGGTTGGCATGGATCAAGACTGAGATTTGTCACTCCATATGACAGAGAGGTATCTCTGGGCCCTCTCGGTAATACAACAACACAAGAAGCTTGCAAGCAATGTGACTAAGGATTTAGTCACGGGATCTTGTATTACGGAACAAGTAAAAAGACATGCCGGTAACGAGATTGAACTAGGTATGGAGATACTGACGATCGAATCTCGGGCAAGTAACATACCGCTTTACAAAGGGAACTGCATACGAGATTGATTGAATCCTTGGCATCGTGGTTCGACCGATAAAGATCTTCGTGGTATATGTGGGAACCAATATGGGCATCCAGTTCCCGCTATTGGTTATTGACCGGAGAAGTGTCTCGGTCATGTCCATCTGATTCTTGAACCCGTAGGGTCCGCACGCGTAACGTTCGGTGACGATATAGTATTATTGGGTTATGTATGTTGGTGACTGAATGTTGTTCGGAATCCCATATGAGATCCCGGACGTCACGAGGAGCTCCGGAATGGTCCGGAGGTAAAGATTTATATATGGGAAGTCATATTTTGGCTACCGGAAAAGTTTCGGGTTTTTCCGGTATTGTGTCAGGAAGCTTCTAGAAGGTTCGGGAAACTTCTGGAGGAGTCTGGAAGTCCACCAAGGGTTCACCATGTCCCAAGGGTTTGCATGGGCTGAGGGGAGGAGCTCTGGCCTTACCGGGTCAGGTGCACAGGTCCCTCAAGGCCCATGTGGCTTGGGGGAGGTGGAAAGTCCACGTGTGTAAGGAAAGGGAGGGAATTGGACTAGGAGTCCAACTCCTCCCCCTTGGCTGCGCCCTAGGGCTTGGAGGGGCTGATCCCCAGGCCCCTACACCTATATATAGAAGGGAGGGGGCGCCCCAAGAGGACACACCAAGCCCTTGGCACCTCCCTCTCTCCCTAGATCATTGTCTCCTCCGTTCGCGGTTCCGGTAGCGCTTGGCGAAGCCCTGCTGGCACTGCACCACCACCACCTCCACCACATCGTCGTGCTGGTTGAGAGGCCATCTACTACTCCGCCCTCGCTCGCTGGATCGAGGAGGCGGAGACGTCCTCGAGCCGCACGTTTGCTAAATGTGGAAGGGCCATCCGTTTGGCGCTAGATCAGGACGGATCACGATTGGATCGTGAAGACGTACGACTACATCAACCGCGTTATATACACTCCCCCTCTCATAGCTATGCATCTCCATGGATAGATCTTGCATGTGGGTAGGAAAATTTTTGTTTCCCATGCAACGTTCCCCAAAAGTGGCATCATGAGCCAGGTCTATGCGTAGATGATATGCACGAGTAGAACACAAAGAAGTTGTGGGCGTTGATGTTCAAATTGCATACCTCATTTGTCTTATTTTGATTTGGCGGTATTGTGGGATGAAGCGGCCGGGACCAACCTTACTTGTCCACGTACAAGAGACCGGTTCCACCGACTGACATGTAACTTAGTTGAATAAAGGTGGCTAGCGGGTGTATGTCTCTCCCACTTTAGTTGAATCGGATTCGACAGAGGCGGTCCTTGTAGAAGGTTAAAAGGCAACTTGATTATCACCATTGTGGCTTTGCGTAGGTAAGAACGGTTCTTACTAGATGCCCATAGCAGCCACGTAAAACTTGCAACAACAAAGTAGAGGACGTCTAACTTGTTTTTACAGGGCATGTTGTGATGTGATATGGCCAAGACGTGATTTGATATATGTGATGTATGAGATGATCATGTTTTGTAATAGTTATAACTAATTGCATGTCGATGAGTACAGCAACCGGTAGGAGCCATAGGGTTGTCTTTAATTTATTTGTGCCATTTGCTTTACTTTATCGCTATGAGTTAGCAATAGTTGGTGCGACAACCACATGACGACACGATGATGGAGATCATGGTGTCATGCCGGTGAGGATGGAGATCATGCCGGTGCTTTGGAGATGGAGATCAAAAGCACAAGACGATGATGGCCATACCATGTCACTTATATGATTTGCATGTGATGTTTATCCTTTTATGCATCTTATTTTGTTTAAGACAACGGTAGCATTATAAGATGATCCCTCACTAAAATTTCAAGATAAATTGTGTTCTCCCCGAGTATGCACCATTGCGAAGGATCGTCGTTTCGAAGCACCTCGTGATGATCGGGTGTGATAGACTCTACGTTCGCATACAACAGGTGTAAGACAGATTTACACACGCAGAATACTTGGGTTAAACTTGACAAGCCTAGCATGTATAGACACCACTAGTAGAAATTGGGCCATCGGTCCCGGTTCCAGAGGCTCTTTAGTCCCGGTTCTGCAACCGGGACTAAATGATCGGGACTAATGCCCTCACCTTTTAGTCCCGGTCGTGTTACGAACCAGGCCTAAGGTTGCTCCACGTGGCCGCTGCGGGGCGCCGAGGCAGGAGGACCTTTAGTCCTGGTTCGTGACACGAACCGAGACAAAAAGGTAGCCACGCATCAGCACCTGCCAGGCACTGGGTTTTTTTTGGAAGGAGGGGTTATGGGTTTTGGAGGGTTTATAGGGGTTTCATATTGTGTTTCCCCCTTTTCATTTTGTGTTTACTCTTCAATTCTTTTACATTTAGGGTTTCATTTTCATTTTATGTTTTCATTCAACTCAACTCTAGCTACTACATATAGCAATGAAGCAACCATTAACTACACAACATCGTCATGAGCATATATAGAGAGAAGTGTGACCTCTCTTTCTCCGTGCTTGGTCTAACAACAAGTTTTCGTATATCTATTCGACGCTACTACATATAGTACACGATCATGCATATATACAATACAACATCTCTTACGATCCCTAATATCTAATTACCAAAATCACATTGCATATCCCGATGGTATTCTCCGTCTTTAGGTATGACATGCTCAACAAAGAATCCCACCAATTCCTCTTGAATTGCTCGTATGCGATCAGTTGGTAGGATTTCGTCCCGCTCCGCCAGATCTAATTTAAAGAAGGGGGTCAATATATATATATATAGGACGGCCGTTTGGGGCACCTGGGTGCCCAGGCTCCTTGCATTTACACCACTAGATTGCATTTAGATGGGCACTGTCGTAACGGGTATATTTGTTAACGGATTATTTCATTAGAAACCGGTAATCAAAAAAATATGAAATAATCACTAATTGAATGCCATCATAATGGCCCTGCACCATGCATGGCAACGTTCCATGTTGAGACATAATACGAGAGAGAAATCAATAATTAATGTGTCATGATTAATTGTCTCTTCTTTCTTGCCATGATTCATAGATGCAAGGTACGTGAAGTACCAGCACGTACACATGGGTATCTTTAGTATCTGTATATTTTATGTGTATATTTTAATTAGGTATATACACATTGACTGATACCTACAAGATAGTATTTTGTCCATGTTTTACTTTAGGTATATATTTAACTAGGTATAATACTTGGGTATGTGTATATTTTCGTTTGGTAAAATAGCTTGGGTATGTTAATATTTTGAATAAATATAATACATCTGGTGTGTACATATTTTTAGTAGATAAATTTTTCTGAATATTTTTAATAGATACAAACAATATGTATATATTTTCAGTAGGTATAAAACTTGCGGTATGTGTATTTCATTAGGTATAACACCACGGGTTTGTGTATATTCGTTAGATATAATACCCTTCTCGCAAAAAAAAGTTAGATATGATACCCTAGGTACATGTATATTTTTAATTACGTATAATACCCCTGGTATGTGTGTCTTTATTAGGTATAATAATTCATGTCTGTGTATGATGAATTTTGATTTTGCATGCGTGGGAGTTGCCTCCAAATAGAGCAGGCGAACAGATTTGGAAACAAATTATAAATGCTCCAAGCATGCAAATGTGTTAGGAAACAAATGAACACTAATGCATTCTGTTTCCAATTAAATGCATTAGCGGGTTGGACCCGAACAAGGTGCCCAGGCACCTAGGTGCCCAGGCACCTAGGTGCCCTACATAATTTACCTATATATATGTGAATATTGTTTACGTACTTCAAATTGTTCTAAAGATATGCCCCATTCAGAGGTCGAGTGGTGAATGAACTCGCAAACGTAGTATCCACATAAATTATTCCCGGGTGCCTGCCACAAGCACTTTATGAGAATAGAGTTCAATCAAAATGATAATCAAGCATGATAATGGTATTGAAACTAGAATCAATGAGAGATACGCGGTACTAGCTAGTTGTACTTACTTTGGGGTGTGAAAATCGCAGCTCCTTTTTCCAGTCACCCCTAACCTGGTTGGTGAACTTTTTCCAAACCTTGCCCGGCAAAGAAAATGATTACTTGATATCAGGAAATGAACGAAAGTTGCTGATGCGATAATGATTGAACTTACTTCTGAAGCATTTGACTCAGGTCCTCCCACTCCTTACGTCTTGAGTCCAAGACAATTACTTGTCCCTCGTCAAGCTGAATGGCTAGCAGAATAAAGTGGAACCTGCGCACGCATAACTCATCAATTACACTTAACCTCGAGTATGTGAAACAGAATGTGCACAAGACAGTAACACTCACTGGAAGTTGTAAGGAAATAGTATTTCCCTTCTGTTTTGTTGTCCAAGTAACACCTTTAGCAAGTTTTTCTCTGTTTCATCGGGGTATTTTTTAACGTATATTCATTTATGTTATTTGGGTTAATGAAACCAATGTCATAGATTTGTCATTTTTTGCATTCGAGGATCTTCAATCTGCATAATATAGTGTGAGGATAATTATACATGCAATGAACGAGCTGAGCTAGAGACTTAATTACAGAAAAATACTTACAGACAATAGCATCTGTCGATAGTTTTCTCGAGGGCGGCTTGATTGTATAACTGAAAAATTTCTTCAAATTCAATGTACAACGCCTGGACTCCATTGAAGTAGTGTTCATCTTTAATAACCACGAAGATATTGTCGGTCCCATCCTTGCAGGCTTTCAAGTACCATGCATGCAATTTTCGCATCATCGTTGGTAGACGCGGGAGCTGCTCACGTCTGACGAGAGGCTTCTCGTGCTCGTATCTTGCTACTACCTCAGCCTTTTCGAACTGTAACTCATTGCCTATGTAATCACCAAGAGTGATATTAAGACCACCGGCCGCTATCTCTGGATCATTAGCGATATCGGTAAACACCTTGAGTGGGGGGGCACGATTGCTTTTCTTGTTCGCCGAGCTGGTGAATTGTTTTCCCACTTCTTGCACCACTGCTACTTAAGCTTCCCGACCGCTTCGCTTGATCAAATGTCTAATGAATACAACGGTCATAGTTTGATTGCGGCGGAGGTGGTGGTCGCCGCATAAGGGCATCCAGACATTGCTTCGCTTTTACCGGATCTACTTTCTCCTTTGGAGGTGGACGTTTCGGTGCAAGCTGGCGTTTCAAATCGGCAGCCACGATCTTGTTGGTTTCCTCCTCGGTCATGTCGTAGGGTAACTTGGGAGGAGCCTTCTTGACGCTTGGGCCTGCTCTGGATTTCTTCATTTTTGTACTGCTGCTAGCCGCCGGAGCGGCGGCGGCTCTCTTCCGCTGTTGCTGAGGCGGCGGAGTTAGCTGACGCGGCGGAGGAGTCGGAGTCCGCTGACGCAGCGAAGGAGGTGGAGTCCGCTGACGCGGCGGAGACAGCTAAGGCGGAGGAGGATTCTGCTGAGGGGTCTCCTCCGGCTGAGTCTGTTGAGGGGCCTCCTCAGGCTGAGTCTGCTAAGGGGTCTCCTCCGGCTGAGTCTGTTGAGGCGGCGTCCGGTTTGGAAGCACAATGTTTTCCTTTCTCCATAGAATTGTAGTCCTTAGGGCATTTACCAGACGAGTCTCACCTTCACCTGTAGGGTACTCAAGGACCAGATCCTCAAATCCGTTAGAAACTTCATCCACCCCGACAACAGCATAGCCATCTGGAATCGGATTGCAATGGAAAGTTCCATCAGGTGCAGGAGGTAAGACATAGCTGACCGCCACCTTCAAGGATAGGTTATGGCATTTTGCAATTAGCTCACAATGTTCCCTCTCCGTGATACCATCCACGGGGTAGCGAGGAGCCGTGATATCAGGCTGAACGAGCTCCGTGGAAGCCACGCTGCTTTTCCGCTGAGATGGTGGGGTAGATTCGTGGGTAGTATCGAATGATGGATCTTCGTTCTGCTGAGATGGTGGGCCGGTAATAGTTCGTTGCCTGGTATGTGCGTCTAGCAACGCTAATCTTTCTTCCATCTTCTGCATCCGGTTTGTTTCCTCTTTCCTCTTTCTCCCTCGGCTTCTATAATCAGTGATGTCCAGAAACCCATACTTCCATGTAACGGAGCCTGATGTGCCTCTAGTTCGTCCAGGGTGTTCAGGATTTCCAAGGGCCTTTGACAGCTCGTCCTTCTCTCCGTCGGGATGAACCTCCCTTCTTGCACTTCCTTGATTGCTACCTGAATCATTTTGACGGGTGTTTCAAGTTGAGCTTTCGTGAAAACACACTTCCCTGTGTCTGGGTTCAAAGTTCCCCCATGCCCAAAGAACCAAGTCCTACACCGATCGGGTCAGTTCAATGTCGCTGGTTGGACCCCTTTAGCAAGCAGGTCGTTCTCAGCTTTGTCCCACGTAGGCCGGGCAACATTGTAGCCACGTGACCCCGTAACATGGTGATACTTCTTCTTTGCAGCATTTATCTTATTTGTCTGTGACCTTTTCTTAGCTTTCTCTGATTTCTTGTACGCCACAAATGCGGGCGAGTGATTTTTTGTTCAATAGTTTCTACCAGTTCTTGAATAGTTCTGCCATCTTTTTAAGAGCAAACGCCTTGACTTTTCGCTGTATAACTGGGTTATTTATATCCTCCTCTGGCGGTAGGATGAAATTTGTCATCAGCGAGCTCCAAAGGTCATCTTTCTGTCTATCGTCGACATAAGAAACTTCACCGTCCTTCTTCTTATTCCTTTCTTGGATGCTGATCAGGATGATGTCCCTAACAATAACTCCGCACTGATGTATAAATTTGTCTTTGGTCCGCTTGGGAGCAACCGGTTGGCCATCTGGAGCGACTTCTTCGATCATGAACCTTTCATCCTTATCCAACCTTTTCTTCGGGCCTCGTCTCGTTACATAAGTTAGTGTCGATCCGAAGGACTAAAAGAAGAAAGAATCGTCAATATATGTACATACAAAACAATTAATGCATCTAGTCAGCAGAGTCTTAATTAATATATATATATACCTCGCCGGACATTGCAACAGTTAAGGCTCCAACATCGGCGGAGCCGTCATCTCCTTCCTCCTCCATTCGATCACCAGAGCCGTCATCTCCTCCCTCCTCCAGTCGATCATCGGGGCTGTCATCCTCTCTTCCATCACCATTTGCGTCGTTGAGAGACGACAAGGTGATATCATCATCACCATCGGTGTCGTTGAGAAACGACAAGGTGATATCATCATCACCTTCGTTGCGGATTATATGCCCCAACAACTCTTCTTTTTCTAAGTCTCTGCCCATAGTTTCTGCAAATATCACAAGATGGCAATATACAACCATGAGAGATGGATTAGTGGCAAACATAGACCTAATCACAACAAGTAATCATATGCATTTGAGCAATGGATTAGTGGCAAACATCATGCAAAGTTGACAAGTTTCATAAGTAAGTTTCAGACGATCGTCGAGGACTCCTCCCCCCTCATGTCTGATGAGTCGTCCTATCTTTCGGAAGAGGATACTATGCGGACGATCTTTTGCCTATCTTGATCTTTTGCCTATCATCTGACGTGCAAATCCTGTTTTCATATGCCTCAAAATCAAAGTTATTGGGGTTATGTTTTAACGACCCCCCCCCCTCATGTCGAAGTCATCGGGGTTATGTTTTAACGACCCCCTCTCTCATGTTTTCATATGCCTCAAAATCAAAGTTATCAGGCTTATGTTTTAACGACAAGATGAATAAAAGATTTATACACAAGATGAATAAAAAATGAATACAAGATGAAGATAAGATTTATACACATGGATGAATACACAACTCAATAAATGAACCAGCCATCATCCTATGAACAAAACTCAACATACAACAAATGGACACCTTTTGTCGAACAGCGTAGGGACGATCAGGGACCAACTCCACGGAGATGCAACACCACAACCTGTAATTCCACCGAGTGAAAAAGAAATTAGGCAAACCCAAGTATGCCACTGGATAGAATGGAAGATGTTAGTTGAAATAGACCTAAATATCATGGCAAACGGATGCACGGAACTCAAATGGTGATCAAAGCAATATGCAAGGCAAATCTTTCCATTATAGATAGATACCAATTTGAAAGCAAGATTTGAACATGCTACAGAATTTCTACATGGCAACAAATGGCATGACATGAATGTACATGTAACACATGGCAAAACTTGCTTACTGAACTAATTCGAATGACCCCTAGATCAATGGCAATCATCATCACAAGTTGACAAGTATTAACAGATTTTCAGATTTAGTGATATTTGCATAGAGTGGCAGAAAACAGATTCATGATGCAACCTTTGAGGCAAGTAAAATATATGCTACAGTAGTTTTTCATGGCAACAAAGAGCATGGCAAGCATGTACTAATTACCCTCAACAAAACACCCTTACTTATCATGATCCAAAGATGCACAGATTTGTTGCAAACCTCAACGCAAAATGCAAAGTATTAATACCTGCCAGTTTCAGACATGGAGAAAAATAGGATGGCATGGCAGAAATGAATAGATAGCAAGTTTACAAGCTTGTAGTACTCACTACACATCCTAACTAGCATATTGGTCCAAACGAATATGTGATTCTCATCCTTTAGCAAGATCAACATCAACATCTCACAGAACATATCTACCATGGCAAATTCACGCACGTTTTGTTCTCCCTAAGCAAAAATTGGATCAAACATTATAAAAAAATTCTGTCCATTAAGATCACTCCTTCTTCAACATTGATAATATGCTCATTGGAAATTACATTAACAAAAATAAAAAAAGGAAAAAAGGAAAAAAAAGAGGGGTGGTCGGAGCGGCCGGAGAGCGGGCGGCGTTGGCGTCGGGGTGGGCGGCGGCGTCGGGGCACGGGGGGGAGGAGGAGAGGAGGGGAACGGCGCGGCGGCTCACAGTGCTGAAGGAGAGCGGAGACGGCATCGGGGCAGGGCTCGGCGATGGCGACGTCGGGGCAGGGTGCGGTGAGGGCGTCGGGGCAGGGCGCGGCGAGGGCGTCGGCGATGGCGATGGCGAGGGTGTCGGCTGCGGGCTCGGAGGCGACGGCGATCTCCAGCGCCGCAGCCTGGCGGCGTCGTGCTGTGGTTCGGCTGTCGGGGAGAGAATGGGAGATTGGGGGAAAATTTTGCTAAGTGCCGCTTATATACCCCACCCTTTAGTCCCGGTTGGTGGCTCCAACCGGGACTAAAGGCCCCCCTTTAGTCCCGGTTGGAGCCACAAACCGGGACTAAAGGTGAATTTCACCAGGTGAAAGCGCGGGAAGCCTAGGCCTTTAGTCCTGGTTGGTGGTTCGGACCGGGACTAAAGGGGGGCCTTTAGTCCCGGTTGGAGCGACCAACCGAGACTAAAGGCATATTCCTGGATCGGCCGAGGGGCGGTGGAAGTTTAGTCCCACCTCGCCAAGCGAAGCGTGCTCGCAGTGGTTTATAAGCCCTGCTGCGGCCTCCGTCTCGAGCTCCTCTCTATTGCAGGCAGTACATGCCTAACACTCTCTCTGCCCTGTTGGGCCTACTTGCCCCGTGTGCCTGCATCCTGGCCCATGTATAGTTGGGTTTCTAGTCGTATGCAGGCCGTGGTGGCCTAGTAGGCGGGCATTTTTTTTTATTTTTTGAAAATTATTGATTCGTTTTGCTATTAGAGTTTTATAAAAGCTTTTTAGTTTGCTATTAAAGTTTTTAACAAAAATACTCTATGAAAATTCGTTTTGCTATTAAAGTTTTTTTAACATATTTTAACACCAGACTTTTTGTGTGTTCAATATGCACCATTCAAAGCCACATCATCAATTTTCAACCCTTTTCTGACTTCATTTGCTATTTTTCGTGCATTTAATGATTTATTGTGATCTAAATGACCCTGAATTTGAAAAGCACTACAAATGAACTCTGAAAAGGTTGAAACTTGGCATGGTATCATAATTTCACCCACATAGCATGTGCTAAAAAGTTTAGAGGGTTACGGCAAAAACTGGATGAACGACGTGTACAAAACTGGACAATCTCTTTCGAAGTATTAGGGTTTGGGACGAAAACTCATCTATTACAAAGGGATTTCATTTTTTAAACATATTTTAACTCCAGACTTTTTGTGCGTTCAATATGCACCATTCAAAGCCACTTCATCAATTTTCAACCCTTTTCTTACTTCATTTGCTATTTTTCATGCATTTAATGATTTATTTTGAGCTAAATGACCCTGAATTTGAAAAGCACTACAAATGAACTCTGAAAAGGTTGAAACTTGGCATGGTATCATAATTTCATCCACATAGCATGTGTTAAAAAGTTTAGAGGGTTACGGCAAAAACTGGATGCACTTCGTGTAAAAACTGGACAATCTCTTTCGAAGTATCAGGGTTTCGGACGAAAACTCATCTATTACAAAGGGATTTCATTTTTTTAACATATTTTAACTCCAGACTTTGTGTGCGTTCAGTATGCACGATTCAAAGTCATATCATCAATTTTCAACCCTTTTCTGACTTCATTTTCTATTTTTCATGCATTTAATGATTTATTTTGAGCTAAATGACCCTGAATTTGAAAAGCACTACAAATGAACTCTGAAAAGGTTGAAACTTGGCATGGTATCATAATTTCATCCACATAGCATGTGCTAAAAAGTTGAGAGGGTTACGGCAAAAACTGGATGCACTTCGTGTACAAGCTGGACAATCTCTTTCGAAGTATCAAGGTTTCGGACGAAAACTCATCTATTACAAAGGAATTTCATTTTTTAAACATATTTTAACTCCAGACTTTTTGCGCGTTCAATATGCACCATTCAAAGCCATATCATCAATTTTGAACCCTTTTCTGACTTTATTTGCTATTTTTCATGCATTTAATGATTTATTTTGAGCTAAATGACCCTGAATTTGAAAAGCACTACAAATGAACTCTGAAAAGGTTGAAACTTGGCATGGTATCATAATTTCACCCACATAGCATGTGCTAAAAAGTTAAGAGGGCTACGGCAAAAACTGGATGCACTTCGTGTACAAACTGGACAATCTCTTTCGAAGTATGAGTGTTTCGGACGAAAACTCGTCTATTACAAAGGGATTTCATTTTTTAACATATTTTAACTCCAGACTTTTTGTGCGTTCAATATGCACCATTCAAATCCACATCATCAATTTTCAACCCTTTTCCGACTTCATTTGCTATTTTTCATGCATTTAATGATTTATTTTGAGCTAAATGACCCTGAATTTGAAAAGCACTACAAATGAACAATGAAAAGGTTCACGCAAACATTCTTCGTCATGTGCATCACGTCGATTGCAGAGCGGACCTCTAGGTCTTTCCAATATGGTGCATCACGTGCATCACGTCTTCTTCCACTTGGGGGCGTGTCAGTCATCGTCATTCGGAACAGATTGTCCGCCAAGACCCTTTCCAAAGATTACTTCTAAATCCTTGACCATATCAAGTATATCATCAAATGTTATTACTGAAAAAATAAATACATAAAGTTCATACATATAGTTCTCATAGAACAACATACAGCTCTCTAGAGCTTCTAATTAAAACATACATTGAAACTAACATACAAGTATGTAAAACATTTAAATGCAACAACAAATGCGATCAAAATTGCACCTAAGGTTACAATTGATCCAACAGCATAATGATATCAAGCCTCATTATCAATGGCATATTTTCTAATCTTTCTAATCTTCAAGCCCATTGCATCCATCTGGATCTTGTGTAAATCGACGATATCGGCAACATGCAACTCCAATTTCATCTTCTCTTCTTCAACTCTTTTCAATTTTTCTTTCAAATAATTGTTTTCTTTTTCAACTAAATTTAACCTCTCGACAATAGGGTCGGTTGGAATTTCCGTTTCACATACCTCCTAGATAAAGACATCTATGTCAAGTTGGTCAGCATAATTGTCATAAACATTGAATAAAACAAATAGTAATAAAAGATAATATACCACATCCGAATCATAGACCGGACGAGAGCCGACGGGGGCGTCTACCAAAACCATGGCACTATATAATAACAAACAATAATACAAGTAAGAAGTTAATTTGAGCTCAAATTGTGCATCTAAATCAAATAAACTCACACATACACTCCTCCACTAAGACCCACAAACCACACTACTTCTAGAGCATTTGAAATGAGCTAAAGTAGCAGTGAGAGATGAAAGGATGAAGTTGCTAACCTTTTAGAACACTTGTGTAGTTGGTGCACCGCCAAACCTAGACAAATCTTGGGGAAAATGTAGCTTGGAGGTCGAGCTTGGAGAGGAGAAAGTGTGGCTCGGGCATTTCATGAAATACCTCATGTGCATAGGAGGTGAGAACAGAGTAGCACACACCTCCCACCCTTCCACGGCCAAAAAACTGAGGAGATGGGTGGGTGGATATATATAGGCAAAACATAAGTCCCGTTTTGTATCCAAAACCGGGACTAAAGGCCTACCCTTTAGTCCCGGTTCCAGACACAAACCGGGACTAAAGGGCAGCAACCCCTTTAGTCCCGGTTGGTGGCTGGAACCGGGACTATCGGTCCCAGCCGAACTGGGACAAATGCCTGCTGAAGCCCGGCCAGTGTCCTAGTCGCTCGAACCGGGACAGATGCTCCCATTAGTCCCGGTTCATAACACGACCGGGACTAATGCTCTGATCTGGCCAGGACCAAAGCCCTGTTTTCTACAAGTGTATGGCCTCGGAACACAGCAAACCGAAAGGTTCGAACATGAGTCATATACACTAGTAGAAAACAGGTGTTTGGTTGAGGCCAGGATAAGGGCATTAATCCCGGTTCACTTACGAACCGGGACCAAAGGGTGCACTGGTCCCGGTTCGTGAGGCCAGGGCGCCGCCGGGCCTCGGGGGCCATTGGTCCCGGTTCGTCTGACACTTTTGGTCCCGGTTCCAGACACGAACCGGGACCAATGGGCCTCGCTCCTGGCCCAGCACCTTTAGTCCCGGTTGGTGGCTGGAACCGGGACCAAAGGTTGGGCTTCTGTCCCGGTTCTGGCCACCAACCGGGACTAAAGATAAGCCTATATATACCCCCGCCCCTGCCCGCTCACTCTGTTTTTTGGCCGGCCGGTGTGTGCAGGTGTGTGTTGCTCTAGCTCTCACCTCCTATGCACATGAGGTGTTCGATGAAATGCCCGAGCCACACTTAAGCTTTCTCCTCTCCAAGCTCGACCTCCAAGCTCCATTTTTCTCAAGATTTGTCTACGTTTGGCGGTCCGTCATGTCCCGTCCCCGTCCTCACCGCCGTCGATCGCCTGCACCGATGTCGTCGCCGGCACCACCGTGGTGAGCCTCTTGTTCTTATCTTCTTTCCAAAACAAAACAAATTCTTACTTGTATGATTTAGATAGATACTTGTACAATTTTCTTACTTTTATTATTGTTTGTTATTATATAGTGCCATGGTTTTGGTATCCGCCCCCGTCGGCCCTCGTCATGTCTATGATTCGGATGTGGTATATTATCTTTTATAACTATTTGTTTCATTTAGTGTTTATGACAATTATGCCGACCAACATGACATAGATGTTTTTATCTAGGAGGTATGTGAACCGGAAATTCAAACCGACCCTCTTGTCAAGAGGTTAAATTTAGTTGAAAAATAAAACAATTACTTGAAGAAAAAATTCAAAAGAATTGAGGAGGAGAAGATGGAATTGGAGTTGCATGTTGCCGATGTCTTCGAAGATCACAAGATCAAGATGGATGCAATGCGCTTGAAGATTAGAAAGATTAGAAAATATGCCATTCATACCGAGGCTTGGTATCATTATGCCGTTGGATCAATTGGTACCTTAGTTGCGGTTATGATCGCATTTGTTGTTGCATTTAAATGTTTTACATAGTTTCAATGTATGTTTTAATTAGATGCTCTAGAGAGCTATATGTTGTTCAATGAGAACTATGTATGAACTTTATGTATTTATTTTGGTCACTACTGTACTTTGGTTTTAATGTCATGATGAACTTCTATTAATTTGGTCACTTCTCTATTCATGATGTTCTGTAATGGTTTTTGATACACTTAATTATATAATGCACGCAGATGAACCGGCAATGGATGTACGGTGACCGACGCACCTCCGAGTACATTAAGGGCCTGCATAATTTTCTCGAAGTGGCTGAGGCAACCAAGCAGAATGGTTTTATGTATTGTCCATGTACTATCTGTGGGAATACGAAGGATTACTCTAACCCAAAAACCCTTCACGTCCACCTGCTTGAGAAGGGTTTCATGCCACACTATAATGTTTGGACCAAGCACGGAGAAAGAGGGGTTATGATGGAAGACAATGAAGAAGAAGAGGATGATGACAACTATCCGCCCCTTTAATACGGTGATGCTGCAATGGTGGAAGCTGAAGATCAAGAGGAACCAGACGATGTGCCCGATGATGATCTTCGCCGGGTCATTGTTGATGCAAAGAGACAATGCCAAAGTGAAAGGGAGAAGTTGAAGTTCAATCGCATGATAGAGGACCACAAAAAAGGGTTGTACCCAAATTGCGAAGATGACAACACAAAGCTCGGTACCACACTGGAATTACTGCAATGGAAGGCAGACAATGGCATATCTGACAAGGCATTTGAAAAGGTGCTAAAACTAATGAAGAATAAGCTTCCAAAGGACAACGAATTGCCCGGCAGTACATACGAAGCAAAGAAGGTTGTCTGTCCTCTAGGATTGGAGGTGCAGAAGATACATGCATGCCCTAATGACTGCATCCTCTACCGCGGTCCGTACGAGCATTTGAAAGCATGCCCGGTATGCTGTGCATTGCGGGATAAGATCAGACGAGATGACCCTGGTGATGTTGAGGGCCAGCGCACCGGGAAGAGGGTTCCTGCCAAGGTGATGTGGTATGCTCCTATAATACCACGGTTGAAACGTTTGTTCAGAAACAAAGAGCATGCCAAGTTGATGCCATGGCACAAGGAAGACCGTAAGAAAGACGGGAAGTTGAGAGCACCCGGTGATGGGTCGCAGTGGAGAAAGATTGAGAGAAAGTGGGGGGACTTTACAGGTGACCCAAGGAACGTATGGTTTTGTTTAAGTGCAGATGGCGTTAATCCTTTTGGGGAGCAGAGCTGCAAGCATATCACTTGGCATGTGACTCTATGTATGTATAACCTTCCTCCTTGGTTGTGCATGAAGCGAAAGTTCATTATGATGCCAGTGCTCCTCCAAGGCCCTAAGCAACCCGGCAATGACATTGATGTGTACCTAAGGCCATTAGTTGATGAACTTTTACAACTGTGGAATCGAAAAGGTGTACGTGTGTGGGATGAGCATGCACAAGAGGAATTTGACCTACGCGCGTTGCTCTTTGTAACCATCAATGATTGGCCTGCTCTCAGTAACCTTTCAGGACAGACAAACAAGGGATACCATGCATGCACGCACTGTTTAGATGACACCGAAAGTATATATTTGGACAAATGCAGGAAGAATGTGTACCTGGGGCAACGTCGATTGCTTCCGACCAACCATCAATGTCGAAAGAAAGGAAAGCATTTCAAAGGAGAACCTGCTACGCTTCTTGGGAGTGTATGGGAAGACAAAAGATACACCGGAGGCACGGGAGGACCAGCAACGTGTGCACGAAAAAGACGGCATGCATCCAAAGCAGTATGAAGGTCCTGCCAGCTACGCTCATACCAAAGAAGAGAAGGAAATCTTCTTTGAATGCCTGCTCAGTATGAAGGTCCCGTCTGGCTTCTCGTCGAATATAAAGGGAATAATAAATATGGCAGAGAAAAAGTTCTAGAACCTAAAGTCTCATGACTGCCACGTGATTATGACGCAACTGCTTCCGGTTGCATTGAGGGGGCTTCTACCGGAAAACGTTCGATTAGCCATTGTGAAGCTATGTGCATTCCTCAATGCAAGCTCTCAGAAGGTAATCGATCCAGAAATCCTACCATGGATAAAGAATGATTTGGTGCAATGTCTTGTCAGTTTCGATCTGGTGTTCCCACCATCCTTCTTCAATATCATGACGCACGTCCTAGTTCATCTAGTCGACGTGATTGGCATTCTGGGCCCTGTATTTCTACACAACATGTTCCCCTTTGAGAGGTTCATTGGAGTCTTAAAGAAATATGTTCGTAACCGTGCTAGGCCAGAAAGAAGCATCTCCATGGGCCATCAAACAGAGGAAAGCATTGGGTTTTGTGTTGACTTTATTCCTGACCTTAAGCCGATTGGTCTCCCTCAATCGCGGTATGAGGGGAGACTGACTGGAAAAGGCACGCTAGGACCAAATTCAATAATATGTAGGGACGGGCATTCTTGGTCTCAAGCACACTACACAATTCTACAGAATTCTACCTTGGTGACCCCGTATGTCAATGAACACAAGAATATTCTGCGCTCCAAACACCCGGAGCAGTGTGACGACTGGATTACATGTGAACACATCAGGACTTTCGGCAGTTGGTTGCAAACACATCTCATGGGTAACACCATTGTTGCAGATGAGCTGTACTCGTTGGCCAGGGAACCATCTTCGACTGTATTGACTTACAAAGGGTACGAGATAAATGGGAATACATTTTACATGATCGCCCAAGATCAAAAGAGCACCAACCAAAACAGTGGTGTCCGCTTTGATGCAGCAACCAACAGGGGAAATGACACATATTATGGTTACATAGTGGACATATGGGAACTTGACTATGGACATGATTTTAAGGTCCCTTTGTTTCGGTGCAAATGGGTCAATCTATCAGGAGGCGGGGTACAGGTAGACCCGCAGTACGGAATGACAACAATGGATCTGAACAATCTTGGGTACACAGATGAACCATTCGTCCTAGCCAATGATGTGGCGCAGGTTTTTTATGTGAAGGACATGTCTACCAAACCGAGAAAAAGAAAAGATAAGGAAGCGAATACATCATACGATGAGCCAAAGCGCCGCATAGTTCTTTCAGGGAAAAGAGACATCGTGGGAGTGGAGGGCAAGACAGACATGTCTGAAGATTATGAAAAGTTTCACGAAATTCCTCCCTTCAAAGTGAAGGCTGACCCAAGCACCCTGTTAAACGATGAAGATTATCCATGGTTACGGCGCAATAAGCAAGGGACACACGAGAAGAAAAAGTGGAGACTTTCTCTCCACAACTATTCTGATGATGGCTTTGATCTAGAATATCACTGCAGTTACATGCCAAGAAATGAAATGCCTTTTGTAACAGATGAGTTTTCGTCTGAAACCCTGATACTTCGAAAGAGATTGTTCACTTTGTACACGAAGTGCATCCAGTTTTTGCCATAACCCTCTCAACTTTTTAGCACATACTATGTGGGTGAAATGATGATACCATGCCAACTTTCAACCATTTCAGAGTTCATTTGCAGTGCTTTTCAATTCAGGGTCATCTTAGCTCAAAATAAATCATGAAATGCATGAAAAATAGCAAATGAAGTCAGAAAAAGTTTGAAAAGTGATGATGGGGCGTTGAATGGTGCATATTGTATGCAGAAAAAGTCTTGAGTTCAAATATGTTTAAAAAATTGAAATCCTTTTGTAACAGATGAGTTTTCGTCCAAAACCCTGACACTTCGAAAGAGATTGTCCAGTTTGTACACGAAGTGCATCCAGTTTTTGCCGTAACCCACTCAACTTGTTAGCACGTGCTATGTGGGTGAAATGATGATACCATGCCAACTTTCAACCATTTCAGAGTTCATTTGTAGTGCTTTTCAATTCAGGGTCATTTTAGCTCAAAATAAATCATGAAATGCATGAAAAATAGCAAATGAAGTCAGGAAAGGTTTGAAAAGTGATGATGTGGCTTTGAATGGTGCATATTGAATGCAGAAAAAGTCTTGAGTTAAAATATGTTTAAAAATTGAAATCCTTTTGTAACAGATGAGTTTTCGTCCAAAACCTTGACACTTCGAAAGAGATTGTCTAGTTCGTACACGAAGTGCATCCAGTTTTTGCCGTAACCCTCTCAACTTTTTAGCACGTGCTATGTAGGTGAAATGGTGATACCATGCCAACTTGCAACCATTTCAGAGTTCATTGGCAGTGCTTTTCAATTCAGGGTCATTTTAGCTCAAAATAAATGACGAAATGCATGAAAAATAGCAAATGAAGTCAGAAAAGGGTTGAAAAGTGATGATGTGGCTTTGAATGGTGCATATTGAATGCAGAAAAAGTCTTGAGTTAAAATATGTTTAAAAAAGTGAAATCCCTTTGTTATAGACATGTTTTCGTCCGATCAAAGTTATTTAACTTAATATTATATAAAATTTATGCAACTAAAATTATCAAAGTTATTTTTGTTAAAAACTTTAATAGCAAAAAGAATATTCATAAAGTATTTTTTGTTAAGAACTGTTAATATGCAAAAAAACAACATAAAAAAATAGCAAAAGTGAACATAGATGTGCTTATAGGGAAAATTCGACCTAAATTCAAAGTGCATACTAGCACTTTGAATTTTGGTCGAATTTCCTTTATAAGGGCATCTATTTTCACTTTGATAGGAACTTAACAAGGCAGAGAGGGGCGGGCTTATAAACCGGTGCGAGCGCCTCCCGCTTGGCGAGGTGGGACTAAACTCCCACCACAGCCAGGACCAACCCTTGAGTCCCGGTTGATGGTTCCAACTGGGACCAATGCCACCCTTTCGTCCCGGTTGGTGCCACCAACCGGGACCAATGCCACCCTGTAGTCCCGGTTGGTGCCACCAACCGGGACCAAAGGTCTCTGCTTCCCGCCCTTTGGGCTGCTGAAATTAACCTTTAGTCCCGGTTGGTGGCACCAACCAGGACGAAAGGGGGGCATTAGTCCCGGTTGGAGCCACCAACCGGGACCAAAGGTGTTCGCATATAAGGTGGGACTTGTCGAATTCTCCCCCAACCTCTCCCATTCGCCCCGACGCCGACGCCCTACCCCGACGCCGCCAGGCTGCCGGAGCTCATCGCCGCCCCCGAGCCCGTCCTCGTCGTCACCACCGTCCCCGAGCCCGTCCTCGTCGTCACCGCCGCCCCCAAGCCCGTCGTCGTCGTCGCCGCCGTCCCCGAGCCCATCCTAACAGCCCCCTTCGAGCCCGTCATCGCCGCCGCCCCCGAGCCTGACCTCGCAGGCGCACCAAGCCGGTCCCCACGCGCCTCCTCGTCCTCGTCGACGTCGTCGCCGCCCCCGATGCCGGACGCCGCCCGCGCCGCCTCCCCAAGCCCCGTCGTCGCCGCCCACGCCTCCTCCCCGAGCCCGTCATCGCCGGTGAGCTCCTGCCCCCTGTTCCTGCCCCCTCCTCCGCGGCCACCGCGGCCACGTGCGCCGGCGCTGCTGGCCTGCCCCAGCCCTCGCCCGCGTTTTAGTTTTTTTAGTTTGTTTTAGTTTTTTTATTAGTTGTTTTAGTTTGTTTTATTAGTTGTTTTAGTTTGTTTTATTAATTTGCTGTTTTATTTGTAAAAAAGTTTTAGTTGTTTTAGTCGGCGAACCCGAGGAGTCCTCGACGATCGCCGGGCAGGAGTCCCCGACGATTGTCGGGGAGGAGTCCCCGACGATCGCTTAAGTAGAAAATGTGTCATTGTTATTAAATATGTTATTATTGTCATAGTTGTCAAATGCAATCATCTTTATTAAAGTTTATTAAATAGTAGGAATTTAAATAGTTGTAGAATTTGTTCTCGACGTCGACGATGCCTGGCCCGCATCCTCGTCGCCGACTCGGCGCCGGCGACCACCTGCTTGAGAGGCGACAACATGTCCAGGACTGGGCTCCGCCGGGCTGGCACTGGGAGGTGCTGCCTTCCAGGGCGCCCAGCTTGGTGAGGAATCAGGGTCCCGTCGTCGACCCGGAGGTTCTTTGGTGGCGGTCGCATGGACCACTGTCGGTGCAGAGGGAGCCGGCCCCCGCGGAGGTGGTACGTCGTCGTGTCAGGGAGGAGGAGGAGCACGTCCGACGCTACATGGCTGCGTTGGACGCCAGGTTCTCCAATACCTGGCAGGTTCTTCAGGGATCTCACCCCTGCTATGATCCTGTCATAGTTCCTTCTCTTTGGGTGTCCACCGCCTGCGCCGCGAGACATCAACTATATCTGTATTAGTGATATTATATAATAATATTCGAGATGTACTAATGATAATATTCGATGATGTATTAGCGATACTGTTTGATGATGTATTAGTGATATTATATGATCGTATTGTTGCATTGCCTTGTGTTGATTTGCATATCTCATGTTTGTATATTGCCATGTTGTAATATTTGCAGAAACTATGGATCACAGAGACTTAGAAAAAGAACAGTTGTTGGGGGATATAATCCTCACCGGAGGTGATCCCTTGTCGTATCTCAATGACACCGATGGTCAGGAAGGAGAGGATGGTGGCTCCGGTGATCCAACAATGGAGGAGGAAGGAGATCATGACGGCTCCGGTGACCGAATGGCGGAGGAAGGAGATCATGATCACGCCTCCGGTGACCGAACGGAGGAGGGAGCCTCAACTGTTGCAAAGTCCGACGAGGAAAGGAGACGAGGCCCGAAGAAAAGGTTGCGCCCGGATGTAAGGTTCACGATCTCAGAAGTCGCGAAAGATGGCCAACCAATTTCTCCCAAGCGGACCAAGGACGCATTTGTACATCAGTGTGGAGTTGTTCTTAGGGACTATGTCTCGATCAACACCCAGCAATGGAATAAGTATAATAAGGACCCTGAAGTTTCTTATGTCCATGATAGACTGAAAGATGATCTTTGGACCGAGCTGATGACAAATTTCAGCCTACCGCGAGAGGAGGATCCGAATAACCCAGTTATAGAGCGAAAGGTCAAGGCGTTTTCTCTTAAGAAGATGGTAGAACTATTCAGGAACTGGAAGAAAGAGTTGAACACAAAGTTTGTCAAGAAAGAGGAGACTCCAAAATTCATCGGTCGATATGAGAAGATAAGAGATCAATGGCCCGAATTTGTGGCCTACCAGAAATCGGAGAAGGGTAAGAAATGGTCACTGACAAACAAGAAAAATGCTGCAAAGAAGAAGTATCACCATCACACGGGGTGAGGTGGCTACTACAAAGCCCGGCAATTGTGGGACAAAGCTGAGCAACACCTGCTTGCTAAGAATGTCCAACCAGCGACATTGCACTGGCTACATCGTTCAAGGACTTGGTTCTTCGGGGTTGGGGGAACTTTGGACCCAGAAACAGGGGAGTGTGTTTGGACGGACGAGCAACTTGCAATACCCTTCCAGAAGCTTCAGGCAGCAATCAAGGCAGCGCAGGAAGGGACGTTCATTCCCGACAGAGAGAAGGACGAGCTGACAGAGGCCCTCGAGAATCCTGAACACCCTGGACGAACACGAGGCACATAAGGCTCCATTCCATGGAAGCATGGGTTTCCCGACAGCAGTGGTTATAGAAGCCGAGAGAGAAAGAGGAAACAAGAAGCAAGCGAAATGCAGAAGCTCAGTGCAAGATTAGCAAAACTAGAGGAACTTGAGAGCCAGCAAGCTACCGGCCAACCATCTGAGCGGCACGAAGATCCTTCCTTCGCCGCTGCCCCAGAAGCTAACCCACCATCTCAGCGGAGAAGCAGCGTGGCTTCCACAAAGCTCGTTCAGCCTGATTTCACGGCTCCTCGCTACCCCGTGGATAGTATCACGGAGGCTGAACATTGCGAGCTAATGACGAAATGCCAAAACCTGACCTTCAAGGCGGCGGTCGGCTCTGTTGTACCTCCTCGAGCTGAGGGAACTTTCCATTGCCGTCCGATTCCACATGGCTATGCTATTGTGACGGTGGATGAAATAATGGAAGGATTTGAGGGGCTGGAGCTTGACAACGCTACAGGTGAAGAGGATATTATTCTTCTGGAAAATGCTTTGAGGAGTACCTGTCTATGGAGAAAGGAGTACATCAAGCTTCCAAACTGGACGCCTCAGCAGACTCAGCCTCCTCCGGCGCGTCAGGGCACTCCGCCTCCTCCTCCTCCTACGGCGCGTCAGGGCACTCCGCCTCCTCCTTCTCCTCCTCCGACGCATCAGGGCACTCCGCCTCCTCCTTCGCCTCCTCCGGCGCGTCAGGGCACTCCGTCTCCTCCTCCTCCTCCTCCGGCGCGTCAGGGCACTCCGCCTCCTCCGGTGCGTCAGCAACGGCGGAAGAGAGTCGATGCCGCCGCTCCGGCGGCTAGCAGTACAATAGGCGGGAAGAAATACAAATTTGGTCCAAGCCTCAAGCCTCTTCCAAAGTTACCATATGAGAGGATCGAAGGGGAAAGCGCTGAAATCAGTGCAGCCGAAGTGAAGGCCCTTTTTGCATGGAAACATCCACCTCCGAAGGAAACGGTAGATCCGGTGAAAGTGAAGCGCACTCTGGATGCCCTGAAGCGACCACCATCGACTCAGCTATCCAACTATGACCGCATAATTACAAAGACATATGATGAAGCGCTGCGCTTGGGAAGTACTTCCTGTGCTGCAAGAGACAAAAAACGAAGAAGTGGGAAAACAATTCCCCAGCTCGGCGAACAAGAGAAGCAATCGTGCCCCCGCTCAAGGTGTCTAGTGATATCGCTAATCATCCGGTGCTACTGCCCGGTACCATTCTTGGTGATTACGTGGACGATGATGTATAGTTTGAAACGGCTGAGGTAGTAGCAGCAGAGGACTTTAGATACGAGCATGCATAACTCATCAATTACATTACTTAACCTCGAGTAAGCGAAACCGAATATGTACAAGACAGTAACACTCACTTGAAGTTGTAAGGAAAGAGTATTTCCCTTTTGTTTTGATGTCTAAGGAACGCTTGTAGCAAGTTGTCCTCGGTAACTTTGGCTCTCTTTTGTACCGACCATTCATTTACGGAATTTGGGCTAATGAACCCAATGTCATAGATTTGTTCTTTTTTGCATTCGACCATCTTTAATATGCATAATATAGTGAGGATAATTATATATACATGCAATGAACGAGCTGAGCTAGAGACTTAATTATAGAAGTAATACTTACAGACAGTAGCAAGTCATGAGTTGTTTGTCGAGGGCCTCTTGATTGTATAACTGAAATAACTCCACAAATTCAACAGGCAGCAGGTCGACTCCAATGAAGTCGTGCTCTTTCTTAATTCCGACAAACAAACTGTCGGTCCCAGACTCCCTGCAGGTTTCCATGTACCACTCATGCAATTTTTGCATCATCGTTGTTAGAGAAGGATGATCAGGTTTGACGAGAGGCTTCCCGTGCTCGTATATAAAGTCCTCTGCTGCTACTACCTCATCCGTTTCAAACTGTACATCATCGGGCAGGTAATCACCAAGAGTGGTACCGGGCAGTAGCACCGGATGCTTAGCGATATCGCTAGACACCTTGAGCGGGGGGCACGGTTGCTTCTCCTGTTCGCCGCGCTGGGGAATTGTTTTCCCACTTCTTTGTTTTTTGTCTCTTGCAGCACTGGAAGTACTTCCCGACCACAGCGCTTCATCATATGTCTTTGTAATTATGCGGTCATAGTTGGAAAGCTGAGGCGGTGGTGGTCGCTTCAGGGCATGCAGAGTGCGCTTCGCTTTCACGGGATCTACCATTTCCTTCGGAGGTGGATGTTTCCGTGCAAAATGGGCCTTCACTTCGGCTTCACTAATTTCAGTGTTTCCCTTGTCAGTCCTCTCATATGGTAACTTTGGAAGAGGCTTGAGGCTTGAACCAAATTTGTATTTCTTCCCACCTATTGTACTGCTAGCCGCCGGAGCGGCGGCGTCGACTCTCTTCCGCCGTTGCTGATGCGCCGGAGGAGGCAGACTGCCCTGACGCGCCTGAGGAGGAGGAGGAGGAGGCGGAGTGCCCTGATGCGCCGGAGGAGGCGAAGGGGGAGGTGGAGTGCCCTGACGCGCCGGAGGAGGAGAAGGAGGAGGCGGAGTGCCCTGACGCGCCGGAGGAGGAGGAGGAGGCAGAGTGCCCTGATGCGCCGGAGGAGGCTGAGTCTGCTGAGGCGTCCAGTTTGGAAGCTTGATGTACTCCTTTCTCCATAGACAGGTACTCCTCAAAGCATTTTCTAGAAGAATAATATCGTCTTCAACTGTAGGGTTGTCAAGCTCCAGCCCCTCAAATCCATCCATTATTTCATCCACCGTCACAACAGCATAGCCATGTGGAATCGGACGGCAATGGAAAGTTCCCTTAGTTCGAGGAGGTACAACAGAGCCGATCGCCGCCTTGAAGGTCAGGTTCTAGCATTTCGTCATTAGCTCGCAATGTTCAGCCTCCGTGATACTATCCACGGGGTAGCGAGGAGCAGTGAAATCAGGCTGAACAAGCTCCGTGGAAGCCACGCTACTTCTCCGTTGAGATGGTGGGGTAGCTTCTGGGGCAGCGTCGAAGGAAGGATCTTCGTGCTGCTCAGATGGTTGGCCGGTAGCTCGTTGGCTCTCAAGTTCCTCTAGTTTTGCTAATCTTGCATAGAGCTTCTGCATTTCGCTTGCTTCCTGTTTCCTCTTTCTCTCTCGGCTTCTATAACCACCGCTGTCGGGAAACCCATGCTTCCACGGAACGGAGCCAGATGTGCCTCGTGTTTGTCCAGGGTGTTCAGGATTCCCGAGGGCCTCTGTCAGCTCGTCCTTCTCTCTGTCGGGAATGAACGTCCCTTCCTGCGCTGCCTTGATTGCTGCAAGTTGCTCGTCCGTCCAAACACACTCCCCTGTTTCTGGGTCTAAAGTTCCCCCAACCCCGAAGAACCAAGTCCTTGACCGATCTGGCCAGTGCAATGTCGCTAGTTGGACATTCTTAGCTAGCAGGTCTTGCTCAGCTTTGTCCCACAACTGTCAGGCTTTGTAGTAGCCACCTGACCCCGTGTGATGGTGATACTTCTTCTTTGTAGTATTTTTCTTTTTTGTCAGTGACCATTTCTTACCCTTCTCCGATATCTTGTAGGCCACAAATTCGGGCCATTGATCTCTTATCTTCTCATATCGACCGATGAATTTCGGAGTCTCCTCTTTCTCGACAAACTTTGTGTTCAACTCTTTCTTCCAGTTCCTGAATAGTTCTACCATCTTCTTAAGAGCAAACGCCTTGACCTTTCTCTCTATAAGTGGGTTATTCGGATCCTCCTCTCGCGGTAGGCTGAAATTTGTCATCAGCTCGGTCCAAAGATCATCTTTGAGTCTATCACGGACATAAGAAACTTCAGGGTCCTTATTATTCTTATTCCACTGTTGGGTGTTGATCGAGACATAGTCCCTAACAACAACTCCACACTGATGTACAAATGCATCCTTGGTCCGCTTGGGAGCAATCGGTTGGCTATCTTTCACGACTTCTGTGATCGTGAACCTTTCATCCGGGCGCAACCTTTTCTTCGGGCCTCGTCTCCTTACCTCGTCGGACTTTGAAACAGTTGAGGCTCCCTCCTCCGTTCGGTCACCGGAGCCGTGATCATGATCTCCTTCCTCCATCATTCGGTCACCGGAGCCGTCATGATCTCCTACCTCCTCCATTGTTGGATCACCGGAGCCGTCATCCTCTCCTTCCTGACAATCGGTGTCGTTGAGATACGACAAGGGATCACCTCCGGCGAGGATTATATCCCCCAACAACTGTTCTTTTTCTAAGTCTCTGTGATCCATAGTTTCTGCAAATATTATACAACATGGCAATATACAAACATGAGATATGCAAATCAATACAAGGCAATGCAACAATACGATCATATAATATCACTAATACATCATCGAATAGTATCGCTAATACATCATCGAATATTATCATTAATACATCTCGAATATTATTATATAATATCACTAATACAGATATAGTTGACGTCTCGCGGCGCAGGCGGTGGACACCCAAAGAGAAGGAACTATGACAGGATCATAGCTCGGGTGAGATCCCTGAAGAACCTGCCAGGTATTGGAGAACCTGGCGTCCAACGCAGCCATGTAGCGTCGGACGTGCTCGTCCTCCTCCCTGACACGGCGACGTACCACCTCCGCGGGAGCCGGCTCCCTCTGCACCGACAGTGGTCCACGCGACCGCCACCAAAGAACCTTCGGGTCGACGACGGGACCCTCATTCCTCACCAAGCTCCGCGCCCCGGAAGGCAGCACCTCCCAGTGCCAGCCCGGCGGAGCCCAGTCTCGGACATGGCGCCTCTCAAGAAGGTGGTTGCCCTTATATAGGAAATTCGACCTAAATTCAAAGTGTTAGTATGCACTTTGAATTTAGGTCGAATTTTCCCTATAAGCGCATCTATGTTCACTTTTGCTATTTTTTTATGTTATTTTTTTGCATATTAAAAGTTCTTAACAAAAAATACTTTATGAATATTCTTTTTGCTATTAATGTTTTTAACAAAAATAACTTTGATAATTTTAGTTGCATAAATTTTATATAATATTAAGTTAAATAACTTTGATCGGACGAAAACACGTCTATTACAAAGGGATTTCAATTTTTTAAACATATTTTAACTCAAGACTCTTTTTGCATTCAATATGCACCATTCAAAGCCACATCATCACTTTTCAACCCTTTCTGACTTCCTTTGCTATTTTTCATGCATTTCATGATTTATTTTGAGCTAAAATGACCCTGAATTGAAAAGCACTGCAAATGAACTCTGAAATGGTTGCAAGTTGGCATGGTATCATCATTTCACCCACATAGCATGTGCTAAAAAGTCGAGAGGGTTACGTCAAAAACTGGATGCACTTCGTGTACGAACTGGACAATCTCTTGCGAAGTGTCAGGGTTTTGGACGAGAACTCATCTGTTACAAAAGGATTTCAATTTTTTAAACATATTTGAACTCAAGATTTTTCTGCATTCAATATGCACCATTCAAAGCAACATCATCACTTTTCAAACCTTTTGTGACTTTATTTGCTATTTTTCATGCTTTTCAGGATTTATTTTGAGCTAAGATGACCCTGAATTGAAAAGCACTGCAAATGAACTCTGAAATGGTTGAAAGTTGGCATGGTATCATCATTTCACCCACATAGCATGTGCTAAAAAGTTGAGAGGGTTACGGCAAAAACTGGATGCACTTCGTGTACAAAATGAACAATCTCTTTGGAAGTATCAGGGTTTCAGACGAAAACTCATCTGTTACAAAAGGCATTTCATTTCTTGACATGTAACTGCAGTGATATTCTAGATCAAAGCCATCATCAGAATAGTTGTGGAGAGAAAGTCTTCACTTTTTCTTCGTGTGTGTCCCTTGCTTATTGCGCCGTAACTATGGATAATCTTCATTGTTTAACAGGGTGCTTGGGTCAGCCTTCACTTTGAAGGGAGGAATTTCATGAAACTTTTCATAATCTTCAGACATGTCTGTCTTGCCCTCCACTCCCACGATGTCTCTTTTTCCTGAAAGAACTATGTGGCGCTTTGGCTCATCGTATAATGTATTCGCTTCCTTATCTTTTCTTTTTCTCGGTTTGGTAGACATGTCCTTCACATAGAAAACCTGCGCCACATCATTTGCTAGGACGAATGGTTCGTCTGTGTACCCAAGATTGTTCAGATCCACTGTTGTCATTCCGTACTGCGGGTCTACCTGTACCCCGCCTACTGACAGATTGACCCATTTGCACCGAAACAAAGGGACCTAAAAATCATGTCCATAGTCAAGTTCCCATATGTCCACTATGTAACCATAATATGTGTCATTTCCCCTGTTGGTTGCTGCATCAAAGCGGACACCACTGTTTTGTTTGGTGCTCTTTTGATCTTGGGCGATCGTGTAAAATGTATTCCCATTTATCTCGTACCCTTTGTAAGTCAATACAGTCGAAGACTGTCCCTTGGCCAACGAGTACAGCTCATCTGCAACAGTGGTGTTACCCATGAGATGTGTTTGCAACCAACTGCCGAAAGTCCTGATGTGTTCACATGTAATCCAGTCGTCACACTGCTCCGGGTGTTTGGAGTGCAGAAAATTCTTGTGTTCATTCACATACGGGGTCACCAAGGTAGAATTCTCTAGAACTGTGTAGTGTGCTTGAGACCAAGAATGCCCGTCCCTACATATTATTGAATTCATTCCTAGCGTGACTTTTCCAGTCTGTCTCCCCTCATACCATGATTGAGGGAGACCAATCAGCTTAAGGTCAGGAATAAAGTCAACACAAAACCCAATGCTTTCCTCTGTTTGATGGCCCATGGAGATGCTTCCTTCTGGGCTAGCACAGTTACGAACATATTTCTTTAAGACTCCCATGAACCTCTCAAAGGGGAACATGTTGTGTAGAAATACAGGGCCCAGAATCCCAATCTCGTCGACTAATGGCCTTAGTTACACATCAATGTCATTGCCGGGTTGCTTAGGGCCTTGGATGAGCACTGGCATCATAATGAACTTCCGCTTCATGCACAACCAAGGAGGAAGGTTATACATACATAGAGTCACAGGCCATGTGGTATGCTTGCTGCTCTGCTTCCCAAAAGGATTAACGCCATCTGCACTTAAATTAAACCATACGTTCCTTGGGTCACCTGTATAGTTCCCCCACTTTCTCTTGATCTTTCTCCACTTCGACCCATCACCGGGTGCTCTCAACTTCACGTCTTTCTTACGGTCTTCCTTGTGCCATCGCATCAACTTGGCATGCTCTTTGTTACTGAACAAACGTTTCAACCGTGGTATTATAGGAGCATACCACATCACCTTGGCAGGAACCCTCTTCCTGGTGCGCTGGCCCTCTACATCACCAGGGTCATCTCGTCTGATCTTATACCGCAATGCACAGTATACCGGACATGCGTTCAAATCCTCGTATGCACCGCGGTAGAGGATGCAGTCATTAGGGCATGCATGTATCTTCTGCACCTCCAATCCTAGAGGGCAGACAACCTTCTTTGCTTTGTATGTACTGTCGGGCAATTCGTTGTCCTTTGGAAGCTTATTCTTCATTATTTTCAGCACCTTTTCAAATGCCTTGTCAGATACACCATTGTCTGCCTTCCATTGCAGCAATTCCAGTGTGGTACCGAGCTTTGTGTTGTCATCTTCGCAATTTGGGTACAACCCTTTTTTGTGATCCTCTAACATGCGATCGAACTTCAGCTGCTCCCTTTCACTTTGGCATTGTCTCTTTGCATCAACAATGACCCGGCGAAGATCATCATCGGGCACATCGTCTGGTTCCTCTTGATCTTCAGCTTCCCCCATTGCAGCATCACCGTATTCAGGGGGTGGATAGTTGTCATCATCCTCTTCTTCTTCGTTGTCTTCCATCATAACCCCTCTTTCTCCGTGCTTGGTCCAAACATTATAGTGTGGCATGAAACCCTTCTCAAGTAGGTGGACGTGAAGGGTTTTCGAGTTAGAGTAATCCTTCGTATTCCCACAGATAGTACATGGACAATACATAAAACCATTCTGCTTGTTTGCCTGAGCCACTTCGAGAAAATTATGCAGGCCCTTAATGTACTCGGAGGTGCGTTGGTCACCGTACATCCATTGCCGGTTCATCTGCGTGCATTATATAATTAAGTGTATCAAAAACCATTACGGAACATCATGAATAGAGAAGTGACCAAATTAATAGAAGTTCATCATCACATTAAAACCAAAGTACAGTAGTGACCAAAATAAATACATAAAGTTCATACATATTTCTCAATGAACAACATATAGCTCTCTAGAGAATCTAATTAAAACATACATTGAAATTATGTAAAACATTTAAATGCAACAACAAATGCGATCATAACCGCAACTAAGGTACCAATTTATCCAACGGCATAATGATACCAAGCCTCAGTATGAATGGCATATTTTCTAATCTTTCTGATCTTCAAGCGCATTGCATCCATCTTGATCTTGTGATCTTCGATGACATCAGCAACATGTAACTCCAATTCCATCTTCTCCTCCTCAATTCTTTTCACTTTTTTCTTCAAGTAATTGTTTTCTTTTTCAACTAAATTTAACCTCTCGACAAGAGGGTCGGTTCGAATTTCCGGTTCACATACCTCCTAGATAAAAACATCTGTCACGTTGGTCGGCATAATTGTCATAAACACTAAATGAAACAAATAGTTATAAAAGAAAATATACCACATCCGAATCATAGACAGGACGAGGGCCGACAGGGGAGGATACCAAAACCATGGCACTATATAATAACAATCAATAATAAAAGTAAGAAAATGGTACAAGTATCTATCTAAATCATACAAGTAAGAATTTTTTTATTTTAGAAAGAAGATAAGAACAAGAGGCTCACCACGGTGGTGCCAGCGACGAGATCGGCACGGGCGATCGACAGTGGTGAGGACGGTGATGGGACAGGACGGACCGCCAAACCTAGACAAATCTTGAGGAAAATGGAGCTTGGAGGTCGAGCTTGGAGAGGAGAAAGCTTAAGTGTGGCTCGGGCATTTCATCGAACACCTCATGTGCATAGGAGGTGAGAGCTAGAGCAACACACACCTACACATGCCGGCCGGCCAAAAAACAAATGAGCGGGCAGGGGCGGGGGTATATATAGGCTTATCTTTAGTACTGGTTGGTGGCTAGAACCAGGACAGAAGACCGACCTTTGGTCCCGGTTCCAGCCACCAACCGGGACTAAAGGTGCTGGGCCAGGAGCGAGGCCCATTGGTCCCGGTTCGTGTCTGGAACTGGGACCAAAAGTGTCAGACGAACCGGGACCAATGGCCCCCGAGGCCCGGCCGGCGCCCTGGCCTCATGAACCGGGACTGGTGCACCCTTTGGTCCCGGTTCGTAAGTGAACCGGGATTAATGCCCTTATCCTGGCCTCAACCAAAGCCCTGTTTTCTACTAGTGTAAGTAAATGTTTCTCGATTATGGAGGTGATAAAGAGTTTTTCGTAAAGGGTTACGTCGATGCAAGCTTTGACACCAATCCGGATGACTCTGAGTAGCAAACCGGATACGTATAATGGAGTAGTAAATTGGAATAGCTCCAAGTGAGGCGTAGTAGAAGCATCTAGTGTATGACATAGAGATTTGCAAAGTACACACGGATCTGAATGTTGCAGACCTGTTGACTAAAACCTCTCTCACAAGCAAAACAAGATCAAACCCCAGAACTTATTGGGTGTGAATCACATGGCGATGTGAACTAGATTATTGACTCTAGTGCAAGTGGGAGACTGTTGGAAATATGCCCTAGAGGCAATAATAAAGTTGTTATTATCATATTTCCTTGTTCATGATAATCGTTTATTATCCATGCTAGAATTGTATCGATCGGAAACTCAGATACATGTGTGGATACATAGACAACACCGTGTCCCTAGTGAGCCTCTACTAGACTAGCTCGTTGATCAAAGATGGTTAAGGTTTCCTAACCATAGACATGAGTTGCCATTTGATAACGGGGTCACATCATTAGGAGAATGATGTCATGGACAGGACCTAACCGTAAACATAGCATTTGATCATATTAGTTTATTGTTGCTGCTTTATTCATGTCAAGTATTTGTTCTTAAGACCATGAGATCATGCAACTCCCTGGCACCGAAGGAATGCCTTGTGTGTATCAAACATCACGTCATAACTAGGTGATCATAAAGGTATTCTACAGGTATCTCCAAGGGTGACTGTTGGGTTGGCATGGATCGAGACTGGGATTTGTCACTCTGTATGATGGAGAGGTATCTCTGGGACCTCTCGGTAATACAGCATCACGAGAAGCTTGCAAGCAATGTGACTAAGGATTTAGTCACGGGATCTTGTATTACGAAACGAGTAAAGAGACTTGCCGGTAACGAGATTGAACTAGTTATGGAGATACCGACGATCGAATCTCGGGGAAGTAACATACTGCTGGACAAAGGGAACTGCATACGGGATTGATTGAATCCTTGGCATCATGGTTCGACCGATAAAGAGGTTCGTGGAATATGTGGGAACCAATATAAGCATCCAGGTCCCACTATTGGTTATTGACCGAAGAGGTGTCTCGGTCATGTCCACATGATACTCGAACCCGTAGGGACCGCACGCTTAACGTTCGGTGACGATATAGTATTATTGGGTTATGTATGTTGGTGGCCGAATGTTGTTTGGAATCCCGGATGAGATCCTGGACTTCACGAGGAGCTCTGGAATGGTCCGGAGGTAAAGATTTATATATGGGAAGTCATATTTTGGCGACCGGAAAAGTTTCGGGTTTTTCCGGTATTGTACTGGGAAGCTTCTAGAACGTTCCGAAAACTTCTGGAGGAGTCCAGAACTCCACCAAGGGTTCCACCATGTCCAAAGAGTTTTCATGGGTTGAGGGGAGGCGCCCTGTCCTTATTGGGCCAGGCGCACAAGTCCCTCAAGGCCCATGTGGCTTGGGAGAGGTGGAAAGTCCACGTGTGTAAGGAAAGGGAGGGAATTGGACTAGGAGTCCAACTCCTCCCCCTTGGCTGTGCCCTAGGGCTTGGAGGGACGGTCCCCATGCCCCTCCACCTATATATAGAGGTGAGGGGGCGCCCCAAGAGGACACACCATGTCCTTGGCGCCTCCCTCTCTCCCTAGATCGTTTTCTCCTTCGTTCGCGGTTCCGGTAGCGCTTGGCGAAGCCCTGCTCGCACTGCACCACCACCTCCTCCACCACGCCGTCGTGCTGGTTGAGAGCCCATCTACTACTCTGCCCTCGCTCGCTGGATCGAGGAGGCGGAGACGTCATCGAGCCGCACGTGTGCTGAATGCGGAGGTGTCGTCCGTTCGGCGCTAGATCGGGACGGATCGCGATTGGATCGTGAAGACGTACGACTACATCAACCGCGTTATATACTCTTCCGCTTAGCGATCTACAAGGGTATGTAGATACATTCCCCCTCACGTAGCTATGCATCTCCATGGATAGATCTTGCGTGTGTATAGGAAATTTTTTGTTTCCCATGCAACGTTCCCCAACAAGATGTGCCCGCTGATGATCTTCGCCGGGTCATTGTTGATGCACAGAGAGAATGCGAAAGTGAAAAGGAGAAGTTGAAGTTGCAACGCATGTTAGAGGATCACAAAAAATTGTTGTACCCAAATTGCGAAGATGGCAACACAAAGCTCGGTGCCACACTGGAATTGCTACAATGGAAGGCAGAGAATGGTGTATCTGACAAGGGATTTGAAAAGTTACTGAAACTGATGAAGAAGAAGCTTCCAAAGGATAACGAATTGCCTGACGGTATGTACGAAGCAAAGAAAGTTCTCTGCCCTCTAGGATTAGAGGTGTAGAAGATAAATGCATGCCCTAATGACTGCGTCCTCTACCGCGGTGAGGAGTACGAGAATTTGAATGCATGCTCGGTATGCGGTGCATTGTGGTATAAGATCAGACGAGATGACCCTGGTGATGTTGAGGGTGAGCTCCCAAGGAAGGGGGTTCCTGCCAAGGTGATGTGGTATGCTCCAATAATACCACGGTTGAAACGTATGTTTAGAAACAAAGAGCATGCCAAGCTGTTGTGATGGCACAAAGAAAACCGTAAGAAAGACGGGATGTTGAGAGTACCCGCTGATGGGTCGCAGTGGAGAAAAATCGAGAGAAAGTGGTCGGATTTTGCAGATGACGCAAGGAACTTATGGTTTGGTATAAGTACAGATGGCATGAATCCTTTTGGGGAGCAGAGCAGCAGTCATAGCACCTGGCATGTGACTCTATGTATCTATAACCTTCCTCCTTGGTTGTGCATGACGCGGAAGTTCATTATGATGCCACTGCTCATCCAAGGCCCTAAGCAACTTGGCAATGACATTGATGTGTACGTAAGGCCATTAGTTGAAGAACTTTTACAGTTGTGGGATATAAAAGGTGTACGTGTGTGGGATAAGCACAAACAACAGGAATTTGACCTATGAGCGTTGCTATTTGTAACCATCGATGATTGGCCTGCTCTTAGTAACCTTTCAGGACATACAAACAAGGGATACAATGCATGCACACACTGTTTAAATGAGACTGAAAGTATATATTTGGATAAATGTAAGAAGAATGTGTACCTGGGACATCTTCTATTTCTTCCGACCAGGCATCCCTTAAGAAAGAAAGGCAAGCATTTCAAAGGTGAGGCAGATCACCGGAAGAAGCATGTCCACCGTATTGGTGATGATATATTTGATATGGTCAAGTATTTAAAAGTAATCTTTGGAAAGGGTCCTAGCGGACCATCTGTTCTGAATGACGCTAACGGACACGCACCCATGTGGAAGAAGAAATGTATATTTTGGGAGCTACCCTATTGGAAAGTCCTAGAGGTCTGCTCTGCAATCGACGTGATGCATGTGACGAAGAATCTTTGTGCGAACCTGCTAGGCTTCTTGGGCGTATATGGAAAGACAAAAGACACACCGGAGGCACGGGAGGACCAGCAATGTATGAACGAAAAAGGCGGCATGCATCCAAAGCAGTATCAAGGTCCTGCCAGCTACGCTCTTACCAAAGCAGAGAAGGAAATCTTTTTTGAATGCCTGCTCAGTATCAAGGTCCCGTCTGGCTTCTCGTCGAATAAAGGGAATAATAAATATGGCAGAAAAAAAATTCAAAACCTATAGAGTCATGACTGCCATGTGATTATGACGCAATTGCTTCCAGTTGCATTGAGGGGGCTTCTACCAGAAAATGTTCGATTAGCCATTGTGAAGCTATGTGCATTCCTCAATGCAATTTCTCAGAAGGTAATCGATCCAGAATTCCTACCAAGGTTACAGAATGATTTGGTCCAATGTCTTGTCAGTTTCGAGTTGGTGTTCCCACCATCCTTCTTCAATATTATGACGCGCGTCCTAGTTCACCTGGTCGAAGAGATTGCCATTCTAGGTCCTGTATTTCTACACAATATGTTCCCCTTTGAGAGGTTCATGGGAGTCTTAAAGAAATATGTTCATAACCATGCTAGGCCAGAAGGAAGCATCTCCAAGGGCTATTTAACAGAGGAGGTTATTGAGTTTTGTGTTGACTTTATTCCTGACCTTAAGCCGATTGGTGTTCCTCAATCGCGGCAAGAGGGGAGACTGAGTGGAAAAGGGACGCTTGGACCGAAAGCAATAATATGTAGGGATGTGCATTCTTTCACTCAAGCACACTACACAGTTCTACAAAGTTCTACATTGGTGGACCCGTATATCGAGGAACACATGGATATTGTACGCTCCAAGAACCCGGAGCAGTCTGACCCCTGGATTAAACGAACACACATGGCGACTTTCGGTGATTGGTTGGAAAACAAAGCACACGAGTAACACCACCATTGAAGATGAGTTGTACTTGTTGGCCAGGACACCATCTTCGACTGTAGTGACTTTCCAAGGGTACGAGATAAATGGAAATACATTTTACACGATCGCCCAAGATAAAAAAGTGCACCAACCAAAACAGTGGTGTTCGCTTTGATGCAGCAAACACTAAGAGGGAAAAGGACACATATTATGGTTACATAGAGGAGATATGGGAACTTGACTATGGACCTTCTTTTAAGGTCCCTTTTTTTGGTTCAAATGGGTCAATCTAACAGGAAACGGGTAAAGGTAGACACGCAGTACGGAATGACAACAGTGGATCTCAACAATCTTGGGTACACAGACGAACCATGCATTCGTCCTAGCCAATGATGTGGTGCAGGCTTTCCATGTGAAGGACATGTCTACCAAACCGAGAAAAAGAAAAGATAAGGAATCGAATACATCATATGATGAGCCAAATAGCCACATAGTTCTTTTAGGGAAAAGAAACATCGTGGGAGTGGAGGACAAGACATACATGTCAAAAGATTATGAAAAGTTTGATGAAATTCCTCCCTTCACAGTGAAGACTGACCCAAGCATCATGTTAAATGATGACGAGTCTCCATGGTTATGAAGCAATCATAGGCAAGGGACACACGCGAAGAGAAAGTTTTATACCCCAAGATCCCACTCTGGGATGTGACCGGCGGCTTCACCGTCATCACTTTCTCTCTAGTGAGTTTCCGGACTTATAGCTGGAAAGTCCCACTTCGGACAAACTGGAAGGAATCTTTGTAAGAGCTAGTGTATATATGTATTTTGGGTGTTATGAATCTTTATTAAGTTATGAATTTTTAATTATTCCTATCCTTTTAGTATTTTCATTATACAGAGGAGTTAATCAATGCAATCATGTCCAAACAAAATATGAATGTCTTCTGAGCATTCCAGATAAGCCGCTTGAGGTTGACAGGCATAGGTTCCGACCCAGGATGACAAGGATCGGAAACAAAAGGAAGCGAAGAAACATTTCAAGCCCAGGATGATTGTTCATCCTCACTTTCAGAATTTGGAATTTAACAGGGGCTCACTAACAATGGTGGGGGTTTTGACAAGCTTTTATCAAATTAACTTGTTCTCCAACTTGTGGCACTTGATGGGGGTGATGCTCATGACCATCTGGCAATGTGGTAAAAATTTGAGATCAATGGAAGAAAGTTGCCAATGTAACTTTGTCAAACCCTAGAGATGGGTAGAATTGGATTTGGCATACTTTGACCAAGCTAATTTGTTCTCCTTGTTGCACCACTTGGCCTAGATGAATATTTAAACCATTTTAGCAGGTGTACCAAGTTTGAGCTCATTTGGACATGTTTAGCAATGTAAAGTTGCTCAAACTCGAAAATGGGCAGAGATGGTTTTGAGGGAATTTGATGATGTTATCTTGTTCTCCAACACATGAGACTTGGCAAGATCATCAAATATGGCATTTGTGACATGCTAGAATTTTCTTGGAATTTATGGTGAATATTTCCTTTGTAAATATTTCAAAAGCTTGAAATATCCAGAAAGGGTAATTGAGGGTTTTGATAGGTATGATGAATAGAGGTACTTAGAGGAATCCAATGGCTTTGGAATTTAACCGGAATGAGCTTGGTATCAATTTGTGATAGTGTGCAAATTTGAGCTAAAATATCCTAAAATATCCTGAAAAGGTCTAAAACCAAAAGAGCTTAACGAAAAATAGATTTAGTCCCGGTTGATGGCTCCAACCGGGACTAAAGGTAAGCCTTTAGTCCCGGTTGGAGCCACAACCGGGACTAAAGGCCTAAGCTTTCGTGCCCTTTGGGCTGAAATTTAGCTTTAGTCCTGGTTGGTGGGTCCGACCGGAACTAAAGGTAGCCCTTTAGTCCCGGTTTGTGGCACCAACAGGGACTAAAGACCTGGGGTATTTAACTGAGCCTTCTCCCTCCCCCAATCTTCCTCTCCATTTTCTCCCTCCCCCGATGCCGAACCATCACGACGCCGTCAGGCTGCCGGAGATCGCCGTCATAGTTCCGTCTCTCGGAGCCATCCCCGAGCCTGCTGACCATCGCCGGACCTCCTCGCCCTCCTCCCTGAGCCTCGCCGCCCCCGCTCCTCATCACTGGACCTCCTCGCCCTCCTCCCCGAGCCCGCAGACCGTCGTCGGACCTCCTCGCCCTCCTCCCCGAGTCCGCAGACCGTCACCGGACCTCCTCGCCCTCCTCCCCGAGCCTCGCCGCCCCCGCTCCTCGTCGCCGCCCCTGCAGCTTCGCCGTGAGCTCCTGCTCCCAACCCCTCCCTCCCCTCGGTTCGTTCGTTCGTTCGTTCGTTCAAAAAAAGCTGAATAAATCCGTTTGTTCGTTCGTTCGCCGTGAGCTTTTGCGCCTTGGACGGTAGCGGAGGTGTCATGGTCGGTCTATGTCTCGGCGAGGTTTGCCCACGGAGGGTCGAGGCGAGGGCGGATGTGGAGGAGTTGAGACGAGAGAGACGACTTCCTTCTAAGGTGGAAACATGAAGATGACTCGGTGCGGTGAAAAATAGGTTTCGTGATGTACCGGTGAGGAGAGAGATGACTTCACTCTAGAAAAACGAGCCGAATGGAGTAGCTTCGTGATGTACCGTTTCACTAAAAAACAGGTCATTGCCTAAAAAAAACTTATAAACGGCCCAAATGAGGTACTCCCTCCGTTTTTTTAGTCTGAATATAAAATTTGGTCAAAATCAAACTTTTTAAAATTTGACTAACTTTTTAGGAACAAATATCAGCATTCACAATATGAAAGATGTATCTACTTTAGGATGAATCAAGCGGAAAAAAAGATGCATCTTTCGGTTCGTTCATTCTTTTCAGCGAACTCGGCCAAAAAAAGCAGGGGAATCCAAATCCACCGGCCGGAGGAGAAAAGAAGGGAATGCCGATGAGTCTATCTTGATTTCTAGGGATCAGAGATGGAATGCGATGGTTGTCACCTTCGTCGGAGAGGGGATCGATTCGACCTCGGAGCTAGGATAGGAAAATGATGATTGATTGATTTAGGTCGGCGATCAGTGTCAGCATATCATCGTATCATCACTCCTTCAATCTTTATCCCGCGAGGGCGACCGATCGAGCCCGTGATGCGATGTAGTACGCCATCGGACCACATTTTAGTTTACGTGTGTGCCCTTACAACTTACAAGTACATAAAATAGAGACACAAAGTACTCAAATCAATCTAGTCTAGTTAGTTAGATAGCTAGGGGTGCTTAAAAAGTGATCAAGTACCGAAACCAACAGGCTAGCAAGCTAGCATGGGTACTTTCTAGCAAGAGATGGTAGCACGAGAATTTATTCAACCGGTTTGACCGACGAGTCAGCAATACTACCTTATGTGTTCAAGTCAGGTAATCTTTTTACCGGTCGGTTGTGGTCTTGAACTTTTACTTCTTTTCATGTGTCTAATAGGTTGTGTCCTACATTACTAACTCATAATTTCTAGAGAATATAGTTCCAAAACCACCGTGTCTTAAAGATACATACTAAGAATCGTAGGGTTTGCATTAATCATATTTTGTCAATTTCGTATGTATATAGCATGACAATTTTATTTTTAAGAGCATGGCAATCTGTATTATCTAGATCATTTGTCATTGGGATGTTAGCGAAAAGCAGCTACTATCCGTCGTTTCGGTAGAACCGTAACTCTGATCGAGATGTTCTTTATATGCATTTGTTTCGATTTCTCTTGTAGATTATGTTTTTCCATCATCATAAATGTTAAAATAAAAAGACTTGTTGTTCTGTCCAGAATACTAAAACTGTATAAAATGCTTATGAAATAACTTGCAAGTCTTTGCAGAAACTATGGAACATGCCAGAGACGAAGAACAAGAAGACATGTTGGAGGAAATAATCTGCGAAGGAGATGATGATATCACCACTCAGTTTCTGAACGACTCCGGTGAGGGAATTGACGGCTCCGGTGAGGGAATGGAGCGAGAAGATGACGGCTCCGGTGTTGGAACCTTGTCTATTACAAAGTCCGGCGAGGTATATATATTAATTAAGCCTCTGCTGACTAGATGCATTAATTGATTTGTATATACATATATTAATGCTTCTTTCTTCTTTTAGCCCTCCGGATCGAGCCAATCTTCTATAAAGAAACGAGGCCCGAAAAAAAGGTTGGGCGATAATGAAAGGTTCAAGATCGAAGAAGTCGCTGCAGATGGCAAACCGAGTGCCCCCAAGCGGACTGCAGATGCATTTCTAAGTCATTGCAGAGTTATTGTTAGGGACAGCATCCCGATCACCATTCAAGAATGGAATAAGCCAAAGGTGGACGATGGAGTTACTTATGTCAACGATAGATACAAGAAATGCTTTGGAATACGCTCATGGCAAATTTCACCCTACCGTCAGAAGTGGATCCAATTATCAAAGTTATAGAGCGAAAAGTCAAGGCGTGGACTCTTAAGAAGATGGCCGCACTATTCTGCAACTGGAAGAAAAGATTGAACCAAGAGTATGTCTAGAAAAACAAGACTCCAACATTCATCGGAGCAAATGAGAAGATAAAAGATCACTGGGACGCGTTTGTGAAGTACAAGAAGACGGCTGAAGCTAAGAAAAGGTCAGAAACAAATGAGAGAAATGCTGCAAAGAAGGAATATCACCATGTTACGGAGTCAGGTGGCTACAAGGTTGGCAGGCCTAAGTAGGAGAAAACTGGGGACAACCTGATTGCTAAAGGGATCGATCCAGAGCCATTGCCGTGGACCGAACGGGCAAGGACTTGGTTTTATGGGCATGGGGGAACGTTGAAACCAGAAACAGGGAAGTGTATTTATACAAAAGAGCAACTAGCAACACCCGTCGAAGCCCTTAGAAATGCAATGAAGGACGTGCAGGACGGGAAGTTCCATTCCGACAGAGAGAACGACGAGCTGACACACGCCCTTGGGAATGTTGAACACAGTGCACGAACATGAGGCACATCAGGCTCCGTTCCATGGAAGATTGGGTTTCCTGACTGTAGTGCCACCTAAAGAAGCCGAGCGAGAAAAAAGAAATAGGATGCAGACCAACTGCATAAGGTAGAAGAAAATTTAGAGTGGCAGCAGAAGCAAATAGAGGCACTTACTAGCCAGCAAGCTACCGGCTCATCTCAGCGGCACGAAGATCCTCCACTCGATACTGCCGACCCATCATCTCAGCGGAAAAGCAGCATGGCGTCCACAGAGCTCGTTCGGTCCATAGATGATATCATGGCTCCTCGCTACCCCGTGGATGATGTCACGCAGAGGGAAATTTGTGAGCTACATGTGAAATGCATGAACTTATCCGTGAAGGTGGTGGACGGCTTTGCCTTACCTCCTGTACGTGATGGAACTCACCATTTCGCTCCGATTCCAGATGGCTATGCTGTTGTCGGGGTCGATGAAGTTATCAACGGATTTGAGGAGCTGGAGCTTGAGTTCCCTATAGGTGAAGGGGAGACTGAACTGGGATATGCCAGAAAAACTACCATTCTATGGAAAAAGGAACACATCGTGCTTCCACATTGGACGCCAAGGTCATCGACTCCTCAGCCGTCTCCGCCGCGTCAGGAAACTCCGCCGCCTCAGCCGTCTCCGCCGCCACGTCAGCCGTCTCCGCCGCCACCGCCGCGTCAGCAGACTCCGCCGCCTCCGTCGCCTCCGTCGCCGTCTAAGCGGAAGAGAACCCACGCTCCAGCGGCTAGTACTACAACTGCAAAAATCTCGAGAGCAGGTACAACGAAGAGCGTCAAGGAGTCTCCTGGCAAGTTACCATACGAACTTAATAGTGAGGAACTCAAGAACCAAGTGGATGCCGATGTGAAACGCCAGCTTACACCGAATCGGCTCGACCCAAAGGAGAAAATAAATCCGACAAAAGCGAAGCAGCTTCTGAAAAACCTTACGCGACCACCACCGCCTCCGCTGCCATCAAACTATGCCCGCTATATTATGAAGTCACATAATTATAAATAGCAGCAGTCGGGAAGTAGTAGTAGTGCAAGGAGGAAAACTATTCCCCAGCTCGGAGAACAGAAAAACCAATTGTGCGCCCCGCTCAACGTGTTTTCCGATAAGGATTGTGATCCGGAGGTAGCGGCCACTCTTTCTCAATTCTTAAGCGGGGTAGAGTTCCCCATGGCTGAGGTAGCATACAGATGTGAGCACAGGAAGCCTCTCGTCAAACGTGAGGAGGTCCAGTTTCTACCAACTCAAATGCGAAGATTGCATGAGTGGTACATAGAAGCCTCAAAGGAAGGGAGCAACTTTCTCATGGTGGGAATTAGAGATGAGCATTAATTCAATGGACACGAGGATATGTTCATTGAATTTGATGAATTATTTCAGTTATACAATCAAGACGTCATCGACAAAACTATCGTCAGTTGCTATTGTCTGTAAGTATTATTTCTGTAATTAAGTCTCTAACTTAGCTCATTCATTAATTGCATGTATAATTATCCTCACTACATTATGCAGACTGAAATCCTCGAATGCAAAAGAGGAGCAATTTAGGACATTGGGTTCGTTAACCCAAATATCATACATGAAGTTACGGTACAAAAAAACGCCAAGGAAACAGAGGATAGCTTGCTAAGGGCGTTAATTCGACAACAAACTAAAAGAGAAATACTATTTCCTTACAACTTCAAGTGAGTGTTACTGTCTTGTACACATTCTGTTTCACTTACTCGATGTTAAGTGTAATTGATGAGTTATGCGTGCGCAGGTTCCACTTTATTCTGCTAGTCATTCAGTTTGACACAGGAAAAGTACTTGTCATGGACTCGAAACGTAAAGACCCTGACATGTGGGCGGACCTGAGTGAAATGCTCCAGAGGTAATTTCAATCATTATCGCACTATATCGGCAACTTTCGTTCATTTCTTGATATCAAGTAATTAACAACTTCTTTATTCATTTTCTTTGCCGGGCAGGGTTTGGAAACGGTTCACCAAGGAGGCTAGGGGTGAATGGAAACAGGAGCTACAATTTCGACCACTCAATGTAAGCCGTACTAGCTAGGTCCGTGCATCTCTTTGATTCTAGTTTCAATAACATTATCATGCTTGATTATTATTTTGATTGAACTATATTCTTCTAAAGTGCTCGAGGCAGGGAGACGGGAATAATTTATGTGGATACTACGTTTGCGAGTTCATTCTCTAGACAACCTGTGAGAAGGGCAGGGTTTTACATCAACTTAAAGTACGTAAACAATATTCACAATTTTATTTTATTACCATCAATTGTGTTGAGTTTCATTCATATATATTGACCCCCTTCTTTAAATTAGATCCAACGGATGCAGGACGGTCTCCTACCAAAGGATCGCTTGCGAGCAATTCAAGAGGAATTGGCGGGATTCTTACTTGAAGAGGTCATACCTAAAACCAGAGAATACCATCGGAAATTGGTAGCTAATTTTAGTAATTAGATATTAGGGATCGTCAGGGATATTATATTGTATATATGCATGAACGTGTACTATATGTAGTAGCGTCGAATATATAAACGAAAACTTGTTATTCGACCAAGCACGAAGAAAGAGGTCTTCTCTATATTCATCACGATGTTGTGTAATGGTTCTTTCCTTGCTATATATATGTAGTAGCGTCGAGTTGAATGGAAAACATAAAATAAAAATGAAAACCCTAAATGAAAAAGATTTGAATGGCAAACACACACAAAAAAGGAAACACAAAATGAAACTCATACCCCTCCAAAACCCTAAACCCCAGCTCCTGACGTGTGGCGGCCTTTAGTCCCGTTTGGTGTAACCAACTGGGACTAAAGGTCCTTCATCCTGAGCGCTCCACAGCGGCCACGTGGAACCCCTTTAGTCCCGGTTCGTAACACAAGCGGGACTAAAAGGGGGGGCTTTAGTCCCGATTCCTTAGTCCCGGTTGCGCAACCAGAACTAAAGACCATTTTTTTGCTAGTGCAAATAGCATCTCTTTTTTTAGAAAAGGAGGATTACTCCGTCCTCCGCATCTGAGCGATGCATGCAGCCATTTTATTAATTATTCTCAGAGACCTTACAAAGCATTACATCAGTAAGCCTGAAGCCACTATCTTGGCGACACCTTTCGCTACTCCTAACCCCTTGATGCAGGGGTGCCGAATGTCCGAGCCTAATACCAAACAGACATCGCACCAAAAACTAACATCTAATGTCGGACGCCCCATCCTAGCCACATACCGGGAATGAGTCACACACCGGTCCGGCGCACTCACCGAGGCTACCGCCGCCGTCATCCACCTAACCATCTTCAGAGCAGGTACCAACTCAAAGACCTTGCCAGGTCAGCTGTCGACGCTACCATGGCGACAGACAGCGCCACCACCCTGCGCTCGTCTATCCAGCCGCATCTGTCGTCGATATCCAGCTGCACCATGCCGCCAATACTCGTCGTCATCGACGCGGTAGAAACAACGCCGCACCTCCTGGCAACCTCCACACCGTCGCCGCTGCTATAGCTACGCGGAGTCCATCACCCACAGCAACTCTCCGCCGAACACCAGAACCTCCCAAGACGGGGCCTCCATGGAGGGTACGACGCGAAGGACGCCGCCGCCGCCCAATCCAGACTGAATTTTCGAGTTCCGTCCGGGAGAGGTTCGGAGGTGGATAGGAGAGACCTCGACATCGCCTCCGCGGAGGGTAACGGCGTCGAGAGACGTCGCCGATGCCGGACCGAACAGACCGATCAAAGTTTCCTCAGGTCCCCATCCTATACTACCAAACCTCCGTCGGCTCCGGATTCGGCAACGGACCACGAACTGAAACCTGCAAAGATGAGAGAGCCATGGGGATCAACCCACCATGAAGTAGGATCGAGAAGAATCCATCGTAGATCTCCAGGCGCCGAATCCAGCGATCCGGCGTGTTCAGCGACGACCACCACCACCCCGCGGCGGCCGACGGCGTTCAAGCCCAAGACCCAGAATTGGATCCGATCTGAACCCAGCAGCGCCCGCGACCACCGATCTTGCCCACCGGCGCGCCGTGCACGATGTCACCAAGAAACCCGCCCGCCGCGCCGCCAGACCCCACGCGAGCCCGACGCCCCGCCCGATCTGGCTGCCCCGCTCCAGCCGCGACGGACAAGGGGGAGAGATGCCACGCCGCCGCCCAGGCGGCCAAGCTTTGCCCGGCGGCGCTGTGGACGGCGGCGAGGAGAGGTGGAGGCGGAGGAGGGCCGAGAGGACGGCGGCTAGGGTTCCCCCCCGGGTCGCCCGCGGGGGCGACACGAGGGGGACGAGGGGAACCACGGGCAAATAGCATTTCTACAGTATAGTTTCTTACATGTCGAAGTTACGCTGCTTATTAGTACAATAATTTTTTGTCTTTCATAAGATGCAACCCTATTCCTGGTTAGAATCCTTTCATCTACTTCTTTTGGATTTCTTTTTACCACCGGGTTGATTCATGAGATGTAAACACGTGTAATTGACCTGGGTGCGTATGATTCGCGTGTGTACATGGCGATATCCTTGGGATTTCAGCTCTGGTCAACCTGTTTTGTGCGGAGACCAGATGGTAGAAGTTCTTCGTGTGCGGCTGCCCTTTGATACCCGCATCCGCTAACTGAATTTTAAAGTGGATGTCGATTTCTTGATCATGTGTGGCTCGCTATATTCTTGGTCTTGCATCCTCATGTGCTCCACCAGTCGCGATGTACTAGTAACAACGGTTGTTTCTTCAGGCCCAACTCCAGGAAATATGATTCAGTAATCCAAAAAAAAAAATATTGATTCCGTCATCACCTTCGGCTCCAAGTTTCAGTGCTTCAGAAGTATTGTTTTGGTAATTAGTTTTACTTTGCCGAGATGGTACGTTTGGACATCAGTTTTGTACAAATACCATGAACTCAGTGACGTCATGGTATTTACTTGATCTTCTGTTACGCACTTTAATCAATCCATTAACTCAGTTTTGTACAAATCTGTCTCATGTGATTTACGGTGTTGATTTTCATATAACTAATGTTTGCATTGTATGACCCTTTCATGTTTCAAGGTCAAATTAGTACTAAATATAATGTATCCTTTTTAACATGGATTGTGTTATTTACCTACATTCAGTACAGATAGTGACACTTTCTTGAAAGTAAAAGAAATCTTCTTTTTATTGTAGCTCATATTGATTTTCATATATAACAGTACTTCTACTGTATGGCTCTTCTCTGATTTATGTTTATGTTTCAAGGTCACATTAATACGTAGACTATCCCATTAACATGGGTATTACAAGACTATTACGACTTCTGCTTATTCCAGTTATATTTCTTTGCATTGCAATGATGCTATTGTATCATCCAACCTTGAGTTATTTCCCGGTGCCCAGTACAATCAGCCAGGATTTCTTGAAAATGAAGGCAATATGTTTTTGGTTGTAGCTCATGTCGATGGTATGGGGATTATTAAGTTTTAGTGTTGGGAAACCAAATATTAAGTTTTTTAAGCAAATTTTTTTATTCAAAATTTCGAACATTTTTTGAATAAGAAATTTGTTTTTTATAAAATCATGAACTTTTTTTGAATCAGCAAATATTTTATGATCTATTAAATATTTTATTTCAAAATTCTCATTTATTTTAGATTTCAGAACTTTTTTTAATTCCCAAATTATTTAAAGTAAAAAAATAAATAACGAAAATTAAAAAACAGGCCACCCGGACATGGGCCGGCCCAAACAGGCATGATGCGTCTTCTCCCAGCGCACAGAGTGTATAGGAGGGTCCTACTGCATGGACTGGCCCAGTCCGGGATTGTTCTATGTGAAATGTTTTTTATCACTTATGCATGACATTGGTGGGTAATATTTTACAACATTAGGGGCAAGTTATATGACGTACCGCAAGAAGCAATAACTCATTTATTATTAGGTATAGATATAGATTAGTGGTGGGAAACCTAATATTCACTAGTAGAAAAAGGCCCATTTGTCCCGGTTCCAGAGGGCCACTTGTCCCGGTTCTGGAACCGGGACTAAAGGGTCGGGACTAAAGCCCAAAACCTTTAGTCCCGGTTCGCTTACGAACCGGGACCAAAGGGGCTCCACGTGGCCGCTGTGGGGAGCCCAGGCAGGAGGACATTTAGTCCCGGTTGGTCACACCAACCGGGACCAACCGGGACCAAAGGGCATCCACGCGTCAGCATCTGGCAGGAGCTGGGGTTTTTGTTGTTTTTTTGGAAGGGGGGGTGGGGGGGTTTTGGAGGGTTAATTTAGGGGTTTCATATTGTGTTATAGCTAGCTAATAGAGAGAAGTGTCCTCTCTTTCTCCGTGCGTGGTTGACGCTAGCTACTATACATATAGAGAGAACTCGACGCTAGCTAATAAGAAAATGAAGGAAACCATTAATTACACAAGATCGTCGTGCTGAACATATATAGAGAGAAGTAAAATCTCTTTCTCCTTGCTTGGTCGAACAACAAGTTTTCGTATATCTATCCGACGCTACTACATATATACAATATAACATCTTTTACAATCCCTAACATCATCTACCTAAGATCCAATCACAAATCCACATGGTATTCTCCGTCTTTAGGTATGACGTGGTCAAGAAAGAATCCCGCCAATTCCTCTTGAATTGCTCGTATGCGATCATGTGGTAGGAATTCATCCCGCATCTGCCAGATCTAATTTAAAGAAGGGGGTCAATACATGCATATATATGAATAAAACTCAACACAATTGATGGTAATATATAAAATAAAATTGTGAATATTATTTACGTACTTCAAATTGTTTGTCAGAGAAGCCCCGCTCAGAGGTCGAGTGGCGAATGAACTCGCATACGTAGTATGCACATAAAATAGTCCCTTCTTTCTGGTACAAGCACTTTACGAGAATAGAGTTCAATCAAACTGATAGGCAAGCATGGTAATGATATATTGATGAAAATTTGAATCAATTAGAGATGCGCGGAACTAGCTAGTATTACTTACTTTGGGGTGCGCAAATCGCAACTCGTTGTTTAGACCGGGAACCTTTCGGGTGACCTTCTTCCAAACCCTGCCAGGCAAAGAAAATGATTACTTGATATCAGGAAATTAACGAAAGTTGCATGCCGATATGGTCCCGGTATAGACTGAACTTACTTCTTGAGCATTGCAGTCATGTCCGCATAATTCTCGGAATCTTTACGTCTCCAGTCTAAGACAGTTACTAATGCCCCGTCAAGCTTAATGGATAGCAGAATAAAGTGGAAACTGCGCACGCATATATAACTCATCAATTACATTACTTAACCTCGAGTAAGCGAAGCCGAGTATACAAAGAAGACAGCAACACTCACTTGAAGTTGTAAGGAAAGAGTATTTCCCTTTTGTTTTGATGTATAAGGAACGACTTTAGCAAGTTCTCCTCGGTATCTTTGGTTTCATTTCGTACCGTCCATTCATTTACGGCATCTGGGCTAATGAACCCAACGTCGAAGATTCCTGCTTTTTTGCATTCAACGATCTTCAATCTGCATAATATAGTGAGGATAATTATATATACATGCAATGAACGAGCTGAGCTAGAGACTTAACTATAGAAGTAATACTTACAGACAGTAGGAAGTCATGAGTTGTTTGTCGAGGGCCAGTTGATTGTATAACTGAAATAACTCCACAAATTCAATAGGCATCACGGGAAGTCCAATGAATTTGTGCTCTGGTTTCACTGCCACATACATAGTGTCTCTCCCAGACTCCCTGCAGGTTTTCATGTACCACTCATGCAATTTGTACATCATCGTTGTTAGAGGAGGATGATCACGTTTGACGAGAGGCTTCCCGTGCACGTATTTATATTCTTCTTTTGTTACCTCAGCCGTTTCAAAAATGACAACATCCCCCAAGTAATCACCAAGTTTGGTACCTGGCAGTAGCACCGGATGATTAGCAATATCGCTAGACACCTTGAGCGGGGGGCACGATTGCTTCTCCTGTTCGCCGAGCTGGGGAATTGTTTTCCCACTTCTTCGTTCTTTGACTCTTGCAGCACTAGAAGTACTTCCCGACCGCTGCGCTTCATTATATGTCTTTATAATACAGTGGTCATAGTTTGATGGCAGCGGAGGCGGTGATGGTCGCTTCAGGGCATCCAGAGTGCGCTTCGCTTTCACCGGATCTACCGTTTTCTTCGGAGGTGGATCTTTCCGTGCAAAATGGGCCTTCAATTCGGCTGCACAGATTTCCTCGCGTTCCTCTTCACTCCTCTCATATGGTAACTTTGGAAGAGGCTTGAGGTTTGGACCAAATTTGAATTTCTTCCCGCCTATTGTACTGCTAGCCGCCGGAGCGGCGACGGCGACTCTCTTCCGCCATTGCTGACACGCCGTAGGAGGAGGCAGAGTGCCCTGACGCGTCGGAGGAGGCGGAGTGGCCTCACGCGCCGGAGGAGACGGACTGCTCCGACGCGCCGGAGTAGGCGAAGGAGGAGGCGGAGTGCCCTCCCGCGCCGGAGGAGCCGTAGAAGGAGGCGGAGTGCCCTGATCACTCGCCGGAGGAGGAGGAGGAGGAGGCGGAGTGCACTGACTCGCCGGAGGAGCAGGAGGAGGCGGAGGCGTCCAGTTTGGAAGCTTGATGTAATCCTTCTGCCATAGACATGTACTCCTCAGAGCACGAACCAGCTGATTCTCCCCTTCACCTGTAGAGTGGTCAAGCTCGAGCTCCTCAAATCCCTCCATTACTTCATCCACCATCACAACAGCATAGCCATGTGGAATCGGAAGGCAGTGAAAAGTTCCGTTGGGTTGAGGAGGTGCAACAGAGCCGACAGCCGCGTTGAAAGTGAGGTTCCGGCATTTCGTCATAAGCTTGCAATGTTGAGCCACTGTGATAGTATCCACGGGGTAGCTAGGAGCCGTGAAGTCAGGTTGAACGGGCTCCGTGGAAGCCACGCTGCTTCTCCGCTGATTTGGCGGGGTAGCTTCTGGGGTAGCATCGTGCCGCTGAGATGGTTGGCCTGCAGCTCGCTGGCTCTCAAGTTCCTCTAGCTTTTGTAGTCTTGCATTCATCTTCTGCATGTCGCTCAGCTCCGCTTTCCTCTTTCTCTCCCGGCTTCTGTAACCGCCTGCGTCGGGAAACCCAACCTTCCACGGAACGGAGCCTGGTGTGCCTCGTGTTCGTCCAGGGTGCTCAGCATTCCCTAGGGCCTCAGTCAGCTCGTCCTTCTCTCTGTCGGGAATGAACGTCCCTTCCTGCGCTGCGGTGATATACTTCTGAAGCTTCTTGACGGGTATTGCAAGTTGCTCGTCCGTCCAACGGCACTTCCCTGTTTCAGGGTCCAAAGTTCCCCCAACCCCGAAGAACCAAGTCCTTGAACGGTCTGGCCAGTTCAATGTCTGTGGTTCGACCCCTTTAGCAATCAGGTCATTCTCAGCTTTGTCCCACAACGGCCGGGCTTTGAGGTAGCCACCTGACCCCGTGTGATGGTGATACTGCTTCTTTGCAGCATTGTTCTTGTTTGTCTCTGACATTTTCTTACTCTTGTCCGATGTCTTGTAGGCCACAAATATGGGCCAGTGATCTCTTATCTTCTGAAATTGGCTGATGAATTCTAGAGTCTTCCCTTTGTCGACAAACTTTGATTTCAACTCATTCTTCCACCTCCTGAATAGATCTGCCATCTTCTTAAGAGCACACGCCTTGACCAGTGGCTCTATAACTGGCTTATTCGGATCCTCCTCTGGCGGTAGGGTGAAATTTGCCTTCAGCGCGGTCAAAGATCATCTTTCTGTCTATCGGTGACATAATCACCTTCAGGGACGTCGTCGTCCTTAGGCTTATTCCATTGCTTGATGCTGATCGGGATGTTGTCCCTAACAATAGCTCCGCACTGAGGAGAAAATGCGTCCTTGGTCCGCTTGGTTTCAATCGGTAGGCCATCGTCCGCGAGTGTTGTGATCGTGAACCTTTCATCCTTGCGCAACTTTTTCTTCGGGCCTCGTCTCGTTACCGAAGTTTGGCTCGATCCGGAGGGCTATGAAAGAAGAAAGAAGAGTTAATATATGTACATACCAAAACAATTAATGCATCAATTAGCTAGTCAGCACAGGCTTAATTAATATATATACCTCGCCGGACTTTGCAACAGCTTCCTCCTCCGTTCGGTCACCGGAGCCGTCATCATGGTCTCCTTCTTCCTCCGACATTCGGTCACCGGAGCCATCATGATCATGTCCTTCCTCCTCCATTGTTCGATCTCCGGAGCTGTCATCCTCTCCTTCCAGACCATCGGTGTCATTGAGAAACAACAAGACATCACGTCCTTGGAGGATTATGTCCCCCAACAACTGTTCTTGTTCCAAGTCTCTTTGATCCATAGTTTCTGCAAATATTACAACAAGGCAATTAATATACAAACATGAATGTCCGACGTCCGGACCGCCTCTCTCATGAATATACGACGTCCGGACCGTCTCTCTCATGAATGTCAAACAAGGGATTCTCTTAACCTTTAAGGGATTTAACAAAATGGCGCCATTCTGGATGTGCAGAAAATGGTCCATATTTTTCCTGATCTCATCTACCCTTCTATATGTCACGTTGTCTAGTGTCAAAGGATTCAAGAAAACAAAGGCTTCATCATTAGCCGGAAGTAACAGGTGCATAATGGTACGAAGCTCTCCAAAATTGTTTTGGAACGGAGTCCCGGATAGGATAATTAATTAGCTTTTTGGTACGAAGTTCAGCAAGAGCCTTCCTATTATCGCTATTTGGAAGGCCTTTGCTGAATTTCGTACCAAAAAGCGAATTATTCTATCCGGAACTCCGTTCCAAAACAACTTTGAAGAGCTTCGTAGCATCATACGCCTGTTACTTCCGGCTAATGATGAAGCCATGGATTTCTTCAATACTTTGACAGACAACGTGACATATAGAAGAATATATATATATATATATATATATATATATATATATATATATATATATGAGATCAGAAATAAAATTGGATCAACTTGTGCACATCCATAATGGGGGCATTCTTGATAAATCTATGTTACCGGAGTTTTCTATATGAACAAAAAAAAATCCACATGACATGTCCGACGTCCCCCCTCATGTTGAAGTTATCGGGGAGGGGGTAGACGACAACGACGCTCACCCCTCATGTCCGACGTCCGACGTCCCCCCTCATGTCATGTCCGACATCCCCCCTCATGTCGAAGTTATCGGGGAGGGGGTAGACGACAACGACGCTCACCCCTCATGTCATGTCCGACGTCCCCCCTCATGTCGAAGTTATCGGGGAGGGGGTAGACAACAACAACGCTCACCCCTCATGTCATGTCCGACGTCCCCCCTCATGTCGAAGTTCCGAGGAGGGGGTAGACGACAACGACGCTCACCCCTCATGTCATGTCCGACGTCCCCCCTCATGTCGAAGTTATTGGGGAGGGCCAGGGTAGATCGACAACGACGCTCTTTCTTCTAGGGTTTGGGTGGCCTCGATAGTTGGTCGGGCGAGCGGACCGCCTCTCTCTCTCATGCATGTGCGACGTCCCCCCTCATGTCGAAATTATCGGGAAGGGGATGAACATCATTGCTCATATATCAATGCATACATCCATGGATCGTCATTGCTCATATATCAATGCATACATCCATGGATCATCATTGCTCATATATCCATGGATCATATATAAAAACTTTCTATGAACAAAAAAAAGTTCTATGAACAAAAAAAAGTTATATGAACAAAAAAATTATACATCAATGCATACATATCCATGGATCATCCATACACATCTGCATACATATACATCAATGCATACATATCCAAAAATCGTCCATATATCTGCATATGAACAAAAAAAAGGCAGAGGCGGCGGCACGGCAAGCAGAGCGCGACCGGGGCGGCGGCGGCGGTCCGGCAAGCAGAGCGCGGGTGGCCGGAGTGTGGCGGGCGGCGGCGGCGGCGGCGCGGCAAGCAAAGCGCGGGTGGCGGCGTCGGGGCGCGGGGGCGGGAGGAGGAGAGGAGGGGAACGGCACGGCGGCTCACAGTGGGAGCGGGGACGGCGTCGGGGCAGCTCGGCGACGGCGACGACGGCGAGGTGGAGCAGCGTGACGGCGTCGGGGCAGGGCTCGGGGGCGACGGCGACGAGGAGCAGCCTGGGGGCGTCGGGCGGAGAAGAACAAGTGATTTGTAGAAACTGCTAAGTGTGGGCTTATATACACAGAGCATTGGTCCCGGTTGGTGCCACCAACCGGGACCAATGCCACCCTTTTGGTCCAGGTTGGTGCGACCAACCGGGACCAAAGGTCTATTTTCAGCAGCCCAAAGGGCGGGAAACAGGGACCTTTGGTCCCGGTTGGTGGCACCAACCGGGACGAAAGGGTGGCATTGGTCCCGGTTGGTGGCACCAAGCGGGACTAAAGCCCTGTTCCTGGCACGGTGGGAGTTTAGTCCCACCTCGCCGAGCGAGGAGCGGTCGTACTAGTTTATAAGCGCGGTTGCACCTACCGTCTCGAGCTCCTCTCTACCGCAGGCATTGCATGCCTAACTGTCTCTGCGCTGTTGGCCCTACTTGACAAAAAATACTTTATGAAAATTCTTAACAAAAAAATACTTTATGAAAATTTAAGCTATTAAATTTTTTAACAAAAAATACTTTATGAATATTCTTTTTGCTATTAATGTTTTGAACAAAAAATTTCTTTATGAAAATTCTTTTTGCTATTAATGTTTTGAACAAAAAATACTTTGATAATTTTAGTTGCATAAATTTTATATAATTTTAGTTTCAAAAATATTAGAGGTTTATTTTTTTGCATATTAAAAGTTCTTAACAAAAAATACTATATGAAAATTTTTGCTGTTAAATTTTTTAACAAAAAATACTTTATGAATATTCTTTTTCCTATTAAAGTTTTTAACAAAAAATTTCTTTATGAAAATTCTTTTTGCTATTAATGTTTTGAACAAAAAATACTTTGATAATTTTAGTTGCATAAATTTTATATAATTTTAGTTTCAAAAATATTAGAGGTTTATAAAAGCTTTTTAGTTCATTCCTGTTGCTATTAGAGTTTTATAAAAGCTTTTTAGTTGATTCCTTTTGCTATTGAAGAATATTATAGTTTTGTTTTAGTTGATCATAACAGAATATTTTAATTGATTATTTTTATTTCATTCTTTTTGCTATTAGAGTTTCATAAAAGTTTTCTAGTTCATTCTTTTTGCTATTAGTTCATTCTTTGAGCTAAATGACCCTGAAATTGAAAAGCACTACAAATGAACTCTGAAAAGGTTGAAAGTTGGCATGGCATCATCATTTCACCCACATAGCATGTGCTAAAAAGTTGAGAGGGTTACGGCAAAAACTGGATGCACTTCGTGTACAAAATGGACAATCTCTTTCGAAGTATCAGGGTTTCGGACTAAAACTCATCTGTTACAAAGGGATTTCATTTTTTTGAACTTATTTGAACCCCAGACTTTTTGTGTGTTCAAAATGATCCATTCAAAGCCACATCATCAACTTTCAACCCTTTCTGACTTCATCTGGTATTTTTCATGCAGTTACTGATTTTTTTGAGCTAAATGACCATGAAATTGAAAAGCACTACAAATGAACTCTGAAAAGGTTGAAAGTTTACATGGTATCATCATTTCACCCACATAGCATGTGCGAAAAAGTTGAGAGGGTTACGGCAAAAACTGGATGCACTTCGTGTACAAAACGGACAATCTCTTTCGAAATGTCAGGGTTTCGGACGAAAACTCATATGTTACAAAGGTATTTCATTTTTTGAACTTATTTGAACTCCAGACTTTTTGTGTGTTCAAAATGAACCATTCAAAGCCACATCATCAATTTTCAACCCTTTCTGACTTCATCTGGTATTTTTCATGCATTTACTGATTTTTTTGAGCTAAATGACCCTGAAATTGAAAAGCACTACAAATGAACCCTGAAAAGGTTGAAAATTGGCATGGTATCATCATTTCACCCACATAGCATGTGCTAAAAAGTTGAGAGGGTTACGGCAAAAAATGGATGCACTTATTGTACAAAACGGACAATCTCTTTCGAAGTATCACGCTTTCAGACGAAAACTCATCTGTTACAAAGGTATTTCATTTTTTTGAACTTATTTGAACTCCAGACTTTTTGTGTGTTCAAAATGAACCATTCAAAGCCACATCATCAATTTTCAACCCTTTCTGACTTCATCTGGTATTTTTCATGCATTTACTAATTTTTTTGAGCTAAATGACCCTGAAATTGAAAAGCACTACAAATGAACCCTGAAAAGGTTGAAAGTTGGCATGGTATCATCATTTCACCCACATAGCATGTGCTAAAAAGTTGAGAGGGTTACGGCAAAAAATGGATGCACTTATTGTACAAAACGGACAATCTCTTTCGAAGTATCAGGGTTTCAGACGAAAACTCATCTGTTACAAAGGTATTTCATTTTTTTGAACTTATTTGAACTCCAGACTTTTTGTGTGTTCAAAATGAACCATTCAAAGCCACATCATCAATTTTCAACCCTTTCTGACTTCATCTGGTATTTTTCATGCATTTACTGATTTTTTTGAGCTAAATGACCCTGAAATTGAAAAGCACTACAAATGAACCCTGAAAAGGTTGAAAGTTGGCATGGTATCATCATTTCACCCACATAGCATGTGCTAAAAAGTTGAGAGGGTTACGGCAAAAAATGGATGCACTTATTGTACAAAACGGACAATCTCTTTCGAAGTATCAGGGTTTCAGACGAAAACTCATCTGTTACAAAGGTATTTCATTTTTTTGAACTTATTTGAACTCCAGACTTTTTGTGTGTTCAAAATGAACCATTCAAAGCCACATCATCAATTTTCAACCCTTTCTGACTTCATCTGGTATTTTTCATGCATTTACTGATTTTTTTGAGCTAAATGACCCTGAAATTGAAAAGCACTACAAATGAACCCTGAAAAGGTTGAAAGTTGGCATGGTATCATCATTTCACCCACATAGCATGTGCTAAAAAGTTGAGAGGGTTACGGCAAAAACTGGATGCACTTCGTGTAGAAAACGGACAATCTCTTTCGAAGTATCAGGGTTTCGGACGAAAACTCATCTGTTACAAAGGTATTTCATTTTTTTGAACTTATTTGAACTCCAGACTTTTTGTGTGTTCAAAATGAACCATTCAAAGCCACATCATCAATTTTCAACCCTTTCTGACTTCATCTGGTATTTTTCATGCATTTACTGAATTTTTTAAGCTAACTGACCCTGAAATTGAAAATCACTACAAATGAACTTTGAAAAGGTTGAAAGTTGGCATGGTATCATCATTTCACCCACATAGCATGTTATAAAAAGTTGAGAGGGTTATTACGACAAAAACTGGATGCACTTCGTGTACAAAACAGGACAATCTGTTTCGAAGTATAAGGGTTTCGGACGAAAACTCATCTGTTACAAAGGTATTTCATTTTTTGAACTTATTTGAACTCCAGACTTGGTCATCATACTAGTTGTGGAGAGAAAGTCTTCACTTTTTCTTCGCTTGTGTCCTTTGCTTATTGCGCCGTAACCATGGATAATCTTCATCGTTCAACAGGGTGCTTGGGTCAGCCTTGACTTTGAAGGGAGGAATTTCATGAAACTTTTCATAATCTTCTGACATGTCTGTCTTGCCCTCCAATCCCACGATGTCTCTTTTTCCTGAAAGAACTATGTGGCGCTTTGGCTCATCGTATGATGTATTTCCTTCCTTATCTTTTCTTTTTCTCGGTTTGGTAGACATGTCCTTCACATAGAAAACCTGCGCCACATCATTGGCTAGGACGAATGGTTCGTCTGTGTACCCAAGATTGTTCAGATCCACTGTTGTCATTCCGTACTGTGGGTCTACCTGTACCCCGCCTCCTGACAGATTGACCCATTTGCACTGAAACAAAGGGACCTCGAAATCATGTCCATAGTCAAGTTCCCATATGTCCACTATGTAACCATAATATGTGTCCTTTCCCCTCTTGGTTGCTGCATCAAAGTGGACACCGCTGTTTTGGTTGGTGCTCTTTTGATCTTGGGCGATCGTGTAAAATGTATTCCCATTTATCTCGTACCCTTTGTAAGTCAATACAATCGAAGATGGTCCCCTGGCCAACGAGTACAGCTCATCAGAAACAGTGTTGTCACCCATGAGACGTGTTTGTAACCAACTACCGAAAGTCCTGATGTGTTCATATGTAATCGAGTCGTCACACTGCTCCGGGTGTTTGGAGCGCAGAATATTCTTGTGTTCATCGACATACGGGGTCACCAAGGTAGAATTCTGTAGAACTGTGTGGTGTGCTTGAGACCAAGAATGCCCGTCCCTACATATTATTGAGTCCGCTCCTAGCGTGCCTTTTCCAGTCAGTCTCCCCTCATACCGCGATTGAGGGAGACCAATCTTCTTAAGGTCAGGAATGAAGTCAACACAAAACCCAATGACATCCTCTGTTTGATGGCCCATGGAGATGCTTCCTTCTGGCCTAGCGCGGTTACGAACATATTTCTTTAAGACTCCCATGAACCTCTCAAAGGGGAACATATTGTGTAGAAATACAGGGCCCAGAACGACAATCTCGTCGACTAGATGAACTAGGACGTGCGTCATGATATTGAACAAGGATGGTGGGAACACCAGCTCGAAACTAACAAGACATTGCACCAAATCACTCCTTAACCTTGGCAGGATTTCTGGATCGATCACCTTCTGAGAGATTGCATTGAGGAATGCACATAGCTTCACAATGGCTAATCGAACGTTTTCCGGTAGAAGCCCCCTCAATGCAACCGGAAGCAGTTGCGTCATAATCACGTGGCAGTCATGAGACTTTAGGTTCTGGAACTTTTTCTCTGCCATATTTATTATTCTCTTTATATTCGACGAGAAGCCAGACGGGGCCTTCATACTGAGCAGGCATTCAAAGAAGATTTCCTTCTCATCTTTGGTAAGAGCGTCGCTGGCAGGACCTTCATACTGCTTTGGATGCATGCCGTCTTTTTCATGCACACGTTGTTGTTCCTCCCGTGCCTCCGGTGTATCTTTTGTCTTCCCATACACTCCTAAGAAGCCTAGTAGGTTCACGCAAAGATTCTTCGTCACGTGCATCACGTCGATTGCAGAGCGGACCTCTAGGTCTTTCCAATAAGGTAGGTCCCAAAATATAGATTTCTTCTTCCACATGGGTGCGCGTCCCGCATCGTCAGTCGGAACAGATAGTCCGCCATGACCCTTTCCAAAGATTACTTGTAAATCATTGACCATATCAAGTATGTGATCACCAGTATGGAGGGCGGGCTTCTTCCGGTGATCTGCCTCACCTTTGAAATGCTTTCCTTTCTTTCGACATTGATGGTTGGTCGGAAGAAATCGACGATGCCCCAGGTATACATTCTTCCTGCATTTGTCCAAATATATACTGTCGGTGTCATCTAAATAGTGTGTGCATGCGTGGTATCCCTTGTTTGTCTGTCCTAAAAGGTTACTGAGAGCAGGCCAATCATTGATGGTTACAAACAGCAACGCATGTAGGTCAAATTCCACCTGTTCGTTCTCATCCCACACACGTACACCTCTTCCATTCCATAGCTGTAAAAGTTCATCAACTAATGGCCTTAGGTACGCATCAATGTCATTGCCGGGTTTCTTAGGGCCTTGGATGAGCACTGGCATCATAATGAACTTCCGCTTCATGCACAACCAAGGAGGAAGGTTATACATACATAGAGTCACAGGCCATGTGCTATGCTTGCTGCTCTGATCCCCAAAAGGATTAACGACATCTGCACTTAAGCCAAACCATACGTTCCTTGGGTCATCTGTAAAGTCGCTCCACTTTCTCTCGATCTTTCTCCACTGCGACCCGTCAGCGGGTGCTCTCAACTTCCCGTCTTTCTTACGGTCTTTTATGTGCCATTGCATCAACTCGGCATGCTTTTTGTTTCTGAACAGACGTTTCAACCGTGGTATTATAGGCGCATACCACATCACCTTGGCAGGAACCCTCTTCCCGGTGCGCTGGCCCTCAACATCACCAGGGTCATCTCTTCTGATCTTATACCGCGATGCACCGCATACCGGGCATGCGTTCAAATCCTCGTACGCACCGCGGTAGAGGATGCAGTCATTAGGGCATGCATGTATCTTCTGCACCTCCAATCCTAAAGGGCATAGAACCTTCTTTGCTTCGTACATACTGCCGGGCAATTCGTTATCCTTTGGAAGCTTCTTCTTCATTATTTTCAGTAGCGAACTAAATCCCTTGTCAGATACACCATTGTCTGTCTTCCATTGCAGCAATTCCAGTGTGGTACCGAGCTTTCTGTTGTCATCTTCGCAATTTGGGTACAACCCTTTTTTGTGATCCTCTAACATGCGATCGAACTTCAACTTCTCCCTTTCACTTTCGCATTCTCTCTATGCATCAACAATGACCCGGCGAAGATCATCATCAGGCACATCGTCTGGTTCCTCTTCATCTTCAGCTTCCCCCATTGCAGCATCACCGTATTCAGGGGGCGGGTAGTTGTCATCATCCTCTTCTTCTTCGTTGTCTTCCATCATAACCCCTCTTTCTCCGTGCTTGGTCCAAACATTATAGTGTGGCATAAAACCCTTCTCAAGCAGGTGGAAGTGAAGGGTTTTAGAGTTGGAGAAAGCCTTCGTATTCTCACAGACAGTACATGGACAATGCATAAAACCATTCTGCTTGTTTGCCTCAGCCGCTTCGAGAAAATTATGCAGGCCCTTGATATACTCGGAGGTGCGTCGGTCACCGTACATCCATTGTCGGTTCATCTGCGTGCGTTATATAGTTCTCATTATTGAACAACATATAGCTCTCTAGAGCATCTAATTAAAACATACATTGAAACTATGTAAAAAATTTAAATGCAACAACAAATGCGATCATAACCGCAACTAAGGTATCAATTGATCCAACGGCATATTGATACCAAGCCTCAGTATGAATGGCATATTTTCTAATCTTTCTAATCTTCAAGCGCATTGCATCCATCTTGATCTTGTGATAGTCGACGACATCGGCAACATGCAACTCCAACTTCATCTTCTCCTCTTCAACTCTTTGTAATTTTTCTTTCAAGTAATTGTTTTCTTTTTCAACCAAATTTAACTTCTCGACAAGAATTTCTATGTCGGTTGGAATTTCCGGTTCACATACCTCCTAGATTAAAAAATCTATGTCACGTTGGTCGGCATAATTGTCATAAACACTAAACAAAACAAATAGTTATAAAAGATAATATATACCACATCCAAATCATAGACAGGACGAGGGCCGACGGAGGCGGATACCAAAACCATCGCACTATATAATAACAAACAATAATAAAAGTAAGAAAATTACACAAGTATCTATCTAAATCATACAAGTAAGAACTTTTTTCTTTTAGAAAGAAGATAAGAAGAAGAGGCTAACCACGGTGGTGCCGGCGCCGAGATGGGCGCGGGCGATCGACGGCGGTGAGGACGGGGACGGGACAGGACGGACCGCCAAACCTAGACAAATCTTGAGGAAAATGGAGCTTGGACAAGGAGCTTCGAGAGGAGAAAGCTTAAGTGTGGCTCGGGCATTTCATCGAACACCTCATGTGCATAGGAGGTGAGCTAGAGCACCACAAAGCTCTCCCACGGCCGGCCAAAAAAACAGAGCAGTGCACTGCTCTGCTCGCGGGCAGGGGGGTATATATAGGCCAACCATTGGTCCCGGTTTGTGGCTAGAACCGGGACTAAAGGACACCATTTGATCCCGGTTCCAGCCACAAACTGGGACCAATGGTTGTAGGCCAGGAGCGAGGCGCATTGGTCCCGGTTCGTGTCTGGAACCAGGACCAAAGGGGTCAGACGAACCGGGACCAATGGCCCACGAGGCCCGGTCGGCGCCCTGGCCTCACGAACCGGGACCGATGCCCGCATGGGTCCCGGTTCGTGAGTGAACCGGGATTAATGGGATTTCAGGCCTGGACCAAAGCCTTGTTTTCTACTAGTGATTAAGTTTTGTAAGTTGTATATTCCTTGCCATATTTTTCCAAAATAGGTTGCTGAATTTGAATATCTTGCATCCTTATGATATATAATGATAAACAAAGATATTGTGGTGTTTCTTCTCCCTTAATAATAGAGGAAATGCATAGAGGCGATGCAGAACTAGCTTGATGACATGGATAGGCCTGGTCCTCCTGATGACTCCCCCCCCCCCCCCGCGGGCGACACGAGAGGCCACCAACCCTCGCCACCAGGTCCTCCATCTCACCTCCCTCCCCTTCGTCACCACCGGTGGTCGGCGGCGGAGGCACTCTCCTCCCTCACGCAGGTCTACGGGTGGTGCGGGGCGCCCTGGATCGCGGGGGCGGCGTCCGATTGGATCCCAGCGGCGGTGGGGTGTGGTGCTGGTGAGGACCGCCAATAGGAGAAAGGCGAGGCAGCTGGGCATCATTGGTAGCGACCACGCTTGGTCAAGATCTCGGGGCGGCGACCTTGATCGGAGGCGATTGGTGAGGCTCAAACTACTCCCGGCAACACGACGCGAGTTGCCCATGTCCAAGGCGGTGCTGTTCAGATCAGCGTCCCAGCCCGCTCAGTTCAGGGACGGAGACGAGCACGTTTGGGATCCATCCTTGCGGCTCATCCGGCTTGGCGTGATGGAGTGGCAGCCCTCCCTCTAAGCTCCATTGGTGGCGTCCTCCAGCAGTGGCCGGAGCATCAGGATACACCGCAGTGGCAGTGCAGCTATGGATAATCGTCGGATTTGGGCAGCCAGATATGGAACTTTGAAGGTGGTCTTGCATATGCACAGTTGTCGGTTGGAGTCTCGTGCAGCAGATCCAGGTGAAGATCTTTTCTTCGGCAGCTGGCCGAAGTCGGTGATGGCGACGCCACAGTGTTGTTTCCTTCTTGAAGGCATCATCGAGGTGAAGCTCCCAACTCCTTCGGCTAAATCCTGGGGAAACCCAAGATCAGTCGATCGGAAGACGGCGGCGCCCTTGTGTGATTACCTCCTCGGGGACATAATTCTTGGAAGTGTGCGTTGTCTTGAGGCATGATACGTCTCCAACGTATCTATAATTTTTGCTTGTTCCATGCTGTCATATTATCATTCTTGGATGTTTTACAATCATTTTATAGCAACTTTATATCATTTTTTGGGACTAACCTATTGACATAGTGACAAAGTGCCAGTTGCTATTTTTGCTTTTTTTTACTTCACAGAATATGAGTACCAAAAGGAGTCCAATCGCGACGAAACTTTTTGGAGATTTTTTTTGGACCAGAAGAAGGCCAGTGGGCCAAAGAAGTTACCAGGAGGGAGCCCAGGCCGACCACAACCCACCAGGGCGCGCCAGGGGCCCCGGGCACGCCCTGATGGGTTGTGGCCGCCTCGGGAGTCGCCTCCACCGCCTCTGATGCCTACAAAATCCCAAATATTCTAGAAACCCTAAGGGAGTCGATGAAAAACACATCCAGACGCCGCAAGTTCCAGAACCGCGAGATCCAATCTAACACCATCACGGAGGGGTTCATCATCCTCATTGGTGCATCTCTGATGATGCGTGAGTAGTCCACCATAGACCTACGGGTCCGTAGGCAGTAGTTAGATGGCTTTCCTCTCTGTCTCTCTTGATTCTCAATACAATGGTCTCTTGGAGATCTATATGGTGTAAACTTTTGCGGTGTGTTTGTTGGGATCCGATGAATTTTGAGTTCATGATCAGTTTCTATCCATGAATATTATTTGAGTCTTCTTTGATCTCTTATATGCATGATTACTTATAGCCTCGTATTTTTTCTTCGAATCTTTGGTTTACTTAGGCCAACTAGATCGATTTTTCTTGCCATGGGAAGAGGCGATTTGTGATGGGTTCGATCTTGCGGTGTCCTCTCCTAGTGATAGAAGGGGCAGCGAGGCACGCATGTATCGTTGCTATTAAGGATAACAAGATGGGGTCTATTCCTACATGAATAGATCTTGTCTACATCATGTCACCGTTCTTATTGCATTACTCCATTTTTCCATGAACTTAATACACTAGATGCATGCTGGATAGCGGTCGATGTGTGGATTAATAGTAGTAGATGCAGAATCATTTCGGTCTACTAATATTGGACGTGATGCCTATATAATGATCATCGCCTTGGATATCGTCATGATTATTTGATCTTCTATCAATTGCCCAACAATAATTTGTTCACCCACCGTGTGCTATACTCATGAGAGAAGCCACTAGTGAAACCTACAGCCCCCGGGTCTACTTTTCCAACATATTGCTTTTCGATCTATCTTTTTGCCGCTTTTGTTTTCAGATCTATTATTCCAAAAACCCAAAAATACCTTGTTGCACTTTTTATTTGCCTCTTTTATTTTGTGTTCTTGAGAGATCTATCTATCCAATCTATCATATCATAATCTATCTTTTTATCGTAGCGATATTGACAACCTCTCTTTCGCGTCGGGTTGCAAGTATTTGTTCTTTGTGTGTAGGTGTTGTTTACGTAGTGTTGGTGATCCTCCTACTGGTTCGATACCTTGGTTTTGTAACTGAGGGAAACTAGACAGGTGGCCCTCGCAAATGCGAGGGCATCATCTTATTAGTGTGATTAAAATGTGAAGTGCTTAAATCACGATTCTTTCCTAGATACTCTCATCATAAATTTATAAACGCATTAGTTTGTAGGCTATTGGTAAGAGGAAGATTGTTTGTTCTCACATAGGATGGATATGTTGGGTGTATTATTCTTGAGTAAGGACATGAAAAGTAAATCAAAATTTCGTCGAGGACAAATATCGCGAGAAATTAGCGAGGATTTCATTTTACCATTTCTAGATGTTTATTCCTCAACCTCGTTTACTCCGGTTGTTTCGAAATGCATGGCACTCTTCCTCGATTTCAAACGCGCGAGTTTTAAGACAAATATAGGATATCTAAGATGCAACTTTGACTATTAGTTTGTATATGTATATGCTAATTGACTATTTATTTCTATTTGCAAAAAAAAAGTTTATTTCTCGATCCAAATAAATGATATTGCTTTCTTTAGAACAATTCCAGGGATATGCTTATTTATTGTTGAAATTGACACCACATTTTTTTAATCTATTTTCACTCGCTTTGTCCTAGTTATTGCCTACTTTAAAAATCCAGTCGTCCCAACTCATGATAGGATGATTTTTTCCCATGTGACGTGACTATATTGGCTTGGGATGGTATAGTTATCAAATCTTATAACCCATTGCTGATTTTACATTGTGGCATCACCCTCGTAATCTTTTCGAATCTATATGGCATCATGATATATATGCTCCGTAGTCAGTCGTCAACACTGCTTACGGCTTTGCCGTACGACATGTATACTAACAATTGCATGACTAATATGATTAACAAAGAATTACATAAAGCTATCTGAAACAGTACACCTTTGCAAAGAAATTGTGTAATTCATGATGTTGTAGAAGAGGTGCAGGACCCATGAACCGAGTGAATTTTCCAACAATAAAATCCAAAAGGTATTACTCCCAAAAATAAATCTGTTTGAGATTTATCGTGATATATAGAAAAAGTTCCTATGATTTATAAACCAAAAAACAAAACATAGTGGCATGCACCAATGTGCGGGTAGGATTTTGAATATACTCTATAGTCTATATAGTACTCCTATAAATGATATCTTGATTTGATAAAATATTTACTATATATTACCCAAAATAATATAGTATTCTTAAAGTTTGTGAAGCAACTCCTTCCTAAACTAACAAAAATGTATGAGTTTGGTTCGACCCTGCCAATCTGGACTATCCAAAAATATTTGATTATGACCAATAAAATAAGTTGATAGCTGAACCCTATAATCATTCACGCACTAATTTATAGTTAGTTGTGTAAGTCCTCTCTTATTTTCGCAAATAATTGTTTTTTACACCTACCTCGTGTCCAAAGTTGCATCGTATTACTCTCTCGACATGTTCCATTTGTTGCCTATTGGGGGGTGGGGGTCTTGTTAAATACATTTGTTATGAACGTATATTGAAAGGTCACAGATTAATAGTTTTAAAAGATTGATCCACCGGATCAAGCGCCAGTATTTTCTGATTAAAGCTTAAATATGACTTATATATCTAAATATATTGTACACGATAACTAAGATTATTGTTAGGAATTGAACCTTAGTTGTGCTCTTTATTTTCCTGAGTCCCCAAAATAACAGAAACCTAAAAAGTACCGTTAAAATCCGTAACACTAAAATAGCAAGGGTGTACACCGGCCCCTCCCATATTTGTTGATCAAGTGATGAATCAAAACGGATTTCCAATGGTGGATTGCTACTTGTGGATGCTTTGTACAACAACAACATGCACGTAGCCAACCTCCTGATTGACCCTCTATCACATAGAGCTGACTGCAGTGCCCCGAACATGCACATACATGTACGACAAGTCCGCTGCCTATTGCAATCCCGATCGTTTCTCGCGTGCTGCGTGTGTGTTGTACGTTTGGCCGGTGGCCAATCATTCAGCTAGCTAGCTTTGGATTAGAGAAGAATCGACTACGTTTGGCTGGCAGCCAATCATTCAGCTAGCTAGCTTTGCATGAGAGCAGAATCCATTAGCATACATGAGGCTTACTTTGGATGCATGGTAGCTGGATCAATTAGTATTGGTTGAGGGCCTCCTTAAGTTTCTCACAGATCTAGCCACGTAGGTATTGGTGCTCTTCTTGCCGTCCGGCCGTCCGCGGGTGGGTTCGCTAGCTCTGTTAGGTTCAGAGCCCTTGACCCGCAGCACCATAGATCAGATGTAGAAGTTACAAAAGATATAAAATTCCTGGACGTACGTTAATGAAGACGGGCCCATATGTTGGATGTGTTTCACGCTTGATGGCAGAAGTTGGTAATTTTCTTTAACTCTACACGTTACAAAGATCAAACGGCTGCAATACTTCAATATATAACGATCCATCAGATGAAGGTGGCCCTCGCAAATGCGAGGGCTAGATCTTTCACGCATTAATAGTGTCGATTTTTTTATCTCATGCACATATTTTTGACAAACTAAATTTTTTGCCTTTGCATTTGTGAAGGTATCATCTATACGTTATTTTACGTATCTCAAGAACAAAATTATGATTTCATAGGTATTGAAAATACGGACTTCCAATAAAATCTAGTTTTATAGTCACTCTAAATATTATCATATAAGTAACATATCATCTAAATGAAAAATATTTTGAATCACTTGATTTGTGCATGAATGAGTGTTAATAAATTTCAAAAATACAATGCAACATGTTCTACAACTTCTTTTTTTCGATGTAGATAGTGGTATTTCAATCTAATTTTACATTGTTTCCACTATTCACCAATTTTCAATCAAGATGCTCTAAGCTCTCTCTTGCATGTATTTGTTGTGTCATACAATAATGCTATGCAATGTCACATAGCATAACCATTTTAATCAAGCACTGACTTACTACATGTTTTCAATCAATTCCATCACGGCAGAACGACATGCAGCCCTGCAGTTTCCGTGCACTTGCATGGCGTAGCTATTATGAGGATAAAAATTATTAACAAAACTATATTAACATGTAAAAACCATTAGACAAATTTCATTTATCATAAAACAACAATAAGCATGTCTACTATGAGCTTCATTTTTGGATGGAGTGCATCCATTTTCCCGTTTATGTTGCGCAAACTGCCATCATTGGTCCGAATGAACTCTTCCTATCATAGTTGTAAGATACATTTCTCCGTGAATGTTACACCACCTACTATTGGATGAAGCAAGTGTGTATTAATTCGATACGTATGGAAAGATACACATCTTCCTATTCTTCTTTTTTTCCCTCTTCTTCCTTTTCTTCTTGTTCCTCTTCTTCTTCTTCTTCTTCTTCTTCTTCTTCACTTCTTCTTCTCTTCTTCTTCTTCTTATTCTTCTTCTTCTCTTCTTTTTCTTCTTCTTTTCCTTTTTCCTCTTCTCCTTCTCCTCCTCTCCTCTTTCTTCTTCTTCTTCTTCTCTTCTTTTTCTTCTTCTTTTCCTTTTTCCTATTCTCCTTCTCCTCCTCTCCTATTTCTTCTTCTTCTTCTTCTTTTTTTTTTCTTCTAGTTTTTTTCTTTTCTTCTAAGTTTTTCCTTTTCTATCTAAGTTTTTCCTACCTAATAAACTAACTATCTAATTTAACAGAAAATAAACTAACTATCTAATTTAACTAACTAACTAACTAACTAAAAAAAGCAGGAAAAAATGTGAGGGGGGGCGGCGGCCGGGCACTCACCGGAGTTGGGTGGGGGCGGTCGGGCGGCGGGGGGAGGGGGAGCCGCGGGGAGGGGGGGCCGCCGGGAGGGGGCGGCTTCGGGAGCCGGCGAGGGGAGGGGGGCGGCTCGGGGAGGCGGTGGCGTGGGGGCGCCGCCGAGGGGAGGGGGCGGCGCAGGGAGGGGCTCGTTGCGGTGGTGGGGGCGGCGCACGAAGGGTGGCGGCGCGATGGTGGGGGCGGCGCAGGGAGGGGGCCGGCGAGGGGAGGGGCGGCGGAGCGGGGGAGCCGCCGAGGTGATGGGGGCGGCGCGGGGAGGGGTGGTTGCGGTGGGGGGGCGACGCAGGGAGGGTGGCGGCGCGGTGGTGGGGGCGGCGTAGGGAGGGGGCCGATGGTGGGGGGCTGGCGGCGCAGGGAGGGGCGGGGCGGGATCGATCGAGATGCGGGAGAGTGAGGGGGTGGAGAAGGGTTCCGACCGTTATAGGGGCGTCCTCTTTGCCGTCTGCTAGCAGACGGCAAAGAGGGGGGGTGCACGGGGTGGGGCCCCGCCGTGACCGTTAGGGGGGCATCCTCTTTGTCGTCCGCTAGCGGACGGCAAAGAGAGGGGAGGCAGACGGCAAAGATGTACCCGACGGCAACGAGGCCGTCCTCCGAACCCACGGTGCGGTGGGGCCCGCCCGTGACCGTTGTCGTCTGCCTGCCCCATCTTTGTCGTCTGCTAGCCGACGGCAAAGGGTAGGCTGACGGCAAAAAGACCTTTTGTCGTCTGCCTTGCCTTTGCCGTCTGTTTTCGGCAAGCTGATGGCAAAGGCCTTCTTTGCCGTCTGCCAGCAAATGTTCTAATTCTAGTAGTGTTTAGTCACGGTTAGTCCCGGTTGGAGCCACCAACCGGGACAAAAGGTCCTCCCTTTAGTCCCGGTTGGATCCACCAACCGGGACTAAAGGCCCATCTTTTCGGCGGCCCAAATTTCGCGTGGGAAGGGACCTTTAGTCCAGGTTGGTAGCACCAACCGGGACTAAAGCTGTATTTTCTCTTTTTTGTTTTGTTTTGTTTTTCTAATTTCTGTTTTTAGATTTGGAATAACTGTTAGAATATTTATAGTTTTCTAATGAATCTTTTTGCTTTAGGTCAAAACAATTACAAACATTCTGTTAGTGCCAGTAGTTTTCAAATTTAAATAGTTTAAATTTGAATTCATTTGAAATTTGTGTGAAATAGTAATTTGTGAATAACTTTAGTTTAAAAATATATTTTTGAGTGATTGTTTTTTCTGTTGTTTAATATTAGTATGTTTATCATTATGTTAAACTTGGGAATTTTTAGGATAATTTAAATAGGTGTTTTAATCAAAACCAGATTCTGTTTAACTCTTTTAGTTTTATACCTTCATTTGTTTTAATCAAAATCACCCAAATGAACTCCAGACTTTTTGTCCATTTAATATGCACCATTCTAAGCCACATCTTCAAATTTCAACCCTATCTAACTTCATTTGCTATTTTTCATGCATTTAATGATTTTTTTTTTAGCTAAACGACCCTGAAATTAAAAAGCACTACAAATGAAATCTAAAAAGGTAGAAACTTGTCATGGTATCATCATTTCACCCACATAGCATGTGCTAGAAATGTGAGAGGGTTACGGCAAAAACTGGATGCACTTCGTGTACAAACTCGACGATCTCCTTCGAAGTATGAGGGTTTCGGACGAAAACTCATCTGTTACAAAGGCATTTCAGTTTTTTTGAACTTATTTCGACTCCAGACTTTTTATGCATTTAATATGCACCATTCTAAGCCACATCTTCAAATTTCAACCCTTTCTAACTTCATTTGCTATTTTTCATGTATTTAATGATTTTTTTGAGCTAAACGACCCTGAAATTAAAAAGCACTACAAATGAACTCTGAAAAGGTTGAAACTTGGCATGGTATCATCATTTCACCCACATAGCATGTGCTAAAAAGTTGAGAGGGTTACGGCAAAAACTGGATGCACTTCGTGTACAAACTAGACCATCTCCTTCGAAGTATGATGATTTCGGACGAAAACTCATCTGTTACAAAGGCATTTCATTCTTTTTAAACTTGTTTCAACTCCAGACTTTTTGTGCATTCAATATGCACCATTCTAAGCCACATATTCAAATTTCAACCCTTTCTAACTTTATTTGCTATTTTTCAAGCATTTAATGATTTTTTGAGCTAAACGACCCTGAAATTAAAAAGCACCACAAATGAACTTTGAAAAGGTTGAAACTTGGCATGGTATCATCATTTCACCCACATAGCATGTGCTAAAAAGTTGAGAGGGTTACAACAAAAACTGAATGCACTTAGTGTACAAAACTGGACCATCCCGGCTACTCACTAGAGAAGAAAAGTGATGACGGTGCAGCCAATCACATCCCAGAGTGGGATCTTGGGGTATAAAAAAAATTCTTCGCGTGTGTCCCTTGATTATTGCGCCGTAACCATGGACAATCTTCATCATTTAACAGGATGCTTGGGTCAGTCTTCACTGCGAAGGGAGGAATTTCATCAAACTTTTCATAATCTTGTGACATGTCTGTCTTGTCCTCCACTCCCACGATGTTTCTTTTCCCAGAAAGCACTATGTGGTGCTTTGGTTCATCGTATGATGTATCCGCTTTCTTATCTTTCCTTTTTCTCAGTTTGGTAGACATGTCCTTCACATAGAAAACTTGCGCCACATCATTGGCTAGAACGAATGGTTCGTCTGTGTGCCCAAGATTGTTGAGATCCACTGTTGTCATTCCGTACTGCGGGTCTACCATTACCCCTCCTCCGGTCAGATTGGCCCATTTGCACCGAAACAAAGGGACCTTCAAATCACCTCCATAGTCAAGTTCCCATATCTCCTCTATGTAACCATAATATGTGTCCTTTTCCTTGCTGTTTGCCGCATCGTCAAAACGGACACCACTACTTTGGTTGGAGCTCTTTTTATCTTGGGCGATCGTGTAAAATGTATTCCCATTTATCTCGTACCCTTGGAAAGTCAATATAGTCGAAGATGGTCTCTTGGCCAACAAGTACAAGTCATCTTCAACCTTGTCGTCATTCCTGAGATGTGTTCACCAACCGCCGAAAGCCTCAATGTGTGTACGTTGCATCCAGGGGTCAGACTTCTCCGGGTTCTTCGAGCGTATAATATCCATGTGTTTCTCGATATACGAGGTCACCAAGGTAGAATTATGTAGAACTGTGTAGTGTGCTTGCGCCCAAGAATGCCTGTCCCTACATATTATTGATTTTGGTCGAAGTGTGCCTTTTCCACGCAGTCTCCCCTCATGCCGCGATTGAGGAACACCAATCGGCTTAAGGTCAGGAATAAAGTCAACACAAAACTCAATAACCTCCTCTGTTTCATGGCCCTTGGAGATGCTTCCTTCTGGCCTAGCACGGTTACGAACATATTTCTTTAAGACTCCCATGAACCTCTCAAAGGGGAACATATTATGTAGAAATACAGGACCCAGAATGGCAATCTCTTCGACTAGGTGAACTAGGACGTCCGTCATAATATTGAAGAAGGATGGTGCGAACACCAACTCGAAACTGACAAGACATTGGACCAAATCATTCTGTAAGCTTGGTAGGATTTTCGGATCGATTACCTTCTGAGAAATTGCATTGAGGAATGAACATAGCTTCAGAATGGCTAATCGAACATTTTCTGGTCGAAGCCCCCTCAACGCAACCGGAAGCAATTGCGTCATGATCACGTGGCAGTCATGAGACTTTAGGTTCTGGAATTTTTTTCTCTGCCATATTTATTATTCCCTTTATATTAGCCAAGAAGCCAGACGGGACCTTCATACTGAGCAGGCATTCAAAGAAGATTTCCTTCTCTGCTTTGGTAAGAGCGTAGCTGGCAGGACCTTGATACTGCTTTGGATGCATGCCGTCGTTTTCGTGCACACGTTGCTGGTCCTCCCGTGCCTCCGGTGTATCTTTTGTCTTCCCATACACGCCCAGGAAGCCTAGCAGGTTCACGAAAAGATTCTTCGTCACGTGCATCACGTCGATTGCAGAGCGGACCTCTAGGACTTTCCAATATTCTAGCTCCCAAAATATAGATTTCTTCTTCCACATGGGTGCGCGTCCCTCAGCGTCAGTCGGGACAGATTGTCCGCCAGGACCCTTTCCAAATATTACTTGTAAATCCTTGACCATATCAAGTATGTCATCACCAATACGGAGGACGGGCTTCTTCCGGTGTTCTGCCTCTCCTTTGAAATGCTTGCCTTTCTTTCTTAAGGCATGCTTGGTCGGAAGAAATCGACGATGTCCCAGGTACATATTCTTCTTGCATTTGTCCAAATATATACTCTCAGTCTCATCTAAACAGTGCGTGCATGCATGGTATCCCTTGTTTGTCTGTCCTGAAAGGTTACTAAGAGCAGGCCAATCATTGATGGTTACAAATAGCAACGCTCGCAGGTCAAATTCCTGCTGTTTGTGCTCATCCCACGCACGTACACCTTTTTTATTCCACAGCTGTAAAAGTTCATCAACTAATGGCCTTAGGTACACATCAATGTTGTTGCCGGGTTGCTTAGGGTCTTGGATGAGCACTGGCATCATAATGAACTTCCGCTTCATGCACAACCAAGGAGGAAGGTTATAGATACATAGAGTCACAGGCCATGTGTTATGCTTGCTGCTGTACTCCCCAAATGGATTAATGCCATCTGCACTTAAACCAAACCATAAGTTCCTTGGGTCATCTGCAAAGTCTGGCCACTCTCTCTCGATTTTTCTCCACTGCGACCCATCAACGGGTACTCTCAACTTCCCTTCTTTCTTACGGTCTTCTTTGTGTCATCGCAACGACTTGGCATGCTCTTTGTTTTGAAACAAACGTTTCAACCGTGGTATTATAGGAGCATACCACATCACCTTGGCAGGAATCCTCTTCCTGGGGCGCTCGCCCTGAACATCATCACCAGGGTCATCGCGATCGATCTTATATCGCAATGCATTGCATACCGGGCATGCATTCAAATTCTCGTACTCACCACGGTAGAGGATGCAGTCATTAGGACATGCTTGTATCTTCTGCACCTCCAATCCTATAGGGCAGACAACCTTCTTTGCTTCGTATGTACTGTCGGGCAATTCGTTGTCCTTTGGAAGCTTATTCTTCATTATTTTCAGCACCTTTTCAAATGCCTTGTCATATACACCATTCTCTGCCTTCCATTGCAGCAATTCCAGTGTGGTACCGAGCTTTGTGTTGTCATCTTCGCAATTTGGGTACAAACCTTTTTTGTGATCCTCCAGCATGCGCTGCAACTTCAACTTCTCCTTTTCACTTTCGCAGTTTCTCTTTGCATCAGCAATGGCCCGACCAAGATCATCAGCGGGCTCATATGATGCCTCAACTTCTTCTTCATCATTCTCTTCCCCCATTGTAGTACCATCATATTCAGGACACCCAGGATAGTTGTCGTCATCCTCTTCTTCTTCATTCTCTTCCATTAGAACCCCTCTTTCTCCGTGCTTGGTCCAACAATTATAGCCGGACATGAAACCGAACGTAAACAGGTGGACGTGAATCTGTTTTGAGCTAGAGTAAGTCTTATCATTCTTACACACACCACATGGACAACACATAAAACCATCCCACTTGTTTGCCTCAGCCGCACGCAAAAAACTCTGCACGCCATTAATGAACTGGGGAGAGCGTCGGTCATCGTACATCCATTGCCGGTTCATCTTCATTACACAACACCGAAAATACCAAATTAATACAAGTTCATACATAAAGTTCATACACACTTATTTTCTCATAAAACAACATACAACTATCTAGATAAAACATTTAAATGCAACAACAAATGCGATCAAAATCGCAACTAAGGTAGCAATTGATCCAACAGCATAATGATACCAAGCCTCTTTATTAATGGCATATTTTCTAATCTTTCTAATCTTCAAGCGCATTGCATCCATCTTGATCTTGTGATCATCGACGACATCGGCAACGTACAACTCCAATTTCATCTTCTCTTCTTCAACTCTTTTAAATTTTCCTTTCAAATCCTCGTTTTCTTTTTCAACTAAATTTAACTTCTCGACAATAGGGTCGGTTGGCATTTCCGGTTCAACTACCTCCTAGATAAAAATATCTATGTCAACTTGATGGGCATAATTGTCATTAACACGAAATGCAACAAATAGTTATAAAAGAGAATATACCACATCCGAATCATAAACCGAACGAGGGCCGACGGGCACGGATATCATAACCATGGCACTATATATAACAACAATCATACAAGTAAGAAAATTATGCAAGTAACTATCTAAATCATACAAATACGATTTTTTTAATAAAAAGGATAAGAACACAAGAAGAGGCTCACCAAGGTGGTGCCGGCGACGGGACGGTGCGGGCGATCGACGGTGGTTAGGACGGGGACGGGAAGGCACACTAAGTAAACCACACCTACACATATGCAAACTAAGGAGTTAATTTGAGCTCAAATTGCATATAAATCAAAAAAACTACCACATAATTACACCCAAACTAAAATCCACAAATTACTATACTTATAAAGCATTGCACGAGCTGATCTAGCAATAAGAGATGAAAGGACAAAGTTGCTAACCTTTGTGGACACTTGGATGGATTGGGGTGCCTCAAATCTTGACAAATCTTGGCAAAAATGGAGGGAGGAGCTCGAGCTAGGGGAAGAACAGAGAGGGGAATTCGAATGGAGAAAACAGAGAAATGGAGTTGGGCTGGACAGAGGGTTTATATAGGGAAAGCTTTAGTCCCAGTTGGTTATACAAACCGGGACTAAAGGTCCACCTATAGTCCCGGTTTGTATCACAAACCGGGACTAAAAGGGCTCGTGGGGCCCCAGGCTGACACCAACCTGCCACCACCCCTTTAGTCCCGGTTTGTGATACAAACCGGGACTAATGGGGCCTGTACACCCCGACCGCTCCTAGCCGTTGGAACCGGGACTAATGGACACATTAGTCCCGGTCCAAAGCCAAACCGGGACTAAAGGTTGAAACGGAAGGCCTGTTTTCTACTAGTGTACGTCTCCAACGTATCTATATTTTTTGCTTGTTCCATGCTGTTATATTATCATTCTTGGATGTTTTACAATCATTTTGTAGCAACTTTATATCATTTTTTGGGACTAACCTATTGACATAGTGCCAAAGTGCCAGTTGTTATTTTTGCTTGTTTTTTACTTCGCAGATTATCAGTACCAAACGGAATCCAATCGTGACGAAACTTTTTTATGATTTTTTTGGACCAGAAGAAGTCCAGTGGGCCAAAGAAGTTACCAGGAGGGAGCCCAGGCCGCCCACAACCCACCAGGGCACGCCAGGGGCCCCGGGCGCGCCCTGATGGGTTGTGGACGCCTCGGGAGTCCACTCCACCGCCTCTGATGCCTATAAATTCCCAAATATTCGAGAAACCCTAAGGGAGTCGACGAAAAACACATCCAGCCGCCGCAAGTTCCAGAACCGCGAGATCCAATCTAACACCATCACGGAGGGGTTCATCATCCTCATTGGTGCCTCTCCGATGATGCGTGAGTAGTCCACCATAGACCTACGTGTCCGTAGGCAGTAGCTAGATGGCTTCCTCTCTCTCTTTTGATTCTCAATACAATGGTCTCTTGGAGATCTATTTGATGTAAACTTTTGCGGTGTGTTTGTTGGGATCCGATGAATTTTGAGTTCATGATCAGTTTCTATCCATGAATATTATTTGAGTCTTCTTTGATCTCTTATATGCATGATTACTTATAGCCTCGTATTTCTTCTTTGAATCTTTGTTTTAGTTAGGCCAACTAGATCGATTTTTCTTGCCATGGGAAGAGGTGCTTTGTGATGGGTTCGATCTTGCGGTGTCCTCTCCCAGTGACAGAAGGGGCAGGGAGGCACGCATGTATCGTTGCTATTAAGGATAACAAGATGGGGCCTATTCCTACATGAATAGATCTTGTCTACATCATGTCACCGTTCTTATTGCATTACTCCGTTTTTCCATGAACTTAATACACTAGATGCATGCTGGATAGCGGTCGATGTGTGGAGTAATAGTAGTAGATGCAGAATCGTTTCGGTCTACTAATCTTGGGCGTGATGCCTATATAATGATCATGGCCTTGGATATCGTCATGATTATTTGATCTTCTATCAATTGCCCAACAGTAATTTGTTCACCCACCGTGTGCTATACTCATGAGAGAAGCCACTAGTGAAACCTACGGCCCCCGGGTCTACTTTTCCAACATATTGCTTTCCGATCTATCTTTTTGCCGCTTTTATTTTCATATCTATTATTCTAAAAACCCAAAAATACCTTGCTGCACTTTTTATTTGCCTCTTTTATTTTGTGTTCTTGAGAGATCTATCTATCCAATCTATCATATCCAATCTATCTTTTTACCGTAGAGAGATTGACAACCTCTCTTTCGCGTCGGGTTGCAAGTATTTGTTCTTTGTGTGCAGGTGCTGTTTACGTAGTGTTGGTGATCCTCCTACTGGTTCGATACCTTGGTTTCATAACTGATAAAAATACTTACCGTCGTTGTGCTGCATCATCCCTTCCTCTTTTGGGAAATACCGACGCAGTCTCAAGCCACGTCAAGGGACTAGTGGACGGTTCCAGTGGTGGAGCGCGTTCCATGTGACGCATCGACGACGTGGAGTCCCGACGGCGCGGTGCGGTAGGGTCTCGGCGATAAATGTGTGATGATGGATGCGCGTAGGGAGGAGGTGTTCTTTGGCGCCGTGGGGGGCATCGATGGATGGCCTGGCAAGGTTGATGCGTCAGTATCTGCTCTGAAGATGGATAGGTGGAAGACGGCGGCGACAACCTTTGAGAGTGTGTCAGACCGGTGTGTTCCCTAGACCCAGTATGAGGGTTGGTTGGGGCCTCCGTCTTTAGATGTTAGGCCTTGGTGTGAGGTCTGTTTGGTATTCAGTTCGGAAATTTGGCATCCCTTCATTAAGTGTATAGGAGTAGCGACAGATGTTGCTAAGATGGTGGCTTTAGACTTGCTGCTGTATTACTTTGTAAGGTCTTTGTGAATAATTAATAAAATAGATGCATGCATTGCCTGAGATGCACAAGCCGGAGGTCATCTTCCTTCTCTAAAATAAAAATAAAAAAGAACTAGCTTGGTATGTTTTACATCTTTAAGAAGCGCAATTAGTTTCATGGTGTGAAAAATAGTGGAAATGGATTGTATTATTCCAGGTTGCCTCTTTTACATCCATGTCTTCAAAAAATTTAAGTTACAGCTGTAGGTTTTACTTTAAGAAATATAGTCCAGCAGGACCATGCAGGTGTGTCCCGGTAGAGTGGGAAAAAAGTCCCCTGCCTTATGAGTGAGGCATTTTGGCTCTCGGCCTGCATGAAGGCCGTTGTTTTAAAATTTTCAAATTTCAAAATTTTTAGTTTCAAAAAATTCTTTAAAAAATTGTACAAGTAAACAAGGATGTTATACGTATGCATGTAAAATTTCAGGATGAAATATGATCTGCGCAAAAAAAAAGACAAATTCATAGCATGAGAGGATGAGTAGTATCATGAGTTAAAATACCCCAGATTTGTATTTTTTGCACAGCCTTCATTTCAACGTATTTCGTCCTGAAAATTTACACACTTGTGCATTATGCCTCCAAGTATATCTATAAAAAAATTCAGAATTTTGTAAAATGTAAAACTACGAATTTTGATGAATTTTGAATTTTTCAAAAACCGCCCTCATTGGAGCTCGGCCTCCAAAAGGGATTTTCGTCTGTCTTATGCCCTATTTATATACACAAGGGATCGGGACACTAGATTGCATAGGTGAACTGTTAGTATGATTCAGTGTCTCCAGCTTTTTCATGTCATCTAGGAAAGCCTGCCATCATTTGAAAAGCTACTCTGATAACCATGTAATCTTATCATACTCTTCCTTCAAAGGATAGATAGTGCCTTTCACAGTATATCCCCCTTGGAATATGGTAGATTGGCATTTGAATCAAATCAAGGTTTCTAGACCCTTTCGCAGAGTTAATGCCATCATCTATCTATATTCTAAATATTTCGAAGGAAACCATTCAGTAATTGTTTTATATATGTTGGTATGTTGCCACAAATTAGTAATCTGACAAAATCAGACCATTGTGCCCTTAGTTACTGCTTAAGACATTGTTGCTTTATTTATGTTCTTCTTAGTTATTTCCAAATTTGCCCCTTTGCTGGAGTTTGATAGCATGTTACATTAATCATTTACAATATTTGACTCATGGATAGAATATGGTCCTGTTATTCGCCGAAATATTCCTACCGGTTCATTTTAGGACAATGATTTTCCCGACTGTTATACCCAAATGTATTCAATCATCGTGGCTAATTTCCTTTCCCCTTAGTAGTTGCTTAAATAGAACAACAAAAGAAGTTTGACTTCATTTGACGCAATATATACATAACTCTAAAACCTTGTTTGTTGAGACTTTTTAAGTATACATAAGAAAATGCATTGTGCGCTTTTTTTTTTTTTTTTGCATTGTGCGCATTCTTGCGGCTGAAAGTGTCACAGCGACAACTTTTGCCAAAGATAAACCCCAATTTAGAGGAAGTTCAGTCCATGAGTCAAATATAGTCAAGGAACTATCATTTGTCCTTATGCATGAAAAAAAAAAGGATCACCTACTCGGCAAATCAAAACAAAGTGGATTCATCCACTATATAGAGAGAATTCCTTATTTGGCCCTTTCTTAAAATTTTCTTCCCAATTTGACCCAATAAAAACTTTCTTCCCTATTTGACACTTAATATAAAATTTGTTCCTTATGTGACACTTCCTTCTATTTTTGGCAAGTAAAGCTGTTAAGTGCAATGTGAAAAGACCATCTGCCCCCCGTGTTATAGATGGCTTAAAAAAAGAGCGTTCCTTACTTCAGCCTGGCGGGGCAACCGAGCCAAGACGTTGCCATGGAGCTGTCACGGGTTTTTAAAATTTGTATCTCACTTTAAAATACGACGCATGTCACCTCACAAGCTTACAACCGCATGAAGATAGGGAACAAATTTAACATTTGGTGTCAAAAAGGGAAGAAAAAACTTTTTTAGGCCAAATAAGGAAGCAAAATTTAAGAAAGGGCCAAATAAGTAATTCTCTCCACTATATAAGAAACTACACCGTTGCCTACGAGTAAGGCGAGTGAATTACTGTTGTCAGACTAATCATTTGTCCTTAGCTCTAACTGTTGAGCTGCAAGACTAATCAGTTGTAGCGGCAGATCTGGTACTCTATTGAGTATGTCACTGCACTGTGGTGCCAATTAAACAAACCCTGTCGTTTTTGGCTAGGATTCAACCACATGGTTTGGCACTGTGGCACGATAGCATTTCCATTCCTGACATGGTATGATTAGGGAAGCAAATGGCCTTCGGTGACCCAAGTTCAGCGAAATGATTAACCAAACTGTTGTTATCTACATTCTAGAATCCTAGAGTCCTAGTACCTAGAAGCAACCACTTTGCATTAGGATATTTGATTAGCACTTGGAAACCTTTGTTTTGTGGTTCATGCTTACATTGCTCAAGCCTACATGATCTCGGTGGGTGTTCTTTAATCTCATTTGTCCTTCCATAAACAGCTAAAGCTCATAATAGTTTACTCTTAATGGTGGAGATCTGTCAAGCAAAAAATATGATGTCTGGTTTGCAAAGTTTGTGAGATTAACCTATGATCGCAACGATTGGAGCTGATATAATTACTTGAGCACGACTGCATTTGGTTAGCCTGCATGGGGACTTGGAGCCACGGGGTTGGCGGTTAGGGTTTAATGGGTCTTGTGATAAAGTGTTGCATTCCAGCTATAGCTAGTTTTAGAATAAACCGAGACGCATAGCCAATACACTAAAGAACAAGTAATCACTTGAGGCATGACACCGAGATTTGCTGACGAGGTTTACTGAACATGGCTACATGGTATGACTACGAGCGCTCCTTGACATATTTTGCATACATGAGCTATTATGTTGGCATAGGTTAATCGTGTAACTACTCTCACATTATATAGAAGGTCTACAATACAAACGTCTTATTAAAACATGACTCCTACCTGTTAATATAAGAAACCTAGAATACATGTGTCCTTTTAGCAGACACATAGGTACGACTCCCGATCTTTGAATGGTTCCGTCTCCCGAATCATCACTCGTAAATATTTTGTCAGAAAAGCATGTGGAGATAAGATCATAAGAACGATCAGATGAGCTGCTGATAAGATTGATCATTGAGTGACACCATGATGGGGCTAACTGAATCTCAGCAACTGTTGCTCCAGGTGCACTGCACTGCACACTGCTCATCCTCCGTGAAAGTCGTCCAAAAGGAGCACATCAGCTTCTTCCCGACGACGATTTGAGGACGTTTATTCTTTCTCGAAGGCCTTGTTGTAGAAGAAGTTGATTTAGTTGTAGGTGTTTTCTTTTTCACATCTTCTGATGTTTTGGCGGTAATTGCATTTGTTCCGCACTCTGTTTAATAAATAAAAATAGTGTGCATCACCATGATGCAGAGGCTGGAGGTTTCAACCTCCTTTAAGAAAAGGAAAACACATCTCGGCTGAAATGGCCTTTTGTAACGAAGAGAAAAAACTGATTAGCTTCTAAACTTAAGGAGCATTAACAGACACTCTTCTAAGACACAATGACTATTATCGACCGACTGTCTTGTACAATAATTTGTACGTTGAGATGCACGTTCCAGTCAAAGTTAACATCTTGTCATAACCTGACGCTCAATTATCAAGCTGTATGCATATACGCTGGCATGCTTGCGTTTTACTAAAACGTGGCCGAACCTGTCGAGATCAAAGTAGGCGTATGTGTAAACGGCACGTGCGGAGAAAAGGTGGTTTAGTTTTTCCTCGTGCTGCAAAATCCCGCTCTGGAAGAGGGATTTAACAGAAGATCGCGTCGCGTCAAATTGTTTTTTCTTTGCTGCCAGTACCTCTATTTCAATCTTTTTCACTTTTTATTAGACTACTTCTAATTACTACTCCCTCTGTTCCTAAAAATTTAATGTTTTGGCAGTTCAATTTGAACTGCCAAAACGTTTTATAGTTGGGAATGAAGGGAGTAATACACTACGTACAATAATTATGAGCTTGTGTATTTTCCTGTACATGTAACTAAACATGTCAGTAGAGCGTGCGTGCATGTGGTAGTAGTTACTGGTTACTGGTTGGCGACTCTCGGTTGCTGCTGTGCTCTGGCAATTCTACACAGTATGATTCCTGAATAGAAATCTGTTTCGGAAACTGTTCTCCTTATGGGTTATAACCTCCAAATTCCTTCAACAGACTACATGCCAAGTACCAGGGTAGAAACTACTCATGTCGTTTCTTTTTACTCTGCGTATAAAATTTGTTTGAAGTCAAGCTACATAAAGTTTGACCAGTTTATCTTAAAGAATATTAACATTTACAATACAAAAGTTATACGGTAAGAAAATTAATTTGATGATGCATATAATTGATATGATTTCATATTATGAATGTTGATATTTTTTCTTATATAGTTGGTCAAACTTTATGAAGCTTAACTTCAGACAAATTTTATATGCAAACTAAAAAGAAACGGATGAAGTACAAAGCAGGCACATGGTGTATTTCACCCATTACTTTATCTGCAAACCAGCCAAATTCAACGTCATACACAAACCATTCAAATGTATATTTTTTACCAAAAGGACCAGGGTCTATTATAAGTTCATCAAAAGTGCAAAACATCCAAAACATAATGCCAATATGAATTGACTCGAGTTTCTTGGACCACCGGACGACCACTACCACCGCCAGAACGAGCCATTGATGTACGGCTCTTGTTGCCACCTTACCCGATCGAGCCGACCCATCCTTGTTTATGAAAGTCGGGAAGTCTTCTGCATGTGCCCCTAAAGACCAACGCCCCAGAGCTACAATCGTCCCCAACTCGTGATTAAATGCATGGAGGCGTCTAGCGCCAGATCTTGCAGTCTTGTAGGCGAGAAGCTCTAACCTCGTCGCCTCAAGGAGACGACAGAGATCTACGTCAGATCTCCATCGACTCCACCACAACGGACGAACTAAGGAAGTACCGGAGCCCACAGACTAGCTCGAAAATGAAGCGCCGCCATCGTCCACAGTGTGGCCCATGTGGGTGAATAAAAACCGAACCAAAAGAGAGCGGCTATTTCGCTCCTGAGCTCATCTGCTCCCACCATGAACAATAAAATAAAAAATACTAGATAATTAAAAAAAATCTGATTTTTTTTTTTGCATGAAAGATACTTCTGTGCAAATTTCAACTCGTTTGGACATCTGAGTAGCTCTCGGCAAAATACACAAAATTGGGGTATGTGAAATAGTTTACTATTCATGTGCAGTTTAGACCCATTTTGTTTTTTTACCAGAGCTACTCAGATGTCCGAACGAGCTGAAAATTAGCACGGTCATCGTGCACTGAAACATCTTCCATGCAAAACATATCTGTTTTTTTGGAAGTTTTTAGATAGTTTTTTGAATTTATTGTTTCACTGGGTGCAGATGAGCCCAAACTCAGAAATGAACATTCAAAACCTAAACTACTAATCATTATGAGGCATCGGGACTCCCCTCTCCGCCGCCGGCCACCGGAGCGGTAGAGAGAGGGGAGCTAAGTCCACGGGCTCGACAACAAAGTCTGGAGGGAACGAAGCTTCGTCCTAGGCGCCAAATTAATAGTCGAGCGAGAAGTGTGACGGCTAACAAGAACACAAAATATGAGTGACGCTAATGAGTGCATCCTCATGTCTAACCCCTCTCTCGGATGGACGCTCATTACTGCATCCTTATCTGATGTCTCCCCCTATCCCTTGCAGTTGCAGGCAGCATGGGCCGGCGTCACAGTCGTGTTCCATGAAGCGAAATCCTTGTATCCTCTTCACTTATGCAAGATATTAAAAGCCATGTGAGTCACTGACCGGCATGCTTGCCCAATTAAGGGATCAGGTTTGGATAAGGAGTAACTCTTTCAACTAAATCAGCACCACAAGTGACAAGTCCACACCAAAATGCACCCGCAACTGAATGAAGGATAAACACCTAAGGACGAACAGTGCTCCTGCGTACGTGCTTCATGGAGCCAAGTTTGGTTGGTGCTGATAATTAAGCCATATTCAAGCATATGTTCTCACTTCCCATTAGGCCAGTAGTACATTCTGGCCAACGATAAAGTCAACCCATGTCCGTACCCGTTGTTCTCTTAATGTGAGCAAGAAATCTCCACAAATTGGCATATCATTGCCTCATTGAGTCTGTGATCATTCCCTCTATCAAGTGAAGATGAATGATCTAGTCTTGAGCAGGATGGCACGAAGGAAATTGCAGTGGTCAATTGATCTTCTTGTTGACAGGACAAATGCAAGCACCCACACTAGAAACAAAAGAAATTTTCGACAGTAAAACTGCACCACTTTCCTGCCCTCTCACGCACTAGGCATTTCTGGCCGTCCATTTGTTTTGATCTGGGCAGTTTTGGCCATTAGATCTGGTCTATGTAGCCACCTGAAACGCAACTTGTAATTACTGGCCAGCTGTCCTAATGGGCTGCTGCTGTCCTAATGGGCTGCTGCTCCAGAGGCTGAAAGCGAGCCTTCTGGTTAATTGGGCCCTCACTCTCGCGGGAAGCCCGCTTGAGCCTTGGAGAAAATAAAATTAGCGAAGCGTGCCTCCTCCTCTTCGCTCAACCTTTGTTCGTGTGTTCGTCTACAGCCGTTGCCCGATCGAGAAAGGTCAGGGATGAGGCTTGCGGCGGCGCTGTGTTGCGTGCAGGCGACGGGTCAAGGCGCGTCGTTGATCCTCGTCCCCTATGCCGACGACCGCGCCCAAGACGCCGCTCCTTCCTTTGCTCCGGCCTCCGGCGTTCACCTCACCACACATCGTGATGGAAGTGAGGGTTCACAGCCACCCACTCACTCCTCGCCTATAGCCATCACGTGGAGCCGGTGAGGGGTTCGTGGGCGGGCACGATCGGGAGGACTTGGGATCTGCCAGCATTCAGTGAAGGAGGACGGGAGAAATCCTCTTAATCTCCCAGTTCGGTTGTTCCCCGCGGTTGCCGGCGACCGACGATTTCAGCAGTACACGAGTTGAGGCGAGCTTAGATGATACTCCAATATTGATCTAGATGATCTCCCCCGATTTGCTGATGCCGCATTTGACCTCTCGGTTTGCTAATTTCACTCTGCTATTGCAGTGCCATCCACCTGTTCGACGGAATGCACAACATACTGCGGCGAGTGACAGAGACCAGTTTCAGCCAAGCTCGCCACTACTTACCAGCTCCCTGGCGGCCTCGCCAATAGGACCGGCGTCCCTAGGTCAGATGTTGTCCAAGATGGCCATCACGCTTCCGCCTTCTTCCATCTCGGCTATTCCTTCCTCTGCAGGTATTCGCCTATCTCTCTTACATAATATACTTAATAGTGGAGATGGATGGGACCTGTGTACTTATCAATTTGTCTGCCTCGTGCAGCAATCCAGCTCATCGCTTGTCCTCTGCCTTCTCGACGATGATGGTTGGGGATGTGGGTGGCAGTGCTCCTCTTCCTTGGGAATTTGCGGCTCCTATAGCAGCGATGGTGCTTTCCTGTTTTCTTTTGCCATCAGAGTTTCCCTTCTTTCCAGTGATGTTGGTCGGCTCTGTGGCAGCACCTCCTCTTTAAACCTATCTATGTCGCAGATGTGCGCTGCTCTTTGTCAAGGTTGTTGAAGGTGTGCTTCCTTCTGTTTGATGGTAACCGGATCTGCTCCCTTTTTTTTCTTTCCTTTAGGATCCGCACCTGAACTTCTTATAGTAGGTTGAACAGGTTTAACATACTCGGTGAGTGGTGAAGATCACTGACCCCAATTGGTAAATCAGCAGATAGCTAAACTAATTATACTGCTTCTTCTCCATCCGTAAGCCCCCCACTTCACAACCATATAATGTTTGTTTTTTATTCCGTACTACTGCTGAATTGTGCTTTGTTCATTGTTGTTTTGTGGCGCAGGGTATGCAATAAAAAACATGTTTGATCATATCAGCTGCTACCGATCTGCATCTGTAGATGAAATCAATGGTCTGGAGCAAGTTACCTTGATTTAATTGAACATGTGTGAGGTTGGCGACTACAAGAATGCATTCTTTCAGCCACAAAATTAAGGTATGTAATGACTCTGAGTATCTTCTCAGCTACTAACATAAAAATTCGCATATGTTTGCTTACACATATTTTCCATTATATTACCTATTCAATTTAATGTATTTGGATGTTATCTAAACAGTTTTGGACTAATGCAGGTTCTATGGATTAGTGATTAGCTCTTTTCTCTCTGGAAATTTCTTGGCCAAATTTTTTGAGACATTGGACTTTATTGAAGGTGAGCATGGCCTTCTCAGGATATCTGAACCTTGACATATACAGATGTCGTCTTGACTATTCCTAGGTGCCTGCCTATTTGTATTGTTTGATGATTACAACAACTACGTGTATCACAATTCTTGTAAGATGAGCTTTCGGAGACTGGCACATACATGAATTATGAAGTGTGACATATACAGATTTCGTCTTTTACTATTCCCATGTGCTTTCATGTTTTTATTGTTTGATGATTACAATAACTGCATATATCACCATTGTTGTATGATGAGCTTTTGGAGACTATGACACAGATATGAATTATGAAATGTGTTTTGACTAGGACAAAATAGTGATGCCTAATTTGTTCCGGATATAATTTTACATATCAGTTTTTAGCCAATCATTTTATTTGTATAAAATAAGGATTCTTTCACTAACTTAACCACTACGTAATAAAGGATTGCTCCAGGAAAAAATCATTGCCATTTAGTTGCGTAGCGTGTGGTGCCTGCTTAAAATGCTTCTGAGAGGCTAAACAAGAAGACAATGTCGAGTGCGGTAAGGTAGTAAATTTAATTTGTTTTTATGAGGACATAGAGCAAAATTTCATCTTATCAATAATTTGTTTTGTACTAAGACTTTGACCAGCATTCGTAAATTTGCTATATGGTTGATGTTATGCATGGCTATACATTTTCCCTCTAATTTTCGTGGGAAATTAACTTATTACCCCTTCATGATTTATCATATCGTAGTTGTCATATATCAAAAAAATTACTGAGTCATGCTTGTAGGTTTGCTCCTTAGCTTGAGTTGTATTCAGAAGTGTTGTATTCCTGCTTACCTATATAATCCTACACATGGTCAAAATAGTTTGCCCCTCTTTTATTTGTATAAACATCAAATTCAAGCCCCAATCAACTTTTTGATTAGTGAAAATTGTATATGTGTGTAAGAACACATTTAACATTTTGGTTGCTCTTTATTTCAGAAAATTACGATAATTCTATTGTTAAAAAGGATGGGATCATGAACCATGATCAAGACCAAGAAGTAAAATTAGGAGCCCCTTCACTTAACCTCACTTCATTCTCCATGTTTAATTAATCCATCCTCCCCTGTCGGAAGTATTGAATTCATGCTCCAACCAACTCATCCAAAAGTCCGAACTGATGGAGAGAGGCGGGCAATATATTTCAACACTCCCCCTCACGTCTAGGCTATTTTGGTCCTTAGACGTGGGATCGGTGTAGGCCGCAGAATCGTTTATTTTTAATACTGCGTTGGCAGGGTCTTGAACTCAAGACTCTTGGCTCGGATACCATATTGAATTCATGCTCCAACCAACTCATCCAAAAGTCCGAACTGATGGAGGGAGGCGGGCAATATATTTCAACAGGAAGTACCACAAAAGTAATGAGGTGGGGATTCGTGAGCCCATGGCCAGATCAAGTGGCTTGTCCCCTGCCATGGTTACTGCTGTTGGGACTGTGGCGGCTGCGGCTGCCTCCTGTGGTGCTTGTTGTTGTGCATCCACACCTTGAAGACCTGCCGCCGCACGCCGGCCTGCGCGCAGCAGTGCTCCACCAGGGCCTCGTCCTGCTTCAGCATCCGCCACCCCACGCGCTCCGCCAGCGCCAGCATCTGCTCCCTCTGCTCCGGCGTGAACTTCGTCCGGTACCGCTTCCGCCGCTGCGCCTGCGCCGACGTCGAGGGCGGGCCGGGGCAGGGCTCCTGGCTGGACGACTCGGTCGTCGTGCCACCGCCGCTTGGTGTGCGTTGGTAGTGCTGGTGGTGGGGGTTGTACGCGAACGGCGGCGCATGCGGGTGCCCAGCGGGCAGCGGCATAGGGGTGGTGCTGCGGCGGCGGCATGAGCAGCGGCACGCGCGGCGTCGCCGTCGTCGGCGTGGCGCCGGGCGCGGGGAGGAAGAGGTGCGGATGCTGGTGCTGCCGCCCGTCGTCCCTGCGGTGGAAACTGCGGTGGCACCCGCAGGCGGCGCACCTGAGCAGGTCGTGCGCGCGGGAGGGCATGAACTCCCCGCACCCGTCCACGGCATGCCCGCCCTGCGCCGCGGCGTGGTTGCGGACGCACTCGCGGTACCTCGCCTCGCCGCTGTTCCCCGAGGAGGCATCGGAGGGCGCGCGCGTGCCGGGCGGCGTCCCGGCGGCGTGCTCCGGCCCCGTGAACTCCATCACCGCATGCCTCTGGCTGCACCTGGCTAGCGGCGCAGGTGCTTGGCCTCTTGTGGTTTTGTAACCAAGGGGCGAGAGCGAGAGCGAGAGATAGGGAGAGATGGGCTTCAGCACGGGGGACACCGGCTCTGAAATGGCACTTTTGTCTCCTAGAGGGCCGGCGGGATGGACGGAGGTGCGTGGTGGAGCGACCGACAGCGGCACGGCATGGGAAGGCGTCACCCTCTCCCTGCAGTCTGGCCTCATCCTTTAAAATTGTCCACTATTTGGTTCACTGGCTATCCCTTAGTGGGACAGGGATAGCCAGATTTTGTAGGAATATTCCACTCAAAACTGGTTGACGGGAGCCGTGAGATTTTGGCGGATGGTGGCAACCACCCTCGCGCGCTGTCTCCCCTGCCCACAAAACGTTATCTTTTCCTTCTCTGACCCCTCGAACAACAGCCCCTCGCAGACATGGCAGCGAGGCAGCTACGAATTGGATCTCGCCGTGCTGCTTCGCATGAGTGGTGATGGCCGCCGGCCAAATCTCCTCCGCTGCGTGTCGCTGGTGCCTCCTTGTGTTGACATCCCATCCAGTCCTCAAGGTGCCGCCGTCATCGGTTGCATAATCTGGAGATTGTTGTTTCAGTGTACTAGATCTTCATGTGTTCATGTGTCGGATCTTCAGGCTACAAGCAACTGTCGGGCAAAGCAAATGTTGTGTGTACTTTGACATGGCTTGGTGTATAAAAGGATGCATCCGTCTTTCTTCAGCAAATATGTGCATACATGCGTGTCATAATTGATGCACGCTTGTGTATATAGCTTACTAATTTTTTTTTGTGGGAATATATAGCTTACTATCTTTACACATATACATAGTCGCCTAATTTATATACGGTAATATTGTTTGACATCCCATCTGTAAATGAAGATACTTTTTTCTGGGAATACGAGAATTAATTAATTTAGAGAAACAATAATTTTGTATGCAAAAAAGTAATCTTCACCATCTCATAGAAAAAGGCTTGTAAAGTAAAAAAATAAAGTCATCTCAAGAACGGCGTCGTATCTTATGCATCCAGCATCCCTCGTGCATCCCTGCAGCCACTCGACGCTTGTCGTCCGATCCTAATCGTCAGCCTTGCGAGCGTTGGCTCCTATTTTGCAGAAAAACGCCCGCCTGTGACCCAATTAGACGTGTGAATTTTTTGAGAACCCCCCCGCTGAAGTTAGCTCTCCTAATTCCCGACTCCTGATCGTTTTTCTCTCGATCTCAGATCACAACTGCGACCCGTATCCCTACGATGGCCACGGCCGTGATCCATGCAAATATGCGAACAAATCACCACTACTGTATGCATCTGCTCGGATGATCGCTGCGACGGCCAAGACAGAGTGCATATCTCATGTTCTCAACTCCTGATCATTGGTGGACAAATCCTCCATGCGTGAACACTGCAATGAATCACCATGGCGGCTTTTGCAGTTAGGGACGGTGAACTTGCTTGCCCTCCTTCCTCCATAAATCACGTCGGTACCCTGAATTGGCCTCTTCATGGTTTGTTTGTTCTGCTAGCTGCTACTAGCATGTGTCAGGTGAAAAAAATCACATCAGAGATCAGACTAGCAACATTAGGGATTGATTCCATGAATTCCATTGAGTTATAGCATTTTTGAGATAAGGCATATGGCTCAGCTTTTTCAAAACTACAGGTTCAGTACAAGAGAGAAGGAAAAGCAAGAGAAGGGGCTGCCTATTCCAACGATTATAGAACATGATAAGCTAGCAGTTGAACTGCAGAAGAGCCCGAAAATCACTCCACTCACTCTCCTCACACCATCTTGCATTTACTTGTTTCTGAAAACCAATATTCACAAATGATGTGCCTTCACATTATAAATTCCGAAGCTACACGTACACCCAACAAGCAACAATTACAGTATACAAGATCGCAATCCACAGCAGATGGTCAATCTGCAAGTTCTATGTGTACATCAAACAGGATCAGGTAAAATTCAGAGATGTGCACGCGTTGCTCTGCAAGGAGGTTCCGGACTGTATTTGGCGCCCACACGAGTCTGTAGCTGACCGGCGCCATCTGGTGAGGATGTTGCGGCCGCCGGGCGGCATAGGCGCTGCAGAATATCGCTAGGGACTTGGACAGGGCGATCCGGAACCGCCAGGGCTGTAGAAGGACAACTTGAGTGCGGCGACGGCAGACACAGACAGATTTTATATGGAGACGCTTCATGAGTGGTCGAGCGCTGACCTCGTCGCCGCCGGGAGAACCAGCCTAAGTTCGTTGACCGGTGAAAGGATTTGGGGCATGATTCAGCTTGGGATGTTTCAGTCCATACATGGGGTACTTTGCAAAGAAAAGGGCTAGAGGCGGGCGCTTTAGTAGAAAATTTCCTCAAACGGAGTAGACACGCACGATTCAGATCTGATGGTCGGAAACACAAGGATACAGGGATTCACGAGGGATGCTGGATGCATAAGATACGACGCCCTCAAGAACCATCTAGTTATCCATGAAACCAAACAAAAAAACATGGCTATCCCTCTACCTCCCGTCCTTACAGCCATACAAGCAAAATGGGTTATCCCCAACCACGTGGTTAGGGCTATCCCTAGCCAATCCGTCGCCGCCCTCAAACCAAACGCCACGTATATCTCAAGAAAAAAAAAGGGGTTACTACGAGCATGTGTAAGATTTTGGTAAAAAAAATGGATAACAATTCTTCCTCTCTCGCTCTCAAAAAAGTAAATCCTCTTGTGTCTGTTTTAAGCGTCTTGATATTACCCACACGTGTGGGCGTTAAGGGAGTCTTGCCACACGTCCCGTGTGGTGTGTAAGAGAAACAGCCCACACGCCTATGTGTGGGCAAAACAGCTAACGCCCACACGTCCGGCCTCCTGCCTCGCGGCCCGCACGTCCAGCCTGCCACCTCGCGGTCCCGTGTGCCCCTGCGTGACAGTTGTCATGGTTGCTGAACCGTGGCAACTGTTTGTTTAACTGCAGTTGCCATGTCTGGACAACTACAGTTGCCATGGTTGCTCAATTGCAGTCGCCATGTCTGAACAACTGCATTGCCATGTAACACTAGAAAGACATGGCAACTGACAGGCGTGCGGGCGTGTGGGAGCGCGACGGCAGTTCCACCCAGTTGCCATGTAACACTTGACAAGACATGGCAACTGACAGGCGTGTGGGCGCGCGACGGCAGTTCCACTCAGTTGCCATGTAACACTGGAAAGACATGGCAACTGACAGGCGTGCGGGCGTGTGGGCGCGACGCCAGTTCCACCACACGTTGGGTTGGCAGCCGCGAGCTCTGCGTGTGTGAAACAGGCGTGTGGGCGAACTGATAAACGCCCACACACCAGCCCCTTCCTACGTGGCACCCAAAATCTGTCAAAAGTTGCCAAGATTCGTGCAAACACGCATGGACGACGATCCACGCGTGTGGGCGACACTAGTAGAAAAAGGCCCATTAGTCTCGATTCCAGAGGGGCTTTAGTCCCGGTTCTGGAACCGGGACTAAAGGGTCGGGACTAAAGCCCAAAACCTTTAGTCCCGGTTCGCTTACGAACCGGGACCAAAGGGGCTCCACGTGGCCGCTGTGGGGAGCCCAGGCAGGAGGACCTTTAGTCCCGGTTGGTAACACCAACCGGGACTAAAGGAGCTCCACGTGGCCGCTTCGCAGCACTCAGGCAGGAGGACCTTTAGTCCCGGTTGGTAACACCAACCGGGACCAAAAGGCGCTGGGGTTTTTTTTTTAAGGGGGGGGGGGGGTTTAGGGGTTTTGGAGGGTTTAGGGGTTTCATATTGTGTTAGCTAGCTAATAGAGAGAAGTGACCTCTTTTTCTCCGTGCTTGGTCGACGCTAGCTACTACATATAGAGAGAACTCGACGCTAGCTAGTAAGCAAATGAAGGAAACCATTAATTACACAAGATCGTCATGAACATATACAGAGAGAAGTGACCTCTCTTTCTCCGTGCTTGTTCGAACAACAAGTTTTCGTAAATCTATCCGACGCTACTACATATATACAATATAACATCCCTGACATCATCAAGCGCCAAACTCCCATTGAATTTCTGCATGGTATTCTCCCTTTTCATGTATGACGTGGTCAAGAAAGAATCCCGTCAATTCCTCTTGAATTGCTCGTATGCGATCATGTGGTAGGAGTTCATCCCACATCTGCCAGATCTAATTTAAAGAAGGGGGTCAATACATATATATGAATGAAACTCAACACAATTGATGGTAATAAAAAAAATTGTGAATATTGTTTACATACTTCAAATTGTTCTTCAGATCTGCCCCGCTCAGAGGTCCTGTGGCGAATGTACTCGCAAACATAGTATCCACATAAATTATTCCCGGGTTCCTGCCACAAGAACTTTACGAGAATAGAGTTCAATCAAACTGATAATCAAGCACGATAATGGTATTGATGAAACTGGAATCAATGAGAGATGCGCGGAACTAGCTAGTACTACTTACTTTGGGGTGTGTAAATCGCAGCTCGTTCTTCAGACCCGGAACCTGTCCGGTGAACTGTTTCCAAACCCTGCCAGGCAAAGAAAATGATTACTTGATATCAGGAAATGAACGAAAGTTGTCGATATGGTCCCGGTATTGATTGAACTTACTTCTGGAGCATTGCAGTCATGTCTGCATAATCCTTGGGATCTTTATGTCTCGAGTCAAAGACAGTTACTACTCCCCCGTCAAGCTTAATGGATAGCAGAATATAGTGGAAACTGCGCACGCATAACTCATCAATTACAGTACTTAACCTCGAGTAAGCGAAACCGAATATGCACAAGACAGTAACACTCACTTGAAGTTGTAAGGAAAAAGTATTTCCCTTTTGTTTTGATGTCGAAGGAACGCTTTTAGCAAGTTTTCCTCGGTATCTTTAACTCTTTCTTGTACCGCCCATTCATTTACGGTATTTGGGCTAATGAACCCAATGTCATAGATTTGTCTTTTTTCGCATTCGACGATCTTCAATCTGCATAATATAGTGAGGATAATTATATATACATGCAATGAACGAGTTGAGCTAGAGACTTAATTACAGAAGTAATACTTACAGACAGTAGCAAGTCATGATTTGTTTGTCGAGGGCCTTTTGATTGACTAACTGAAATAACTCCACAAATTCAACAGGCATCAGGTCGACTCCAATGAGGTCGTGCTCATCTTTAATTCTCACCAGCAAACTATCGGACCCACCATTCTTCCTGCAGGTTTCCAAGTACCACTCATGCAATTTGTACATCATCGTTGTTAGAGGAGGATGATCAGGTTTGACGAGAGGCTTCCCGTGCACGTATTTATATTCTTCTTTTGGTACCTCAGCCATTTCAAAAATTACATCATCCCCCAAGTAATCACCAGGATTGGTACCGAGCACCATCCCCGGATGATTAGCGACGATATCGCTAGACACCTTGAGCGGGGGGCACGATTTCTTCTCCTGTTCACCGAGCTGGGGAATTGTTTTCCCACTTCTTCGTTCTGCTAACCTTGCATCACTAGAAGTACTTCCCGACCGCCGCGCTTCATCATATGTCTTTTGAATAATGCGGTCATAGTTGGATTGCGGCGGAGGCGGTGGTGGTCGCTTCAGGGCATCGATAGTGCGCTTCACTTTCACCGGATCTATTGTTTCCTTCGGAGGTGGAGTTTTCTTTGCAAAATGGGCCCTCACTTGGGCACGAACTATGTCCTCGTTTTCCTGCTCGGTCCTCTCATATGGTAACTTTTCCAGAGGCTTGAGAGATGGACCGTATCTGAATTGCCTCCCGCCTCTGCTTGTACTGCTAGCCGCCGGAGCGGCGGCGTCTCTGTTCCGTCGTTGCTGACGAGGCTGAGAAGGAGGCGGAGTGCTCCGACGCGCCGGAGGAGCCGGACCGGCGGCGTCTGTCTTCCGCCGTTGCCGACAAGGCGGAGGAGGAGGCGGACTGCTACGACGCGCCGGAGTAGGCGAAGGAGGAGGCGGAGTGCCCTCACGTGTCGGAGGAGCCGGAGAAGGAGGCGGAGTGCCCTGATCACTCACCGGAGGAGGAGGAGGAGGAGGAGGAGGCGGAGTGCCCTGACTCGCCGGAGGAGGAGGAGGAGGCGGAGGCTTCCAGTTTGGAAGCTTGATGTACTCCTTCTGCCATAGACATGTACTCCTCAGAGCACGAACCAGCTGATTCTCCCCTTCACCTGTAGAGTGGTCAAGCTCGAGCTCCTCAAGTCCCTGCATTACTTCATCCACCATCACAACAGCATAGCCATGTGGAATCGGAAGGCAGTGAAAAGTTCCGTTGGGTTGAGGAGGTGCAACAGAGCCGACAGCCGCCTTGAAAGTGAGGTTCCGGCATTTCGTCATAAGCTCGCAATTTTGAGCCTCCATGATAGTATCCACGGGGTAGATAGGAGCCGTGAAGTCAGTCTGAACGGGCTCCGTGGAAGCCACGCTGCTTCTCCGCTGAGATGGCGGGGTAGCTTCTGGGGTAGCTTCGTGCCGCTGAGATGGTTGGCCGGCAGCTCGCTGGCTCTCAAGTTCTTCCTCTAGCTTTTGTACTCTTGAACTCATCTTCTGCATGTCGCTCAGCTCCGCTTTCCTCTTTCTCTCCCGGCTTCTGTAACCGCCTGCGTTGGGAAAACCAACCTTCCACGGAACGGAGCCTGGTGTGCCTCGTGTTCGTCCAGGGTGCTCAACATTCCCTAGGGCCTCAGTCAGCTCGTCCTTCTCTCTGTCGGGAATGAACGTCCCTTCCTGCGCTGCGGTGATATACTTCTGAAGCTTCGTGACGGGTATTGCAAGTTGCTCGTCCGTCCAATGGCACTTCCCTGTTTCAGGGTCCAAAGTTCCCCCAACCCCGAAGAACCAAGTCCTTGAACGGTCTGGCCAGTTGAATGTCTCTGGTTCGACCCCTTTAGCAATCAGGTCATTCTCAGCTTTGTCCCACAACGGCCGGGCTTTGAGGTAGCCACCTGACCCCGTGTGATGGTGATACTTCTTCTTTGCAGCATTGTTCTTGTTTGTCTCTGACATTATCTTACTCTTGTCCGATGTCTTGTAGGCCACAAATGCGGGCCAGTGATCTCTTATCTTCTCAAATCGGCCGATGAATTCTGGAGTCTCACCTTTGTCGACAAACTTTGATTTCAACTCCTTCTTCCACCTCCTGAATAGATCTGCCATCTTCTTAAGAGCACATGCCTTGACCAGTGGCTCTATAACTGGCTTATTCGGATCCTCCTCTGGCGGTAGGGTGAAATTTGCCTTCAGCAAGGTCCAAAGATCATCTTTCTGTCTATCGGTGACATAATCACCTTCAGGGGCGTCGTCCTTAGGCTTATTCCATTGCTTGATGCTGATCGGGATGTTGTCCCTAACAATAGCTCCGCACTGAGCAGAAAATGCATCCTTGGTTCGCTTGGGTTCAATCGGTAGGCCATCGTCCGCGAGTGCTGTGATCGTGAACCTTTCATCCTTGCGCAACCTCTTCTTCGGGCCTCGTCTCGTTACCGAAGTTTGGCTCGATCCGGAGGGCTATAAAAGAAGAAAGAAGAGTTAATATATGTACATACCAAAACAATTAATGCATCAATTATCTAGTCAGCACCTCCGGAGCCATCATGATCATGTCACCGGAGCCATCATGATCATGTCCTTCCTCCTCCATTGTTCCATCGGTGTCGTTGAGAAACGACAAGACAGCATCACCTCGGCGAGGATTATCTCCCCCAACAATTGTTCTTGTTACAAGTCTCTTTGATCCATAGTTTCTGCAAATATTACAACATGGCAATTAATATACAAACATGAATGTCCGACGTCCGGACCGCCTCTCTCATTAATGTCCGACGTCCGGACTGCCTCTCTCATGAATGTCAAACAAGGGATTCTGTTAACCTTTAAGGGATTTAACAAAATGGCGCCATTCTGAATGTGCAGAAAATGGTCCATATTTTTTCTGATCTCATCTACCCTTCTATATGTCACGTTGTCTAGTGTCAAAGGATTCAAGAAAACCAAGGCTTCATCATTAGCCAGAAGTAACAGGCGCATAATGGTACGAAGCTCTCCGGCGAGCCAAACGCGGCGGCGCGGCTCGGGCTTCTGTCGGAAATCGCCCACAGGGCATCATTCGATGCGCGGCCGGGCTCGTTCGAACGGCAAGACGACGGCGCGTCGATTGGCGGTGGTCGGAGCGGCTGAAATGGCCGGAGTCGAGCGCTACGACCTCGACGGCGGCGAGCTTCTCGGGTGAGCTACAGGGATGCGGTGGGTGGGGTGGCCTCGACAACGCTCTTTCAGTCCCGGTTTGGGTGGACTCGAGAGTTTCTATGAGCATAAAAAAAATCCTCCCCCTTCATTTTCCCGAGAGAGTTAGGGGACATACTTGCGGACTCCTCCCCCCTCATTTTCCCCGATTTACGCTCTTTCTTAATATGAACAAAAAAAATCATGAACGTTTAGTGAAGTTGCCCCTCCCCGATTTAGGCAAAGTAAAACCCCTTCGTGAAGGAACTTCTTTTTAGCCAACTTATTTTCTGCCAACAAAATACATATATCATATATACAAAAACATGGGATACCTTAATTAGTTCAATTTTTTGCCTTGACAAATCATTGAACCTTTTGACAGAAACCTCCCATAAACTCTTTCATAATTTTCTTTAGCATACATCCATGGAAAAAAAACAGGAAGCTACGATATTTTTTTATATCATATTTTCTTTAGCATACATATATCATACGATCATTTTCTATATATATACATCCATCCATCCATCCATACACACACACATATATACATGGACCAAAAATGCTATAAAAAAATTATATGAACAAAAAAAAAGCATACATCATCTATCATCAACATCATCAGCTATCATCAACATCATCATCTAACTATCATATATCATCTATCATTTATATATCATCAAAATCATCAAAATCAACAGGGGACGGGGAGGACAGGAAGGAAAGGGGGCCGGCCGGACCGAATGGGGAGGAGGGGCCGCGTCGTCGGGGCAGGGGCAGTGGCGCGGGGCGGCGTCGGGGCAGGGCGCGCGTCGGGGAGCGGCGCCGGCGTCAGGGCACGGGGTGGCGCGTCGGGGCAGAGGCGCGTGTCGGGGCAGGGCGCGCGTCGGGGAGCGGCGCCGGCGTCGGGGCACGGGACGGCACATCGGGGCAGAGGGCGTCAGGGCAGAGGGTGTCGACGGCGAGCTCGGGCAGCCTGGCGGCGTCGATGTGCTCGGCGTCGTCGGGGGCAAGTGCTAGATGAAATCTGAAAAAATCGTAAGTGTTGCTTATATACACAGAGTATTGGTCCCGGTTGGTGGCACCAACCGGGACCAATGCCACCCTTTAGTCCCGGTTGGTGCCACCAACCGGGACCAAAGGTCTCTTTTCGTCAGCCCAAAGGGCGGGAAGCAGAGACCTTTGGTCCCGGTTGGTGGCACCAACCGGGACTAAAGGGTGGCATTGGTCCCGGTTGGTGCCACCAACCGGGACCAAAGGGTGGTGCTGCCCCGGGCCAAATTTTTAGTCCCACCTCGCTAGCTGAGAGGGCTCGAGAGTGGTTTATAAGCACTGCTGCGCACACCCTCTCGAGCTCCTCTCAACAGCAGGCTTCCGGGCCTAATCTGTCACTGCCTGTGGGCCTATTAGTTCTTCTGCGGGCCTGAATCCTGGCCCAACAAGCTGGTTGGGTTTCTAGTCGTATTCAGGCCGCTGTGGCCCAGTAGGCGGCATTTTTTTCTACTTTTTTTGTTTTCTTTTTTGCTTTATTTATTTTCTTTTGTTTCTATTTACAGTTTTTCAGTGATTCTTTTTGCTTTTAGGTCACAAAAATTATAAAATTCTGTTAGTGCCATTAGTTTCCAAATTTGAATTCTTTTAAATTGGTGTGAATCACTAGTTTGTGAATAACTTTACTATAAAAATAGATTTTTGAGTGATTCTTTTTCCTGCTATTTAATATTACTGTATTTTATCATTATATTCAATTTGGTAATTTTTAGGTTATTTTAAATGACTGTTTTAACCAAAAACAGATTTTGTTATTTTAGTTTGCTATTAAAGTTTCTAAAAAAAATTCTTTATGAAAATTCTTTTTGCTATTAATGTTTTGAACAAAAAATACTTTGATAACTTTAGTTGCATAAATTTTATATAATTTTAGTTTCATAAATACTAGAGGTTTATAAAATATTTTTAGTTGATTCCTTTTGCTATTAGAGTTTTATAAAAGCTTTTTAGTTGATTCTTTTTGCTATTGAAGAATATTATAGTTTTATTTTAGTTGATCATAACAGAAGTTTTTTAATTGATTATTTTTAGTTCATTATTTTTGCTATTAGAGTTTCATAAAGGTTTTCTAGTTCATTCTTTTTGCTATTAGTTCATTCTTTGAGCTAAATGACCCTGAAATTGAAAAGCACTTCAAATGAACTCTGAAAAGGTTGAAAGTTGGCATGGTATCATCATTTCGCCCACATAGCATGTGCTAAAAAGTTGAGAGGGTTACGTTAAAAAATGGATGCACTTCGTGTACAAAACGGACAATCTCTTTCGAAGTATCAGGGTTTCGGACGAAAACTCATCTATTACAAAGGGATTTCATTTTTTTGAACTTATTTGAACTCCAGACTTTTTGTGTGTTCAAAATGCACCATTCAAAGCCACATCATCAATTTTCAACCCTTTCTGACTTCATTTCCTATTTTTCATGCATTTACTGATTTTTTAAGCTAAATGACCCTGAAATTGAAAAGCACTACAAATGAACTCTAAACAGGTTGAAAGTTGGCATGGTATCATCATTTCACCCACATAGCATGTGCTAAAAAGTTGAGAGGGTTACGGCAAAAACTGGATGCACTTCGTGTACAAAATGGACAATCTCTTTCGAAGTATCAGGGTTTCGGACGAAAACTCATCTGTTACAAAGGGATTTCATTTTTTTGAACTTATTTGAACTCCAGACTTTTTGTGTGTTCAAAATGCACCATTCAAAGCCACATCATCAATTTTCAACCCTTTCTGACTTCATTTCCTATTTTTCATGCATTTACTGATTTTTTTAAGCTAAATGACCCTGAAATTGAAAAGCACTACAAATGAACTCTGAACTTTCATGCATTTACTGATATAGTTGTGGAGAGAAAGTCTTCACTTTTTCTTCGCTTGTGTCCTTTGCTTATTGCGCCGTAACCATGGATAATCTTCATCGTTTAATAGGGTGCTTGGGTCAGACTTGACTTTGAAGGGAGGAATTTCATGAAACTTTTCATAATCTTCAGACATGTCTGTCTTGCCCTCCAATCCCACGATGTCTCTTTTTCCTGAAAGAACTATGTGGCGCTTTGGCTCATCGTATGACGTATTCGCTTCCTTATCTTTTCTTTTTCTCGGTTTGGTAGACATGTCCTTCACATAGAAAACCTGCGCCACATCATTGGCTAGGACGAATGGTTCGTCTGTGTACCCAAGATTGTTCAGATCCACTGCTGTCATTCCGTACTGTGGGTCTACCTGTACCCCGCCTCCTGACAGATTGACCCATTTGCACTGAAACAAAGGGACCTTGAAATCATGTCCATAGTCAAGTTCCCATATGTCCACTATGTAACCATAATATGTGTCCTTTCCCCTCTTGGTTGCTGCATCAAAGCGAACACCGCTGTTTTGGTTGGTGCTCTTTTGATCTTGGGCGATCGTGTAAAATGTATTCCCATTTATCTCGTACCCTTTGTAAGTCAATACAGTCGAAGATGGTCCCCTGGCCAACGAGTACAGCTCATCAGAAACAGTGTTGTCACCCATGAGACGTGTTTCCAATCAACTGCCGAAAGTCCTGATGTGTTCATATGTAATCCAGTCATCACACTACTCCGGGTGTTTGGAGCGCAGAATATTCTTGTGTTCATCGACATACGGGGTCACCAAGGTAGAATTCTGTAGAACTGTGTAGTGTGCTTGAGACCAAGAATGCCCGTCCCTACATATTATTGAGTCCGCTCCTAGCGTGCCTTTTCCAGTCAGTCTCCCCTCATACCGCGATTGAGGGAGACCAATCTTCTTAAGGTCAGGAATGAAGTCAACACAAAACCCAATGACATCCTCTGTTTGATGGCCCATGGAGATGCTTGCTTCTGGCCTAGCGCGGTTACGAACATATTTCTTTAAGACTCCCATGAACCTCTCAAAGGGGAACATATTGTGTAGAAATACAGGGCCCAGAACGACAATCTCGTCGACTAGATGAACTAGGACGTGCGTCATGATATTGAAGAAGGACGGTGGGAACACCAGCTCGAAACTAACAAGACATTGCACCAAATCACTCCTTAACCTTGGCAGGATTTCTGGATCGATCACCTTCTGAGAGATTGCATTGAGGAATGCACATAGCTTCACAATGGCTAATCGAACGTTTTCCAGTAGAAGCCCCCTCAATGCAACCGGAAGCAGTTGCGTCATAATCACGTGGCAGTCATGAGACTTTAGGTTCTGGAACTTTTTCTCTGCCATATTTATTATTCCCTTTATATTCGACGAGAAGCCAGACGAGACCTTCATACTGAGCAGGCATTCAAAGAAGATTTCCTTCTCTTCTATGGTAAGAGCGTAGCTAGCAGGACCTTCATACTGCTTTGGATGCACACTGTCTTTTTCATGCACACGTTGCTGTTCCTCCCGTACCTCCGGTGTATCTTTTGTCTTCCCATACACTCCCAAGAAGCCTAGCAGGTTCACGCAAAGATTCTTCGTCACGTGCATCACGTCGATTGCAGAGCGGACCTCTAGGTCTTTCCAATAGGGTAGGTCCCAAAATATAGATTTCTTCTTCCACATGGGTGCGCGTCCCGCATCGTCAGTCGGAACAGATAGTCCGCCAGGACCCTTTCCAAAGATTACTTGTAAATCGTTGACCATATCAAGTATGTGATCACCAGTACGGAGGGCGGACTTCTTCCGGTGATCTGCCTCACCTTTGAAATGCTTTCCTTTCTTTCGACATTGATGGTTGGTCGGAAGAAATCGACGATGCCCCAGGTACACATTCTTCCTGCATTTGTCCAAATATATACTGTCGGTGTCATCTAAACAGTGTGTGCATGCGTGGTATCCCTTGTTTGTCTGTCCTGAAAGGTTACTGAGAGCAGGCCAATCGTTGATGGTTACAAACAGCAACGCATGTAGGTCAAATTCCTCCTGTTTGTGCTCATCCCACACACGTACACCTTCTCCATTCCACAGCTGTAAAAGTTCTTCAACTAATGGCCTTAGGTACACATCAATGTCGTTGCCGGGTTGCTTAGGGCCTTGGATAAGCACTGGCATCATAATGAACTTCCGCTTCATGCACAACCAAGGAGGAAGGTTATAGATACATAGAGTCACGGGCCAGGTGCTATGATTCCTGCTCTGCTCCCCAAAAGGATTAATGCCATCTGCACTTAAACCAAGCCATACGTTCCTTGCGTCCCCTGCAAAGTCCCCCCACCTTCTCTCGATTTTTCTCCACTGCGACCCGTCAGCGGGTGCTCTCAACCTCCTGTCTTTCTTACGGTCTTCTTTGTGCCATCGCATTAACTTGGCATGCTCTTTGTTTCTGAACAGACGTTTCAGCCGTGGTATTATAGGAGCATACCACATCACCTTAGCAGGAACCCTCTTCCTGGGGCGCTCGCCCTCAACATCACCAGGGTCATCTCGTCTGATCTTATACCGCAATGCACCGCATACCGGGCATGCGTTCAAATCCTCGTACTCACCGCGGTAGAGGATGCAGTCATTAGGGCATGCATGTATCTTCTGCACCTCCAATCCTAGAGGGCATAGAACCTTCTTTGCTTCGTACGTACCGCCGGACAATTCGTTATCCTTTGGAAGCTTCTTCTTCATTATTTTCAGTAGCGAACTAAATCCCTTGTCAGATACACCATTGTCTGCCTTCCATTGCAGCAATTCCAGTGTGGTACCGAGCTTTGTGTTGTCATCTTCGCAATTTGGGTACAACCCTTTTTTGTGATCCTCTAACATGCGATCGAACTTCAACTTCTCCCTTTCACTTTCGCATTCTCTCTGTGCATCAACAATGACCCGGCGAAGATCATCATCGGGCACATCGTCTGGTTCCTCTTGATCTTCAGCTTCCCCCATTGCAGCATCACCGTATTCAGGGGGCGGGTAGTTGTCATCATCCTCTTCTTCTTCCTTGTCTTCCATCATAACCCCTCTTTCTCCGTGCTTGGTCCAAACAATATAGTGTGGCATAAAACCCTTCTCAAGCAGGTGGAAGTGAAGGGTTTTAGAGTTGGAGAAAGCCTTCGTATTCTCACAGACAGTACATGGACAATGCATAAAACCATTCTGCTTGTTTGCCTCAGCCGCTTCGAGAAAATTATGCAGGCCCTTAATATACTTGGAGGTGCGTCGGTCACCGTACATCCATTGCCGGTTCATCTGCGTGCGTTATATAGTTCTCATTATTGAACAACATATAACTCTCTAGAGCATCTAATTAAAACATACAAGTAAGAACTTTTTTCTTTTAGAAAGAAGATAAGAAGAAGAGGCTAACCACGGTGGTGCCGGCGCCGAGATGGGCGCGGGCGATCGACGGCGGTGAGGACGGGGACGGGACAGGACGGACCGCCAAACCTAGACAAATCTTGAGGAAAATGGAGCTTGGACAAGGAGCTTCGAGAGGAGAAAGCTTAAGTGTGGCTTGGGCATTTCATCGAACACCTCATGTGCATAGGAGGTGAGCTAAAAGCTCTCCCATGGCCGGGCAAAAAAACAGAGCAGTGCACGGGCAGGGGCTATATATAGGCCAACCATTGGTCCTGGTTTGTGGCTGGAACCGGGACTAAAGGACCCCATTTGGTCCCGGTTCCAGCCACAAACCGGGACCAATGTTTGTGGGCCAGGAGCGAGGCGCATTGGTCCCGGTTCGTGTCTGGAACCGGGACCAAAGGGGTCAGACAAACAGGGACCAATGGCCCACGAGGCCCGGCCGGCGCCCTGGCCTCACGAACCGGGACCGATGGCCCCATGGGTCCCGGTTCGTGAGTGAACCGGGACTAATGGGCTTCTCAGGGGTGGACCGAAGCCCTCTTTTGTACTAGTGCGAGTTACAAAACGCCCACACGTGTGGACGTTATCTTTTCCCTTTTCTTTTAACCGGCTCAACTGTCCACTTTTTATTCAAATAGAAAAAATATTTTCTTTAAAAATATAATCGTTTATCAAGTTAAATAATTTTTTTGACAAAATCATATTAATGCAAGCATGTGAATCATGAACTAACCTTAGTACTCTCTCTGATCCAAATTAATTGTCATAGCAATAGTGCAAGTTTGGTAATTTGGATAAAAGGTATCATGTATTTATGTCCCATTGCAATGCACGGGCAATCATCTAGTGCTAATAAGTAAATTCGTTAGAATCGATTTTACTTCAAGCACCAGATCACTCGATGGCTGATTGGGTGTTAAACAAATTGTTGTGGCCATGGCGGTATCATTGAAAAGTGACACCAAAAGAGCGGTGAATGTGAGGGGGGAGATGATGAGCAGCAGGGCGAGTACGGGGTGTATATATGTTAGGGGAGGGGGAAGGAAGGAGAGTGGGTGGGCTCCAGTGCACGGCGTTAAGCCGTCATTAATGGAAGCCTCACTTCCCGTGTGGGAAACCGCATGCACTCACCGTGTGGTAAACAACCGGCGGCGTGACTTCACGTATGCACGCGGAGGTACAGACGGGTGACTATGACAAGGCCACATGGCAGGGGGTCTCTCACGTGTCAGTAACTGAGCCATTTGTGAGGGTGGGTTGAGAGATGGATGAAAAATGTGAGAAATGTTAGATGGCTTGAACAAAATTGGGCAGGATTAAGGAAGGGGGCACGGAAATAGAAAACTCATACAAATTATTCACATGTCACAATTTTAAAATATATAGCCATTTTACTAAAATAGAAGATATACTTGTAAATAACAATTTTGATCTGATGGATCAAAGACTTCTAAAGTTTTAGAAAATATCATAGAACTTAAGAATAAACATTCCTCCCTCATAACTTGCGTATCCATATATAATATTATTCATCCGCCACAATTTTAACACATATGCCCACACACGAGCCCCTTCCTACGTGGCACCCAAAATCTGTCAAAAGTTCCCAAGATTCGTGCAAACACGCATGGACGACGATCCACGTGTGTGGGCGAGTTACAAAACGCCCACACGTGTGGACGTTATCTTTTCCCTTTTCTTTTAACCGGCTCAACTGTCCACTTTTTATTCAAATAGAAAAAATATTTTCTTTAAAAATATAATCGTTTATCAAGTTAAATAATTTTTTTGACAAAATCATATTAATGCAAGCATGTGAATCATGAACTAACCTTAGTACTCTCTCTGATCCAAATTAATTGTCATAGCTATAGTGCAAGTTTGGTAATTTGGATAAAAGGGATCATGTATTTATGTCCCGTTGCAATGCACGGGCAATCATCTAGTGCTAATAAGTAAATTCGTTAGAATCGATTTTACTTCAAGCACCAGATCACTCGATGGCTGATTGGGTGTTAAACAAATTGTTGTGGCCATGGCGGTATCATTGAAAAGTGACACCAAAAGAGCGGTGAATGTGAGGGGGGCGATGATGAGCAGCAGGGCGAGTACGGGGTGTATATATGTTAGGGGAGGGGGAAGGAAGGAGAGTGGGTGGGCGCTAGTGCACGGCGTTAAGCCGTCATTAATGGAAGCCTCACTTCCCGTGTGGGAAACCGCGTGCACTCACCGTGTGGTAAACAACCGGCGGCGTGACTTCACGTATGCACGCGGAGGTACAGACGGGTGACTATGACAAGGCCACATGACAGGGGGTCTCTCACGTGTCAGTAACTGAGCCATTTGTGAGGGTGGGTTGAGAGATGGATGAAAAATGTGAGAAATGTTAGATGGCTTGAACAAAATTGGGCAGGATTAAGGAAGGGGGCACGGAAATAGAAAACTCATACAAATTATTCACATGTCACAATTTTAAAATATATAGCCATTTTACTAAAATAGAAGATATACTTGTAAATAACAATTTTGATCTGATGGATCAAAGACTTCTAAAGTTTTAGAAAATATCATAGAACTTAAGAATAAACATTCCTCCCTCATAACTTGCGTATCCATATATAATATTATTCATCCGCCACAATTTTAACACATACGCACACACACCAGCCCCTTCCTACGTGGCACCCAAAATCTGTCAAAAGTTGCCAAGATTCGTGCAAACACGCATGGACGACGATCCACGCGTGTGGGCGAGTTACAAAACGCCCACACGTGTGGACGTTATCTTTTCCCTTTTCTTTTAACCGGCTCAACTGTCCACTTTTTATTCAAATAGAAAAAATATTTTCTTTAAAAATATAATCATTTATCAAGTTAAATAATTTTTTTGACAAAATCATATTAATGCAAGCATGTGAATCATGAACTAACCTTAGTACTCTCTCTGATCCAAATTAATTGTCATAGCTATAGTGCAAGTTTGGTAATTTGGATAAGAGGGATCATGTATTTAGGTCCCATTGCAATGCACGGGCAATCATCTAGTGCTAATAAGTAAATTCGTTAGAATCGATTTTACTTCAAGCACCAGATCACTCGATGGATGATTGGGTGTTAAACAAATTGTTGTGGCCATGGCGGTATCATCGAAAAGTGACACCAAAAGAGCGGTGAATGTGAGGGGGGCGATGATGAGCAGCAGGGCGAGTAGGGGGTGTATATATGTTAGGGGAGGGGGAAGGAAGGAGAGTGGGTGGGCGCCAGTGCACGGCGTTAAGCCGTCATTAATGGAAGCCTCACTTCCCGTGTGGGAAACCGCGTGCACTCACAACCGGCGGCGTGACTTCACGTATGCACGCGGAGGTACAGACGGGTGACTATGACAAGGCCACATGACAGGGGGTCTCTCACGTGTCAGTAACTGAGCCATTTGTGAGGGTGGGTTGAGAGATGGATGAAAAATGTGAGAAATGTTAGATGGCTTGAACAAAATTGGGCAGGATTAAGGAAGGGGGCACGGAAATAGAAAACTCATACAAATTATTCACATGTCACAATTTTAAAATATATAGCCATTTTACTAAAATAGAAGATATACTTGTAAATAACAATTTTGATCTGATGGATCAAAGACTTCTAAAGTTTTAGAAAATATCATAGAACTTAAGAATAAACATTCCTCCCTCATAACTTGCGTATACATATATAATATTATTCATCCGCCACAATTTTAACACATACGACCACACACCAGCCCCTTCCTACGTGGCACCCAAAATCTGTCAAAAGTTGCCAAGATTCGTGCAAACACGCATGGACGACGATCCACGCGTGTGGGCGAGTTACAAAACGCCCACACGTGTGGACGTTATCTTTTCCCTTTTCTTTTAACCGGCTCAACTGTCCACTTTTTATTCAAATAGAAAAAATATTTTCTTTAAAAATATAATCGTTTATCAAGTTAAATAATTTTTTTGACAAAATCATATTAATGCAAGCATGTGAATCATGAACTAACCTTAGTACTCTCTCTGATCCAAATTAATTGTCATAGCTATAGTGCAAGTTTGGTAATTTGGATAAGAGGGATCATGTATTTATGTCCCATTGCAATGCACGGGCAATCATCTAGTGCTAATAAGTAAATTCGTTAGAATCGATTTTACTTCAAGCACCAGATCACTCGATGGCTGATTGGGTGTTAAACAAATTGTTGTGGCCATGGCGGTATCATCGAAAAGTGACACCAAAAGAGCGGTGAATGTGAGGGGGGCGATGATGAGCAGCAGGGCGAGTAGGGGGTGTATATATGTTAGGGGAGGGGGAAGGAAGGAGAGTGGGTGGGCGCCAGTGCACGGCGTTAAGCCGTCATTAATGGAAGCCTCACTTCCCGTGTGGGAAACCGCGTGCACTCACCGTGTGGTAAACAACTGGCGGCGTGACTTCACGTATGCACGCGGAGGTACAGACGGGTGACTATGACAAGGCCACATGGCAGGGGGTCTCTCACGTGTCAGTAACTGAGCCATTTGTGAGGGTGGGTTGAGAGATGGATGAAAAATGTGAGAAATGTTAGATGGCTTGAACAAAATTGGGCAGGATTAAGGAAGGGGGCACGGAAATAGAAAACTCATACAAATTATTCACATGTCACAATTTTAAAATATATAGCCATTTTAGTAAAATAGAAGATATACTTGTAAATAACAATTTTGATCTGATGGATCAAAGACTTCTAAAGTTTTAGAAAATATCATAGAACTTAAGAATAAACATTCCTCCCTCATAACTTGCGTATCCATATATAATATTATTCATCCGCCACAATTTTAACACATACGCCCACACACCAGCCCCTTCCTACGTGGCACCCAAAATCTGTCAAAAGTTGCCAAGATTCGTGCAAACACGCATGGACGACGATCCACGCGTGTGGGCGAGTTACAAAACTCCCACACGTGTGGACGTTATCTTTTCCCTTTTCTTTTAACCGGCTCAACTGTCCATTTTTATTCAAATAGAAAAAAATATTTTCTTTAAAAATATAATCGTTTATCAAGTTAAATAAATTTTTTGACAAAATCATATTAATGCAAGCATGTGAATCATGAACTAACCTTAGTACTCTCTCTGATCCAAATTAATTGTCATAGCTATAGTGCAAGTTTGGTAATTTGGATAAGAGGGATCATGTATTTATTTCCCATTGCAATCCACGGGCAATCATCTAGTGCTAATAAGTAAATTCGTTAGAATCGATTTTACTTCAAGCACCAGATCACTCGATGGCTGATTGGGTGTTAAACAAATTGTTGTGGCCATGGCGGTATCATTGAAAAGTGACACCAAAAGAGCGGTGAATGTGAGGGGGGCGATGATGAGCAGCAGGGCGAGTAGGGGGTGTATATATGTTAGGGGAGGGGGAAGGAAGGAGAGTTTGTGGGCGCCAGTGCACGGCGTTAAGCCGTCATTAATGGAAGCCTCACTTCCCGTGTGGGAAACCGCGTGCACTCACCGTGTGGTAAACAACCGGCGGCGTGACTTTACGTATGCACGCGGAGGTACAGACGGGTGACTATGACAAGGCCACATGACAGGGGGTCTCTCACGTGTCAGTAACTGAGCCATTTGTGACGGTGGGTTGAGAGATGGATGAAAAATGTGAGAAATGTTAGATGGCTTGAAAAAAATTGGGCAGGATTAAGGAAGGGGGCACGGAAATAGAAAACTCATACAAATTATTCACATGTCACAATTTTAAAATATATAGCCATTTCACTAAAATAGAAGATATACTTGTAAATAACAATTTTGATCTGATGGATCAAAGACTTCTAAAGTTTTAGAAAATATCATAGAACTTAAGAATAAACATTCCTCCCTCATAACTTGCGTATCCATATATAATATTATTCATCCGCCACAATTTTAACACATACGCCCACACACCAGCCCCTTCCTACGTGGCACCCAAAATCTGTCAAAAGTTGCCAAGATTCGTGCAAACACGTATGGACGACGATCCATGTGTGTGGGCGAGTTACAAAACGCCCACACGTGTGGACGTTATCTTTTCCCTTTTCTTTTAACCGGCTCAACTGTCCACTTTTTATTCAAATAGAAAAAATATTTTCTTTAAAAATATAATCGTTTATCAAGTTAAATAATTTTTTTGACAAAATCATATTAATGCAAGCATGTGAATCATGAACTAACCTTAGTACTCTCTCTGATCCAAATTAATTGTCATAGCTATAGTGCAAGTTTGGTAATTTGGATAAGAGGGATCATGTATTTATGTCCCATTGCAATGCACGGGCAATCATCTAGTGCTAATCAGTAAATTCGTTAGAATCGATTTTACTTCAAGCACCAGATCACTCGATGGCTGATTGGGTGTTAAACAAATTGTTGTGGCCATGGCGGTATCATCGAAAAGTGACACCAAAAGAGCGGTGAAAGTGAGGGGGGCGATGATGAGCAGCAGGGCGAGTACGGGGTGTATATATGTTAGGGGAGGGGGAAGGAAGGAGAGTGGGTGGGCGCTAGTGCACGGCGTTAAGCCGTCATTAATGGAAGCCTCACTTCCCGTGTGGGAAACCGCGTGCACTCACCGTGTGGTAAACAACCGGCGGCGTGACTTCACGTATGCACGCGGAGGTACAGACGGGTGACTATGACAAGGCCACATGGCAGGTGGTCTCTCACGTGTCAGTAACTGAGCCATTTGTGAGGGTGGGTTGAGAGATGGATGAAAAATGTGAGAAATGTTAGATGGCTTGAACAAAATTGGGCAGGATTAAGGAAGGGGGCACGGAAATAGAAAACTCATACAAATTATTCACATGTCACAATTTTAAAATATATAGCCATTTTACTAAAATAGAAGATATACTTGTAAATAACAATTTTGATCTGATGGATCAAAGACTTCTAAAGTTTTAGAAAATATCATAGAACTTAAGAATAAACATTCCTCCCTCATAACTTGCGTATCCATATATAATATTATTCATCCGCCACAATTTTAACACATATGCCCACACACGAGCCCCTTCCTACGTGGCACCCAAAATCTGTCAAAAGTTCCCAAGATTCGTGCAAACACGCATGGACGACGATCCACGTGTGTGGGCGAGTTACAAAACGCCCACACGTGTGGACGTTATCTTTTCCCTTTTCTTTTAACCGGCTCAACTGTCCACTTTTTATTCAAATAGAAAAAATATTTTCTTTAAAAATATAATCGTTTATCAAGTTAAATAATTTTTTTGACAAAATCATATTAATGCAAGCATGTGAATCATGAACTAACCTTAGTACTCTCTCTGATCCAAATTAATTGTCATAGCTATAGTGCAAGTTTGGTAATTTGGATAAAAGGGATCATGTATTTATGTCCCGTTGCAATGCACGGGCAATCATCTAGTGCTAATAAGTAAATTCGTTAGAATCGATTTTACTTCAAGCACCAGATCACTCGATGGCTGATTGGGTGTTAAACAAATTGTTGTGGCCATGGCGGTATCATTGAAAAGTGACACCAAAAGAGCGGTGAATGTGAGGGGGGCGATGATGAGCAGCAGGGCGAGTACGGGGTGTATATATGTTAGGGGAGGGGGAAGGAAGGAGAGTGGGTGGGCGCTAGTGCACGGCGTTAAGCCGTCATTAATGGAAGCCTCACTTCCCGTGTGGGAAACCGCGTGCACTCACCGTGTGGTAAACAACCGGCGGCGTGACTTCACGTATGCACGCGGAGGTACAGACGGGTGACTATGACAAGGCCACATGACAGGGGGTCTCTCACGTGTCAGTAACTGAGCCATTTGTGAGGGTGGGTTGAGAGATGGATGAAAAATGTGAGAAATGTTAGATGGCTTGAACAAAATTGGGCAGGATTAAGGAAGGGGGCACGGAAATAGAAAACTCATACAAATTATTCACATGTCACAATTTTAAAATATATAGCCATTTTACTAAAATAGAAGATATACTTGTAAATAACAATTTTGATCTGATGGATCAAAGACTTCTAAAGTTTTAGAAAATATCATAGAACTTAAGAATAAACATTCCTCCCTCATAACTTGCGTATCCATATATAATATTATTCATCCGCCACAATTTTAACACATACGCACACACACCAGCCCCTTCCTACGTGGCACCCAAAATCTGTCAAAAGTTGCCAAGATTCGTGCAAACACGCATGGACGACGATCCACGCGTGTGGGCGAGTTACAAAACGCCCACACGTGTGGACGTTATCTTTTCCCTTTTCTTTTAACCGGCTCAACTGTCCACTTTTTATTCAAATAGAAAAAATATTTTCTTTAAAAATATAATCATTTATCAAGTTAAATAATTTTTTTGACAAAATCATATTAATGCAAGCATGTGAATCATGAACTAACCTTAGTACTCTCTCTGATCCAAATTAATTGTCATAGCTATAGTGCAAGTTTGGTAATTTGGATAAGAGGGATCATGTATTTAGGTCCCATTGCAATGCACGGGCAATCATCTAGTGCTAATAAGTAAATTCGTTAGAATCGATTTTACTTCAAGCACCAGATCACTCGATGGATGATTGGGTGTTAAACAAATTGTTGTGGCCATGGCGGTATCATCGAAAAGTGACACCAAAAGAGCGGTGAATGTGAGGGGGGCGATGATGAGCAGCAGGGCGAGTAGGGGGTGTATATATGTTAGGGGAGGGGGAAGGAAGGAGAGTGGGTGGGCGCCAGTGCACGGCGTTAAGCCGTCATTAATGGAAGCCTCACTTCCCGTGTGGGAAACCGCGTGCACTCACAACCGGCGGCGTGACTTCACGTATGCACGCGGAGGTACAGACGGGTGACTATGACAAGGCCACATGACAGGGGGTCTCTCACGTGTCAGTAACTGAGCCATTTGTGAGGGTGGGTTGAGAGATGGATGAAAAATGTGAGAAATGTTAGATGGCTTGAACAAAATTGGGCAGGATTAAGGAAGGGGGCACGGAAATAGAAAACTCATACAAATTATTCACATGTCACAATTTTAAAATATATAGCCATTTTAGTAAAATAGAAGATATACTTGTAAATAACAATTTTGATCTGATGGATCAAAGACTTCTAAAGTTTTAGAAAATATCATAGAACTTAAGAATAAACATTCCTCCCTCATAACTTGCGTATCCATATATAATATTATTCATCCGCCACAATTTTAACACATACGCCCACACACCAGCCCCTTCCTACGTGGCACCCAAAATCTGTCAAAAGTTGCCAAGATTCGTGCAAACACGCATGGACGACGATCCACGCGTGTGGGCGAGTTACAAAACTCCCACACGTGTGGACGTTATCTTTTCCCTTTTCTTTTAACCGGCTCAACTGTCCATTTTTATTCAAATAGAAAAAAATATTTTCTTTAAAAATATAATCGTTTATCAAGTTAAATAATTTTTTTGACAAAATCATATTAATGCAAGCATGTGAATCATGAACTAACCTTAGTACTCTCTCTGATCCAAATTAATTGTCATAGCTATAGTGCAAGTTTGGTAATTTGGATAAGAGGGATCATGTATTTATTTCCCATTGCAATCCACGGGCAATCATCTAGTGCTAATAAGTAAATTCGTTAGAATCGATTTTACTTCAAGCACCAGATCACTCGATGGCTGATTGGGTGTTAAACAAATTGTTGTGGCCATGGCGGTATCATCGAAAAGTGACACCAAAAGAGCGGTGAATGTGAGGGGGGCGATGATGAGCAGCAGGGCGAGTAGGGGGTGTATATATGTTAGGGGAGGGGGAAGGAAGGAGAGTGGGTGGGCGCCAGTGCACGGCGTTAAGCCGTCATTAATGGAAGCCTCACTTCCCGTGTGGGAAACCGCGTGCACTCACCGTGTGGTAAACAACCGGCGGCGTGACTTTACGTATGCACGCGGAGGTACAGACGGGTGACTATGACAAGGCCACATGACAGGGGGTCTCTCACGTGTCAGTAACTGAGCCATTTGTGACGGTGGGTTGAGAGATGGATGAAAAATGTGAGAAATGTTAGATGGCTTGAACAAAATTGGGCAGGATTAAGGAAGGGGGCACGGAAATAGAAAACTCATACAAATTATTCACATGTCACAATTTTAAAATATATAGCCATTTTACTAAAATAGAAGATATACTTGTAAATAACAATTTTGATCTGATGGATCAAAGACTTCTAAAGTTTTAGAAAATATCATAGAACTTAAGAATAAACATTCCTCCCTCATAACTTGCGTATCCATATATAATATTATTCATCCGCCACAATTTTAACACATACGCCCACACACCAGCCCCTTCCTACGTGGCACCCAAAATCTGTCAAAAGTTGCCAAGATTCGTGCAAACACGCATGGACGACGATCCACGCATGTGGGCGAGTTACAAAACGCCCACACGTGTGGACGTTATCTTTTCCCTTTTCTTTTAACCGGCTCAACTGTCCATTTTTATTCAAATAGAAAAAAATATTTTCTTTAAAAATATTATCGTTTATCAAGTTAAATAAATTTTTTGACAAAATCATATTAATGCAAGCATGTGAATCATGAACTAACCTTAGTACTCTCTCTGATCCAAATTAATTGTCATGGCTATAGTGCAAGTTTGGTAATTTGGATAAGAGGGATCATGTATTTATTTCCCATTGCAATCCACGGGCAATCATCTAGTGCTAATAAGTAAATTCGTTAGAATCGATTTTGCTTCAAGCACCAGATCACTCGATGGCTGATTGGGTGTTAAACAAATTGTTGTGGCCATGGCGGTATCATCGAAAAGTGACACCAAAAGAGCGGTGAATGTGAGGGGGGCGATGATGAGCAGCAGGGCGAGTAGGGGGTGTATATATGTTAGGGGAGGGGGAAGGAAGGAGAGTTTGTGGGCGCCAGTGCACGGCGTTAAGCCGTCATTAATGGAAGCCTCACTTCCCGTGTGGGAAACCGCGTGCACTCACCGTGTGGTAAACAACCGGCGGCGTGACTTTACGTATGCACGCGGAGGTACAGACGGGTGACTATGACAAGGCCACATGACAGGGGGTCTCTCACGTGTCAGTAACTGAGCCATTTGTGACGGTGGGTTGAGAGATGGATGAAAAATGTGAGAAATGTTAGATGGCTTGAACAAAATTGGGCAGGATTAAGGAAGGGGGCACGGAAATAGAAAACTCATACAAATTATTCACATGTCACAATTTTAAAATATATAGCCATTTTACTAAAATAGAAGATATACTTGTAAATAACAATTTTGATCCGATGGATCAAAGACTTCTAAAGTTTTAGAAAATATCATAGAACTTAAGAATAAACATTCCTCCCTCATAACTTGCGTATCCATATATAATATTATTCATCCGCCACAATTTTAACACATACGCCCACACACCAGCCCCTTCCTACGTGGCACCCAAAATCTGTCAAAAGTTGCCAAGATTCGTGCAAACACGCATGGACGACGATCCACGCGTGTGGGCGAGTTACAAAACGCCCACACGTGTGGACGTTATCTTTTCCCTTTTCTTTTAACCGGCTCAACTGTCCACTTTTTATTCAAATAGAAAAAATATTTTCTTTAAAAATATAATCGTTTATCAAGTTAAATAATTTTTTTGACAAAATCATATTAGTGCAAGCATGTGAATCATGAACTAACCTTAGTACTCTCTCTGATCCAAATTAATTGTCATAGCTATAGTGCAAGTTTGGTAATTTGGATAAAAGGGATCATGTATTTATGTCCCATTGCAATGCACGGGCAATCATCTAGTGCTAATAAGTAAATTCGTTAGAATCGATTTTACTTCAAGCACCAGATCACTCGATGGCTGATTGGGTGTTAAACAAATTGTTGTGGCCATGGCGGTATCATCGAAAAGTGACACCAAAAGAGCGGTGAATGTGAGGGGGGCGATGATGAGCAGCAGGGCGAGTAGGGGGTGTATATATGTTAGGGGAGGGGGAAGGAAGGAGAGTGGGTGGGCGCCAGTGCATGGCGTTAAGCCGTCATTAATGGAAGCCTCACTTCCCGTGTGGGAAACCGCGTGCACTCACCGTGTGGTAAACAACCGGCGGCGTGACTTCACGTATGCACGCGGAGGTACAGACGGGTGACTATGACAAGGCCACATGGCAGGGGGTCTCTCACGTGTCAGTAACTGAGCCATTTGTGAGGGTGGGTTGAGAGATGGATGAAAAATGTGAGAAATGTTAGATGGCTTGAACAAAATTGGGCAGGATTAAGGAAGGGGGCACGGAAATAGAAAACTCATACAAATTATTCACATGTCCCAATTTTAAAATATATAGCCATTTTACTAAAATAGAAGATATACTTGTAAATAACAATTTTGATCTGATGGATCAAAGACTTCTAAAGTTTTAGAAAATATCATAGAACTTAAGAATAAACATTCCTCCCTCATATCTTGCGTATCCATATATAATATTATTCATCCGCCACAATTTTAACACATACCCCCCCCCCCCCCCCCCCCCCCCCCCCCCCCAAGCCATCATCACTCAAAAAATGGGTCAACCACTGCCACTAGTGGGAGTAATTGTGAACACTAATGCAAGTTTGGGCACATGCAAGATTGGAAAAGGTTGATGCCCTAGGGAAAAGGAAAAAATTCGGGAAATTAGAGGACGGCCGAGTAGAAGTGTTCTTCATAACTTGTGAGCCTGGCCAGTTGACCAGTTCTACTTGTAGTCATAACTCTCCTTCTCCAATGCTTGAAGCCTTGAAGCCTGCAACATGGCCGGGGCATGTTCCAAGCACCACACAACAATACATTTGCACCCCCATCATTGTGGACATTTGGTCAGAGGACTAGGTTGAGTTGATTTGTTCTTGTATGATAGAAGTATGACAATCAGATATTGGTTTACTGTTTTGGCATACTTTTGGGGAAAACAACGTGAAAGCATACATTTTAGTGCCTACCACGGTACGTTAAAACAATATATAGATGCGTCAACTTCCCTAAATAGACACCAAGACATATTACTGCATGATGGAAAAGGAAAAAAAATGTTTCATCATCATACATGCATGATCATCAGGACAAACCAAACCATTCCCTCCATCTTACAACACATTTTAATCTGTCGAAGCTTCTTTTTCAAAGAAACGAATGAACGCGGATACGGCGACTTGCACGCTTTAAGGTCGTGGCCATGGTGGGCACCCCGCCCTCTCCAGCCATCCACCTTGCCGCGCATCTCTCCTCCATCTGCCCGTCTTCATCACCGACCGCACGCGTCGGGCTTTCGCTGTCCCCGTCGTCGTAGAGGGCCTCAAAAACCATCGGATACCTCCGGGCGACCAGCTTCTCCCTCGCCGCCCCATGGCGCACCTTCCCCGACGTCGTCTTTGGCACCGTGCCGCTCTGGACTAGCAGCATCCGCCCAACCCTCACACTTTCCTCCTCCCACACTGATCGCCTTATGCCGTCACAGAGACTCGTGTGGTCACCGCCGCTCCCCTTCTGCAGCTCCGCGACGACACATATTTGCTCCTTCGAAGACGTTGCCGCCGGCGCAGTGAAAGCGGCGATGCAGCCGCCCCTCAGGCGGTCCGGCGCGCTGCCGAGAGCTGCCGTCTCGATGTAGTGTGCGTGCACGCTGCTGTTGTGCGCCGTGACGACCACGTCGACGCTACGGCCGACGACATACAGGTATCGCTCTGGTCCAGTGACCACGCCGCGGTCGCCCGTGCGCACGAAGAGCGAGCCCGCCCTCCCCGGCACCCTCCCGTGGAATGCCTCGTTGCTCGCCGACGGGTGGCCTAGGTACCCTGATGCGTTGCTCGGCGAGGACACCCAGACCTCACCTTCCGTGCCGTCCCTCACCGGCTCGCCGGTCTTCTCGTCCACCACGACGATCTCGATCTCCGACGCCTCGTGCGTCATGGACGATGGCAGCCTCGCTGACGGCAGAAGCTTTTTGTATGACGGGAGGCCGTCCACGCGCCCGCTAGTGCTTCTCCAGGCCGTGGACACAAACGTGCAGTTCTCGGCGAGGCCGTACGACGGCGAGACCGACTCGGCGCGCAGCCCGTGGCGGCCGAACTCTGCGACGAACTCATCTACGCACGCCTTGTAGATCGGCTCATTTATCAGGATCAGGTTCCGGAGGCTGCCGAGTTGCACCTTCGGCCGCAGTCCGTGCGCCGACGCGGAGCGCCCGCCGCCGCGGCGAAGCACGAGTGGTAACGTGAAGGACGGAACGGGCGTGCACGTCGCCTTGAACTCCGAGATGAGCTCGAGCCAGAGGCGCGGCCGCCGGAGGAACGCGTCGGGGGAGGCCAGCACGCAGGTGGCGCCGGAGACGACGGTGAGGAGCAGGAACATGAGGCCGCGGTTGTGGTACTGCGGCAGCCACGAGACGATGGTGCTGCCGGTGCCCAGGTCGTAGGCCCGCCTCGCCGCCCGCACGTTGTGGGCCGCCGAGCCGGCGGTGACCACCACGGGCTTCGGGACGCCCGTCGCTCCGGACGTGTACTGGACCAGGTACGCGTCTCCCGCGCCGCAGCCCGCGTGGCCCGCCATGGTGCTCTGCAAAGCAGCTCCTCCTTTGTCCAGCCCGTCGACGGACATCCAGCGCAGGCCGCTCAGCGTGGCGGCGAGCCGGCTGGAGGCGACGGCGGTGACGTAGCGCGCGTCGGCGACGGCAGCGCTGGGCCTCGTCTGAGACACGGCGCGCAGGAGGTGCGCGTGCGCGGGGCCGGGCCTGGACGGGTCGGGCGGGATGACGGGCACCGCGGTGAGCCCGGCGCGCTGGCACGCGAAGAGGAGCTTGACGAGGCGGAGGCCGGGGGAGGCGAGCACGAGCACGGTGTCGCCGCGCCGGAGGGTGCCGAGGAGCCCGGACGCCATGTGCTCCACCGCAGCATTGAGCTCGGAGTACGTTAGCGCAGTGTAGGACATGGCCCCGGTGGCCGCGTCATCGTCGGCCCAGACGAAGGCCGGCTTGGCGGCGAACGCCGGCATCCTGGCCCACACCGGGAGGTACCGGTGCACCGCCGGCTGGTCCGGGTAGCACGGGTCGTAGTTCTCGGTCGCCATGGCCGTGCGTACTACCAGCTATGTCTGCAGGGTCTGCTTAACAACTCATGCAACGCAGCGGTATTTATAGTTCCATCCGATCCGCCATGGCGATGGCGACGGTCGCCACCCAGTGAGCTCGTGATGATCGGTCTAGCGCAGAAGCTGTGTCAGCCGACGGCGACGTGGACGAAAACAATGAGGGAGCTGGTTGGTGTCGCCTCCTTGGGTGCATCCCGGCGGCGGCGGATATGTGAGGGCATATGCCGTGCAAGCTGCTTATTTTTGCCGCGTTCAACAGTCCCGTGATCGAGACCCACACCAGTATATCCTCCCAATCCTCCTACTCATCAGTGATCCCACTCTGTCGCCTCCAACAATGTTTGAATCCGTTGATGCCGAGGAGAATTTGAGAATGACCCCTGGAATTTGGGATCTGCACGGGCATATTCATGCTATCGCAGTCAAACAAAATGTATTTTGATTTTTGAAGGAGGAAGTAGCGATTGGGCGATATCGTTGGTTCCTGTTGATGTGATGACGCTTAGAGTCTATCTGTCGGACAATTTATATATCCGGCTCGTAGAACATTCTCCATAAAGGGCATTTTTATTGACTCCAAATGTGGCATCAAGCCGATATTGCACTATAAATAACACCCGGCCTCTGAATAACTAAGATGCACACAAACAAACAATAACAAACCAAAAGAAGATTAAAAAAAAGACGACATATCGACAACAACGGGATCATATAGGACTCAGACAATGCCAATGTCGAATGAAGTGGTGGATCTATCAAGAGATTGTGTTGTCATCCATACTGGGTAAAGACACCCCCCCCCCCCCCCATTCACCTGCTCCAACTGCATAACATGGTTACTGGTTAATAGTATAACAAATTCCCTAAAATACCCTCTGGAAAACTATATGATCATGTGCTTAATTGTATGAACTAGAAATTGTCATGTGCTACTTATTTGTGCTGCATTGCAGGGATGATACATCAAGCAAACAAAAAAATAATACTTACAGCATGGTATGCCGAGTGTCACATTCGTCGTAGAGCTTTATCCCAGGCGGCACACTCGGCCTAGTGGCCATGTGGCACATTGGGGGGGGGAGGTGCCAAATGGTAGCCACCTTTTACAGGATAAGGCCGAGTGTCGTCACAAGGCACCCAATATATAGTGGACACGTGTCAGCAACCTATTAGGGCAACTACGAACGTTGCTTCGGCGGCGTAGGTGTGAGCCGAGAGACGGCGCGCTTCGTTTAGGCCTTGTTCGGTTGCAAGGGGTTTGAAGGGGATTGGAGTGGATTTGGGAGGATTAAATCCCCCGTAAGGCAAAATTCACCTCAATCCCCTCCAAACCTCTTCAATCCTCTCCAAGAGAGGTTTAACCAAACATAGCCTTACTTGGTTACTGTGCGGCGTCGGCTGACGCTTAGCTTACTCCGAGTGATTTTTTTGTTGTGAGCCATCATTTTCGTATCGGCATATCTGTAGGCCAAGTCCCGACGAAAGAGACTCGACGTACTGTAAGGCAAGTGCTTGATGCCGAGTTTCATACATGGCGTACCGTACTCTGAGGTCAATTCAGTCTTCTTCGCTAGATGATTTGTACAGCCGGCGTAGCATGCTTTTCTTGTAGTGTAAGGCCTGCTTAGCATTAAATCTGATTAACGCCCTCCTTATAATTACTCTCCTTCGCATGAATTTCTCTTTAAAACGCTTGGGATGGTTGAAAAATGTTGTGGATGCGGTGCCAAAGTGATGCATGCCTTTTTAATTGTCTAGTGAGAAATCGTGTTGCATGGCCATTTTAATGACTGCTTTAACAAAAGGATAAGTTGCGCTCTAATTGGGTAGAAAAAAGATCAGACCAACCTCCCTCGCCCACTCTCCTCATGCCTAGGTCACTGAGCTCTCCCTAGCGATCCCAATATGCAATAAGCTGGCTATTTATGTATTAGTAGCACAAATGCTTGTGCATTGTAATGGGAGACAATTTTATCCGTCTCATGCGTCCCCTTATTTCCATCTGTCCCGCCCTACTATCCTCCTTCTCTCCATCGGAAAGTTCCTCCAGTACTCCTGATAGAGGGCTTCTTCGCATTCATCTATTTAATTATGCACTACTTACTTAATCCCAATATGCACAACGTTGCAACAAGTCGTTTAATTGTGCACCATTTAATTAGCCTACATAGGACAACATATTCCTTCCTTTAGCGAGATTCGCTCTCTTCTCCTCACCTCATCATCCTTATCATCCGCTTATTGATTCCCAAGCTGGCTTATTGAGTTGAATGATAACAGTAACATCCAAGACATATATAAATTGGAGGTTCTGGTTCTAAAGGATGTGGTAGTAATTAATGGTAATAGGAAGAGTCGACATATTGAGTTGGTGGTTTTTTCCAGGCCCAACAGATTCGCAATGCAGCATGCATTATCTAATAGTAGTCGGCCTACCCGGAGTGTAGACTATAGACAAAACGCTCATTTATTTTTGTGCATTTTTTCGTGGCTAAATAAAAAAAAAAGATGCACAGCAGACACCTTGGCCGACGTAAGGGACTGACTCCCTGGCCTAATCGAAGGAAAATAAATGATGTGGAACAGACCCTTTGACTGCACGGTTTGAAGGCCTGGTCTAAAATGTTATTTATGTGTTGATGGACATAAATTTTAGTACCACGTCACATTGGTATGGGAGAAAATAATTATATATGGTAAATGGACCAAAAATTCAGAGAAATGCACCTCCCTTTATTAGTAGTCATAGATATGGTTATATTTTTCATCTTTTATTTTTTCTTTTTTTCATGGTAATTAGTATCTCATTCATATATACTGAAAAGACAACAAAACGCTAGACTTTGCACAAAGAACCACCAGCCAACAAAAAAGTTACAACCAATACCCAAGAATCCCCAGCACTTCACTCCAACGCCCATAACTTGCTGTTAGCACCACCATATTAGTCACCGAAGGAAAATATGACATATCACCTCTTCACCTGAGCTCGACGCGGATCCATCGTTGATATGCAGATTTTCGGACCTCCAAAGTAGCTTACCAAAGACGAAGTCATTGCCATTGAAAGAATCTGTCCAGGCTAGCACCCCGGGCATGCCATTAAACTACAGATCTAGCACCCCTGCACAATTGAGACATCGGAGGAGGAAGCCATCTAGCCACCAACCACGAACCCATCAAAAGATCCACCGTCTTCCAGATGATGTCGACGTAGACCACTATTTGCATTCGCACCTGAACTACCTCCCAAGATCTGCGACAGCGCTGGCATAAACGCCATGACGCCGTAGGACATAGGTACGCCACAAGAATGATGCCAAAACCATGTCATCCCCACTTAAACATACTAATTCCCAAATCCATCGTCGACCATAGAGTAGAAAACCTCACCGGGGAATGGGCTAGAGCTTCTTTAGGGCCAGTTCCTTTGAAATAAGTCTCATATAAGCTCCTGTGGAAATAAGCCCATGAGAATAAGCCGACGAGTTCTTTTTAGTTCCTATATCTCCAGCTTAATTTTGATATACCTAATGAAAACTCTGCAATATCCTTTGACTGTAATTTGTTCTGATATTTAGTTGTGTTTTAGCGTTTTGTCACCCATATGACCATAAAATCATTTTTCAAACATCATGAAATATTAGTCGAAGATCATTTTTGTCACATACAAGGGGGAAATCCTTGTCGTCGACAAAGCCGATATGTCGAACGACGCAAAAACCTAAACTACCAGGGCACTAAAACCTAAAGCTACAAGATACACCCGTATGGGATCCGACGACCCCATCACCACCGACGATTGAGAGGTCGGCGACGGAGGAGGGTGCCAGAGGACAGCTCCTATAGCCTAATCTCTCCTGGCGAGATCACCTTTCTTTCCTTCCCTAGGAAGAAACAAAACATACTTGCAAATTCTGATAGTACTTCTGTTCCATTCGCTTTATTTTCAAAAGCTTATCTTCCTTCTTTTTTTTGAAACAAAACCGAAACTTTATTCATTTGATATAATAGATACATCGTTTATGAGGATTGGTACAATATCGTTATGTGGCTCCTCGAACCAATCAGAAATAAAAGAAGATTTTGCCAGATTAGCAAGTACATGAGCAACATTATTTGCGTCCCTATTACAATGCTCAAATCTAGACAACGGAAAATCACAAGCTAAATGAAAACAGTCGTCAAAAATTGCCGTGGCAGTCCCCAGTGATCGTCCTCCGTCATTCATAGTTTGGATCACCTCCATATTGTCCGAGTTAATGATTATACGGTTGCAACCCGCTCTTTGCGCCATAGTTATACCGAATTTTAGGGCCATCGCTTCCGCCATCACCACATCCGAACACCATTCAATCTTACCATTTCCCCCCGCGATAAACCTTCCTTTGTCGTCTCTAAGAACCGCCCCCATTGTACCCCTGAGCAAGTCATGATCAAAAGACGCATCAACATTTAGTTTAACAAAACCTTTTGGAGGAAGAACCCATCCTCCTTTTTTCATGGCAGCCCTCGGGCTATAAGCATTTATAAAAAAATTGGTAATAGCACGTATCCCCATCGAGATTTGTTGTACGTCCTGAGTAACCTCATTATGTACCGGTTTTCGTCTTTCCCACCACAAATACCAAGCTGAAATTGCAATCATTTCACGAACGTTTGGATTGCCCATTATACATAGTTCCTGATCCGGTAATGATAGTAAGTATTCCAGAATTGCCTCACCCGCATAATCCATTTCACACGCTTTTTCAATAATATCCTTCATCCCTAGGCTTTTCCACACTTGCTTAGCCTTGTTACATAGAAACAACATGTGTTTTGTGTCTTCTAGCCCAGAGCCACAGGTAGGGCATACGGGCGAGACTTTGACGTGTCTATTTGCAAGTTTAACCCGACACGGAATAGTGCCATGGAGCGTACGCCAAGTGAAAAATTTCACCTTTGATGGGCAGGACAGTTTCCAGATTCTCTCCCAAATAGGATTGACCGTAGTTCGTCCCATCCCATTGCTATGTCGTAGTCTTCCTCCATATTGATAATCCCACTCTACCGAATAAGCTGATCGGACCGAAAAAATACCATTCTTTGTAAAGTTCCATGCTATAAAATCAGGCATATCATTTTGCGGGATTGGGATTGCCAACACTCGTTGGACATCAATAGGCCAGAGTGTTTGTCTGAGCAGATCTTCATCCCATATATTAAGAATTGGATCAATCAAATCTGCCACCCTACGTATCAAATGACCTCCCTTCGAGGTGATGATTTTTCGTTCTGCGCAATTTGGGATCCAAGCGTCCTCCCAAATGTCAATACTCTGACCATTTCCCACTCTCCAAACATGACCACGTTTTAGGGAACTAACACCCGCCATGATACTTTGCCAGGTAAAAGATGAGCCCTTCTTCAGGTCAGTATTCAGTAAATCGCCATTAGGATAGTATTTGGATCTTAAAATGGTAGCTTACAGAGACTGGATTCTCAATAGGACGCCAAGCCTGTTTAGCCAGCATGGCCAAATTAAAACAATGGATATCCCGGAACCCCATTCCCCCTTGGTTTTTGGATACACACATTTTCCACCAGGCCGTCCAGTGCATTCTCCTTTGGTTGTCCTCGTCTCCCCACCAGAAATGCGCCATCGCGTCAATAATTCCCTTGCAATTTTTTTAGGAATTTTAAAGACTAACATTGCATAGGTGGGAATGGCTTGAACAACCGCTTTGAGTAAGATCTCTTTTCCTCCAGCTGACAGCAATTTTTCCTTCTAACCACTGATTCTCTGAACAATACGATCAATTAGATACCGGAAACAATCAGTTTTATCTAGTCCCACATTTGCTGGCAAACCTAAGTATTTGTCGTTCAGGGCCTCCATCATTATGTTTAGAATTAAACACATTTGTTCCCTAATTTCCACACTAGTATTTGGACTAAAAAAGATACTAGATTTCTCGACACTGACCCTCTGTCCCGACGCTGTACAGTATGACTCTAAAACCGATTTCAACATTTTCGCACTGTGCACATTTGCTTTCATGAGGATTAAAGAATCATCCATAAAAAGAAGATTCGTGACTGGCGGTGCATCCCTGCATACTTTTATTCCCGAAATATTCCATTCTCTTATGCCTTCTCTAGTAACGCAGTAAGTCCCTCTGTACATAACAAAAATAAATAAGGTGATAGCGGATCTCCCTGTCTCAGGCCTCTAGTAGATTTAAAATTTTCAGATTCTTCCGCATTAAAACGAATTCGGTATTCAACAGAGGATACACACTCCATAATAACATTCACCCACATCTCCCGGAATCCAAGTTTTATCATGATATTCCTAAGAAAGGACCATTCGACACGATCATAGGCTTTGTGCATATCCAACTTTATTGCACATAAACCTTCTTTGCCCGTTCTCTTTTTTTTAATTGTGTGAAAACACTCATATGCCACTAACACATTGTCTGTGATAAGCCTACCAGGCACAAACGCACTCTGAGTCGGGCTTATAATTTCTGGTGGAATCACCTTGAGGCGGGATGCAATCATTTTCGCAATAATTTTATACACCACATTGCACAAACTAATTGGTCAAAATTGCGTTACCTTCTCAGGGGAGTTGACTTTAGGTATCATCACAATAGTGGTATCATTCCAGCCCGATGGTATTGTACAGGTATTTACTGCTTGCAAAACCTCCTCAACCAGATCATCTCCTAACATTGGCCAGAACCTTTTGTAAAATATCGCATGTAACCCATCAGGCCCCAGTGCTTTCAGATCACCTATATCAAATAGGGCCTTACGGACATCATCCGCCGAAAAAGGGGCCAACAATGCGTTATTTATTTCCGTTGAAACTTTCCTTCTCACTAGAGCTACCACATCCTGGTTTGGCTGTACAATTTCTGAGGTAAACAAATTTTTGAAATATTGTGTGATATGATCCTTTAGTTCCGTGTCCTGTCTCCAGACCCCCGTATCATCCAGTAGCTTTTTAATAGTATTTTTCTTCTTTCTAACGGTGGCCGCATTATGGAAAAAAGCAGTATTACGATCACCATACAATAACCAATTTGCTCGACCCCTTTGTAACCAGAAGATTTCTTCTTGGTCCATCAAATTTTCAATCAAAACAACAATTTCCTTCTGTCTGGACCCGGACTCCACACTCATGGGGCCTCTTTTCAACTTTTCTAATTCTTTTTTTTTTATTTTTTAATTCTCTGTTTCCGAGGAAGCCTTTACTATCTCACCAACAGTTTCTTCTTTAAGCCACCTTGCTTCAAATTTTTTAGAGCCTCTGTTCGTTGATCGAAACATATTATCATCAAAAAAATCTGTATCCAGTACTAGCGGGCGATGATCCGAATGTACATGGATTTCATTAATCACCGCCGCCCTGGGAAATTTACATGCCCATTCTATATTACAAACCGCACGATACAAACGCTCCCTGATCTCTCCTCTCCTCCATGTAAAAATATCACCCTTATATCCCATATCAGCCAAACCACACTCTGCTAGGCATTCACGAAACTCCCTCAACATCCCGATCGGCCTCGTGTTTCCCCCCTCTTTTTCCGAGGAGTATAAGATCTCATTAAAATCTCCTAGGATCACCCACGGGTGATTACCCTTACTATGCAGATTACGAATAGCCTCCCATGATAGACTACGATCGCTCCATTTTGGATGACCATAGAAGCCCGTGAAACGCCACTGTACATTATCATCGTTCATGAATAAAACATCAATAAAATTGGGCGACAAATAATTTAACTCAAGTTTATTTATTTTATCATAAAACAAAACAAGACCCCCTGCCTCACCATCACTCTCTACCACGAACATGGAATCGAATATAAGAACCCGACGTAGCTCATCGGCTTTACAATTATTCAAGTGGGACTCTGAAAGGAAAATTAAGTCTGCTCGGATCCACTCCTGGAGGTCCAAGAGCTCTCGAACTGCCGTGGTAGAGAGCATCCCACGGCAGTTCCAACCAAAGATTTTCATTTGGCCCGGCGGACCTCCTCTCCGGAGGCCGCCGATTCGCCATCATCTCCGACTGATTCCCTTCTCTCCTGCAAGTACTCTTCATCCTTCTCATCCGTCTCCCTTGCTATGTGGCTTACACCACCCTCCCCATCTTCCACCCTCTCTACTCTACCCGTACACACTCTCTTGCTAGAAACATTTACATCATCATACATGTTGGCTATGTGACTAGAGAAGCTTATCTTCCGTCTGTTTGCCTTGCAACGTGTGTACAACTGATTTTTCTAGAGAGCCCACTCATTCTACTTTTCTGGGCCTCTCTAGTCTCTACTTCATGTTGGCTAACCGAGCTACAGTCCCTTACTCCTTCCCTTCTGGTTTAGAAGGCCCGAATCTGAAATCTCATCAACCAAAGTAGATGTTGAGTGGAGGAATGTTTCTCATAGTTTGCAAAACTAGTCAAGCTTTAATCTGCATTAACTATCATGCATGCATGTGACCACTAAATGAGTAGACATGATTACATGCATTGCTCGATTTCTGTTAAATCCTTGCATGCATCAATTTAAAGTGCCTAGTAATGTACCCATATGGTGGAGAGAAGTGAAAGTATGACTAACAAAGCAAAAAAAACAGAAACTGGCCATTAAATTGGAAAGGATGGAGTATTATACTTGCTCATAATTATAGTTCAGGGTCGAATTTTTCTAGAGAGCCCACCCCTTCTGGTTTTCTATGCCTCTCTACTTCACATAGGCTAACCGGGCTGCAGTCCCTTATTATTTATTTTGCGGGGTTACAATCCCTTATTATACATGCTCATAACGATGGTCGGTAGTTAAGACTAGCCGCGTGGAATGCTTTTCCTTCCAGGATTGCCCAATAGCGCAATGGTTTCAGTACCCACATGAACATGGATCTATAAGCACCCTATTTGAATTAATTTTACAAATATATAAAAACAGATAATTCCAAATCCTTTTTGCGGCAAACACGCTGAGTATTCTACTCACGTATAAAATTCCGTGACCAATGGACTTTTGTAATCTTCTGTGTGAATAATGAAAAAGTTGGATCTATATACAAGTTACTATTCAAGGTTTTTGAAGTTGCAAATTTATTATATTGCTACGAAAAACACCAAAGCCATTTCTCCACAAAACTTCGTACTTGAGTAGAATACTTGGCGATGTTCGCCAGAAAAAAAATTCAGCTTTTTTTTAATTTTTTTTCGAATTCTTAAAAATATGAAGTCCACATAGAATGCGCCAAAACCCCGAACCAAAAATCCATGTCCAATGGTTTCTGCCAAAAAAAATTCTCTTTTTACTTTTGTTTCCTTTTCTGTCTCTTTTTACTTGTTGTTTAATTTTATTTTTGGGAAATATGTAAGCACTTTCTGAAAGTTACAAGAACGTAATCTAAAACAGTTGAATAACCTTTCTTAATTATTTTGAATTTTTAAAAATGATTATTTTTCTAAAACGTATTGAATAATTTCTAATTGGAGATGAAGATTTTTTTTAACATATGTGGAATGAATTAGACACATGAAATTTTATTTTTTATACAGAATTATTACTATCAATTGTAAAATAGATTTTTAAATATTTTAAATTTTGAGTAAAAAATGTATGTTGCTTTTATAAATAAATAAATAAATATATATATATATATATATATATATATATCTTATTGTGTTAAACCGTGTCAGCCCGTTGCCACTCCACTTTTGCATTGGCGTATCAAGGTGGCAACTTTTTTTTTTAGGTGAATCAAGGGGGCGACTATGTCTCGCTTAAAGCTTAGACTTAGCGTCCGCACACGTCAAGGATGCACCGGTACGCCGCCCAGTATTTCGTGCAGCAAGTACTGTCTGCCCAACTTTCAGGTTAATTCTTGTTTTCAAATTTCAACGTACTTCATTCTTTTATTTTTTTCGTTTTACTTTTGATTATATTTTCTAATATAAATTAAATAAATATGTTCCAAAACGTAATTTACTTCAAAAAGATTGAGAATTTGAAATTTTTTAAAACAGTGTAATTTTTTGTTAGCATAGCTTACGAAAAAATGTTAATAGTTTTGAAACACAATGTTTTTAACATTCAAAAAATAATGTTCACATGTTCGAAAAACATGCAAATGCAGATTTAAGAAAAATGTTTACACAATGTACAATTTTTTTTGTGTAATTTAAAAAGGATTAAACATGCATAAAAAATGTTTCACGTGTATAAGAAAAATGTAGGGCGTGTACGAAAAGAGTAGACATCAAAAACTTATTTTAGAAAATGTTAATCATATGTATGAGTTTCACCTCTAGCCTACCCCAACTTGTTTGGGACTAAAGGCTTTGTTGTTTTTGTTGTTGTTATTAATCATATGTATGAAAAAAAAAAACCTGTATAAAAAATATTTATATGCATAGCAAAAATTAAAAATGTTAAGTATTTATTTGAGAAATTTCCAATGTATATAAAAAATGTTAAATATGTATAGGAAAATGTTTCGGAAGTATAAGTAAAGTTTACAGTGGATATTGAAAAGGTGTAAATCAAAACATATATTTAAAAAAAATGATATCATGTATATGATAAACTTCTGACCTCTATAAAAATGTTTAACATGTATATAAAAATGTAAAACGTGTTCGAAAACAATTGGCATCAAATGATATATTTGAAAGAAAAAAATCACGTAATTAAAAAAAATTAAAACATGTATGAGAAAAATATTTTTGACATATATGAAAAATGTATAATATGTAAGAAAAACGTAGACATGTGTAAGAAAGAACAAGACCAATGGAAACTAGCACAAAAGAATGAAAACAGTGAAATCCGAAAAGGATACAAAAAAGAAAGAAAACAGATAAAAAGGAATAAAAAAGAAAACTGAAGATAAATAAACAAAGTAGAAAATAGACAAAAAAATAAAAAGTAAAAAACAAAGAAAAGGAAAGGAAATGGAGAAAAAAAGAAAGAAACGGGAAAACTAGTAAAAAACGAGAATAAAATGAAGAAAATCGATGAAAAAAAAGGATATAGAAACTCGTGAAAGAAAAAAAAACAAATGAAGAACATAAGGAAACGAAAAAAAAAAGAAACCAGAGAAAAATCCATCGAACATGGCTACCAGCGAGCGAGTGACTGAGCCAGCACTAAGAATGAGCCGACTAGTAATGTAAAACACAGTAAAAAGCCTAAGACGAGACAGAAACCACTCTCGCTATAAGTCACGGAGTCTATGAACGGTGTGTGTTGGCGCTCCCTATCTTTCCATTGATTTTTTACTGTTTTCATTCTTTCATAAGCGTTTTGATAAATGAAGAAAAGCGATGAAAAACTGTCAATCACATGGTCGCACAATATTATTGAGCAGAATATGTCATCCAATATTATTGTTGATATTTTCCATAATGGTTTCGCATTAAAAAACACTGTATGTACTACACGTTCACATATCATTATTTAATTTTTGCTACATATATGTATACAAATCAAAATATATCTATTTTCGTTGAACTGTTAGCTTCATTGTTTTGAGAATTCCTTGATGTCGCTCGCGCAGAGGACTGTATGTGGCAAAATGTTACCACAACTTTTTTGTACATGTTGTATGTGGAGTACAAATTAATTATTGAGTATGTGGAGTAAGGTGATAATGAGAGTAATTAAATTTTGATCCAATGGATTGAAAGACAACTAAAAATTATGACAATCTTTTATAACTTGGAAATAAGCAGCTTCTAGCATGGACTCTTACACATGTATCAAATTAATTCTCCATCCACCACCATTCTAACATACACGGTCACACATATCTTTTCATAATGTTGGATAAAAGATATACGTATACGTACGCATGGACTTAACATCGACCAAAATACGCCATCGTGTAATATCTTCAAAATGGCAAAACTGACCTCCATCCAAACCATATTAGAGACTCTTTTGTGGGGTTAAATTTGTATGCACTGAATATCAAAATTTACTATAGTAGGGCAAAGAAACACAGAAGGTAACGTTTGCAGATAGTTGCTCACACACTTCATATTCCTTCTATTCTATCTCTCTATCCTGAATTCTAAAAAATGAATTAATTAATTTCCCTGCATTTATATTTCCTTGAGATTCGGATTGTTTGGGAGTTGGGCAAAGAGAATTTTTCTTCAGGTACTCATGTCCAGATTGCTTAATGATGTTGTTGGGCAATGTGACTGTATCTGATCATTCAAAAAAAAATCCTCTTCTGGAGTGTTTGACATATTCGGAATTTTTATTTCTTATTGGTCTTCTTTTTCTGGGACATTTCATGGCGAGTTGATGATGCCTGAAGGTAAAGGTGAATCTCATATCGTCACTCAGTCTATGTGTGTTCGTCCTTCCCACGTGTGTTTTCCTTGGGAGGCTCCTCCATTGAAGATTAGTGTGGATGCTAGCTATGTCTCTGCTCTCGGCTCTGCAAGTTTGGGAGTTGCTATAAGTGGAGCGATGTGTGGGTGGGGAGCTCTTCTTGTCTGCTTCGGATTACATTCCTTTGTGTTCAAGTGTAGTTGAACCGAGTTGAGAGCGTGCCTCGTGGGGCTTTACATTGCGGTCAATTTGCCTCTACCTGTGATCCTAGAATCTGACTGAATGTTTGTCCACGGGTTTCTCTCTGATCCCTCCATTGACAGATCACCACTGACTGACCTCAAGAGCGAAGCGTGCGGGATTACCAATCTCTCGAAAGATTTCATACGTGTGAAATCAGGAGGGGGGCGAATGTGGTGGCGCATGAGTTTGCGAAATATTGTTTCAATGTTAAATCTGGTAGCATGTTAGTGGGTGGTGTGTCGTCCGTGTGACGAGGTGCCCTCTCTATGATTTTACGGACATTTCTTGATTAGTATAGGGGGTTTCAAAAAATGTTTGGAGCAAGCATTTTTATGGATACTGCATATCAAACTAAGAAATGCCAACAATTCAAGAGCAGCAGCTCGTAGATATTTTTGTTTACTCTAGTGCTGTCCTTCTAGTTACTTACAGCTGGAATCATGCACTAAAAAAAAACCTATTAACTTGAGCACTCTCTACCATGATATAAGGATACTACAATAGACATAAGGACATGCATATTAGATGCAATTCATCCAAGTTCCACAAATTTATCCATAAAGACATGCAGTTTTCTTTTTTCCCTTCTATTTCAATGATTTAGAAGAACCTAGTTTAACTAAAAACATTAAAAGGCAATGTCTCAAAATTAAACACCTAAAAGTATTTTTACTACAACATATTTGAAAATTTGGTGCAAATGCATCTTCCAAGATTGACACTAAAATTACATAATAGTATATGTATATATATATATGAATATCTAGTTTTATTTTTATGTTGTTACTTTGGTAATATAATACTAAATTGTACTAATTAACATTTTATATTGCGAGAGCGAGTGACAACATACAAAAGTTTAGTACAAACAAGTGATAGTTGCAATCGTACTATTGTGGCAGATACGTCGACTCTACGGCCGACGCCATACATGTACTGCTCTGGTCTAGTGACCACCCCGCGGTTGCTCGTGCGCATGAAGAGCAAGTCCGCCCTCCCCGACACCCTCCCACAGAATGCCTTGTGGCTCGTCGACGAGTGGCCTAGGTACTGGACGCGTTGCTCGGTGAGGACACCCAGACCTTTCCGTCCGTGCCGTCCTCACAGGCTCGTCGGTTTTCTCGTCCACCATGACCATCTCGATCGTCCGCGCCTCGTGCGCCATGGATGATGGTACCCTTGCAGACGGCAAAAGGTTCTTGTATGACGGGAGGCTGTCCACGCGCCCGCTAATGCTTCGCCAGACCGTGGACACGAACGTGCAATTCTCGACGAGGACGTAGGACGGCGAGACCGACTCGGTGCGCAGCCCGTGGTGGTTGAACTCTGCGACGAACTCATCATGGCACGCCTTGTAGATCGGCTCAGTTATCAGGATCACGTTCCGGAGGCTACCGAGCTGCAACGGACGCTGCAGTCCGTGCGCTGACGCCAAGCGCCCGCCGCCGCGGCGGAGCACAATCGGCAATGTGAACTGCGGGGTGTGCATGTCGACTTGAACTCGGAGAGGCGGGAGCGTGAGAGGTAATCGTCGGGGAGGTCTGCACGAAGGTGACACCGAAGACGACGGTGAGGAGCGGGAACATGAGGCCGTAGTCGTGGTACTGCGGCAGCTGCGAGACGATCGTGCTGCTGGGGCCCAAGTCATAGGCCCGCCTCACCGCATGCTCGTTGTTGGCTGCCGAGCCGGCAGTGACCACCATGGGCTTTGGGATGCCCCATGAAATTTCATCTTACTCTGGGTTAATTGCAAACCCGATGGTGACTGATGTGGTGGATTTGACAGCAAAATCCCCCATGATGACGTTAACAACTTCCAGTGTTTCGCAATTAACCCCGAGTAAGATCCCGTCAGATCTTCCTCTTGGTGGGAGACAATGGCAATAACCACCAAAGGAAAATGTGACATATCACCTTTTCACCTGAGCTCGACACGGCTCCGGCGCTAATATGCAGCTTTTCAGACCGCCAAAGTAGCTTATCAAAGACGAAGTGATTGACATTGAAAGAATTTGGCCGGGCAGATCCTTGGACACGTCATGGAACTCCAGGTCTGGCATCACCGCATGACTGAGACATCACTCGAGGAAACCATCTCTATCGGCACAAGAATAAGCCTTGAACTCGGGACACGGTCCACCGTCTTCCAGATGCCTTCGACGCAGACCACTATCTGCATCCGCACATGGACTACCTCCCAAGCTTTGCGCCCACTTGAACAGACTAATTACCAAATTCATCTTTAACCAATCCGTTATAATTTAGAGGATACGACTGAGTACATTTAGAGGAGGATAATTTGAGGAATTATAGGGTGGTCGTTCTAACTGACCCCCTATATTTACATGAGATAATATTATTTTCTCAATTCTTTTAGCCTTGCCACATATATTTCAAACAATCACACACTATTTCATCAATCATTTGAATAATTGAAATTCAACATGCACAATAAATAAACCACAAACACGCATATAGTTGCATGGACTAAGTAATTCAAATTAAAACATGCAAATAGTTCATCCAAAAGGCACCAAAGCGGTCAAGTTTGATCCAAAATCACCATAACATAGCATGTCTTATGTCACGGGCCGAGCCCAACCATGACCACCTGCATCATCACCGCCCCCAAGTCCATCACCATACACACGGCCACCACCACCATCTCCTTGTCCATCACCATCTCCACGGCCACCACCCCCATCCACACAAACAACAACACCATCCACACTGCCACCACCACCACTCCGAAAAGAGACATCCATTTGGGTCACAAGTGAGATCAAAACTTTTTTGTCATGGCATCCATTGTGGTTGGGTTCATGAACATGATAGCACATTCTTCGGCCTTCTTTTCATTCACAAGTCTCTCCTCCTCGAGTGCAAGCCTACGCTCGTCCGTCTTCAACTTCTTGTCTGAAGCCGTCAACTTTGACCTTCATTTCTCGTCCTCCAATAACTTGAGCTCATTCCATCTTGCCGCCTTCTGTTCTTTGCGTTCGGCCGCCAAGGCTTTCTTGGCATCAATCATGGCCACAAGCACTTCTTTGTAGGTGTCGCGGAAGGCTCCTCTCCTCTTCCTCTCTTTTGCAATCTTGTTACCATCTTGACCTCTTGTTGGGATTTTCATTCTCCTCGTCATCTTCATCAACGGATATGCTTAGCCTTGATCTCTTTGGTGTGGTCTCAGAGTTTCTCCTAATCCACTTCTCATTTTGGCAAAGTTCCTTGTAGTATGGTGTGAAGGGCTTGTGGCCATACTTCTTGTTGTGTTGCTTCTTGGATGATATGCCCATAGTCCACAATTTGCACACCACTCAGTATGATTCACTTGATCAATACAACCGGACCATCGATTGCATTGGTCTTGGATGGTACCCCGACAGTGCCTAAGAGAGCCTTGGGTACGGCTTGATGAAACTTCCACGATGGTGTTGTAGTACTCTTCAATCCTACTATAAAATGTGTCCTTTGATTGATCCGTTCCAACCGATGCATCAAGTAAAAAAAACATTCATCCATGCATGACGCAAAGCAATATCTTCACCTTGGCAATAGTTGTGTGTCCTTGATCTTGACGGTGCCTTCACGCTTGATTGTGCTCCATGGGATCAACCTCTTCGGCCTCCTCCTCCTACGCTTCCAAGCTCATAATCCTCCTCACGCTCTTCTTGTTGAGAAAACACCGAGTCATGTTGAGACCTTCAAGGCAAAGCATATATGACTCCTCCAAAGACGACTTCCACGAATTTCATTTCATGATAAAACTTTGCAAGAACTCAACATTCATCAATGCTTGCCACAAAGATTTTTTTTCTTTTCTCCAATAGTACTTTCGAATTCACTGTTCATCCAGGTTCATATGTGCTCGCAAACAGAAACTCCTCTCCTAGTGATCTGAATGAACAGACTATAAAGGTGTATCTAGTGAAAAAGGGCCAAAAGTCGTTTCCAGTAGTTCTGCCCCGGGTGGGGGGTGGGGTGGGGGTGGAATCACAAAAAAAGGCATGAGTGACAAACTGTTCAATGCAGAAAAACGCATGCCCCGGGGGGATTATTCAAAAGCTCACTTGTTCATTCAGATGGATCATCATCACATCATAAAGAATCCAAAAACACATCTTGCCCAGTGGAGAAATTTGTATCCAAACACCGAACACGCGAACAGATGACAAACTGAACTTTGCACAGGAGAAGACAAGTGCTACACACGAATACATCTTGCCGCAGTGGAGAAATTTGGATGTATCATAATGAGCCATGGGCCAACGTTGTCCATAAAGAAAGGATGCATCATCACCGTATCAGATTGGTGCATTTTTATGTGAGTATCTTCATGCTATGCATGATCTTTGTGAGGATAAACTCAGCTGCTTCAGATACCATCATGGCATAGTGTATGATGCAGCACCCTCACAGATACTGTAACATGGATGAATGTATGATACCTGTGATAAGGATCACAGACAACACCGCACAGGCAACGATCCTGCCCGTACACATGTAAATTACTTTTCAACTGGGATAGATGTATTGATCAAAAGCAAAATTTGACAGACAAAAATTGCCAAAAATATATAATTTGTCTTCGATCAAAAGCAATTTGACAGACATCTTTGCCAATCTTTTGGGGAATCTGTTTCTCACATTTAATCCAAAACAAAAGCTCAAAATGCATCGCAGAACACAATAGCTTGGTCTAAATTTATTTGTCGAATACAAATATATCTAGGGCAACAATGTCTCTCAATATAGCAGAAATTTACAAATGAACGACACAAGACCAACTATAACTGATAATGAAGTTGTCTTCTGTCCAATGCTACACTTCTCGACTGATACAGAAAAATGATACACAAATGAAGCAACGGATTCAGATTTCAGACATCCATTTAACATCAAGAACAAATGAGCAGAGCGAGTATACCGAATTCACCCCAATCCTGGAAGCATCTGAACCGGATCAAGCATTTGGATGGCAGCTTGTTGCTGTTGCTGTTGCTGATGCTGCTGATGTTGCTGGTGTTGCTGGAGCATGAACTCCTCACCAGGCGCAGGCATTGCAGGTGGCATGACAGGCATGGCCGGTGCCGTCTGCGCCGCCTTGGACTCGATGGGCCGCCACATGTACCACGCGGCGACGGAGCGGTAAGGGCGCCACCGCTCGCAGAGCTTCTCCATCTGCGACGGCCGGGGCACATCCTCCAGCCCATACAGCATCTGCACGCCCTTGCGGACCCCGAGATCCGCGGAGGGGAGCACGTCCGGGCGCGCGAGGGAGAAGATCATGAACATGTGGACGCTCCAGGCGCCGATGCCGTTGACCATGGTGAGCATGGCCGCGAGGGAGAGGTCGTCCATGGCGACGATGTTGTCGTCAGAGAGGATCCCCGACGCGTACTTGCGGGCGAGGTCATGGAGGTAGGAGGCCTTGCGCGCGGAGACCCCGATTTGGCGGAGCTGCTCGGGGGAGAGCGCGAGGACGGCGTCCGGGAGCACGCCGGCCTCGCCGCCGACGAGCGCGATGAACCGGGAGTAGACGGAGGCGGCGGCCTTGAAGGCGAGCTGCTGGTAGAGGATGGATCGGACGAGGGAGTGGAAGGGGGGATGCGGGCAGTGGAACGACGGGGGCTCGTGCGCGTCGATGACGGGGGCCAGGGCCGGGTCGACCACGCGCAGGTGGCGGAGGGCCGCGTCCACCTCCCCGTCCGACGACAGGGGCCGGCCCCGGACGGACGGCGCCAGGCGGGGCTTCTTGGGCGCCGGGTTGGAGCTAGACGACCGGGGCTTCTTCTTGGGGCGGGAAGCGGAGGTGAGGACGGCGGGGGCGGTGGCTGGCGGCGACGCGGCGGCGGAGGCGGGGGGCGACGGGGAGAGGGGATGGGGAAAGGGCTGGGAGAGGGATTGCTCGCCCATGGATGAGGAGGAAAAAGGTGGGTTCTGACCTTGGGGTGGGATCTGGGGCTGGGGGCGTTTGTGGTATTTCCGAGCTGCGACTTATTAAGGTGGGGTTGCCCCTGCCCGGCCTGGATCTCAACAGATGCCGATCCACCAACATTATCATTTTCCAAACACAAATTGTGAGAAAGACAGAAAACTTTAAAAAAAAAAATTGGCCTTGGAAAATTTCTCAAAAAAATGAATTTGGACAACAATTGTGCTCGTACTAGGTAAGTTTTGATTATGGAGTTTTTGAAGCCGATGAGTTCTGAAATGGTTGGGGGACCTACACCACGGGGATATGGAAAATCAACTCTAAATAAGTAATTATGGAATATATCAAAGCATTGCAATATTGTCTATTTGTTTTTTTTAACTGGAACACCGTGCATTCCATTAAGGCCCGGTTATTTTGAGCAGATTATGAAAAATCTAGGGCTGGAAAATCTTAAGTGTAAATAACTCGATTTGGCTTTCAAAATCTTTAAAGGATTCTCTATAATCCTAGTGCAATCCAAAATCTCCTAAAAACTTGGATTTTCCTAGAATCTCAAGATTTTGGAGAGTCCCTCAAAAGGAAATGGTTCGAGTTAAAGGAATACCCCTATTGTAGCACGTAATTACAGCGAGAATGCCATCCGCTCGTCCTCCCCTCGCATACAGAAAAACGAGTGGCCGCTCGCGGCCGACCAGTCAACGCATTGAGGGAAGAAGAACTCGCCCACGCGCAACAAGTGCTACGATCACCACGCCGTCGCCGGTCCCTTCTCTCGTCACCGCCCCTCGTCCTTAGCCTCCTCACTGCCCCCGCGGGCCATGTTATTTTATCTAGTTGAGCAAGAGCTTTTGAGTTAGTTATCTTTTCTTCACTAATACTTGCATAATAAACCATGCCACCGCTACAGCTATACTAAGTTTTCAGGTCAAGAAACGGAGGGCTATCTAGGCGTACCAATCGTAAGTGAACCAAAATCTTCTCGTTATTTTGGTTTCAACAACTGAGTTTCTTATGATTTGGATTTCTCTTTATGTTGCTCGTGGACGACCAATTTTAAGCTTGGGGGAGTTGATGAGTGTTATTTTCACACTCCTCTAACCTGATTTTAAATCGAGATGTTTTAGTAAAACTAAGACATTTGCTCCGATATTGCCACTAATGACTAATGAATGCAAAGTATTCCAAATATCCAATCTTTATTTTGTTTCCACGGGAAATTGATTATTTATGGATGAAATCAAGTCAATGCATGGAAAGGAGTAAGATGGAGATAGAGGAGATCAAGTTGGAGGCGCCACAGAGGAGCCAGAGCAAAAGACGGTGTTCCATACGATCGCGCCCGCTAGTGTAGGCGGTCTTATCTACTGCCAATGGCGGCGCCTGATCCACCTGAACAACCTTTATAAAGGGCCCAGCGCCGAATGAGCAAAAGAAGATCGCAAAACACCACCGCACAAGCCATTCATCACATTTCCCATCTTCATCAACCCTAACAGTCGTCATTTCCCATCTCCATAGCCACAACCTTCACCACCACCATAGTTCTCAACAATCTAGTCACACTTGTAATCGTGTATCACACACGGCATTGTAAGACTTATTACCAATCAATCAATCTTCATGATGCATTCTTCAATGAGTTCTTCATGTGATCTGATCTCCATGTGTGAGTAGTTCGGTAAGATCATGGGTTGAGGCAAGAGCCTTGCAACACTATGTATTTGCTAGAGGGATTAATGGAAGTACTTTGAATTAATGTCATGTATGTGTAGCATAAAGTTGTTCCGTAGTTGTCTCTTGTCTCGTTCGCTTTCTTCACCCTTGCAGGTACCCCAGGATCATGGAGAGTGCTTCATGGAGAGGCTAAGGGCAGGGATACCATGAAGTGTTATTCTGAACACCAGTGATATAAAGGTTTAGTACGGCAACACGAATATTATCCTTAGGGATTCAAAAGGTCTAGTCATTAAACACCCCATGATCTTGTTTGATTATTGCTATTTTAATTTCTGGGGCACCCCCGCGGGACGGGTAGGGCCTTCGGTTGGACAACTGTCTCTTGATGAAGAACTGCTACTTGTGATACTTGTGATGGGTGTTGTGATTCCGCAAAGAGGAAGGGTATAGTATAATACCAGATAGTATTCCCCTCAGTCAAAAACCAAGGTTTATTGAACCAGCATGAGACACCACAGAGACAAGATAAACGGTACCTACACACACACAAAGCAAATGCTTGCACCCTACAAAGGCAAGAGGGTTGTCAATCCACCTGTTCCCGCCAATTGCAAGGATTAAATATGGCAGTTGTAAATGTATAAATAAATGAAATAAAATAAAATAAAATGAGCAATTTTAGGTTTTTAGTATTAATGGAAAATGAACCCGGGATCCATAGGTTCACTAGAGGCATCTCTCTAATAAACATAGCAACGGTGGGTAGACAAATTACTATTGGGCAATTGACAGAATAACTCATAGTTATGATTGTGATTCTTCACGGCATAATTCATATATAGGCATCACGTTCACGACAAGTAGACTGTTAAAGTTACTGACGTCTACTACTATCACTCCACCCTAAGAGCGTTATCCAACATGCATCTCAAAGTATTAAGTTCATGATAAATAGAGTAACGCATTAAGTAAGATGACATGATATAGACATAATAAGATCAATCAATGTGTTCAGACTCCGTCATTTTATCCTTAGTAGCAACAGTAGAATACCTGCCTTGCAACTCCTCTTATCACAGGGTAAGGACACCGCAAGATTGAACCTACTACTATGGACCACTCCCTATGATGATCTACTTATTAACTTGGCCCAAGAAAACATATAGATCATAAAGCATACATAGTTATTAAATTACACATAAATAAATCCTAGAATAGACTCAAATACTTTCAATGAATAATATGATCATAAAGCCATAATTCATCGGATCCCGATAAACGCACAGCGAGAATTACATCGAATAGATTTGCGAAGAGATCATTGTATTGAAGATCATAAAAATAAAGAGCCATCTAGCTGTTGTTATGGACCCGTAGGTCCTCAAGGTAAATACTCACACATCATCATGAAGGAATCAAAATTGATGAAGATGGCCTCCGTCATGAATTCCCCCTCCGACAGAGTACCGAAAAAGGCCTCCAGATGGGATCGCGGGAGAACACAGACTTGCGGCGGCTATAAAATTGTTTCGGGTCTCGCTTCGGGGGTTTTGCAATATTTGGAAATTTATAGTCTAGATTTTAGGTCAAATGGAGCCAAGTGGGCCCCACAAGTGAAGGTGGCGCGCCCCTTGTACAGGGCGCACCCCTCAAGCTTGTCACTCTCTCATGTATCTTTTGGTCTCTCTCCTGAAGCTTCCAGGGTCTCTTCTGGTCCAGAAAAAATCACCGTAAAGTTTCATCGTGCTTGGACTTTGTTTGGTATGTTTTTTCTACGAAACAAATAAAACACAAAAAACAGGAACTGGACACTAAGTTAATAGGTCAGTCCACAAAATGATATGAAATGGCATATAGAGTATATAAGAATGATAATATAATAGCATGAAAAATAAAATAAGTATTAATACATTGGAGGTTTATTAGCATCCCCAAGCTTAATTCCTACTCGTCCTCGAGTAGGTAAATGATAAAAACAGATTTTTTGATGTGAAATGCTACCTAACATGTCTTATCATGTAATTCTTCACGGTATGAATATAAGGAAACGATTGAATTATTAGATATCAAAATGATAATATGCAAGAATGCCATAAATTAATCATTGTGTTTAAAAAATAGAGTGTTAAAGAAAACTATTCATAAACATTTAATCGTGCAAGCATGGCATAACACGTCTTCCTAGCATAAAGTATAAATCATGAACATCACGGTGCAAAACCAACTAATTGTATAATACTTTTTCTCGCTTCAGCCTTTTCAACTTCATTCAATAAAAGCGCGGAAGTCATGGACTTGTTACTTAGGATGACAAAGGGAGTGGTGGTAGGTTTTTTTAGAGGAAGAAAAAAGTTGAGAAAGTCTCGTATCAACGCGGCAGATAGTTGGGAAATGGAGAGGCCTTGCGATCAATGCCAATGCAAGGAGTAGGGATTGCCATGCAACAGATGCACCAGAGCTATAAGTATATGAAAGATCTCCAAATGAAACTAAGTGGGTGTGCATCCAACTTGCTTGCTCAGGAAGACCTCGAGTATTTGAAAAAGCTCATCATCGAAACATATAAGTCAAGTTCTGTAATGTAAAAATCCCACTATTATATGAAAGTGACAAATCACGAGGACTCTCTGTATGATGTACAAGGTGCTACTTTGAAACACAAGTGTGAAAATGATAGTATTGTGCCGCCTCTTTTTTTTCTCATTTACTTTGTCCTCTTTTATATATATACATACCCACAGGTAGGGGCAACACTCTACAATGATAATCATCACACTTTTATTTACTTACAACTCGATAAACTGAAAAGATGTGAATCTATAAGAATGCCTCTGGCAGTGTATCAGGATGTGCAATGACCTAGCGTAACATGTATAACAATGATGAACGGTGGCTTTGCGACAAATATCATGTTAGCTCTATATGATCATGCAAAGCAATATGACAATGAATGCTCAAGTCATGTGAATAGTAAAGTGGAAGTTGCATGGTAATATATTTTGGAATGCTATGAAAAGGGTATAATAGGTAGGTATGATGGCTGTTTTGAGAAAGGATATAATGAGGCTTATGTGTGAGAGAGTGTATCATATTGTTGGGGAACGTTGCATGGGAAACAAAAAATATCCTACGCACACGCAAGATCTATCCATGGTGATGAGCATCTACGAGAGGGAGAGTGGATCTACATACCCTTGTAGATCACTAAGCGGGAAGCGTTAAGAAACGCGGTTGATGTAGTCGAACGTCTTCGCGATCCAAATCGCCGAGCGTCCCGCGATCTAATCACGACCCGTCCCGATCTAGCGCCGAACGGACGGCACCTCCGCGTTCAGCACACGTACAGCTGATACGTCTCCAAGGTATCTATAAATTATGAAGTATTCATGCCATGTTTACAATAATTTTATATGATTTTGGTATGATTTGATTAGAACTAACCCGGACTGACGCTGTTTTCAGCAGAACTACCGTGGTGTTGTTTTTGTGCAGAAATAAAAGTTCTCGGAATGGGCTGAAAATTTACGGAGAATATTTTTGGAAAATATAAAAAATACTGGAGCAAAAAGATACCGGAGAGGAGTCCCGAGGCAGCCACAAGCCTAGGGGGCGCCCGCCCTAGAGCGCGCCCCCCTGGCTTGTGGGCCCCTCGGGAGTCCCCCTGACTTGATTCCAACGCCAAGCACTCCTATAAATCGAGAAACCTCCAGAAAGAAACCTAGATCGGAAGTTCCGCCGCCGCAAGTCTCTGTAGCCACGAAAGATCAATCTTGGCCCTGTCCGGCACCCTGCCGAAGGGGGTCACCATCACCAGAGACCATGGAGGAGGAAGACGGAGGGGCCATCATCACCATGGAGGCCAAGGACCAGAGGGGGAACCTCTCCCCACCTAGGGAGGAGGCCATGGAGGAGGAAGCACAAGGGGGAGACCCTCTCTCCCTCTCTCTCGGTGGCGCCGGAGTGCCATCAGGGGAACCATCGCCGCGGTGATTGTCTTCATCAACATCACCTTCTTCATCATCATCCTCATCTCCTTTCAGCGGTCCACTCTCCCGCATCCCGCTGTAATCCCCTACTTGAACATGGTGCTTTATGCCACATATTATGATCCAATGATGTGTTGCCATCCTATGATGTTTTGAGTAGATTTCTTTTGTCTTATGGGTTGATTGATGATCTAGATTGGTTTGAGTTGTATGTTTATTTTGGTGCTATCCTATGGTGCCTTCCGTGCCGCGCACACGTGAAGGATTCCCGCTGTAGGGTGTTGCAATACGTTCATGATTCACTTATAGTGGGTTGCTTGAGTGACAGAAGCATAAACCCGAGTAGGTGGGTTGTTGCGTATGGGATAAAGGGGACTTGATGCTTTAATGCTATGGTTGGGTTTTACCTTAATGATCTTTAGTAGTTGCGGATGCTTGCTAGAGTTCCAATCATAAGTGCATATGATTCAAGTAGAGAAAGTATGTTAGCTTATGCCTCTCCCTCATATAAAATTGCAATAATGATTACCGATCTTGTTAACAATTACCTTGGACAATTCCGCACACCGACCCATCATTATTCCACCCTCGCTATTTGTAATATATTGTAATATATTCTAACTTTATGATAACAGCACCTATTTTTATATTTTAGTTCTCCGATATCATGCAAAGCTATTCTCTTCATACCCACAACGTAGTTCTATTTCTCGTTTCTAGTTGGAAGCAAACGTTCGGCGTACGTAGAGTCGTATCAGTGGCAGATAGGACTTGAGAGAATATTGATCTTACCTTTAGCTCCTTGTGGGTTCGACACTCCATACTTATCACTTCCACCTTTGGAAATTGCTACGATGATTCCTTGCACTTGGGGATTATCAAGCTCTTTTCTGGCGCCGTTGCCGGGGAGCAATAGCGTGGGGTTGATATTCTCGTGTGTGCTTGTTTGCTTTCTTCACTAAGTAGATTTTGTTTTCCCTTTTTTCATTCTTTAGTTGTGGGTGAAACAAACAAAAAAATTAAATAATGAAAAATACAAAAAGAATTACTTGCCTCTTATGCCTAAGAAGTTTTTCAAAAAGAGAAGTGATTGGAAGGTTGTGCATTGGAGAAGTGAGGGTCGACCTTGAACACTTGTGTTCATGCTCATGGAAACAATGTAGAATTTTTCATGGAAGCTTCTCAAAAATAATTATCCCCTTGTATATATCCATTGTATTATAAAAATAATGTGCCAAGATTTGCTTTTAGGATGATTAGATTGCTTGTTTGCTATGTGCGGTGCAAAAACAGAAACTTTGACTGTAGTGCATGAATTTACATTTCTTACTGAAATGTCAAAAGTTGCTAAAATTTTTACACAGTACTTATATACAAATTGTTTAATTTTCCCTAAATTTTCAGAATTTTTTGAGTTACAGAGGTATACGAAGTTTCCAGATTGCTACAGACTGTCCTGTTTTTGACAGATTCTGTTTTCTATGCATTGATCTCCTATTTTGATGAATCTATGGGTACTATCGGGGGGTATGAACCATGGTGAAGTTGGACTACAGTAGATATAATGCTAATATGAATTTGGAATGAGTTCACAACAGTACTTAAAGTAGTATTTAGCTTTATTATACTAACGGATCTCACGAGGGTTTTGTTAAGTTTTGTGTGAATGAAGTGTTCGAAGATCGAGGAGGTATCGATATAAGAAGAATACGGAGAGACAAGAGTTCAAGCTTGGGGATGCCCAAGGCACCCCAAGTAAATATTTCAAGAAGATTCAAGCATCTAAGCTTGGGGATGCCCCGGAAGGCATCCCATCTTTATTCTTCAACAATTATCGGTATATCTCGGTTTTTGTTTTGTTCACATGATATGCGTCTTTAGTGTTTTTCTTTTCCTTTATGCACCCTTGTAGTATGAGATAGTCCTTCATTGATTTGTAGAATGCTTCATGCGCTTCACTTAGATCTTTTGAGTATGGCTTTGTAGAATGCTCTATGAACTTCACTTATATCTTTTAGAGTATGAATAAAATTATCATCGGAATTAGGCTTGGAAGAGTATCATTAAAATGTCATGCCTAGCTAAAAAGGCATTAAAGAAAAACGCTTGTTGGGAGACAACCCAATATTTACCCCTACTGTTTTTGTGTGTTATCATGATTATTCTACTGTAGTAACTATGTTTAATATGTTTTCTTTCAATAAAGTGCCAAGTAATGCTTTGGGATGATGTGGTTGATAGTTGACTTGATTCTGTGCAAAAACAGAAACTTTGGTGCCCAGTCCAGAATTTTTATAAATTCACCAGAGAGTCAAAAGCTTCTGAATTTTTTACACATGATTTATATACAAATTCTTCAGGTTTTCCTAATTTTTCAGAATTTTGCGATACAGGGAAGTATGGTTACACTACAGACCTTCACAGACTATTCTGTTTTTGACAGATTCTGTTTTGCATGCATAGTTTGTTTGTTTTAGTGTTTCCATAGCTTATATTTAGCGGTATAAAATTATGGGAATGATAGAATACAGTAGGTATCATGTGGGAACAATTATGAATCTTGTCTTGACAGTACCTAAGTGAATTATTTATCTTTATTACACTAACCCTTCTCACGAAGTTCCGTTAAGTTTTGTGTGATTGAAGTTTTCAAGTTTTGGGTGAGACACCGATATGAGGAGAACAAGGAGTGACAAGAACCTAAAGCTTGGGGATGCCCAAGGCACCCCCAAGGTAATATCCATGGAAGACTCAAGCGCCTAAGCTTGGGGATGCCCCGGAAGGCATTCCCTCTTTCGTCTTCAACATTATCGGTATGTCTTACTTAGAGCTATATTTTTATTCGTCACATAATATGTGCTTTGCTTGGATCGTCATTATATTTTGTTATTTTCTGTTAGGTGTTATTCATAATCTTGTTTTTCAATAAAAAGTTTCAAGAATGGTCTTAGGATGCTTGCATTGCATGTTTTGATGTGTGCTGTGTAAAAACAGAAACTTTTGCTGTAGTGTTTGAATTTTCATATTTTACTGGAACGTGGAACGTTTCTGAAATTTTTACAAAGTGTTGTCATATAAATTATTTAGCATGTCCTAAATTTTCATAATTTTTTGAGTTACGGAAGTATACTGTTTTCATAAATTGCTACAGACTATTCTGTTTGGACAGATTGCTGTCATAGTTTTGTTATCTGCTTATCCTATAGTTTCCATAGCCTATATTGGTAGATATAAATTGTGGAAATTATAGTAAACAGTAGATGATGTTTGAAAATTATTGTGCAACTTGTCTTGGCAGTACATGAAGTGTTGATTTATTCTTATGTGTACTAACCTATCTCACGAGTTCTTTTCGAGTTTTGTGTGGATGAAGTTTTTGAGAATAGGTGAAACCATGATATGAGAGGATTGAACGAGATACAAAAGCTCAAGCTTGGGGATGCCCAAGGCACCCCAAGTAAATATTTCAAGAAGTCTCAAGCATCTAAGCTTGGGGATGCTATGCATCCCATCTCTCTTCATCAACAATTACCGGTTAGCCTATGTTGAGCCTAAATTTTTATTCATTCACATGATGCGTGCTATTCTTGGAGTGCCATTTTTATTTTGTTTTGCTGTTTGAATAAAAGCATTGGATCTGAAATTCTTAATAAGAGAGAAAGTCCTCACATGGCTATTTAACTAATTGACTACGCATTGATCTTCACTTATATCTTTTTGGAGTAGTTTGTCATTCAATCTCGTGCTTCACTTATATCATATGAGTAAATGGTTGAATGAATTGAATATCATAAATCTGAAATTAAATATGCTTCATATACTTATCCCATGGGGAGTAATGACTTCACACATAATAAGTATATGTGGTAAAATTTATTGAAAGTTGGCAAACACCGCATTGGTCACTCGAACAATTCATGAAAGAATATTATGGAATCTATGAAAGTGCATCCCCCTGCCTCCGAACGTGGGACCCTACCAGGCATCTCCACTTCTCCGAACCCTTGCCCACCAATGGGGAGGAGACCTCGTCTAGCTCGGGAAGCAAGGTGAATCTACTCAGAGGAGGCCTCGGCAGGTTACATGCAAACAACTTTCACAATTTGATTCACAATTACGGAGTTGAGAATATTTCTCACTCGCATATACCGTCCAATTGGGACATCTCTCGTCCAAGTGAAAGTGATGCAGGAAAAGGCTCTTGTTGGACAGAGAATAAACATATTATGGTGGAAGTACAAAAGAACACTGCAATGGTTCAGCAGCTACTCCATGAGATGTGGGAGTTAAGGGCTATCCTGCAAACCATTGTAAAAGACAAGCCTACTACATCACCACCATCATCACCCAAGAAAGACACCTAAGTACATGGGTATGGGCACCACCCTTAGCTTGTTTCAAGCTTGGGGGAGATGCCCCGGTATCGTATCATCATCACTTTTACCATTATCATCTATCTTAGTTCGATCCTTAGTTATGTCGTGATTTGGAGAAATAATATTTCAGATTTGCTTTTCTTAGAGTTTTTGCTTTGAGATCTATTTATCCTTGTAATCGAGTATGAGAGTTACATAATAAAGATTAGTTTTAGTTTGCTTGCTTTACTTTCATGCATCAATCATAACAATGAAATAAAAGAAATAGAAAAATCATATGCTAATCCCATGGGGCGAAATGACTTCACATAGAAGAGGTATGTCAGATAAAAATTGTTGGGAGTAAACAAACATAGTATTAGACATTGATACAATCTATGCAAGATTATTATAGAGGAGAGGAGATTCACTTACAAATACACTATCTTGGACATCTTTTATGATTGTGGACCCCCACCAAATATTATATAATGATCAAGTGTTGATGTTGGACATGGAAGACAACGTAATGATCATGTTTGTTTACATTCACATAGAAGTTATATGGTCATGGATCCTTTAACATGTGGTGGTTGCTTTAGATCTTTTGCTAGCCAAAAAAAATTCTGCACTAAGTAGAGATACGACTTGTGCGTCCATAATACCTCAAACCAAGTTTTTTCCATGAGAGTCCACCATACCTACCTATGGATTGAATAAGATCCTTGAATTAAGTTGTCATCAGTGCAGGAAGCAGTAAAACTTGCTTGTAAATATGTATGATCTTTTATTGTAAGGGAAAATAAACTTTGTACGATCTTGTGATGGCAAAGAAATAAAAGCGACATATTGCATAATAAAGTTTGCTATCATAAGGGGTAATATAAAGTGACGTTCCTTTCCTTTATGTATTTACTTTTCTATATTTACTTTCATGCAGGAGTCAATAATGTTCATCCCTATTCCAATCTATTAATTCTTTAGTTGACAAGTGATACGTCCATTTTGCATCATGAATTCTTATTGATATTTATCTTATTATTGTCCATTATTCCCAATTACGATACAATTCTTATGCATTTTCTCTCTGAATATGCAAGGTACATCACAAAGAGGGAAATAAGTGGAAACTGGAATTCTGGACATGAAAACCAAGAAAATGGCTGAAAATTCACTGGACTCCAAATAACCTGAAACTTCACGGAGAATTTTTAGTGGAATATATAAGAATTATTGGGCGAAAAATATACCAAAGGGGGCCACCTATTGGCCACAAGCCAACAGGGCGCGCCCACTCCCCTGGGCGGGCCCTGTTGCCTTGTGGGGGCCCGGCAAGTCTCTTGGCCACCCTCTTCTCCTATATGGTGTGTTTTACCGTAGAAAAAAAATCAAGAAGGAACTTTGGGGAGGAAGTGCCGCCGTCTCGAGGCAGAAACCTGGGCAGAGGCCCTTTTGCTCTCCGGCAAAGAGATTCTGCCGGGGAAACTTCCCTTCAGGAGGGGGAGATCAAAGCCATCGTCATCACCAACGCTTCCTCCTTCGTGGGAGGACCAATCTTCATCAACATCTTCACCAGAACCATCACATCTCAAACCCTAGTTCATCTCTTGTATTAATCTTTGTCTCAAAACCTCAGATTGTTACCTGTGGGTTACTAGTTGTGTTGATTACATTTCGTAGTTGATGCTTGTTGGTTTACTTGGTGAAAGATATTATGTTCAGATCCTAGATCTCCGTTATTACACCTTTGATGTTGAACATGTTGATGATGTGTGAGTAGTTAATTTTTTTCCTAAGGACATGGGAGAAGTCTTGTTATAAGTAATCATGAGAAGTTGGTATTCGTTCGATATTTTGATGATGTGTATGTTGTTGCTTCACTTAGTGGTGTCGTGTGAACATCAACTACACGACACTTCACCATGTTATGGGCCTAAGGGAAGGCAATTTGGAGTAACAAGTAGATGATGGGTTGCGAGAATGACATAAGCTTAAACCCCAGTGTATGTGTTACTTCATAAGTGCCTGATTTGGATCCACACGTTTTATTCTATGGTTAGATTTATCTTAATTATTCTTCGTAGTTGCGGATGCTTGCAAGATAGGGTAATCATAAGTAGGTTGTTAGTTCAAGTAAAAACAACACCTTAGCACCGGTCCACCCACATATAATAATTATCAAAGTAACGAACGTGAATCAACTCAACATGCTGAACATTAGTAGGCCAACTGCAACCAAACAATACCATGGCTCTCCCACCTCCACCCCTCCTCCCTCCCACCTCCACGGCAGCTCCAATGGAGATTTCTAGCCCGCTCCCCCATGGAAGGCCTCCTGCATTGGGATTTTGCACTGGGTCTAGCCCTTGCAGATCAGGTGTGACGAAGGTTTGGCTCCACGGTCCACTTTTCACCCTCTCGAGGCTCCAAGGAATTATTTTTGGTGGTCTCTTTCTCCTCGGCATCCTTTCCCATCTCGGTTGATTCAGTTGGTGTTGCTCTCCAATGCTGTATCGGAGACTTTTGTTCTGGTTTCAATGTGATTCAGCTTTCCTCTCGAGCTTTTCGGTTCTCTGTGGCAAACAATAAAGCGGGGCATTTCATATATAAGCTCAAAGATCGCATATGGCCGGATTTTGTTTCCCACTTTCACTTGTTCAAGGACAGATTTGCCAAAGCGTATTCCTCTGATTCTGGTTGGCATGTTGACAAGGAATTGGTTGAGTTATCAGCTCGTAGGCCTATGGCCTTAAGGTATAATTTGAGTTTTTTACAGTCTCATACTCAGTTGGAATATTCTCCTCGCATGGAACTGAGCAAATTTGGGCTAGTCCCAATGGATCATATGAAATTCGCTAACAAAAATGATGCCGAGGCATCCTCATCCTCGAACATGACAACCAAGGTTCTGGGCAGAATTTTCAAATCAAATTAGGTTCCTTTTCTCCAACTTGCAAAGAAAATTGTGCACCCAAACCACGGCCCATTATTTCTGCCGATATTGATCATATTTCTTTAATGGAGCACTTCATGGCCCAGGCGGAGTTTGAGGAGAAGCAATCTGGGGAGTTCTTTAAGCTGGGGAATTTTGATTGTCCTCTCAATATTCCCTATCCCCCATTACCACAGACGTTTTTGAATTCGGCCTTGAAATATGCCCCAGCTCACATTCACTGGCCCCTACGCTCAATTCCCGTCACATGGCTGATCTGGCCCAGGCCCAGTACCCTGTATAGGAAATTCGAGATTTAGCATCTAACTGGGCTGCCCTATGTTCCAAATGTTTGCAATGGGGCCATAACAAAATTTCCTGCCAAGACAGGCTGATTTGCATTAACTACTCTATGCCTGATCACGAGGCATTTAACTGCCCTGCTCTTGGTAAGCATCGGTGTTTTTATTGCTCCAAATCAGTACATACAAATCACGTCCATAGTGGCAGACCTACTGGACCTTCCATCCTCTCCAAACATCCGCTGAGAGATAGCAAAATGACCGTACGATGCAATGCGTGTGTTATCTATGAACATGTGGAATGATCCTGCCTCAAGAAGCAGTTTGCCCAAAGTTGGAAATGGATTCCTAAAAATACTTAGCATTCCATTCTTACCCCTCACGGTCCATCTTCCACCTCGACTCCCCAAACGTCTCTACTGTCCTGTCCCATCCTGCCCACAGTCCCCCTGAAAACCACCTCCCACTCTGCTCACCGCTCCCATGGCGAACTACCCGCTCAACCCAGTGCCTTTCCTACCGCCGGGGTTCGCCGTCGAGCCGGGACCGGATGATCGCCTAGTGCGCGTTGGTATGGTGGTCGCTCCGATTGCGCCGCTCAACCACGACTACCTCGCCATCGCCGAAACCAGTCAGTACATTCCTCTTCATCGCCAGGAAGCCATCCGCAATGAGATTATAGGTCTGCTCCACGAGTCCCAGCTTTTCACCACTGAAGTCAGTGATCATCCATTAGGTATTGGTATCTTTGGATTTATAGACTCCTTCATAAGGGACACAGCGGTTGCCACACCCCTGGAGCTTGAAGATGAGCATATGCTCATCACCTTTGTCCCCCATAATGAAGCACTGAACAGGCGTACTACCTCTTTTGGTTCGGAGGTTTGGGTTATGTACTTTGGTTTTCCCTATGATTATCGCACAGACTAGTACATCAGTAAATCCTTAGGGGGCTTTGGATCTTTGGATTCATGGTATAATCCAAGGCAAGATAGAAGATTTGTTCTGCTCAAGGCTCGTATTATTAGATTGAGTTTGATCCCAAAGAGTTTTGTGGTTTGGCAACTAGGAGGTGCTCGTCATTGCTGGACTGTCCAGATTAGCATATTACGCAGAAACGACGGGAATGGTCTCCTTCTTGAAGTTCCTCCACCTGAGGAAGAACCCCCCTGGTGGCAATCCCCACCCACAATTCGAACCAGAGCTCACTGCGGACCAACTGTACGAGCAATAGGTACACAATTGGTTGGTTCAAAATGCAACTCCTCCTACTACCTTCAATGGTGGCAATGCAGGGCAAGTGCAAAACGTCAATGGCAATGCGGGATGGGGTGTGTGGCCTGAACCTCCACCAGTTCCTGTACCTTAACTTCCGCCGCATCTTGTCAATTATCAGGCCTAGCTAGCTGCCCAAGGATTATCTGTTCAAGATGGATTAGTCCATGAGAACAACATTACTGACAGTGCTTCCCAAGCATGGAATGATTCCATCACTGCCTCCGATGACAGCAGCTCTGACACCTCCACTCTGCTCATGGTACCCTCCTTTTCTCCTGCATTGGGGGAACAAGACTTCTCTGCGAATGTTTCCATCACTGTTGCAGTTCACAGCCAGGGCATTCAGATTGGTCTTTCTGCACTAGGTAATGAAATGCTTTCACTTCTGATTTCGGACCCAATCCCTCGGCAACAGCTTAACACATTTATGTTCAATGCCCCGCGCCCTATACTTGGCACCTTTGGCCCTTGGAGTGATGTTCTTGGACTGAGGATTGACAGCAATGAGATCTCTGTCTTGGTGTTTTCTGATGTGGATGGTGTCCACATTTCTCAGCAACCCCTCCCTATCACCGATTCTTTAGTTGTACTTGAGGAACTGTAGAATGACAGTCATAATGACAATCCAAATCCTATTTTGATGGTTAAGGAACCAGCAAATGCTGCGGCCCTGCCTACTGTTACTCCGGTGACGCCAGGGCCTTTGGCCCCCCTCATGATCTCTCCTATTGTTGATGATCTCCAGCCTGCCGCCTTCATGGCTATTGCCGTATCTGTCGAGGGACCTGCTCTTAGCCCTGCACCAGCGCTGACCCATGGCCGCCGCACAAAAAACTCAGCGCCCCTCTCCATGCTTGAAGTGCGCCGTAGCTCAAGATCCAACAAGTACAATGGCTTCCGTGTACCACAACCCTCTGACAATCGTGTGGCAGGTTCCAAGGTCAAAGCAAGAGTTCTCCCTTCAGCTGGTTCGTCCACTTCCACTGGCCCCAACCCCTCTGATGAAATCCCTCCGCCAACCCCACTCAGGATCCTGCAGGAGATTGGTGTCAACAGATGTGCTGTTGTTGCAGCTGAATTGTCGGAAGAGGCGCTTCTGGCCGCTCCCTCCAACACTTTTGAAGCTTCTGCAGGCCCATCGGAAGCATAAGTTGTGGGGACCCCACCCAACTCTGCTTAAACCCTTCACGTTTTATGGCACCTTTACGTAGTTGGAACATTTTGTCGTGGAGTATTCGTGGCATGAATTCCGAAGAAAAACAATTAGCCCTTAGCAATGCCATACTATCTAGCGGCTGCTCTATCGTCTGCTTGCAAGAAACCAAAAAGATCTCTTTTGATCTTGCTTTTATTAAATCCCGTTGTCCGCGCCAATTATATAAATTTGCCTATGTTCCTTCGTGTGGTTTATCTGGAGGCCTTATTACCATATGGAAAAGCTCAATGTTCACTGGTACTGTTGTATGCTCGGAACAGTTTGCGCTTGTCGTCAAATTCATCAGCACTCTTTCCTCTCAGGCATGGACGTTAGCTAACGTTTATGGCCCTTGCACTAAAGACGAACAAATCATGTACACAAACTGGCTATATGATCTAACTATCCCCACTACAAGCGACTGGCTCCTACTTGGCGATTTTAATTACATTAGGGCGCCTGACAATCGAAACAAACCTGGTGGTAGCACGCAAGACATGTTCACTTTTAATGATATCATTCCGAAGCAAAATTTAATTGAAATACTGGTGAAGGGATGTGCATATACCTGGAGTAACATGCAACTGGATCCCCTCCTGGAACAACTTGATTGGTTCCTCACCTCGCTCCATTGGACGACTGCATATCCCAAAACCCTAGTTAAACCTCTGGGCCAGCCAGTCTCTGACCACATCCCCTATGTGGTTACAATTTAGACCACAATTCCACAAAGCAAACTTTTCCGTTTTGAGCCCTACTGGATCCTCCACCCTGGTTTCATGGATATTGTGCAGCAAGTCTGGAACGAACCGGTCCGATCTTTCAACGCAGCAACTGTCCTCTGCCGTAAGTTTAAGGCTCTTAGATACATTCTGAAAATCTGGAGCAAACATATCTCATGCCTCTCGATTGCCATTGAAAACTGCAACAAGGTGTTGGCTGACTTGGATGAACTAGAAAACGGAAGGAACCTCTCCATCCCAGAGACTAATTTCAGAAAAATACTCAAGCAACATCTAATATAAGACTCCTAAAATACCAGAAGCAGTATTGGAAAAAGAGACGCACCATAAGATGGGTAAAATTCGGTGACGAAAACACCAAAAATTTCCAGGTTGTTGCCACCAAGAGATATCGCAAGAACAATATATCAAGTTTCCGTGTTGAGGATGGCAACCTTATAGAAGATCACCCTGCCAAAGAAGCCCTAATTTATCAAACTTACAAGAAACGATTGGGTACAACCTCCCCCTGTGATCTGAAATTTAACCTCACTGATATCATCAAACGCCACCCCAACTTGGATCATCTGACTGAACCATTCTCTCAAGGTGAAATTTATGATGTTGTTAAAAACATGCCAGCAGATCGGGCACCTGGACTAGATGGCTTTAGTGGTGCCTTCCTAAAGGCCTGTTGGCCCATAATTAAGCACAACTTCTATGATCTTTTCTCCCAATTCCATGATGGTTCTCTTGATCTTACAAGTATAAATGATGTTCTGATCACATTAATACCCAAGACCAACTCCCCGGAGACAGTTAACGACTACCGACCAATTACCCTACTTAATTGTTGTCTCAAGCTGATCACCAAGTTGCTCATTGATCGCCTGCAACGAGTAATCTTGCAACTAGTACACCGTAACCAATATGGCTTTATAAAAGGGTGAACAATGCAAGACTGTTTGGCCTGCGCATTCCAATTCATTCACCAGTGTCAAAATTCCAAAAAAGAAATTGTTCTCCTCAAGCTAGATTTTGCTAAATCCTTTGACACGATAGGCCACGAACCCATGATCAACATGATGAAACACATGGGGTTTAATGACAAATGGATTACATGGATGAGATGCATCTTCTCCTCGGGACGATCCTCGGTGCTCCTAAACAGTGCGTCTGGCAAACAATTCCAATGTGCATGTGGAGTCTGTCAGGGGGACCCCCTTTCCCCCCTCGTCTTTGTCCTCGCAGCAGATCTTCTTCAAGTTGTGATCAATGACGCCTTCAGACAAGGTAAAATTGAACTGCCGTTCCCCTGCATCGGGCAAATAGATTATCCTGTCATCCAGTACGCCGATGACAGGATACTAATCTTCCCCGCATGCCCATGCCAAGCATTACTGATCAAATGGATCCTCTCTGACTTTGGCTCCTCGATTGGAGTCAAGATTAACTTCCACAAGTCAACACTGATCTCTATTAACATGGATGCAAACGCCACGGCTAACCTAGCGCAGATCTTTGAATGCTCAGTTGGTAAGATGCCGTTCACTTATCTTGGCCTCCCGCTTGGTACCTTCATACCGACAATGCAAGATCTCATGCCTTTGATTTGCGGTGCGGAAAGACACCTCACTTCAACGATCGCCATGATGTCATATGGAGGCAAACATTTTGGCTAAATGCCATTGTTACCTCGCTGCTAATATATGCTATGTGTACCTTAAGAAGCCCCCCCCAAGATCCTAGACATGTTGGACAAAATCAGACGCAGATGCTTGTGGACCAAAAAGACTGAGCAAGGCAATAAATGCAACTCCCTGGCTGCTTGGGACATGGTACCAAAAAGACTGAGCAAGGCAATAAATGCAACTCCCTGGCTGCTTTGGACATGGTATGCAAGCCTAAGAAGAAAGGTAGGCTGGGAGTGATAAACCTCAAAATTCAAAATGAAGCGCTGCTCATGAAATTTCTACACAAGTTTTACAATAAGATACCCCTTGGATACATCTGCTTTGGGGCAATTATTACATGGACAAAATGCCACACGCTGCAGACCCCCTAGGATCATTCTGGTGGCGTGACATCCTCAAGTTGACCCCCTCATTTCGTGGCGTCTCTAGAATACAAGTGGTCGATGGAAGCATGACTATCTTCTGGAAAGATCTTTGGCTAGACAACATCCACGAAAATACACATCCATGAGCTTTCTCCTTTGCCATGCATGAAGACATTCCAGTGAAAGGATTCTTGGAGAGCACGTCGCTGCATGTAACCTTCCATCTCCCACTATCCCCACAGGCCCTTGGTGATGTTCGTGATCTCCAAACACTCATGCTAGAAATGAGCCCCTCGTCCACAAATACTGATATTTGGCATTACACTTGGGAGAAAGCAGAGTTCAGGGCCTCGGACTACTATAAGTTTTGTATCAGAGATGTGCAAGCCCACACAACCTTACACTAGCTTTGGTGATCAAAGTGCACCATGAAGATAAAGGTTTTCGGTTGGCTACTCCGCAATGATTAGGTCAACACTCGAAATATGCTTAGGCGGAGGCACTACAACATTGGAAATGACTTTGACTACCTATTATGTGGGCGGCATATTGAGGAAACTGTGGACCACATGATCTTCACCTGCCCCTTTAGTCAATCATGTTGGGCAAAACTACTGATTAGCTGGCCTACATTCACCTCCCGACTGGATCTTATTCAATCAACCCATACCTCCTGGCATAATCCACTCTTTGTTGAGACCTTCCTCACCGCGGCCTGGAGCATATGGAAAGAGAGAAATAATTAAAAAAAATAGAGGGGTGTGCCCTAGCCTGTCATCATGGCTTGATAAATTTAAGGAAGACTTTGGATTGCTAGAACACATAGTTAGAGAGGCCCTTAGGGGCACCATTATATCCATCTGTAACGACCTTGCTTGATCCACACCCCAAACATCTTGTGGCACCACACCCTCACGTGTGAGATGTGTTTGTGTTTGTACAAATTTGTAACCATGTAACATATCATATATATGAATATATGAAACCACAGTAGGAGCCTCTCCTACAGTCTATTTGATCAAAAAATCATGATGAACATGACTAGAGAGAAATTCCCATGTGTCCTCGGGAGTGTTTGCATAATATAAGAGTACATTTAGGCCTGTCCTTTGCTATAAAAAGGATTGGGCTACCTTGCTGCACCTTTGTTACTATTGCTACTTGTCACTTGTTACGAATTACCTTGCTATAAAACTATCTATCACTGTTACTCACAGCACTTACAGAGAATACCTTGTTGAAAACTGCTTATCATTTCCTTCTGCTCCACATTGGGTTAGACACTCTTACTTATCGAAAGGACTATGATTGATTCCCTATACTTGTGGGTCATCACCAAGCATCATGTGGTGGGGAAACATCCAGGACATATATCCAGTTGGATATAGGTGATCATGATTCATTATTATTGACATTATCCCTGAGATAACTAAGTTGGGAGGCAGAACATTAAGCCCCTATCTTCCTATGTGTTTGATTGCAACTGCTTGTTCTAAAAATATGCTTTGAGTGTCAGCAATCATGGAAGACTAAATGATAGTTCACTATGTGGAATTTGCTAAAATAAAGCTCTTACATAGACCCTTCCTGAAAATAAGATGAATTGTGATTTTTTGATGACTGAAAACACAGTTTGCTAGTTTTCAAGAAAGTTTATGGTCCATACATTAACATGTGAATAGCTTGCTACTTGATCATGAGAAGTTTTACGAGAAATACTTGCTGGTTATGATGCTAGAAATATGGCTAAATTTTTTACTGATCAAAATTATACACTACGCTAGCATTCACACTTCATAAATTATTCCTTTTATCATTTACCTACTCGAGGACGAGTAGGAATTAAGCTTGGGTATGCCGATACGTCTCCAACGTATTGATAATTTATGAAGTATTCATGCCATATTTACCTATGTCTACAATACTTTTATATGGTTTTGATGCACTTTATATGATTTAATTAGAACTAACCCGGACTGACGTTTTTTTTGCAGAATTCTTAGAATTGCCTGAAACTTTTTGATGATTTTTTCTGGAACATATGAGCAATATTGGAGCGAAGAACCGACGGAGGGGGGAACCATGCACTCACAAGCCATCAGGGCGCGCCCAAGGGGGGTCAAAGGGCCCTGATGGCTTGTGGGCCCCTTGTAACTTCGTTTTGCGTGATCCCAACGCCAAAAAATCCTATAAATAGAGAAACCATCAGAAATTAACCTAGACTCTCTGCTCCGCTGCTGCAGCTCACTCTATCGAAGAAAAACCAATCTGGAGAGAAAACAGAGAGAGATCCAATCTCGGAGGGGCTCTCGCCCCTCCGGGAGCCATGGATGCCCAGGACCAGACGGGAGAACCTCTCCCCATCTAGGGAGAGGCCATGGAGGAGGAAGCCTAGGGGGGGGGACTCTCTCCTACTCTCTCCCGGTGGCGCTGGAACGCCGCCGGGGCAACCATGGTAACGGCGATCTATACCAAGAACTTCGCCACCGTCACCGCCATCACCTTCCCTCATCTATCTACGACGGTCCACTCTCCCGCACCCCACTGTAATCCCCTACTTGAACATGGTGTTTTGTGCCACATATTATTATCCAATGATGTGCTGACATCTTATGATGATTGAGTAGATTCTTTTATCCTTTGGGTTGAATGATGATCTTGATTGGTTTGAGTTGTATGTTTGATATTGGTGTTTTCCTATGGTGCCTTCAGTGTCGTGCACACGTGGAGGATTCCCGAAGTAGGTTGTTGCAGTAAGTTCATGTTTCGCTTATAGTGGGTTGGTGAGTGACTGAAACACGAACCTGAGTAAGGGGGCTGTTGCGTATGAGAGTAAAGGGGACTTGAAGTGTTAGTGCTATGGTTGGGTTTACCTGAATGATTTCTTATAGTTGCGGATGCTTGCTAGAGGTCCAATCATAAGTTCATATGATCCAAGTACGGAAAGTATGTTAGCTCATGCCTCTCCCTTATATAAAATTGCAATAATGATTACCGATCTTGTTATCAATTGTCGAGGATGATTCCGCACACCATACCATCGTTATTCCACACTCGCTATTTGTAATATATTATAATATATTCTAACTTTATTTATGCATCAACTATTTTCATATTTTAGTTCTCCATTATCATGCAAAGCTATCCTCTATATACCCACAACGCAATTTTATTTCTCGTTACTAGATAGAGCAAACGCTCGGTGTACGTCGAGTCGTATCAGTGGCAGATAGTACTTGAGAGAATATTGATCTCACCTTTAGATCCTTGTGGGTTTGACACTCCATACTTATCGCTTCCATCTTTGGAAAGTGCTACGATGATTCCTTGTACTTGGGGATTATCAGAGATATTGACCGATTTGGGACAACTTTTGGGGCAGGCATCTTATACGAACCGGAGCTTCTCACAAGAATCATCATGGTTTCGATAGGGAACGTGTCACCTTTGTGGGGGAAAATGACATTCCGTGCCTCTTCTCACCTTGAATTTTTTTCTAGAGGCAACGTAGAACAATACGAGTGTTGTGCTCAAATATGGAATTATTCTTAGTTCGTTTGGCCTTTTTATGCATTAACTGAGTTTTCTATGCATTTAATACGCATAATTAAAATTTTAATTACAAACGCATGCTCTGGTGCACCAAAATGGGTTGAAAAATCATATTTTTGTCCTTGGGTGCATGTTAATGTCCCATGCAAGGAATGGGAATGAATTTCAAACATCTCGGCGTCGTGGCTAGGCCGCAAACATTGAGAATCTTGGTTTTTAATTTCCCATAAATCCAAAAGTCTTCTTAAATTAATGAAAATTGTCCTGGTGTCATGACAGGGCTCATTTACGCCGTGGTAAAGAAATTGACCGGATCTTCTCACAAGAATTATCGTGGTTTCGATAGGGAACGTGTCACCTTTGTGAGGGTAAAACATTCAGTTCCGTGTCACTATCCTAACCAAGCTCCTCCATAAGCCTTATTTGTGTAGGTGTGAGAAGGACGATCTCCAGTACCAATTCTACTATTTCCATATTTGCACATTGAGTGATCTTGATCCATTGTCAACTTTGGGGAACGGTAATTGGTTTTATCTTCTCACTCTTCCACTTATATCTACTTGAGTGCTATGGATAGGTCAACCATGTCGAACCCGGAATTTGAGGAGCACGACGACGACGCGAATGACTACGCCACCAAATTGCACTTCTTTGACGCACGCAAACCAATGCACCAATCGCAAGATGTCTTGAACAATCGCATTGAGCAACTCGCCACCGACTTGCACGAATCCGAGGTGCGCACGAGGGACTACCTCGACACTAAGTTATCAAGTCAAATATAGGAGTTCCGTTCCTTGATGGTCAACCGCGGTCCTTCAAAGTCTACATTGTCAAGGCGGTGCCACTCAAGTCGCCACTCATCGGAGTACTCTTCCAGCGCAAGTCCACCTCGAGCACATTCTCACAATAGAGACGATCGCTCCGATCCAATTTAGTCACACGATCATCAACATCAAGCTTCGGAGAATCCATTCCATGGCAATGGATTGCAAGATTGCCTACGGGAACGCGAACGATGCCATCAACAAGACCAAGAACAAGAACGACAACACCGTGAAGAGGAACAACGTCGTCGCCATGAACAAGCAATTGAAGCACAACACGCTCTACATGAAGCAACACGCTAAGCATGCAAAGAACGAGAAGCCCTCCGACGTGAACCAAGAAGAAGCCGTTCACCAAGAGGAGCACCAAGAAAGAAGGAACCGAGTGCAAGGATCTGCCAATGGCCTCGAGCACATCACGACGAGCACAATGATGATGAAGCCCCAAGGCAACAACAACGTCAACTCGACAACAACAATTATGTACCTCCTCCAAGACAAGGGCATCGTCAAAACAATCACAATGAAGAACAATGCTTCGGCAAGCTAAAGTTCACCATGCCTAAGTTTTCCGGAAGCAATGATCCCGAAGACTATCTCTCATGGGCACTCAAGGTTGACAAGATATTCCGTTTGCACAACTTTGAAGAAGAGAAGAAGATCCCCATGGCTTCCCTTGAGTTTCAAGACTACGTTCTCATTTGGTGGGAACAAGTGATAGAGCGAAGAAGAGAAAAAGGTGAACCTCTTATCACCACTTGGGCCCAAATGACGGACCTCATGAGAGCTCGCTTCGTGCCGACCCACTACAATCGTGATCTCTTCAAGAAGCTACAACTACTCAAGGAAGGCACCAAGTCGGTAGAAGAATACTACCAAGAGATGGAAATAGCTATGATCCGAGCCAATGTCAAGGAAGATCACGAGCTAACAATGACACACTTCTTGAATGACATCAGCTACCAAGTCAAGAAAATCGCGGACTTCCAACCATAATGCAACTTACTCGAGCTAGTGCATCAAGCGACCAAGGAGGAACGCCAAGTGCAAGATGACTACAAGTACTCCAAGTCCTCCTACAAGACCTACGGCTCAACTACACAAGCTTCTCCGACCACAACGCCTTCAACTTCTAAATCTCCAACGACTAATGATGACAATTCAAGTTTCAAGAAAACGATGGCATCATGAAGTCGCCCTCCTACTACAAGAAACTACAAGCCGATAGCTTCATCCTCTACACCGACACCGGATGCTACCACTATATCAAGCTCCATCAAGTGTTTCACGTGCCAAGGCCGAGGCCACAAGACTTTCGAGTATTCAACAAGATGCACCATGATCCTTCAAGACGATGGCACCTATGACTCTATGAGCGACGACGAGATGGAAGCACTAGAGCACGTGGCCATGCACAGCCAAGTGAATGAAGACAAAGATGCACAAATCTTTTGCGACAACGATCTGAGCCCCGCTCTAGTTGTTTCCAAGGTTTTGACTCTTCTACAACAACAAGTTGAGGACCGACGTTGCCACATCTTCCACACAAAAGCGGGCATCCAAGGGAAATTTATCAAGGTCATCATCGATGGCGGAAGTTGCCACAATTTGGCAAGCTGAGACCTTTCTTTCAAGCTACAATTGGCCAAGAAGAAGCATCCTCGCCCCTACATGGTCCAATGGCTTAGTGATTCAGGTACCCTCCAAGTTGACCACACCATGCAAGTTTCCTTCAAGATAGGCGCATATGAACACACCCAGGAGTGTGATGTGGTTACTGTTTCCCATGTCCGTTTATCATCTACTCCTTGGGAGACCTTGGCAATTCGACCGTGGCGTCATCCACAACGGTCGGACCAATCGCTATAGCTTCAAGATGAAGGACAAGAAATATGTGATTTGACCAATGACCCCAAGCCAAGTCACCACCGACAATCAAACTACATCCCATCATGTAGATAAAAGTGAGAGAGTGATCCACTTAAAAGAGAGTGAGAGCCACAAGCCAAACTTGAGTGACTCCACGATGAGGGACAAGAAAGATCTAGTTCTTGTCACTACCAAAAGAGATTTGAGGGATGTGAGTGAGAGCCCATCGAGCATTCTTCACTTTGTACTTGTGTGCAAAGATGAAGTCATACGGACTAATACTTCACAACATCTACCTCTTGTGTTGTCTCGTTTGTTGCAGGAATTCAAGGACGTGTTCCCCGATGAGCTACCTCTGGGACTACCTCCTAAACGAGGGATCGAGCAGCGCATCGACCTCATACCCGGAGCACCACTTCCTAACAAGGCACCCTACCGCTTCAATCCCGACGAGACTAAGGAGATACAAAGGCAAATCCAAAATATCCCAGATAAAGGGCATGTACGTGAGAGCTTAAGTCCTTGTGTGGTTCCGATGATACTCGTGCCTAAGAAAGATGGTAGTATGCGCATGTGTTTGGATTGCGGCCCTATCAATGCTATAACCGTTAGATATCACCATCCTATTCCCCGCCTTGATGACATGCTTGATGAACTTAGTGGTGCCACTATATTCTCTAAAATTGATTTGAAAAGTGATTACTATCAAATACGCATGCAAGAGGGCGATTAGTGGAAAACGACTTTCAAAACTAAATTTGGTCTATATGAATGGTTGGTTATGCCTATGGGTCTATCTCAAGCATCGGGTAAATTTATGCGTGTCATGCATTATGTATTATGTCATCTCATTGGATATTGTGTTGTGGTATACTTTGATGACATTCTTGTTTTTAGCGAATCTCTAGAGGAGCATGCTAAACATGTCAGGGAAGTATTATTGCAAGTTCTTAGGAATGAAAAACTATATGCAAACATGGAAAAATGCACTTTTGGTGCTGACAAGGATGTTTTCCTAGGATTTGTAGTATCTTCGAAGGGTGTTCAAGTTGAGGAAACTAAAATTGATGCTATTAAAACTTGGCCCACTCCCAAAAATTTGCAACAAGTGTGTAGTTTACTTGGACTAGACCATTTTTATCGTCGCTTTGTTAAGGATTTTAGCATGACTGCATCTCCTCTACATGCTTTGAGCAAGAAAAATGCACCCTTTGCGTGGGGACCGTCGCAAGACACCGCGTTCCATGCGATTAAAAATTTGCTTTCTCATGCACCTTTGCTTGCCTTACCCAACTTAGATAAAACTTTTGAAGTGCATTGTGACGCTAGTGGTACTGGCATAGGTGGCGTGTTAATGCAAGAGAAGCTCCCAATCGCGTACTTTACTGAGAAACTTTCCGACGCTCAACTTAATTATCCTATATATGACAAAGAATTGTATGCTTTGGTGAGAGTGTTACATGTTTGGGAGCTTTATCTCCGTCCACATGAATTTGTCATTCATACCGATCATGAAACTCTCAAATATCTTAAGAGCCAAACTAAGTTGAACAAACGGCATACTAAAGGGAGTGAATTCATTGAGTCTTTTCCTTATGTCATCAAATACATTAAGGGTAAAGAAAATGTTGTGGCGGATGCTCTTTCCCGCAAATGCACGTTAGTTACTCAACTTGAATTGAATGTAATTGGTTTTGAGCATATAAAAGATTTGTATGAGCATGATGTTCCATTTGCTACTTCATATGCTAAGTGCCATGTGAAACCTTGTTGGGAGAACTATTACATGAAAGATGGCTATCTTATGCATGCTAACAAGTTTGTATACCCGAGTCTTCTCTTCGTTTGTTGCTTTTGCAAGAAGCTCATGGTGGAGGACTCATGGGTCACTTTGGACACGACAAGACACATGCCACTCTTTCCAACAAGTACTTTTGGCCAAAGATGTTTCGTGATGTTGCACGCTTCACAAATCGATGCTCTACATGTCGCAAACCTAAGTAGAAAACTCAATCCCGTGGTCTTTACATGCCTCTTCCAATACATTTTCAACGTTGGGAAGACATTAGCATAGACTTTGTGCTTGGTTTGCCACGAACAAAAAATGGCCATGATTCTGTTTTTTGTCGTTGTAGACCGTTTTTTCCAAAATGGCTCATTTCATTCCATGTCATAAGGTCGACGATGCTTCACATGTTGCCAATCTCTTTTGTAGGAACATTTTACGACTACATGGAGTTCCCAAGACCATTGTCTCGGACCGGGGCGTCAAGTTCTTTGCTACTTTTGAAAGACTCAATGCGCCAAGCTCGGGATGAAGCTACTATTCTCTTCGGCCTATCATCCACAAACCGATGGCCAAATGGAGGTGACCAACCGAACACTCTCAACGTTACTATGCGTGTTGATCAAGAGGAACATCAAGGAATGGGAATATTGCCTCCCCATCACCGAGTACGCCTACAACCGCGCAAGTCACTTCACCATCGGCAAGTCTCCATTCGAAGTGATCTACGGCTTCAACCCTTTGTCCCCATTGGACATACTTCCTCTACCACTCCAAGAGCGCGTGAACATGAACGCAAGTGCAAGGGCAAGCTATATCAAGAAGATGCATGAAAATACAAGGTGCACGATCGAACGTCAAATGGAACGTGTCACCGCCAAGCGCAACATCAACAAGCACCCCATGGTGTTCAAGACTGGTGATCTTGTGTGGCTACACCTCCGCAAGGATCGCTTCCCCGCCGAGTGCAAGTCCAAGTTACTTCCTCGAGCCGATGGACCTTTCAAGGTGTTGGCACGCTACAACAATAATACCTACAAGATCGACATTCCGTGCGACAAGTACAATGTGAGCGACATCTTCAACGTCAAGGACCTTTCTCCTTTCTATGGTGATGAGGATCTCGATCCGAGGACGGATCTTCCCCAAGGGGGGAGATATGATGCGGAGCATCCTATGGTCATCCCCATGGATCCATCACCAATACCCCAAGCTCCAAGTAGTCCCATGACAAGAGGCCGTGCACGTGCCATTGAAACCGAGGTGACATCTCTCCTTGCTGAACCATCTTTTGATCCACTCGAGACATGGTTACTACCTCAAGCGGAAACACTTTGCATACTCAGGTACTCGGAAGAAGATTGTAGAACAACTACGAAGGACCTCGATGACGGCAAGATCGGAAGGACCAATGAGGAGCGGAGGACAACCTACAACATCCGAATGTCCGTCCTCCAATGGACGTCCGACCCCTGGAGCTCACCCAAGTCAGAGGACCAGCCGAACGATACAGCGGACGAACAACCGACATTGTCCGGACGTCCAACACCTCCCAGCGTCCAGACGTCCGATCCTATCCGAAAATCCGGCGTCACCAAGCCCGCAGCGAATCTAAGTAAGACCGAAGCCCTCCGGACGACCGTGGTCCGGCCGTCCGACCTGCTCCGGAAATCCGGCGTTTGAACACCCGCACCAAATTCTCGGAAGTCTGGCCTGCTCCGGACATCCGACCGTCCGTGAGCCTCCGTACGTCCGACAACTTCCAGACTTTCGGACCCTGTCTGCGCACGGGCACTCAGGCATTGGCCCATGTACCCCTCTCTTTCGCCTTAGACTATAAATACTCTTCCCCCACCTCTAGCTAGGGTTAGCAAATGTTTAGCTCATTGACTAGTTGAGCTTTTGTTCCTTCCAATTCCTTCTCCCATGGAGTTGACTACCTCTATGTGAGAAGATCATTAGTGGATGTCAAGGCCCCTTTCGAGGGAAGATCCCAAGGGATTTCAAGGCCCCTCCTTCGGAGTGGGAAGACTCTCCGTTACATGTATCCTTCCGTTGACTTTGGATCGTGTATCTCGTATGCTTTTGTGGATCTAGTGGATGTGTGATTTGAAGATTGTTCTGGAGTGTTCTTGTGTTTTTCTCTTGATTTCTCCCGTTTCCCCCTTCAAATGTGAAAAGATTGACCTCATCTGGTTTGCCCGGTATCAGCATCATTCATTGAACTTTTTTCTAAGGAATTTTCTGAACTTTGTTCTGGAGAAAAATAGCTCATAGTTACAGTTCCTTTATAAACTCGATGATGCCAACTATCTCTGCAATCTAGTAAATTTCAAACGATTGAGAAAAAGTGCGATGAGAATCAGGCTACAGTTTTTAGTTCGCTTGTACAGTATTATTGTAGCCTTCGTCATCCCTAACTTCATGAGAAGTGTACACATTTAATCTATTCTGAAATCTCTAGAAAAAAATCAAAATCAATATCGAAAACAGATGGTAGCCGGTGAGAGGAACTGACCACGTGCTGCTCAAGTAAGCCTCTGCTTCTCATGTTCCGAGACGTCAAATTTCAGGCTGCTTCTAGTAATACTCATCAGCCTAAAACTATTTGGTCACATATGGACATGAAGTCAAACTGATTGTCCGGGAGCTAAATAGTTCAACACTTTTTCACTGCCAAATAGTTTAATAGCTAAAGGATATGAATATCTTGTACTCCTTTCGTTCTTAAATATAAGTCTTTTTAGAGATTTCAATATGGACTACATACGGAGCAAAATGAATGAATCTAAACTCTAAAATATGTCTATAATACATCCATATGTAGTTCGTATGGAAATCTCTAAAAAGACTTATATTTAGGAAAAGAGGGAATACTGTTGTAAAAGTAGTTCCGTGATGGCCCTGTGTTCCTGTTTCTTTCTCAACTATTTGTGCATGGCCAAAGTCGCCAGAGCCAAAGGGAAAAATGAGAAGGGATAAAAATGCAGTCATTTTGAGTGGTACTAACAACAGTCTGGCACATCAAATTCAGTACTTTTTCGGCAAATTAATTCACTACATTGATATAACTACAAAGTACAGAATTTGCAAATACACATATACTACTAAGTTCTACAATTCCGTCACAAAAGAAACTGTTGAAGCAATCTGTATACAATGTTCCTCATACCTTGGAGGGGAGCACACCTGGTCGTGGGCGTCGTCAGACTAGGAGCCATAGGAGAGGAGGTCAGAGCAGTGCTCCCTGCCTTGGTTGTGGTGGTCGTGGAGCACGGCCAGATACTTGCCTTCCTAAAGCTGCCAACGCGCAGATCCGACCATGGACGAAAGAGACCATCAGCGCCTTGTGCTTGCCGGAGCGTGCAGAAGAGGGGTGGCATATAAAGACACGAGCTTCCTCCAGCCGCCGTCGCACTCGTCCACCAGAGGCGCCGTCGTCGCCTGACTGTGCTCCAACCGTCGACGCGAGAGGCGGCGGAGGACGGGCGGCGGAGGACGCGGGAGGCGACGGAGGACGGGCGGGGGACGACACGGGAGGCGGCGGCGGGTCGTCTAGCAAGCCTCCCACCTTGGGCCTTGCAAGGGCTGAGCGGTGTGGGCGGTTATGCACACACGAGAGACGAAGCGGGATTAGCGTTTCGTTAGTGAAGCTAATTTTGTTAACGGAGATTTTTAACCTTCATGATATGATTAGACGGCTGAGATGGTTAATTGGATATGTCCCTTCGTACTTTTATAGGGTATAATAGATAAGAACAAATGAAAGAAGAAGAAAACAATAAAAATGTTGAAAAGTTGCACATGGTGGGCTACCGGGCCTCTCGCACAACGCCATGTTATGCCAGAAGAAATCTGGTCTGATTACTTGTTCCCTGACCACCCGTGAGTTAAAGTTGTCTAAAAAAACCTGGGCGTTAAAGAAAAATACGAATCTCGGCGTTTGAATCTGATGGCTAAAGAGTTAGACGTGAGGTAACTATTTCTCATCTAAATGAGAATAAGGCAAAACTGATATTTAATAATCAACGCAGCTCTAGCAGATTGCTTTGAAAGTTATGATCAAGATATTTTTTAAATATTATTAAGCGCTATCTAATAGATCCTTCAAATGTGCAGTTTCTCAAAACCATAAAAGTTTGCTCTCTAGCCTATCTTTCCTCTAACTTCTCGGGAAGTGTAGGGAGACTGCTCCCCTCCCGCTTTCATGGCGTGTCAACAGGTGCACCGGCCGCTTGTCCCAGCTCCAACTTCAAAACTTGGTGCCGCAGCCCCGAAACCCTTGTCCATCCCACCAGGCTCCTATTTTGACACGACTTCGGCCTATCCCGCTGCCGATTCGGGCCGCCGCCGCCTTCCTAGAGCTCGATGCTCTAAGTAATACATTTTGGACTTTTAGAATATGGGGCCTGTTAGGGATGCTCTAAGGGGTACTAACTCATCATCCAGTCGAATAATTGCATTCCTACTTTTTCTCTATCCTCTACTCCTCTCAAGTCCTCCTATCCTTTAATCGTCAATATATCAGGCAATAAACGTTTGGCGCACCTAGTCTTTCCCTTATTACTTATACTCCCCTAAAAAGAATTGCACACAAATTTATTTCAACCGCAAATTCAGACTATATTCATTGCATAATTATACAGTACCATCACATTTAACATAACATAGCATAACTAAGCACTAAAACGAGCATAATTCAACATCATTAGCACTGCATTGAGATAATACGAGCTAAATGGACAAGAAGGAGGCGATCTACTCCTTGTCGGAGGAGAGTTTGATCAACCTCTAGCCGAAGCCGCCGACCTCGTGGTCGTTGGCAACTGGCCGAATCCAGGGCTTATCATCATTGCCCTTATCTTTGGCTTCGAAATAGAGGTCCTCAAACAACTCCTCATGCTCCGCACCGCGGCGGATGATCTCATGGAAGTTACGAGCCACCTCATATTCATCTTTGATGAAATCTAGGATGGCCTTGTTCTCGGCGACAAGGTGCGGCTGGCGAGGACCTCGACCATGGCGGTAGCGACATGTTCGACCTTGAGTTGCGCCTCCACCGCTAGGTGCTGCACATCGACTTACGCGATGTTGTATTGGGCTTCCACTTCCTCCCATGAGAGGAGGGTGATGTCATCGCGCTTGTATGTCGTCGCACCACGTCCGCCCAACGGTGGTGACCTCTATTCACTCCTCAAACACCACCATCTCCTCCTCCTCCTAGATCGAGTTTTCGCCAGTAGCCATGCGACGCCGCTTCGTTGAGAGTTGTACATAACAAGTGACATGGCATGTAAACGGTAGTGGGGAGGTCCTTCACGGGTAGACGGCGATGAGCCCACGAACGACGATGCAGGCTGAGCTGACGGAATGGTCTCCTTCGCGCATAACGACGGTGGAGCTCGCAAATAGCATCGGTGGAGCTCATGAGCGGCAGCGGCACGATTCGCAGAAGCGGCGACTCTATCATGGAAAAATGGCAGGGGTGGGGTAGGGTTTGGGCCGGTTCGAATGGCTTCTACAGCAGAGGTGAGGCGAATCGGGCTTGTGCCTGCCGCCACACCATTAATGTCGGGTGAGGATCCTCGCACTATTTCTATCGATAGTTGCTATTCTTAGATAAAATTTAGTCTAGAGAGGCTATGTTTTCAGTGATGAAAATCTATCCTCTAGAGCATTAAATGTATCGGGATTGCTAAATCTCAGTTGGCTGAGACTTAACGAAGTCTCAATCGAAGCTATATTCGTGAGATCTTAGTGGAGATCCGTGCAAAAAAATAGTTTGTTTTATGTGTTATATATATCACTTGACTATGACTTAATTAAGTCGGGAGAGGATTTCTGGGACGCAAGTGTGGGGGGCACTCATGCCCCTGGTGCCCGTTTTTTACTTGTCTTCCGATTTTCAAAGTTTTATACCTTTTAAACGAAAATTCCAAATTAAGTTTTGTTTTCATATTCATATATCTCACGACCAGCGCTTTCAAATAAGATCCATTTCAAATATATTTTGACAACTTTTGAAAAAAATATGTCAAGTTTCACTGGTTGAAACTTAGTATGAGCGATTGATAAAAATCCATTATTTTGTGTTTACAACCAAAAGAAAAAATTGCTTAAAATTATATGCCTACAACTGGTTAAAACTTAGCTGCGTTTGGCACCAAGGTTTTTTTAAAGTTTTGAGAGCATACCGCGGTTTCTGAAAAAGACCGTGGTTTTCAATACTGTGATGTGTTTGGCTGCGGCAAAAAACTGAAGTTTTGAAAACCACGGGATCCCAGAAACCAAGGTACGTCGACGTCTACGTCGAGATAACAATATCCAACGAGATCGTACGTATAGTTTGTCTCTCGGGGGCTTCTTCTTCCATCCGGCGTCACCCGCAAGTATCCCATCTATTCTCTCAGCCATGAGTCAATCGAGCTCACCACCAGGGAAAAAAGGTATGCGCTCGTCTCTGTCCTATCTTTAATTATTTGTCCAGTCCGATGATAGTAATACTGTCGCATGGGCGGCATATTCATTATAGATGTCAATGTTGGATGGGATGAGGGCAGTGATTAGTTTCCAATGATCTACCAAGCTTCTCCGTCATGTCCTTGCATGCCTATTAATTTCTGGCGAGTAGCACATGTCTTGAGTAGTTCATGGAGTAGATGGACTGGTCTTTCTGGAGAACCCTCGTGCGCGCAAGGCTATGCAGCTGGCGGATGCAGTACAAACGGCGCATGTACACGCACATGGAATTTTGGCCCGGCTGGAAGAACATGCACGTATAGAAATAATATAATGGAAACACTCCTAAGATTGCATTAGTTTAATCTAGTTGATTTATATGAACTTAAGATGCCATATGCTCTTGATCAATCATGTACGTCCTCGTTCAATTGATCGTGACATTGAAGGGCGGCTGATCCATCTATTTCTTGCACTTGTCTAGTTAGCTCAGCATCTAGTTGTAGTCATGTTGAGTACTACATCATCTTTTACTTGGAGAAGCATCATATTGTCCTGTTGTAATTATAGGTCCATCTTCAACTAACAATTTAAAAACAATTGCAGGGCCAAAAAAGGACAGAGCAGCATGGACTAATGGTCGCTTAGCTTTTCTAGTGTCAATGATGAAAGAGTACTCAGATGTAGGGAAGTACCGTGGCCAGAATGGGTGAACCAAGGAAGGATGGCACTCTATGAAAAACCGATTAAATGCGAGACCTCCTGGAGCTAATTTTACTGTTCAACAACTGAAAGATAGGGAGCAAAGGCTGAAAAAGGAACTGAATGCCGTCAAGTCTATTGTAGAAAAGAGTGGATTTGGTTGGGATCCCAAGAACAAAGTTCCAACGGCTTTAGATGAAAAATGGGAGGACCTATCAAGCGAACAACGCAAGTGGAGGCACAAACCATTCCCCTACTATGATATTCTATATGAAATTCATGAAGGTTTGTTTTTGACAATGATTCAAAAAAATAAGAAGTTACTCCTATCATGTCACTTATTAGTCACGTAACTTGTACGCAGGTAAAATGGCAGAAGGCAAGCATTGCAAAAGGACAACTGATGGTACTGAAGAGAGGTCCAAGAAGATGTCTCATCTTCCTGAGCATGGAAGCTATACTGATGATGTTATGAGGGCTGGTAGTATGGATTCTCCTAAGTCAACACTATCTGCTCCGGGATCAGCAATGCCAGAATATGACTGGGGCAGAGATATGTATGGTGATGATGTTGATTTATCATATGGTGGATATTCAGAACCTCTAGGGGGTAATGAAAATCATGTTTCAGCACTAGAAGATTTAACAAGTGTGGATTCACCTCCAAGGAAGAGGCTTCGGAATACAAAAGGATTTGATGATGGGAGTGAGAAAACTAAGGGAAAAAGAGGTAAGGACATTGCGTTGGCCAACTTGGTTTGTGTGAGGGAAGAAGAAATGCAGACTTATAAAGAAATGAAGACAAAGCAAATTGAGAGCTACAAGGAAATCAAGATGGCCCAAATGGAAAGGAATGACCCAAAAAATGATCCTTATGGCATGCCAAATTGTATTCAGAAACTTAAAACATTGGGACTCACACCAAGTGAACAACACAAGATGATCAAACATCTAAAAGAAGATATGTTAAACCGTCAAACATTCATGGAAGTGGACGATGGTGTTCTTTCTATGATTATCCAAGAAGTGGTGGCCCCGCATGTCTGAAGAATACCGAAGTAGGAGACATTTTATTTAATCATGTTAGCATTTCATTTATACATCAGTTCAGTCCCATGAATCGTTGACAATTAAGTAGTATCATGTTTCTTTCTATTCTGAATAAAGGAAGCACAATAACCCTATTGATTCTGTTTAATCATTCCTCGTATACAATATTAATATTTTATTTTATTTTATTTTACTCATGACACATCCAACATACCAAAAGTAGTGCTAAAATAAATGAATTTATTTTATTCAGGACACTTCTGAACAAAAACATTTATAATGAGAATAAATGAAAGTCATGTAGTATTTCTTCTAGTCCATCTGAGATAGTCTTGATAGTCTTTCCACATGGCATCGGCTATTTCATCCCTTTTTTGTGATACCTAGTGCTCGCCGCTCATTGAGAGAATGTATATCATTTGTATACTTCATATCTCCACTTGGAACATCAATTTTTTTTATTGGATCTATCTCTGATTCAACTTGGTCCAACCATTGTTTGCCGCCCTCATTACTGCAAATAAAATTATAAAGAGCACAACATGCTATCGCAATTTCTGCTTGTGAGTGGATGGGGTATTGTGACGCACACTTCAGTATGGGGAAACACTTCTTCAGAACTCCAATTATACGCTCCATATGATTACGAAGTTGTGCATGCCTCAGATTGAATAGCTCTCGAGGGTTTTGCGTCCGCTGATTGCATTTAGCTTGCTCCACCAAATGGTACCTTACATTGCAATAAGGTGCAATGAAATTAGGTGTATTCGCATAACCCGCATCCACCAAATAAAACTTTCCTTCGGGGACATAGAAGTTATTTTCAAGAGCATCTTGTAGAACTCGAGCGTCAGAAGCTGAACCTTCTCATCCGCTGCTGACATGGACGAAATGATTACCAAAATCACATGCAACCATGACATTTTGTCACAATGTTCCCTTTCTGTTACGATATGGATCTTGGTCTTTCGGAGATATGCTAATCGGAATATGTGTTCCATCTATTGCTCCAATACACTCCTACAAAAAAACTACATACAATGAATTTTTTTTGTATTTATATTTGGCTATAGCATTGAAGGGTTAAGATGTGAATAATACCTTGAAATATGGCATAAATTTTGTATTGCTTGCAACTTTGAAAGGAACGTTAATTGGAGGCAATTGTATTACACTTCCAGGCAATATTATGTGGGCGTTCAACACAATATTGAAATAGCGACTTATTGTCTCACCACTATGCTGAAATTGCCCTTGGAGTGTACGATTGGTTGCATTCTTTGAAACGGCATATAAAAATATACCTACTTGTTCTCGTTTGCATCCTTCTAGAACTGGACCAAGTTACAAAAATATACGGCTCCATTCAAAAATCTCGTTTGCATCTTAAGTCATGACCTTCTAGAACTTCTCGCACGTACCGATCTCCTGTAAGGATTGATGTATGAATACGTGTGTGGTTGGCCGAGCTTCTATCATTACCATTCAAAGCTTCAATGATAGCCAATTCATCATCTTCTCTACGTTTGCACGTCAAAAAAATTCCCAACATTCTGATTGGCAATATAACAGACCTACAAAAATATGCATATGACATCTCAGGTATACACTTTTCCGAGATCCCCCAAAACATGATTGATAATAGAACGGACCTGATAACTTGCCACGGATCACATTGGTAAAGCAGAAGAAACTTGTTCCGCGAAGACTAGACTATGTGTTCGTTTGAAGAGGGGCATATATAGGTGGATTAGTTGAAGCCTTTAATGCCAGCAGCCCATGCAAAGGCCATATGTGATTCCAGGATAGCATTATTGTAGGTTAAGTGACGTGCATGTAGGTGCAGCTGGGATAGACCTATTCTACAGATCCTAGCATCTAGGTGGTGGACGTGTGCATGGCGGTTGCATGCAGCCGGCTGCTAACGGCGGCAAAATTTCGTGTTTTGACCCTTTTGGGTTTCTTTAGCCGGATCTGACCCCGGTTGGAATTTTTTTCAGGATTTGACCCTTTTTTCTACCGCCAGGGGTCTCGGCGGTAGGGTTACATATCCTACCGCCAGGTCTCCTGGCGGTAGGAAACTTATCCACGTCAGCAGCCCTAGACGGCTGCCGTCTCCCTCCGTCCCACCCTACCGCCGAGCCCCATGGCGGTAGGATGTGCAAGGATACCGCCAGGGACCTGGCGGTAGGGTGCCAGCACTTATTTCGGCCGACCCGCCCGCTCCACCCCCATCCCCCCTTCCAGCCGCCAAGAACAGAGGGAGTTGCTCCCTCTCGCCCCTCCACTCCACCCCTCTAATCTTCTTCGTTTCTTCACCGTTTTTGCCGATCGAGATGGCCCCGAAACGAGAAAAGTAAGCTCCTCCGATCCCTCCAATTAGTTTTAGTCAAATCACTTCCGATTCGTCGCATTCTTTGATTCAAATCACTCCTTCTTTTTGAACTAGATTTAAATTTTTTCCCTATAATTGTTTTTGGTTGATTTTAGATGTTCTATGTGGTTGGATATGAACTCTAATCACTAGTTGGAATGGTAGTGTGAAGAGTGAAGATGAACCCTAGTTCATGATTTTTTTTATTGAAAAAATGTTGATATAATGCATGTTGGAGGAATTGATTCATATGCTTGTTTTCATATGATGCATGTTGATATGATGTTGATGCATGATGTATAGTGGATGTTGTTGGAGTAAATATGCTTAAGATGAACCCTAGTTCATGTTTTTTGTTTTTGAAAAAAAGGATGGTATGATGCATTTTGGAGGATTAACTCGTATGCTTGTTTTGATATGATGCATGTTGATATGATGTGATGTATGATGTATAGTGGATGTCATTGGAGAAATTTATATGAACGAATTAATCATGTTATATTATTTTTATGCTTATGCTTATGTTTATGTAATTTTATTCAGGCGGCCACCTCTTCCGGACGACATAGGCGTTAGGTACTCCATGCTCGACCCTGCGTTCGACAAGGGTCATCGTGCCCGTTTCATAGAGAACGGAGTGGTAATTACTATAATCGAAACATTGAACCAAAGCTTTCGAATTGATGAAAATAAATTACTAATTTTTGGCGTTCACATTTTGACAGATGCTCCCGCCACTGCGCATGAGGGGTCACTCGGCTGTGAAGATGTAGTACGACGGGCGCTACGCGCCGTACTTCAGGAGAGCCCGGTTGTTGGGTTTCGTCCTGCAGTTCAAGCGTAAGCCGCCGACGCTCGTCCACTCAGCTCTCACAGCTTTGATCGACCGGTGGCGGCCCGAGACGCACAGTTTCCATCTCCCATGTGGGGAGATGACGGTGACCCTCGAGGATTGGGGGATGATTACGGCCCTACCGATCGAGGGCCAGGCTCTCACTGGGCGAGTGGAGAGGACGAACTGGCAGGATAGGGTTACCACCCTCATCGGCGACTGCCCCCCCCCCCCCCCCCGCTAAGGGTAACTGGACATCCGGTGTACCGCTGCCCTGGCTCCTGAAGACCCGGATGAAATGCCCGATAGGTGCCGAGGAACGGACGGTGGAGCAGTATGCGAGGGCCTACCTATGGTATATTCTCACAGAGGTCGTGTTTCCAGACTGCTCAGGGGACACTGCCCTATGGATGTATCTCTACTTCCTCACCGACTGGGATGCAGGGTATAGTTGGGGGTCCACCAGACTAGCCTACCTATACCGTTCGGTAAGAGAATATCTTATTCCTTTTTATGGACGTATGCTCCTTAACATTGTGTTATCTGATCATCAATTAATGTTTTGTAGCTTGACGACGCAACCCAGAGGACGGAAAAAACGTCTGGTATGTGTGGATTTGTCTGGGCCCTCTCCATTTGGATGTGGGAGCGCTTGCCGGTGGGGCGTCTGGAGAAAATGCCACGGAAGTCATGGACTGAGTACGGCGAAGATGGCGACTATGCTCGATACCCGACCGTCGCGTACTCTTGGGACGTGGTGGATGTCTACTCGGGCACATCCGATGCTTTGTACAAGCTCTTGACCAACGAGCTGGACTCTTTGACGGCTTTTCAGGTATATAAACTCGCCCATCTATCTTTTTGACGCCACTTGCATCGAGAACTTACCAATGTTTCTGTAATAGGTTATCTGGTGGCCGTATCATGATCGAGAGTGGGGGTTCGATCTGAACGTGATGTGCGATGCGGACAACACTAGCTGGCGGTGCATGGTGCCCATGATATGCGCGTATGCCGTCAAGTGGCACTTGCCACACCGCGTGGCGGCGTAGTTTGGGATTTACCAAAATACCCCACCGGGCATGCCGAACGAAACCGGCGGACACGACCTCCACTTGTGAGTGCATTGTTCTTTGTTACCGTGTTTTCGTTGCGTTTGACGTTTTTATGATGTTTTGCGTTGCTTATGCCTTGCAGGAAGAGCAGGAAGAAATGTCAGTCGATCACAGACTGGGGAGCGGAGCATAAAGAATTTGTGACGGAGTGGAACCGGCGGAGGTTCCGTAAAGACCAGGAGAGGAAACTGATTGACTGGGATGTGTACGGCCAATACCACTTGAAGTGGTACGACGATGGCGTGAAGCATCGTATTCGCCTCAGGCCCCAGTGGACGACAACATATATTGTGGAGCTGGAGGTGGATGCCCCCGAGGATGCGGCCTACCGTGACGACCTCAGAGACATGAGTGGATTTAGGGAGTATGCACCCCTGATGAACAGAGTGGTAAGTTGTGTTCAACTGTTTTGAACCAGAGGTTTGCTGTAATCTATTTTATTCGTCATTGTGACTCACTTATTCCTTTACAGTCCTCGGAGATGAACAGATGCATTTTTGAGGGCTCGGATGCGCTAGGTGGTGCCCCCGGGACCGAAGGTGCTGAGAACAAGTTGAGGGACACGGTGAAGGTAACATTGGAGCCTCCTAGAATTATCTTATGTTCTTTTTTTTGTAATCGTATATTTAATCCGTATTATGTCCTTGTGTCATTCTTATTGCAGAAGATCGTGAGGCGTTGTCGCAAGTTGGTGGGCCTGCTTGGGTGCACTGGCTCGACTTCAGCTCATGATCCTGCAGGCCCACAGGGTGCCATCGCTTCGTCGAGCCATGCTGCCTCGTCCTCTAGGATGGCTGAGGAGGAGGAGGATGATGAAGAAGATGAAGAGGAAGAAGAGGAAGAGAGCGGTGAGGAGGAGGAGTACGATGCCTTTGACGGACCTCCACCAACCCAGACAACTCAGCTTGAGGAGAGGAATAAGCCGAAGAAGGATTGGAATAGTCCTTCCCCGTTCCAGAAACCGCGTGCTCGAGGAGGACGCAAGAAGAAGACTGATGAGACTCGTTCAAAGAAAAATGAGGACCGTACCGCCAAGAGGGGTAGGCGCACCTGAATTGTTTAGTTAAACTACTTGTAATGGCTTGTCAAACTATTTGCTATTTGTCGAACTATGTGGGACCATGTGCTACTATGGGTTGTAAAACTATTTGCTATTTGTGCTGGCTTAGTTAAACTATTTGCTATGAGTGTGATACATGTTATGTTATATATCTCGTGAGATCTGTAAATTTTATGTTTTAAGTTTATAATGTTGCTGTGCAATTTTTTTTTGGAAAAAAGCAAACATGTCATGTTTAAAAATTGCAAAGTCCAGCCACACTACCGCCAAGGTCCCTGGCGGTAGGGTGTGAAACCCTACCGCCCGCCGATGCCCATTCCTGGTTACCAGAAGCGTCAGGGGAGCACCAGCCACCCTACCGCCAAGGTACCTGGCGGTAGGCTGTGGAACCCTACCGCCCGACGATGCCCATTCCAGGTTACAGAAACGTTTCAGGGCAGCACCAGCCACCCTACCGCCATGTACCCTGGCGGTAGCGTATCATCATCTACCGCCAAAGGATCTGGCGGTAGGCGTGTACGCCACGTCAGCCTGCGCCCGTCAGATGACGGCTGCTGCCGTTAATGCTACCGCCAGTTAGCCTGGCGGGATGATGCCTAAACCTACCGCCTAACCCCCCGGCGGTAGCAAAAGGGTCAGATGTCGATTTTTTTCCAACCGGGATCAGATCCGGCTAAAGAAACCCAAAAGGGTCAAAACACGAAATTTTGCCGCTAACGGCAGCTGCTAATTACTCAGTCATCGATGGAAATGCTCTGGTCAAAACTTTGATAAAACAACACCAGCCACATGCATGCAGCCGGCTGCTAACGGCAGCTGCTAATTACTCGGTCATTGATGGAAATGCTCTGGTCGAAACTTTGATAAAACAACACCAGCCAAACACACGTAAAACTGAGAAAAGATTGGTATTAAGAAACTGCGGTATTACTTGCCCACCCATGAAAATATTGTGGTTTTCAATTACCACAGTTTTGTAGAAACTTTGCTGCCAAACTTAGCAATTTAAATGCAAAAGGCAAAAGTTTCAAACACTGAAACTTAAAATTTATTGTGCCCTCATGCCGGATTAAACTACTGCGTGAATCACGACACAAAAAAAATAAGGGACGGAGTTAAAGATAGGATTTTAGGGTTTTGCGTGGTGGTTAACATCCACCTCACGCCTTAGTATATATAGATCATCATGGTACAATTACATACGTATCCCTGTACGTGAACATGTACAATATGTAAACTAGACCCTATTTTACATGCCCCCTCAATCTGAACTACATACCAGATTCAGATTGGTCTTGAAGCGGTCTAGCATCTGTCGAGTAGCGGGTTTAGTAAATACATCCGCTAGCTGATCATCTGTTGAAATGAACCTGACATCCAATGCACCTGCAGCTACTCGTTCCCTCACAAAATGGAAATCAATCTCAATGTGTTTGGTTCGAGCATGAAACACTGGATTCGCCGTCAGGTAAGTTGCCCCTAAATTATCACACCACAGAATGGGCGTGCGCTGCCGTCTAACTCCAAGTTCTCTGAGAACTGAGTCTATCCAAATGGCTTCCGCCGCGCCATTGGCCAATGCCTTATACTCTGCCTCGGTGCTAGATCTCGAGACTTTAGGCTGCTTCTTTGAACTCCAAGATATAAGATTAGGTCCAACAAATATAGCGAAGCCACCTGTGGATCGCCTGTCATCAACACAGCCTGCCCAGTCTGCATCGGTAAATATACTGACTCCAGTAAATCGGGACTTACGAATCCGGAGCCCCGTGTCTAGCGTACCTTTCACATACCTCAGAATACGCTTAACTGCTTCCCAATGAACCTCCGTAGGCTGAGACAAGAACTGACACACTTTGTTCACAGCAAAGGAGATATCGGGACGAGTGAGAGTCAAGTACTGAAGTGCTCCAACAACACTGCGATACCGGAAAGAATCACCAGTACCCAGTAGTGCACCACTGTGACGTGAGAGGCTCTCGGACGTAGCAAGCGGAGTGGGAGTGGACTTGCAGTTCTCCATGTTGACGCGATGAAGAAGATCAAGTGCATACTTCCTCTGCGTCAATGTCATGCCCCCTGAATGAAAGGACGCTTCCAATCCAAGGAAGTACTCCAGCTGACCCATGTCTTTGATAGGAAAACTAGCAGATAATGACTGCACAAGACGATCCACCACAGCGGGTGTAGAGCCAGCAATCACAATATCATCAACATACACCAACATGTATATCTGAATGTCACCATGTGAAAAAATGAACAGGGACGTGTCTGCTTTGGAGGCAACGAAACCAAGCTGAGAGAGGCGCTTACTCAACCGAGCATACCAAGCACGGGGTGACTGCTTGAGCCCATAGATAGACCTCTGAAGTTTGCAGACATGAGAGGGATAGGTGGCATCCTCAAACCTGGGAGGCTGCTGCATATAGACATCTTCGGCCAAGTAACCATGGAGAAAAGCATTACTCACATCAATCTGCCGAAGACTCCACCCACGAGACACAGCGAGTGAGAGAACCAGGCGAACCGTGGCAGGCTTCACCACTGGGCTGAAAGTATCTCCATAGTCGATCCCTTGCTGTTGAGTAAAACCGCGAGCAACAAGACGAGCTTTGTGCTTATCAACAGATCCATCCGGCCGATGCTTGGTCTTGAAGATCCACTTGCAGCCGACGACATTAACACCAGGTGGCCGAGGCACCAACACCCATGTGTTAGTGTGACGAAGAGCAGCAAATTCTTCGGACATGGCGGCACGCCAGGCGGGTGCACCGAGAGCATCACGATGAGAAACCGGTGCTGCGAAGAACGCACGCCGGCTAGAATCATACCGAACGGTGCCATCAGTGTAGGTCTTCTCCTTACGCGTATGATCACGTTGGCGTGTGACCATGGCATGCCCGGGGGCTGCAGCGCCGGCAGGAGGTGGCGTCGAAGTGGAGGACCCGGCCGGGGGTGTCGCAGCTGAGGGCTCCTCAGCAACAGGCGACACGGGCCGGGACGACGCAGGCGACGGTGGCAGCGCGGGAGACGCGATCGGCGACCCAGCCGATGCCGCGGCCCCGCCAACAGGCGAGGCAGATGGGCCAGCAGGAGAGGCAGGCGGGGCCGTCTCGGGAGGCGTGGCATGCACTTCCAAGGCATGCACGTCGATCTCCTGAGGCATAGGAGCAGCGCCAGTCACCTGGGGAGGAACAATAACATTGCCTGCAGGGAACGGGTTAGGGGATAAATAGGACAGGTCATATTTGCGCATATGGACATCCGAAACCGGTTCATGAGATGGGAAAGTGAGGGCATGTTCAAGAGAAGCAATGTCAGCCGAAGCACCTGGGTTGGAATAAGGAAAAACGGTCTCGTCAAAGACAACGTCACGAGATATATATATCCTACCGGAGGTGCGATCAAGACACTTATAGCCCTTATGCATAGGGCTATAGCCAAGGAATACACACATCTTGGAACGGAACTCAAGCTTGTGAGCATTGTACTTGCGAAGACTAGGCCAGCAAGCACACCCAAAGACCCGAAGAGAGGAATAGTTGGGCTGAACATGAAACAACCGAAACAAAGGTGTATCCTTGTTGAGAACCGGAGTGGGCATACGGTTGATGAGATAACATGCCGTAAGAAATGCCTCATCCCAAAACCGAAGTGGCAGAGAGGAGTGCGCAAGCAAAGCAAGGCCGGTCTCCACCAAATGACGGTGTTTGCGCTCGGCAATACCGTTTTGCTGGGATGTATGTGGACACGACACATGGTGAGACACGCACGTGCGTTGAAAGTAGCGATGAAGTTTGTGGTATTCACCACCCCAATCGGACTGAACAACCTTGATTTTACAATCTAAAAGGCGTTCGACATGAGCCTGAAAATTATAGAAGACTTGCTCAACATCAGACTTGTGTTTAAGCAAATAAATCCAGGTGAAACGCGTGTAGTCATCAACAAAGCTAACATAATACTTGTACCCTCCCGAAGAAGCAATAGCGGGACCCCAAACATCGGAATGTATTAATTCAAGAGGTACAGTAGTAACATGATAAGACATAGAATAAGGTAGTTGATGACTCTTAGCGCGCTGACAGGCATCACATACTAACGAAGAATTATTGGAACTAGAACACGGAAGATCATGATTCCGAACAATGGAAGTGACCACATTATTTGTAGGGTGACCAAGACGCTGATGCCATTGAGACGTCGAGACTCTGACACTAGAGGATGCATGGCGAGATGATGATGACGATGCACGAGCAAATGGGATCGGGTAGACTCCCCCATGACTTCTACCGTGAAGAAGAACGCGCCTGGTTGCCTTGTCCTTAACACAGAAAAAGCGACGGTGAAACTCAACAAACACGTCATTATCACAGACAAGGCGATAAACGGAAAGAAGATGCTGGCTGATGTGTGGAACATGAAGAATGTTGTGCAGTTTTAAAGATGAACCGGTTAAACGGGAATGACCAATGTGCGAAATAGACAAACCTGCACCGTTAGCCACCTGAACCTGATCCTTGCCGTCATATCGTTCGTGAACCTGGAGACGCTCAAGATCACTAGTCAAGTGATCGGTAGCCCCGGTATCCAGCACCCACGGGTAGTCGACGGTGCCGGTGGAGGCCGAGTTGGCGGAGCGAGGGTGGTGGTCCTGGTCGGAGTGCTTGCGACAGTCGCCGGCCTCATGGCCCCAGTTCCGACAAAATTGGCACTTGGGGCGCCAGCGATTGCGGCGACCACCACCGCCATTGTTGCCGGCGTTGCCTCCGCCACCTTGCCGGCCATTGCCGGCGTAGCCAGAGTTGCGGTCGCGGCCACCGTTGGGGCCGCCGTTACCGCCTTGGCGGCCTTGCCCCGGCTGGCCGTTCCCATCAGCCGGACGACCCCCACCGTGCGAGGGGTAGGGCTCCGAGTAGGGCGCACAGCCGCCAGCGCCGTAGGGACCCGAGCGGGTCACAGCGTTGACCGAGGGAGACCATCCCTCCGCCGCACTCTGCTGGGCCTGCAGCGCTTCGAAGGACAAAACGAGCGAGTAGAAGCTGGAGTAGGGCATAGGTGCAGTACTCACACCCAGGGAAGCGGCGATGGAGTTGTAGGCGGAGCCGAGCCCGGTGAGGATGTGGTCGATGAGCTCATCATCACGGATCGGGGAGCCAGCGGCGGCCATGGTGTCCGCCAAGGACTTCATCTTGTGCATGTACTCAGCCGCGGAGAGCGCCTCCTTCCTTAGCGTCTGGAGCTGACGCTGGATGTGACGGACGTTGGCGCGGCTCTGGGAGCCGAACATGGCACCGACGGCCGTCCACACCGCCTGTGCCGACTCGCAGCCGATAAGCTGGCATGCGATATCCTCATCCATGGAGGTGAGGAGAAGCCCCTTGACCCTCTGATCCTGATTCCACCACTGGTGGTACGCTGGGTTGGCGGCCGGTCGTGGCGTTATCGCCGGTACCCACAGCGAGGGTCTTCTCCGGTGCCACCGTGGTGCCATCGAGGTGGCCATGGAGGTTGGCGCCAGCGAGAACGGCACCAGAGCAGGAAGTTGGAGCGGCCGTGGCGAACGGAGATCCCCGGAGCGGCGAACGCGGCGGGGACCGAGTCGGCCGCGGGCGAGGTGATGGCGCCGACGGAAGTGGGGAGCGACAGGGCGGCGGACGACATCGCGGCGGCGGAGTGGCGGACAGGGGCAACTCGCGGCGGCGGCGCGGAGGAAGGCTGCGCGCGGCGACGGCGGAGGGATCGGGCGGCGGCGCGGAGGGGTCTCGCGGCGGCCCGGCTGGCTATCTGATACCAAGTTAAAGATAGGATTTTAGGGTTTTGCGTGGTGGTTAACATCCACCTCACGCCTTAGTATATATAGATGATCATGGTACAATTACATACGTATCCCTGTACGTGAACATGTACAATATGTAAACTAGACCCTATTTTACAGTCGGGACTTATCAACTGAGTGCCCTGCACTCGCGTGTCCATGCGAATTTCCCTATTAAGTCTTAATCAAGATCTAACTACACACTAGAGATATAGGAGAAGTACTATGCTTTTTATTTCCAAGAAAAGGAGAAGGTCTAGTTGGGTGCTACAGGTATAGGTATAGGAGAGGGACTGTTTACATTTTTTTTAGGCGTTGCGTGTATATATCACTGAAACTAATAGCACGCTTCAAAAAAAAAAGCATGCTAATAGCATACTCCCTCTGTCCCAAAATAAGTGTCTCAAGCTTAGTATAAATTTGTACTAGAGCTAGTACTGAGACAGTTATTTTGGGACGGAGGAAGTATTTTCAAGGACCACGTTATTTTGTATAGCGTGTTATTTTTTTCCTTGGTATATATATACGCTTATACCGTTTGTTGTTCCGACAAGAAATCCCACCACCAAACAAGTGCTTCCTCGTCTGCCGCAACGTACCAGAGAGCGCCAGCCTAGAAGGCTAGAACACAACTCTCGTCCCACACACATGGCCGCTTCTGTGGAGCTCGAGCCGGTTTCCGTGCCGGTTGGCACCGCCTCCAACGGCGTCGCGGACTCCCCGGCCGCGGTGCGCCTCTCGCCGCTTATATCAGCGCCTCGAAAGGCCCGTGTCGAGCAAGTGTCGTCGGACGGCGAGGAGGATGAGGAGCAGGAGGACTGGAGGGAGCTGTACGGCTCGCAGCTGCAGCTGGAGGTGGAGCCGCCGGTGCGCGACCCGCGGGACGAGGGCACGGCGGACGCGTGGACGGAGCGGAACCCGTCGCTCATCCGCCTCACCGGCAAGCACCCCTTCAACTGCGAGCCGCCGCTGGCGCGCCTCATGCACCACGGCTTCATCACCCCAGCGCCGCTGCACTACGTGCGCAACCACGGCCCCGTGCCCCGCGGCGACTGGCCCGAATGGACCGTGGAGGTGTCCGGCCTCGTCCGGCGCCCCGCCCGGTTCACCATGGACGAGCTGGTCCGGGATTTCCCCGCCGCGGAGCTCCCCGTCACGCTCGTCTGCGCCGCCAACCGCCGCAAGGAGCTGAACATGGTGCGGCAGACGACCGGGTTCAACTGGGGCGCCGCGGGCGTGTCCACCTCCGTGTGGCGCGGCGCGCGTCTCCACGACATCCTGCGCCGGTGCGGCATCATGGGCCTCAAGGGCCGCGCGCTCCACGTGTGCTTCGTGGGCGCCGAGGACCTCCCCGGCGGCGGCGCTGGCGCCAAGTACGGAACCAGCGTCACGCGCGAGTGGGCGCTGGACCCGTCGCGGGACATCATGCTCGCCTACGCGCAGAACGGCGAGCCACTGCTGCCGGACCACGGCTTCCCGGTGCGCGTCATCATCCCGGGTTGCACCGGCGGCTGCATGGTCAAGTGGGTCACGCGCATCGTCGTCACCGCCGCCGAGTCCGACAACTACTACCATTTCAGGGACAACCGCTTCCTGCCGTCCCACGTCGACGCCGAGCTCGCCGACTCTCAGGCGTGGTGGTACAAGCCGGAGTACGACATCAACGAGCTCAACACAAACTCGGTGATCACCACGCCGGGGCACGACGAGATCCTGCCCATCAACGTCTTCACCATGCAGCGCGCCTACACCATGAAGGGATACGCCTACGCCGGTGAGTCGTCGCAAACCTCTTTTTACCGGTTCGGGAAGCTATGGGTGGATTCCAAACCAATAAAATGTTGTCATCTCTAAAACGTTGGACCACATGCATATACACGCCAGGTATTCTGATCTTTTCATGGCTCGTATTTTCCTATCTCGGGTCCCATCATGCACATGCAAAGGACACATACATTGTCCTGTTTTTTTTTTTTTTTGTACTATGACATGCATGTCTCTTACATTATGTCTCCTCTCCCCATCTCCAATTCCATCACTTTTAAATCCTTCTCACTATTAGATTGTTCATATCTTCAAAACAAAAAAAATCCTTTTTTGAAACTTTTTATATATTTGAACTCCTAGAGCCATGACCTTTAAAACAAGATCAATCTTGATACATTTTAAACATGTTTATTTTCAACGTTCCAAATAAATGAAATCAGCTTTCTGAAAATAGTGAAATATGGTCATCGAATTGGGTGAAACCATTTTTCTAAAACATGTGAAATCTGATTTTCATACATACGACACATTTTTTGGTGTGAAATACGTGAAACTTGTTATTTTGGGAATTTATAAAATAGGCATTTAAAACATGTGAAACTAGCTATTTCAAAGCTTTTTAAAAATGAGTGAAAATTGGTTTTTGAAATAATTGAAATAAGTTTTTTGCCTTGAGTGAAATCAACATCGACAATACCAAACTAGTTTCATTAGATTCATTATAAAATGTGTGTATATGTCTCTAATGAAACTAGTTTGGTGTTGTCGATGTTGATATATTTCCCTATAGACTTTTAGGTTCATTATAAAATGTGTGTAATGAAACTAGTTTGGTGTTGTCGATGTTGATATATTTCTCTACTAGCAAAAGGGCCCGTGCGTTGCAACGGGAGAAATTATAGCACATGCTCTTAATTTACAAAAAATGGTCTATAATCTATGTATTTGTAGCTACAGCCCAAACAAAGATGATCTTAGCCTACAAAAGCGCAGTCCAAGATTCCACAAGTCTTCTATTTAAACACAGCTTGCATGTAAATTTAATACGTACAAAGAAATGGGCAAGTGATCTTCAATTTCGTCTCCAATCCTGATTTTGTTGAGATGTTCATTCACAATTCGGATCAGTACCGGTATGAAAGAAAGAAGGATAATGCATTATTGATAAAGATTGCACCCTATATAGTATTTTTAAATGATTAACAGGTAAAATAATATCATATTCAGATTCTACATATTTTTCTAACCAAATTCCATATATAACATGTTAAATTTGGAGTTACGGTTTAGAAGATATGAGTATTTAAAAAAAATATTTAATATGTACTACGTGTTTAATGTCAGAAATATAAGGGGTTTTTCTACAAAATAACATGACAGACTAAGAATACCTATTTCCTTTATTAGTAGGTATAGATAGACTTGGTCAAACTTTCAAAAGCTTGACTTAACACAAATCTAGAAATTCAAATAATTTTGAACGGGTGAAGTATAATTAAACTAATAAATCTTATATTTTAGAACTAAATGAGTATTCACTAAGAGGGTCATCCCACTAACTTATTTATCTAGACATGCAAGCATGCCACCTCGCAATATAATTATGAATGTGGTAAGACTCACGGGAAACTACGTAAGCTTACGAAGGATTAGCCAGTTGGCCTTTTTTTATTGGAGATAAGAGGGCAAGGGGACCCACCCCCGTTGAAATCAGGGGGGCCGAGAGGTTTAGAAGGAAGGTTTCGTAGCAGTTTCGTAACAGGTTTCGTAGGTCTAGCATTTTTGCCTCAACATGCAATCATCCATGGGAAAAGAACCACCACAACATTTAACCATGCATGATATCTTTTTATTTAATTATTCTATGTATAATAAGTCATATATGTGTTTCGCTTTGACACTCATGTTATCAATTAAAATTTTCATCAACCAATTCTCGCGACAACGCACGGATTATACTCTAGTTGGCCATAAGAGCCAGCATTGTTGCTAAGTAGTCTTTCTTGTGAATGTAGTTAATCTGATTTCTCACGACTTGATTTCTTGTTGTTGTATATTTTAGGTGGTGGCAAGAAGATCAGAAGAGTGGAGGTGACGCTGGATGGCGGCGAGACATGGATGTTGTGCACTCTCGACATTCCGGAGAAACCCAACAAGTACGGCAAGTACTGGTGCTGGTGCTTCTGGTCCGTCGAGGTAGGGGTCCTAGACCTCCTCGGCGCCAAGGAGGTGGCGGTGCGTGCCTGGGGACCAGGCACAGAACACCCAGCCCGAGAAGCTCATATGGAACCTCATGGTGTGTACTATGCATTCACGTATCCATCCATGGCGTCCTGTGGCCTTTGCAAATGCGATCGAGAGTGCAACTTTCTTAATTCTGATGTGTTTTTACACATGACATGATGGAAGGGGATGATGAACAACTGCTGGTTCAAGGTCAAGGTGAACCTGTGCCGGCCGCACAAGAGGGAGGTCGGTCTGGTGTTCGAGCACCCGACGCAGCCCGGCAACCAGACGGGCGGGTGGATGGCGCGGCAGAAGCACATGGAGACCGCCGCCCCGGGCCTCAAGCGGAGCACGTCCACGACCTTCAATCACACCACCGATGACAAGCAGTTCACCATGCCGGAGGTGCGCAAGCACGGATCGCAGGACTCGGCATGGATCGTCGTCCACGGGCACGTCTACGACTGCACCGCCTTCCTCAAGGACCACCCGGGCGGCGCCGACAGCATCCTCATCAACGCCGGCACGGACTGCACCGAGGAGTTCGACGCCATCCACTCCGACAAGGCAAAGGCGCTCCTCGACGCGCACCGCATTGGCCAACTGATCACCACTGGCGCCGGATACATCTCTGATAATTCCGTCCATGGCGGGTCCTCTCTCGCCCCTATCCGTGAGGCTACCAAGGTCGCCGCCGCACCCATCGCGCTATCCAGTCCGCGTGAGAAGGTCCGCTGCCGCCTCGTCGACAAGAAGGAGCTCTCCCGTGACGTACGTCTGCTCCGCTTCGCGCTGCCGTCCTCTGATCAGGTCCTCGGCCTACCGGTCGGCAAGCACATCTTCGTGTGCGCCAACATCGAGGGAAAGCTGTGCATGCGCCCGTACACGCCGACGAGCATGGTCGACGAGGTCGGCCAGTTCGAGCTCCTGGTCAAGGTGTACTTCAAGAACGAGCACCCCAAGTTCCCCGAGGGCGGGGTCATGACACAGTACCTGGAATCGCTTCAGGTAGGCAGCTCCTACATCGACGTCAAGGGGCCTCTCGGCCACGTGGAGTACACCGGCCGCTGCAACTTTATGATCGGCGGCAAGCCGCGGCGAGTGCGCCGCCTGGCGATGATCTGCGGCGGGAGCGGGATCACGCCCATGTACCAGGTGATCCAGGCCGTGCTCCGCGACCAGCCGGGGGATGAGACGGAGATGCACCTCGTGTACGCGAACCGGAGCGAGGATGACATCCTGCTGCGCGACGAGCTGGACCGGTGGGCGGCGGAGTACCCGGACAGGCTCAAGGTGTGGTACGTGATCGACCAGGTGAAGCGGCCGGAGGAAGGCTGGAAGTACAGCGTCGGGCACGTGAGGGAGGACATTCTGCGCGCGCACGTGCCGGAGGGCGGTGATGACACCCTCGCGCTCGCCTGTGGACCGCCGCCCATGATCAAGTTCGCCATCTCGCCCAACCTGGAGAAGATGAAGTACGACATGGCCAATTCTTTCATCTCGTTCTAAACCTGTCTAAGCTAGCTTCCGTGTCGACGTGTCTGCATGTATATATGTGTCCAATACATGACAGAACTAATATGCGGTTGGATGGTTAGAAGGTCTCAACCAACCAAGATCAAGATTCAGGTTTGATACTTTGACATCTCATTAATGGAGATTATTCTTTCAGTCGAAGACAGACGTTTTCATTGATAGCAAGGTGTCCGTGATGACTTCGTCAATTTTCAAGCTCTACAACTTTGGAGTCGGTCTTTGCGTGAATGTGTGTGTGAGTGGTTGTGTGTAATCAATGTGTATGAAAAGAAATAAATAAACATGTAATGTGTTGTGTATACAAACGTTACCCGGACTTTGTTAATCAACAATATATTGTTGTACGTACCGTGGACTGAAGACTCCCAAAGGCAAACATGTCATCGAAATCCTAGCAGTATTATTGTGAGCATCCCTATTAGACTCTCTTCCTTCATCGTGCTTAAACACTACTTTTCTTTTGAAGAAAAGGGGTTTCCCCCGCCTCATATTATTAAATGAGACAATGCAAAACACACATCACTGTTCACAACGCTCGAGCAAAGCAAAGATAGCCATGCCAGAAAAGGTTCCGTTGAATCGAACATTTTTATGAATCATATGGATTATTTTTTAAAATTACATGAATAAATTATTTACATTTTAAAATATTTTATAAAATCTCACGAACATATTTGAAATGCGTGCTTTTTTTAGATGACATGAACACTTTTTGAATGATACAAGATTCGTTTTCAAATCATGCAAATATTTTTTTCATTGTATAATCATATTTTTAAATATCACGAGCATATTGTTGAAATGAGTGAATATTTTACTTATATGTTATTCGCATATTTTTGGCATTGCACAATTTAAAAAATATATTATGAGCATTTAAAAAAATGTGGAAACCAAAATTTAAGGTGATGACATTTTTTCCAAATGTACTATTCTCTCCGAGCCATATTAATTGTCACTTATTTTGTGCTGAATCAACAGCAATTAATATGGATTTTTAACTCTCTGAACATTTTGAAAATATTTTGCTAACCATTTTTGAAAACCAAACAAAATAAACTTTTGATATATGTTTGTATTTTGTGCCTTTTTGAAATACAAATATAAGTTTAAAAGGAAAGTAAAGTTAAAAAGTTGGCCCATTGTAGACTACCCTTGAGGTGAGCGGACATAACATCTCGGGCGAGATGTAGCCGCCTCCATACTCAGTCCATCCTATCATTGTGTTGTTTACTCCACACATCCCTGCCCCGAACTTTATTGTCATGCAAAATGCCCGCCCCCTGTCAACCTAGTGACGGCGCCATCCAAGAGCGGCATAGGTCGACTCTACGACAACTACCAGCAGTAGACATCAATAGAGATGACTACATCGAAGTGGTCGGCTATGACAACAGTGTAAGGTGTAATGACACCTAGCTTCGGTTCGATGGAGGCGTCGAAACCATGCATTGTGCACTACTAGGCATCGGTTTCCTTTCTCAGACTTAAGATGCAGCCATGGAAGAAGAAATGATAGGAGGCCTGTAAAACATAGGGCCGTGGAAACTGCTCGACACCCAATAGGGTGTGGCTATCTCATATATATATAGGGGTACACAACGTGTACAAATACAAGACTACATGGGTATACACAGAAGTTACGTAAATACATTATCTAACACCCTCCCTCAATCTTAACTGTGACCTGAAGTACAAAGCAAGTTAAGATTGCGCCTACATCCTTCAAACTGCGGTTGTGGAAGAGGCTTCGTGAAGATGTCAGCAAGTTGATCTTTGGAGGAGATGAACTTGATATGAAGAAGCTTCTGTGCAACACGTTCCCTCACAAAGTGATAGTCAACTTCGATGTGCTTGGTACGAGCATGGAAAACTGGATTAGATGAAAGATACGTCGCACCAATATTATCACACCAAAGAATAGGTGGCTGCTCTTGAGAGACTCCCAACTCTCTCAAGAGAGACTGTACCCAGATGAGATCAGCCGTGGCATTGGCAACCGCCTTGTACTCTGCTTCAGTGCTACTCCGAGATACTGTGGCCTGCTTGCGCGCACTCCAGGCGATCAAGTTGCGACCAAAGAAGACAGCATAGCCCCCTGTTGATCGCCGGTCATCCAGGCTTCCAGCCCAATATGCATCAGAGAATGCCGAGAGAGCACTCGAGGAGGAAGACCGAAGATGCAAGCCATAGGAGACAGTATGAGAGATATATCGCAGGATACGCTTCACAGCTGACCAGTGTGAAGTCCGAGGAGCATGAAGATACTGGCACACCGGGTTGACTGCATAGGAGATGTCCGGCCGTGTGATAGTCAAGTACTGCAAACCACCAACAACATTGCGGTACTCGGTAGCATCATCTGTAGGGAGCAAGGCACCATCCAAGGCTGATAACCGATCAGTCGCAGACATCGGGGTGTTAGCATGCTTGCACTGCAACATACCAGCACATCGTAGCAAGTCCAAGGAATACTTATGCTGAGTGAGAGTCAGGCCAGCAGGGGACCGTGAAACCTCCAGACCAAGGAAGTAATGGAGAGCACCCAGATCCTTGACAGCAAAGTGACCACCAAGAACAGACAGCAGACGATCAGCAGCACTCACTGAGGAGCTAATAAGAATAATGTCATCAACATAAACCAGCAGGTACATAGTAGCCTCAGGACGATGGAACATGAACAGAGACGTGTCAGCAGTGGACGGAGCAAATCCAAGACGGCGAAGAACCGTTCCAAGTCGGGCATGCCATGCACGGGGAGCCTGCTTAAGTCCATAAAGCGCCTTAACAAGACGACACAAATGATGTGGACGAGAAGGATCAACAAAACCTGGAGGTTGCCGCATGTAAACTTCTTCCTCCAAAACTCCATGGAGAAAAGCATTCTGAACATCAAGCTGACGCAGGGACCAACCTTTGGCAACAGCCAAGGACAGGAGCAGACGAATGGTGGTAGGTTTCACAACTGGACTGAAGGTATCCTCATAATCAAGACCATATCGTTGTTTAAACCCTTTGGCCAACAGTCGTGCCTTGTATCGCTCAATAGAACCATCAGCATGCTTCTTTACCTTAAACACCCACTTGGAGTCAATGATGTTGACACCAGACACAGGAGGAACCAAGCACCAAGTATCATTCCTCTGTAGTGCCTGAAACTCCTACTCCATGGCACTACGCCAATGAGGAATCCGGAGAGCCGCCTGAAAATGCCGAAGCTCGGCAGTGGGGTCAGCATCTGTCTGTGCCATACACGCCGCAATCCACGCAACCGTGCCGTCAGTGCGCTCCTTCGGCCGAACAATACCACTCTGACTGCGCGTACGAGGACGCAGAACTGTGGTAGGCAGCGGAGGTGGCTGCGGATGAGATGTCGGCGGAGACGTAGTCGATGAAGACGACGATGACGACTCATACGGCTCCACAGACGCAGAGCCAGTCACACCAGGCGACCGACCGGGCGAGGAGGGAGTGGACGGCCGTTCGGTCAACGCGAGCGGGGATGCCGGCTCAGGCGAGGATGCCGGCTCAACCGAAGGCGCCGGCTCGGACGAGGACACCGGCTCGACCGGCGCGTCTGGAAGCCGTGTAGTGCTAGGCTCGGCCAGCCCCATCGGCAAGCCAGGTGACGGAGGAATGTCACGAGCAGGCTCGACGGACGCGGGCGGCTGCTCATCCAGAAGCTCGGGGCGTGCTCCGCGCCCAGTACCTGCACCATGGTTAGGTAGCAACAAGGGAGTATATGCAGCATCAACAAATTGACCAGGCAAAGGTAAAGCAGATTTCTCAAATGTAGTGGGAGTGGTGGAGGTGACCGGAAGTGCGGAAAAGGGAAAAATATTCTCATCAAACACCACATCACGTGAGATGTAGACGCGGTTAGAGGGAACGTGAAGACACTTGTACCCTTTATGAAGAGAACTATACCCAAGAAACACACACTGTTTGGACCGAAATTCTAACTTGCGGTTGTTGTATGGACGAAGATGTGGCCAACACGCACTCCCAAAGACTTTAAGAAATGTGTAATCGGGAACCTCATGCAGCAAGAGTTCTAAAGGTGTTTTCATCTTAAGAAGTCGTGTAGGAAGCCTGTTAATGAGAAAACATGCAGTGGAAAAAGCATCACTCCAAAACCAAAAAGGAACAGAGGCATGAGCAAGTAAGGTGAGACCAGTCTCAACTATATGACGATGCTTACGCTCAGCTACACCGTTCTGCTGATGTGTGTGAGGACAAGAGACACGATGCGTAATTCCAAGTTTGTTAAAGAAGTAATTGCGGTTGTGGTATTCACCCCTCCCCCCAATCGGATTGCACATGAATAATTTTATGGTCAAGCAGACGTTCGACATGCGCTTGGAATTGCAAGAAAACGTTAAACATATCAGATTTGCGCTTAAGAAGATAGAGCCAGGTGAAACGACTGTAAGCATCAATAAAACTGACATAGTAATTATGACCACTAACAGAGGCTTGGGCATGGCCCCATACATCAGAAAACACAAGCTCAAGCGGTTTGTTGACTACACGATTCGACTCAGAAAACGGAAGCTGATGACTCTTGCCTTGTTGACAGGCATCACAAACTGCAGTAGTATTTTTATTGGACACAACTGGAAGTTCATAACGATGAAGAACATGGCTGGCAATGGGATTGGCGGGATGACCAAGGCGCGCATGCTAGTGCGACGACGACACCCGAACACCAGTGAAGGCAGAATGCGCCGGCGGCACATCAAGTGCGTACAGACAACGGCGTAGTCGACCTCTAAGAAGTACGTCCCTCGTGGCCCGGTCCTTAACAAAAAAATTGAAAGGGTGAAACTCGGCAAGGACATCATTATCAAGTGTAAGTTTAGGAACAGACAACAAACTACGTGAAACAGAAGGAACACGAAGGACCTTAAGGAGACGTAGTTGTTTGGATTGGCGAGTAAGAAGGGATGCCTGACCAATATGTGAGATGTGCATACCTTCCCCATTAGCAGTGTGAACCTGATCATGCCCACGGTACGGCTCCTGAGTGGAAAGCTTGCCCATATCACTCGTCAGGTGGTTGGTGGCGCCCGTATCCATGTACCAAGAAGCATCGACTAGATAGGAAGGAGTATGTCCCTGCTCATGACTGGCCAAAGCAGCCTGCTTCTCATTACCTTTACCATTGTTCCCGATGCCCAATAAATCTTTCTTGAAGCGACAATGGCAACGAGAGGCAAGATGACCATCCAGACCACAAAGCTGGCAGGGGAGCTGAACTCCACAGGAAGGGCAGCAGGCACGGACGCGACCACCAGCAGATGTAGTGGTGTTCCGTGGGTTGGGCGCGGCCCCCGGCTTGCCACCAGGTGGTGGCGTGTAGGGCTTGCCCTTTCCACGCGTAGCAGCGTTGGCGGACGAGAAGCTCGGCGTAGTTCGGCGAGCCTGGACGCGCTGTTCCATGGCAAGGAGTCACGCATATAGCTCACGCTGCTGGACGGGAGTGTCGCGACCATTGATATTCTCCACCAAATTATCATAGTCATCACCCAACCCATTGAGCACATAGGAGGGGAAATCTTCTGGCCCAAGAGCCTTGCCAATGGAGGCAAGTGTGTCCGCCATACCCGTCACCTTGTTGAAGTAGTCAGTGACGGTGAGGGAGTTGAGCTTCACCTCCCCAAACGCAGTGTGAATGGCATGAGCACGTGCCTGGGACTGCGAAGCAAAGCTGGTATGAAGAGCCATCCACGCGTCCCGAGACGTAGCGGCGAAGATGACCAGCGACAATACGCCCTCCGTGAGGGAGGACTATAGAGCGGAGAGGATGGCCTGATCCTGCGCCACCCAAGCATGATGTGCCGGATGATGCGCCGTCAACATAGCCCTCCAGATAGCGACTGCGGAGCAGCGGCAACACTTGGGCGCGCCACGACAGGTAGTTATCCGTCGTAAGCTTCACCGGGATGAGGTGTGCAAAGTAGAACGGCGCAGCCGCGGCAGTATGATCCGAAGGCGGCGGCGGCGCATAAAAGCAGGGGTTGAAGGCCACCCCAGGCTGCGCCGAAGAGGGCAGCAACTCCAAGGAGGAACCCCCATAAGGCGCCCCGTATGGAGAAGGGCCACCATAGGCAGCCGGCTGCGCAGCTAGGGCACCATGCGGCGCCGAGTAGGACAACCATGGGTGCCCCGCAGCAGCGCCAGAAGCCGGCGCGTGAGACGGCGCACCGTAGGAGGCCGACGGGGCGGCTGGACCACCGTAGGCGGCCATGGGCACGTCGGGCGGGCCGTAGGGCTGGTGGTAACCCGGCCAGGAGTCGACGACAGCAGGCCTGTAGCCCAGCGGCGGCACGGGGCCGAAGCCACGGGGCGGAGACGCCGCGGCATCGACCGGACCCCGCGACGGCGGGTCAGGCAGGGAAGCGCCGGGTGCAGAAGCAGCAGCAGCCGTGGAAGAGCCAGCCACGGCGGCAAGTGGACGTGACGACAGGAACGGAGAGACAGCGGCGGCCGGAGAGGCGGCGGCTGCCTGAATAGGCGCGGGCGGAGCGGCCATGGCGGCAATAGATCGCGGCGACGGAGGCGGCGGCGGCGATCGGGGCAGAGGCAGAAGCGATCGTAACCTAAACTGATACCATGTAAAACATAGGGTTGTGGAAACTGCTCGACACCCAATAGGGTGTGGCTATCTCATATATATATAGGGATACACAACGTGTACAAATACAAGACTACAGGGGTATACACAGAAGTTACGTAAATACATTATCTAACAAGGCCGAGAGGAACTCATTGTAAGGAGATATAAGAGGGGGAGAGAGAGGGGAGTGGTCGGCTAAAGGAACACCGAGAGGTTTTTCCTATGAGGTGGGTGATATATTTCGAGGCAATATCACCGGTGGTGTCTAAACTTGTCACGCATGTTCACTTTAGTGCCTGAACTTGAAAAATACGCTTAACTGGTTCTAAAACTTGATGCTAACATGGAAATACTGTGCTAAATCCATTCGTACACGTAAAGAGTGCTGGCGTGGCACCGTATTTAACTGACATGACATTGGGGTCCACTTGTGACAGGAAACATGATTTTAATTGAATAACCATGTCTCTATGATTAGTGGGTCATGTTTGTCAATACGCATGTGTAAAACTAAAATAGATAATAATGTCCGAGAAGGTTCGAACGTGCGACCTGAAGATTGGAGGCTGCATCCAATGTCCAGTTGATCAAGCGACTTTTAATGTTGAATGTCACCCCTCGTTCTGCTACCTAAATGGGCCGCAATCAGCGCGGCCCATTTCGCGCTGTTTATTTTTTTAAATAATCTGTAATTTATAATCACACTAATACACATGCTACTATTCTGAATCTTGCACACATTATTTTTTAAAGAAAATGTGAAACGTTTGTAGAATACATTCACAATAAACGGATGTATTATTTAAAAAAATCGATAAACCATGCCATGCCATGTTGTGGGTTATAAATAGTTCTCGTACAGAAATATTCGTGTGCACACAAACTAAATACATAGATGTATGCATGTATTATTCAGACAATAATATTTTAAATACAATCCATGAGTGTTTAAAAATGTTTAGTAACTACAAGAATTACATATATACAATCATGGATTATATTTAACAAATTATTTATTTTTGTAAATGTATAGTGAATACAAACATTTATATACATGCATGGTTATATTTAATTTATTGAAATTTATAGTTAGCAACATTTATTAAATATTTATGCATGTTCAAAGCTTATGGATAACAACATTTATGGATTATATTCCTAGTTTTCATATAATTTAAATATAATCCAGTACTGAATAATCATATATACATTTTTTTATATTCTTAGCTTTTATATAATTTAAATATAATCCAGTAAGACAAGCTTTTGGGTAAAAAAAGGGTTTTTACTTCAGGGTTACATGATGTTTTGAGGCTAACTTTACACTTGAAGCTGTGTATTGGAGTGGCTGGCACAAGTCGCTCGTACGATTTTAGGTTGTATGTTCGATACCTGTTGGTCAGTTATTTCGTCTCAATTTTCTTTCTAGTCTGACAGACGGGACCCAGTAATCATAATATTTAACTAAAATCATGTTTCGTTGCTAGACGTGGACCCATGCCACGTTAACCAAATACGGTGCCAAATTAGCACACTTTACATCTATAAAAAGAATTAGTAACGTAGTTGCACATCCAGGCCAAGTTTTAGAACCAGTTCGACGTATTTTTCAAGTTTAAGCACTAAAGTAAACATCCATGTCAAGTTCAAGCACCACTGCTTACGTCAGAACAAGGATACATTAGCAGAAAACCGCGTTTAAATCAACAGTTAATTGCAGTAATTAAGGACCAAACCTAAAAGTTGCAAAAAAGAGAGTTTAAATATAAAACCTAAAAAGTGCACCTAATAAAGAATTCAGGTGGAAAATTGCCTCTAAATTAAGATGGAGTACTAGTTAAGTTCCTGCAGGTAGCAAACCAGGAAGCAAGGGCGATCGAGAGCAGGTACGTAGCTAGTCGAGATCGGTCTGGAAGGCTTCAGCCATGCTCTCAAAGTAATCGTGGGTCTGTTTGGTGAGCTTGGCGAGCCTGTCGAAGTAGGACGAGACGCCCCCATCGCCACCGTAGTACTTCTCGCTACCGGTCCGCTCGGCCTCGGCCATGCCGTGGAGGCGCTCGAGCGAGCCCTCGGCCTCGCCCTGGAGGCACTCGAGGAGGTTGAGCTTGTCCCTGTCGGCGTAGTAGCCGTAGGCGTAGGTCCACCTGAGCATCCGCCGCCCCTCGAGGATCTGCCTGTAGGCGTCGATGAGGAAGCCTAGCTGCCTCTGCGCCTCGTCGGCGGCGGCGCCCTCGACGTAGCCCGCCCGGGCGCTCTCGAGCTCGAACATGTCCTCGCTGGCCCTCTGCCGCGAGTTCTCGTGCGCCACCCAGCGCTCGTAGTAGTGCATGTACCTGTCGAGGGAGGCCTTGGCATAGGTTTGCCGGGCCTCGATCTCGTCGACCTCGTAGCGGTTGCAGGTGGTGTGGCCGCGGTAGTCGGCCAGGCAGATCCAGCAGAACTCGTGGCGGCAGGGGTCCCGGCACGTCATGTGGTTGCACCCCGTGTTCTTCTCGATGGGGCGGCGGCACTTGGGGCACAGCTTGGTGTTGGCCAGCACCCAGTTGGTGCTCTCCGACTCGGAGCTGTTCTTGGCCGTCCACTCGCGGACCGTCCGGCACGGCACCGGCCGGTGCGACTCTTCCGCGCACACGATGCAGAAGCCGTGGCCGCAGTCGCACACCACGTCCAGCTGCTCGCTCAGGCTCTCCCCGCCGAGGTACTCCACGGCGAGGCCGCACCCGGGGGCGGGGCACCACCTCATGCTCTTGCTCTCCTCCACATACGACCGGAGCGCGAACCCCGCGTACCTCTGCTTGTCCTCCTCGTCCGCGACGTCGTCCACCAGGTCCCGGATCACGGCCGCCGAGCAGGACGGCTCGGGGCACCGCAGCGACAGGCACCGGGCGCCGTCCTCCACCGCTGCGCGGACGTACCCGCGCCAGCACACGCGGCAGTACAGGTGGCTGCACCCCGCCGACTTCATCTGCCCTGGAGGGTGAGTGTCGAAGCAGAGGTCGCAGGTGAGCTTCTTAGTCTTACCCTTGCGCTTGCGCTTGGGCTCCGCCACGGGGTCGGCGCTCGGCGGCAGCAGGACGACGGCGGCGCGGAGGCCCTGCTCGTCGGAGAACCACTTCTCCTGGACCACGAGGGTGCTCCAGTGACAGTGGCGCAGCACGATGGCCGCGAGCGCCGGCGGGACCTGGATGAGGTCGGTGACCCCGGCGATGCAGTCAGCCTGGAGCGCGCGCACGGCGTCCACGGTGAGGACCTTGTACTTCTGCTTCCTCGCGGCCAGCACTGCCGCCATGTCGTCGTCCGACTCGAGCACGATCGGATCCTCCTCCTCGTCGAAATCGCTGTAGCCCTGGTCGCCGTCGTTGTCGCTCGACGCCATGGCTGGATCTTGGTGTTGGCATCGCCTCTCGCAGCGCCGCTTCTTCTTCCTCTTGGTTGCATCACACAACTCTCTTCTTCTCTCATGGTTTCTCTCAACAACACAAGAACACACACACCCACACAACCAAGGAAGAAGGCCATCTGACTTTGTCCAGAACACTCTCCCTCGGTGAGCACAAAGACTACATGATTTTCCCCAGCCCTCACGGCTCCATTCTTCTCATTCATCTGATGGACTTATATAGCTAGTACAAGGGACTCACACCACGCAGCCAGGCCACTCACTCGCCCACTAACTGCATCCACGCATGCACTCACACCACTAACCACTAACTAATGACCGGATCTTCTCCTAGAATCACTCTAGGAACCACACAACCCGGCCACTCATGCAGCAGCAGCTAACAACCTCGGACATGCATACTTTGCTACTCCAACGTCTAACCAACTTGGCCAAATCACTCGGCCACTTACCCATGCACGAACACACGGATCATTCACACATGCATGTATGCATCACATGTCAAGATTATTCTAACATTTTCCCTCCTAATTTTGACATGCTGGCTCACCAAAAATTACATGGATGACGCCTTCGCAGTGCCGAGCTCCACTTCATCTCGTCTTGGACGCCGTCGCAGCATCGATCACGCGCACCTTGTCGTAGACGATGCCATCACCGCGCCAAACTCGACATCACCATCATGGCGTTGACCACGCCATCGCAGCAGCGGTCACCACGCCGTCTTGCCGCAGCATCACGCTGCAACTTTTGTTGGCTTCGCACCAACTCTCCATGATGACGATGGCATCACACCATCGCCGTCGGCATCGCACCAACCCAAGTGATAGCATCGCGCCATCGTACATCTTCGTAGCGGCATCGCACCGCGTCTCCTAGCAACGGCATCACACCGTCGTTGTGGCAGCATCGCACCGCCATCTCCTCTTGCAGCATCACACCGCAGCCACATGTTCGCGGGGCATCACACCGCCAAACACCTCCTTGTCGTGGACGACGCCGTCGCAGCGCCAACCACCCGCCATGGACCATCTTGCCGTGGATGACGCCATCGCAGCGCCGGTCACCATAGCATCGTGCCGCACGCAGCGGCCTGCTCTTGACGTGGACCACACCTTCGTGACGTCGATCACCACGCCATCATCATCTTGCGGCATCACACCGCAACCGACCACCAGCGGCATCACGCCGCCGACGGCCTCCACCTCGCGCCGCCGTCCTCCACCTCACATGGAGTCCGTCGCGCCGCCACCGCCTCGGATCGACAAGGCTCTGAATACCAAATGTTTGCGCCGCCTCTCGCAGCGCCGCTTCTTCTTCCTCTTGGTTGCATCACACAACTCTCTTCTTCTCTCATGGTTTCTCTCAACAACACAAGAACACACACACACCCACACAACCAAGGAAGAAGGCCATCTGACTTTGCCCAGAACACTCTCCCTCGGTGAGCACAAAGACTACATGATTTTCCCAAGCCCTCACGGCTCCATTCTTCTCATTCATCTGATGGACTTATATAGCTAGTACAAGGGACTCTAGGAACCACACAACCCGGCCACTCATGCAGCAGCAGCTAACAACCTCGGACATGCATACTTTGCTACTCCAACGTCTAACCAACTTGGCCAAATCACTCGGCCACTAACCCATGCACGAACACACGGATCATTCACACATGCATGTATGCATCACATGTCAAGATTATTCTAACACTTGGACAGCGTACGTACGTGCGGGACGTAGATAGATAGATAGATACGGTTCCTATCCGATCTCCTCGACGCCGCCGTTGCCGCTTTTATATACTGGCTATGGCTAGGGTTCAATCCAATCTGGTCGCGTGATCAGCTTCCTATTTAAACCGAAGTTTCCTGTTCCAAGGAGATATTAAGGATCTCAACCTCTCGTCTTCCGTAACTACACCGAGTCACAGATGGGAACGATTCCTACTAGTACACAGAATCTTTTTCTTTTTCGCCGGGAGCCCGATCGTATACCCAACCGATCTCTATCCTTTTAATTTTGAACGCCAATATCCGCCGATCCAACTCCACACTACAGCGGCCGTCCCAGGCGCGCGTGAGGCCACGGCCTCGTTTTTTATTAAAAAAATCATGTTTTTTATTTATTCCTTCGTTAATACTTTCACAAATTCTGCATAAATATATTTCAAAAAGAGATGAACGCACCATTCGTCAGTGAACTCTCGCGAGATGAGCATATTGATCACACAAGTCTCAAAATGTTAAAAATTGGTTACGTTGTTTTTTTTTCATGAGCGAATGAGTCGCTTCCCTGTTTCGAGCCGTAACGGGCCGACGTGGCTTGCTGACTCAGCTTGGGCCCACCGTTAGTACATTTGTCGGGTCGTTACGTGCACGTAGGGGGGACGATTTATATGCAATGTGGCTCTGCAGCAATTTGTGCTGCGTTTTTTTTTTTTTTGCAAAGTGCGCATCTTGTCCCGGTCAAAATCCCTAATTCCACCCGATTTGGGCAGAACCCTAGCTTTTCTTCTAACCGCATCCTCACTCTCGATCTGCTCGAGATAGACCTGTTCGAAGGAGAGAGCTGGAGGCCGAAGAATATGGAGGGGGGGGGGGGGGGGGTATCTTCTTCCTGGCGGAGTGCTGGAGGCGCGGCGAGTCGGAGCTGCGCCCTGAGTTCGGTCGATGTGTGCTCCAGCGCACGGCTGGGATGTACAGGCTGGAGGAGAAGCTGCACGGCCATGCGCTGGCTGGAGCAGGTGGTTGCTGCGTTGGAGGCGCAATGTGGCATCCGATGCGACGACGTCCAAGCTTCAAAATATCGGATATCATGTTCGTATTGGTTTGGCTTCGACTTATCACATATCGGATATCGGGTGATATATCGGACGATATGTAGATATATCGGAGAAAACACGTCTAGTTTTTTTCATTATTCTTGTACAAAACATTTCTTTTTAGTAAAGCAAAATGTATGACGTCAATGCTTTGACATGACACTTTTATATTCTTAGTTTATTAACTCGTTGATTAAAAACTATTAAGAAAAGATTCACAAAATCCTTACTCTATGATTACGATATATATGCATGGGTACGAAACATTGTGCATGACTTCGATAATACATAATGAAGTTGTAAATGTATAATCTTATTTCATTGCATTCTAATAAATAATTGTTGTCATCAACGTATAGTTCTATATCGGTGGACATATCGGGGTAGATATCGGCCATATCGGTCGATATCTCGGTCCATATCGGATGATATGTTTGAAAATGATTTTTACAAAATGATATGTTATGATTATACCGGTAGGGCCCCAAAAGTGATATATCGGACTATATATCGGTCGTATCGGCCTAGATTTAAAAACTTGACGACGTCATGGTTGAGGTATGTTCACGTCCGGCGGATTTTCTTCTATGGTTCCGGTCCGGCGAGGATTGCACTCGCGTGCTCATTCACCACTCCCGTAAGCTTACCGCCGATGGAGAGACCATCCAGTTTAGCCGTTGGTAGCGCGGGATGGGTGGCGAGGCGTCGTCATTGAAGTTCTTGAGTAGGTTGAGCTTTGATGGGCTCCCGCAAGAGGCATGGGAGGTCGAGTTCGTTGCCAAGCTTGTCAGCAGTCTCGGCGGTGATCTCGTTAAAATGTTCAAGTCCACTGATCGCTGTTTCGTCGTTGTTGAAGCCTGGATGAAAAATCCTAACAAGTTGCCTACATTGTATGACGTGGAGCTGCTGGAACCCGATTTACGACAAGATTATCCAACCTCTGACTCTGACGGGCCAATGTCACCACCTCACTAGTAGAAAACAGGCCATTAGTCCCGGTTGGGAAGGGCCTTTAGTCCCGGTTCCCCAACCGGGACTAATGTATAGAGACTAGCCTTTAGTCCCGGTTTGCTACGAACCGGGACTAAACACCGGCCACGTGGTCGGCAGCGCACGCCAGGACAGGGGACCTTTAGTCCCGGTTGGTAACACCAACCGGGACTAAAGATTTAGGGGCTTTGGGGTTTATGGGTTTAGGTTTTATTATTTATTTTTCCTTTTCATTTTATGTTTTCAATTTAATTCCTTTTCATTTCAAATATATTTTACGCTACTACATACTGTACACGTTATGCATATATGATAGAATTTCTCGTAGAACCAATCATATATATATCATAGAACTTCTAGTACGACCATGCATACACACATATGTACAATTTGGTATATACAATCTCTCCTACAATTTGCAGATCATTACATGCAGGCATTAGGTGTAATGGTATTCTCCGTCGGGAGATATGACCTACTCAAGCAAAAATCCCGCTATTTCCTCTTGAATTGCTCGTATGCAGTCCTTTGGTAGGAGCTTATCCCGCATCTCTTGCATCTTTAAAGAAGGAGATCAATATAAATATATGTTAGTTGTGTGTATATATATTAGATCATGATAAAAAAATGTGAATGGTGTTTACGTACCCAAAGATCTCTTGTAGTTTTGGTCCTTTCGGTCATAAAGCGAATGTTCTCGCAAACGTAGTATGCACATAAATTAGTCCCATGTTCCTGCTTCATGCACTTTACGATACTAGAATTCAATCAGATAATAATCAAGCATGATAATGGTATTGAAACTATAATTAAAGAGATGCACGGACGTAGCTAGTACTACTTAAATACCTTGGACTTTCGCCATTTCAGCTCTGATTTCCATTCACCTGTAATCTCTTTGGTGAACATTTTCCAAACCCTGCCCGTCAAAGAAAATGAATAAAGGAGTTAGTAATTACTTGATATCAGGAAACGGACTAAAGAGGCCGACATAGTGCGTTAATGATTGAAATTCCTGTTGAGCATCCAATACAGGCTTCTGTATTCTTCAGGGTCTTTACTTAGTGAGTCTAGTACTTCAACAGTTCCCTCGTCAACTCTAATGATTAGCAGGATCCATTGGTAGCTGCGGAAACGATTTGTATATAAGCGCGCATGCATAACTCATCAACTATACACTTAACATCGAGTATATATATAAGCCAAAAGAGAATTTGTAGTACAAGACAGTAACACTCACCTGAAGTTGTAAGGTAAAAGTATTTTTGGTTTGGTATTTAGGGCCTTCAAAAACCTTAGCAACATTTTCTCTGTGTCTTTTGAGAAAGTAGTTAACACGTTGTCATTAACGGTATTTGGGTCAATGAACCCAATGCCATAGACTCCATCTCTTTTCAATTCAAAAATCTTCATTCTGCATAATACCACACAAAAGAATATAGTGAGGATAATGGCATGCAATGAACGAGCAGAGCTAGAGACTTAAATTGCAGAAAGAAATCACTTACAGACAATAGCAACTGACGAGAGATTTGTCGAGTGCTTTTTGATTGAATAACTGAAAAAATTCTTCATTTTCAATCCACAAATCATTTTTATGGATGTAATGCTCTCGCTTGACTTTCACCATGAGGCTCTATCGCCCGCGCTTTACTTCTTTTAGGTACCATTCATGCAAATTGCGCATTTGCGTTGATAGAAGCTTCTCATCTTCAGGACTCAACAGAAGCTTCCCGGGGACAAATTTCCATGCTAGGTCCTTCTCATCCACCGTGTGGGCTTCCTCCCAGCCTAGGAGTGCTTCAACAGTGATACCAAACTCTCTAGCCTTCTCTCTATCAGCGTGGTTATTACCTCCCTATCGGTACTCACCTTGAGCTGGGTGATCGATTGCACTGCCTGTTCTCCGAGCTGGGGAACAGTTTTCCCGCATTTACTACTACCGCTCGACTTCTGTTTTTTTGGCAATGATAGGACTTGCTAATACAACGTTCATAGTCTAATACCGGCCTTTTTTCCGCCGGTTTAGCTGCATCCACAAAGTGTTGTACGACTTCCTGAGGTACTTTCTCCTTTGGCGGCAGGGGCGGTTTCGGTCCAAAATGGGCCTGCAAATCGGTAGCCACTTGTTCATCGGTTTCCTCGTCAGTCTTCTCGTAAGCTAACTTCTTTTTGACAGGAGGCTCGGGTTTCTTCTTTTGTGCTCTCCTCCGCTTTGGACTCGGCGGAAATCGATATCGCGGACTCGCCCTGCGCTCCGTCTCGGGCTGGGTTGGAGTCTGCTGACGCGGCGGACTTGGAGGAGGAGTCGGTGGCTGACGTGGCTTGAGACTGCATCGGTATTTCCCCAAAGAGGAAGGGATGATGCAGCACAGCGACGGTAAGTATTTCTCTCAGTTATGAAACCAAGGTATCAATTCGTAGAGGAAGATCACGCACCCACGTAAACAACACCTGCACACAAACAACGAATACTTGCAATCCGACGTGAAAGAGAGGTTGTCACGCTCTCTACGGTAATAAGATAGATTAGGTAATGATAGATAGGAGAGATAGATCTCTCAAGAACACAAAATAAAAGAGTAAATATGCAGCAATATATTTTTGGGTTTTTGGTTTTGTAGATTTGAAAACAAAGATTGCAAAAACGTAGATCGGAAAGCAATATGATGGAAAAGTAGACCCGGGGGCCGTAGGATTTACTAGTGGCTTCTCTCATGAGTATAGCGCACGGTGGGTGAACAAATTACTGTTGGGCGATTGATAGAAAATCGAATAGTCATGATGATATCCAAGGCAATGATCATTATATAGGCATCACGTCCAAGATAAGTAGACCGACTCCTGCCTGCATCTACCGCTATTACTCCACACATCGACCGCTATCCAGCATGCATCTAGTGTATTAAGTTCATGGAAAAACGGAGTAACGCAATAAGAACGATGACATGATGTAGACAAGATCTATTCATGTAGGAATAGACCCCATCTTGTTATCCTTAATAGCAATGATATATGCGTGTCTTGCTGCCCCTTCTGTCACTGGGAAGGAACACAGCAAGATCGAACCCATCACAAAGCACCTCTTCCCATGGCAAGAAAAATCGATCTAGTTGGCCTAACTAAACCAAAGATTCGAAGAAGAAATACGAGGATATAAGCAATCATGCATATAAGAGATGAAAGAAGACTCAAATAATATTCATGGATAGAAACTGATCATGAACTCAAAATTCATCGGATCCCAACAAACACACCGCAAAAGTTTACATCAAATAGATCTCCAAGAGACCATTGTATTGAGAATCATAAGAGAGAGAGGAAGCCATCTAGCTACTGCCTACGGACTCGTAGGTCTATGGTGGACTACTCACGCATCATCGGAGAGGCACCTATGATGAAGATGAACCCCTCCGTGATGGTGTCTAGATTGGATCTCGAGGTTCTGGAACTTGCGGCGGCTGGAATTGTGTTTCGTCGACTCCCCCAGGGTTTTTGGAATATTTGGGAATTTATAGGCATCATAGGCTGTGGTGAGGGGTCCCGAGGAGGGCACAACCCACCAGGGTGCGGGCAGCCCCTCCTGGCGTGGCCTGGTGGGTTGTGGTCTCCTCGGCCCACTCCCCCGGCACTTCTTTGGTCCATTGGGTGTCTTCTGGTCCAGAAAAAATCTCCAAAAAGTTTCGTCGCGATTGGACTCTGTTTGATATTGATTTTCTGCGAAGTAAAAAACAAGCAAAAACAGCAACTGGCACTTTGGCACTATGTCAATAGGTTAGTCCCAAAAAATGATATAAAGTGGTAATAAAATGATGGTCAAACATCCAAGAATGATAATATAACAGCATGGAACAAGCAAAAATTATAGATACGTTGGAGATGTATCAGCATCCCCAAGCTTAATTCCTACTCGTCCTCGAGTAGGTAAATGATAAAAACAGAATTTTTGATGTGGAATGCTGCCTAACATGTTCATCACATTCTTTTCTTTTACATAGCATGGACATTTGGACTTATAATGATTCAAAGCAATAGTCTAGTTTTAACATAATGACTTCAATACTCAAGCATGTCAACAAACAACCATGTCTTTCAAAATATCAACACTAAAGAAAGTTATCCCTAGCCCATCATGCTCAATCATTGATCCATTCATGAAACACACTCAAATATTAGCTATGCCCAATGCTAAGGTACGATCATAGTGCCCCCTAGTTGGTGCTTATAAGAGAAGATGGAGACTCAAAGCAAAAAATAAAAATTGCATAAAGTAAATAGATAGGCCCTTCGCAGAGGGAAGTAGGGATTTGTAGAGGTGCCAGAGCTCAAGTGTTTAAATTGAGAGAGAGAAAAATATTTTGGGTGGCATGCTTTTCCTGTTAACGAAAACGACAAAGTAGCTCACAATACTTTCCATGCTAGATATATCATAGGCGGTTCCCAAACAGAAAATAAAGTTTATTCCTTTTTCCACCAAACTTTCACTTTCCATGGCGGGCCGTATCCACGGTTGCCTTCCATACCAACACTTTCCAAGGAATTTATTATTTGACAACATAAAGTAAATATATTTTTTTCTTTTTCATTTCGGGAATGGGCATCCCTATTACCACCGCACTCTCGTGCAATGACAAGTGAATAAACACTCATCTTGAGAATAACACATCTAGCATGAAAAATATTGGAAACTCCCCACCGTTTCATGAGTGGTACGGGCACACAAAAGAGAAAATTTATTTTGAAAATTTAGAGATGGCACATAAAAATTTGCTTGGAACAGCATGGAAATACCGCATATAGGTAGGTATGGTGGACTAATAAGGCAAACCTTGGTTTAAGGATTTTGGATGCACAAGTAGTATTTCTACTTAGTACAAGTGAAGTCTAGCAAATAGATTGGGAAGCGACAAAACCAAGAAACGAAAATTCACATACGTGAGCATTGAACATAACTAACACCGAATAATGCACCACAAGTAGGATGTAACTTCATTGCATAACTATTGACTTTCGTGCATGCATAGGGAATCACAAACCTTAACACCAATATTCCTACTAAGCATAATTACTCATCAACATGACTCACATATTACTATCATGATGTTTCAAAACTATTACAAGGAATCAAGTTTAATTTGTCCAATGATCTTCATGAATTTTTTTATTATATCCTCCTTGGATATCTATCACTTTGGGACTAGTTTCATATATTGCCATTGCTTTTTGGCAAGCTTAAACAAATTTAAGTGAAGCACATGAGCATAAAGATTTCATCTCTCAAAAAGGTATAAGTGAAGCATGAGAGTATTTCTACAAAAGTTTCCAAGCACACCGTGCTCAAAAAGATATAAGTGAAGCACTAGAGATAGCATAATTTTGGCTCTCTCAAATAGGTGTGTACAGCAAGGATACAAAGGAAAAACTAACAAACAAAGCAAGCAAAGATACAAGACGCTCCAAGCAAAACACATGATATGTGACGAATAAAAATATAGCTCCAAGTAAAATACCGATGGTCGTTAGAAGAAAGAGGGGATGCCACTCGGGGGCATCCCCAAGCTTAGTTGCTTGTTTCTCTTTCGATATATCTTGGGGGTGCGGTAGCATCTCCAAGCTTAGGCTTTTGCTACTCCTTATTCCTTCATCCATCGTGGTCTCACCCAAAACTTGAAAACTTCAATCACACAAAACTCAACAAAATCATCGTGAGATTCGTTAGTATAAGAAAGCAAATCACTACTTTAGGTACAGTTGTAAACCCATTCATAGTTTGTTATTGCATTATACCTACTGTATTTTAACTTTACCATGGCTTATACCCCCCCCCCCCCCCCCCCCACAATACAAACCATAGATTCATCAAAACAAGCACACAATGCAACGAAAACAGAATCTGTCTTAAACAGAACAGTCTGTAGTAATCTGTACTCTACCCGTACTTCTGGAACTCTAAAAATTCTGAAAAATTAGGAAAACGTAAATAATTTGTATAGAAATACTGTGTTAAAATTTTAGCTCAATATCACGTTCCAGTAAAAAATGAAAATTCATATACTGGACGCAAAGTTTCTGTTTCAGATTCAGCATCACTTCTACTCATCTTATGGATCATCCTAAAGGCATTACTTGGCACAAACACTAAATAAAACATAAAAAACACAATCATAACAGAGGCATAATTGTGTCAACACTCAAAAACAGAAAGTAAAGGTAAAATAAATTTTATTAATTGGGTTGCTTCCCAACAAGCTCTTTCTTTATAGCCATCAAGATTGGCTTAGGATAATAATGATGCTCACATAAAAGACAAGAGTTAAAGCACAAAGAGAGCATCATAATACATGTGACAAACACATTTAAGTCTAACATACTTCCTATGCATAGTGATTTTATAATCAAATAATCTATGGGAGCAAGAATCAACTAGCATAGGATGGCAAAGCAAGCATAACTTCGAAACTTTGAACACATAGGGAGGAAACTTGATATTATTGCAATGCCTACAAGCATATGTTCCTCCCTCATAATAATTTTCAGTAGCATCATGAAGGAATCTCACAATATAGCTATCACATAAAGCATTCTTTTCATGATCTACAAGCATAGAAAATTTATCACCCTTCACATAAGCAAACTCCTTTTCATTCATGGTAGTGGGAGCAAACTCAACAAAATAACTATCATGTGACACTTGATTGTCATAACCAAATTGAATATTAAAATAATGATGACAAGTTGCATGGTTATAATTACCAATTATAGCATACGTGTCATCACCAAAACTTGTGGAACAAAAAATATCATCTTCATCAAGCATAGCATCCCCAAGCTTGTGGTTTTGCATATCATTAGCATCATGGATATTCAGAGAATTCATACTAACAACATGGCAATCATGCTTTTCATTCAAGGAACTATCATGAATCACTATATAAATATTCTTCTTTCAACACTTCATCAAAATTTTCAGATTCATTATTTTCAAACAAAACTTCATAGAGATAATCAAGTGCACTCAACTCCCTAGCAATTGGTTCATCATAATTTGGTATTTTGAAAAGATTAGCAAGTGGATGAGGATCCATATCAATAGATTTTTAGCAAGCGAAGATGCAAGCAAATAGAAGGCACATGGCAACACAAGCAAACATAGCAAACAAGCAAAAAGGCAAACGGAAAAGGACGGCGAATAAAACGGCAAATTTTTGTGAAGTGGGGGATATGAAAACGAGAGGCAAATGGAAAATAATGTAATTGCAAGGAGATGAGATTTGTGATTAGGAACCTGGTAGATGAGATTGCTTCCTCCCCGGCAACGGCACCAGAAATTCCTTTGACGTGGCTTGAGACTGCATCGGTATTTCCCCAAAGAGGAAGGGATGATGCAGCACAGCGACGGTAATTATTTCCCTCAGTTGTGAGACCAAGGTATCAATCCGTAGAGGAAAATCACGCACCCACGTAAACAGCACCTGCACACAAACAACAAATACTTGAAACCCGATGTGAAAGAGAGGTTGTCACGCTCTCTATGGTAATAAGATAGATTAGGTAATGATAGATAGGAGAGATAGATCTCTCAAGAACACAAAATAAAAGAGTAAATATGCAGCAATATATTTTTGGGTTTTTGGTTTTGTAGATCTGAAAACAAAGATTGAAAAAACGTAGATCGGAAAGCAATATGATGGAAAAGTAGACCCGGGGGCCGTAGGATTCACTAGTGGCTTCTCTCATGAGTATAGCGCACGGTGGGTGAACAAATTACTGTTGGGCAATTGATAGAAAATCGAATAGTAATGATGATATCCAAGGCAATGATCATTATATAGGCATCACGTCCAAGATAAGTAGACCGACTCCTGCCTGCATCTACCACTATTACTCCACACATCGACCGCTATCCAACATGCATCTAGTGTATTAAATTCATGGAAAAACGGAGTAACGCAATAAGAACGATGACATGATGTAGACAAGATCTATTCATGTAGGAATAGACCCCATCTTATTATCCTTAATAGCAACGATACATGCGTGTCTTGCTGCCCCTTCTGTCACTGGGAAAGAAGACCGCAAGATCGAACCCATCACAAAGAACCTCTTCCCATGGCAAGAAAAATCGATCTAGTTTGCCTAACTAAACCAAAGATTCGAAGAAGAAATACGAGGCTATAAGCAATCATGAATATAAGAGATGTATCAGTGGCCTTGGCACCGAGTTTGGAAACACGATGCCTTCCTTTTTCCACACAATGATACCACGTATGGCTTCTCCCAGTGTCTGCTCCCCTTGACCTCCATGGTAGTCAAGATCTAGTGAATCATATCCCGACATAACTTCATCCAACCCGACACGAGCATAGCCAGGTGGAATCGGATTGCCGTGGAGGAGTGCTTCAGGTGCATTCGGTAAAGCAAAGCCGTGCGCCACCTTCATGGATATGTTCTTCAGTTTCATGTGTAGCTCACAAGGTGTCAACTCTAGGATATCATCCACGGGGTAGCGAGCCAGTAGTGCATCATCGGCCGGGACCCCCGTGGAACCCATGCTGCTTTTCGGCATAGATGATGGAATGGTACCATCCAATGCTGGATCTGGTTGCTCCTGCTGATGAGACGCGCCTTGCTGGCTAAGTTTGTTGATTTGCTCCTGCTGCAGCATGTCTTTGTGTTCCAAGTCCTGAATCCGATCTACTTCATGCTTCTTGTTTCTCTCACGGCTTCTGTAACTTTCGTTCCAATCCGCAAACCCCAGAAGCCACGGAACCATGCCTTTGCCTCATGTTCGTCCCGGGTGTTCAGGATTCTTGAGGGCACGTGAAAGCTCGTCGTTCTCTCTCTCGGGCTGGTACACACCCGTTCGAGCTTCTTCTATTGATTTAAGTAACTCGTCCTTGGCTTCTTTAAGACTTGCCTGTTCAAGAACCTCCCCTGTCTTTGGGTCCAACTTTCCCCCATGTGCATAAAACTAAGTCCTGCACCTCTCGGGCCAAGTGTTTCCCCCCTCAACCACCGGAGTTAAGGATGATTTATGTCCCGGTTGCCGACCACCAGGGCCCCTCCGGTAGTCCGGAATCCGGATCTCTCCCCGAGAATAGTTTGGGGTCAGTTGCCGATCTAGCACATGACCTAGAATCAGCGCAGCAAGGCCTCGTCGAAACTGCGGACCCCAAACTTGTCGCGCCGGACCCCACAAGGGCACGTGACACGACCGTCAGGATTTCGGACTCGCATCCTATCGGGGTACGAAATTTTGCCCTGCCCACCACCCAAATCGAGCATTCTTCAAGAATTGCAAAAGAGCTTGGCACATTGGGCTCACGGGAAGTTAAACAACGGCCAGGGGAGTCAATCCATCTTTTTTCGGCCAGATTGCTCCTTAACAAAGACAGGGCGAAGGGCTGTAGCAGCCAGGAGATGATAGCAGCCTTCTGGCATAACTGCCACGATGAAGGAATTCTCAACGCCCTCGCTCGTCGCCACATTCAAAGTTTCACCGAGCTATCAAACCTAGTGCGCAAATATTGCGCCATGGAAAGCACCTGGTAAGTACAACAAATGGGCACGGAGTCAATCCATGCCGAACAACACAGAGGAATTTGGAGGAGGCACGTACCCCACGACGGCCGGCCACTCCCGAGCCTGCCGAGAAAAGGAATAAAACCCTAACAAGCGCCAGAACCGTCCTCGATGGACTATTAGATAAGCCGTGCCCCATACACTCCTTCTTGCTAAACACGAGCCCGACCCACAGCCTTCGAGCGTGCTGGGTCGTTAGGCAAGTCGCGAAGAGTGGAGAAGACATCCTCAAGGCCTCACCTCCAGACAGATGTTCAGCAACGCCACCCGGATACAACGCCGAGGTCCTAACGATCAACGAAACGTTTTCGTCCAAAAACCAAAGAAAAAGATCTCTTCAAGAGATCCATCAAATACACCAGGTGGCAGCAACGAACTCATGGACAGACACACCGATCAGTTTCGGCGAGGCTGACCAACCGATAGCTCGCACAGACCGAACACATGCCGCCCTGGTCCTTAACCCCATAGTCGATGGCTTCAGGTTGCACAAGGTGCTAATGGACGGTGGCAGCAGTCTAAACCTCATTTACGAGGATACCTTGGACAAAATGCAGTTCGATAGATCTCGCATTGAACAAAGCAGCACAACTTTTCGAGGAATCGTCCCCGAGAAAGAAGCGCGTTGTACCGGATGAGTAACACTCGACGTAGTATTCGTCACACCTGAGAACTACAGATCCGAAGAACTTGTTTTCCACCTTGTGCCCTTTCACAATGGCTACCACGCTCTATTAGGGCGCGACGCCTGCACGAGATTTCAAGCTATACCACATTACGGGTATATGAAGCTCAAAATGCCAGGGCCCAACGGTGTGATCACGATTATAAGTGACCCGGATAGAGCCCTCCGAGCTGAAAATAAAATTGCATCACTAGCCCTCGAGGTACTAGCGGAGACTCTCTCCGCAGAAGAACTAACCACACTCCGCTCTATAGTGGATAAGGATGATGTGAGGAGTAGGCCGGGCGCGGGGCGGGGATTAGATAGATTAGTGCTAGCGTGGGCCTAATGGGCCTAAATTGCAACGCCGGGGCTAATGTGCAACTCCAGAACTAATAGAATAGCTATGGCGTTGAAAATATTAGTGTTGGCATTGGTGTGAAATGGCGTGCCAGGAACAAGAGTTGTGGCTAGCCATTTCTGCACTAGTGTTAGAGAGGCAAGCATAGAAAAGCTCTCGACATGGAGTAATAGTAGTAGGTGCAAGCAGGAGTCGGTCTATTTGCTTATGTACGTGATGCCTATATACACATGATGATTGCCATGAATAAATATTGCATAACTATGCGTTTTTCTATCAATGGCCCAACAGTAATTTGTTTACCCACCGTATGCCTACTACACGAGCGATGCCACTAGGGAAAACTATGGCCCCCGGGTCTATCCACTTATATATTTACAAAAGCTTCATTACCTTGCTCCCATTATTTATCTTTTATTTATTTTGCAATTTAAAATCATCAACTATCATCTACACACTTTGTTTTCTTGCAAATAATGAGTCCAATGGGATTGACAACCCTCTTGTCCGCATTGGGTGCAAGTGTTTGCTTCTTTGTGTGCAGTCGCTGAAGACGGGGGTTGCGTGCTACTCGTATTGGTTCGATAACCTTGGTTCTCATTGAGGGAAATACTTATCTATACTGTGTTGCATCACCCGCTCGTCTTCGCGGAAAATCCAACGCAGATCACAAGTATCAGAGACTGTTGGAAATATGCCCTAGAGGCAATAATAAAATGGTTATTATCATATTTCCTTGTTTATGATAAACATTTGTTATCCATGCTAGAATTGTATTGACCGAAAACTCAGATACATTTTAGGATACATAAACAACACCATGTCCCAAGTGAGCCTCTACTAGACTAGCTCGTTGATCAAAGATGGTTAAGGTTTCCAAACCATAGACATGAGTTGTCATTTGATAACAGGATCACGTCATTAGGAGAATGATGTGATGGACAAGACCCAATCGTAATCATAGCATTTGATCGTATCACTTAGTTTGTTGCTACTGCTTTCTTTATGTCAAGTATATGTTCCTAAGACCAAGAGATCATGCAACTCCTTGACACCGAAAGAATGCCTTGTGTGTATCAAACATTACTTCGTAACTGGTTGATGATAACGGTGCTCTACAAGTATCTCTAAGGGTGTCTGTTGGGTTGACATGAATCGAGATTGGGATTTGTAACTCTGTATGGTGGAGAGGTATCTTCGGGCCCTCTCGGTAATACAACATCACAAGTAGCTTGCAAGAAATGTGACTAAGGAGTTAGTCATGGGATCTTGTATTACGGAATGAGTAAAGAGACTTACCGGTAACGAGATTGAACTAGGTATGAGATATCGACAATCGAATCTTGGGCAAGTAACATACCGATTGACAAATAGAACTGCATACGGGATTGACTGAATCCTTGACATCGTGGTTCGATCGATAATGATCTTCATGGAATATGTGGGAACCAATATGGGCATCCAGGTCCCGCTATTGGTTATTGACCGAAGAGGTGTCTCGGTCAAGTCTGCATGATTCTTGAACCCGTAGGGCCCGCACGCTTAACGTTCGGTGACGTTAGAGTAGTATTGAGATATGTACGTTGGTGACCAAATGTTGTTCGGAGTCCCAGACATGACAAGGAGCTCCGAAATTGTCTGGGGGTAAATATGTATATAGGGGAAAGTAATATTCGGGTTCCGAAAAAGTTTCGGGTATTTCCGGCATTGTATCGGGGGTGCCGAAAGGGTTTCGAGGGTCCACCCACCCCTGCAGGGGAACATGGGCTGAAAAGAGAGGTGGACCAGCCTGGTGGGCTGGTCGCCCCTCCCCTAAGGGGGCATGCGCCTGGTGGTAGGTGGGGGTGCCTTGGGGAGGAGGGACTCCTCCCCTAGGCGCCCACCTCCCTTGTGGAGGGAGGACTCCTCCTAGGGCCGGCCAGCCCTTCCTTGGAGGAGGGGCTAGGACAGCGTCCCACCTACTCCTTCCTCCTATAAATAGATGGGGAGAGGGAGGGCAGCCGCACCACAAGCTTTGGTGCAGCCCTCCCTCTCTCCCTAGTCAGTTTTATCCTCCGTTCGCGTTTCTGGTAGCGCTCGGCAAAGCCCTGCCGGGATAGCACCACCACCATCGCCGCCATGACGTCGTGTTGCCGGCGATCCCATCTACTATTCTGCCCTCGCTCGCTAGATCGAGGAAGCGGAGACGTCATCGAGCTGCACGTGTGCTGAACGCGGAGGTGCCGTTCGTTCGGCACTAGATCGGGATGGATCATGAAGAAGTACGACTACATCAACCCCATTATATACGCTTTCGCTTAACAGTCTACAAGAGTACGTATACACACTCTTCCTCTCGTTTCTACGCATCTCCGTTGATAGATCTTGGGTGATCATAGGATTTTTTTTGTTTCCCATGCAACTTTCCCCAACAATTGCTGCACTTCGAGAGCGCTTCTATGCTTGTCTCTCACGTATTAACTTCATGGCAAACAGAGTACCGCTTTAAGAAAAATGACATGATGTAGACAAAGTAACCCAATCAATATGGATAAATCTTGTCTTTTTATGCTTAATGGCAACAATACAAATACGTGTCTTGTCCCTTACTTTATCACTGGGATATAGAGCACCGGATTGAACCCATTACAAAGCGCCTCCCCCATTGAGGATAAATCAATCTAGTTGGCCAAATCAAACGGATAGATCAGAGAGAAATACAAAGCTATAACAATCATGCATAATTAAGTTCAGAAATGACTCAATTACTTTCAATGAATAGTCTGATCATAAACCCATAATTCATCGAATCCCAGAAAACACACCGCAAAAGAAGATTACATCAGATAGAAGTCCAAGAAGATCAAGGAAAACATGGTATTGAAGATCAAACATAGAGAAGAAGCCATCTGGATACTACATATTGAAAATCTGGCTAGGTGATGCCTATATACATCATCATTGCTATGAATAACATCGTAATATCATAGTTGTCCTTGTAGAACCTTTTCTTATCCTGATGATCAAGATCGACAAATCCCTTGATGATGAAGTCCTTTACTTTGGATTACTGTTGGTTAGATGCCGGGTGATAATCCCCAAGTGCAAGGAATCATTGTAGCACTTTCCAAAGATGGAATTGATAAGTGCGGAGTGTCGAACCCACAAGGAGCTAAAGGTAAGATCAATATTCTCTCAAGTCATATATGCCACCGATACGACTCTACATACATTGAATGTTTGCTTCTATCTAGTAACGAGAAATAAAACCGCATTGTGGGTATAAAGAGGATAGCTTTGCATGATATTGGAGACCAAAAATATGAAAATAGGTGTTGCCTAAATAAAGTTAGAATATATTACAAATAGCGAGTGTGGAACAATGATGCATGGTATGGTGTGCGGAATCATCCTAGGCAATTGATAACAACATCGGTAATCATTCTTGCAATTTTATATGAGGGAGAGGCATGAGCTAACATACTTTCCGTACTTGGATCATATGAACTTATGATTGGATCTCTAGCAAGCAACCGCAACTACTAGAAATGATTAAGGTACACCCAACCATAGCATTAAACATCAAGTCCCCTATACTCCCATACGTAAACAACCCCCTTACTCGGGTGTAAGCTTCTGTCACTCTAGCCACCCACTATAAGCGTATCATGAACATATTGCAACACCCTCCAGTGTGGATCCTTCATGTGTGCGCCTCACAGAAGGCACCTTAGGACAACACCAAAATAAAACATGCACTCAAACCAATCAAGATCATCAATCAACCCAAAGGACAACATAGATCTACTCAAACATCATAGGATGGCAACACATCATTGATTAATAATATGTGGCATGAAACACCATGTTCAAGTAGGGGATTATAGCGGGGTGCGGGAGAGTGGACCGCTGAAAAGAGATGAGGAAGGTGATGAAGATGGTGATGTTGATGAAGCCGATCACCGCGGCGATGGCTCCCCCGGCGGCACTCCGGCGCCACCGGAAGACAGGGGGAGAGAGTCACCCCCCTTAGGCCTCTTGCTCCATGGCCTCTCCCAAGATGGGGACAGGTTCTCCCATTTGGTCCTTGGCCTCCATGCCTCCCGGAGGGGCGAGAGCCCCTCCGAGATTGGATCTCTCTTTGTTTCTCTCCTGTTTTCGCCACTATTTTCTCTCCAGATTAGTTTTTCGTCGATACAGAGAGTTGCGGCGGCGAGGCGGAGGATCTCCCTTTATTTCTAGGGTTTTTGGGATTTATAGGATTTTTCAGCGTTGGAATCACGCGCAACGAAGCCATGTGGGCCCCACAAGCCATCAGGGCCCTCCCCCCCAGGCCGCGCCCTAGTGGCTTGTGGCCCATAGGTGGCTCTCCTCCGGTGGTTCTTCGCTCCAATATTGCTTATTTCCTCTAGAAAAAATCACCAAAAAGTTTTGGGCGATTCCGAGAACTTTCATTTTCTTTCCTACTTATAAAGGTTGGAGTTGGTGGTGAGTTCACATGTGGGACTACACCAATAAACAAATGCACTACCCATATGTGGGACTAGCAACCTTTCAAGAGACATACATAAACAAATGTTACTTTTACTAGGTGTGAGACCTATCTCAAATAAATAAATACACTGCTATCCAAATGTGACAATAACATTCTTGTAAAAACACAAATTATAAATGCAAGTATGCCTCCAATTCAAAATCATGGTCTTGAATTTAGTTTCTGTGCCCAACCAATTCTTTCAGTTCCATGTCATAGCAGAAGAGGGCAAACAAATTACAATACAATGCGGCTATAGATGTTGTCCTCTTGTCTAATCTTTGATCTTGTGCATTTAACTTACTCACGCCCATTCTCCTATGTTCCAAATTCAAAATGTATCTCACCATAGTTCTTGTGAAGGACCTACTATGGTTGCTCGAGACTCTTTAGCGACTGTAACATGATCTTTAGTTATGTCAGTCCTTACTTTTTAATCGTGAACCTTGCAACAACCGCAAGACACCATCATCTTTTGACGATCTCCTAAGCCAGTGCTAATTCTTGTTTATTTTGGTTTCATAGCAACGCATGGGCATTGTGCTAGTCTGCACAAAAACAACACCACGGTAATTCTACTGAAAACACCGTCAGTCCAGGTTAGTTCTAAATTAATCATATAAAGTGCATCAAAACCATATAAAAGTATTGTAAACATAAGCAATCATGGCATGAATTCTTCATAAATTATCGATACGTTGAAGACGTATCAGTATCCCCAAGCTTAATTCCTGCTCGTCCTCGAGTAGGTAAATGATAAAAGAAATAATTTATGAAGTGTGAATGTTAGCACGGTGTATAAGTTTGATCAATGTTACTTCCAATCACTTTTTCTAGCATTATAAAACAGCAACTCTTTTCTCATATAACTTCTCATGATCAAGTAACAAGATATTCACATGTTAAAGTATATACCGTAGACTTTCTTGAAAACTAGCAAACTATGTTGTCAGTCATCAAACAATTACAATTCATCTTATTTTCAGAAAGGGTCTATGTATGAGCTTTAATTTAGCAAATTCCACATGCTCAACTATAATTTAGTCTTCCATGATTGCTGACACTCAAGGCATATTTTTAGAACAAGCAGTTTCAATTAAACACATAGGAAGATAGGGGCTTAATGTTCCACCTACCAACTTATTTATCCCAGGGATAATGTCAACAATAATGAATCATGATCACCTATATCCAACTGGATATCTGTGCCTGGATCTCTCCCCACCACATGATGCTTGCCAACTAAAGAATTAATAGATTGGAATAGGGATGAACATTATTGACTCTTGCATAAAAGTAAATGTAGAAATACATCAAAGTAAAAGATAGGCTCTTCGCAGAGGGAAGCAGAGGTTGTCATGCGCCTTTATTTTTGGATGTGCAATCTCTTAATGAAAAGGAATATCACTTTATATTGCCCCTTGTGATAGCAAACTTTATTATGCAGTTCGTCGCTTTTATTTCTTTGCCATCACAAGATCGTACAAAGCTTATTTTCCCTTACAGTAAAAGATCATACATGTTTAGGAGCAATTTTTATTGCTTTATGACCCGATGACAACTTACTTGAAGGATATTATTCAATCCATAGGTAGGTATAGTGGACTCTCATGGCAAGAAACTGGGTTTAAGGGTTATGGATGCACAAGTAGTATCTCTACTTAGTGCAATTTTTTGGCTAGCAAAAGATACTAAGAAAGAATAACCATTATGTTGTATTCCTTGTCCAACGTCAACTACTTGATCAAGTTTGAAAATAATTAATGGGGGCTCACAATCAATCATAGAAGATGTCCAAGATAGTATATTTATATGTGAAATATCTGTTCCTTCAATATTCTTTCATGAATTGTTCAAGTGACTAATGCTATGTTTGCTAACCTCCAGTAAATTTTATTGCTTATACTCTTAGTATGTGAAGTCACTACTCCCCGTGGGACAAGCATATGAAGCATATATAATTTAACGTTTTATGACATTAAATTCATTCAACATTTTCTCTTATGATATAAGTGAAGCACAAGAGTGATCGTCGAAATACTCTCAAAAAGATATAAGTGAAGTTCATAGAGCATTCTGCAATGAATATAGAGAGACCAATATTCAAGCTAAAAATATATAAGTGAAGCACACGAAGCATTCTATAAAGCCATACTCAAAAGATTTAAGTGAAGCACATGAAGCATTCTATAAATAAGCCAAGGATTTTCTCATACCAGCATGGTGCAGAAAATATAAAGGAAAAATAAACACAAAAGATACTCCAAGAATAGCACATGTGAACGAATAAAAACTTATAATCATCATAGGCTAACCGATAATTGTTGATGATGAAAGGTGGGATGTGTAGCATCCCCAAGCTTAGATGCTTGAGACTTCTTGTAATATTGACTTTGGAGGCCTTGGATATCCCCAAGCTTGAGCTTTTGTATCTCGTTGAATCTTCTCATATCCCGGTTTCACCTAAGTCTCAAAAACTTCATCCACATAAAACTTGAAAAGAACTCGTGAGATATGTTAGTACACACAAAAATAAATCAACACTTCATGTACTGCCAAGACAATTTGCATACAATTTTCAAACATTAGGTACTGTATACTATCATTTCCACAATTTATATCTACCAATATAAGCCATGAAAACTCTAGGATAAGTAGATAACAAAACTATGACAACAATCTGTCCAGACAGAACAGTTTGTAGCAATTCATTTATAAAGTGTACTTCTGCTACTCAAAAAATTCTGAATTTTTTTTAAAAAGCTATATAATTTGTATGACAGTACTGTGTAAACTTTTCCGAAACTTTCCACGTTCCAATAAAATATGAAAATTCAATCACTACAGCAAAAGTTTCTGTTTTTACACAGTCACACATCAAACATGCAATTGAGACATCTTAAGGAAATTCTTGGAACCTTTTATTGAAAAACATGATTATGGATAACATCTAACAGAGAGAAAAAATAAAATGACGCTCCAAGCAAAACACATATTATGTGACGAATAAAAATATAGCTACAAGGTATACCGATAGTGCTGAAAACGAAAGAGGGTATGCCTTCCGGGGCATCCCCAAGCTTGGACGCTCGAGTCTGATGTCTACTACACAACTTGTTCTTGTAGACTCGTGTTGGGCCTCCAAGCGTAGAGTTTTGTAGGACAGTGGCAAATTTCCCTCAAGTGGATGACCTAAGGTTTATCAATCCGTGGGAGGCGTAGGATGAAGATGGTCTCTCTCAAACAACCCTGTAACCAAATAATAAAAAGTCTCTTGTGTCCCCAACACACCAAATACAATGGTAAATTGTATTTGTGCACTAGTTCAGCGAAGAGATGGTGATACAAGTGTAGTAATGATAGTAGATATTGATTTTTTGTAATAGTAACAGTACAAAACAGGAAGGTAGCAAGTAACAAAAGTGAGCACAAACGGTATTGGAATGCTTTAAAACAAGGCCTAGGGTCCGTACTTTCGCTAGTGCAATCTCTCAACAATGCTAATATAATTGGATCACATAACCATCCCTCAACGTGCAAACGAAGAATCACTCCAAAGTTCTTATCTAGCGAAGAACATAAGAAGAAATTGTTTGTAGGGTACGAAACCACCTTAAAGTTATCCTTTCCGATCGATCTATCCAAGAGTTCGTACTAAAATAACACCAAGTAATCCTTTCCGGTCGATCTATCTAAGAGTTCGTACTAAAATAACACCATATGATACACATCAACCAACTCTAATGTCACTTAGATACTCCAATGTCACCACAAGTATCCATGAGTTAATTATATGATACGCATCAAACAATTTCAGATTCATAATACTCAATCCAACACAAAGAATCTCAAAGAGTGCCCCAAGATTTCTACCGGAGAAAGTAGGACAAAAATGTGCATCAACCCCTATGTATAGATTACCCCAATGTCACCTTGGGAATCTGCGTGTTGAGTGCCAAGACATAGAGCAAGTGCTCTCAAATCCATAAAAGTATTCAATCCGATAATAACGAAATCTTAAAGGGAAAACTCAATTCATCACAACAAGATAGAGAGGGGAAAACACCATATGATCCAACTATATTAACAAAGCCCGCGATACATCAAGATCGTGCCAAATCAAGAACACGAGAGAGAGAGAGATTAAACACATAGCTACTGGTACAAACCCTCAGCTCCAAGGGTGGACTACTCCCTCCTCATCATGGAGACCATAGGGATGATGAAGATGGCATCCGGTGATGAGTTCCCCCTCCGACAGGGTGCCGGAACGGGGTCTAGATTGGTTTTTCATGGCTATAGGGGCTTGTGGAGGCGGAACTTCTGATCTAGGGTTATTTCTAGGGGTTTCTGAATATATAGGATTTTTGGGCGTCGGTTTCACGCGAAGATGGGCGACGAGGGGCCCAGAAGACACCAAGGCGCGCTAGAGGGGGCTGGCGCTCCCTGGTGGGTTGTGGCCACCTCGTGGCTCTTCTGGCCCTCCCACGAAGCTTCCAGTGCCTCTTTTGTTCCAAAAAAATCATCAAAAAGTTTCGTTGCATTTGTAGAATTTTATTTCTCCACAAAAAACAACACCACGGTAGTTCTGCTTAAAACAGCGTCAGTCCGGGTTAGTTCCATGCAAATCATACCAAAACCATATAAAATTGTTGTAAATATGGCATGAATACTTCATAAATTATAGATACGTTGGAGATGTATCATCATCCCCAAGCTTAATTCCTACTCGTCCTCGAGTAGGTAAATGATAAAAGAAATAATTTATGAAGTGTGAATGCTACCATAGTACATAAGTTTGATCAATGATAATTTCAACCACTTTTCCTAGCATCATAATAGCAACTCTTTCTCATAAAACTCATCATGATAAAGTAGCAACCAATTCACATGTTATGGTTCAAACAATGAATTTTCTTGAAACTTAACAACCTATGTTCTTAGTCACCAAATAATTGCAACTCAATTTATTCTCAACAAAGTCTAAGTAAGAGCTCCACATACTCCATCATCATATAGTCTTCTATGATTGCTAGTGATCAAAGCATATTTTTAGAACAAATGGCATCCATCGAACATAGAGAAAGATAGGGCTTAATGTTTCGCCTCCCAACTCATTTATCATAGAGATAATTGTCAACAATAATAAGTTATGATCAAATATATTTGACTGGCCATATGTGCCTAGACCTTTCCCCACCACATGATGCTTGCCAACTACAGAATATTTGAGGTTGAAATGAGAGTGCATACTATTGAATCTTGCATAAAAGTAAATACTGAAAGGTAAAAGATAGGCCCTTCGCAGAGGGAAGCAGATGTTGTCATGCGCTTTTTGGTTTGGTATGCACAATCCCTTAATGCAAAAGAACGTCATGTTATATTGCCCCTTATGATAGCAACCTTTATTCTGCAGTCCATCGCTTTTATTACTTTGCCATCACAAGTTCGTACAACGCTCAATTTTCTCTTACACTAAATGATCAAACACATTTAGAAGCAATTTTTATTGCCTTTTTGCACCGATGACAACTTACTTGAAGGATCTTATTCAATCCATAGGTAGGTATGGTGGACACTCATGGCAAGAAACTGGGTTTAAGGGTTTTTGGATGCACAAGTAGTATCTCTACTTAGTACAAATTTTTGGCTAGCAAAAGATCCTAAGCAAACACCACATGTTGGAGGATCCATAACAATATAACTTCTATGCAAATATACACAACCATAACTCATTACGTTGTCTTCCTTGTCCAACTTCAACTAATTTGCTCAAGTTTGGAAATAATTAATGGGTATTCACAATCATAGAAGATGTCCAAGATAATATATGTGTATGTGAAAGTTCTCTTCCTTATACTAATCATTCACGAATTGCTTGTATGACCAATATTGTGATTGTCAAGCTTCAAAAGATTTCGCTTTGTAAACCCAATGTGAAGCTACTACTAGGCATGATATGAACATATAATTTCAACTTCATGGTATTCAATTCATTCAACAATTTACTCATAGGATATAAGTGAAGCACAAGAGTAAATGACAAGCTATACTCCAAAAAGATATAAGTGAAGATCAAGCGAGTAGTTAAGTAAATGGGTAGCCATTTGCGAACTCTCTCTCATCTAAAAACTTTCAGATCTAAGTATTTTATTAAAACAGCAAGCAAAACAAAATAAAATGACATTCCAAGAATAGCACACATCATGTGAAGAAGCAAAAACTTAGGCTCAACCGATAATTGTTGATGAAGAAAGGTGGGATGCCTACCGGGGCATCCCCAAGCTTAGATGCTTGAGACTTCTTGAAATATATACTTGGGGTACCATGGGCATCCCCAAGCTTGAGCTTTTTTGTCTCCTTAATTCCTTTTATATCACGGTTTCCCTAAATCTCAAAAACTTCATCCACACAAAACTCGAAAAGAACTCGTGAGATAGTTTAGTACACATAAGAATAAATCCACACTTCATGTACTTCCAAGACAAGTTGCAAAATAATTTTCAAACATAATCTACTATTTACTATTGTTTCAACAATATATATCTACCAATATAGGCTATGGAAACTATAGGATAAGTAGATAACAAAACTATGACAGCAATCTGTCCAAACAGAACAGTCTGTAGCAATCTATTAAACCAGTGTACTTCTGTAACTCAAAAAATTCTGAAACTTTAGGAAAGGCTAAATAATTTCTCTGACAGTACTTTGTAAAAAATTCAGAAATTTTCCACATTTCAGTAAAATATGAAAATTCAAACACTACAGAAAAAGTTTCTGTTTTTACACAGCACACATCAAAACATGCAATGGAGGCATCTTAAGGCAATTCTTGGAACTTTTTATTGAAAAAACAAGATTATAAATAACATATAACAGAGGATAACAAAATATAATGACGATCCAAGCAAACCATATATCATGTGATGAATAAAAATATAGCTCTAAGTAAGATGTACCGATAATGTTGGAGACGAAAGAGGGGATGCCTTCCGGGGCATCCCCAAGCTTAGACGCTTGAGCCTTCCTTGGATATTACCTTTGGGGTGCCTTGGGCATCCCCAAGCTTAGGTTATTGCCTCTCCTTATTCGCCTCATATCGGTATCGCACCCAAAACTTGAAAACTTCAATTACACAAAACTTAACGGAACTTCGTGAGATAGGTTACTATAATAAATAAAGATCATTCACTTAGGTACTGTCAAGACAAAATTCATAATTTTTCACACATAATAAATACTGTATTCTATCATTCCCATAATTTATATCACCAAATATAAGCTATGGAAACACTAAAACAAGCAAAGTATGCATGCAAAACAGAATCTGTCAAAAACAGAACAGTCTGTGAAGATCTGAATGGACACCATACCTACCTGACTCTAATAATTCTTAAAAATAAGGACAACGCATTGAATTTTCATAGAAAGAATTTGTAAAAAATTCAGAATTTTTTAATGCTCCAGTAAAATCAGTGAAATTCTGCACTGGACGTAAAAGTTTCTGTTTTTGCACAGAATCAAACAAGCAAGTATCCACACTATCCCAAAGGCTTTACTTGGCACTTTATTGAAATAAAAGACACAAAACATGATTAATACAGTAGCTTAATCATGTGAACACATAAAAAAATAAAGTAAAAGCATTGCGTTGTCTCCCAACAAGCGCTTTTCTTTAATGCCTTTTAGGTAGGCATGATGATTTCAATGATGCTCACATAAAAGTAAAGAATTGGAACACAATGGGAGCATCATGAAGCATATGAAAAGCACATATAAGTCTAACCTACTTCCTATGCATAGGGATTTTGCAAGAAAACAATTTATTGTAGCAAGAATCAACTTGCATGGGAAGGCAAAACAAGTGCAACTTCAAAACTTTGAACACATAGAGAGGAAACTTCATATTATTCCAATACCTACAAGCATATGTTCCTCTCTCGTAATAATTTTCAGTAGCATCATGAAGGAATTACACAATATAACTATCACATAAGTCATTATTTTCATGATGCACAAGCATATAATTTTTATTACTACCCACACAAGCAAAATTCTTCTCATTCAAAGTAGTAGGAGCAAACTCAACAAAATAATTATGATGAGATATTTGAGTGGCATAATCCAATTGAAAACTAAATACATGATGACAAGTTTCATGGTTATCATTATTCTTTATAGCATACGTGTCATCACAATAATCGTCATAGATAGGAGGCATGCCATAATCATAATAAATTTTCTCAACAAAACTTGGGGGACTAGAAATATCATCTTCATCAAACAAAGCATCCCCAAGCTTGTGGCTTTGCATATCATTAGCATCATGGATATTCAGAGAATTCGTACTAGCAATATTTCAACCATGCTCATCATTCAAGCAATTCTCATTAAGAATTTTCATAAAATTCTTCCGCTACCAATTGAGCACAATTTTCTGAATCCTTACTTTCACGGAAGACATTAAAAAGACGAAACAATTGAGGCAACCTAAACTCCATTTTTTGTAGTTTTTTTTTATAAAACCAAACTAGTGAAAAACAAGAAAATAAAAGATTTAATTGCAAGATCTAAAGATATAACTTCAAGCACTCACCTCCCCGGCAACGGCGCCAGAAAAGAGCTTGATGTCTACTACACAACTTGTTCTTGTAGACTCGTGTTGGACCTCCAAGCGCAAAGTTTTGTAGGACAGTAGCAAATTTCCCTCAAGTGGATGACCTAAGGTTTATCAATCTGTGGGAGGCGTAGGATGAAGATGGTCTATCTCAAACAACCCTGCAACAAAATAATAAAAAGTCTCTTGTGTCCCCAACACACCAAATACAATGGTAAATTGTATAGGTGAACTAGTTCGGCGAAGAGATGGTGATACAAGTGTAGTAATGATAGTAGATATTGATTTTTGTAATAGTAACAATACAAAACAGCAAGGTATCAAGTAACAAAAGTGAGCACAAATGGTATTACAATGCTTGAAAACAAGGCCTAGGGTCCGTACTTTCGCTAGTGCAATGTCTCAACAATGCTAATATAATTGGATCACATAACCATCCCTCAACGTGCAAACGAAGAATCACTCCAAAGTTCTTATCTAGCGGAGAACATAAGAAGAAATTGTTTCTAGGGTATGAAACCACCTTAAAGTTATCCTTTCCGATCGATCTATCCAAGAGTTTGTACTAAAATAACACCAAGTTATCCTTTCCGATCGATCTATCTAAGAGTTCGTACTAAAATAACACCATATGATACGCATCAACCAACTCTAATGTCACCTAGATACTCCAATGTCACCACAAGTATCCATGAGTTAATTATACGATACGCATCAAACAGTTTTAGATTCATAATACTCAATCCAGCACAAAGAACCTCAAAGAGAGCCCCAAGATTTCTACTGGAGAAAGTAGGACGAAAACGTGCATCAACCCCTATGCATAGATTACCCCAATATTACCTCGGGAATCCGCGAGTTGACTGCCAAGACATAGATCTAGTGCTGTAAAATCTATAAACGTATGCAATCCAGTAATAAAAAAATCTCAAAGGGAAAACTCAATTCATCACAACAAGATAGAGAGGGGAAAACACCATATGATCCAACTATATTAACAAAGCTCGCGATACATCAAGATCGTGCCAAATCAAAAACACGAGAGAGAGAGAGAGATTAAAACATAGCTACTAGTACAAACCCTCAGCCCCAAGGGTGGACTACTCCCTCCTCATCATGGAGACCATGGGGATGGTGAAGATGGCCTCCGGTGATGATTTCCCCCTCCGGCAGGGTGCCGGAACGGGGTCTAGATTGGTTTTTCATGGCTACAGAGGCTTGCGGCGGCGTAACTTCTGATCTAGGGTTATTTCTGGGGGTTTCTGAATATATAGGATTTTTGGGCGTCAGTTTCACGTGAAGATGGGCCACGAGGGGCCCACAAGACACCAGAGCGCGTCAGAGGGGGTTGGCGCGCCCTGGTGGGTTATGGCCACCTCGTGGCTCTTCTGGCCCTCCCACGAAGCTTCCAGTGCCTCTTTTGTTCCAAAAAAAATCGTCAAAAAGTTTCATTGCATTTCGAGAACTTTTATTTGTGCACAAAAAACAACACCACGGTAGTTCTGCTGAAAACAACGTTAGTCTGGGTTAGTTCCATGCAAATCATACCAAAACCATATAAAATTGTTGTAAATATGGCATGAATACTTCATAAATTATAGATACATTGGAGATGTATCAGAGTCTTCCTTGGACATTACCTTGGGGGTGCCTTGGGCATCCCCAAGCTTAGGTTCTTGATGCTCCTTATTCTCCTCATATAGGTATCTTACCCAAAACTTGAAAACTTCAATCACACAAAACTCAACAAAACCTTCGTGAGATCCGTTAGTATAGTAAACATATCAAATACTTTAGGTACTGTTATAAATTGATTCTTATTATATTAAGGCTTATACCCCCCGATACAATCCATAGCATCATCAAAACAAGCAAACTATACAAGAAAAAACAGAATCTGTCTAAAACAGAACAGTCTGTAATGATCCGTAGAGAAACTATACTTCTGTAAATTCTAAAATTCTAAAAAAATAGGAAAACCTGAATAATTTGCATACCAATACTGTGTAAATAATTCAAATCAAAAGGACGTTCCAGTAAAATCATAGAAATTCTGCACTGGACACAAAAGTTTCTGTTTTTGCACCGTATCAATTCTACTTATCATCCAAATCATCCCAAAGGCTTTACTTGGCACATTATTGAAATAAAAACACAAAACATGATTACTACAGTATCTTAATCATGTGAATCCTCAAAAACAGAAAGGAAAAGTGTTGGGTTGTCTCCCAACAAGCGCTTTTCTTTAAAGCCTTTTAGCTAGGCATGAAGATTTTAATGATGCTCACATAAGAATAGTAGACGAAACATGCAAAAGAGCATCATGATCATTATTTTTATGGCACAGTGGTATTTACAAGGAGATAATTATTTTTATGAGAAACTTCCCTGAAAAGTTCTACATTTTTTCCATGAGCATGAACACAAGTGTTCCAGGTCGACCCTCACTTCTTCAATGCATAACTTTCCAATCGCTTCTGTAAGTAAATTTTGTGTTTTTAATTTTTCAATTTTTTTGTTTGTTTCACCCATAACTAAACAAAGAAAACAAAAATAACATAAACAAAAGGAAAACAAAATCTACTTAGTGATAGAAGCAAACAAGCATACACAAAAATATTAACCCCACACTATTGCTCCCCGACAACGGCGCCAGAAAAGAGCTTGATAATCCCCAAGTGCAAGGAATCATCGTAGCACTTTCTAAATATGGAAATGATAAGTATGGAGTGTCGAACCCAGAAGGAGCTAAAGGTAAGATCAATATTCTCTCAAGTCATATCTGCCACCGATACAACTCTACATACACCGAATGTTTGCTTCTATCTAGTAACGAGAAATAAAACCGCATTGTGGGTATAAAGAGGATAGCTTTGCATGATATTGGAAAACAAAAATATGAAAATAGTTGTTGCCTAAATAAGGTTAGAATGTATTATAATATATTACAAATAGCGAGTGTGGAACAATGATGGTATGGTGTGCGGAATCATCCTAGGCAATTGATAACAAGATCGGTAATCATTCTTGCAATTTTATATGAGGGAGAGGCATGAGCTAACATACTTTCCATATTTGGATCATATGAACTTATGATTGGATCTCTAGCAAGCATCCGCAACTACTAGAAATCATTAAGGTAAACCCAACCATAGCATTAAACATCAAGTCCCCTTTACACCCATATGTAAACAACCCCCTTACTCGGGTGTAAGCTTCTATCACTCTAGCCACCCAATATAAGTGAATCATAAACATATTGCAACACCCTCCAGCATGGATCCTTCACGTGTACGCCTCATGGCAGGCACCTTAGGACAGCACCAAAATAAAGCATGCACTCAAACCAATCAAGATCATCAATCAACCCAAAGGACAACATAGATCTACACAAACATCATAGGATGGAAACACATCATTGATTAATAATATGTGGCATGAAACACCATGTTCAAGTACGGGATTACAGCGGGGTGCGGGAGAGTGGACCGTTGAAAAGAGATGAGGAAGGTGATGAAGACGGTGATGTTGATGAAGAAGATCACCGCGGCGATGGCTCCCCCGGTGGCACTCCGGCGCCACCGGAAGAGAGGGGTAGAAAATCTTCCCCCTTAGGCCTCCTCCTCCATGGCCTCTCCCAAGAAGGGGAGATTCTCCCCCTGGTCCTTGGCCTTCATGGCTCCCGGAGGGGCGAGAGCCCCTCCGAGATTGGATCTCTCTCTCTGTTTCTCTCTTGTTTTCGCTACTGTTTTCTCTCCAGATTGGTTTTTCTTCGATACAGAGAGTTGTGGCTGTGAGGCAGGGGATCTCTCTTTATTTCTGGGGTTTCTGGGATTTATAGGATTTTTCAGCGTTGGAATCACGCGCAACGGAGCCACGTGGGCCCCACAAGCCATCAAGGCGCCCCCCCAGGCTGCGCCCTGTTGGCTTGTGGCCCACAGGTGGCTCCCCTCCGGTGGTTCTTCACTCCAATATTTCTTATTTCCTCCAGAAAAAATCATCAAAAAGTTTTGGGCGATTTCGAGAACTTTCATTTTCTGCACAAAAACAACACCACGGTAATTCTGCTGAAAACATTGTCAGTCCGGGTTAGTTCTAAATAAATCATATAAAGTGTATCAAATCCATATAAAAGTATTGTAAACATAAGCAATCATGGCATGAATACTTCATAAATTATCGATACGTTGAAGACGTATCACCGGGTCTTAGCGGCAACACCAAATATGAAGATGATTGCGCAGAGCGGTTGATGAAAAGAGGGCATCAAACTTGTTCCACATCTCCCCCTTGATGACGGAGTCAAATACTTTGGATCATGAACTTTGAAATAATCAATAAAAGGTTGTGTGCATCACTCGATGCTGAGGTCGAGGGTGTTTCCCCTCTTCTCAACAATAAAAATCTCTCCTACGACCCTCATGTCACCGATGATGTATCAACTAGTAGCGGATGTTGGATATGCTCTTGTAACTGTAGTGATAAATTGTCGAAGCTACAAAAAAAATAGTCAAAGAAGTGTAATTTGCCAGATCGAAGGGAGCATAAAACAAACTCATATACCGTAGAAAATATAGATGCAACACTTCCTTACATGATTTACATACTTGGTAGTCATAGACATACTTCAAAAATACTATAAATAATCAGTTTTAACAAAACATAAAAAATAGCACGGGCGTCTTAAACTATATAATGTTTGCGAGGGACAAAATCGACTATATTCATATAGAGCACTCCAACAACAGCTTGACGTCTACATTGAAACTATCCCAACTAGCTGGCCTAGAATATCACCTTGACCAGCAAGATACTAATATGGCCTGGGTACATGCCACCTCCATCCAATATTATCTTTTCAATATATGTTCACTACCGAATAAATATTATATGCTATCACAAACAAGTGACATTGAGAAATAGAAAGCTTTACCAGGTTCCTCTTTGTTGCATTACCCCCTCTCTTTGTGTTCAAGTTAATGGGAGGGATACATTTTCTGTTGTTCAACATATGTTTATCAATGAAAGTTTGTTCGATACACATGTCTACCAATCAACATCAAGAGGGAAAAAATATAGCCTTGTGACAGAAGACTATGCCCTCTCTTTAGAACTTTTAGAATATTGCTCCTTGGCAGATAAGGAGTTGTTCCACTTTCATCATAAAAGTTCATGTCAACAAAACTCCCATCATCAAGGCAGATAAAGGGCCCTCCAATCCCAACCTAATACAAAAATAATGGGCATGAAGTTACATGGAGAAGCTGCAGTAGTAAATCTAGCAGCTCAGTATTTTCAATAAACTAAAGATACAACTCAAATAGATTAACTATCTATACATGTACCACGTAAAATGTGCCAAGAAAAAAAAGCATTGTACCTTCTTGATTTTAAAAGTTGATAGCTTGAGATCTCTGCAATCAAGTTTTGAAACCAAACCCTTGTTTTTGAACTTAGTATACATTTTATGGTACCCTTTGAGGCCATCAATAACCCAGCATTATCTGTAGTTGTACGCCCAATAGTACCACCTTCGATTTGGATGACTTTGTGGCTCTGAAGATATCTTGTGGACAAAAATCACTGAGATTATCCTCGATACTGACAACTGCAATGTTGTCACCATGATGGTAAAATTCCAATTTTCCCACCACCGATTGTTCTGGCGGGAGAAACACGTTAATCTGTAACAAACCGAGTTTATAAAGGTCAATTAATTAACCATGACCAAACTTAAAAGGCGACAAAACGTGATTAGGATCAACAACTAACCATCAAGTTCGGGTCAATGTTGTCTTCAACATCACCAGTTCTAACCAAACTAGCAGATGTAAGGACAAACATGCGACCCTCAATAGTTATAGGCAAGCCTGTGCAAGTAAAACACCTCGTGTGGTTACCATTGAATGAAGCAAGTGAGACGACTCTTTTAGATACACGCTCAACAACTTTTTTCCAAGTTGCTTCCAGAGAGGCTTCTCATAGTTGGCATAAATGTCTAAACGATACCCTTTCCAAACGTGAAGTTCACCAAACATTTCTTCGAACGTACCAACTAATCACCCATTGAGTGGTTAATTAGGAAACAAATACATAAATTAGAAATAAAGAAGTGCACAAGGGAGAAGTCAATATAAGACTACGACTTACACTCAAACACCAGTGGTGGTGGTAGGGGATAGCCCAAAGACTCTAGCATCTTAGACCTGACCTTAAATCCTGATGCAATAAGGTGATTGATAACAGTGTCATGTTATACTAAGATATCATTCACATAGTCAATTAATGGCAATCGTGTAACATTTAGAATGATGACTTGCATGATAATTCAAAGCTGAAGGGAAAACGTAGGATGCACCCCGAGGCAAGGAATATTCACGAAACTGAGTAGTATTGCTGCAATTAAACATGTTTACTACAAGCAAATGAAGTAGATATACACCAAACTATACGAAAGGAACCACATATAACATAGACTTGAACATCAGCTTCTAACTAATTAGCAAAAACTGAGTATCGAGATATCACAAAAATCAGAAGCATTGTTCTTGATCCCCCACCTGAACGAAATGCTCAGGCTCTTCTTCATTTAGGAAAATACACAAGCTTCAACAATGAAGAAAACTAAATTCAAGTGAAATAGGAGGGGTATTAGGAACTTCTATAAATAAGAAAATCGGAAATATATACCTATGAAGGTTGGAGTTGGTGGTGGGTTCATATGTGAGACCAACAACCTTTATAAATAAACAAATGCACTCCTATCCGCATGTGGACCAGCAACCTCCCAGAAGAGGTAAACCAACAAATGTACTTTTTCTTCATGTGAGATCAAAACTCTTGTAAAAGGCAGAAATGGAAATTGCAGAAAGGAGACTATCGCAAAATTGTGCTCTTGGTTCAACCTTCCCTTCCCAACCAATTCTTCCAATATATTCTCTATGTTCACAAATTTATTTATTTTTTGGATATTTCAATATGGATTATATATGAACTGAAATGAGTGAACAAAAAAACCAAAACATGCCTGTATATCCAATTCAAAAAAGTTAGAAATTATTATATTTATGAAGAGGAGAGAGAGAGAGAGAGAGAGAGAGAGAGAGAGAGAGAGAGAGAGAGAGTTGTAACTTCATAGCAACAGCATGATTGTTTTCAAAATTCAAAATGTTGCCTTCACGAGAAGATTGTCAACATTGTCTGAGATGGTTTGGGCTATACAACACAGGCCTCGAGAAGCACCGATGCATAGCAGACGGTTAAAGCATGTTGATAAAGTCAAGAGAGGTCGGTGCATAGCGGACGGTTAAAGCATGCTCATAAAGTCAAGAGAGGTCGGTGCATAGCGGACGGTTAAAGCATGATGATAAAGTCAAGAGTGGCGGCAGGAGGCCATGGATGGCGCATGCAGGAGACGTGGACACTGACAATGGCGAGGACAGCGAGGGAGACATCGTGCTGGCCAGCCACGGCAACCCCGGTGCGCTCCTGCACCCGCTAAGGTTGCCCATGACCTCAGGGTCCCACTCCAGCCGTGTTAGCTTGCTGTAGGCGCCCACATAAGCCCATGCCTACGGCGCCAGCGCCGGCGAGTACATCAGACAAGAACAGGTGAGCGTTGTGGCTGGTCCCTATAATAATTCCAAAATAAAATAAAAATGTTTCGGTCCGACTTTTTTTTGGAGAACCGACCGAGCGGACCGGGACAAAACAGGACCGGACCGGAGCAGTTTTCGGGCCTCTTTTTTTTTGTCCTTTTTTTTTTCTTTTTTTTACTTTTGTTTACACTTTCAAAAACTCTAAACATATACGTTACAAAATATATTTTCCATAATGGTTTGAAAAATGTCAATCATGCATTTGAAAATGTTAAATGTGTATAGAAAAAATATTGATCATGCATACGGAAAATTTATACAAAAAATATAAAATGTGTGTGAAAAAATTTGATCATGTCTTTAAAATATCAAACATTTGGAAAAAATGTTAAAGAAGTATTTGGAAAGTGTTAATCAAGCATTTGAAAAATATTGAATGTCTATAGAAAAAATGTTGACCATGTAAAAAAGATAAAATATTTTGATCATTTATGTGAAAATGCTAATCAAGGATTACAAAACTTTTGAACAAATATTTCAAAATGTTAATCAAGCATTCGAAAAATTTGTATAGAAAAAATGTTGATCATGCATTCAGAAAATATTAATCTCGCATTTGACAAATGTTGATAAAAGCATTTGAAAAATATTAAAATGTGCATAGTAATTATGTTAACCATGTATTAGATAAATGTTAATCAAGCTTTTGAGAACTTTAAAGTGTGTATGGGAGAAATGTTAACCATGTATTAAAAAAAATGAAGTATTTAGAAAATGTTAAATGTTTATAGAAAAATGTAGACCAAGTATTAAAAAATTAGTGATTGTGTATTCAAAAAAGTGTTCAAAAACATGTATTTAAGAAAAATCTAGATCATGTATTTGCAAAATGTCCAATGTGTATAAAAAACGTTTCATGTGTACACTAAAAATGTGTGTTGTATAATAAAAAAACCTACGCGAAAAAAAAAGAAAACAAAAAGAAAACAAAAGAAACAAAGAAACAAAGAAACCCACTTAAAACGAAAAAACGAAGAAAACCGTTCAAAAAATGAAAACCAAAGTATAATGAAGAAAATCGATGAAAGAAACAAAGAAAATCGTAGTATATCGAAGAAAAAAAGAAAACCGATGAAGAAATAAGAAAATTAAAGAAAAAACATAAGAAAACATAAAAAGGGAAACAAATAAAGCAAGGAAGCACCGAAGGAAACCAAAGTAGGAAACCTAAATAACCAGCGAAGAAAACCAACATAAAAAACAAAAAAACGTGAAGAAACAAAGGAAAAAGAAAAATTAAACGAGCAAAAAATGAGCGAGGCGAGCGAACCAGCAAACCTACTCGATCGAACGAAGTCAGCAAAGGTAGAAAAAAGACAAACGGGCCGTCCCAGTAGCTACAGTATGGAATAAAAAGCTTCACCGAGAGTATCTATCATCTCGGATAACGCGAGATATAGTTCTCGCGCTCTTTTTATAGATCGGACCGGCAGTTTTTTTTGCAGGGCCTAACAATTTCACTTCGGTCTACAAGCGGGCCTAAAAGCCCGCTCGATACGTCCAGACTTAATTGCATGAAAGAATGGGAAGAAGTATGATGTGGAGTCGTGAAACTATTGGCATGAAATCATCAGGGGTTGGAGAACAACCCAGAAGTTCGCACGCTTTTGGACGTTCATAGGCATTATAAACCTGATGTGACTTTTTTTTATCGGAGACTCATCTCGAAGCTTATCTGGCATAATGTTTAAGAAGGTGGTTGATGATGGATGACAAAGTGGTGAACCCTGATGGTGGTAGAAAAAGAGGTGTGGAATTTTCAAATGGAAATGTACGGTGAGTTTCAGTGGAAAGACAAGCATAAAACTTGGGAAAGGCTCAGAGATTTGCACTGGAATAAATACTTGCACATGGGTGATGATGGTGGATCTACGTGAAATCTCATGCAAGTACAAATACTTACGCCCTTGGTGAAAAAAGAACAAAGTCCCTTGGCCCTTTTCTTCAAGAGAAAAGTAGTGTTTAAGCATGATGAAGGAAGAGAGTCTAATAGGGATGCTCACAATAATAGTGCTAGGAATTCGCTGCAGCTTGTTCTAGGTCGATATGTTTGCCTTTGAAGCCTTCAGGCTACGTACATCATTACAGCATCTACAGCCGGACTTGGCAAATTCGACTGCGTCCGCGGACAGTGACCGGTCACCCCTCATAAAACGCAATCCACATCCGGACATCTCAAATTAGAAACTTCAAATCCATATTATTACATGCAACGTGATCCGATCTTTGAGCGGAGCTCGTCCGGTTCCGCTCCCAGCTCGCCCCTCCGCCGTGGGCATGTCCGGCGGCCGGCTGCACTCCCCAGAGTGTTGGTCCGGTCGCCGGCAAGGTAGGATAGGGCATGGGACACGAGCTGGCTCACGGGACTCATGGCCCCGACGTCTCCCATGTCCTACTCTTCCTCGTCGGAGACCGGAACCCGAACGGTGTCGGTGGACGTCAGATCGATGATGGATCCGTCCGGGGAAGAGCCCCCGACGTCCACCACGATGCGGTTGCGGCGCCCGGACTGATGCGCCATACGGGGCGCCGGAGAATGCGACTCCGCCTCGCCGACGTCCGCCGCCGCGAGGGCTTCCGCCGCCTCCCGCGCCCGCTGCCTTGCACGGCGTCCACGCCGAGCCATGCCTTCTTCGGAAGTGTCCCGAAAATCAGCGCGCCACCAGAGGGGTTGCGCGTCCGCCAGCGCGTTCGGACGCCAGGCGGACCACACGGCCTCCGGTGAGGCTGCGGCGGCCTGCCTAACGCCGGATCCATGCGCCATTTGGGCGGACGCAATGGATTCCCGACGGAGGGAGTCCGAGCCGAGCCGTCCACGGGCATCCTCTCGGGCGCAGCGGAGCGCAAGCCGGACGGCCATCTCCTCCTCGGGGCTGCGCGGGGTGAGCTCGGGGTCGATGGATCTGGAGTTGAAGGACTCGGATCCACTGCCCGCCATGCCGGAGACGACCGGAATCCGCTGGAGGAGAGCTCGGGTGGCGGAGGGGAGTGGAGGGGAGGGAGTGAAGTGGCTAGGGTTTGGTCCGGCGAGCGGATGGGGACGAATATATGTGGGGTAGGGGTGGGCCAGCATGGGCCGGCTCCGACGTGGCGGGGGTGCCGGTCAGCCCGGGCGTTTGAGGGCCGTTTGAGGGGTCCGTCTGGGTCAAAAAAAAGTGACCGGGCAGTGACCGGGCGGCCTGCCCGGGCGTATGAAGCGGGTTTGAGAGGTCCGGTTGTAGATGGTCTTATATTGCTGATTAATGAAGTCCCGGTGTGTTCGAAAATGCTCTTTGGAGGCCGAGCACCCTGGAGCTCGCTATCTTGGGCGTCTGTCTTCACAGTGATCAGGCGCAGATCCGTACTTGTCTCACGTATTCCACCCGGCAAGCTTTTAGACGGCACCGTATTGCACAGTGGCAGCAGACATTAACTGGTGGCCCTACCATCGCACGAACAAGTGCCAGCATTTAGTACTGGGAAAGATCACAACACACTGTCCCTCGTCCAATTTGGTGTATCAAATTTCTAGGACAAATCATTATCGTGTAACCACCAACATAATATGTGCGTTTTAGTACACGAAATCACCGAGAAACATCATTTCTTCCTTGATATTTAAAGAAAAAAAGTGAAATTATGCAGATTCGAATTGCTTTTACAGCCACATCTTGGAATGCCATTTTTTCCTTCACATGCATTGTGTAGATGCCTTCTCCACATTACTTTGCATTTTTTTTTGTCAGAAAAATCCGGTGAAAAAATTTGCTATGCAAAGTGCCTTCCTCTCAAAGTCTTGCTCTCTTTTTTGCAGGGGAAAGTCTTGCTCTTTTAAACGGGTAATGATGCAACCACTCTTTATGTGATACACAGATAAGTGTACGCCGGCCAACCTCGCACGTACACCACAACTCGTTCAGTCTATGGTCAATTTTTCACACACTATCAACAAAAATGCATACGGGTTGTTTATCATTTTATACTAGCGGTTTATTTTAAAACAATCATCCCCTAACACTAATAATTCCGTTACCAATCGAACATACATCCTCCTTTAGTTCTTCCATGTCATAACACAACTGCGCTTCATGTTAACCCAATGGCACTCCAAGTCTACTGATCAGCATTTTCCAGATGTAAAAATTTCAAGAAATTCTCATTTGTTATACTCGCATGGGAACATGATAAATCACCCATACAAAATGAAAATTTATGTTCGGCCCCTCTAGCAAAGGCTGGAAATCATTCGACTATTGTTGCTCTTCAAGTTTTTAGCCAACCGTAGATGCTACATCAGTGTTCCTAATCTTTTCAATTAAGATGCCCCTCTAGCACTTTTTCAGAGGAAACTGTAAAAATCATTATGCTATTTTTTATTTTTAAATAATATTTCTTATTTTCTTAATCAACTGAAATAAGATGCACTCTGCCTGATACGGTCATATTTTATTTTTAAATCAGGTACGCGCACCAGGTTCATCACTGGTTTTATTTCTATTTTCTAACTGGCACCACATTACGTTGCACGAAGATTTGTACCAGGAACTGTTTTTGTTGGTTCGTTGCATCACACTAGCTGATATTGCCCGCACACCCAACCGATACCCAAAACTAAAATAAGTGTAAATTTTCACAAATTTGCGATTACCCTGAATTGCACTTCTCCAAGAAGAATTCCATCCCAATCCCATCCATGGCTAAATCGCTCCTGTTAGCATGCCAGAGGAAGAGGACAACCCGTCTAAAGAGGCAAACCTGTCCATCGCTTCCAATTTTTTTTTAAGATCGTTTCCAATTAAATGCAACGTGATTTGTATCATTAGTTGACCCGTCCATATTAATGACACACTAGGCTGCCCCTGCCATATGGATTAGGCACATCAGCCCAAGCAGAGGCCCACGTACAAATCTAGCACATCTGCCACGGCACCTGTGTATTCCCCATCGTACATGCATGGCAAATGCATGCTGCACACATCACAACATGTCAACGCAAGGCCAGATAACGGCCTTCAGGTAGCTCGGCCTCCAAAATGCTCCACTCCGGTGTGTTTCGCTTATGTACACGATACATTACCTGTTTATTTATTTCTTTTCAGAAACATTGATTACAACACAGACACAGACACAGCACCACTCAGCATTCATACACGCACTACCGAGTCAAAGATGTAGAATGTGAAGATTGACGAAGTCATCACGGGCAACTTGCTATCGACGAAAACGTCGTCTTTGAAGAATAATCCGCATTAATGAGGTATCAAAGTATCAAACATGAATCTTGATCTTCGTTGGCCGAGGAAATCACTGATCACCTAACCATCCAACCGCTGATTAGTTCACGTATAGGACACATAAATACATACAGACACGTCGTCGATGAAGCCAGCCTAGGCATGTTTAGAACGAGATGAAAGAATTGGCCATGTCGTACTTCATCTTCTCCAGATTGGGCGAGATGGCGAACTTGATCATAGGCGGCGGCCCGCAGGCGAGCGCGAGGGTGTCATCGCCGCCCTCCGGCACGTGTGCGCGCAGAATGTCTTCCCTCACGTGCCCGACGCTGAACTTCCAACCTTCCTCCGGACGCTTTACCTGGTCGATCACGTACCACACCTTGAGCCTGCTCGTATACTCCGCCGCCCACCGGTCCAGCTCGTCGCGCAACAGGATGTCATCCTCGGTCCGGTTCGCGTACACGAGGTGCATCTCCGTCTCATCTCCCGGCTGGTCGCGGAGCACGGCCTGGATCACCTGGTACATGGGCGTGATCCCGCTCCCGCCGCAGATCATCGCCAGGCGGCGTGCTCGCCGAGGCTTGCCGCCGATCATGAAGTTGCCGCGGCCGGTGTACTCCACGTGGCCAAGAGGCCCCTTGACGTCGATGTAGGAGCTGCCTACCTGAAGCGATTCCAGGTACTGTGTCATGACCCCGCCGTCGGGGAAATTGGGGTGCTCGTTCTTGAAGTACACCTTGACCAGGAGCTCGAACTGCCCGACCTCGTCGACCATGCTCGTCGGCGTGTACGGGCGCATGCACAGCTTCCCCTTGATGTTGGCGCACACGAAGATGTGCTTGCCGACTGGTAGGCCAAGCACCTGGTCGGGGGACGGCAGCGCGAAGCGGAACAGACGGACGTCACGGGAGAGCTCCTTCTTGCCGACGAGGCGGCAGCGAACCTTCTCACGCGGGCTGGATAACGCGATGGGTACGGCGGTGGCGGCCTTGGTGGCCTCGCGGATGGGGGCAAGAGAGGAGCCGCCATGGACGGAGTTGTCAGAGGTGTAGCCGGCACCAGTGGTGATGAGTTGGCCAATGCGGTGCGCGTCGAGGAGCGCCTTGGCCTTGTCGGAGTGGATGGCGTCGAACTCCTCGGTGCAGTCCGTGCCGGCGTTGATGAGGATGCTGTCGGCGCCGCCCGGGTGGTCCCTGAGGAAGGCGGTGCAGTCGTAGACGTGCCCGTGGACGACAATCCACGCCGAGTCCTCCGACCCGTGCTTGCGCACCTCGGACATGGTGAACTGCTTGTCGTCGGTGGTGTGAATGAAGGGCGTCGACGTGCTCCGCTTGAGCCCCACGGCGGCGGTCTCCATGTGCTTCTGCCGCGCCATCCACCCGCCCGTCTGGTTGGCTGGCTGCGTCGGGTGCTCGAACACCAGACCGATCTCCCTCTTGTTCGGCCGGCACACGTTCACCTTCACCTTGAACCAACAGTTGTTCATCATCCCCTGCAATCATGCCATGTCATGTGTAAAAACCAACACATCAGAATTAAGAAAGTTGCACTCTCGATTTCTTTTGCAAAGGTCACGACGCCATGGACGGACTCACGGACACATGTGAATCAGGGGTACGCACCATGAGGTTCCATATGAGCTTCTCGGGTTGGGTGTTCTGCGCCTGATCCCAAGCGCGCACCGCCACCTCCTTGGCGCCGAGGAGATCCAGGACCTCGACCTCGACGGACCAGAAGCACCAGCACCAGTATCTGCCATACTTGTTGGGCTTCTCCGGGATGTCGAGCGCGCACAACATCCATGTCTCGCCGCCATCGAGCGTCACCTCCACTCTTATGATCTTCTTGCCACCACCTACAAAACACAACAACAAGAATAGGAGTCGTGAGAAATCAGATTAATTACACTCACAAGAAAGACAACTTAGCAACACACTCTTATGATCCTCCACTCTTATGATACTCCGTGCGTTGCTGCTGCGGGAATTGGTTGATGAAAATTGAGGTTGATAACATGAGTACGAACATTTAAAATACAAACAACTTATTATACATAGAATAATTAAATAATTGTATTGTGTTTGGTCTTTTCGCATTCATGATTGCATGTTGAGGTGAACTTTATCCCACTAAGTTATTGTATTGTGAGGTGGCATGCTTACATGTCGAGATAAATAACTTAGTGGGATAACTCTCTTAGGTATATAGGATGACAGTGAAGACTCATTTAGTTCCAGAAGAAATATAAGATTTATTAGTTTTATTATACTTCATCCGTTCAAAATTATGTGAAAGTCAATGTTTGTCCTAAGTCAAACTTTTCAAGTTTGACCAAGTCTTTAGAAAAACATATCAGCATCGACAACACCAAAGCAGTTTCATTAGATTCACTATAAATATATTTCTATACTATATACATTCAAAGTCATATATGTCAGAATTTTTATTATAAACCTGATCGAATCCAAAAGAATTTCTGTACCAAAGTAGTTTTACTTAGAAGAAAGCTTGAATTTCAAATATTTTGGAACGATGGAATGCCATCTATAGAGTATATGATTCATGTGCGTTACAGCTCAATTGGATATATAATTTCTAAATATTGTGTACTAATTAATATGGTTCTTCTGGTTTAAATAATATGAGAAATTTCTGCATAGTAAAAATAAATCTTAACACGAAAAGTTATGATTGTCACAATTAAATGCGGTATGATTTAAAATCCACTTAAAATGCACTAATGTATGTTCTACATCGTTTGATTCTCATGCATAGATTGGACAGATGTTAGTGGATCAAACTAGTAAATCTATTGACTATCGTAATTTTGATGGCGTGGAACCACACGTGTTGAGATAATTAGTAGTGGGATCACTCTCTTAGCCATATAGGATATCTTATGCTAACTCACTATGGCCGAAGAATTTCAGGAAGACAGTCAGTCCCACTACCTAGTATACAAGTATTATGATTATCTAATCTTCAATAATATGAGTAATATCTGCTTTGTCAAATTAGAGCCGAAAAGTCAAATATCTCTGACTTTTCACCAAGTTTATAGATATAAATATCAATATCTAAGATGTCAAATCAGTGTCATAAGATGTCATTACTAAATTTACTTTTATATTTTGTTTATTTAGTATTGTATGCTAATAACTTAGTATATTTTGCTCTAAACTTATTCAAACATAAAAACATTTGACTTTATTATTTTTATCTCTATACACTCTTATTTAGAAACTAGATTCCTTTTTCGGTCCGTGTAAAGGGTGTGTCTGAGTCTCAGTCTACTGAGATTTCAATCAAGTAACATAGTATAAATAAGAAAAACTGAAAAGTAAAAATTTATGTGAATCCCGATGAAAGATTAAAGATATATAGCATCGACAGAGACAAAACAATGTGTCAGTGGAATGAGACTTAGCAAAACTGCCGTGCAAAAGCCAAAAGAATAAAGAATAAAATGTTCCTTTCACGTCCAGCCGGCGTACGGAGGCAATTAAGTAATTAGGCATGCGACGCAACATGAGGGTCAAAGGCATGAATGGTGCATGGACGACTCACCGGCGTAGGCGTATCCTTTCATGGTGTAGGCGCGCTGGGTGGTGAAGGCGTTGATGGGCAGGATCTCGTCGTGCCCCGGCGTGGTGATCACCGAGTTTGTGTTGAGCTCGTTGATGATGTACTCCGGCTTGTACCACCACGCCTGTGAGTCGGCGAGCTCGGCGTCGACGTGGGACGGCAGGACGCGGTTGTCCTTGAAATGGTAGTAGTTGTCGGACTCGGCGGCGGTGACGACGATGCGCGTGACCCACTTGACCATGCGGCCGCCGATGCAGCCCGGGATGATGACGCGCACCGGGAAGCCGTGGTCCGGCAGCAGCGGCTCGCCGTTCTGGGCGTAGGCGAGCATGATGTCCCTCGACGGGTCCAGCGCCCACTCGCGCGTGACGCTGGTGCCGTACTTGGCTCCGGCGCCGCCGCCGGGAAGGTCCTCTGCGCCCACGAAGCACACGTGGAGCGCGCGGCCCTTGAGGCCCATGATGCCGCACCGGCGCAGGACGTCGCGGAGGCGCGCGCCGCGCCACACGGAGGTGGACACGCCCGCGGCGCCCCAGTTGAACCCAGCCGTCTGCCGCACCATGTTCTGCTCCTTGCGGCGGTTGCCGGCGCAGACGAGCGTGACGGGGAGCTCCATGGCCGGGAAGTCGCGGACTAGCTCGTCCATGGTGAACCGGGCCGGCCGCTTGACGAGGCCGGACACCTCCACGATCCACTGGGACCAGTCGCCGCGGGGCACGGGGCCGTGGTTGCGCACGTAGTGCAGCGGCGCTGGGGTGATGAAGCCGTGGTGCATGAGGCGCGCCAGCGGCGGCTCGCAGTTGAAGGGGTGCTTGCCGGTGAGGCGGATGAGCGACGGGTTCCGCTCCGTCCACGCGTCCGCCGTGCCCTCGTCCCGCGGGTCGCGCACCGGCGGCTCCACCTCCAGCTGCAGCTGCGAGCCGTACAGCTCCCTCCAGTCCTCGTGCTTCTCATCCTCCTCGCCGTCCGACGCCACTGCCTCGACACGGGCCTTTCCAGGGGGGGAGAGGCGCACCGGGGAGTCCACGATGCCATTGGAGGCGGTGCCAACCGGCTCGAGCTCCACAGGAGCGGCCATGTTTGTGGGACAAGCGTTGTGTTCTAGCTAGGCTGGCGCTCTGGTACGTTGCGGCAGACGAGGAAGCACTAGTTGGTGGTGGGATTTCTGTCGGAACAACAAATGGTGCAAGCGTATTTATACACACGCAACGCCTGAAAAAAATGTTTAGGGAATAGCACCCACCTAGTCCTTCTCCTTTTTTCTCAAAAAAGAAAAAGAGAAAACCTAGTCCCTCTCCTGTACTGACTTTTAATACTCAATAAAAGATATATCTTGATCACTCAAAACATACCCTCTCTAAACTAAATTTCATGTAGACATAGCAACTCTCACTAAAAATAGAGGTAAGCTCCTCACCCCGCATTAATATTGTGGCGCAGGCACGAGCCCGATTCGCCTCACCTCGGCTGTAAAAGCCGACCAGACCGCCTCCAAACCCTACCCCCACCCCGCCGCCATTTTTTTCCATGATAGAGCCATCGCAACTGCGAATCGTGCCTCCGCCGCTCACGAGCTCCACCGATGCCATCTGCGAGCTCCACCATCGCTATTTGCGAAGGAGACCATGCTGTGAGCTCAATCTACACCGTCGTCCGCGAGCTTATCTTTGTCTTCCCGCGAAGGAGGTCACCACTGCCGTTGACATGCCACGACATTTGGTATGTGCAACTCTCAGCGAAGCGGGGACATTCGACCCACGTGAGGGGTGCGACGACGGACGAGGGCAATGCCATCTGCTTCCTCTCGTGGGAGGAGGTGGAGGCACAGTACAACATCGCGTAAGCCGGGTGGAGCGCCTAGCAACGGAACTCGAGCTCGAGCATGACGCTGCCGCCATGGACGAACTCCTTGCCAACCCGCAGCTTGCTGCTGAGAACAAGGACATCCTAGATTTCATCGAGGACAAAGACCAGGTGACTCGTAACTGCCATGAGATCATCTACCGCAACGCGGAGCATGAGGAGTTGTTTGAGGAGCTCGATGCCAAAACCAAAGATAAGGACAATAATGGTATGCCTTGGATTCGGCCCGTCGCAAACGACTATGAGGCTGCGGCTCTGGCATGCGGGTGATTAAACTCTCCTCCGAGGAGGAGCTGATCGCCTTCTTCTAGTCCATTTAGCTCATTTTATCTCGATGTAGTGGAAATGATGTTAAATTATGCTCGTTTTAGTGCTTAGTTATGCGTTGTTATGTTAAATGTGATATTATTGTATAATTATGCAATGAATATAATCTAAATTAGTGGTTGAAATATATTTGTGTGCAATTCTTTTTAGGGGAGTAAGTTATAAGACAAGGACTAGGTGCGCCAAAAGTTTAGTGCCTTAGACTACCTACAATGGAAAGTAATATAGAGTAGTAACATGCATATGTTATTAGTCTAACTTACTACCTCCACAGTGGGTAATAACATATGGATAGTAACATTGAGCCTTTCATTTATTAGCTTATAGACTTATCTTGTCTTGGTACGTGTTATGTTACTCATAGTATGAGTAACTAGCTATGTTATTCAATTTCTCTCTCTTCTCATTAATTAACTGCCACATCATATTTTTCGCTTAGAGCAAGTATAATAAGATGACGTAAGCGGGCTGTAAGAAATTAAATATTATATTGTTGCTGAGTTGGTAGAGAGAGAAGAGGAGAGAAGAGAAGCGGGTTGTAGACTTACGGCCGCTCTAGCACGAGCTCCAAGAAGCTTTGTGAGAGTGGAAGGTGGACCATATGTTGATAAAGTAGTAGTACTTTCTTAGAACTAACTATTATACGTGTTGGTTATTACATTGGCTATATAGATGACATGGTAACATGTTATAGCCAGCAGCCGGCTATATTATTAACCATGCTCTTAGGTGGCATTTATGTTATTACCTATGTTACTCCCACTGTGGGTAGTCTTATATATTGAGGATTAAAGGCTAGGAGGAATTTCGAAGAGTAAATGATAGGGAAAAGGGTAGAAATGATATTATTCCACCGAATGATGAATCTATGAGTTAATACCTCTTATAGCATCCCTAGCATGCCCCATATTCTAGAAGTCCAAAACGTATCCCTTATAACATCGAGCTCGAGGAAGGTGGCGGCGACCCGAATCGGTGGCGGGATAGGCCCAAGTCGCAGCAAAAATAGGTGCACGGTGGGGTGGGTTGGGGTTTTGGGGCTGCGGCGTCAAGTTTTCTAGTCGGAAATGGGCCAATCGGTTGGTGCACCGGTCGGCATGCCATGAAAGCGGGAGGGGAGCAGTCTCCCTACTTTTCCTGAGAAGTTAGAGTTAAGATAGGCTAGAGAGCAAACTGTTAAGTAATACAGACACATATTTTTGAGGAAGGATCTACTTCCTTCGGTTCTTTTTAGTCTGCATATAAGTTTTGTCCGAAGTCAAAGTATCTCTACTTTGACCAAACTTACAGAGAAAAGTACCAACATTCACAATGTCAAATCAATATTGTTAGATTCTTTATGAAATGTAGTTTCATAGTATATATATTTGATTTTGTAGATGTTGATATTTTTTAATATAAATTTGGTCAAACTTTACAAAGTTTGACTTGGCCGAAATCTAATACGTGGAGTAAAAAGGACCGGAGGGAGTACTAGATAAGTCATAATCATTAAATAATATCTCGCTCACATATAACTTTCAAGGAATATGCTGGAGATGTTTTTATTATTAGTTAAACCAATAAGGCACAGCTCTCCGGTTTTCTAAAATAGCGAACTCTGATATGAACTTTTCCTGCAAAACATCTAAATCAGTGACGATAGATGGCAGCTAATTAGTTACTTCAATGTGCCCCGTTTGAAACGTTCGCAGATCTGACTTCTATTTGTACGATCCGTGCACCTCATAGTTTTCACTTGTTCTGACACGTTTCTCTCTCGCTAGCTGACATGGTATGGGAAACTTCCTTTTCTTTTTTGCGGAGGACATGGTATGGGAAATAGGAATACGAAACTAGGAGTACATTTGATGAATGTGACAATTCCATTGTAAAACTCTTGCATAAATAAAGAAACAAGTCAGCTTCTATGCGTAGACAAAATCCCGGACGAGCATGTACAGCCGCATACCTCTAATTCGACCCCTCAAACTTTTGCGGACGCACTCGGTCAATGACCGGACGTGTCCGTTTTGAGTCCCTATTAGTCCATCCGTGTGGCCACACTCTTTATTTTTTTTCTTATATGTCCATCACTTGCACGCGATTGATGGAGATGAAGAGGAAAAATAAAAGAATGAATAAAGAAATAAAAAAAGTGGTCCGGGGTGGGGACGCGTTGCACGTGGCGGACTGACCGGACGCATCCACGAGCCCTCATATTCTCTCTACATTTGTCCTCAATATAAGGCTTCGCGGATAGCCCTGACGTATAGGGATGATCTGAGGGATCCGGTTGGGTTAGTATTTTCCATCTCTCTTCTGTCTGGTCACTGACCGGTCGCGTTCGCGGACGTTTGAGATGGATTTAGGGACTCCGACTGTAGATGCTCTAATCGAGCCAATCGATCGTTCCTTCTTTTTTTGGCATTAGGGCCTTAGATCTATATTCAAATTAAAGCAGTGGTACGACACACCCCACAAATAAAGTAAATTACACCAAGGTCCCTGGGGAACCGAATCAACACAAACATCAACGCGAGATGAGGGCGTGCCGCCACCACCTCTCCCCTCTCCCCCCGAGCCAGCGTGAACCTTGGATTCGCAGTCGGATTGTTGACGGACAGGAAGTCTCCATCTTCAATCTTGTAAGACTAGCCAGGTAGAAGAAAAAAACGTATTCGGTCCCTAAAAAAAATCCTAGCAAACGCTTCTGAATTGGGATAGGAAAACAGATGAATTTGCCATGGTATTGAATAAGAAAATCATGTTCTAAAGTAAAATTTGCCATGTTGTGTGTACAAATTCTCAAAAAATTCCAATGCTACGTGAGAATAATTGACATTCATTTTCAATGATTTTTCATGATGCAAACATGGAGAATTGCTACCTAACAAAAGAAAATGGTGAAAATTATCAAGCTCAAGATATGCCATGTTGCTGAAGAAAATTGACACGCGACATCAAACGTACAATTGTAAAAATGGCCATACTCCGACAACATAATTTGCATCACAAAATGCGTTCGTTCAGATCGCCATCTTGAGTGAACCGTGTACCGTCGCCGATTCTTACTTCGCCTGGAATAGGTGTCGGTGCGAACGCTTTAGGATTCGTACGCGGGATCTAACGCATCTGAGGGCGTGCGCTCGGAACCCCAACAAAGCTCAGTTCCATAGCATAAGGAATAATCATTTTGTCCCCAATTACATAGATGACGCCAGGACATGTATCAGTCGCTGTCCGTATTTGTCGTACATAGAAGTCAAGGTTTTCGGAAATGGATATACGTATTCTTGAGCCAATTGCATTATTTTGGTAGGTAAACAATGCATCATTATGTGTGTTGAACCTGTGGGCGCATATAATAAACGAGATCTCCGTTGTCAGTTCACCGGAAAGGAGTCTTGAAAGGGCAGCAGCTAGTAGACAAGAGCTGCTACATCCAAGTAGCCGCATCCATCCGTGCAAAAGTCACTCGTTCGAAGGTCATGGTACATTCACTCATTCACAAGAGTTAGATTCTGTTTCAAGTGCCACGATGGCCCTACCATATATTTTGACCTTCGCATTGTACTACTTTTTTTTTGGACAGTTGACCCTGGCATTGTACGGCATCACGTACGGCCACTAGGCAAATAATTTGAGATAGGATTAAAGTACTAACTAACCAGTGGACACTCGTTATAAGCGAGTTAGCGTATAATTACTAGCTGTCTTTTTTTGGACGGACTCAATCATTATAAAGGTTCACCGAAAATAGAAAGCACCCCAACACATAAACAAAACAGTTTTGCTAAGATGTGCTTTAAGTGTTGCACATCTAAGTCCTATGTCATTGATTTTACGTTAAGATTCGTGCAAGCATTATATTTTTACTTTTTTCCTTTTTTTCTAGATTGATTGAGTCAGTTAGATGTGCAATAACCAGGGCACATCTAGATGCCCTAGACAGACCCTAAACAAAACAAAATTGCAAGATTTCTAGACCACCAAACACCCATTGTCACCGTGAGAACGATCACGTCGCTGTTGCCGCTCTCATACCAAAGCAGGTCTACAAGTCTTCGTGCACCTGCCCCCAAGGGCCTGCGTCGTGGTGCCGCAATCATCGCCATGAAACTCTTGGATAGATCGGACGAACCTAACATCAAATCTCGTTGTCGCATATGCATGATGAAAAACCCCTATCCTTGCAGCCCCGAGTAGATGTCAAGAATTTATGAGGAGCTCTGTCTAATCCATTTCGATGGACAAGCTTGAGAAGAATCGAAACCCGAAAGACTGACATGAAGGATGGCGCCATACATCCGAGACTAAAAACCCTAACATGTCTACTAGCCGGAGTCGAAGCATCAGGATTCTCTTTCTCACCACCGACCGCTAGAGCAACCATCGGAAGAGAGACTAATCTATGGACTCGTTGGCGGAGATCGAAGGGAAAAAGATTTTACCCTAGTCGTCTCACAAGACGAAAATAAAGACATGCAGCGTTCTAATTACCAGCGGTTTTGTCATTAGAACTCGACCAGACAATAATTTTTAAGTGACGATAATGGTTATCGTACACGGACAGCGTTCTTTCTAACGAGCCAAGAAAGAGGTTCCAAGGGACAGCCAAGAAAGATGCATGGCCCGCCGCGCGCATGCAGGCATGCATCCTTTGCCCTGTGTGTTAAGCTTTCTACTTGCTCAGAGATTTCGTTTGAAATGACAATGTTGATTCATCCAGTTAGATGGATCCCGCATCTGATATCTGACCTTGTCGCATGTACGGTCCATCACGCAAGTGATGAGTTTGGGACAGGATTAAAATACTGCTCGGATAACTAATAAAACTAATAATCAATCAAGCGAATAGTCTATTCCGTACCATCTGAACGCTGATTACTAGTACTACTAAGCAAAGTCGTCTTAGGCAGGCAGCAGCAAAGAGGGTTAATTTGCTATCTTACCGGGAAGGAGGTTGCAAGGGCCAAGACGACTAGCCGCGCCACATCCTTTGCGTTGCACGAAAATTTACTACTAATAAGTAGGGGAGACTATCAGGCGATATATACCGCCATTTAGATGCTTTCATTTTATGAAATTGAAAATCTCAAATTTAAATTATTCAAAAATTCCTAGAATTTTTTTGAATGTTCACAACACATGTGTCTACAAACACAAATTCAGATCCAAATTCAAATTACACATGGATTTTTTTTAAAAAAGGAGGATGACCCCCGGCCTCTGCATCCGGGAGATGCATGCGGCCAAAATTACACATGGATAAACAAAAAAGAAAAAATCAGCATGAATAATGTCAATAAAGAGAAAACATGAATATTGTGACAAACTATACTATTCACATCAGGATTTGTCTTTTGTTTTTCAACAAGGTGTGTATCGAATTTGGATCTTGGTTTTTTAGGGGAACGTAGACACATGTGTTATCTTGACCATTCGTGGTTTTTTTTTTAATCTTTTGAAACTTATAAATTATTATTATTTGCAATTAATAGCACTGGAGCATCTAAGTGGTGGTATCACCTTATATTTTTCCAAACAAGTAGTTAGGGAGCTAGCTTCATCGGAATTCCTGGACCACATACGCATGGGGAGGTAGGGAGCGTACATGGGCAGAAGCAGAACGTTCCCCTTGCCGTATCACCTACGATTTACTTTTTTAATTGTCCAAATGTTTCACGCCACATTAGTGTGATACTGTCGAGAATTTCATCCACAAGAAGATCAAATGTTAAGTTAGTAAATGTGAGGATCGTATGTGGTTAATTTGTTGGAGAGCAGAAATATCTAATACTTTCTTCATTTAATAATGTTGTGCTTATAGATTTTCTCGAAACTCAAATATTGGTAGTGTTTAATAAACTTATTGATAAAAGTATCAACAATAATAATATAAAATAAATGCAAAGTTTCATGATGTATCTAATGCTATCTATTTAGTACCATAGATGTAGAACCCCCCCCCCCCCCCCCCCTAGTTAGTTTGGTCAAAGTTGACGAAGCTTGACTTTGAAAAAACAAACCTTATACGCACTATATTATGGAACGGAGGGAGTAATAGGTAAAAGCTTTCTACTACCTACAAACTTTGATCGGTCCATGTTTGGCTTCCTACATAAACATAGTAGTGCCCATGGGAGTTCGCAAATATTTTATTGCAAATTCTATTGTAGCAACAAAACGCTAAAACAAGATCCATCACAAGGTTTTAGTTTCACAATGCAGATCCAGTCCTCCCACATGGTTAAAAAAAAAACGTCCTACACTATGATGAAGTTACGGTCCACGGGTGCCTTACCTTGTCGGTTATCGGCCCGAGTAGGCCGGCCAAGGACCCCTAGGTTGGTTTCCGTCCTGCCCCATCATGTCGACCCATGGTCTTGTTGGAAGTATGTCCTAGAGATAATAATAAATTATTGGTGCAACTACTTGCCCCTATGTGTTTTGGAGATTGTTGACAGAAACAGTTGTTTGCTAGTGCACACAGAGAGAAATAGTCCCTGGAGTACTAGGAAGATCGTTGTATTCCTCCCTGAAGTCTGGAGAACTGCACTGAGAAACATCTGCATCGCAGATATGTAGGAGATACATTTCGAGAAGAAAGAGTACTGAGAAGCACTGGTCAAGAATTCATTCGATTAATCAGTTAACTTGGCTGTTAATCACTACTCGTAGGGTGCCCGTATCGAATAGCACCTATTCACCGCGTTAACTTGTCAAGCAGATTAATTGGCCTGTTAGACCGATTAATCAATTATCATGCCGATTAATCAGTTGCCAGACCGATTGATCGCTACTGGCTCGTTAACTAGTGGGCAAACAAATCCCAAAATTTTGGCCAATAATCCCTCACACCCCTTATTGCTACTAAATAGATAGGGTTTGGTCCTCCTCCCGCTCCCTCGTGCTCCTTTCATCCCCTCCTAACCTGGCTGGTGGCTAGCCAGGTCCTCACCAATGCCAGCCACCACACTACACCTCCAAGATCCAGCCGCTCCGCCACTCTGGTCGACTGTCTGCACACCATCCCCCCATGGGCTACTTCCCATCCTCTCCCATGGGCTGCTCCCCATCGCTTGGCACTTGGGGTGCTCCCTAGTCTCTTCATCCATGGTGTCATCAGCAGGCAAGGTACTACCATCTTTTTCCCCTATCTTAGTAGAGAATCCACAACTCACATATTAGTAGATTATAGATTACAATTTTGTAGATTAGTGGATGGAACTATTGGTTTTGGTTGTTATTTGTTGTATATTGTGTGATGTATGTTAGCAAGTATATGGACAAGTTTAAGTGTTTAATTGATAATTTCAATTTTGAGATTTTGTAGCTTTGGATAGTGATTTTACCTCTTGTCTATTGTTTTAGATGTCTATAATAGAATATTTTGGTATATTATGTAGCTAGGTGCATGGAAGTATGGTGTAATAGATAAAAATCTAGATATAAGTTGGCAAGTTCCTATTTAATTTACCGATTAATGGTCGACCGATTAATCCAGTTAATAGGTCAATTCACCGATTAATCGCTACTCCCAACCCGACCGAGTAGCTACCAGTTACAGATTTCGTGAACATTGCTGAGAAGGTTGTGTGAAAGAATTGACCTCTTAAAATTATTCCTGACGTGAAGCAATTATTATTCGGTGGGTCCGAAGAAAGATGACTGTAGTCGAGAAGATTGAAGGCGAAGCAAAGAAGTAGCATATGTTTCATTGTTCTTTTTGTTTCTCTTATTTGAGTCATAGGACCTCCGTACTATTAAGAGGGATATAGGTTCTCGAAGCTTAGGTCTGTTGTGATCTTAGTCGATACCTATGAAAGACTGAGAGAAATCTCTTTGTGTTCCAAATGATTACATACGAGCCTGAGACGCTGTTATTCTCGGCTGCTAAAGATATCCTTCAGACCTAGGAGTTAGCATTACTTGCTTTGCAAGCAATGTTACCATTGTGCTCAAAATCCAACCGTTGAAAATGTGTAGGATGGCTATTGGTTGGGATTCGTGTCCTAAATGGTCATCTCGCATCAGGGAAGGCTGCGGCTATAAATAGCCAGCCCGCTCCAACATGTTTCGTCAGATGCACCGCTTGAGATTCTGAGAAGATTGATTGAGCACCCCTCTCGAGAGATTTGGGTTTAAGATCCATTGAGAAAAAAAATCAAGAGCCGAAACTTAGATAGTAGTTGAGCATCATAGTAGATATGATTTAGAGTTCTTGTGCCTATTACTCTTGAGAGTGTCAAAGAGCAATTGTCTTCACCAAGCTAAGTCTTCAGCAACCAAGAGTAATTGTGGTTCGTGAAGTCTGCGAAGGTTTGGAGATTGCCGATAAGAATCTACCCCAAGTGAATACAACTGAAGTATGATCATCTTTGGGTTGAAGGAGAATAGGACGAAGAGAGATTTGCTCCTATGTGCAATCACAAGTCTCTCCAACCAGATTAGCTCTTTTGCAGAAGAGTGAATTGGTCTACCAAATCATCTGTCGCTATCGAGCACCACTAGTTCATTCTACTCTACTCATTTTCTTCAGTAATTTAATTTTGGTGTTCCGTGCATCGATAGATTCCTCATATCACTTTCATTTCCTCTTGCTCGTGCAGTGTTCTATCTATCTGTGCCATAGTTTATTTTCAGTTGTATGCATCATTGTTTCTCAGTCTAGCCATGTGTGATTATATCATGTTGTATATCATGGTTATCATCTTATGTTGCTCGACTTACTTTCATTTGATGCCATGATTGTCATAGTCAAAGGAGTGTGCCACTATACACGAAAAATCATCTTCACTTTCATCGAAAGCTTAGCTTGATCTATCATTCTTTCAGTCTGGTGTATTGGCATGCCTCTGATTTCATTCGGTGTATCTCACCGAGTATTATTTCCGTTGTGTTGATTGGTTGTGATTCGAAGATTCAAAAGAATCTTCCATTCACCCCCCTCTGGTCGATGTACTCTTATTCCTAACAATTGGTATTAGAGCATGGTCTCCTTCTCTCTCCTTATTAAAGATCTAACCGCCTTGGAGTTTTGAGTATGTCGCTTGCAGGTATATCCATATACTCTGAAAGCTTCCCCATCTTGAATGGAAATGGCTACGTCTACTGGAAAAATAGAATGATGATACATCTGAAGGCTATAAGTGAGTATCTATGGCAGATAGTGGAGAATGGATATACCATTCTGCATCCCGAGTCACCCACTCCTGAAGATGAAGGAAACATTCGATTGGATGCTCAAGAAAAGGATATCATCTGTGATTGTTTCTCCAAAAACATCTTCATACGATTCAAAAGGCTTGAGACAGCCAAAAAAATCTAGGATGCCATAAAAAAAATTCACGAAGAACTTCTTACGCGAACTGATGCTCACACTGATATGCTTCGAGCCATGTTCACCCACTTTAGAAGTCTCCGAAAGTAAAGTGTCATGGAGCTCACTGATCGCTTAAGCAATTTGTGCGAGTGTTTGCATCAACGAGGAGTTGAGGGTATCACTGATCAAGATGTTGTAGAAAAATTGCTCAAGTGTCTTGATGATTCGTTTGACCCAATAGTTGCCAAGATCAAAGAAAGACCTGACTATGAAGAGCTTCAGTCGACCGAAATTATGAAACTATTAATCATTGATGAAGAGCAGCTTGAGAAAGAAAAAGGGAAGTATGATTCTTCTTCAGAAGAGGAAGGCAAAATCTCAACACACCATCAGGTTATGGTGGCTCTCATGAAGAAGATTATGAGAACCAACACACCATCACAAGAGATCTCGAAATACTTACCGAACGCCTGAACAATCTCATAAGAAAAAATCTATGCCTATCTAGGCCACGTGAGGTGTTGGGGAACGTTGCATGGGAAACAAAGAATTTCCTACGCACACACAAGATCTATCCATGGAGATGAGCATCTACGAGAGGGGAGATCGGATCCACAAACCCTTGTAGATCACTAAGCGGGAAGCGTTAAGAAACGCGGTTGATGTAGTCGAACGTCTTCGCGACCCAAATCGCAAGCCGTCCCGCGAGCCAATCACGATCTAGTGCCGAACGGACGGCACCTCCGCGTTCAGCACACGTACAGCTCGATGACGATCTCCGCCTCCTTGATCCAGCAAGCGAGGGCGGAGAGGTAGATGAGTTCTCCGGCAGCACAACGGCATGGTGGCGGTGGTGGTGAACTAATCCGGCAGGGCTTCGCCGAGCTCTACCGAACTAATCAAGAGGAGAAAGACGATCTAGAGAGGAGAGGGCAGCACGTGGCTTTTCAGGTGTTGGGCTGCCCTCAAACCTCCACTATATATAGGAGGAAGGGGTGGGAGGAGGCACCCTCGGGTTTCCCCTAGGGCCTTGGCCGCCGGCCAAGAGGTGGAATCCACCTCCAACAAGGAGGTGGGGCGCGAGGGAGAGGAGTCCTACTCCAACAAGACTCCTCCCACCCTCCACCTTTTTCCTCTTGGGCACATGGGCCCTCATTGGGTCGGCTGCCCAGCCCACCAGGGGCTGGTGCGCCACCTCTTGGGCCCATGTGGCCCCCCGGGGTGGGTGGGCCCCTCCCGGTGGACCCCCGGAACCCATTCGTCACTCCCGGTACACTATCGGAAATACCCGAAACTTTTCCGGAATCTAAATACCACTTTCCTATATACAAATCTTTACCTCCGGATCATTCCGGAGCACCTCGTGACGTCCAGGGTCTCATCCGAGACTCCGAACAACCTTCGGTCACCAACATACATAACTCAATAATACCGAAACGTGACCGAACGTTAAGTGTGCACACCCTGCGGGTTCGAGAACTATGTAGACATGACCGAGACACCTCTACGGTCAATAACCAATAGCGGGACCTGGATGCCCATATTGGTTCCTACATATTCTACGAAGATCTTTATCGGTTGAACCTCTATGTCAAGGATTCAGTTAATCACATACGCTGTTCCCTTTGTTTATCGGTATGTTACTTGCCCGAGATTCGATCGTCGGTATCTACATACCTAGTTCAATCTCGTTACCGGCAAGTCTCTTTACTCGCTCCGTAATACAAGATCCCATGGCTAACTCCTTATTCACTTTGCTTGCAAGCTTATTGTGATGTTGTATTACCGAGTGGGCCCTGAGATACCTCCCTGTCACACGGAGTAACAAATCCCAGTCTTGATCCATGTCAACTCAACAGACACCCTCGGAGATACGTGTAGATCATCTTTATAGTCACCCAGTTATGTTGTGACGTTTGATACACACAAGGTACTCCTCCGGTGTCAGTGAGTTACATGATCTCATGGTCATAGGAACAGATACTTGACATGCAGAAAACAATAGCAACAAACTGACACGATCATATGCTACGTTCATAGTTTGGGTCTTGTCCATCACATCATTCTCCTAATGATGTGATCCCGCTGTCAAATGACAACTCATGTCCATGGCCAGGAAACCATTGCCATCTTTGATCAACGAGCTAGTCCTGTAGAGGATCACTAGGGACACAATGTTGTCTATGTACCCACATATGTATTTGAGTTTCCAATTAATACAATTATAGCATGGATAATAAACAATTATCATGAACAAGGAAATATAATAATAACCATTTTATTATTGCCTCTAGGGCATATTTCCAACAGTCTCCCACTTGCACTAGAGTCAATAATCTAGCTCACATCACTATGTGATTTACATTGTAATGAATCTAACACCCATACAGTTCTGGTGTTGATCATGTTTCCCTCGTGGAAGAGGCTTAGTCAACGGATCTGCAACATTCAGATCCGTGTGTACTTTGCAAATATTTATGTCACCCTCCTCGATGTCATCGTGGATGGAATTGAAGCGTCGCTTTATGTGTCTGGTCCTCTTGTGAAACCTTGGTTCCTTGGCTAGAGCAATGGCACCAGTGTTGTCACATAACAGAGTAATTGGGTCCAGTGCACTGGGCACAACTCCAAGATCCATCACGAACTGCTTCATCCAGACACCTTCCTTCGCCGCCTCCGAGGCAGCTATATACTCCGCTTTGCATGTAGAATCAGCTACCACGCTTTGCTTGGAACTGCACCAGCTTACCGCTCCTCCATTGAGAATAAATACATATCCGGTTTGAGACTTAGAGTCATCCGGATCAGTGTCAAAGCTTGCATTGACGTAACCCTTTACGACGAGCTTTTGATCACCTCCATAAACGAGAAACATTTCCTTAGTCCTTTTCAGGTACTTTAGGATATTCTTGACTGCCGTCCAGTGATCCACACCTGGATTACTTTGAAACCTTCCGGACATACTTATGGCAAGGCTGACGTCTGGTCTTGTGCACAGCATTGCATACATGATAGAGCCTATGGCAGAAGCATAGGGGATGACACTCATCTTTTCTCTATCCACTGCAGTCACTGGGCATTGAGTCTTACTCAACTTCACACCTTGTAACACAGGCAAGAACCTTTTCTTGGACTGATCCATTTTGAACTTCTTCAAAACTTTATCAAGGTATGTGCTCTGTGAAAGTCCTATTAAGCGTCTTGGTCTATCTCTATAGATCTTGATGCCTAATATGAAAGCAGCTTCTCCTAGGTCCTTCATTGAAAAACTCTTGTTCAAATATTCCTTCATGCTTTCCAAAAATTCTATATTGTTTCCGATCAGCAATATGTCATCCACATATAATATTAGAAACACTATAGAGCTCCCATTCACTTTCTTGTAAATACAAGCTTCTCCGTAAACTTGTATAAACCCGAACGCTTTGATCACCTCATCAAAGCGCTTATTCCAACTCCGAGATGCCTGCACCAGTCCATAAATGGATCGCTGGAGCTTGCAACCTTTGTCAGCATTCTCTGGATCGACAAAACCTTTTGGTTGCATCATATACAACTCTTCCTCAAGGAAACCATTGAGGAACGCTGTTTTGACATCCATCTGCCAAATTTCATAATCGAAATATGCAGCTATTGCTAACATGATTCTGACGGACTTAAGCATCACTACGGGAGAGAAAGTCTCATCGTAGTCAATTCCTTGAACTTGTGAAAAACCCTTTACCACAAGTCGAGCTTTATAGACGGTGACATTACCGTCCGCGTCCATCTTCCTCTTAAAGATCCATTTATTCTGAATGGCCTTTCGCCCTTCAGGTAATACTTCCAAAGTCCACACTTTGTTTTCATACATGGATCCTATCTCGGATTTCATGGCCTCTAACCATTTGTCGGAATCCGGGCCCACCATCGCTTCTCCATAGCTCCTAGGTTCATCGTTGTCCAACAACATGACCTCTAAGACAGGGTTACCGTACCATTCAGGAGTAGTACGTGCCCTTGTCGACCTATGAGGTTCGATAGTAACTTGATCCGAAGCTTCATGATCACTATCATTAGCTTCCTCTTCAACTGATTTAGGCTCCACAGAAACATCTTTTTGCGCTGCGCTACTCTATGGTTGAAGTGAATGTTCAACAACCTCATCAAGTTCTATCTTCCTCCCACTCAATTCTTTCGAGAGAAACTCTTTATCCAGAAATGACCCGTTCTTAGCGACAAACACTTTTCCTTCGGATCTAAGATAGAAGGTTTACCCAACAGTCTCTTTTGGGTATCCTATGAACGCATTTCTCCGCTTTGGATTCCAGCTTTTCAGGCTGAAGCTTTTTGACATAAGCATCGCATCCCCAAACTTTAAGAAACGACAACTTTGGTTTCATGCCAAACCATAGTTCATACGGCATCGTCTCAACGGATTTAGATGGTGCCCTATTTAAAGTGAATGCAGCTGTCTCTAACGCATAACCCCAAAACGATAGCGGCAAATCAGCAAGAGACATCATAGACCGCACCATATCCAATAAGGTTCGATTACGACGTTTGGACACACCATTACTCTGTAGTGTTCCAGGTGGCATCAACTGTGAAACAATTCCACATTGTCTTAAGTGATTGCCAAACTCATAACTCAGATATTCTCCTCCTCGATCTGATCGTAGGAATTTAATCTTCTTGTTACGATGATTCTCAACTTCACTCTAAAATTGCTTGAACTTTTCAAACGTTTCAGACTTATGTTTCATTAAGTAAATATACCCATATCTACTTAAGTCATCGGTGAAGGTGAGAAAATAACGATATCCACCGCGCGCCTCAATGCTCATCGGACCGCACACATCAGTATGTATGATTTCCAACAAGTCACTTGCCCGTTCCATTGTTCCAGAGAACGGGGTCTTAGTCATCTTGCCCATGAGGCATGGTTCACATGTGTCAAGTGATTCAAAATCAAGTGAGTCCAAAAGTCCATCAGCATGGAGTTTCTTCATGCGTTTCACACCAATATGACCTAAGCGGCAGTGCCACAAGATAGTGGTGCTATCATTATCAACTCTACATCTTTTGGCATCAATGTTATGAACATGTGTATCATCACTATCGAGATTCAATAAGAACAAACCCCTCACAATGGGTGCATGACCATAAAAGATATTACTCATATAAATAGAACAACCATTATTCTCTGATTTAAATGAGTAACAGTCTAGCAATAAACAAGATCCAGATATAATGTTCATGCTTAACACATGCACTAAATAACAATTATTCAGGTTCATCACTAATCCCGATGGTAATCGAAGAGCGAGCGTGCCGACGGCGATCACATCAACCTTGGAACCATTTCCCACGCGCATCGTCACTTCGTCCCTTGCCAGCCTCCGTCTATTCCGCAGTTCCTGTTTTGAGTTGCAAATGTGAGCAACCGAACTGGTATCAAATACCTAGGTACTACAACGAGAGTTGGTAAGGTACACATCAATAACATGTATATCATATATACCTTGTTTGGTGTTGGCCGCCTTCTTGTCGGCCAGATACTTGGGGCAATTCCGCTTCCAGTGGCCAGTAGCCTTTCAATGAAAGCACTCGGTTTTTGGCTTAGGTCCAGCCTTGGGTTTCTTCACGGGAGGGGCAACTGATTTGCCACTCTTCTTGGAGTTACCCTTCTTGCCCTTGCCATTCTTCTTGAAACTAGTGGTTTTATTGACCATCAACACTTGATGCTCCTTCTGGATTTCTGACTCAGCAACTTTCAGCATCGCAAACAGCTCGGCGACTGACTTGTTCATCCCTTGCATGTTATAGTTCAACACAAAGCTCTTGTAGCTAGGTGGCAGTGATTGAAGAACTCTGTCAGTGATCGCCTCCGTCGGGAGAGCAATTCCCAACTCAGCCAGACGGTTGGAATACCCAGACATTCTGAGTATGTGTTCACTGACAGACCCGTTCTCCTCCATCTTGCAAGCATAGAACTTATCGAAGGTCTCATACCTCTCGATCCAGGCATTCTTTTCAAAGATAAACTTCAACTCCTGGAACATCTCATATGCTCCATGACATTCAAAATGCCTTTGAAGTCCCGGCTCTAAGCCATACAACATAGCACACTGAACTATTGAGTAATCATCCGAACGCGACTGCCAGGCGTTCACAACGTCTGTAGACGACACTGGAGTGGGTGGCTCACCGAGCGGTGCATCAAGGACATAAGCCTTTTGGGAAGCAGTGAGGATAATCCTCAGATTACTGGCCCAATCTACAAAGTTACTTCCATCATCTTTCAGCTTGGCTTTCTCTAGGAACGCATTGAAATTCAGGGGAACTACTGCGCGAGCCATTGATCTACAACATAAATTTGCAAAGACAACTTAGACTATTGTTCAAGATAATGAGTTTAGTTAGTCACATTACTTAAAAACTCCCACTCAAATTGACATCCCTCTGGTCATCCGAGTGCTACATGATCCAAATTCACCAACCCAAGTCCGATCATCACGTGAGATGAGGTGCTTTCAATGGTGAACATCTCCATGTTGATCATATCTACTATATGACTCATGTTCGACCTTTCGGTCTCTTGTGTTCCGAGGCCATGTTTGTACATGCTAGGCTCATCAAGTTTAACCCGAGTGTTCCGCATGTGCAACACTAGCTTGCACCCGTTGTATGCGAACGTAGAGTCTATCACACCCGATCATCACGTGGTGTCTCGAAACGACGAACTTTCACAACGGTGCACACTCGGGGAGAACACAATTTTATCTTGAAATTTTAGTGAGGGATCACCTTATAATGCTACCGTCGTCCTAAGCAAAAATAATATGCATAAAAGGATTAACATCACATGCAAATCATAAATGACATGATATGGCCATGAACTTGTGCTTTTGATCTCCATCTCCAAAGCACCGGCATAATCACCATCGTCACCGGCATGACACCATGATCTCCATCATCTTGATCTCCATCAACGTGTCGCCATGAGGTTGTCGCGCCAACTATTGCTTCTACAACTATTGCTAACTCATAGCGATAAAGTAAAGAAAAAAGGCGAAAATAAATTAAAGGCAACCCTATGGCTCCTGCCGGTTGCCGTACTCATCGACATGCAAGTCGTGATAATCTATACAAAACATGATCATCTCATACATCACATATATCTCATCATGTCTTTGGCCATATCATATCACATCATACCCTGCAAAAACAAGTTAGACGTCCTCTAATTTGTTGTTGCATGTTTTACGTGGCTGCTATGGGTATCTAGCAAGAACGATTCTTACCTACGCAAAACCACAACGGTGATATACAAGTTGATATTTCACCTTCTACAAGGACCACCTTTGTCGAATCTGATTCAACTAAAGTGGGAGAGACAGACACCCGCCAGCCATCTTATGCAACAAAGTTACATGTCAGTCGATGGAACCGGTCTCTCGTACGCGGATGAGTAAGGTTGGTCCGGGCCGCTTCATCCCACAATACCACTGAATCAAGAAAAGACTAAGGAGGGAAGCGATCTGAATATCAACGCCCACAAACTCCTTTGTGTTCTACTCGTGATCTCATCTACGCATAGACCTTGATCATGATGCCACTGTTGGGGAACGTTGCATGGGAAACAAAATTTTTTCTACGCACACACAAGATCTATCCATGGAGATGAGCATCTACGAGAAGGGAGATCGGATCCACATACCCTTGTAGATCGCTAAGCGGGAAGCGTTAAGAAACACGGTTGATGTAGTCGAACGTCTTCGCGATCCAAATCGCAAGCCATCCCGCGATCCAATCACGATCTAGTGCCGAACGGACGGCACCTCCGCGTTCAGCACACGTACAGCTCGATGACGATCTCCGCCTCCTTGATCCAGCAAACGAGGGCGGAGAGGTAGATGAGTTCTCCGGCAGCACAATGGCGTGGTGGCGGTGGTGGTGAACTAATCCGGCACGGCTTCGCCGAGCTCTACCGAACTAATCTAGAGGAGAAAGACGATCTAGAGAGGAGAGGGCAGCGCGTGGCTTTTCAAGTGTTGGGCTGCCCTCAAACCTCCACTATATATAGGAGGAAGGGGTGGGAGGAGGCACCCTAGGGTTTCCCCTAGGGCCTTGGCCGCCGGCCAAGAGGTGGAATCCACCTCCAACAAGGAGGTGGGGCGCGAGGGAGGAGTCCTACTCCAACAAGGACTCCTCCCACCCTCCACCTTTTTCCTCTTGGGCACATGGGCCCTCATGGGGTCAGCTGCCCAGCCCACCAGGGGCTGGTGCGTCACCTCTTGGGCCCATGTGGCCCCCCGGGGTGTGGTGGGCCCCTCCCGGTGGACCCCCGGAACCCATTCGTCACTCTCGGTACACTACCGGAAATACCCGAAACTTTTCCGGAACCCAAATACCACTTTCCTATATACAAATCTTTACCTCTGGACCATTTCGGAACACCTCGTGACGTCCGGGATCTCATCCGGGACTCCGAACAACCTTCAGTCACCAACATACATAACTCAATAATACCGAAACGTCACCGAACGTTAAGTGTGCACACCCTGCGGGTTCGAGAACTATGTAGACATGACCGAGACACCTCTACGGTTAATAACCAATAGCGGCACCTGGATGCCCATATTGGTTCCTACATATTCTACGAAGATTTTTATCGGTTGAACCTCTATGTCAAGGATTCAGTTAATCCCGTACGCTGTTCCCTTTGTTTAACGGTATGTTACTTGCCCGAGATTCGATCGTCGGTATCTCCATACCTAATTCAATCTCATTACCGACAAGTCTCTTTACTCGTTCCGTAATACAAGATCCCATGGCTAACTCTTTAGTCACTTTGCTTGCAAGCTTATTGTGATGTTGTATTACCGAGTGGGTGATACGTCCATTTTGCATCATGATTTCCTACTGTTATTTACTTTGTTTTGTTGAATAATAATGCTTTGGGGAGTGATTCTAATGCCTTTTCTCTCATAATATGCAAGGTTTACACAAAGAGGAAGGATACCGGCAGCTGGAATTCTGAACCCAAGAAAAGCACGTCAGAGATACCTATTCCTCACAACTCCAATGAAGCTGAAATTTTACAGAGATTATTTTTGCATTTAATAAAAAATACTGGAGCTGAAAACCCTCCGGAGGGGGCCTGCCAGGTGGGCACAACCCACCAGGGCACGCCAGGCCATCCTGGGCGCGCCCTGATGGGTTGTGATCACCCAGGCCCACCTCCGGTGCCCATGTTCTGGTATAAGGTCACTCTTGACCTAGAAAAAAAATCAGAGGAGTACTTTCGGGACGAAGCGCCGCCGCCTCAAGGCGGAACTTGGGCAGGAGCACTTTTGCCCTCCGACGCAGCGATTCCGCCGGGGGAACTTCCCTCCCGGAGGGGGAAATCGAAGCTATCGTCATCACCAACACCCCTCTCATCTTTGGGAGGACAATCTTCATCAACATCTCCTCCCAAACACTAGTTCATCTCTTGTGTTCAATCTTTGTACCGGAACCTCAGATTGGTACCTGTGGGTGACTAGTAGTGTTGATTACCTTGCGTAGTTGATTACTATATGGTTTATTTGGTGGAAGATTATATGTTCAGATCCATTATGCTATTCAATACTCCTTTGATCTTGAGCATGATTATTATTTGTGAGTAGTTACCTTTGTTCTTGAGGTCACGGGAGAAGTCATGTTGCGAGTAATCATGTGAATTTGATATGTGTTCGATAATTTGATGATATGTATGTTGTGATTCCCTTAGTAGTGTCATGTGAACGTCGACTACATGACACTTCACCATTCATGGGCCTAAGGGAATGCATTGTGGAGTAGTTATTAGATGATGGGTTGCTAGAGTGACAGAAGCTTAAACCCTAGTTTATGCGCTACTTCGTAAGGGGCTGATTTGGATCCACATGTTTAATGCTATGGTTAGACTTTGTCTTAATACTTTTCTCGTAGTTGCGGATGCTTGCGAGGGGGTTAATCATAAGTAGGTTGTTAGTTCAAGTAAGAATAGCACCTTAGCACCGGTCCACCCACATATCAAATTATCAAAGTAGCGAACACGAATCAAACCAACATGATAAAAGTGACTAGACGAAATTCCCGTGTACCCTCAAGAACACTTTGCCTATTACTAGTGATTGTTTCGGCCTGTCCTTTGCCTCAAAAGGATTGGGCTACCTTTCTGCACCTTGTTTACCGTTACCGTTACTTGCTCATTACCAATTACCTTGCTATCAAACTATCTGTTACCTACAATTTCAGGGCTTGCAGAAATTACCTTGCTGAAAACCGGTTGTCATTTCCTTCTGCTCCTCGTTGGGTTCGACACTCTTACTTATCGAAAGGACTACGATTGATCCCCTATACTTGTGGGTCATCAGTGGGCCCTGAGATACCTCTCCGTCACACGAAGTAACAAATCCCAGTCTTGATCCATGTCAACTCAACAGGCACCCTCGGAGATACCTGTAGAGCATCTTTATAGTCACCCAGTTACGTTGTGACGTTTGATACACACAAGGTACTCCTCTGGTGTCAGTGAGTTACATGATCTCATGGTCATAGGAACAGATACTTGACATGCAGAAAACAATAGCAACAAACTGACACAATCATATGCTACATTCATAGTTTGGGTCTTGTCCATCGCATCATTCTCCTAATGATGTGATCCCGCTGTCAAATGACAACTCATGTCCATGGCCAGGAAACCATAGCCATCTTTGATCAACGAGCTAGTCCCGTAGAGGCTCACTAGGGACACGGTGTTGTCTATGTACCCACACATGTATTTGAGTTTCAAATCAATACAATTATAGCATGGATAATAAACAATTATCATGAACAAGGAAATATAATAATAACCATTTTATTATTGCCTCTAGGGCATATTTCCAACATGAAGATGATTCTTCAAGCTCTTCAAGAAGATTAGCTCCTCTAGATATATTATGCTTCAAATTTAAAAACTTCAGTCACTTCATCACCGACTGCCCAGCATGAGAAATGGATATCGAACCAAGCAGAAGATGAAATACACTCAATTGCACTGGATTCAAGCATTCAGATTGTCATACTAAGCTCACGAAGATAAATGAACCCTCGACTTTTTACAGTGGCCTGCAAACAACCCCCCCCCCCCCCCCGCGCGAAGTATATATCCGGGTCCGCGGCCACGATACGGGTCGAAACCCTATCGCCCGCCATCACGATTCCCCATTCCCACCTGTGATTTCTCGCCGTCGTGACATTGAATCCACCGCCCCGCCCATCGATCCACCACGATGTGGGGCAGGATGTGGAGCTCTGGCTGGCGCGGTGGCGACGACCCCGAGTGGAAGCGCTATGCCGCCGCCGACGCGGTGAGGAAGCAGTCAGCCCGGCGGTACACGAACCGGGGCCTTGAGCCGCTGCCGTCCCTCCTCCGTCGTGAGACGAAGGAATACGATCGGCGGCAGGCTTGGCTCTCCTACGGCACGGACAGCTCCGCCGCGTCGGCTAGCTCACGTATGTCGCTCCCGCCGATGAAGAGGGAGCCGAGCGCCGGCGTCGTCGGGCCGGAGGATTTCCTCCGCCCCCCTTCCGACGCGGACGCCATCGAGGCAGCCATCCTCACGCGCAGTGGGCGGGAGGAGGAGGAGGAGGAGGCGCAGCGCCGCCGCCGGGACGAGGAACTAGGCGCTGTCCTGTACGAGCAGGGGCTCGCGAGGGCGCGCGATTTCGACGACAGAGTGGCCGTGTGGCGTCGGGAAACCGCCGCACAGGATGCAATCTTCATCGACCACACCTCCAACGACGATGATTGATGATCTTCGTCGCCGCAGCGTCGCCGCCCCACCGAAGGGCTCCGGTGAGCCACATTTTGGGCATTAGGGTTAGGGGTAGGCGGCCTCCTCCGATCTAGTATATGTAAATCAACTATGTATGGATGATCAAGTATGTATGTATGTATGCAACTAGTTCTACTGCTTGTGTTCTTCTTTCGCGCGAAATTTTATTTTCAAATTTTAAAGGTTCATTTGAGGTTTCTGTTCCGCCGCACCTATTTTAACCGCAAACTGTAAACCCCTTATAAGGGCTAGCCTTATAAGGGGTCTGCTAGAGATGCTCTAAGAGTTGTTACTCATGCACTCAACAAGTTTCCTTTGGTTGCACGAGATTTGTTTGGTTGCATAATTTTCTCCAATGGCCCTACTTCTAGAGATACTCTAGTGTCTGAATCAGTTGATAAGTATGTATCAACTAGTAGCGGATGTTGGAGATGCCCTTATAACTGCAATGATATAATGGTCGAAGCTACTACGAAAAAACTGCAAAGTATTGCGATTTTCCAGATATGAGGGAGCATAAAAAAACTCATATATCGTAGATAATACAGACAACACTTCCTTACATGATTAGACACTTGACAGTGATAGACATACTAAATAAATAATACCATAAATAAACAATTTTTGACAAAACAAAACAAATTGCTCAGGCCTGTTAAATTAGATATAATGTTTGCGAGGGGCAAAATGGACTATATTCATATAGAGCACTCCAACGGCAGCTTGACGTCTACATGGGAACTTTTCCAACAAGCTGGCCTAGAACGTCAACTTGACCAGCAAGAAACCAATATGGCTTCGGTACAGGCCACCTGCCATCCAATATTATCTTTTCAATACATGTTCACCATTGAATATGCTATCACAAACAAGTGACATTCAGAAATAGAAAGCTTTACCGGTTCCTCTTTGCAACATTACCCCCTCTCTTCGTGTCCAGGCTAATGGGACGGAGCAATTTTCTGTTGTCCAACATATATTTGTCAATGAAAGTTTGTTGGATACATACACATATCTGCTAATCAGTATCAAGAGGAAAAAATACCCTTGTGACAGAAGACTACACCCTCTTTTTAAAACTTTTAGAATATTGCTCCTTGGCAGATAAGGAGTTGTTCCACTTTCATCATAAAAGTTCATGCCAACAAAACTCCCATCATCAAGACGAATAAGGGGCCCTCCAATCCCAACCTGATACAAAAATAATGCCCACAAAGTTACATGGAGAAGCTGCAGTAGTAAATCTAGCAACTCAGTATTATCAATAAACTGAACATACAACTCAAATAGATTAACTATCTATACAGGTATCACGTAAAAAGTGCCAAGAAAAATAATCATTGTACCTTTTTTATTTGGCAAGTTGACAGTTTAAGATCTTTGCAATCAAGTGTTGAACCCAAATCCTTGTTTTTCGAACTTACTATACGTTTCGTGTTACCCTTTGAGGCCATCAGTAACCCATCATCATCTCTAGTTGTACGCCCAATAGCTACCACCTCAGATTTAGATGACGTTGTGGCTCTGAAGATATCTTGTGGACAAACATCAATGAGATTATCCTCAAGACTGACAACCGCAATGTTGTAATCATGATGGTAAAATTCCAATTTCCCCACCATCGATTGTTCTGGCGGGAGAAACACATTAATCTGCAACAAATATAGTTTATAAAGCTCAACTAATTAACCATCACCAAATGTAAAAGGCGACGAAAAGTGATTAGGACCAACTACTAACCATCAAGTTCGGATCAATGTTGTCTTCAGCATCACCAGTTCTAACCAAACTGGCTGAAGTAAGGACAAACACGCGGCCCTCAATAGTTATAAGCAAGCCTGAGCAAGCAAAACACCTCGCGTGGTTACCATTGAATGAAGCCAGTGAGACAACACTTTTACATACACGCTCAACAACTTTTTTTCCAAGTTGCTTCCAGAGAGGCTTCTCATAGTTGGCGTAGATGTCTAAACGATACCCTATCCAAAAATGAAGTTCACCAAACATTTCTTCGAAAGTACCAACTAATTGCCCATTGACTAGTTAATTAGGAAACAAGTACAGAAATTAGAAATAAAGAACTGCACAAGGGAGAAGTCAGCAATATAAGACTACGACTTACACTCAAACACAAGTGGTGGTGGTAGGGGGTAGCCCAAAGACTCTAGCATCTTAGATCTCACCTTAAATCCTGATGCAATAAGATGATTGATTGATAACAGTGTCAGATTATACTAAGATAGCATTCACATAGTCAATTAATGGCCCACATGAAACATTTAGAATGATGACTTGCATGATAATTCAAACCTGAAGGGACAACGCAGGATGCACCCTGAGGCAAGGAATATTCACGGAACTTGGTAGTATTACTGCAATTAAACATGTTTACTACAAGGAAATGAAGTAGATATACATATACACCAAACTGTACAAAAGGAAACACGTATAAAAAAAAGACTTGAACAGCTTATAAATAATCAGCAAAAAACGAGGATCGAGATGGCACAAAAGTGGCATTGTTCTTGACTCCCCACCTGAACGAAATGCCCACGCTCTTTTTCATTTAGGCAAATACACAAGCTTCAACATTGAAGCAAGAACATTAAATTCAAGTGGAACAAGAGGGGTATTTGGAACTTCTATATATAAGCATATCGGGGACACGTATAAAGGTTGGAGTTGATGGTGAGTTCACATATGAGACAAACAACCTTCATAAATAATAAAAATGCACTCCTATCCACATGTGGACTAGTAACTTCTCAAAAGAGGTAAATCAACAAATGTACGTTTACTTCATGTGTGCAGATGCATAGAGGACGGTTAAAGCATACTGGTAATATCAAGGGAGGTCGGGATAAACCAAACTTGACATGTGAGAAGTCCGTATAAAGAGACATGAAGGACAAGAATATCACCAAAGAACTAGCAATGGAGAGGGGTACGTGAAAGTTTGCAATCCACATGCCAAAACCATGACTCTAGCATACCCTAACTTGTTTGCTGTTGCTGCTTCTGCTTCACTTAAATTCTTGGAAAGGACCTACAATGATCCCTTAAGATTTTCGAACGCCTGCCACAACATCTCTAATTGTATTCTCATTCTCTTTTAAATGTCGTATACCAACGTCTTTCGACGATCTACTAAGCGAGTGACCTGACTACACATCTTCTTTATGGCTTCGTAGAAACACACGGGCATTGTGCTAGTGACTCATAAATACTTGACTAGCCAGAAGATATACCTGGATATCTCAAATTGCTGCAACCGTTCATGAAGTAACTCCGTTGGTACGAACAAGAAACCGCCTTGACCCAACTTAGTTATCACCCCAGCAAAGCGTCCTTCACCGCCATTAAATAGAATAACTGGCCCTCCAAGTCCGGCCTAGTAAAAGAGACATGGATTGCAAAGGAAACATTCACACATAACATGCAAAAATGCCAGACAAAACTCAAGAGTATACCTCTGTGATACGACATTCGCAAAACCCAAGGCCATCTTTGAAATGAGGATCATCGCACTTTATGCTCATCAAAGTGCCATCAAAGTCACGGCCAGCTGCAAATAGATTATGCTTATCAGTGTCTCGGTGCAGATCAAAGAATAAAATAGCGGGCGAAACTGCCGCTATCGCGTCGCAATCGCCGCTCTGGAGGCTCCCCGCGACGCGATGGCAAAAATTCCGCGATCTGACGCGAAGGGCGCGATCGTGCGCGAAATGGCGCGAAACAACGTTGCGGTCGCTGGAAAATCGCTGGAGATCTCAGTTTTCGCTTAAGCAGGCCGAAACAGAGAGGCCCAAACATCTTGGCCCAAGTTTGCCCCATAGAGCAGGTCCCCCACGAAACCTAGCTGCCGTCTCTCATTCCCTCTCTCCCTCCCATCTACAAAGGTTGCGGCGGCGGGTTCTTCACAGCAGCGCTCTGCGGCCGACGGCTACTTCGCCGCAAGGCGAAGGCAGTTATGGACGAGGCAGTGAGGCCATGACCAGGGCTTCAGGCAGCAGCCAACAACCTCTGCACAGAGAGTCCACGGCAAGTACATCGCCATGCCAATCTTCAGGTCTTCACCATGCCAAGCTTGTTGATGTATTATCACACCGAGTCAATCTTCACTAATAATCAGTAGCATTGCATTTTTCTTGATGCACCATACGATGTCATCAAGTTCTTGTTGACAATTCTGTTTTCCTATTGAAATCCCCTGTTTCCCCTGCTGAAAACGCCCTGTATTTGTGCTGAAAATGACCAAAGCAGTAGTTGCAGCTAACTGGCTTAGCGGCCGCAATAGCCCGCTATAGCGGCTGTAGCGGCTGGGAAAGGATGCCGCGAAATCAGATTGCCCGCGATCAAAAACGTTGGTGCAGATCCAGAGTGCCACATGTATCCACAGGGTAGACATATCGGCTGTTGAAGGCCGTGACAATAGCAATTTCCATTTTTTCATCCCATAACCCCAAGAACGCATGGATAGTTGTACCATCGGGACGACGGACTTGAACCTGTAGTGAGGAATGTCTCAGTACAACGTCAATGCAGAATGATCAATCACGATCATTTCATAGCAGAGGAAAACATACAGTGAGTTGCACTAACCACAAAATTATCATCTCTGGTTCTGTTATTCTCAAATTCCACCACCAAACGTGAGCTAGTCACGAATACTGTATGGGGTTCTTGCATTATATTGTACCAGTGCCGTACAGCTGTTCCCGAGCATGAGAATACTATCTTTTCTCCTTCACAAATTAAGATGATGATTAAAATCAGTAAGACGGATGAATATGAATTTGGAGAGAATCCAAGAACTTAATTATCCAAAGCAGAATAATCACCCTCAAGCAGAGCAATTGAGACAACACTGTGGCTGAAATGCGAATCTGAAATTTGCTGGACGAAGCCACCGAATTTTGTGGGTTTGAATGGAGTAACACGTCGGTCAGGTTCTTTTTCCCTGAAGAACTGTTCCTTAGCTTGAGCCTCCTTCATGATAGCTATCCGAACTAATTAAAGAACATGCATGATAAACCACCAGATCGTGAGTCGTCTAGCAATTAATTAGATGAGCATGCAACTAGCATTTACAAAAGATCCATGAAAAAAAATCAGCAGCAAGAAAGCTCATAAATCGATCAATGACTCACCTTTCCACTTCTTCATGGCAGCTTCGGTCGCCCCATGCCACCTGCCACTGTTGCTGCCTCTCTCCTTCCTACTGGTTTTCGCCGTCCTGAAATTAACACAGCATGCATATATATCTGAGGTAATATGCTTGCCAAAATCAGTGTTGCATATATACATCGAAAACCAAAGAGTTCTCTCAGATAATATGCTTGGCCAAATCACAGTGTTGCATACATCGAAAGTCAAAGAGTTCTTCGAAAGGTAACTTGGAAATTCAAATCCAAACAAACTGGTACTATATAAACCTAAGTGTTGCCGTGATTGGAGGGGGGTGGACTGCGATTGACAGATAAACAATACATACATAGAACTGGTCGGGACTCGGGAGCAATTAAGCACATGATCAGGAAATAGAAACACTCACATCGTGCAACTGATTCCGCGGGTGGCGTGGCTTCTTAGTCCTTGGCGGGGAAGGAACGGCAGCGGATCTGGAGGAGAAGGATGGCGGGGGATTGCGGATAATTCCCTTCCGGTCCCGGCTAGGGTTACGCTCTCTTTATATATACGTGTCTACTGGTACTGGGGGCGGTTTGCACAATCAGACCACATATTGGTTAGGGTTTGTCTCATGGATCCTATGAAGGGATGCCGGCGTCCGCAGTGCTTGTTGATTTGTGCGATGCTCTCATGCGGCATGCGGGTCGATGGAGAGCGGACCTGTTTTCCGTGATCGACCGACGGCGCTCCAGACCAGGCCGGACCGAGCGGACCGGCAAGTGGCGACGGAGAGCGGCGGCGGATGGCGGCAGGAGGCTATGACGAGCCCGGCGACGACGTGTTTTTTTTTTTTAGATGTTCAGGAGGCCATGACGACCTGTTCAGTTTGGACAGAGAAATCAGGACGAAGCGAGCGCTGCGGCTTAATGGGCACGTGAGAGTAACTGTGGGCTGGGCCTTGTCCTTATATAATTCAGAAAAAATACGGTTTCGGTTTGATAGAGCGGACTGGTCCAAAACAGGACCGGACCGGACCTGTTTTCGGGCCTCTTTTTACACACCGGGCCTACCAATTTCTACCATTTCGGACTGAGCGGACTCCTATTCTCCTCCTGCGCCGTCGCATGAGAGAAAGAGAGAGAAATCCCGTGGAAGAAAACTTTAGTGCCCATCCAGCCCAGGTGTTGAGCGCCTTGGTGTAGGCCACCATCCGGTTCATGTTCTTTATCAGGCATTTTAAACGCTGACCCGCAAATTCCTTCCTTAATCAATCCACGAACATGGATGCGGGCATCAAAACTATCCACATATGTCTGGTTGAATTTAATTTATTTTTAATGAAAATGAGGAAATTGGATCCAAACTCGAACAAAATGGATGATATTCATTTAAACTAGGATAATCTTTACATAAAACCAAACGATTTTTCATCTGTAAAAAAACTAACCCTAGACTACCCTATACTTGGCGGTGACCTTGTAGGCCATGCCGGCGGCTCCTCCGTCATCGTCGTCGGAGCTTTTGTCGGGGTTGTCGTCTCGGGCTTCGGCCGGCGGAAGGGGGCGACATCGCGACAGGGATTCCCGGCAGTCGCCTGACGCTCGCGGATGATCCTCTCATATTCCTTCCGTGCCGTTGCATGAGACACACAACCACACACACACAGAGAGAGAGAGAGAGAGAGAGAGAGAAGGCAGAGCTCTTACTATCGTCATCGCATGACGAAGAGGGGCATCGTCAATCTGACATCAAGTAGGACATACGAGGGGCGAGGGCTATGGTTGGCTACCGGATCCGACATAGGCGTGAGCTCGCCGAGAAGCAGCAATGCGAGTGCTCTTGGTGTCGATGGCGATGACATCATGTGAGAGAGATGAGAGGGAGAGACAAAAGCAAGAGGAAATAGATCAAACACTACCATCTCACTCTATTGGGGACGAAACAACGAACCGAGTATAGACACGTGGCATCGGGGTTACGTGAAATTCCATTATTGCCCTTGGCCGGGCCTTGAAAACACAAGCGGAGCCACCACACGTTTCTAGCACGAGATGCATGCACCAGGTTCCTAGAAACCCACAATGGCCGACACAAGAGCCCCACCAGAGATTGACCCGATACGACTGCCAACCAACAGTGAGGAAAAAAACTAGATAGAAGGGTTCGAACTTGGTTTTTATCCAACGGCTTGGTTCATCCTCACGCCCGATCCGACGACTAGAACACATTTGGATAAGTAATGGGACGGCCAAAATTCCCAAATCGCTGAGGCGGCTCAGGTTCCAGCCCCTCTCTAACTATGGGATATATTTTTTGAGGCAACTCAATCTATGGGATATGTCATGTGATTTTTTTAGGGGATTTTGGGGGGTATGTTTTTTTTAGGGTAATTTTGAGGGGCATGTGAATTTTGTTTTTAGTGTGCATGGTTGGTTGGACCGGAAATGGGCCGCAATGCCGTGAGCTGCGCCCACGCAAGCTGCTGCTCCTCTCAAAAGAAAGAAAAATAAAAAGAGGAAAAACAGAGTGAGCTGCCTGCTGCCGCTGCTCTGCTTCTGCTTCCAGTCGAGCTCCTCCCCACTCCCCCTTCCCAGATCGGAGCCCCGCCGGAGTCCACCACCTCCTCCGCCGCGGCGCCACCGCGGAGCAGGGTACTAGCTCCCGCATCCCGTTGGAACCCACCACTCCCAGCTCCTCCGCCTCCCACGCACGCCGCCGCCGCCATTGCCGTCCCCGTCCCCCCTCCACCGCGGCGCCGCGCCCCTCCGCCGTCGCCCGCCCCTGCATTGGGTTTCCAGGCACGACGCCCCTCTCATCCGGCGACTAGGTACCCAAGTCCCACCGCGAGCTTCCCGGTTCCTGACTGTCCGTGCCCTAAATTTTTGCAGGAGGGGGATTTGCAGGATGGGCTCCTCGCCCTCCAAGGCCGGCGGCGGCGAGGACGCCCTGGCCCTGTGCAAGGAGCGGCTGCGCCGCATTAGGCGGGCCATCGAGTCCAGGGACGCGCTCTCGGCGGCGCACCTGTCCTACACCCACTCCCTGCGCGGCGTGGGCACCGCGCTGCGCCGGTACGGCGAGGCCGCCAACCTCTCGCCCGAGTCCTCGCTCTCCATCTCCGAGGCCGGCAGGTCGCCGTCGCGCTCCTCCGTGGCGTCCCCGTCGCCGTCGCGCGCGGCGGAGGCGGACAACGCCGGGCGCTCCCCGTCCCCGATGCTGGCGACGCATCGGGGAGGAGGGGATCGCCTGGCTTCTCCGTCGTCGTCGGCGGCGAGGGTCCACTGCATGAAGGCCGCGGGGACTGCTCCTCTGACGTTCACGGTCGATCCGTCCGCCGCTGAGTTTGCGGGGCAGGAGTCCCCGGTCTCTTCCTTGGTGCCGCCGCCGCCGCCGCCGCCGTTGTTGCCCTCGGAAGAACTGTGTGGCTCATGGGATTTCTTTGACGCCGCTGGTGCTGCCAGAGCAAACAATGTGGATGGGCTGACCTTGAACTTCGATAGGTTGAAGGGCTTGAGAGAGTCATGGGAGGCTGAGCCGGTGGCATCAACTGAAGAACCAGCAAACATGTCCACTAGAATGCATTCAGAATCGGAGATTGCCGATGATAACACGGTGCCGCCGAAGCAGGAAACCAGAGCAACACAAAGAGGGGTCAGTAAATCAAGTAGGTTGGTGGCGGCTTCTGATGAAGGGGCTTCTTCTGAGCAGGTTGTGCCAAAGGTGGAGGAAGGAGATCCAAAAAGAGAATCACACGCAGAAACAGAAGACCCCTCCGAGTTCATCACTCATCGAGCAAAAGATTTCGTGTCAAGCATGAAGGAAATCGAAACCCGCTTTATACGTGCCGCCGAAGCCGGGAGTGAGGTTTCAAGAATGCTTGAGACAAAGAAGATCAGACTTGATGTATCTGCTAAAATACCAGGTGATAATCATGAGGGGATACATGATCTTGTCTTTTTGGGCATCTCTTGGTTATACCAAACAATGTGAGGGCAAGCCCAAAAATTGGTTGCCATTTGGTGGGCTATCAGACCAAGATTGCCGAAAAAGACAAGATGATTTCTTCACTTTCCTATCTGGGTTAAATAGGATCGTTTGATGAATCTTCCTTTTCCATTTATTTCTTAAATTCTAGGTTCTCCAGGCAAACCTACTGCCCGATTCGTATCAGCCCTTCGAGTCTGCTGCAACCGTCAAATTCTTCTCAATCAGGGTAAGTAGGATGTGTAACTGTCATCTTCTCATCATCGCTACAATAATATCTGCCTAAAGATATACTATTTGTTTTGTTTCTGTAGAAACCACACAGCATGTTTCAAATGTTGTTACTTGGAAACGCTCAGTCTCGTCTCTATCATCGTCATCTAAAAGTCCACTTACAACTTCGATGATTCAAGATGATGTGGATGATAGTAATAATAATTTTATTGAGCAATTTGCTATGGTGTCTGGAAGCCATTCTTCTACATTGGATAGGCTACATGCATGGGAGAGAAAATTATATGATGAAATCAAGGTACATTTACATTATTTAAGGAAGCTTTCTAGTATGAATTAGTCACTTCCCTAAAAATATGGCTGGTGTTTTGTTGTATGACTCTAGTGAAACCTTGTTTTTAATCTTGTAGTTCTCAAAACTTAAGTTTAGGAGGCAACTGCTGTATCTTGAAAGAATAGTTGTAAAATGTAGCACTAATCGTAAAATTTGATTTGCTTAATACTAGTTGGAGTGTAGATTGCATGTTGTATGTCACCTATAAAATAAGGAAAAAGATAACGCCCACACGTGTGGGCGTTTGCATCTCGCCCACACGCATGGATCAACGTCCGTTTGTGTTTGCACGAATCTTGGCATGTTTTGCCAGATTTTTTATGCCACGTAAGACTGGGCTCGTGTGTGGGCATTCATCCGGTCGCCCACACGTCCGTTTCACCACGCGGAGGGGCTGGTGTGTGGGCGTTTAGCAGTTCGCCCACACGCCAGTTTTCACGCACGCGGAGGGGCTGGTGTGTGGGCGTTTATCAGTTCGCCCACACGCCCGTCTCCTCTCCCACACCCAAAGCTGTCAGTTGCCATGTGTTTTGCAGGGTACATGGCAACTGCCCTAGTGTGCTTGTAAGCAGATGGCAACTCTCTCTTTATCCGGACATGTTATTTTGCCATGTCTTTTTGTAGTGTTACATGGCAACTGCCTAGTGTTAGTAGGTGGCAACTCCTAAAGTTTTCAAATCATGGCAACTGTAGTAGACCAGACCATACATGGCAACAGCTGCAGTTGTCCATAAAATGGCATCTGGCACTTGACCTGAGATGGCAACTGCAGTTGAGCAACCATGGCAACTGTAGTTGTCAGACATGGCAACTCTAGTTCAGCAACATGGCAACTGCAGTTAAACGAACATGGAAGAGGGTCCGGACCATGGCAACTGCGGGGACGTGTGGTGACTGTCACGCGGGGCGTGCGGGACCGTGAGGTAGGAGGCCGGACGTATGGGCGTGTGGGCGTTATCTATTTTGCCCACACGTAGGCGTGTGGGAGGGACCGCGAGGCAAAAGATCGGGCGTGTGTGCATTACTTGGTTTGCCCACACGTAGACGTGTGGGCTGGTTCTCTTAGATACCACACGAAACGTGTGGCCAGACCCCTTAATGCCCACACGTGTGGGCTTTATCGGGACCCTAAAATAATGTAATAAAGGCTGTGAGTTGTGAAATAGAGTCTACCAATTAAATGTGTCTGTTGTTGGCATAATGAGTCACTGAAACTGCATTACTTTGTTTATTTAGGCAAGTGAAAATGTCAGAAAGACTTACGACGAGAAATGTAACCTTCTCCGGCACCAATTTACACGAGGTCTAAATGCAGAACTCATTGATAAGACTCGAGCTGTTGTGAAGGATCTACACTCCAGGGTTTCTGTTGCAATCCAGGCTGTTGATGCAATCTCAAAAAGAATTGAGAAAATAAGGGATGGAGAGCTGCAGCCACAACTTGTTGAGCTCATTCAAGGGTACTACCTAATTAATGCCTTTGTTTTGAGATTTAGTATGTACCCCCTCCGTCCCATAATATAAGGCGTTTTTGCAAGCTAAAGCTAACATAGCTTGCAAAAACGTCTTATATTGTGCGACGGAGGGAGTACCAAACATTTTTGTTTTACATCAATATGTTCTTTAACAGATTTGTTGATTGTGGTTCCTTTGTTCCTGCTTAATATTACCGTTGTAAGTTATGCAAATGTTATTCCAAATTTAGTTTTGGCAGTACAATACTGAAAATAAGGTGAACATCTTAATTGTTTTGACTACATCATTCACTAGTTATTTTCTAAAGAACCTCTGTTTTGCTGAGCAATCTGATTCTTGACATTTGAACTATGATCTGGCTTATCAAAATATGTTATAGACATATTGATTTGCTCTAGTTTTATTCACATTTATTTTCCATGTTAACATTGAAAATGAAGTGCACATACATTCCTTTTGCAGATTAATTAGGATGTGGAAAGCAATGCTGGAATGCCACCACAAACAATTCATTACAATCTCACTGGCATACCATGTAAAAACTTCAACCTCGGTGCAGCACGGGGAGCATCACCGCCAGGCGGCAATGCATCTGTGTAATGAGATGGATTGCTTTTCGTCCACCTTCAGGGTCTGGGTCACTGCTCAGAAGTCATATGTGCATGCCCTCAACGAATGGCTCCAAAAGTGCATCCTGCAACCACCCCAGGAACGACGCCGTCGGAAGCGGAAGATCTCATTTCCTCCTCGCCAGGCAGTCTCCCCTCCAATATTCATCCTCTGCAGGGACTGGCTTGCCATGATGGAGTCGCTCCCCACTGATGTGCTATGCAAGTCCATTAAAGACGTAATGCAGCTCTTGCGCGACTCGTTCGAGCATCAGGCGGATCAAACTAAACTGAGAAGAGAGCCACATTCCAGGAGTGAGTCTCAGGAATGTGTGATGCTGGAAAACAATGAGCAGGAATCAAGCGGCGGGGTAGCACTGGTGGAAGGTTTACAGTCAAAACTGACGATAGTCCTTGATTGGCTGACGAAGTTTTCTGAGGCTTCACTGAAGCGCCATGAGGAGCTCAAGCTGAATTATGAGGAGGCTCATGACAAGTACAAGACAGTTGAGCCAAGTGCTCATCCAGTTTAACCAGATACTAAATCTGGTGTGTAATTTCCATCCTCTAGTCATTTAGTCGAAGAACTGAGAGTAGTTTGGTTGGCAGTTGATCACTGATTAGACTGTAATGCTATGTTTGGCAAGTATCAATGCTGTCAATTGTGCTTTTTTGTTGGCCTCATTTTCACCTCTGGTATTTGCCAATGCATATCAAAGCCTCCTCACATGGGCAGATCAACAATATATATTTTAGTCATAATGACGGCTCTGTCATAAGAAGATCTTTTTAACCTACTCTACAGTTTGCGCTTTCATCACCAGGTTTGTACAGTGCCAAGTTATTATCACGACTGAAGTTGGTATTGCCATAATAATATAGTGTAGTATGATGCCATTGTTAATTGCCATTATAGGTCTAGGTTTTCTTTGTCCTGGTCATGTTGGTCATGTCTGGTCCCGGCCACGAGGCTCATCCTGGATGATGCTAACACCCCTGAATGCCACAGGTTGGGTTGTCTGCTGAACAGGAGCTACATTGCATTTCTGGTACATGCACTTTTTTTTTCCGATGAACTGAATTATCTTACAGACAGCTCTAGGTGTGATGTTCACATGATCAGGTATTGCCACCTATGGTACTTGAGATGAATTGTGCGGCCCAAGGCAGCCTATCTGATGAATAGGTACGAGTCGTAGATTTTTGAAATTTCTTTTTCTTCCAAGGAGGCAAGGACATGACGATTTCCTTGGTGTGCATATCCCATATTTTACTCTGGTTTCTATTTATTTTTAATCTTGGAATTGGGTTTGACCACCAACAGTATGAAATGTAAAAGTTGTACTGCTGCCATAGAGTTCTCTAAATCCAGAATGTGGTGCAGAGACAATTTTTTGGATCTGTTGCTGTATAAATCTGAACTTCCACTGCGCTGTCAGGGAGCAAGTCAGCACCCATTGCAAACGGCTTTCTTTGCCATAAAGGTAAAGTTTCACTTAACCCCATTGTTTTCATTATGATTATACTAAAAAGTATGTATTTGCGCACACGCTTACATCTTGTGTGCTATTTCTTTCCCCTGTGTCGTGGAATCTGCTATACAGCTCAAGTCGTTTGCTGAATCTAATCACATCCTCCCGCTTATATTTGCAATTTTGCATAGCTTTCATGTTCTGTTTGGTTTTTTTGAAACTGATTCAAATGGTTCTAGCTTCACATTGAGGAACCGTGGCTTGGCATTAAATTTCAGAATCCTCTGTATGGGAATAGAACCCTTTTCAGAATCCACTTTCTTGTTGTGCTGTGCTGATTCCGTTTCTACCCTGATTAATAGAAATGTTGAGTTATTATTAGCAAAGTGTTTCATATGAACTATGGACGCCACTGAAGAATTGGCTATAACCCAATGACTCCGAATCGATATATTTCTGTTTTGCCTTGATTAATGGCATCTCTTTAATGTTTTGAGCGAGTGTCAAGCAGCAAAGATCTGGTTAGTCTGTCTATGATTCTACTTTACTTTGCGAGCTCGCGGTGATGCCGCTTGCCGATCTTGTCATCTTGAAAGGATGCTGGGTCAATGGTCAATTTTGTGTATGATTCATCTAGGCTCAGGTAAAGAGTAGAATGTTGGACATGATTCCACAGTGGAGAACGCAAAAAAGAAAAAAAGAGTTGGACGTGAAGTGGGGATTTAGTCGGACGGGCGTGTCCGAGGCACGTCGCAAACTGGGCCTTTTCAGGCCCACGGAAGCCTCTCATCACCCTCCCACCCAACAAACCACGCACCTCACGCCAACCCGATGCACAGGAAGGGTGGCTCGCATATATCTCGGTGCACGCGATGCTGTGCTAGCGTTACGGTACAAATTTATTTTAAGGGATTTAAGGGAAGCGGTACGGTACGATTAGTCTCTCGGTAAGAGCATCTACAGTCGGACCTTTCAAACCCGTCTCAAACACCCGGACAGGCCGCCCGGTTACTGACCGGTCACAAAAAATCGATCCAGCCGGACCCTTCAAACGGGCCTCAAACGTCCGGGCTGACCGGCACCCCTCATATCCAGCACAAATATGGGGCGGATATGGGGGAGCCCGGGCGCGCCTGGGCACGCCCGCCACGTCGGACCCGACATCCTGACCCTACCGCAAATTGCACCAAATCCACCTCGCAGAACTGCCGGATCCATTTCCTGTTTTCCTCTCTTCTTTCTTCTCGCGCCGTCCGTCTCGCAGCTCCGTCGCCGCGCGCGCTCCGTGGCCTAGTAGCCTCTGCCCCCCCCCCCCCCCCGGCCGCTCGGTCAGAGGGATCATCTTTCCCGATCTCTCCGCGGGAGGACGTCGTCGCCGGTCCGGAAGACACCGCGGTATGTCCGACAACTCTCTGGCTCTGCCTTGCGCCGGATGTGTTCGACAGAATGTCTGACCGGATTTGTTGGTCAAATTTTTAGGGGAAACGATGGATTCCGATGCTTCATCCGGCGAGGAGTATGGACCGACGGAGCTTGATCAACTGATTCAAGATGAGTTCTTCGATTCATCGGATTCAGATGAAGAAGTGGACATGATCATGCTCATGAGCATGCAAGAGGAAATGGACCGGGAAGTGGAGCACATTCTCAATTGCAAGGGCTCAATCAAAGGGAGAAGAGTCATCAATCGGGATAGGGTATCCGGAGCAAAGCTACTATAGAAGGATTACTTTGCTTCGAACCCAACTTTTCCGGATGATCCATGGTTTCGTCGTCGTTTTCACATGCGAAAACCATTGTTTTCGCGCATTGTGGAGGGAGTGGAGGCACACGATGACTACTTCAAGCTCACAAGGGATTGTTGTGGTCAACTCTCTTTCTCTGCCAAGAAGAAGTGCACGGCTGCTATGAGGATGCTTGCACTTGGTACTGCGGCAGATGCCGTTGGTGAGATGGTCAGGATGGGGGAGAGCACATGCCTCAAGACTACTGTCAAGTTTTCCCGTGCTGTGGTGGAGGTGTTTGGAGCAGAGTATCTGAGAGAGCCAAATGCACAGGACACAGAGAAGTTGTTGGCTATTGGAGAGGACAGAGGGTTTCCAGGAATGCTCGGATCAATCGATTGCATGCATTGGCAATGAAAGAACTGCCCCAAAGGTTTGCGAGGAATGTACCAAGTTCACACAAGAGAGGCCACCATTATACTAGAGGCGGTGGCATCACATGACTTATGGATTTGGCATGCTTTCTTTGGAATGACAGGTTCTCACAACGACATCAACGTGCTTCAACGATCTCCGGTGTTCAAGACGCTTTGCAACGGGGAATCACCTCCGTGCAACTACACCATCAACGACCGAGACTACAACACACTAGTAGAAAACAGGCCTTTGGACCGGTGCATTAGTCTTGGTCGGGTTTTGGACCGGGACTAATGTGACAACTAGTCCCGGTTCACAAGGCTAGGCTTTAGTACCGGTTCATTAGGAATCTCTAGTCCCGGTTGGTGATACCAAGCGGGGCTAAAGGGGTTGTGGCAGGGTTGCAGCAGGCTGGGCCCCCTGCGAGCCCCTTTAGTCCCGGTTGGTAGCACCAACCGGGACTAGAGATGGAGCTTTAGTACCAGTTGGTATCACAAACCGGGACTAAAGATATCACTATATATAGTGCTTCGTGCAGCCCGAGCACAAGCTCTCCTTTCTCTCCTCTATTCTCTTCCCCTTGCTCAAGCTCATCCTCCATTTTTGCCAAGATTTGTCAAGATTTGAGGCACCCCATCTATCCAAGTGTTCAGAAAAGGTTAGCAACTTTGTCCTTTCATCTCTCATTGCTAGATTAGCTTGTGCAATGCTCTATACGTATAGCGATTTGTGGTTTTTGTTTGGGAGTAATTATGTGGGAGTTTATTTGATTTATATGCAATTTGAGCTCAAATTAACTTCTTAGTTTGCATATGTGCAGGTGTGGTTTACTTAGTGCCTTCCCGTCCCCGTCCTAACCACCGTCGATGGCTCGCACCGTCCCGTCGCCGGCACCACCTTGGTGAGCCTCTTGTTCTTGTCCTTCTTATAAAAAAATCTTATTTGTATGATTTAGATAGTTACTTGTATAATTTTCTTACTTGTATGATTGTTTGTTATACATAGTGCCATGGTTTTGATATCCGCGCCCGTCGGCCCTCGTCCGGTTTATGATTCGGATGTGGTATATTCTATTTTATAACTATCTGTTGCATTTCGTGTTTATGACAATTATGCCCATCAAGTTGACATAGATATTTTTATCTAGGAGGTATGTGAACCGGAAATTGCAACCGACCCTCTTGTTGAGAAGTTAAATTTAGTTGAAAAAGAAAACGAGTATTTGAAAGTTAAATTGAAAAGAATTGAAGAAGAGAAGATGAAATTGGAGTTGTATGTTGCCGATGTCGTCGATGATCACAAGATCAAGATGGATGCAATGTGTTTGAAGATTAGAAAGATTAGAAAATATGCCGTTAATAAAGAGGCTTGGTATCATTATGCTGTTGGATCAATTATTACCTTAGTTGCGATTTTGATCACATTTGTTGTTGCATTTAAATGCTTTAGCTAGATAGTTTTATGTTTTTTTATGAGAATAAGTGTGTATGAACTTTATGTATGAACTTGTATTAATTTGGTCTTTTCGGTGTTGTGTAATGAAGATGAGTCGGCAATGGATGTACGATGACCGACACTCTCCCCAGTTCATTAATGGCATGCATAGTTTTCTGCATTCGACTGAGGCAAACAAGCGGAATGGTTTTATGTGTTGTCCATGTGCTGTCTGTAAGAATGATAGGAATTACACTAGCTCAAAAGTCATTCACGTCCACCTATTTACGTCCGGTTTCATGTCCGGCTATAACTGTTGGACCAAGCACGGAGAAAGAGGGGTTCTAATGGAAGAGAATGAAGAAGAAGAGGATGATGACAACTATCATGGGTTCCCTGAATACGATGGTACTACAATGGGGGAAGAGAATGAAGAAGAAGAAGCTGAAGAAGAGGCATCAGATGAGCCCGCTGATGATCTTGGTCAGGCCATTGCTGATGCAAAGAGAAACTGCGAAAGTCAAAAAGAGAAGTTGAAGTTGCAGTGCATGTTAGAGGATCACAAAAAATTGTTGTACCCAAATTGCGAAGATGACAAGAAAAAGCTCGGTACCACACTGGAATTGCTGCATTGGAAGGCAGAGAATGGTGTATCTGACAAGGGATTTGAAAAGTTGCTGAAAATAATGAAGAATAAGCTTCCAAAGGACAACGAATTGCCCGACAGTACGTACGAAGCAAAGAAGGCTGTTTGCCCTCTAGGATTAGAGGTGCAGAAGATACATGCATGCCCTAATGACTGCATCCTCTACCGCGGTGAGGAGTACAAGAATTTGAATGCATGCCCGGTATGCGGTGCATTGCGCTATAAGATCAGTCGCGATGACCCTGGTGATGATGTTGAGGGCGAGCGCCCCAGGAAGAGGATTCCTGCCAAGGTGATGTGGTATGCTCCTACAATACCACGGTTGAAATGTTTGTTCCAAAACAAAGAGCATGCCAAGTTGTTGTGATGACACAAAGAAGACCGTAAGAAAGACGGGAAGTTGAGAGTACCCGCTGATGGGTCGCAGTGGACAAAAATCGAGAGAAAGTGGCCGGAGTTTGCAGGTGACGCAAGGAACTTATGGTTTGGTATAAGTGCAGATGGCATCAGTCCTTTTGGGGAGCAGAGCAGCAATCATAGCACCTGGCCTGTGACTCTATGTATCTATAACCTTCCTCCTTGGTTGTGCATGAAGCGGAAGTTCATTATGATGCCAGTGCTCATCCAAGGCCCTAAGCAACCCGGCAACGACATTGATGTGTACCTGATACGTCTCCAACGTATCTATAATTTTTGATTGTTCCATGCTATTATATTATCCATCTTGGATGTTTTATATGCATTTATATGCTATTTTATATTATTTTTGGGACTAACCTACTAACCTAGAGCCCAGTGCCAGTTTCTGTTTTTTTCCTTGTTTTTGACTTTTACAGAAAAGGAATATCAAACGGAGTCCAAACGGAATAAAAATTTATGGTGATCATTTATGGACCAGAAGAAGCCCAGGGAGCATTGGAGGTGGGCCAGAAGAGCCACGAGGCGATCACAAGCCTAGGCCCCCCCCCCCTAGGGCGCGCCCCCCTGGCTTGTCGCCGCCTCGTGGATCCCCCTGACGTGATTCCAATGCCAAGTACCCCTATATATCCAGTAACCGCCAGAAAGAAACCTAGATGGGGAGTTCCGCCGCCGCAAGCCTCTGTAGCCACGAAAAACCAATCGGGAGCCCGTTCCGGCACCCTGCCGGAGGGGGAAACCATCACCGGAGGCCATCTTCATCATCCCGGCGGTCTCCATGACGAGGAGGGAGTAGTTCACCCTCGGGGCTGAGGGTATGTACCATTAGCTATGTGTTTGTTCTCTCTCTCTCTCTCTCGTGTTCTTGAGATGGCACGATCTTGATGTACCACGAGCTTTATTGATATAGATGAATCATATGGAGATTTCCCCTCTCTATCTTCTTGTGATGAATTGAGTTTTCCCTTTGACTTATCGGATCGAGTTTTTAAGGATTTGAGAACACTTGATGTATGTCTTGCGATGGGATATCCGTGGTGACAATGGGATGTTCTATTGATCCACTTGATGTATGTTTTGGTGATCAACTTGCGGGTTCCGTGACCTTGGGAATCTATGCATAGGGGTTGGCACATGTTTTCGTCTTGACTCTCCGGTAGAAACTTTGGGGCACTCTTTGAAGTTCTTTGTGTTGAATCGAACATGATGAATCTGAAATTGTGTGATGCATATCGTATAATCAAGCCCATGGGTACCCGTGGTGACATTGGAGTATCTAGGTGACATTAGGGTTTTGGTTGATGTGTATCTTAAGGTGTTATTTTAGTACGAACTCTAGGGCTGTTCGTGACACTTATAGGGATAGCTCATAAGATTGATCGGAAAAGATAACTTTGAGGTGGTTTCGTACCCTACAATAATTTCTTCTTTTGTTCTCCGCTATTTGTGACTTTGGAGTGAACTCTTTGTCGCACGTGAGGGATTTACATATGATTCAACTATGTCAGTATTGTTGAGAGAACTTGCACTAGTGAAAGTATGAACCCTAGGCCTTGTTTCTAAGCATTGCAATACCATTTGTGCTCACTTTTATCATTAGTTACCTTGCTATTTTTATATTTTCAGATTACAAAAACCTATATCTACCATCCATATTACACTTGTATCACCATCTCTTCGCCGAACTAGTGCACCTATACAATTTACCATTGTATTGGGTGTGTTGGGGACACAAGAGACTCTTTGTTATTTGGTTGCAGGGCTGTTTGAGAGAGACCATCTTCATCCTACACCTCCCACGGATTGATAAACCTTAGGTCATCCACTTGAGGGAAATTTGCTACTGTCCTACAAAACTCTGCGCTTGGAGGCCCAACACGAGTCTACAAGAAGAAGGTTGCGTAGTAGACATCAGTACCTAAGGCCATTAGTTGATGAACATTTACAGCTGTGGGACATAAAAAGTGTACGTGTGTGGGATGGGCACAAACAGGAAGAATTTGACCTACGAGCGTTGCTGTTTGTAACCATCAATGATTGGCCTGCTCTTAGTAACCTTTCAGGACATACAAACAAGGGATACAATGCATGCACGCACTATTTAGATGAGACCGGAGGTATATATTTGGATAAATGTAAGAAGGTTGTGTACCTGGGACATCGTCGATTTCTTCCGATCAGGCATCTCTTAAGAAAGAAAGGCAAGCATTTTAAAGGTGAGTCAGATAACCGGAAGAAGCCTGACCACCGTACTGGTGATCATATACTTGATATGGTCAAGGATTTAAAAGTAATCTTTGGAAAGGGTCATGGCGGACAATCTGTTCCGAATGACGCTGACGGACACGCACCCATGTGGAAGAAGAAATATATATTTTGGGAGCTAGAGTATTGGAAAGTCCTAGAGGTCCGCTCTGCAATCGACGTGATGCACGTGACGAAGAATCTTTGCGTGAACCTGCTAGGCTTCCTGGGCGTGTATGGGAAGACAAAAGATGCACCGGAGGCACGGGAGGACCAGCAACGTATGCACGAAAAAGATGGCATGCATCCAAAGCAGTATCAAGGTCCCGCCAGCTACGCTCTTACCAAAGAAGAGAAGGAAATCTTTTTTGAATGCCTGCTCAGTATGAAGGTCAAATCTGGCTTCTCGTCGAATATAAAGGGAATAATAAATATGCCAGAGATTTTTTTTCCAAAACCTAAAGTCTCATGATTGTCACGTGATTATGACTCAATTACTTCCGGTTGCATTGAGCGGGCTTCTACCGGAAAATGTTTGAGTAGCCATTATGAAGCTATGCGCATTCCTCAATGCAATTTCTCAGAAGGTAATCGATCCAGAAATCCTACCAAGGTTACATAATGATTTGGTGCAATGTCTTGTCAGTTTCGAGTTGGTGTTACCACCATCCTTCTTCAATATCATGACGCACGTCCTAGTTCACCTAGTCAAAGAGATTGCCATTCTGGGTCCTGTATTTCTACAGAATATATTCCCCTTTGAGAGGTTCATGGGAGTCTTAAAGAAATACGTTCATAACCGTGCTAGGCCAGAAGGAAGCATCTCCAAGGGCCATGAAACAGAGGAGGTTATTGAGTTTTGTGTTGACTTTATTCCTAACCTTAAGCCGATTGGTGTTCCCGAATCGCGGCATGAGGGGAGACTGATTGGAAAAGGCACGCTAGGAAAGGATTCAGTAATATGTAGGGACGGGCATTCTTGGGCCCAAGCACACTACACAGTTCTCCAAAATTCCACCTTAGTGGCCCCGTATATCAATGAACACAAGAATATTCTATGCTCCAAACATTCGGAGCAGTTTGACGACTGGATTACACGTGAACACATGGGGACTTTCGGCGGTTGGTTGCAAACACATCTCATGAATGACGACAGTGTTGGAGATGAGCTGTACTTGTTTTCCAAGTCACCATCTTCGACTATATTGACTTTCAAAGGGTACGGGATTAATGGGAATACATTTTACACGATCGCCCAAGATAAAAAGAGCACCAACCGAAACAGTGGTGTCCGCTTTGATGCAACAAACAACAATAGGGAAAAGGACACATATTATGGTTACATAGAGGAGATATGGGAACTTGACTATGGACGTGATTTTAAGATCCCTTTGTTTCGGTGAAAATGGGTCAATCTGACAGGGGTTAAGGTAGACCCGAAGTACGGAATGACAACAATGGATCTCAACAATCTTGGGTACATAGAGGAACCATTCGTCCTAGCAAATGATGTGGCGTAGGTTTTATATGTGAAGGACATGTCTACCAAACCGAGAAAAAATAAATATAAGGAAGCGAATACATCATACGGTGAGCCAAAGCGCCACATAGTTCTTTCAGGGAAAAGAAACATCGTGGGAGTGGAGGACAAGACAGACATGTCAGAAGATTATGAAAAGTTTCATGAAATTCCTCCCTTCACAGTGAAGACTGACCCAAGCATCCTGTTAAATGATGAAGATTGTCCATGGTTACGGTGCAAAGGGACACACATGGAGAAAAAGTTTTATACCCCAAGATCCCACTCTGGGATGTGATCGGCTTCACCGTCATCACTTTCTTCTCTATTGAGTAGCCGAGATAGGCCAGTTTGTACACAAAGTGCATCCAGTTTTTGTCGTAACCCTCTCAACTTTTTAGCAGATGCTTTGTGTGTGAAATGATGATACCATGCCAAGTTTCAACGTTTTCAGAGGTCATTTGTACTGCTTTTCAATTTCAGGGTCATTCAGCGCAAAAAAATCATTAAATGCATGAAAAATAGCAAATGAAGTTAGAAAGGGTTGAAATTTGAGGATGTGGCTTTGAATGGTGCATATTGAATTCACAAAAAGTAGGGAGTTGAAATAAGTTCAAAAAATTGAAATGCTTTTGTAACAGATGAGTTTTTGTCTGACCCTCATACTTCGAAGGAGATGGTCCGGTTTGTACACGAAGTGCATCCAGTTTTTGTGTTAACCCTCTCAACTTTTTAGCGCATGCTATGTGGGTGAAATTATGATACCATGCCAAGTTTCAACCTTTTCAGAGTTCATTTGTAGTGCTTTTCAATTTGAGGTTCATTTAGCTCAAAAAAATCATTAAATGCATGAAAAATACCAAATGAAGTAAGTAAGGGTTGTAATTTTAGGATGTGGATTTGACTGGTGCATATTGAATGCACAAAAAGTCTGGAGTTGAAATAAGTTTTAAAAAAATGGAATGCCTTTGTAACAGATGAGTTTTTGTCGAAACCCTCATACTTCGAAGGAGATGTTCCCGTTTGTACACGAAGTGCATCCATTTTTTGCCGTAACCCTCTCAACCTTTTAGCACATGCTATGTGGGTGAAATGATGATACCATGCCAAGATTCAACCTTTTCAGAGTTCATTTGTAGTGCTTTTCAATTTCTGGGTCATTTAGCTCAAAAAAATCATTAAATGCATGAAAAATAGCAAAATAAGTAAGTAAGGGTTGAAAATTAAAACTCCTTATGTTGACTAACAGAAACATAATATAATTTGGCAAAAGAATAACTAGAAAACATAAACTAAAATATTTAAAACAAATGAAGGTATAAAACTAAAAGAGTTAAACAGAATCTGGTTTTGATTAAAACACCTATTTCAAATATCCTAAAAATTCCCAAATTGAACATACAGATAAAACATACTAATATTAAAAAACAAGAAAAACAATCATTCAAAAAATCTATTTTTATACTAAAGTTATTCACAAACTAGTGATTCACACAAATTTCAAAAGAATTCAAATTTGAAAACTACTGGCACTAACAGAAAGTTTATAATTTTTTTGACCTAAAGCAAAAAGATTAGTTCAAAAAATCTAAATATTCTAACAGTTATTCAAAATCTAAAAACACAAACTGTTCTATTTAGAAAAACAAAATAAAAAAGAGAAAATAGACCTTTCGTCCCGGTTGGTATCACCAACCGGGACTAAAGGTCCCTTCCCGCGCGGAATTTGGGCCGCTGAAAAGGAGACCTTTAGTACCAGTTGGTGGCACCAACCGGGACTAAAGGTCGACCTTTAGTCCCGATTGGTGATACCAACCGGGACTAAAGGTATCTTTAGTCCCGGTTGGTGCCACCAACCGGGACTAAAGGTGCCTGCTATATAACCCCGCGCCCTTCGTGTCCCAATGCCAGCCACCGCCCGGGACATCCAGAACGCCGCCAGGCTGCTCGATCACTGTTCCCGTCACCCTCAGCTCCGCCGGCAAACGCCTACGACGCCGGCCGTCCCGTCCAGTCCGGCGCCATCCCCGACCCCCTCTCCCTCCGCGCGCTGTGGTGAGCTCCTCTTCCCCCTGGCGCCGTCCGGCCGACCCCCTCTCCTCCCCGCGTTCCCTCCGTGCGTGCGCCGCCGTCGCCATGGAGTACGACAGATCGAGCGGTCTGTAGATGTAGAAAAATGCAGGAGTTTCGTAGGAATCGTGGGATAGAGCTGCTTTGTAGATGTAGAAAAATGCAAGAGTTTCTAGTTATCCCAATGCTAGAGGTCAATGCGCGCGTTATCTGGTTCATGTGATTGCGCTATTTACATCGATTTAAAATGTGCCATGTTTCAGTCTTTGCGCAAATACTAGCACTTTATCGTTAGCTTTATTCTGATGAGGAAATGTGTTTCCTGTACGGTTCACTTGCTCAAGGTAGCTAAATATTCCAATACTGACTTTGGCTTTGTTATCGGTGTCAATGTGACCAACATGCCATGTAGTAGTAACTTGATTGTGTTTCCCTGATGAGTACTACAATGTATTTCATTTTAAGTGTATTTCAATGTAGTGAATTTTAAATGTATTTCATTTTAAGTGTATTTCATATTTAAGTGTATTTCAATGTAGTGGATGTACTGTTTCATTTTTTGGTGTAAAGTTTATTAAATAGTTGTAAAAGTTTATTAAATTTGAGTAGGAATTTGTTTATAAGTTGTAAAAGTGCCGGTGATTACTATATAGTTGTAAAAGTTTATTAAATATGAGTAGCATAGTAAAATGATAATTATTGCATAGGAATTTGTTTTCATAAGAATTTGTTCTCGACGTCGACGACGCCCGGTCTGCATCCTCGTCGTCGACTCGGCGGCGACAACCTGCTTGAGAGGCGCCATGTCCGGGACTGGGCTCCGTCGGGCTGGCACTGGGAGGTGCTACCGTCCGGGGCGCGCAGTTTGGTGAGGAATCGGGCTCCCGTCATCGACCTAGAGCTTCTTTGGTGGCGGTCATGTGGGCCACTATTGGTGCAGAGGCAGCGGGCCCCCGAGGAAGTGGTACGTCGCCGTGTCAGGGAGGAGGACGAGCACATGGTTGCGTTGGACGTCAGGTTCTCCAATACCTTGCAGGTTCTTCAGGGATCTCACCCGAGCTATAATCCTATCATGGTTCCTTCTCTTTAGGTGTCCACCGCCCGCGCCTCAGGAACCGCGAGTCAACTGGATTATTCGATAATATTCGAGATGTATTAGTGATGTAATATGATAATATTCGAGATGTATTAGTGATAATATTCAATAATGCATTAACTGGATTATTCGAGATGTATTAGTGATATTATATGATGATCTTGCAAAAAAAATTAATCCTCCTCGCCATCCCTCGGCCTTCAGATCGAACCTCTTCGGCAGCTGACTACTATGATTCAGCTTTTGCTTATTGAATGCATTCTAATTTGAATACTAAATTGTTTTATCTTTCTTCTGGATTAGTTAAGCTATGGACGATAGCGGCCGAGACCATGAAGAGGATGTCTTCGAGATGATACGGGACTCCGAAAACCCAGAGATTGAACTAGATGACGGCTCACAATATCTGAACGAGTCCGGTGAGGGAATTGAGGAAGAACCAAGAGACGAAGGGCACACAAACAATGATGGAGAAGGAAATGTTCTTCAATTAACAAAGTCCGGCGAGGTATATATATAAATATATATAAGGCCTTTGGTGATCATTACATGCATTAATTGATTTGTATATATATATATATATATATATATATATATATATATATATATATTAACAAATCTTTCTTCTTTTAGCCCCCCGGATCGAGCAAATCTTCTACAAGGGTAGTATGAGGCCTGGCCAAAAAGTTGGACGCGGGCATAAAGTACAACATCGATGAAATCAGTTTGGGTGGCGAACCGATTGCTCCTAAAAAGAATGCGGACAAATTTATACATCAATGCGGAGTTATTGTTAGGGACCAAATCCCAATCACCGTTCAAGAATGGAATAAGCCAAAGGAAGATCGAGGAGTTAGTTTTGTCGATGAAAGAGCAAATATTACGCTTTGGGATACGCTCGTGTCACATTTCACCCTACCAGAGGGTTTGACAGATCTCCAACGGGAGAAAGTCAAGAAGTGTGCTCTTAAGAAGATGACCACACAATTCCAGACTTGGAATAAAAGATTATGGGCCAACTACGTCAACGCAGAAAAGAAGGCTCCAGAATTCAAAGGAGCACTAGTGAAGGTAAAAGATCACTGGGACTTATTTGTGCAGTACAAGGAATCAGAAGCAGCTAAGGAACGGTCGAGAATAAACAAGATAAATGCTGAGAAAAAAAGTTTCACCATGTTTCTGGGGCCAGGTGGCTACAAGATTGGGTTGCCTAAGTGGGATGAATTTGAGAGAAAGATGATTGCTGCAGGGGTCACTCCAAAAAACAGTGGGTTGGCCCGACAGGTGCATGACTTGGTTTTATGCGCATGGGGGAAAGTTGGACCCACAGACAGGGGAGATTATTGAACTGGCAAGTCTTAAAGAAGCCTCAGACGCTTTAATTGATGCAATAGAAGAGGCTATACCGGGGCCGTCCCAGCCTGAGAGAGAGAACGACGAGCTTACACGCGCCCTCAAGAATCCTGAACACCCGGGACGAACACGAGGCAAAGGCGTTGTTCCCTGGGTTGAGGGGTTTGCGGGGTGGAACGACACTTACAGAAGACGTGCAAGAAAGAAGAAGCAGGATGCAGACCGGCTTCAAAAGTTGGAACGCGCTGTCATGCGGCAGCAGGAGCAGATCGACACACTTAGCTAGCAAAGGGCGTCTCAGCGGCAGGATGAGCAACCAGATCCAACATTGGATAGTACCATCCCATCTATGCCGAAAAGCAGTGTGGGTTCCACGGGGGTCCTGGCCGATGATGCACTGCTGGCTCACTACCCCGTGGATGATATCCAAGAGACGACAACTTGTGAGCTACATGTGAAAATGAAGAACATATACATGAAGGTGGCAAATGGCTTTGCTTTACCGAATGCACCTGAAGCAACCATCCACGGCAATCCGATTCCACCTGGCTATGCTCGTGTCGGGGTGGATGAAGTTCTGTCGGGATATGACTCACTAGAGCTTGACTTTCATGGAGGTCAAGGGGAGCAGACACTGGGAGAAGCCAAACGTGGTTGATACGTCTCCAACGTATCTATAATTTTTGCTTGTTCCATGCTGTTATATTATCATTCTTGGATGTTTTACAATCATTTTATAGCAACTTTATATCATTTTTTGGGACTAACCTATTGACATAGTGCCAAAGTGCCAGTTGCTGTTTTTGCTTGTTTTTTACTTCGCAGAATATCAGTACCAAATGGAGTCGCGACGAAACTTTTTGGGGATATTTTTTGGGCCAAAAGACATCCAGTGGGCCAAAGAAGTACCAGAGAGGAGGTCCGAGGAGACTACAACCCACCAGGGCGAGCCAGAGGCCCCGGGCGTGCCCTGATGGGTTGTGCCCTCCTCGGGACACCTCTCCACCACCTCTGATGCCTATAAATTCCCAAATATTCCAGAAACCCTAAGGGAGTCATCGAAAAACACATCCAGCCGCCGCAAGTTCCAGAACCGCGAGATCCAATCTAACACCATCACAGAGGGGTTCATCATCCTCATTGGTGCCTCTCCCATGATGCGTGAGTAGTCCACCATAGACCTACGGGTCCGTAGGCAGTAGATAGATGGCTTCCTCTCTCTCTTTTGATTCTCAATACAATGGTCTCTTGGAGATCTATTTGATGTAAACTTTTGCGGTGTGTTTGTTGGGATCCGATGAATTTTGAGTTCATGATCAAATTCTATCCATGAATATTATTTGAGTCTTCTTTGATCTCTTATATGCATGATTACTTATAGCCTCTTTGCCGGGGAGGAAGCAGTCTCTTCAACGTGCCAATATCTGGCGTCGAGGAGACACCATCAACATCTATCAGGTTCCTAATCACAAATCTCATCTCCTTGCAATTACATTATTTTCCATTTGCCTCTCGTTTTTCTCTCCCCCACTTCACCAAATTTGCCATTTTATTCGCCCTCTTTTCCGTTTTCTTTTTGCTTGTTTGCTATCTTTGCTTGTGTTGCCATGTGCCTTCTATTTATTTGCATCTTCGCTTGCTAAAAATCTATTGATATGGATCCTCATAAACTTGCTAATCTTTTCAAAAGGCCCAATTATGATGAACCAATTGCTAGTGAGTTGAGTGCACTTGATTATCTTTATGAAGTTTTGTTTGAAAATCATGAATCTGAAAACTTTGATGAAGTGTTGAAAGAAGAAATTTATAATGTGATTCATGATAGTCCCTTGAATGATGAGCATGATTGCAATGTTGCTAGTATGAATTCTCTAAATATCCATGATGCTAATGATATGCAAAGCCACAAGCTTGGGGATGCTATGTTTGATGAAGATGATATTTTTAGTCCCCCAAGTTTTGATGAGCAAATTTATTATGATGATTGCATGCCTCCTATTTATGGTGATGGTGATGACATGTATGCTATAATGAGTAATGATAACCATGAAACTTATCATCATTGTTTTAATTTGCTATGTGGTTATGTCAATCAAGTGTCTCATGATAGTTATTTTGTTGAGTTTGCTCCCACTACCATGGATGAAAATGAATTTGCTTATGTGGAGAGTAATGAAAATTATATGCTTGTGCATCTTGAAAAGAATGATTTACGTGATAGTTATATTGTTGAATTCCTTCATGATGCTACTGAAATTTATTATGAGGGAGGAACATATGCTTGTAGGAATTGCAATAATATCAAGTTTCCTCTCTATGCGTTCAAAGTTTTGAAGTTATGCTTGTTTTACCTTCCTATGCTAGTTAATTCTTGTTTCCATAAATTGTTTGATCAAAAAATCCCTATGCATAGGAAGTGGGTTAGACTTAAATGTGTTTGTCATGAGATTCATGATGCTCTCTTGCATATTTCAATTACTACTTTTTATGTGAGCATCATTGAAATCATCATGCCTAGCTAGGGGCGTAAAACGATAGTGCTTGTTGGGAGGCAACCCAATGAATAAATTTATTTTCATCTTTTTCTTTCTGTTTTTGAGTGTTGACACAATTATGCCTCTGTTATTATTGTGTTTCTTATGTTTTATTTAGTGTTTGTGCCAAGTAAAGCCTTTAGGATGATTCATAACATGAGTAGAAATAATGCTGAATCTGAAACAGAAACTTTGCCTCCAGTGTGAGAATTTTCATTTTTTACTGGAGCGTGATATTGAGCTGACATTTTAACATAGTATTTCTATACAGATTCTTTACGTTGTACTAATATTTAAGAATTTTAGAGTTAAATAAGTATGGTTAGAGTACAGATTACTACATACTGTTCTGTTTAAGACAGATTCTGTTTTCGTTGCATTGTGTGCTTGTTTTGATGAATCTATGGGTTGTATTGAAGGGTATGAGCCATGGTAAAGTTAAAATACAGTAGGAATAATGAAATAATAAAATTTGAATGGGTTTGCAATAGTACTTAAAGTGGTTATTTGCTTTAATATACTAACGGATCTCACGAAGGCTTTGTTGAGTTTTGTGTGATTGAAGTTTTCAAGTTTTGGGTGAGATAATGATGGATGAAGGAATAAGGAGTGAAAAGAGCCTAAGCTTGGGGATGCTAAAGCACCCCCAAGATATATCTAACGAGAAACAAGCAACTAAGCTTGGGGATGCCCCGAGTGGCATCCCCTCTTTCTTCTAACAACCATCGGTATTTTACTTGGAGCTATATTTTTATTCGTCACATATCATGAGTTTTGCTTGGAGCGTCTTGTATCATTTGAGTCTTTGCTTGCTTTGCTTTTTAGTTTTTCACTAGTATCCTTTCTGGACACAGCGATTTGAGAGAGCCAAAATTACGCTATGATTTGTTAGAATTGCTCTATATGCTTCACTTAAATTTTTTGAGCTATGGAATTGCTCTAGTGCTTCACTTATATCTTTTTGAGCACGGCGTACTTGGAAATTTTTGTAGAAACACTCTCATGCTTCAGTTAGATAAATTTGAGAGTTAGTAAACTTTGAAGAAATCCTCTCATGCTTCACCTATACTATTTTGAGAGATGAAAACTTTATGCTCATGTTCTTCACTTAAATATGTTTGAGCTTGTCAAAAGCAATGGCAATATATGAAACTAGTCCCAAAGTGATAGATATTCAAGGAGGATATAATAAAAACTTTCATCAAGATCATTGGACTAATTAAACTTGATTCCTTGTAATAGTTTTGAGACATGATAATAGTAATATATGAGTCATGTTAGTGAGTAATTATGCTTTAGTAAGAATATTGGTGTTATGGTTTGTGATTCCCTATGCAAGTACGAAAGTCAATAGTTATGCAATGAAATTACATCCTACTTATGGTGCATTATTCGGTGTTAGTTATGTGAATTTTTGTTTCTTGGTTGGTTGATTCTCAATCTATTTGCTAGCCTCCACTTGTACTAAGTAGAAATACTACTTGTGCATCCAAAATCCTTAAACCCAGTTTTGCCTTATGAGTACACCATACCGACCTATATGCGGTATTTCCATGACGTTCTATGCAAATTTGTATGTGCCATCTCTACTTTTCAAAATAAATTTCCTTTTTGTGTGCTCGTACCGCTCATGAAACAGTAGGGGGTATCCAATATTTTTCCATGCTAGATGTGTTATTCTCAAGTTGAGTGTTTATTCACTTGTCATTGCACGAGAGTACGGCGGTAATAGGGATGCCCAGTCCCGAAATGAATTTTTGTTACTTTATGTTGTCAAATAATAAATTCCTTGGAAAGTGTTGATATGGAAGGCAACCGTGGATACGGCCAGCCATTGATTGTGAAATAATGGTGGAAAAAGGAATAAACTTTACTTTATGTTTGGGAACCGCCTATGATATATCTAGCATGGAAAGTATTGTGAACTACTTTGTCGTTTTCGTTGACAGGAAAGGCATGCCACTCAAAATATTTTTTTCTCTCAATTTAAACTTTGAGCTCTGGCACCTCTACAAATCCCTACTTCCCTCTGCGAAGGGCCTATCTATCTACTTTATGCAATTTTTATTTTATTTTCCATCTTCTCTTATAAAGCACCAACTAGGGGCACTATGATCATACTTGAGCATTGGGTGTAGTTAATATTTGAGTGTGTTTCATGAATGGATCAATGATTGAGCATGATGGGCTAGGGATAACTAACTTTCTTTAGTGTTGATATTTTGAAAGACATGGTTGCTTGTTGGCATGCTTGAGTATTAAAGTCATTATGTTAAAACTAGACTATTGCTTTGAACCATATAAAAGTCAAAATGTCCATGCTACAAAAGAAAAGAATATGTGATGAACATGTTAGGCAGCATTCCACATCAAAAATTCTGTTTTTATCATTTACCTACTCAAGGACGAGTAGGAATTAAGCTCGAGGATGCTGATACGTCTCCAACGTATCTATAATTTTTGCTTGTTCCATGCTATTATATTATCATTCTTGGATGTTTTACAATCATTTTATGGCAACTTTATATCATTTTTTGGGACTAACCTATTGACATAGTGCCAAAGTGCCAGTTGCTGTTTTTGCTTGTTTTTTACTTAGCAGAATATCAGTACCAAACGGAGTCCAATCGCGACGAAACTTTTTGGAGATTTTTTTTGGGCCAGAAGACATCCAATTGGCCAAAGAAGTACCAGAGACGAGGGTCGAGGAGACCACAACCCACCAGGGCGCGCCAGATGCCCCGGGCGCGCCCTGATGGGTTGTGCCCAACCCGGGACGCCTCTCCACCGCCTTTGATGCCTATAAATTCCCAAATATTCCATAAACCCTAAGGGAGTCGATGAAAAACACATCCAGCCGCCGCACGTTCCAGAACCGCGAGATCCAATCTAACACCATCACGGAGGGGTTCATCATCCTCATTGGTGCCTCTCCAATGATGCGTGAGTAGTCCACCATAGACCTACGGGTCCGTAGGCAGTTGCTAGATGGCTTCCTCTCTCTCTTTTGATTCTCAATACAATGGTCTCTTGGAGATCTATTTGATGTAAACTTTTGCGGTGTGTTTGTTGGGATCCGATGAATTTTGAGTTCATGATCAAATTCTATCCATGAATATTATTTGAGTCTTCTTTGATCTCTTATATGCATGATTACTTATAGCCTCTTTGCCACCATATTTTGAAGTTCTATACTTAAAAAAAACAAGGGGAAAATTTGAAAGATGCTTGGTACATGGTAATGAAATCCTATCGCATTTGCAATCTAAAAGGAGATGCAAAGATTTTGCTTCGAAATTTTTACATAGGATTAGCTTTGCATCACAGACAACTCTTGGATTTTGCCGCTAAAGGGAACTTTATTGAGCTTGATCCAAACATCGCTTATGAAATCTTGGAAGGGATATTGGGGGTTCCTCCATCAAAAAAGGGGCTTTCTTTTACACAAGAGGGGGTTCAAATTTTAGACAAATTGGGTGATCTACATAAACACTTTGTCGAGTTGCAAAAATATAATGAACCTCTTAAACATATTAGTGGGAACCTCAATCGCATGAATACTTTGATTACTCTTTGCTATAAGAGTTTGGATATTTTGGATCTCAAGATGGTCTCTTCTCCTGAAAATTTGGGGAAGTGCAAAGAGCCCCCTGGGTTTGAGAAAGCTCTCACAAAAGTAGCAAAAACCAAAGATGACAATACTTGAATCTATGCCTTATGCCTAGCTAGGGGCGTAAAACGATAACGCTTGTTGGGAAGCAACCCAATGAATAAATTTATTTTCTTCTTTTTCTTTCTATTTTTGAGTGTTGACGCAATTATGCCTCTGTTATGATTGTGTTTTTATATTTTATTTAGTGTTTGTGCCAAGTAAAGCCTTTAGGATGATTCATAAGATGAGTAGAAACAATGCTGAATCTCAAACAGAAACTTTTCCTCCAGTGTGCGAATTTTAATTTTTAACTGGAACGTGATATTGAGCTGAAATTTTAAAACAGTATTTCTATACAAATTCTTTACGTTGTCCTAATTTTTCAGAATTTTTAGAGTTACAGAAGTATGGTTAGAGTACAGATAACTACAGACTGTTCTGTTTAAGACAGATTCTGTTTTCGTTGCATTATGTGCTTGTTTTGATGAATCTATGGGTTGTATTGAAGGGTATGAGCCATGGTAAAGTTAAAATACAGTTGCTATAATGAAATAATAAAATTTGAATGGGTTTGCAAAAGTACTTAAAGTAGTGATTTGCTTTATTATACTAACGGATACCACGAAGATTTTGTTGAGTTTTGTGTGATTGAAGTTTTCAAGTTTTGGGTGAGATCACGATGGATGAAGGAATTAGGAGTGAAAAGAGCCTAAGATTGGGGATGCTACAGCACCCCCAAGATATATCCAAAGAGAAACAATCAACTAAGCTTGGGGATCCCCGAGTGGCATCCCCTCTTTCTTTTAACGACCATCAGTATTTTACTTGGAGCTATATTTTTATTCGTCACATATCATGAGTTTTGCTTGGAGCGTCTTGCATCATTTGAGTCTTCGCTTGCTTTTCTTTTTAGTTTGTCACTAGTATCCTTGCTGGACACACCTATTTGAGAGAGCCAAAATTATGCTAAGATTTGTTAGAATTGCTCTATATGCTTCACTTAAACTTTTTGAGCTATGGAATTGCTCTAGTGTTTCACTTATATCTTTTTGAGCATGGTGTGCTTGGAAACTTTTGAAGAAACACTCTCATGCTTCACTTAGATTAATTTGAGAGTTAGTAAATTTTGAAGAAACACTCTCATGCTTCACTTAGATTATTTTGAGAGTTAGTAAATTTTGAAGAAGTCCTCTCATGCTTCACTTATACTATTTTGAGAGATGAAATCTCTATGCTCATGTTCTTCACTTAAATTTGTTTGAGTTTGTCAAAAGCAATGGAAATATACGAAACTAGTACCAAAGTGATAGATATGCAATGAGTTTATAATAAAAACTTCCATGAAGATCATTAGACAAATTAAACTTGATTCCTTGTAATAGTTTTGAGACATGATGATAGTGATATGTGAGTCATGTTAGTGAGTAATTATGCTTTAGTAAGAATATTGGTGTTAAGGTTTGTGATTCCCTATGCAAGCACGAAAGTCAATAGTTATGCAATGAAATTACATCCTACTTATGGTGCATTATTCGGTGTTAGTTATGCTCAATGCTCGCTTATGTGAATTTTCGTTTCTTGGTTGGTTGCTTCTCAATCTATTTTCTAGCCTTCACTTGTACTAAGTAGAAATACTACTTGTGCATCCAAAATCCTTAAACCCAGTTTTGCCTTATGAGTCCACCATACCTACATATATGCGTTATTTCCATGCCGTTCTAAGCAAATTTGTATGTGCCATCTCTACTTTTCAAAATAAATTTCCTTTTTGTGTGCTCGTACCGCTCATGAAACGGTAGGGGGTATCAAATATTTTTGTGTGCACGAGAGTATGGCGGTAATCGGGATGCCCAGTCCCGAAATGAAAAAAAAATTACTTTATGTTGTCAAATAATTAATTCCTTAGAAAGTGTTGGTATGGAAGGCAACCGTGGATACGGCCAGCCATGGATTGTGAAAGAATGGTGGAAAAACGAATAAACTTTACTTTATGTTTGGGAACCGCCTATGATATATCTAGCATGGAAAGTATTGTGAACTACTTTGTCGTTTTCGTTGACAGGAAAGGCATGCCACCCAAAATATTTTTCTCTCTCAATTTAAAACTTTGAGCTCTGGCACCTCTACAAATCCCTACTTCCCTCTGCGAAGGGCCTATCTATTTACTTTATGCAATTTTTACTTTTATTTGAGTCTCCATCTTTTCTTATAAAGCACCAACTAGGGGGCACTACGATCATACTTGAGCATTGGGTGTAGTTAATATTTGAGTGTGTTTCATGAATGGATCAATGATTGAGCATGATGGGCTTGGGATAACTTTCTTTAGTGTTGATATTTTGAAAGACATGGTTGCTTGTTGGCATGCTTGAGTATTAAAGTCATTATGTTCAAACTAGACTATTGCTTTGAACCATCTAAAAGTCCAAATGTCCATGCTACAAAAGAAAAGAATATGTGATGAACATGTTAGGCAGCATTCCACATCAAAAGTTCTGTTTTTATCATTTACCTACTCGAGGACGAGTAGGAATTAAGCTTGGGGATGCTGATACGTCTCCAACGTATCTATAATGTTTGCTTGTTCCATGCTGTTATATTATCATTCTGGGATGTTTTTACAATCATTTTATAGCAACTTTATATCACTTTTTGGGACTAACCTATTGACATAGTGCCAAAGTGCCAGTTGCTGTTTTTGCTTGTTTTTTTTTACTTAACAGAATATCAGTACCAAACGGAGTCCAATCGCGACGAAACTTTTTGGAGTTTTTTTTGGGCCAGAAGACATCCATTGGGCCAAAGAAGTACCTGAGAGGAGGGCCGAGGAGACCACAACCCACCAGGCCCCGGGCGCGCCCTGATGGGTTGTGCCCTCCTCGGGACGCCTCTCCACCGCCTCTGATGCCTATAAATTCTCAAATATTCCAGAAACCCTAGGGGAGTCGACGAAAATCACATCCATCCGCTGCAAGTTCCAGAACCGCGAGATCCAATCTAACACCATCACGGAGGGATTCATCATCCTCATTGGTGCCTCTCCGATGATGCGTGAGTAGTCCACCATAGACCTACGGGTCCGTAGGCAGTAGATAGATGGCTTCCTCTCTCTCTTTTGATTCTCAATACAATGGTCTCTTGGAGATCTATTTGATGTAAACTTTTTGCGGTGTGTTTGTTGGGATCCGATGAATTTTGAGTTCATGATCAGTTTCTATCCATGAATATTATTTGAGTCTTCTTTGATCTCTTATATGCATGATTAATTATAGCCTCGTATTTCTTCTTCGAATCTTTGGTTCAGTTAGGACAACTAGATCGATTTTTCTTGCCATGGGAAGAGGTGCTTTGTGATGGGTTCGATCTTGCGGTGTCCTCTCCCAGTGACAGAAGGGGCAGCGAGGCACGCATGTATCGTTGCTATTAAGGATAACAAGATGGGGTCTATTCCTGCATGAATAGATCTTGTCTACATCATTTCAACATTCTTATTGCATTACTCCGTTTTTCTGTGAACTTAATACACTAGATGCATGCTGGATAGCGGTCGATGTGTGGAGTAATAGTAGTAGATGCAGAATCGTTTCGGTCTACTAATCTTGGACGTGATGCCTATATAATGATCATCGCCTTGGATATCGTCATGATTATATGATCTTCTATCAATTGCCCAACAGTAATTTGTTCACCCACCGTGTGCTATACTCATGAGAGAAGCCACTAGTGAATCCTACGGCCCCCGGATCTACTTTTCCAACATATTGCTTTCCGATATATCTTTTTGCCGCTTTTGTTTTCAGATCTATTATTCCAAAAACCCAAAAATTCCTTGCTGCACTTTTTATTCGCCTCTTTTATTTTGTGTTCTTGAGAGATCTATCTATCCAATCTATCATATCCTAATCTATCTTTTTACCATAGAGAGATTGACAACCTTTGTTTCGCGTCGGGTTGCAAGTATTTGTTCTTTGTGTGCAGGTGTTGTTTACGTAGTGTTGGTGATCCTCCTACTGGTTCGATACCTTGGTTTCATAACTAAGGGAAATACTTACCGTCGCGGTGCTGCATCATCCCTTCCTCTTTGGGGAAATATCGACGCAGTCTCAAGCCACGTCATGCATGCCCGCTTATAACAACGTGTGCGCAGATACCACTGGATCCTGCTAATCATTAGAGTTGACGAAGAAACTGTTGAAGTGTTGGACTCACTAGGTAAAGACCCTGAATAATACAAAAGCCCGTTTTCGATGCTCAACAGGTAATTTCAATCATTATCGCACTATGTCGGTCTCTTTAGTTCATTTCCTGGTATCAAGTAATTAATAACTCCTTTATTCATTTTCTTTGCCGGGCAGGGTTTGGAAAAAGTTCACCAAAGAGATTGTCGGTGAATGGAAATCACAGCTGAAAAGGTGACGGACCAAGGTAATTAAGTAGTACTAGCTATACGTCCGCGCATCTCTGTTTAATTCTAGTTTCAATACCATTATCATGCTTGAATATTATCTGATTGAATTCTATTCTCGTAAAGTGTATGAGGCAGGAACAGAGGACTAATATACGTGCATACTACGTTTGCGAGAACATTCGCTTTATGACCAAAAGGAGCGGAGATGCAAGACATCTTTGGGTACGTAAACACTATTCACATTTTTTTTATCATGATCTAATATTTATACACACAACTAATATATTCATATTGATCTCCTTCTCTTAAAAAGATGGTGGAGATGCGGGATAGGCTCCTACCAAGGGACCGCATACGGGCACTTCAAGAGGAAACGGCGGGATTTTTGCTTGAGCAGGTCATATCTCCCGACGGAGAATACCATTTCACCTAATGCGTGCATGTAATGATCTGCAAATCGTAGGAGAAATTGTATATACCAAATTGTATATATATATATATATATATATATATATATATATATATATATATATATATATATATATATATATATATATATATATATATGTGTGTGTGTGTGTGTGTGTGTGTGTGTGTGTGTGTGTATGCATGGTCGTACGAGAAATTCTATGATATATGATCAGTTCTATGAGAAATTCTATTGTATATGCATAACGTGTACAATATGTAGTAGCGTAAAATATGTTTGAAATGAGAAAGAATTAAATGGAAAACACAAAATGAAAAGGAAAAATAAACAATAAACCCTAAACCCCTAAACCCCTAAACTTTTAGTCGCGTAACCAACCGGGACTAAAGGTCACCAGCCCCCGGCGCGCGTTGCCGGCCACGTGGCAGGGATTTAGTACCGGGTCGTGGCCAACTGGGACTAAAGGGTGGGGGCCTTTAGTCCCGATTTATTAGTCCCAGTTGGGGAACCGGGACTAAAGGTCCTTCCCAATCGGGACTAAATGCCGTTTCTGTACTAGTGACATGGGATACTATCTTGCCGATGGCATATATCCTCAGTGGGCTGCATTTGTGAAGACCATATCCGAACCACATGGCAACAAACAAAAGCACTTCGCAACAATGTAGGAAACAGCTAGGAAGGATGTGGAGAGGGCATTCGGAGTGCTGCAAGCGCGTTGGGGAATTGTTTGTGGGGGCTGCAATGATGTGGGAATCAGAAACTTTGTGGCAGCTAATGACATGTTGTGTTATTTTGCACAATATGATCCTCGAGGATGAGGGTGATGGTGTAGCCCAAACCAATGATTTTGAAGCACGTGGAGAACAAGTTAAAATCCCTGAAGATCAAGATGCAGTTCAGCTTATGAACTTTCTGCAAATGCATCAGAATCTCCAAGAACATCACGTGCACGCGCAACTACTCAATGATCTGGTGGAGCATATGTCGACCCACAATGGAAATCAAGAGCAGATCATTGATTGTGCACTTCAAATAAATTTGATGTAAACATTTCTTATGTTCGGTACCAACATTTGTTTTACGTGCGACGTTTAGTATCGGATGATCGACGTGTATGGTTTTGCATGAATTTGAGAGTCTGGATATGAGGTATGTGGATGCACGGAGCGAAATACGATGGGCCGTCCGGATGCATCCGCGGGCGTGCCCGGGCGCGTCCATGGGCGTATAGGGGGCCGGATTTGCCCAGTCCGGCTGTAGATACTCTAACGGAGCTGGCCATCCAACCTTGTGCATTAAATGTCCATCCTAGGTCCGGCCTCCTCCATTTGACATGCATATATAGATCAATAGCAATTTATATGAAGTGCAAACATATGTAATTACAACCAAAATGCATCGGACATCAAATGTTAAATTTCCAAATTGGGAAACCTCTTTTTTTGTCCCCCAGACCAGTTGTCTGTGCTAAATCCTTCACTGTAGAGCCGACTCCAAATCGGCCGCCAACCGCTTCAACATCCTAGCATGGTAGGCTTGCACAATCTTCACTGCATCAGGATTCAAGTCCGACATCTTGGTCAACGCCTTGGTGTCCTCCGAAGCAGTGGCGAAGCCAGCCGGAAGAATCTATGGGATCATTGCTAATTTTGGGATTATATCCTTCATATTGTGCAGTAAATATACAGTAATTTTAGCCTGCGTTTCCAAAAAGCTGTGGGGTCAACTGACCCCACAGCTTATGTGTAGAATCGCCACTGCTCCGAAGCTGCAGCGAGCTCAACCTTCTTGTTTTGGAGCTTGATCAACTTCTCTTGTACCACGATGAACTTGTAAAAAAATTCTCGCCTTTCTTTTCTTCTTTCCCGTAATTGCGCCTAATGCATGTCTCCTTCTTCACTATGATGTCTTCAAACCTCTCTGTCATCTTGGCCGCCGCACCTTCTTGCTTTACTTCTCCTCCTCCCCGATTCCTAGCCATCGTACATTCTGGTTGAAATTCAACATGTTCTCGACAAAAATATAGATTGCTTTTGAACACCACAAGACCTTCCACCATGGCGAGATTATGACCATCATATCAATTTATTGCTAGGTGTGCGTGCAATGTTGGTGAAGCCTTATCGCTACACTCCGTGGTAGAAAGATGAAATCAGAAAACAAGTACAACCAATGCTAGAACAAGGGATCACTCAATGCACTCACAACCCGTTTGCTTTGTCTGTGCTGTGTTTTACAGACGCAGACGTTCATATATGCGTACAAACACTCATTCCTATGAACGCACACACACCTTATTTCTACTAGCACCCCCGAGAGACTGAGTTGGCACATCATCTTAAGATTGACGAAGTCACCATAGACGCCTTTATAGTCAACGAAACATCGTCTCCACTGAACGCACATCATCGGAAGGCCTGAAATAAATTCAGAAAATGCAAGCACCAGTGTCAAGTCTGAAACTTAAACCCTAGTACGATGTGGATACTACTGTTCTTTTAACCATCCAATCATAGGTTAATTCGCACTTCGTCTGTGCTGTTGGTGCGCAAGAAAGATGGCACCTGGCGAATTTGTATCGACTATAGGCAATTGAATGCAGTGACAGTGATAGACAAATTTCCCATGCCGATTGTTGACGAATTGCTGGACGAATTGGACCGCCCAACATTCTGTACCAAGTTAGACTTGCGCTCGGGGTACCATGAGATGAGATACGAATTGCTGCACGAGATGAACCAAAGACAGCATTCCGCACTCACCACGGACACTTCAAATTTAAGGTGATACCATTCGGTCTCATGGCTGCACCCGTTTTTTTTTTTGAACAATCACCTGGGGGGAGAGCTTCCCCACCTGAATATATTACTCAGAAGGGCCAAGAAGGCCGAGGTTACATCAGAGAGTATCATGAGAGGAGAGGAAGAGACACCAAGACAGGGCAGCGTCTCGACTGGTCGGGTCTTTGAAACGAAAAACCCAAAGCGTGAAGTCGGAGATAACATTCCGTAAGGTAACTGCAGCTGTGTGGGTCTCTGAGCGAAACACCTGGGCATTACGAGAGTCCCAGAGTTTCCAGAGGATGGCGAGTGCGATAGTGGGCCGAAGGTTGATGTCGAGGCCGTCTGGAGTGGCAGTGTCCCACAGGTGGTTGATGTCGGGCGGAGGGGAAAGTCCGAGGAGCCGCCACACCTACATCGCGTGTGGGCATGAGATGGCCAGGTGTGAGGCGTCCTTGAAGTGATGCGCACACCTCGGGCATGAAGAGTCGGGGGTGATGGTCTTGTGATGAAGATTCGCCTTGGTGTTAAGCTTGTCCCTGAAAAGCAGCCAGCCAAAAATCTTGACCTTGTTCGTGGCCTTGGATCCCCAGATGCGGTCGGCGTGGAGGTCTGGCTCGTCGGCGGAGGAGAGCAGCGAGTAGGCGCACCTTGCGGAGAACGAGACGCCATGAGTGAGGAACCTATCATCGGGAGCATCGTTGGTGGTCACATCCTGCAACAAAGATAGAACAGCAGCAAGCTCATTGGACGCAACATGGGTTTGACGGATCTGCAGGGTAGCAAGTAAGCCATCGTGCATAACTTTCGATACAAGTATGAAAGGGTGAGTGGAGTGGGAGAAGAGGCTGGGGTATTTGTGGGCTAAAGGGGAATCAGTGAGCCAAGTATCGAACCAGAAGAAGGTAGAGGTGCCACTATTTGTTAAAACAAACGAAATTAAGAAAAGTGTTTGAATCTGGGTTTTGATAATCTTCCAGAGGGGGAGGGGTAGGGGTGCGAGCCTGAGAAGTTTAGCGAGTATTGTTGTAGGAACCAATTTGCCCAAGGCAGGTGAGGCTGTTTTAGGAGCTTGAAAGCAAATTTTAGGAGCAGGCAATTGTTTTGAAGCCGAAGATCTTTGATGGCTGCACCAGTAACCTTTCAACCAGCCATGAATGTGGTGTTTTCACCCTTGCTGTGTCGTTGGGTGCTAGTATAAGGGATTTTTTACGGTACATCATACTACCCAAAATAGTGTGTAGTATTTAATTGATCCAACGGTTAGTATGGAGGGTATATTGGTAATTCCCTGTCATGGTAGATTTGTTTTTCCTTAGTTTTAATCATAATGATTAATCTAATTAACTAAATTAATCCCATCGCATCCGACACCGCGTGCGTATGTTCTCGACGAGATCGGATCAGTGTATATTCTCGCCGCCACCTGCGATTTGCTTTCATCTTCGGCCGGCGGAATCGATATGTGCATCAATCAACCTGCTTGTCCTTATTTCGTAGTACATGCGTTCTTTGGCAGAAAGAATTTGCCTCGATGAGTCGGGCCTGCGCCAACATTCAGTTCTTCCCCGGCAACATCGTAAGCATCAGCCCGACGGACGCCGAGCCCATGGAGTCGCCGTTGACATGCATGCAAACCATTCTTGGTCGGCCGGGAATGGACGACGGCAACGAGGAGGATCCGTTTTTTATGGAGGCGTTGGGCCTCATCCAGCCGATGAACGTAGACGGCACGGCGGGTACAGCTGGAGATCGACGCCATGCTATTGTGCGGCTTCCAGCAGGAGTCCATCGTATCCGGCAGGCGACATGCTCGACGTCGACTTCGACTTCGGCTCACCTCAGGCCACGCCGTACTAGGACGCGGTAAGCAGCGGTGCTAATGCCCAGTGCCGACCTTCAGTTCCTCCCGAGGAGCCTCGCGCTCCCACCCAGCCACCCAATACAAATTACGAGGCCATCAGGGGAGCTCGCCGTGGCCGACGACGAGAGGTCGCACGTCAAGCTCGATGACTGCTGGCCATAGGACTGCTACTCGTTACAGGAGGGCACTTGGATAATGGGAGGAAGATTTGGCCATGGCGGGCAGAAATCTGCATGCGGAACCTGACTACGAGATTGATGAATAGAGCGAACTACCTAAACTGCCCCTAATTGATCAATATACTAGTGAAAATCTGAGGTAGTATTTGCTAATCTGGACCCTCCAACCACAAGATTGAACGGCTCCAATAGACTTGATGTACCGTAAAAGGTCTCTAGTATAATTATAAAATATATTTCCCTGCAAAGAAGTAATCATTATAAAATACTGTATGTTTTTATACCATATATAATTGATATAATGTAAACATTATCATGAATTTTCATGGATCTATGAAACATAAAATCGTCTGACTCAAGACATACCCAAAACTTCAAATAATTTGAAACGGTGCAGGTATTATGTGTTTAGAAGGATGCAGCAGCGTCAGCCTGTTCTCTCCGTTCAGCTCCGACGACCCCTAGGCGGGATAGTGCAGTATGTGCACCGGCATCCGTCGGCAACGCACTCGCCCACCGAGGTACGGCCGATGCCGCCCTGGCAGTCGTCCATGCACTTCTTTGTCTCACATTTGCCGGGGATGGTCGGCAGCACCTTGCAGTCTAGGACTGGACACGAGCCGAGCCGAGCTTGATCCGAGCCTAGCTTTGGCTCGCTCTGGAGCGGCTCGGCTCGGCTCGGCTCGCTCAGCCAACGAGTCTACTTCAGGCGGCTCGGCTCAGACCGAGCCGGCTCGTAAGTAAGCTAGTTGCCCCCAGAACCTTTCTACGTACAGAACCTCTGTATATAGTCCAGTTTTGATTTTTTTTGCAGCAATTAAACCCATATTTTGGAAAACAAACAGTTTATATTGCTAAAAATGGAACATTCAGCAGTCTATTGTTTTAAGAAATGGTCATAGTATTGAAAAATAAGCTTTCATCTATGAATTCTTCTACCAAAATTGTAATAATGGAACAGATATGAGAGAAAGAATTCAACATCATTTCTACTGAATTTTGGACAACACTTCCTTTGAACTTTACACAGCAAAGCATCAAATATTGACAGCCACACAAAGAAATTTTGCATAGCACAAAACTTACCACTTTGACATAAAAACTGAGAAAATGTTGACAGCCAAACAATGACTAGTGAAAACTACATAATACCAAGTTCATAGTTCATCACAAGTTCACAACAACATCGTTGAAAGTGTATGGTTCATCACAACATCATTCAAGGACCATAGTTCATCACAACAAACACATAATCCAAAGTTCATCACAACAAACACATAATTCGAAGTTCATGACAACAAAAGAAATGGCTCGAGACGATCACGTTGACCTCAACAATCCACATGACAAGATCATGTAGACATCCATCTTCAAAGTAGCAAGAGCAACACCCACATGACGATTATCTACATGTAACACAGATTTGGAAACATATTGGGATCATGTAAAGATATGAAAACTGAAACATGTCAAAAGAATAGTTACCAATTGTTGTTATCCCCCACATCAACAATCTTGGGCAACTTGATATTCTCAACATCGTCCTCCTCATCTTCATCTCTCTCCTAATTATTTGGAAGTTAGCCACATACAAGAAATAGACAGAAACCATAGAAGAAAAAGATAGGAATCATACCACCACATTGAAGTCCTTGTGAGAACCTTTGATATAACTAGCACCGCACACCAAGGCTTCCACCATTTCTGGTTTCAAAGAACTCCTGTAGTCATCTAAAACCACACAAGTAGACATATCTAAGTTCAAGGATAGGATGACAAGTTGACAAGTTAACATCCAAAGTAACAAGTAGACATACCTAAAACTCTTCCACCCGTGCTAAAAGTTGATTCCGAAGACACGGAGGTAGCCGGGACAGTCAAGAACCTCTTTGCCATCATTGCCAATACGGGGTATCTAGGTGCATTCACCCTCCACCAATCAAGAAGATTGAACTTAGGATCCATTGCCTCGTTCAAGTCATCTAGATAGTTTCTAAGCTCACTTTTTGATGGTGTTGATGAAGTGGCTGATATGAAGGACTGAAACTCACAATCCATAAGTGGCATCGAGGTACTTGTGTTGCAATTGTTCTTGGCTGATGATCCACTAGCTCTTTCTTCAGCTTGCTTATTTTTCGCAACAAACTTCTCATACAATGTGTCCAACTCCCCGCGCACAATATTCTTCTCGGTATTTGCTTTCCCCACAGCATACATTTGGTGATAGCACCACTCCACATACCTCATCTTGTACCTTGGATCCAAGATGGTAGCAAGCACCATGACATTGTTTGGCTCTTCCCAATACTTCTCAAATTTATCCATCATTGCATCACCCATTTTCTTGTAGCATTCATCATCATGAGCCATGGCTTTTCTCAAAGCAATCTTGATGCTCACAATGTGGGGGTAGAATATGTTGGAGGTGGGATATAATTGCCCTGAAAACGCAGTGGTCACACGAGATAAAGAGAGGAGCAATGGCTTAATAACTTCAAACTTGTCCCATTCTTCTTTTTCCGGCTCCCATTGATAGTTGGCATTTGATGCTGCATAAGAGGACAAGGCTTCCCTATACAAGCAGGCGGTCTCGAGCATCTTGTATGTTGAACTCCATCGTGTGACACAATCAAGATGCAAATGGTCGCCAACCTCAACACCCAATATTTTGCAAGTCTCAACAAACTTGTGGAGGCGACTCGGTGACTTCTTGAAATACTTCACAGTCTCTCTCAAATTCTCTATCAAAGGGGCCATGATAGATGTCCCATCTTGCACCACCAAGTTGATAATGTGTGCACAACAACGGACATGGAAATATTTAGCTTCAAAGTCCGTACCTATAAAAAACAGCAAGCATGACAATATATTCAACCAAAACAGTACACATATGAGCATATGTTCAACCAAGATATCATTATTTGGACAAACAAAGCATATGTACTACAAAAACAGCAAGAATGTGACCATATATTCAACCAAAACAGCAAGTGTATGAACATATGTACCATAAAAACAGCAAGCATATGACCATATATTTGAAGCATTGTCTAGTGTGATGGATATTTAAAGCATATGTACTACAAGAACAGCAAATATATTTGAAGTACTACAAAAACAGCAAGTATATACCTCTCCGAATAGCAAACTTTGCCTTCAAACCTCTGACCGCAACATCATTGTTTGAAGCATTGTCTAGTGTGATGGATATAATTTTCTTCTCTATCTTCCATTCAGTCACACACTCATAGATAGCATCTGAAATGACATGCCCGGAGTGAGGAGGATCCAAATCTATGAAAGAAAGAACACGTGTTTGCATCTTCCAATCCTTATCTATAAAGTGTGCAACCACACACATATACGATATGGTCTGGTTGCTAGTCCACAAATCGGTTGTTAGACTAATGAAGTCCACATCCTTTAGGGCAACTTTAAGCAACTCCCTTTCTTTTATGAAAACCCTCATGCATTCAGCTCTTATTGCCTTCCTTCCAATGGGTTGATAATTTGGATTCAAGCACTTCATGAGAATGTTGAACCATTTATGCTCAACCATTCTAAATGAGTACTCATGGACGCAAATCATCTTTGCCATGACCTCCTTGATGAGATCCTTATCATACTCAATGCATTGGACTGCTGGACCACTTGTTGTTGCATTGGTTTTTCTAAAAAACAGAGTAGCTTGGATGAGCTCCCTACTAACTTTGTCCTTGTAATCCTTACATGTGTCCATATGTCTTTTAATAGAGGAGGTGCTTCCACCTTGGGAATATGCATATTGATTGCCGCAATAATTACATTGTGCCTTCAACTCCTCCAAACCTTCTTCTGTTGGCACCTTTACCTTATGAAAGAAGGTCCAAACCACCGACTTCGACCTCGAAGGAGCTTGACCTTTTCGCTTCTTGGCACTCTTTCGTTGCACTTTTCTTGCTTCATCCTCACTCGAACTAAGAAGTACGGTTTCTTGCTCTTGAGGCGTAGGACCAAGGCCTAGACCATCCTCGGACATGTCAACACCTTCGAAGGCTTCTTCTCCACTATCCACAAACCCATCTGAATCTGATTTGTCACCAACCCCAGGCGGCACCTCAAACAAAGTATCTTGCTCTTCCTCGTCCTCCTCCTCATCCTCTTCCACCTCTTCATGATCCTCCTCCGCTTTCTTATCATGCTCCATTGCCTAGCACACAAAAACAACACACACATGAGCTTGGACACACATATATTTGACTTTTGGATAGCAAAAACAGCACACACATGAGCTTGCACAAACATATATTTGACATTTGGATACCAAAAAGAGCACACACATGAGCTTGCACAAACATATATTTGACATTTGGGTACCAAAAACGGGCACATATGAGCTTGGGCACACATAAATTTGACTTTCAAAAAGCAAAAATAGCACATACACGAGCTTGCACAAATATATATTTTGCACGTACATACCTGGGAAGATGTAGCCTCCCTCTCATAGTAGTTTGCGGAGCCGGAGGCAACGGCGATTCCGGCACGCACGCCAGCGCCGGTGGGGTCAGGGAGACGTCGAGGCGGAGGTTTCTTTTTTACCCTATACAACAACTCAGCGATTGGGACATTGCTGGAATCATTTGCCAGCTTCCTCGGCAGCCGTGTAGTAGCTGCTGCATTGCCCTTCCCATTCCCCTTGTGCATCCCCGAGACCGGCAACTTGCTCTTCATAATGGAGTCCAACGTCCTCTCTTTCTCCTTCTCCTTCCCACTCGCCTTCCCCTTTTCCTTGTCCATTGTTGCGACGATAGGCGTCTGCACACATCAGCAAACAACAAACGGTCAATCATCAACAACAGTAAACTAATTAGACATGGAGTCTATGTAATTTTCCAGCAAGTAGATTTTTTTTCAAGCTGCTATGCTACAGCAAGTAGATCATCAACTAGGTCATCAACAGCAGAAAACTAATTACACATGGAATCAATGAAAATTTTGATCTATCCATCCATTCTGCCCTACAACTCCATCCATCCATGATCCATCCATCCGTCGCTGCTACATCTAGCCGTACAGGCTACAATACATCCATCCATGATCCATCCATCTAGCCCTACATCTACCTGACTACGTCCATCGATCCATCCATCCATCCATCAGATGTGTACTAGTGCAGACACCTACGGCTAGGGTTTGGGAAGTTCGAACTACATGACTACATCCATCGATCCATCCATCCATTGATCCATCACATGCGTACTACTGAAGTTCAGAGAGCTGCGGCTAGGGATTGGGAAGGAATGAGGTACCTGCTCCGGCTCGTCACGTTCCGCGAGAAACCAGGGGAGGCGCGTCCGTCTACGTCCGGTGTGGTGAGGAACGGTCACGCCGCCCGTCGCCGTCGGTGCCGAGTCCGTTGCTGTCGGTGTGGCGAGGAAACGCGGCGTCGCTCGTCGCCGTCGATCCAGTTTTGCGGCGTGGCGAGAGAGGGGCGAGGCGGCGCAGAGCAGAGAAAGGGAGAGACGAGAGACTGGCTGTGGTTGCTCGTGCCCTAATGCGCTAGCCATTGTGATGGACGGTGGAATTGGGCTGGGCCGCAAGCGAGTCACCGAGCTGGACCGGCCGAAACTCGGCTCGGCTCGGTCGCGAAACGGGCCTGTTTTCAGACCTCGGCCCGCTCGATAATCCTATCGAGCCGAGCTGTAACGGGCCGAGCTGGAGCGAGCTTCGGGCCGAGCCGAAAAGCTCGCTCGTATGTCCAGTCCTATTGCAGTCCATTGGGGTCACCGTCGCAGCGGTGCCACCGCCGTTCGCCGTCACCACCTTTGTCGCCACATCTACGGATCGATTGAACAGCGCACACCAAGAAATTAGCACGAGGCGTATATATATTACTTCCTCCGTCCCTAAATAAGTGTCGTAGATTTTGTACTAAACTAGTACAATTTTTATATTAGATCATCGACATTTATTTTAGAACAGCGGGAGTATATTACTCCAGTTTATTACGTTTTGAAAGTTGAAAGTAATACCTGAGCAGAGCACCACAAGGGCGAGGGCTAGTAGCATCGTGTAGAACGGCCTCATCCTGACTTCGTGAAGTTGTTTGGGGAGTGGTGAGAGAGCTAGCGAAGGTTACTGCTGGTTTGTGTATTCACTATCAGCTAATGGTTGCGGGACGAGCTAACTGCCTTGGCATGGTTGTTTATAATGCAAAGAACGGGCATGCAATTTTTGGAAGCATTTTACTTCGCGGCTTTAGATGGAACGTAATACTTCTCAAAAAGAGAAGATGGAACGTAATTAAGGGTGTTAGCTATATATTTTTATCTACTTGTAGTTGGAGTACTATGCATTATTTTTTCACATAAGGAGTAACAAATAACTATTTGTTTGAGTAAAGTGCAGGTAATCAAGGAAGGCCTTTATGCGGTCACCTGGATATGCATACTACTCCATATATGCCCACCTATAGATAGATAATAATAATAATGTATGCATTTATTCTGTTCCCGAAAAAATATGAATTCATTATTTGCCAAAACTTAAATGTGCATATTGTGCACACTACATTTTGGTTTTTTGGCAGGGAAATCAAAGCATCAGAACATTTCAAAGTTGGCGCACAACAGCGTTTAACACACGCTAAGGTAAACACCCAAATGTTCACGATGCAACGGCATTCATTCACCTTCGATAATATTGTGGCCATTTCTAGTTATAATTTTTGTTTTGAGGATCCAGTTATAATTCTTCTCGAAGGACCATGAGGGATCTACTCATCCTTCCAGGTGTCTATACTGTTACCATCTTCGACACGCCATACATGTGTCATGCCGGGTGCCACGACGGGTCAAAACATCATGAACAACATGACCGCACACCTGTCCGCAAACATCCGTGTAACCGCGAGGGTCGGCTCTGATACCAACTTGTAACGCCCCGGACACACCCGCCGGTGGTCGTTACTCCTGACGGGATCTAGACTGGCCCCACAGATCAATACTAGTCTTTTCTCGGCTCCCGGAAAAAAAGAAATTCCTTATTGATATGAGTAGTCTATCATCCCTAATATGCGGCTATCACATATGATCCCTTCACATATGCTCTGCCATGTATAGGAGTTAGCATTTTTCGCCTCCGCATTTAACGGATCTTCCGAAGGGTAGTATCTTTCTCGTAGCACTATAGCACAAAGAGAATCTAAGTTCTAGATTAATTGCCACACTTGTTTAGCAACCAGAGCAAGTTTGAAGCAATGTATATCTCTGAACCCCATACCTCTACTCTTTTTTGGAATGCACATTTTCACCATGCTATACAGTGCATCTTCTTCTGGTGTGTGCCAGCACCCCACCAGTATTGTGACACCACGTCGATAATTCCTCTACACCCTTGTTTGGGATTTTTAAAACGGACATTGCATACTTTGATATAGTTTGAGCAATCGCCTTTATGATGACTTCTTTGCCAACCGTGGACAACGGCTTCTCTTTGCACCTACTTACTCTCTTTAGGACACCATCAATTAAGAAGTGGAAGCAATCACTTCTATCAACACCCGAAATCGCCCACTAACCCAGGTATTTATCATTCAATTCCTCGGTCATGATATTTAGGATAGTCCATATACCCTCACGTTCCTCAAGTCTTGCATTAGGGCTAAAGAATATGCTTGACTTCATTTCACTTACTAGCTGGCCCAAGGCTTCACGGTAATGTTGGAGAATATGTTTTAGACAATTTGTGTTGCCAACATCAGCTTGCATTAGTCAGCGAATCATCAGCAAACAAAAGGTTCAAAATTGCAGGTGCATGATGGCATACATGGATACCCTTTAATTCATTGCTCCAGAAGTGCATCCTCCAACCACCCCAGGACCGACGTTGGCAGAAGTAAAAGATCTCATTTCCTCCTCGCCAGGTACTCTCCCCTCAGATATCCGCCTTTTGCAGGGACTGGCTTGCCATAATAGAGTCCCTTCCCACCAATGACCTATGTGATAGGTCTCAAACGTATCAATAATTTTTGTATGATTCATGCTATATGTCTATCAATTATAAACAATTTGGGATAATCATCGAGCCAAGTCACGGGCTTGGAGTTCCCACTATACTTGTTAACCCTCGAAGCCATCCGGAACTACTGTGGAATTGTGGCTAAACGAATATACCGATTGAAGAACAAGGTTCCCAAAGAGCTGGAACCACCTGAGTAATCTCTCTCATAGTCACCTCTTTCCGCTCGACCATGATCCATATGGGTTTCAGTCAAGTGATTCCTAGTGTCATGGAGGCGATCATCTCGTCTACGCAGTGAGTTCACGCGCCCTCGAGGATACTGATCATCCCACTGGTGCGGAGAAAGTCCCTGCCTCCGATCATCACCATAATTTGCCGTGTCGTCGGGGCGAAGTGTAACGCCCAAGATGCGATCCTATCCTTATTTTGGCACGAGGGCCTCGACAGGGATAGAAGCGCATCTCGTCGTTTCGCAAGAATGGATATCATTACAAGTACATGTAAAGAAGAGATGAGTATATGGAATTGGCTTACACACTCGCCACAAGCTAAATCAAGAGCACATCAATACAACAACATATACAATCATCATACAGAAGAGCAGGGTCCGACTACGGACGAAAACAAACGATAAAATGACATCCATCCTTGCTATCCCAAGCTGCCGCCTGGAACCCATCCTATGATCGATGGAGAAGAAGAAGAAGAACTCCAAATCAAACAAGCATCGCGCTCACATCAAATCATCGCATTACCTGTACCTGCAACTGTTGTTGTAGTATTCTGTGAGTCACGGGGACTCATCAATCTCATTTCCAAGGGTATCAAGACTATTAAAGCTTAATGTGTGAGGTATGGTTAAGTGTTGAGGCTGCAGCAAGCACTAAACATTTATTTGAGTGGCTAACTTACGAGTACAAGAATAAGGGGCGGGGGGTGATCATCGTATTAGCGGACGTGATCTAGTAATGATCTCTAAGAGATCCTGAACACCTACTTACGTCAATCATAACCCCACCATGTTCTCTCTCGGAAAAGGACTCACGAGAGGAGACAGTCACGGTTACGCACATAGTTGGTGTATTTTATTTGAGTTTACTTCAAGTTTGCTATGACCGGGTGTTAAACAAAGTTTCCAAGTTGCCACGTAACAGCGGGCACGGCTTTCCAAAAGATTTAACCCTGCAGGGGTGCTCCAACTCATCCATCACAAAGTAACCACACGCCGCCGGAATAACCTCGACCACGAATCCGGTGATTTCCTAGGAAATTCCATTGGAAAACCTCAACCTCGAGATAGCCCAAAGTATCGGAATTCCTCGCGCAAGACATTCGAGAAAGGTAAAACAAGTCCAGCAAGATTGCCCGATGTGTCGACGAACCCGATAGGAGCCGCGTATCTCGTTCTCAGGACACGACCGGATGAACACTACGTACGACGACCTAATAGAAATCCCTCGAGTTGCCCCGAGGTGGCCCCGCAAGTGGCTCTGTTTTGGACCAACACTCATGAGGAGCACTGGCCTGGGTTGTTGATTAAAGATCATCGGGTTAACTACTCCCTATGCAGGTTTATTAGTTATTAGGCAAATGTAGTACCAAAGTTGGGTCTTGCCAGACAAGTTTTAATCTAAAACGAATGGTCAAGGGGGTCCCCATAACAACCCCGAGCATGTTAGGAACGCAAAATATGGAACATAACACCGGTACACAAGTAACTAGGGCGGCAAAAGTGGAACAAAACACCGAGCAAAAGGCCAAGCCTTCCACCTTTTACCAAGTATATATGTGCATTAAATTAAATAGCAATAATATTGTGATATAACAAAATATCCATGTTGCACATGGAAAGAGCTTGCACCTGCAACTAGCAACGCTATAAGAAGGGCTGAACAAGCGGTAACATAGCCAAACAGTGGTTTGCTGGGATGTGGAGGGTTAGAGGCTTACCATGGCATTTGGGAGGCTTGACAAACATGTGGTAGGTAGCGAGACATTGCGATAGAAATGAGATAACTAGCATGGCAATGATAGTAATGGTATCTAGGGAAATGATCATCTTTCCTGAGATCCCTCTTGGAAGAAGAACGAGTCCATGAAGAAGACGAGCCAACGTAGTCGAACGAATCCTCACACTCTGAACGCTTTCAGAACTCTATCGAGAAGAAGCAATCCGGAAACACCAATCAACACATGATAAACACCACAACATATGCATGACATGATGCACAATCAAATATCATGCATGTTATGCATGACATGACAAAGCACAACAATCAACTTCTACACATTAAGTGAAGCTCAATATGCAACGAGTTGCATATTGACGAAACTCCACATTTGAATTACTTAGTTCATTCCCATTTATTTACTCGACAATATTAAATGTTTTTAAGCATGGAAAGAGGTGAAGCATAAGTAAACTATCTATCTAGGCATCTTAAAGGAGGTCGGAGGCAACTTATAGCATTTCCGAAACGACCTCATATGCATATTATGATTTTGGTCCAGATCTGTCCTAACACATTTTATAGTTGTTAAACATCAATATAAAGTGTGCCACGCAATTCTACACGTCATTCTAGTCGATTTACATATATGGAACGTTTGAAACGGAGCTGCGGTCTAAAAGATATGACCATCACAAGATAATATGCCATGAATGCAAAATGCATGCAAACATCCACCATAAACATCTCAAATCATGGATTCAACGAGATATTATGAAACTACATGAGATTCTAAGCAAGTTTCATATAGGACATGCTCAAAACAGAGTTACGGTTCAACCACAACAACCAACACAAGTTTTATTGAAATCTGCCCAAAACAACAACATAGCATATTGCACACATGAAAACAACAAGCTACAAGATTCTAAAATGCACAAACTAAGCATGGGGCAGTAGCATATAACACACACTTCATTTCATCTTCACATATCATACTCAAAAGAGTCATGGATCACATGATAGGAAGCTCACAACATGGCAATAAAATATGGCAGATTAGGACTTAGTGAAAATAGCAGGTTTTTTTGCATAGCAGATTTATCACGGAGGCATATTGGCAGCAGCAAAACTATATGCTACAGGTCATATATTGGCATGAAAATTTACAGCATGTTAGAGGACATGATGCACTACAAATCATTCCATGGTGGCAAGGTCTAATTATGCATAGAATCATGGCTAGCATCATCATAACATGGCTTTATGAAGAAAACAGATTCTCAGACTTAGTGAAAATTAGAGTAGACATGTGCAGCAGTTTTTAACAGATTGACATGTTGAACAACAGAATTAATTATGATGCTAAACCTATTCAAGCAAACTATTGGCACAACATGATAGGCAACAACATGCTTAACAAAAGACTCCTTGGTGGCAACCACAAAAGACTCCTAGATCAATAGCAAATCACATGGCAACATGGCAACAAAATAACAGTTTCAGACTTTGTGAAATTTAACTCTCCCAAAACTGCAGTATTGACTAGGCATGTTGACATGGCAATAACAGTATCATAGAAATCATTTATAGGCATGGCAAGGACTCTAACAACAAGTATACATGACACACTTCAAATCATTCCATTGGCACAATTATATAGGAAGCATGGTTTGCTTAATATGATGCCCACAAAACGGAACTCTTTGTTAACAGATTTCAGTTTTAACATGATGGCAACTTTAGAGCAAGTAATGAACGTGATGGTGATGTCCTACCTAGCAACCAGAGGCATGGCACCAAAGTAGACATCACATAGAGCAATACTCATGAAGACACCACATGCAAAAGACGTACGGATTTGATGCAACTATCCACACAAGAATGAATAAATAACAGATTTACCGACTACGACGGAATGCACTTTTGCAACACATTTTACAGCAAGTAGATGAATTCTATTATGCATGCAAATGATGCTAACATGTAGAGCACGAAACATATATACTTTTTCATATATAACACTTTGTCAACGGATGCACGGTTTACAAGATATCATCAACACAAAATGCAACATGTGTAAAAACGTGCACATTCTAGGGACTTAGTGGATTTCTCACCCCCTGACGAAAATCTAAACGGAGCGGATCGGGACGGGACGGTGCAGCCGGGCAGTTTGGTTCGGTGGATCCGCCGATCCAGGGACGAGGACGTCCCGGCCGGCAGTTGGCGGCGGGGCCGGCCGAGGACGGCGACGGCCACGGCGTCGGAGGCCGGAGGCGGGATAGACGAAGCTGGGGCGGCGAGGGGCGCCAGATCCGGGGGCGGGCAGCCCAGATCTGCCGGCGGCGAGGCCTGCAGGGCGGCGGAGCGGCGAGCGCGGCTGCACGGGCTCCGCGGCAGGTGCTGGCGGCGGCGATGGGAGGAGCGGGCGCTGGCGGGGCTCGGGGTCGACGCGGCGGCGGGGTGAGGTGGCCGGCGGCGAGGCCTGGGCGTGCGGCGGCGGCTGTGAAGGGGCGGCACGATCGAGGTCGTCGGCGAGGTGGCGTCGCCGGCGGCCGGAGCGGGAGAGGGAGGCCAGGGTCGGGCGGCGCGTGCGCGGGGCACCTCGGGCCCGGTTCGGCCCGGGGCGGCCCTGGCCTGGGCCCCGGCGGGCCGTGACGTCGGGGTGGAGCTGGGGGCGATGGGGAGGCCACGTGGCGCGCCGGGAGAGGCTGAAGCGGCGGCGCTGGCGACGCTGGGCTCGCCAAGTGGTGGCGGCGCATTGCACCGGCGCGGAAAACGATGCGCGGCGGCGACGGCAGCGAGGTTGGAGCGGTTGGCGGCGCGGAAAAAGAGGAGGGACTAGGGTTTTTCCATTTTTAGGCATGGGTCTGTCTATTTATAGACATGGGGGTTAGGGTTAGGGAACTTTAATTGTCCGTTTTCGGACCTTCGGATCTCGATCCAACGGTCCGGAAGCGGAGGGGGACTAGCAGGGCCATGTGGGCTGTGTAGAGGGGGTGTGGGCTGAGAAGAGAGGGAGGTTAGTGGCCCGTGACAAAGTTTTAAAACACCGAAAACTCCGATAATTTATCCGATGACGATGCCGCTACGGTTGGCTATAGGGTATCAAACGACATGCGATTGCGACGAAACTTGCCAGGCGGTCTACCTACAATATAAGAAGACCGCATGCCAATTTTCGACCCAATCCGAGAATATTTTTCGTGTGCCTTAAAAACAAGATTTTTTTGATGCCACGGGCGCGTGCTTGTGTGGTTGGCCTCGAAATGATCATCGACGAGAACGGAGAGAACAGGCAACTACTAACGAATGTGAATTTTCAAAATCGAATGACGATGCTATGCAGATGATGCGAATGAAGCGATGATGAATGCGACAAACAAAAGATTCAAAAGACGAGAATGGAAATAAATCGGGAATCTTCTGGAGCATCGGTCCCGGGCTGTTACACGAAGGCTCTTCGTGGCGACATGAGTATTGGTTGTGTCGAGGAGGGCTTACTAGGTTGAAGTATGGATCCTCGTGTCGTAGTGGATTAAGGTCTGCACGACGCATGGGTGCATCACGCCGGCGAGGAGGAGTTACACATCGATGCGGTGATGAAACAATTAGCTCTGAGACACATGTGGACTATGGGCGAAAGCCATCGTATCAGCCTGAGCTGAAATGGAATGGTTCCGACTGTGTGACTACATGATGGCCTGGTTCTGCTCCAAAGCTGGCTTGAGCAGAACAGTCAAGCGGGGGATATCATTAGCCCTTGATCCTGATGGCTAGTTTGATTCTGCAATCTGGGTGGTGCCGCCAAATTCTGCACCGGACTGAGAAGTACATGAAAATATCATGCATTGCAGTTGGGAAGAGCTGCCTCCAAGACCAACTGGTGCCAGCGATGTCTGTGCCCGCGTGAAAGCACATTTGCTCCCTTGGTGGTTTTGGTAATTAATAACAACATATATGTCATTGAACTAATGTTTCCACTAAGTATATTTCAGGAAAAGTTCAATGATGAGTTGGCAAAAGGATTGTGGAGATACCCCTAGATGCAAGGAAATGGATTGGCAAAGCTTCAAGCAAGAGGACTCTACATTTTACTCTGTGAGAAATCACTTTGAGTCCATAGGAAATCCAATACTATTAAAAGGGGGTAAGGTACGGTTGGTGAACAAAATGCTCCACGTGCACAAGTGATAGTCACCAAAAACACCCACAAACTCTCCCACAAATTCTGTCTAAGCCATTCATGAAAATCGGTGAAGCCAACAATTTCCACTCGGTCCCACCGATTCCCAAACTCAGACAGAGCCATGCCAAACCCTAGCACATCGGTGCAACCAATCCCACTTCGGTGCCACCGAGTTCAGCTTGCCAACTTTCTGTTACATCGATTCACAAAATCGGAATTTCCGAGTTTTTAGATCGGCATCACCGAGATTTGGATTCTGACCGTTGGACACCTGATCGGTACCGTCGAGAATTATATATCGGTCTCACCGAGATTCAAAAGTTGCTACCTTTGGAGCATCTCGGTACCACCGAGTTTTATACTTCGGTGTCACCGAGTTGGTCACTTTAGGTGTAATGGTTGGATTTTTGGGGATGCCTATATATACCCCTTCACCACCACCCACTCGTAAGAGAAGAACTCAGAAGTATTCCATACTTGCCCCATCCAATTTTCTGAGAGAGAGCCACCTACTCATGTGTTGAAATCAAGCCATTCCACTCTATCCATATGAATCTTGATCTCTAGCCTCCCCAAGTTGCTTTCCACCAAATCAATCTCTTATACCATAGCCAAATCTGTGAGAGAGTGATTGTGTGTTGAGGAGTCTATCATCTTGAAGCACAAGAGAAAGGAGTTCATCGACATTACCGAGCCTATTACCTTTTGGAGGGTGGTGCCTCCTAGATTAGTTAGGTGTCGCTTGGGAGCCTCCTACTTCGTGTTGTGGAGTTGAACCAAGAAGTTTGTACGGGCAAGGAGATCGCCTACTTCGTGAAGATCTACCCATAGTGAGGCTAGTCCTTCATGGACGGAAGCCGTTATGAATAGTCAAGGTTGCTACTTCATGGACCCTTATGGGTGGAGCCCTCCGTGGACTCTCGCGACCATTACCCTCCGTGGGTTGAAGACTCCATAAACGTGGACGTACGATAGCACCACCTATCGGAACCACGGGAAAAATCTTCGTGTCTTCAAATTGCGTTTGATCTTCCTCCCTACCCTCTACTACATATGCTTGTTGTTACTTTCCGAAGCGACTGCGGATGAATTGAAGATGTTGCAATACAACGCTCAAGTATGTGACATTCTCTTCAACTGCCTATGCCCCGAAGAATTCAACAAAATCAGCCGTCTTGAGAATGCAAAAGAGATTTGGGATACTTTGGTTGATATGCATGAAGGTACCGAATCCGTGAGAGAATCCAAGTTGGATGTTCTTTAAAGTCAGCTTGACAAGTTCAAGATGAAGGATGGTGAAGGAGTCGCAGAGATGTACTCTAGGCTAGCTCTCATCACAAATGAGATTGCTGGCTTAGGAAGTGAGGAAATGACCGACAAATTCATCATCAAGAAGATACTTCGAGCTTTGGATGAGAGATATGACACCGTGTGCACATTGATCCAAATGATGCCCAACTACAAAGATCTCAATCCTACGGAACTCATTGGAAGGATTGTTGCTCATGAGATGACACTCAAAGACAAAGAAGAGCTTCACAACAAGTCTAGCGGTGCTTACAAAGCCACAAGTGATGCTCCCGCAACTTCAAGCGACAACCTTGTCACCAATGAAGAGATAAGCCTCATGGTCAAGAAATTCAACAAGTTCTACAAGAATAGAGGCAAAGAACGAAGCTGCAACTCAAAATATGAAGAGAATCGTTCGTCAAGTCGTGACCGAAACTGTTACAATTGTGGGAAGCCCGAACACTACTCCAATGACTGCATGGCTCACTACAAACGAAGAGAAGAATCACCTAGAAGACGAAGCTCAAGAAATGAATCACCTCAAAGAGAGAGAAGGAGTAGAGATGATCGTTATGAACAAAGACCCTTAAGTAGAAGTAGGGACTCGGAGAAGAAGGACAAGTACATCAAGAGCTACTCAAGAAGAAGACATCAAGCTCATGTTGGTGAATAGGTTTCCGGCTCCGAATCCGACAACCACTCCGAGAGAAGCTATCACTCCAACTCCGACTATAGTCAACATGAAGGTGTTGCCGAACTTGCACTAGTGACTACCAACTCCTATGATCTATTTGATTCACCAAATGAAGAGAGTGGAAGTTGCTTCATGGCTAAAGGCCCCAAGGTATCACACCCCGAGTATCTTGATTTCAATAGTGATGAAGATGATTTACTTGGTGATGATGACTTGCTCTTTGATAAAACTAGTGATGCTAGTCAAAATGAACTTGATAATTTTCATGCTAGTCAAGATAAGTCGGTTGATGATGATAAGATGAAAATAGAACAACTAACTAAAGAATTAAACACTCTTAAGTTAGCCCATGAATCTACTCTAGAAGATCATAGAGAGCTTGTAAGGACTCATGAGAAGCTACACTTCGAGAAGCTCACCTTGGAGCAAGAACATGAGTTTCTTAAAGCTATCAATGACGATTTCCGAAACAAGACTTCATCTTATCTAGCCAAACGATTACTCTTGTCTACATTCATGCCACAAGTTAAACCTAGACAAACTAGTAGCAAAGGCAAGAAAGGTTTTTCATCTAGTAGCAACAATAAAAATGCTAAATCTAATGATGTTGCTTCTAGTAGTTCTATTGATTCCACTAATGATGATTCTCTTAGCCAAGTTACACTTGAGCAAGAAAACAATTTATTGAAAGGGATTATAGATAAAGGTATCTACAAGAGTCTTGCCGGGTGTAAGCAATTTGAGGAAATTGTACGCAAGCACGGAGGATACCGGAAGAACCATGGCATTGGCTACATCAACGCAAATGGAGTTGAATGGGAAGAAGGTCAATATCCCAAGCCCAAGTTTGTTCCTCAAAAGGGGAAGTATGAACATACTCTTCCCAAGGGAACAAACACTCAAGATGACCTTCCACCACAAGACCATAAGCTCAAGGGCAAGGACAAGCTTCAAGAGGACATTGACTCATATGAAGATGAATCCCAAGCTTTGGTGGAGTGGGTTCCCAAGGCTACTTCAAGCTCAACTTCTACAAGTGCCACTTCAACACCAAGGATCCCCATCAAGTTTATGTGGGTTCCCAAGAAGAAGAACTAGAGAAGTTCTTGAGGGGTGACTCCGCCAATGAAATTCACTCACATTCATTATTGGCAAGAACTAGTTGCAATCAACGTCAACATCATGCAATAGTTCAAGGAGTCACACATTCCCTCAAAGGTAAGCAAGGGACAAGGTAATCAACAAATCCATGGACATCATCATGTATGCTTTGCACTCCATGTCCATAGATATCCTTGTATTTGTCTCTTGTGTGTTGGGACTAACCCATGTAGGTGAGAAGAGTAAGGAAACAACAAGGATGCTCCCAACTCTTGGTGATCTTCATCAACCTTGAGCATCCACCACTACATCACCCACATGAAATCTTCTACGACAAAGCCAAGGTTAGTTTATCCCTCCTATGGGGGGATGTCACATCAAGGGGGAGCTTTACTCTAAGACTTGAGTTAAAGCATCTCTTAGAATGTGACAACATTAAATGCTTTATGTAAAAGTGGTAACCCCACTTGTGCTTAAACGATGAGTATGACCTATGATCAAGTATTATTACTTGGCTCCTAAGTCAATATACTCATATATAGATGACTCTGTCATCGCCAAAATGCTTGATAGATGCTAGTATGTATGTGCATGTTTGCCATGATTTCATTTGACATCTTATTGTGTGAGCATGTTGGTCTGCATTTCTTTAATCATTCGAGGACATCCAATTGTTGCTATTTGGTTTTTGATTTTTCTTTTGCCAATTGGATGGACAAGAATGCCTAGAACCACTCTCTAGCTATCTATGCTTTCTCATCTCATATTCCATTCTTGCTGCATCACAAAATTTGAACAAGTAATTTTCGATCTCTCTGTGTGAGAAGCACTCCAAGTTCCGTATCGACAAAGGACTGACCATTAAAACCTCCCAAGTGCATCTCGGTGGAACCAATACCAAAATCTCGGTCTCACCGAATGCCTAGGGTTGATCTGGTTTTCATACTCGGTATCACCGATTCCATCTTCTCGGTTACACCGAGTTTCCCTGTCAACTGACAGTAGAGAAACTCGGTGACACCGAAAAGTTAGAACCGGTGTCACCGACAGCCACGGGTATATAAAGAGGCGGACCCGACTTTTGAAATTACTTTCTCAAACGTCATCCCCTCCAAAACCCTAGCTGCCAAACAAGACCCCTGGTCATCGCCTTCGTCTTCCCGAGTGCCTTCGCCGTTGGAAGTCCACGCCGTCGACGGATTCCCCCCCCCCCCGGTCGCCGTCGTAGCGAGATCGTCACCGAGTTAGGGTACGATTTCGATCCCTCTCTGAATCTTGCGCATTAGGACTTTTCCATCGATAAGACAAGGTTTGAGATCGATCTATCCACTAAAAATTTCATTAGACTAGCGAACGAACAATTTTTTAGGGTTTGCAGTCCGTGACTTGAATCTCGGTAACACCGAAGCAAAAGAATCGGCATCACCGATTCCCTTTTCTGGTCAACTGAGAACAACCATGGTGAAACTGAGTGCCCATTTTCGGTCTCACCGAAAGTGGTGCCAAGTTTTTGTTTAGCAGGTTGTTTATCTCGGTGGGTCCGAAAATTTGCATCGGTAGTACCGAAATTCACTTGGCAGAATGCAAATCTTGAGAAATTTTAGTTCAAATCTTTGAGAAAACCTTCTGAAGTTTTTGTGATGACTCAACCTATACACTCTTCTATACTCTTTCACAGGGTCAGAGATGTCAGGTTCTGATGATAGTCAGAATGACTTCAGAGAGAAGAATGTTGACATGAGCTCAGGCACTAGTCCTGAAGGGAGTTTTGATGATGTTCCTAGCTCACCTGATCTTCCCAAAGCTGCAACCAGGGCAAGAAGAAAGCTCAATTCTGATGAGGAGGATGAGGACTTTATTCCAGAAAAGCTTCCCAAGAAAGATGCTACTGTCAAGAGCACTGCTGCTGCCACTACTTCCAAGAAAAAGGCTATAAGGAAGGAGCATGCTAGCTCAAGGTTAGTGAGAGCACCAGAGAGTGCTAGGGCAACAATGACTGTTGAGCCCTCAAAGAAGTCTATGCCTAAGAAGGCAGGAGAGAAGAAGAAATCCAGGAAGAGGATCGTTCATGTCATGGGCAGGCCTACCTCAATGTATGAGGACCCAGCAGAGGCTGCTGCTGAAGAAGAAGAAGAGGAAGAGCCAGCTGCAAAGGCTCCTCCTAAGAAGAAGAAGAAATTGATGTCTGATGCTATGCCTAACCAAGCAGCTCCCAAGGGCAAGTCAGCTAGATCCAAGAAGCCCACAACCCCTAAACCAAAGAGGACATCTAGAGAGATTCCAGCTTCTGAGAAGAACAAGGGATCTACCTCCAGCGATGTTGAGGAGGATGCTATGTCTGCTTTGATGAAGCTAAGGCCACACCTTCCAGAGCATAATGCCAGCCACTTGCTAGCTGAGGATATGAAGAACAGGAAGGACTCATGTTTGAGAGAGTGGAGAGCTATTGATCCATATTCACAGAGGAGGAGGACTGTTGTGGACTACATGTTCTATACAAAAGAACAGCAAGACTTCTATGAAACAATTTTGCTTGACAAGAGCCCTGCTGTGAGTGATATGAGGTATGTGGACTGGAAGTACATCAAGGACAATGAGGATTACTTCCCAAGTGTGCAAGACAACTTTCATTGCATTGGACTTGATAAGTTTGTTGGCAAGGAGTCCACTGCCTGGAATGATGAAATGATCATACAATTCTACTCCACTGCTCATTTCTATGGAGATGGTAGAATTGTATGGATGACTGAAGATGCAAGGTATGAATCCACAGTTGAGGAGTGGGCTGCCATCTTAGGAGTCATAGAGGTGGAAGATGGTGACATTGATGTATACAATGAGCCCAAGGCAAGCCACAATGCCATGAAGAACATGTACAATGAGATCCCTGCTGCACATATGAAGTCTCACAAGCTAGGATCTATCTATTTCCTCCAGGCTGGTCTACGCACGATCAACACTATCTTAAGGCATACCTTGATGCCTAAGTGTGGAGATGAGAAGATGATAAGAGACTACTCCATCAACATGCTGCTCCATCTTGATCAACATACCAGATTCGGAGTGATGGATCTGATTGTGGAGACTATGAAGAGGGTTGCTGCTGATCAGAAGCGCTCATGTTGCTATGCACCCTATATTCAGATGCTTATCAACTCCAAGTTGGAGAAGCACATATTTGCCACATTTGCCACTTTTGCCAAAGCTAGAAGACAACGTTGTGGTGATGGACCCAAATCATCCCACCTCAGCTATAGCACAGGCACATGCAGAGGCAGCCAGAGACTCCAGTTCTCGGGTGCCAAGGTCTTGGAGTGAGCAGATGGATCTCCTACTTAGCTCTGTGCTCAGCATGTAGAAGGACATTGGGAACATATTGAAGAACCAGGAGAGCCTCTCGAGGATTGTTGACACCAAATTCCATATTCTCAACAACAAGGTGGATGAGCTCACAGTGACTGTGAATGAGCTCAAGAAGAAAGTTGATGGCGTGCCTAGTCCCCACACTACTGATGATGATGAGGATAGTCCACATCTCAGGACAGCCACTCAGTTTAGGACTCAGCCCAGATCTGCTGCAGTGCCAGTTCCAGAGTCTCGACCTTCTTCATCAGCACCTGCTGTAGCTCCTTCAGCTCCTCCAGCACCTCCAGTTGCTACTCTGACTCCGTCCATGACGTCTGCAGAAGTCTTCGCTGATGCCGTTCTCTCGACTCCTTCATCAGCCACCGGAGGAGATCAGCCCCAGAAGAGCACTTAGTTATACACCTTCGAACTTTTTGGTAACTTGTTGCCAAAGGGGGAGAAGATGTATATAGATCTTTAGGCTTCGAGAGAGAGAGCGTTGCTTTTTATCGTTTTTCAAAAACATTGATAACTTTTGGTTGGTTTGCTTGTGTTAAACTTTGTTGGTGTTTGATCATACACTTGATATGTATTGCTACTATTTCCTATCCTTGTGATGATTATGAGATGATCATTCACCTTTGCTTGATTGTGTTGTGCTATGATATTCATTCTTATTATTCTCGCACACCACCAAGTTGTATGTGACATGAAAGGGTGCCCCATGTACCTAATGATTGTCAATTTGCATTCAAACGCAAACTCTAAATAATGCACAAATTTAGGGGGAGCTCTTGCTTATCACATACTTCTCAAAGCGACGATTACATTCATTGATTATATCATATGTCGAAGCTTTGATCTATATGTTGTCATCAATTACCAAAAAGGGGGAGATTGAAAGCACATTTGCTCCGTTGGTGGTTTTGGTAATTAATAACAACATATATGTCATTGAACTAATGTTTCCACTAAGTATACTTCATGAAAAGTTCAATGATGAGTTGGCAAAATGATTGTGGAGATACCCCTAGATGCAAGGAAATGGATTGGCAAAGCTTCAAGCAATAGGACTCTACATTTTACTCTGTGAGAAATCACTTTGAGTCCATAGGAAAGCCAATACTATTAAAAGGGGGTAAGGTACTGTTGGTGAACAAAATGCTCCACGTGCACAAGTGATAGTCACCAAAAACACCCACAAACTCTCCCACAAATTCTGTCTAAGCCATTCATGAAAATCGGTGAAGCCAACAATTTCCACTCGGTCCCACCGATTCCCAAACTCAGACAGATCCATGCCAAACCCTAGCACCTCGGTGCAACCGATCCCACTTCGGTGCCACCAAGTTCAGCTTGCCAACTTTCTGTTACATCGATACACAAAATCGGAATTTCTGAGTTTTTGGATCGGCGTCACCGAGCTTTGGATTCTGACCGTTGGACACCTGATCGGTACCGCCGAGAATTATATATCGGTCTCACCGAGATTCAAAAGTTGCTACCTTTGGAGCAACTCGGTACCACCGAGTTTTATACTTCGGTGTCACCGAGTTGGTCACTTTAGGTGTAACGGTTGGATTTTTGGGGATGCATATATATACCCCTTCACCACCACCCACTCGAAAGAGAAGCACTCAGAACTATTCCATACTTGCCCCATCCAATTTTCTGAGAGAGAGCCACCTACTCATGTGTTGAGATCAATCCATTCCACTCTATCCATATGAATCTTGATCTCTAGCTTCCCCAAGTTGCTTTCCACCAAATCAATCTCTTCCACCATAGCCAAATCTGTGAGAGAGTGATTGTGTGTTGAGGAGTCTATCATCTTGAAGCACAAGAGCAAGGAGTTCATCGACATTACTGAGCCTATTACCTTTTAGAGGGTGGTGCCTCCTAGATTGGTTAGGTGTCGCCTTGGAGCCTCCTACTTCATGTTGTGGAGTTGAACCAAGAAGTTTGTACGGGCAAGGAGATCGCCTACTTCGTGAAGATCTACCCATAGTGAGGCTAGTCCTTCGTGTATGGAAGCCGTTATGGAATAGTCAAGGTTGCTACTTCGTGGACCCTTATGGGCGGAGCCCTCCGTGGACTCTCGCGACCAATACCCTCCGTGGGTTGAAGACTCCATAAACGTGGACGTACGATAGCACCACCTATCGGAACCACGGGAAAAATCTTCGTGTCTTCAAATTGCGTTTGATCTTCCTCCCTACCCTCTACTACATATGCTTGTTGTTATTTTCCATTGGTATACTCTTAGACATGCATGTGTAGGGTGTACTTGAATTGCTATAATTGCTAAAATCTGCCAATACTTAAAATTGGGAAAAGGTAGAATTTTTATTTGCTCAAGTAGTCTAATCACCCCCCCTCTAGACATACTTTCGATCCTACACCGCATCATCAGATTCCGCTCCATTTTCTCAAGCGCTCCGTCTCTGCCAAAGTGTCTAATCAAGTTGTCTCAAGTCGAATACCTTCTGGTGTGGATGTATCTATTAACGTCTAAAGTGCCTGTTTAGCCCCCCGTTCCATTTTGTCCAGCTGCTCCCAGGTAAGAGCTCCGGTGCCACCACAGGCACCATCACCACCACAAGAATCATTGCCAATGATGCCAGCATCTCCATCGCCATTGACACTCTGGTTGTGCTCCACACCATCACGTGCCGCGACAGTCGGATCACCGTGAGGCGATCTGGCTAGAGGGGTGTCTTCCATAAAAACCTCTGCTACGGAAGCATGGCTGCCTTAGCTCTCCTCGTCATCTACAAATAGATTTGAAAGACAAATAAAAGAATCAGTTGGTTGGAGCATTGCTACCTGTTGAGCCGTCGTGCAACGTGAGAAATGATGATGAGGACGGGGTTTGCTGAAATACTTCCGACGATGACGAACAACATGCGACCTAGCAGCCTAATACGGAACAGACTCCTAAAGATACACCACGTCGGTGCCGTCAACACGATAGTGTGTTCTACTGTGGAGCCACTACGAATCATCAACGATAAAACTAACCAAACCGAAGAGGATGATGTTTTCGAGAATCATCTTGACATCGAAAATCAGTGAAGAAACCACATGCGCCATGGACCAAAACATGCTTAGTCCCACGGTGGGGGGCCAACTGTCATGGCGATAAATCTGATAGTAAAAGAGGTAGGAGAACAAGGCTTGATCTACGGAGACGCAGGTGGGTGACATAAGAAGTATACACGTTCATGTCCCTCTGCGGCGGCGGGGGATAAAAGCCCGAGGCCTGTTTTACGGGGATGTGTTTCTTGCATATGGATTTGGGATTAGAAGGGTTTCTAACCAGGTGGCAGGGGTATGCTTATATAGAGTATGCTATACCCCTTGGGTTTACCACCTAGCTATGTTACATGTGCTTCATTATGTAATGATGCGTGCCCACTACTAATGGTAACATACACTCTTAGTTGTCTATGATAACGACTAATAGTGCCCGACTTTAATGCTTAGTGGACATCTTCATGGACGCTCTAGACCGTTGGTCTCCCGAGTAAACCAAGTGAAGTTCATCCGAATGTGAACCGAGTGATGAAATTTTCCTTGCGTGTGCACTAATAGAACCTCCATGTTACTTGCAGTGTCTTTGACCGTAAAGTATACGGGCTTCGGATACCATGGGCCTTTCATGGGCTTTAAGTCACCATGGGCCTTTCATGGGCTTTAAGTCACCATGAGCCTATCTGGTGGGAGATAACTTCATCACCAAGCCCAACCTCACCCACCCTAAGCACAAGCTCTGATCCACCTCGGGCCCAGATTAGGCCTGCCCGAGCACGAACCCTAGATCTGAGCCTTGCCCGTGCACGTGTGGCCGGCACCACCAACACCTGCCCAGACCCGCGCACCGTAGGCTCAAACCCAAGAGAAGGAGAGTTACCGCCACCACCCTGCGCCGCCTGCCGTAGCACAGAAACTAGATCTTCGTCCCCGTCGCTGCCACAAGCTCGAACCATCCTCCCTACCCAAGAACGTCACAATAGCGGGAGACACCCATCACCGGCCACCCGGGCCCTCCTACCACTGAGCCGCTGCGGCAAGATGGTCTTCACGCCGGCTCCCGTGATGCACGCAGCCCGCACCGCCATCCGAGCATCCCACCGCTGGACCCAGATAGGGGACCGAGCAAACCACCACCACAGGTGCCCTCCTCCAACATGCCGCCGCCCGACATGCCACCCATGCACCGTCGCCGCAGAGTCTGCGTCAGAGCCGCCGCGCTGTTGCGCTCGGCGTCGACGCCACATTCCAATGTGGCCGCCCCGTCTCGCACCGGGACCACATCGTGTGCAACCAAGAAGGCTCCGCCGCCGCCAGTGTAGCCAAGGCTTTGCCCGGGCACGCCCTGTGGCGGTAGCGTGGGAGGAGGAGCGGGGTGGAGAAGGCTCTGACGGCGGCTAGGTCGCCCTCCCTGTCACATCGCGGCGATGAAAGCTAGGCAGCCCTCCCCGTCGTATGCGGGGCAATGTGGGAGTGGATGTTTTTTTTTCGTTTCGGCCGTAACTGGTGAAATCTTCACTTTATACTCAACTTCAGCTAGAAACTAGAACATTGAGACAATGGTAATCATTTTGAATAAAGAAAACCCAAACATTGTCTAAATTGTTCTGTGATTACACATTCCACGTTGGACTCATCAGATTCTATATTTCAAGCAAGAAAGAACATCCTTTGCGTTAATATCTCTCTCTCTCTGTGTGTATGGTTAACACAAGATTTAACATCAGAAAAACACCACAAGAGTTAGTATCCGAAACAAACATTTTATGTGCATAACATAATTGTTCCATTGAATAGGCTCTTGTTGATCAGTGCACCGGGCCCTCGCGCTCGTCCAGAAGAAAATAAAAAAGTCGGACATGAAGTGGGGGTTTAATCAGATGGGCGTGGCCGAGGCACGTCGCAAAGCTTTTTCGGGCCCACGGAAGCCTCCATCGCTGCCCACCCAACAAACCACGCACCCCACGCCAACCCGATGCACACAACCGGAGGCACGCATATATCTCGCTGCACGCGACGGTTAGCTAGCGGTACGGTACAATACTCGTAGGCTTCAGTCGCGTCTAGCGCCCAACGACTACAACCGTGTGCGGCTTTGTCAAAGGTAAACGCTTCCACCCGGCAGGCCGGCCGAAACGTTCCGCCGGTCTCTTGCCACGCTCGCGTACATGTCACAGCTGGGGCCACCTTATCTCTTCACGCTCTCCACCATAGCCACTCGTTTTTACACCACAGCCTCCTCACATCTCGTCTTCTACCTAGCAACGAGCGAGATCTCCTCTGTTCCTCCACCTTCCTCTGGCCTGTAAGAGCCATGCAACTACTGCCCCACCGTATCCATGCGTCGTGCTGCAACGAGCAGCGGGAGGTGCTCGGCCTCCAGTGGCTGAGTTGCAACGAGCTTCTCCGGCGTCGGATGGCAGCTTCGTCCAAAGCTGCAACCATCTGCGTCCGGTGCTGGAACTAGCGAGTTCCGGTGCTACCACCGGCTGCAGCGATGCTGGAGCTAGCACGACGGCGACCTGCAACAGGCTGCATCAGGTGCTTGAACCAGAGATCTCCGGTGCGAGCATGCCGGAGCTGCAACCATGGCGGCAGGGGAGCTGTGACGACAGCGCCGGTGCTACAACCGTGACGCCAGAAGCTACATCCTACTGCACGGGGAGCTGCAACCGCGGCGACCGGGAGCTGCAACCATGATGGCGGGGGAGCTGCGATGGTGGCACCCGATGCTACAACCGTGACGCCAGAAGCTACATCCGGCTGCGTGGGGAGCTACAACCGCGACGGCCGGGAGCTGCAACCATGATGGCGGGGGAGCTGCGATGGTGGCACCTGATGCTACAAACGTGACGACAGAAGCTACATCCGGCTACGTGGGGAGCTACAACCGCGGCGGCCGGGAGCTGCAACCGTGGCGGGACAGGGGAGCCGCGACGGTGGTGCCCCCGTGCTACAACCGTCGACGGCAAAAGCTGCATCCGGCGACTGCAGAAGCTACAACCGGCGCTACAGGACCTGCAACCGGTGAGTTGACTCTGGGCCGTCGCAACAAATCTCGTCGCTGGTTCCAGCTTTTGGTGCCCACGGTTCCAGCATCTGCTCTCGCCACATTAGCAGAGTCACATGGTCGTCGTCTCCAACACTGATGGCTGCCGGTGGAGAAGTTGCATCCACGCGCGGCAAAAGCTGGAAGGGGATACGATGATTGCGGGCGTGAGCTGCGACTAGCTTGGGCGACATTTTTTCTACAACCCAAAGCAATTTTTGTTGTGACCAACAAAGTTGTTTGCTACGACAGGGTGATGATGGGTGCTACTGGCGATATGTCGCCGACGAGCTGCGAACGGCATCGGCGAGGCTGCGAACGAGGGGCTCCACGCAACGGTCGGCAGCTCCGAGCGTTCGCGCAAGGATGGAAGATGCGAGCGTTTTGTAGGGAGATAAAGTACAGAGAGACAAGAGTTTGCGTGAGATCTGACGGTTTGAGGCAGGCCCATCTGACGGACGCGCGGGGACCGGCCCAAGTTTCGGCCGGTCCGCCGGCGCCTATCACTGCCCAACGATATGCATGGCTGCTCGGCTCCCACTCCCAGTTAATACTTTGTTTATTTTTAGTTAGTTTTTATTTATTTATTTTTTAATTTTTTTCTTGAGAACAGATTTTTTAATATTTAATATTTTTTAATATCAGCTAATTTTTTTAAATGTTCACAGGGAATTTAGAAAAATGCTCATGCAGTGTAAAAAGAATTGACACAACATTTAATGAAATATTGATGGCACTAAATAAATGTTTCGCGACATTTTGAAAATGTTGACGCGCTTGGAACAAAATGTTCGTGTTTATTTCAGAAAATGTTTACATAGTGTAAAAAATATTTGCGTAATTCAAAATATGTTTCACGCAATTCAAAATAATTCACGCCTTATGAAAATACGTTTCATCACATTTAAACAAAATTAAATTGTCTATGTAGTTTGAAAAAAGTGTTTCATACCATTCATAAAAATTGATTGGCACATTCCAAAAAATGTTCACGAGTTCCAAGAATATGTTCATGAAATATATAAAAACTGTAGATACAATGTAAAAAAGTGTTCACATAGTTTAGAAAAAATGTCTGTGTAGTTTAAAATAAAGGCTTCGTACCATTAAAAAAATGTAGTAACATTTAAAGAATCTTCTCGTGTTCTAAATTTTTTTTCATGATTTTTTTAGAAAAATATACATTTTAGAAAAAACTGTTCACATAGCTTGAAAAAGTTCCATACCATTCAATAAAATGTAGAATGCATATTTAAAAATGCTTTTTTTGAAAAATCATTTCAAACAAGTATTTAGAAATATGCTCATCATGTATCTTGTTTTGAAGGAAATACATGCCCCACTCACAAAACAAAGGGTAATGGAGAAGCCACGTAGACATCAACAATGCAAAGCTCGAAAGACAATATAACCCTAGTAATTGCCAAAAGAACCCTAGCCAAGCAAGAAATTAAAAATCAAGACCGAAGAATCTCTTGAGCTTGATGCCAACATTTGACACCCGCCTGTGGCATAACCATATTGTTCACCAAAGGGAAGGGGGGCAAAACACATCTTTAGCCAACCATGATGCGGCTCTGACGCTGATCTGCATCTTTTAGACCTCCAATGTAGCTCACCAAAGATGAAGACATTGCCATTCAGAATATTTCTTCAGGGTAGCACCCCGGATATGCCATCAAACTCAAGACATGGCACGCCTTGCGTGACTACATTGAAGGAGGAAGCCTAACCCATCAACCTTCAACCACGAATCCACCGTCTTCGAGTTGTCGCTGATGTAGATCACTGTCGGCACCCGCTCTTGAACAACCTCATGTGCTCCGCGTCAATGCCCAAGCGAATGCCCTCGCAACAGCGGAGCCCGAGGAGACAAGTCTAGGAAAACAATGTCATCGCCACCTCATCATTTCCGCTTGAACAGACTAGTTCCTAAATCCATCATCAACAAGAGCAAGACACCACTTCGGAGTAGGATCTGTAGCTTCTTTATTCTACGCCTCCGTCGTGGAAGCCAAGATGTCAAAAGACGACAAAAATGCCCGAAAGATTGTAAAATTGGACCAAACCTGTCCATAAAAGCTTCCCAAAACCGCTTCTGGCAGCTACTGTACTGGGTCGACCCACTAACCTCATGGAAAAGGTGAGACTGAAGGATTTGCAAATATCGATCAAAACTTAAACCCTTGTGTAGTGCCATTTTCAAAGCCCTTGCTGGGTTGGCTGGTTCCTCTTACATCGCTTGGTTTTTTTTGCCTCCTCGTCTAGAAAACACCAATAGCTATAGGCTTCGGGAAAAAAAAAATCTCGCTACCGGTTTGTTGATAGATTTGAAAAAAAATTATAGAATCAAAAAGTGTTAACTATTATTTTTTAATAATGTCCATAAATTTAAAAAATGCTCTTGATTTTTCTAAGATCTTCACAAATTTAATTTTTCCTGTGTTTTAATAATGTTCAAGATCAAAATAATATGTTTGAATTAGAATTTTTTTCATCAACTTAAAAAATGTTAACAAATTTATTAAATATTCATGGATTTGAGAAAATGTTTCATGAATTTTAAAATTGTTCATGAACATTATGTTCACTACTTGAAAATATCCGCAAATTAATGTTCAGTAAATATCTATTCCAAAGTATTTTGATTGTAGTTATTAAAAGAGGTAACTGCACCAAGTATACATAAACTTGTTGCGTGGGTTCTCTTTAATACACATCAACTCACAAAATTTAACAAACTAGCCGAGCCCTCAGGACCATTTCACTAAAGCCTTCGTAATCTCCGGTTAGTGCTAATGATCATCACTGACGCATGGTTCTGGGCCAGTAAGTAATGAGGGGTCATTGGTAAAACAAACGGTTTCTAATACTGCATGATCCATCCGCCAGCACTCGTTTTCAAAGATTTACATGTTGCGTGCGGTTTGAACCCCAATGCTAGGGATGGTTCTGGTCATGGAAAGGGCCATGGTGGAGGTAGAGGAGGTCGGACCGGCAGGCCGTGGGACTTGGGATGATGACAATGACATGGGAAACACGGCCAATGACATCAAGAATGCACCGGCCGACATTGTGATGACTGAAGCTGCACGTAGCAGGAAACATGCAACACTAATGCTAGGGGCTTCGACCGATGCAAACAATACCATCAAAAGCAATCAAAATGAACCAGCTAGCAAAATTGGATCACTGGTAAACTAGTCCGAGTCTTTTTAAAAGCCTAATGTGCCAGACATGCCACCTAGCCCGCCGACCAAGAGGGATCCGAAGGGGGCTAGAATTACAAGTTCAGATGGAAGTGAGATTATCGATACAAGCAATGTATCAGCTTTGGCGGGATCCCATGAGGGAGTGCCGTCGGAAGCAATGAGTTTCTTCTGGTGGAACTGCGATGGAGCGGGTAATGCGATGACAGTTCGAGAAGTTCGTGAACTAGCAACGAAATTTTCTCCTGCCATGTTGCGTATCGCGGAGACGCGGGTGCACAAATATTGGGTTGCAAATCTATCTTTTTCTTTAGGTTATGAATCATGATAGTTGTTTTGCTGTTAGTAGCTCTAGTAGAAGCGGAGGCATTGCTATGTTTTGGAAGCATGAAGTAAATTTGGAACTGGTTAGGTTCTTGTGGTGTCATATTGACTCTCGTGTCTCTACACCTGGTCTTGCCTAACATGCATGTCTATATGGCAAGATAGTAACTCAAGAAATATACAAGACATGAACAAGCCTCAAATGCATTCAATCCGAGAGCGACCTTCCCTAGTGTTGTGTCTGTGATTTTAATGAGGTTCTTAGGCATGAAGACCACAATGGACTCGGGCAGAGCATAAACTCTCAAATTCAAGATTATAGAGAAGTTGTAAATGTATTGTTATCTTGTGGACTTCGGATATATAGGACGAAAATGGGATTTTGAGAAGAAAGTAGCGGGCGGTACCTTCACCGGCGTTTGGTTAGACCGGGTGTTGGCTATAGTTGATTAGAGGATTGTTCGATTAGCATGGAGCATCTCACTTGGGCTAATGGAAAGTAGCGGGTAGTATATTTCCATTAGAGCGCGTGGAGCATATCACTTCGGCTACCTTGGACCATGGACTCATTCCTCTGATGCATGAACCCGTAGTGCCGCAACAAGTACGCAAGACGCAGAAGTTTAACTATGAAGTTATGTGGGAAATGCATGAAGAGTTTTAGTCATGAGTACAAACCATCTAGTGAGCTAGGAGGCCGCTTACGTGATCCATTACAGGGCAGGACGCATAAGCAGAGGTTTCCGTAGTGGTTGATGACGAATGCCCATGATCCGAAGAGCATGGTGTGGGAGCGGGAGGCAGGTGGGTTGATGTCGACCCAACCCACCACGTTCGCGGTGAAGGTTAAGGAGCCAAAGGTGAGGCCCTGTCCCGACGGGAGGACACCGAAAGTGACTTGAGATCCGATCTAGATTTGGTCTCCGGCCGACGCATCTCCCTACTTGGCAGGTAACTAACGATATGTGAAACCATTAGTACCCTCAATAGGGGTGGCGATCTTGAACGCCTCTATCGTGACTTGTACATCAAGATGGTCTTTGGACGTGTGTTCGGGCCTCCAGGCTTCCTCCCGTGGCCGCATCTTAGCCAAGCCTCCTGGACCCTGTGGCAGGCTTGCTGACGGGCTCCGCACCAAGAGGTAACCCCTAGTGTATTGCACCATCATGGAGCAACGTGCGCTTCTTCCTGGCGGCATGGACATTGGCTGGGGAGGGGGGTTATGTCCTTGTTAACTGTTAAGCCTAACTCCAGTTACAACACATGATCAATTTTTCGATATACTTAAAATCGGGATTACATGTTGTGTGTTCCCAGTACAGTGCGGGAGCTATATCTCACTTATACCAAGATGGCTCTCCTCACTTGAAGCGTGGCGCGACCGGGCCAACGCATCACAATGTGTTCATTTTTTCCTCTTCATGATTTTTTTAGTTTTGTTCACTTTCTGTGCCGGTTTTTCTCTGTGTTTTTTTTTGTCTGGTTTTCATAGTTTTGGGTTGGATTTTCTTGTTTTAGTTCTTGTTTTTTTTCTATGTTTTTTCTTTTGTTTCTTATCTCTTAAACGGTTTTCTTCTATTTTCCCATTACTTCTCCATTATACTTTTGGTTTTTTTCGCCGGTTTTCTTTATTTTTTCTTCTTCTTTATACATTAATATTATTTGTTTCTTCGGTTTTCTTTTCGTTTCTTTTCGGTTTTCACAATTTTTCGTTTTCTTTACGTTTTATATATTTCTCTGGTTTTCTTTCTTTTTTTCTTGTTTTTCATCGGATTTCTTAGTTTCTTTTTTTCGGTTTTCTCTGTTTTATAAATAGATGATGTATTGTTTTTGAAAATAGAAGTTTTAACACTTTTATAAACGCAGTGTCAACATTTTTTAAATACATGGTGAACATTTTTTGAACATAGATAAATATTTTTTCGCACACAATGTACATTTTTCGCATACATTAGGAACATTTTATAACAAGTTTAACTTCTTGAAATACAGAATTACCTTTTTTAAAATATATTTTTGGGTTCTACTGTTATTTAATGTATATTATACATTTTCTGTATACATCAGGGATATTATTTTATACACGTTTAATATTTTTTAAATACATGATCAACGTTCTTTCATGCACAGTGTATATTTTCTGTATACACGAGAAACATGTTTTCTATAAAGATTTAACAGGCTTTTAAATGCTTAATTACCATTTTTAAATACATGATCAACATTTTTTCATACACATTGTATTTTTTGTATACATGAGTAACGCCTTTTATATACAGTTTTAACATTTTTCAAATGCTTGATTAACATTTTCTAAATAGATGATCAAGATTTTTCATACACATTGTATACATTTTTCTCTACAAATTTAAGATTTTTCAAATGCTTGATTAACATGTTTCGAATGTTTAATGTAAAGTCTTTATAATTAAAAGTAAAAAAAGCAGAAAAACAAAAAAAGTGAGAAAAAACAGAAAAAGAGGCTGTGTCCTGTGGATGAAAACGTTTTGTCCCTCCATATTGGGAAATGGAATCCCAAGCTGAGCTGTCTTTTTTTTTTTTTTTTTGCGGATCCAAGCTGAGCTGTCTGTTTCTATCTGAAGTTTTTTTTAATCATTATTAAAATATTTTTATACCAAATCTATTTTCATATATTGTAGACATTATTGTAAATTTTCATGTATCTAGGAAATATAAAAATGTTTGATTCAAGACAAACCTAAAACTTTCAATAATTTGTTCTGGTGGGAGTATTATGTGTTCGGAAATCTTACTGGCGAATCAGGAAGCTAACTCACGCAGGAGTGAGCCCATGCTTTTACCACTTGGGCTATAGTGCTTCTTGTGTACAAATGCCTTTTTAAACATCTTTTCTCTATTATTTTTTAAGTTATTTTTGTTTAAATTCGTTTTTTCATATTGAGAACGGAAAATCCCAATTTTTGGAAATTTATTTTTTCAACCTCACATGTTAGTTTTGTTATCAAGAGCATGCCATTTTTTATAACTAAAAACATGGCATTTTTTTTATCTGGAACACCGTGTATTTCATTAACTAGTGGATGCGGTTAAATCGCCGGCCACATCACCCATTACATCAGTAGGCATATCATTAAGCCATATCTGTTCACTACCCCTTTCTATCCTAGAACCAATACTAGCAAGCTTGTGAGCATGCACATTACAATCGCGAGAGTTATGAACTAATTTAAACTCAATAAATCCCAACTGAAGTGGATGCTTGGTTTCACGAAAGATACACCCCAGCTCGGCGCGATCTGCTCTATTCTCGTCAATGGCCTGCTTCAACCGTAGACAAAACTTTCTGCGAGGTTGATGGCCTTCATAAAAGCAGTCGCCTTCGCATGCAACCGAAAGACACATCCGCCAATGGACCAGATGTAGCGGGTAGCATATTTCCGTTAGCGTGCGTGGAGCATCTCACTTTGGCTACCTCGGACCATGGACTGATTCCTCTGGTGCATGAACACGTAGTGCCGCAGCAAGTACGTCAGACGTAGAAGTTTAACTATGAAGTTATGTGGGAAATGCATGAAGAGTTGTAGGCGTGAGTGCAAACCAATTGGGGAGCTAGGAGAACTGTCTGTTCGGTCCATCACTTGGTTACAAGCTGACTGCCATGGCTTCTTCCCTGGGGTCATGGGGCAACACAACGTTTGGAAGTGTACGTGCTGAGATCTGCGCCCGCTCACCTGGTCAGGCGCTCGCGTGTGCGAGCCGGTTTGATAGACCAGCCCAGAAATCCTATCATGTGATCGCCGAATGGCTTATCTAGTGCAGCAAGCGCTCGTTAGGAGCTCGCGTACGTTCCGGGAGTAGTGTCAAATAGATGGCACCATGCACAGATGGTCGCCCAACTGGGCCGACCCATGAAGCTAGCATGGATGACTACCATGGGGCATGCCCACATGCTTGAAAAAGTGACGGTCATTTCAAGATTGTTCAAAGCTAGACCATGTTAAATGGAGAGTGTTTGGCTTGTCCAGAAGGCTCCGTTTGAGAGCACGTTGTTTTTTAACAGTTTCTATGACCAATTCAAGGCACCATGTCAAAGTTGTTTGTCTTTTCGACATTTTTTGCATTTTCTGGAGTTTTGTCCGTGAAAAACGATAAATGGTCGGGTATGACACAACTTACATATGGTGTCGGAATTCGTTTAAACATGGGATGAATGCCTACCATGGGCGTGCCGATCTACTGGAAAAAGTTGGGGTCATTTCATGCATGTACAAAAATAGACCAAGTTCAACATAGGGTGTTCGCGTAGATCAGAAGGCTTTGTTTGAGAGCTCGTTGTTTCTCGACATTCTTGAAATGATCGACCCCAATATTTTTCATGAGCTTATATGAACAATTAAAGGCACCATGCCAAGTTGTTTTGTGCTTTAGATAATTTTGGATTTTCTAGAGTTTTTTTGGTCGAAAAAGACCGGTAAATGGTCGGACGTGTCGCAACTTGATACGGTGTGGAAAATTGTTAAAACCTAGCATAGATGCCTACCATGGTCATGCACACCTGCTTGCCAAAGTTGAGATCATTTCAAAAAAATGTCCAAAACTAGATCATGTTCAATGAAGGGTTTTCGGGTAGGTCAGAAGGGGTCGTTTAAAAGCAAGTTTTACGATATCTGTCAAATGGTCCCGTTTTTCTCCGACCAACCTCTATGAACAATTCAAGGCACCATGCCAAGTTGTTCGAGTTTTTGACAATTCTTGCATTTTCTAGAATTGTTTTGGTGAAAATTTGGCCGATAAAATGACTGGATGCGACGTAACTTTCATACGATGTCGAAAATCCTTCAAACCTGGCAATGTATGCCTCATATAGCCAAGGCGGTACGTTCACAAGCCACGTATAGCGCTCAGCGCGGGGGTATGAAGAGATCTCCGCCCTTAATGTGTTTAGGAGGGGTTGTATCGAAGAAGAATTGTTAAGCATATGATCCTCGTTCTCGTACCTTAGAGCATATCTAGCTGATCCCTTAAAACCGGTTAGAGAAGGAAAAATTGATTTCGAAGGTTAAACCGCACCTAACAAACCCCTTGTTGGCTTTAGTCCCTCAATTTTCATAATCATCGCGACTCATGATCCTCAAATATACTTGATCGAAAGAAGTTCTCACGACAAATTTTTTTCGCTCCGGAAGACGTGCCTTCACCTCCCCTTGGTTTCGTCCGCGCTGCAGTAGTCCAGGCCCCCAACTGCCATTCGCATGCTACTCCGACACCTTGCAGTTGATACTCTTGATCTACGTTGGATTTTCTGTGAAGAGGAACGGGTAATCGCAGCATAAAGTGGGTAAGTATTTCCCACAGTTATGAAACCAAGGTTTACCGAACCAATAGGAATACCAATCCTCAACCGTCTTTAGTGGCTGCACACAAAAGAACAAACAACTTGCACCCAACGCCAGCAAGAGGGTCGTCAATCCCCTTGATCTCGTTATTTGCAAGCAAGTGAGTTGTGTAGATAATTGTAAAGTGCAAAATAAAATAAAAGGTAATAAATAACAGCTAGGTAACGATAGCGTTTGTGAATATATAAGTGAATAGACCAAGGGGCCGTAGAGTTCTCTAGTGTCATCTCTCATAAGCAAAGCATACGGTGGGTAAACAAATTACTGTTGGGCAATTGATAGAAAAGCGAATAATTATGCGATGTTCACGGCAATGATCATCTGTATATAGGCATCACGTCCATAAGCAAATAGGCCGACTCCTGCCTGCACCTACTACTATTACTCCACTTCAAGAGCGCTTCTATGCTTGCCTCTCTACGTATTAAGTTCATGACAAACGGAGTAATGCTTGGAGAACAATGACATGATGTAGTCAAAGTAAACTCAACTAATATGAATAAACCCCATCGTTTTATCCTTAGTAGCAACAACACAAAGACGCAACTTGTCCCCTTCTGTCTCTGGGATGTAGAAACTCGTCAGTTTGAACCTACTACAACGCACCAATCCCACCAAAGAAATATCAATCTAGTTGGCCAAACTATCCCAATAGATCGGAGAGCATTACGAAGCTATGATGATCATGCAAATAAGAATCATAGTAATCAGGTTTGACTCAAATACTTTTCATGAATAATCTGAACATAAACTCACAATTCATCGGATCCCAACAAACACAATATACAAAGGGATTACATCGGCTAGATTAAGGCAAAGATGCGATGAACATTCTATTGAAGAGAGAGAGAGAGAGAGAGAGAGAGAGAGAGAGAGAGAGAGAGATTGCCATCTAGGTACTACCTACGGACCCGTAGGTCTGCGGTGAACTACTCACACATCATGGTGAGGGCAGCAAGGTTGATGAAGAGGCCCTCCGTGATCGATCTCCCCTCCGGCAGGGTGCCGGAACGGAGGCGTAGATGGCCTCCCGTCGGAACAGAGGCTTGCGGCGGCGGAAAAAGTGTTTCGGCCGGAGCGCTTCTGATGTTTTTAGGGTAGATGTGAATTTATAGGCCAGAGAACGACGTCGAGGGACGCTCCAGGGGCCACCACATATCTGGCCGCGCCCCCCAAGGGGGCGCGGCTGGAAATGTGGTGGGCCCCTGGTGCATCTCCTGGCCCTCCTCCGAAGCTTCTAGGTCTTATATTAGTCCCAAAAAATTCACCAAAAAGTTTCGTGGCAATTGGAGTCCGTTTGGTATTGTAACTCTGAAAAGGCAAAAACACGTAGAAAATAGGAACTGGCACTGGGCACTGGGTCAATAGGTTAGTGCTCAAAAATATTATAAATTGTAAATAAATACCCAAAAAGTATCCTAGAATGATAATATATCAGCATGGAACAATCAAAAATTATAGATACGTTGGAGACGTATCAGCATCCCCAAGCTTAATTCCTACTCGTCCTCGAGTAGGTAAATGATAAAAACAGAATTTTTGATTTGACATGCGCTACCCATTATGTAATCTTTGGTATGTATGCTCATTGAGAAATGATGAATTAACAAACAACAACATAGTAATATTTATATGTATAAGAAATAAAATCATTAATTTTTCAAAGTATACGATCCTAAAAGAATGTTTTACCCCTATTCATCTTATTATTTTAGCAAGGCATGACTCCGTCTTCACCACATAGATGCAAATGTTAAGCACCACGGTGTCCAAGTCAGGCAATTGGATCGTACTTTTTCAATATGCATCAACTTTTTATTCTTCACGCAATACATGAGCGTGAACCATTGGACATAGCATATAGGTGGAATAGAATATGGTGGTAGGTATCAAAGGGGTAAAAAGTGGAGAAGATAGTCTTGCATCAACTAGGCGTACCAACGAGCTATGGAGATGCTCATCGATAGATATCAATGCAAGGAGTAGGGATTGCCATGCAAATGATGCACTAGAGCTATAAGTGTATGACAGCTCAACTGAAGCTAAGTGAGGTGTGCATCAAACTTGCTTGCTCATGAAGACCTCGGGCATTTGAGGAAGCCCGTCGTAGGAATATACAAGCCAAGTTTATTATATGAAAAGGTAATTCCCACTAGCATATGGAAGTGTCAACATAGGAGACTCTCTATATGAAAAACATGGTGCCACTCTGAGGCACAAGTGTGGTAAAGGATAGTAGCAAAGTCCCTTCTCTCTTTTCTCTCATTTTTTTATGGTGGGCTTTTCTCGTTTTCTTTTTCTTTTTGCCTCCCCCATTTTCTCCTTTTTTTATATATGGTGGGCTCATTTGGCCTCCCCCATTTTTATTTCATTTTTCGTCCAGAGTCTCATCCTGACTTGTGGGGGAATCATAGTCTCCATCATCCTTTCCTCACTGGGACAATGCTCTAATAATGATGATCATCACACTTTTATTTACTTACAACTCAACATGAAGAACTGATAGGAAGATATGACTCTGTATGAATGTCTCTAGCTGTGTACCAGAATGTGCAATGATCTAGCATGACATGTATCAAAAATATGAAGAACGATGGCTTTGCCACAAATACTATGTCAGCTCTATACGATCATGCAAAGCATTATGATGATGAACGAACTAGTCATATGAAGTGACGATGGAATTTGCATTGCAATATATCTCAGAATGGCTATGGAAATGCCATAATAGATAGGTATGGTGGATGTTTTGAGGAAGATATAATGAGGTTTATGTGCAACAGAGCGTATCATGTCACGGGGTTTGTATGCACCGGCAAATATTTGCACCGATCCTCGAGGTGAGAATGGGCTATGCACGGTACCGAAGAGGCTAGAAAATATGAGAAGTTGAAGATGCGTATGTCCATGGTGTCACATTAGTCATAAAGAACTCACATACTTATTGCAAAGTTTTATTAGTTTTATCACAAATCAAAGTACTCCTCGCATGCCCCGAGATAGGACGTTGGTAGGAGTTAACCATCGCGCGCCCCCGACTCAAAACAACACTAGGATTTCAACGAGGAGTATAAACGCTCACACATCATCACCACGCCTCTTTAATTTTTAGATGAATAACAAGTTAACACCTCTTAATCTCGACACTTGTACGAATGAACAATTTTGGACTCACACCTTTTTCATATTACCACATCACTGTCATTAACCCACAACTTCTCCATATGTGCTACATGATGATTTTGATTATCATTTATTGAATACCTAATATTCTTGGACTAGTCTTATGACCCATGCAAATTACCGTCACTATTACTCAGCTCTCAAACAAATATAAGTGAAGAACGAGAGCATATTATTTCTATAAAATCTACACGCCACCGTGCTAAAAAAGATACAAGTGAAGTACTAGAGCAACTGCCTAGCTCAAAAGATATAAGTGAAGCACATAGAGTATTCTAGCAAATTATCATGAAGGTGTGTCTTTCTCAAATAGGTGTGTCCAGCAAATGATGATTGTGACAAACTGAAAGTAAAAGCAAACAAAAGCAAATGACGCTCCAAGCAAAACACATATCATGTGTTAAATAAAAATATAGCTCCAAGTGGCATACCGATGGATTGAGACGAAAGAGGGGATGCCTTCCGGGGTATCCCCAAGCTTAGACGCTTGAGTCTCCTTAGAATTATACTTGGGGTGCCTTGGTCATCCCCAAGCTTGGGTTCTTGCTACTCCTTATTCCGTAGTCCATCGTGATCACACCCAAAACTTGAAAACTTCAATCACACAAAACTCAACAAAACTTCGTGAGATCCGTTAGTATAAGAAACATATTGCATACTTGAGGTACTATGATAAATTGATTCAAATTCATTTTTTCATAATAGGTACTGTATTCTAACTTCCCCATGGCTTCCACCCCCCTGATATAGTCCATGGCATAATCAAAACAAGCAAACTATGCAAGCAAAATTGAATCTGTTTAAAACAGAACAGTCTATAGGAATCTGTAAGAGCCCATACTTCTGTAACTCTAAAAATTCTAAACAATTAGGAAAACGTACAGAATTTGTATAGCAATACTGGGTTAAAATTTCAGATCATTATCACGCTCCAGTAAAAAATGAAAATTCCTGCACTGGAGTCAAAGTTTCTGTTTCAGATTCAGCATCATTTCTACTCATCTTGTGAGTCATCCCAAAGGCTTTACTTGGCACAAACATTAATTAAAACATAAAAAATAATCATTACAGAGGCAACAATCATGTTATCTCACAAAAACAAAAATAAAGATACATATTGGGTTGCCTCCCAATAAGCGCTATTGTTTTATGCCCCTAGCTAGGCATAATGTTGGAAATATGCCCTAGAGGCAATAATAATTTAGTTATTATCATATTTCCTTGTTCGTGATAATCGTTTATTATCCATGCTATAATTGTATTGATTGGAAACTCAAATACATGTGTGGGTACATAGACAACACTGTGTCCCTAGTATGCCTCTAGTTAACTAGCTCGTTGATCAAAGATGGTCAAGGTTTCCTGGCCATAGACATGAGATGTCATTTGATAACGGGATCACATCATTAGGAGAATGATGTGATGGACAAGACCCAAACTATAAACATAGCATATGATCGTGTCAGTTTATTGCTATAGTTTTCTACATGTCAAGTAACTGTTCCTATGACCATGAGATCATGCAACTCACTGACACCGGAGGAATACCTTGTGTGTATCAAATGTCACAACGTAACTGGGTGACTATAAAGATGCTCTACAGGTATCTCCGAGGGTGTCTGTTGAGTGGGCATGGATCAAGACTGGGATTTGTTACTCCGTGTGACGGAGAGGTATCTTAGGGCCCACTCGGTAATACAACATCACAATAAGCCTTGCAAGCAATGTGACTAAGTGTTAGCCACGGGATCTTGTATTACGGAACGAGTAAAGAGACTTGCTGGTAATGATATTGAACTAGGTATAGAGATACCGACGATCGAATCTCGGGCAAGTGACATACCGAAGAACAAAGGGAACAACATACGGGATTAACTGAATCCTTGACATAGAGGTTCAACCGATAAAGATCTTCGTGGAATATGTGGGAACCAATATGGGCATCCAGGTCCCGCTATTGGTTTTTGGCCGTAGAGGTGTCTCGGTCATGACTACATAGTTCTCGAACCCGCAGGGTCTGCACACTTAAGGTTCGGTGACGTTTCGGTATAGTAGAGTTATGTATGGTGGTGACCGAAGGTTGTTCGTAGTCCCAGATGAGATCCTGGACATCACGAGGAGCTCCAGAATGGTCCGGAGGTAAAAATTGATATATAGGAAGTCCCGTTTTGGTCACCGGAAAAGTTTCGGATATTTCGGTAGTGTACCGGGAGTGCCGGGAGGGGTACCGGGGACCATCGGGAGGGGTATTTCGACCCAAGGGGCCTCATGGGATATGGGAGGAGTCAAGCCAGCCCTTAGTGGGCTGGCCAAGCCCCCCACTAAGGCCCATGCGACTAGGGGTGGGAAAAACCCAAAGGGGGAAAGGTGGAAAGAGTTTCCAAGTGGAGAGGAGGAATCCTACTCCTAATAGGATTGGAGTAGGACTCCTCCACCTCCAATTTCGGCCAGCCCTTGAGGGTTTGAGGCTGCCTCCTGCCCTCCCTCCCTCCTATATATACTAGAGGATTTAGAGGGGAGAGCTAACCCTAATTGCCACGTGCTCCCTCTACTTCATCTAGATCGGTTTCTCCTCTAGTCTAGTTTCAGCGGTGCTTAGGCGAAGCCCTGCCGGAATTGTTCCACCACCATCGCCGCCGCGCCGTCGCGCCGCCGGAGAACTCTTCTACCTCTCCGCTCCCTCTTGCTGGATCAAGAAGGCGGAGATCGTCATCGAGCTGTACGTGTGCTGAACGCGGAGGTGCCGTCCGTTCGGCGCTAGATCGGAAGGACCGTGATCAGGATCGCGAGACGATTCGTGATTTGAGCACGGGACGGATCATGATGGGATCGCGGGCGGATCGTGATTGGATCACGAGATGGATCGTGATGGGATCGCGGGACGCTCGGCGATTTGGATCGCGAAGATGTTCGACTACATCAACCGCGTTTCTTAACGCTTCCCGCTTAGCGATCTACAAGGGTATGTAGATCCACTCTCCCCCTCGTAGAAGCTCATCACCATGGATAGATCTTGCGTGTGCGTAGGAAAATTTTTGTTTCCCATGCAACGTTCCGCAACACATAATGCATAGTTTCAAGTGTTGTCATGTTTGACATTCAACTCCTTGATAACACAACTATGATTAATAGGAACAATGGAATGCTTGACCATAGGTTCCTTTATCAAGTTCAAAAAGTTGGGGTGAACACTAATCATTTTGAGATCTTGGTTTCTTTTGGAAGGAGGTGTACTAATGCTCTTAGGAATAAATATGAACTTGGGATTTTTGTCTTGTGAGGTACTAGCACTAGTTTTGGATGGTGTGAAAGCGGAGCTCACTTTGTCAATAACCTACTCCATTTTATCAATTCTACTTAATCCTTGTTCTACCCTCCTATCAATAGTAGCATCTTTTTCCTTTAAAGTTTTCAAAGTTATTCCTACCCGTGACCCAAATTGAGTGATATGATTATGAAGTTTTTTATCTACCTCCTCAATAGGCTCACTAGTGATCATTTTCTTTTCAATAGCATCAAGCCTTTGCATAACATGTTCCAATGTGAAATTGGTTTCAGTAACGATTAGGGGTGGTGTTCCAACAAGATTTTCAATTGCATTATAAGCATCCGAAGTATGACACATTAAGAAGTTCCCACCGGTGATGGTGTCAAGGACAAACCTATACAAAGTTATCACACCAACATAGAAATTATGAAGCAAATTGGTGGTGGATAGGTTATTAGTTGCTTTATTTTGGGCATGTCAAATCCTATACCATGCATCCTTCAAACTTTCTCCTCCCCTTTGTGTAAAATTGATAACATCATTATTGGGAGTGACACACACAAAAGAAGAACTAGTCATGACTTCAAGCAAGAACTAGTAACAAGCAGAGGTAAATATTTTTGTATTTTTGATTTTTATGAGACAAACAAAATATAACAGCAAATAAAAAGAAGAACAAGTGGATGAAATTTTTGTGCGAAGTTACTTGATAGTTGGTGATGGTATTCCCCGGCAACGGCGTCAGAAGTCCTTCCTTATACTCATGATCTGCGTTGGGTTTTCTGTTAAGAGGAACGGGTAATCGCAGCACAAAGTGGGTAAGTATTTCCCTCAGTTATGAAACCAATGTTTATCGAACCAATAGGAATAACAATCCTCAACCGTCTTCAGCCACTGCACACAAAAGAACAAACAACTTGCACCCAACGCCGGCAAGAGGGTTGTCAATCCCCTTGATCTCGTTATTTGCAAGCAAGTGAGTTGTGTAGATAATTGTAGATAATAGTAAAGTGCAAAATAAAATAAAAGGTAATAAATAATAGCAAGGTAATGATATCGTATGTGAATTTATAAGTGAATAGACCCGGGGGCCATAGAGTTCTCTAGTGGCATCTCTCATAAGCAATACATACGGTGGGTAAACAAATTACTGTTGGGCAATTGATAGAAAAGCGAATAATTATGCGATGTTCACGGCAATGATCATGTGTATATAGGCATCACGTCCATAAGCAAATAGGCCGACTCCTGCCTACACCTACTACTATTACTCCACTTCAAGAGCGCTTCTATGCTTGCCTCTCTACGTATTAAGTTCATGACAAATGGAGTAATGCTTGGAGAACGATGACATGATGTAGACAAAGTAAACTCAACTAATATGAATAAACCCCATCGTTTTATCCTTAGTACCAACAACACAAAGACGCAACTTGTCCCCTTCTGTCATTGGGATATATAATCTCGTCAGGTTGAACCTACTACAACGCACCACTACCACCGAAGAAATAACAATCTAGTTGGCAAAACTATCTCGATATATCGGAGAGCATTACGAAGCTATGATGATCTTGCAAATAAGAATCATAGTAATCAGGTTTGACTCAAATACTTTTCATGAATAATTTGAACATAAACTCACAATTCATCGGATCCCAACAAACACACCATACAAAGGGATTACATCGGATAGATCAAGGCAAAGATGCGATGAACATTGTATTGAAGATCGAGAGAGAGAGAGAGAGAGAGATTGCCATCTAGGTACTACCTACGGACCCGTAGGTCTGCGGTGAACTACTCACACATCATGGTGAGGGCAGCAAGGTTCATGAAGTGGCCCTCCGTGATCGATCTCCCCTCCGGCAGGGTGCCGGAACGGAGGTGTAGATGGCCTCCCGTTGGAACAGTGGCTTGCGGCGGCAGAAAAAGTTTTTGAGTTTTTGACAATTCTTGCATTTTCTAGAATTGTTTTGGTGAAAATTTGGCCGATAAAATGACGGCATGCGACGTAACTTTCATACGATGTCGAAAATCCTTCAAACCTGGCAATGGATGCCTCATACGTCCATGCCAGGGTATGACGAGAAGTTGAGGTCATTTATCCATAGTCTAGAAAAATGACCAGCTCAGAGGACTGTTCTAAGCTAGGCCAAATGACTGCATGTGTGAGCATGTAATTTTTCCTAATTTGAATGCCTCTATTATTTAGAATTTCCGTCATTATCAACATGCACTTTTTCTGATATCCTAATTATTTCTCAAAATTTCTCGACAACCTTTTAATTTCCAATTGTGTATGAAAATTTTACAAACTTGAACACCTTTTCCAACGAATTTAACAAGTTCTCAACAATTGATATTGAACACAAATTACAAACCACGTATTTTTTAAAACAAATTATCAACTTTTTGAAATGCAAACATTTTTTAATTGTGAACAAAGAATTAGAAAAGGGGCACATTTTTTGAATTTCCAGACAGTTTATTAAAACTGCAAACAATATTTGGAAATAGTTACATTTTTTGGTATTCCAAACAATATTTCAATTGTTTGAATTTTTTTAAAAAAGTAAAGTTCAATAATAATGAAAATCAATTAACAGAAAAGAAAAGAAACACAATAAGATAGGAAAAAACGCCTTGGCGCAACTAGGCGACCACATTGCTCCCGTCCGGCAGCTGTTGGGCCAGTCCAACCGTTCGCGGATTTGAGAAAATATCCTCAATTTTGAAAAAAAATGTTCATGAATTTAAAAAAATCACAAATTAAAAAAAAGGTTCATAAAAGTTGAAAAGAGTTGGTGGATTTGAAAAAAGGTTCAGGGCTTTGATTGTTTTCCAAAAATTTAAGAAAATATACACGAATTTGAAATTTCACAAATTTAAGGAAAAGTGCATGATTTAGAAATATTTCGCAAATTTGAAACACAAAGAGATTAAAAAACTGTAAAAAAAGTTGACAAAAGGAAACCAAAAAAAATAAAACCAAACAAGCTCACGTTGGTTAATATTATATTTGAAGAAGAAAAAAGAAGATAACTAGGCATCGTAAGAAAGTACTCTAGTTGGTTACTGAGATTGTAATAAGTGAACAGGTATTGGCTTCAAATCTTGCCAGATAGTAATTTTTTTGAAGGTTTTAAATAAAAGAAAAAGAACGTAAAATGGGCTTGAAGAAAAAAAAGATAACTAGACACAATAAGAAAATAGTCTAGTTGGTTACTGTGCTTGTAATAAGCGTACATGTGCTGGGTTCGAATCTTGCTAGATACTCATTTTTTAAAGGTTTTACATAAAGGAAAAAATGCGTAAAAATTGGCCGGCCGAGGGCGGTACGTTCACAAGCCACGTATAGCTCTCAGCGCGGGGTATGAAGAGATCTCCGCCCTTAATGTGTTTAGGAGGGGTTGTACCGAAGAAGAAGTGGTAAGCATATGATCCTCGTTCTCGTACCTTATAGCATATCTGGCTGATCTCTCAAAACCGGTTAGAGGAGGAAAAAATTGATTTCGAGGGTTAAACCGCACCTAACAAACCCCTTGATGGCTTTAGTCCCTCAATTTTCATAATCATCGCGACTCATGATCCTCAACTATACTCGATCGAAAGAAGTTCTCACGACAATTTTTTTTTGCTCCGGAAGACGTGCCTCCACCTCCCATTGGTTTCGTCCGCGCTGCAGTAGTCCAGGCCCCCAACTTCCATTCCGCATGCTACTCCGACACCTTGCGGTTGATACTCGTGATCTGCGTTGGGTTTTCCATGAAGAGGAATGGGTAATCGCAGCACAAAGTGGGTAAGTATTTCCCTCAGTTATGAAACCAAGGTTTATCAAACCAATAGGAATACCAATCCTCAACCGTCTTCAGCGGCTACACACCAAAGAACAAACAACTTGCACCCAACGTCGGCAAGAGGGTTGTCAATCCCCTTGATCTCGTTATTTGCAAGCAAGTGAGTTGTGTAGATAATTGAAGATAATAGTAAAGTGCAGAATAAAATAAAAGGTAATAAATAACAACAAGGTAATGTTAGCGTTTGAGAATTTATAAGTGAATAGACCCGGGGTCCGTAGAGTTCTCTAGTGGCATCTCTCATAAGCAAAGCATACGATGGGTAAACAAATTACTGTTGGGCAATTGATAGAAAAGCGAATAATTATGCGATGTTGACGGCAATGATCATGTGTATATAGGCTTCACGTCCATAAGCAAATAGGCCGACTCCTGCCTGCACCTACTACTATTACTCCACTTCAAGAGCGCTTCTATGCTTGCCTCTCTAAGTATTAAGTTCATGACAAACGGAGTAATGCTTGGAGAACGATGACATGATGTAGACAAAGTAAACTCAACTAATATAAATAAACCCCATGGTTTTATTCTTAGTAGCAACAACACAAAGACGCAACTTGTCCCCTTCTGTCACTGGGGTATAGAAACTCATCAAGTTGAACCAACTACAACACACCACTCCCACCAAAGAAATATCAATCTAGTTGGCCAAACTATCTCAATAGATCGGAGAGCATTACGAAGCTATGATGATCATGCAAATAAGAAACATAGTAATCAGGTTTGACTCAAATACTTTTCATGAATAATCTGAACATAAACTCACAATTCATCGGATCCCAACAAACACACCATACAAAGGGATTACACTACTAGGGAAAACCCTAGCAGTAGCGCGGGTATTTGGTGTATCAGTAGCGCGGGTAACCGCGCTGCTGATACGGCGCTACAGCTAACGTTTATCAGTAGCGCGTTTTGACACGCGCTACTGCTATACCTACTTAGCAGTAGCGCTTTCTGTACCAGCGCTACTGCTAAGTCTATCAGTAGCGCATTTTGACACGCGCTACTGCTATACCTACTTAGCAGTAGCGCTTTCTGTACAAGCGCTACTGCTAAGTCCTTTAGCAGCAGCGTTTTCCTGTCCAGCGCTAAAGAGCGCTACTACTATATTTTTTCATATCATTTTTTTTGATACATATTTGCGATGTTTCTGTACAGGTTTCATACAGTATTCTAATCATATCATAAACATGCAATATGCTCATCATATCATACACATAATAGTCTCATCATATCATCCAACACAAATCATGTCGTCACGTCATAATCACGATATAGCTATACAAGTTACATGACATGTCTCATCATACATAATGTAGTACTTCTTGAGGCGTCGGTTCGTATCCCTCTCTCGCACTAGCGTGAACCTAAACTAACTACTGGCTGTCGCTCGGAAACCGGAAACCGGTACACCTGGGCCTGACACTCCGGCCACTCGTCGTATACTCCTGGCGTAGCACTCTTCGCCATCGATGATCTATGCACCTGCATCGTCACATGAGTTGATGATATGCAACATATATAGTTGAGCAACAGAAAGAGACAGACTTGGCAAAAATAGAAGCAACATATCATAAGCATACAAAGTTCATCGTACCCAAAATGCCCTAACTAGAGTGATCTTCGCTAGTTGAGGAGGACGGTTTAATTACATCACAAATAAAGTTTTGTCGTGCATAACTCAAAGTTTCGTCATAGAGAAAGTATGGACTAAATGGACACATTGTCATATATCGTCAATCACTCCAACATGTCGTGCCATCCATGCAAGTCAGGGAGATAGTCCCCGAGTGCAGTGAAAGGCTTTAGGTCGAGACGCTGAGCGGCTACGCGTGTTCGGACGTCTTCCCGCGACATTTGCCCTTCTTCGTAGAACATCCCTGTTTTTTCGAGGACCTCCTTCATGATGATTTGGGCAAGTTCACGCTAGATGTGATAGAACTCAGCTCGGAGTCGATGATCCGGGATATCTCCTAGGTTCTTTGCCCATTGCAGAATGTGGGCATCGCCGTATCTAGGTGACATGCGAAGGTTCTGCTGATCCCGTCTGAACTCCTGCATGTGGTGGAGGACATAGAATCCATCACTGATAGTACCACTCGGTTGCTGGATGCAGCAGAAGTCAGTCTTATGGCCGAAGCAGGGCGCGCGGTTCTTTGTCTTCCTGAGCGTGATCTCTCCACCCCGTACGCCATACGTAAAGATAGCACTGTCGAGAACAGACCTGATGTGGGTGTAATCCTTTTTCTTCATGTTCTTCGACGAGTCCAAGTAAAGAACGTGGGAGACTCAGGGGTAAAGGATGATGAGGACGGCACGCCCGTCGCTGCGCAAAATAAGTACACCTCAAATTAGCCTCCACGCGTGCAAATGAAATGATTGAAATCGAAGGAAGGATATCCGCGCGGATGACTTACATGGGATGATAAGGCACGAGAATCGTCTCCTTGTCCTTATTGCCGACCATGAAATCGGCGATGTAGTTACTCGCATATTCACGGTGCTTTTTGCAGACTGCCAAGAAGCTCTCGTGCATGAAGTACGGGTCAGCGACACAGATATAAGTTATCTGCTCAATCCTGATGATATAGTTCATGTACAAGGCAAAAAGGCGGACAAACGTAAAATCCAGCTTTTTCAAGTGAAACATGTCGAAGATGTAATCGAATCGAAGGAAGAACTTTTCCGCGGGGAATGTGTCGACGTACAACCTTTGCTGCGGCACATTAACCACGTAGAGTGGGTATCCTGGATTTTGCGAGGCGATCAGGCTTTTCTCTCTTCGCAGCACATCGTCATGAAGTCTCCTGAGATCGCCGTATATGGCCTCTACCGCTGCCTTATTAGGTAGGATTGGTTCACCGGGGATATGGTATTTCGCCGCACCCATGACAGGTATACGGTCTTGAACCCGAGGCTGCGGAGGCGGCTGGATCATAGAAGCATCTTTGTTGCCTTTCCTCGCTCTCTTCCTATGCTTCTTTGCTACTGGAAGGTCGTCTATAATACGTTCAGCCTCCGGAGGCGGCAATTCAGGCACCGACTCATGACGCTGAGCGATCAATCCTCCGTCGTCATATGCGCCAGTATTGAGATACTGTAGAGTGTCATCGTCATCCTCATCGATGGCATCGATATCATGCATTGCTTCTTCGGCGGCGGCGACGTCATCAGCGACTAATGGAGCCTCTTCCTCACCCCGTCCGCTATCACCTGGCACGACAGGCGACGCTAATTGGGTAGGTGGGGTGTTGATGTTCATACCTTGCTGAGGCTGCGTGGTCGTGGGTGTGCTCCCGGCCGCCTCCAGACGAAGCAGACTCTTTGGCCACAACAGGACCCACCTCTTGCAATCGCCAAGCTGCCGTGGGGTCTCGTCGTCGTCTCCCCCTAGTACCGGAGGAACCAAATTCTCGTGGCCTGGTTTGACACTGGCCACGGAAACCTTGAAGACGTCAGGGGGGATCGGCCGGCTGTGGAACAGTTGTTCCTTCGGCTTCACTATCGTCGCCTTCCCCACGTCCACCTTCTGGCCGCTGATGGTGTACAATATGGTGCACGGGGTTACGTCGGCCTGCAAAGACATGTCTGCGACGTGAGACATCCAAGAGGCAACGGAAACAGGAGATTACACATTTATTGAAGAGGGCCGGTGTGAAAGGTACCGTGAGGTCGTCGAGCTCAGCCAAAGACGAAGCACCGCCAAGCACGTCCGAGACGGAGGACGGGCTGCTATGAGCAGGTGCGGGAGCCGGTGTAGGAGCTGGTGCAGGAGCAAATGCGGGAGCCAGTGCAGGAGCTCGTGCAGGAGCAGGTGCGGGAGCCGGTGCAGGAGCTGGTGCAGGAGCAGGTGCTGGTGCAACGCTAGTCGAGCTGCTCCCGAAGAAGTTGGAGAGGGGAAAGTCCGCTGCCTCTTTATTTGGATTTTGCCTACCCCAACTGACGATATCCGGAACCAAGACACCATACGAAGCTGCAATCTCCTGTTTTGCGGCAGCTACCGCTGCTGCGACCGCAATCGCAACCTTCTTGTCGATGTTTTCTTCATTTAACCTCCGTCTTTCCTTAATCTCCTCCGTGGTCTCACCGTAGTACTTCTTCCACGTGGCGCCGTCTCCGACGCCGTGCACGCGTCCATACGACGGCCGAGTGTCCACCGGGAGTCCTTTCAATATGTTCAAGGCCTGGTTGAATGGGGTGTCCCACTTGGGCCTCGCCAACGCCTCAGACGGCGAGTCGCTTTCGGCCGCGATCATGTGCTGCTCTCTCTGTAAAAGGAACAAGGATCCTTTACAAATATGACTAAACGTGCAGTCGAATTGATCAGAAGCTAAAAATTACCAGCAGTCTCATGAACTCCGTCGTGACCGCGTCCTTCTCGAAAACCTTCTTCACTGGGTCCCAATGGTACCGGGCCCTGAGGACGTCACGCTCCTGCGGGACGGTGAACTCCGCCAAGGGGTCTGTGATGCCCAGACTTTCGCATTCCGCGTCCTCCTTGGCCCATATGGATCTCTTCCCCGCGTAACCACGGCTTCCGAGGTGGTGGCACCCCATGTTCCTCTCTTGAAGCCCCTTCATGTACTCCGATTTTTCTTTGGCAGCTTCGGCAACGCAAGCCGCCTTTAATATTTCAAACTGCTCTTCCGTAATTGTCGAATTATCCTTTACAATCTCGGAGTAGGGTTCCTTTTTGTCGATGATCCTTGCTTTCACCCTTACTTTCCAGGCGGACAACGCGCCGCTAAACTTGCCCATGGCGCGTCTGTTTATCTTCTTCATTGCCGGATCTTTATCTGGATTTTTATATTTGATTTCATCCCGGTCCGGGAACAAGAACACCTAGTGCAGCTTCGTTAGGAGGGACTGCTTCATATCTGGTATCTTCCATAGTTTCGCATCGTTGATGATGGCGGTTGCCCGTAGGATGCAGCCTATTTGATTGCCGAAGCACGTGCGTGCTTTCGCAGGCTCTTTTGGCTCAAAATTGCCGTCGTCCACCTCCGTGACCACCAGTCTAGTAGTGATGAGCTGGTTTGGGCGCCATTGCCTCTTTGGTTTCGGTTCTATACCGGCTTCACCAGAATCGGTGCCGGTCTCGGCGCCGGTGTCAGTCTCAGCGCCGGTCTCGATGTCGGTCTCAGTCTCGGATGTGACAGGTGGGCCCTGCAACAACCGTTGCTCATCGAGAACGTTCAAATAGGCGTCTGCCGCCGCGTAGACGTTGCAATCACCAGAACCCTGTCCTTCATCGTTGCTAGCCATGTTTCCTACGATTAAATCTAGTCAATTAATTCTAGACCTAATAAAATGAATAATGACATAAAAAAAAGGCCAATGTTTTGCAGGAATGTTGATTCATTCCCGTTGCGGCAAATCCCGGGCACTCGATATGTCCTAGTTTGTAGCACAAGTCATGCCGAAATTCACGGAAAATTTTGGCATGACCTTTGCTACAAACTGGACAAATAGAGCGCCTGAAATTTGCCGGAACGGAAATGAATCAACATTCCGGCAAAACATAGGCCGCTCGGAATCATTCCCTGCAAAAAATTTTCAAATATCCATCTTCGACACCGCAACACATGTCCAAATATACACGAGCAACCACATGTTCAAATATACATGTCCAAATTTCACAAGCTAATTCAAAAACTAAGTGTAGAAGCAAATTCAGCTAACTACTAATAGAACAAAATTCATTTAACTTTAGTGCTCTACAATGATGAAATGAAAAAAAATCACTTAACTACTAATAGAACAAAATTCAGTTAACTTTAGTGCTCTATAATGATGAAATGAAAAAATTTCAGTACTACCCTAGAATAATATTTCTGTCCTAATTTGATATCTAGCTAAATTCATATATATCAAAATAGCTACCTAGGGTTTATACCAAAACCTAGCTACCTAGGGTTCATACCAAAACCTAGGGTTCATACTTAAACCTAGGGTTCATACCTAAATTCACCTAAGTAAATTAACCTACTGCCCTCTTGCAAAGTATTCACCTACTGTACCACTACTACTCTGCTTAAACCTAGCTAGGGTTCATAACTAAATTCACCTAAGTAAATTAACCTAGAGAGGAGGGGTGGGGTCTTACAGAGAGGGTGCTCGGAGGAGGTGCTCGGGGGAGACGGTGGCGAGGAGGGCGTCGAGGGTGGCACGGCCGTGGAGGGAGGCAGGGCGGCCCCGTGACGGCGAGGGAGGCAGGGCCGTGGAGGGAGGCAGGGCGGCGAGGAGGGGACGAGGGTGGCTCCCGGGGGCGTCGAGGGCGCGTGGCTCCGGTGGCGGCGACGGCGCGCGGCTCCGGTGGCGGCCCCGGTGACGGCGACGGAGGCAGTGGCGGCGAGGGAGCAGGGGCGGCGAGAGGGAGCAGGGGCGGCGAGGGGAGAGGGGCGGCGAGGGGAGAATGGGGAATTGGGGAAGGAGGGATAACCGCGAAGGGGCAAGTCAAACTTAGCGGTAGCGCTTGTAAGGAAAACGCGCTACTGCTATTTTCTTAGCAGTAGCGCTTGTCAAAATAGGGCGCTACTACTATACCTAGCCTGTTGGCAACGGTGTGGCAGTTATAGTAGTAGCGCTTTTTGTGTGGGACGCACTACTGATATTTTCTTAGCAGTAGCGCTTGTCAAAATAGGGCGCTACTACTATACCTAGCCTGTTGGCAACGGTGTGGCAGTTATAGTAGTAGCGCTTTTTGTGTGGGACGCGCTACTGCTATTTACATAGCAGTAGCGATGTTTGTCTCCCCGCGCTACTGTTAGATAGTAGTAGCGCCCTCTTTTGACCAGCGCTACTGATAATCCTCTGTGTATAAGGTTTTCCCTAGTAGTGTTACATCGGATAGATCAAGGCAAAGATGCGATGAACATTGTATTGAAGATCGAGAGAGAGAGAGAGAGAGATTGCCATCTAGGTACTACCTATGGACCGTAGGTCTACGGTGAACTACTCACACATCATGGTGAGGGCAGCAAGGTTGATGAAGAGGCCCTCCGGGATCGATCTCCCCTCCGGCAGGGTGCTGGAACGGAGGTGTAGATGGCCGCCCATCGGAACAGAGGCATGCGGCGGCGAAAAAAGTGTTTGAGTTTTTGACAATTCTTGCATTTTCTAGAATTGTTTTGGTGAAAATTTGGACGATAAAATGACTGGATGCGACGTAACTTTCATACGATGTCGAAAATCCTTCAAACCTGGCAATGGATGCCTCATACGTCCATGCCAGGGTACGACGAAAAGTTGGGGTCATTTATCCATAGTCAAGAAAAATGACCAGCTCAGAGGACTGTGCTAAGCTAGGCCAGACGGCTGCATCTGTGAGCATGTAATTTTTCCTAATTTGAATGCCTCTATTATTTTGAATTTTCGTCATTATCAACATGAACTTTTTCTTATATCCTAATCATTTCTCAAAATTTCTCGACAACCTTATAATTTCAAATTTTGTATGAAAATTTTACAAACTTGAATACCTTTTCCAACGAATTTAACAAGTTCTCAACAATTGATATTGAACACAAATTACAAACCACGTATTTTTTAAAACTAATTATCAAATTTTTGAAATTCAAGCATTTTTTAATTGTGAATAAAGAATTAGAAAAGGGGCACATTTTTTGAATTTCCAGACAGTTTATTAAAATTGCAAACAATATTTGGAAATAGTTACATTTTTTGGTATTCCAAACAATATTTCAATTTTTTGAAAAGTATATAAAAAAGTAAAGTTCAATAATAATGAAAATCAATTAACACAAAAGAAAAGAAACACAATAAGATAGAAAAAAGCGCCCTGGCGCAACTAGGCGACCACATTGCTCCCGTTTGGCAGCTGTTGGGCCAGTCCAACCGTTCGCAGATTTGAGAAAATATCCTCAATTTTGAAAAAAAATGTTCATGAATTTAAACAAATCAAATATTAAAAAATGTTCATAAAAGTTGAAAAGAGTTGGTGGCTTTGAAAAAAGGTTCAGGGCTTTGATTGTTTTCCAAAAATTTAAGAATATATTTACGAATTTGAAATTTCACAAATTTAAGAAAAAGTGCATGATTTAGAAATATTTTGCAAATTTCAGAAACGAAGAGATTAAAAGACAGTAAAAAAACGTGGACAAAAGGAAACCAAAAATAAAATAAAACCAAACAAGCTCACGTTGGTTAATATTATATTTGAAGAAGAATAAAGAAGATAACTAGGCACAGTAAGAAAGTACTCTAGTTGGTTACTGAGATTGTAATAAGTGAACAGGTGTTGGCTTCAAATCTTCCCAGATAGTAATTTTATTTGAAGGTTTTAAATAAAAGAAAAAGAACGTAAAATGGGATTGAGGAAAAAAAAGATAACTAGACACAATAAGAAAATAGTCTAGTTGGTTATTGTGCTTGTAATAAGCGTACATGTGCTGGGTTCGAATCTTGCTAGATACTCATTTTTTAAAGGTTTTACATAAGAGAAAAAATGCGTAAAATTGGCCGGCCCAGGGCGGTATGTTCACAAGCCAGTGACACATACGCGGGGGTATGAAGAGATCTCCGCCCTTAATGTGTTTAGTAGGAGGGGTTGTATCGAAGAAGAAGTGTTAAGCATATGATCCTCGTTCTCGTACCTTAGAGCATATCTAGCCGATCCCTCAAAATCGGTTCGAGGAGGAAAAAGTTGATTTCGAGGGTTAAAACGCAGCTAACAAACCCCTTGTTGGCGTTAGTCCCTCAATTTTCATAATCATCGCGACTCATGATCCTCAAATATACTCGATCGAAAGAAGTTCTCACGACAAATTTTGTTCGCTCCGGAAGACATGCCTCCACCTCCCCTTGGTTTCGTCCGCGCTGCAGTAGTCTAGGCCCCCAACTTCCATGCCGCATGCTACACCGACACCTTGCGGTTGATACTCGTGATCTGCGTTGGGTTTTCCGTGAAGAGGAACGGGTAATCACAACACAAAGTGGGTAAGTATTTCCCTCGGTTATGAAAGCAAGGTTTATCGAACCAATAGGAATACCAATCCTCAACCGTCTTCAGCTGCTGCACACCAAAGAACAAACAACTTGCACCCAACGCCGGCAAGAGGGTTGTCAATCCCCTTGATCTCATTATTTGCAAGCAAGTGAGTTGTGTAGATAATTGTAGATAATAGTAAAGTGCAAAATAAAATAAAAGGTAATAAATAACAGCTAGGTAACGATAGCGTTTGTGAATATATAAGTGAATAGACCTAGGGGCCGTAGAGTTCGCTAGTGTCATCTCTCATAAGCAAAGCATACGGTGGGTAAACAAATTACTGTTGGGCAATTGATAGAAAAGAGAATAATTATGTGATGTTCACGGCAATGATCATGTGTATATAGGCATCACGTCCATAAGCAAATAGGCCGACTCCTGCCTACACCTACTACTATTACTCCACTTCAAGAGCGCTTCTATGCTTGCCTCTCTACGTATTAAGTTCATGACAAACGGAGTAATGCTTTGAGAACGATGACATGATGTAGACAAAGTAAACTCAACTAATATGAATAAACCCCATGGTTTTATCCTTAGTAGCAACAACACAAAGACGCAACTTGTCCCCTCCTGTCACTGGGATATAGAAACTCGTCAGGTTGAACCTACTACAACGCACTACTCCCACCGAAGAAATATCAATCTAGTTGGCCAATTTGTCTCAATAGACCGGAGAGCATTACGAAGCTATGACGATCATGCAAATAAGAATCATAGTAATCAGGTTTGACTCAAATACTTTTCATGAATAATCTGAACATAAACTCACAATTCATCGGATCCCAACAAACACACCATACAAAGGGATTACATCGGATAGATCAAGGCAAAGATGCGATGAACATTGTATTGAAGATCGAGAGAGAGAGAGAGATTGCCATCTAGGTACTACCTACGGACCCGTAGGTCTGCGGTGAATTACTCACACATCATGGTGAGGGCAGCAAGGTTCATGAAGAGGCCCTCCGTGATCGATCTCCCCTCCAGCAGGGTGCCGGAACGGAAGTGTAGATGGTCTCCCGTCGGAACAGAGGCTTGCGGCGGCGGAAAAAGTATTTCGGGAGCGCTTATGCTGTTTTTAGGGTAGATGTGAATTTATAGGCGAGAGAACGACGTCGGGGGACGCTCCAGGGGGCCACCACATATTTGGCCGCGCCCCCCTAGGGGGCGTTGCTGGATATGTGGTGGGCCCCTGGTGCATCTCCTGGCCCTCCTCCGAAGCTTCTAGGTCTTGTATTGGTCCAAAAAAAACTCACTAAAAAGTTTCATGGCAATTGGACTCCGTTTGGTATTGTAACTCTGAAAAGGCAAAAACACGCAGAAAACAGGAACTGGCACTGGGCACTGGGTCAATAGGTTAGTGCTCAAAAATATTATAAATTGGTAAATAAATACCCAGAAAGTATCCTAGAATGATAATATATCAACATGGAACAATCAAAAATTATAGATACGTTGGAGACGTATCAACGGTCGGCCAGTTTTCCCGCCTATATGTACTCTGTAATGCTCCCTCTCCTCGCCTCCCATAGGCTCCACCCACCGCTCCGCTCTGAGCTCCATGCCCTCCCTGCCACATGCACTCCTAGATATCCATCCCCCATGACCTACCCGCATCTTCTCACACCGGTGCGCTGCTCATTGCTAACATGTGTAGATTAGCTGACCGGAGCTTCCCAACCCTTGGTGGCTTACAAGGCCTTTCTCCTCATCGGTGATAACCACCCACGCCACCGCCCCTCCACCTTCTCTGTGAAAATTCTGCTCTCACCAAAGCATTAGTCCACGAACCCTGCACCCTGGCCGCGCCCCGCGTGAGCCCCACACACCACATCCCACGCTCACACTGGGTGTGTCACCATGGAAAGTGCTGGTGGACATGATGATGTAGAAAGCCGACGACCAGGGCCGCAAGGCAACCCATGAGCTTTTGTACGTCATGTAGACGCTCGGGTTGTTTCATTCGAACAATAGCAACGATCTTGTTGGGGTTGGCATCGATCCCGCATTCGGAAACAAGGAAACCAAGTAACTTGCCGGCAGGGACCCTGAAAGTGCACTTTGCCGGATCGAGCTTAATTCTGAAGCGCCGTAGGTTCGCGAAGGTTTCGGCGAGGTCAGTCAGGAGGTCGGAACCTTACCTGGATTTGACCATGATGTTATCCATATACCCCTCCACTTTCCTACTAATCTATTTTCGCAAACATTTCTGGATTATGCGTTGGAAAGTAACTCCGACATTTTTAAGGCCAAATGGCATAGTGATGTAGCAGAAACACTCGAATGGGGTGACGAAGGCCGTTTTTATTTCATTTGGGCCATACAATCGGATCTGGTGGTACCCGGAGTATGCATCCAGGAACGACAGGCGTTCGCATCCGGTAGTTGAATCTACTATCTGATCTATTCGAGGTAAAGGAAAATGATCTTTTAGGCACGCCCGATTGAGGTGCTTGAAGTCGATGCACCTCCGAAGTGACTTGTCCTTCTTCGGTACCAGGATGACGTTGGCGAGCCACTAGGAGTGGTACACTTCACGAATAAATTCGGCGGCCAGGAGCCGAGCGATCTCTTCGCCAATCGCCTTGCGCTTCTCCTTGGAGGAACGAGGAAAGTGCTCTTTGACAGGCTTGATCTTCGAGTAGACATGGAGTTGATGCTCAGCCAGCTCCCTGGGAACACCCGTCATGTCAGACAGCTTCCATGGGAAGATGTCCCAGTTCTCACGGAGGAACTAGATGAGCTCGCCTTCCTATTTCTTGCCGAGTGTCGTGGAGATATTGGTCGCCGCCGCACTCAGATTCGACGGATGGATGTGTACTTGTTTCCTATCACCGGCCAAGTGAAAAGCGAACTCTGTGGCTTGTTTATTTGACCTTAGAAGCTCTGCAGCATCCACTGTCTTCTTGAGTTCATCGAGCTCGGCGACTGCTATCTGCTCGTCGGTGATCTTAGAGCCGTGCTGGAGGCACTTTCGGCGATCCTCCGGTTGCCCGTGACTGTGATCACACCTTTCAGGCCTGGCATCTTAAACTTAAGATATATGTAGCATGGTCGGGCCATGAAACGTGCATAGGCGGGCCAACCCAGGATGGCATGGTATGCACTCCGGAAGTCCACCACCTCGAAGGTCAGTCGCTCCTTCCTATAATTCTTCTCACTTCCGAAAACGACGTTGAGGGCGATCTGCCCGAGTGACTTCGCTTTCTTTCCGGGGATGACCCCGTGAAAGTGCTTGTTGGCTTTTCTCAGTCGATACAAGGGAATGTCCATCGCATTCAGCGTGTCGGTGTAGATGATGTTGAGCCCGCTGCCCCCGTCCATGAGAACTTTCCGTAGTCGGACTCCATTAACAACCGGATCCACCACCAGCTCCTGCGGCCCAGGGGTCGTTATGTGAGATGGGTGATCGGATTGATCGAATGTAACGGGCGTTTTGGCCCAATCCAGATACTTGGTGATAGTCGAAAATGCCATGTTGACCTCTCGGTTGATGATCTTCAGTCGGCTCTTGCTTTCAATGTTAGTGAAGATCATGAGGATCGTCTCGACATTGGGGTACCCGGAGGCGTCTGCCCCCTCTGCGTCGTCGTCGTCATCCTTGTCCTCGGAGGAGTGTCCCCGCATCTCTTGCTTGACCAGACGGCGAGTGGTATGCTTCGGCAGAATGAGGTTGCCATCTTTATCCCTATTGGTGTGAATCAGGCAGGGCTGATCTAGAATGGCGCCCTTGGGTTCGCTTTTATTCTTAGCTACCCAATCCTTCTTCTACTTTGGCTTTCCCTTACCCTTGCTTTGCACGGGCACAGCTGCGGCTTCTACTTTGTTGGTGGGCTCGGCCTTTCGCTTCTGCTTCTTGCCAGCGTTGCTCCCCGACTGAGGAAATTCAGTCGTGCAACCCTTGCTGCTCTTGAGGCGGTCTTTTTCTTCGCCATTGGCATACCGACTGGCGATTTTCATGGCCCGACTGAGAGATAGAACATCACACCAGCCGAACTTCAAGATGAGCTCGCGGTACCAGAGACCTGCCTTGAAAGCGCAAATGGCCCGATGCTCCATCACGCTCTCAACAGTGTTATGCAATGTGGTCCAACGCTGTATGTACTCGCAGAGAGTCTCGTTGTTCCTCTGCACACAATGCTATAATTCCGTCAAACCGCCCGGGCACTTGTAAGTGCCCTCGAACGTCTTGAAAAACACTCGAGCCAAGTCTTTCCAGCTGTAGATACTGCCGGCGGGTAGTTGATTCAACCAAGCCATCGCAGATCACTCCAGCATTAGGGGTAAATGTTTCATCGCAACTAAATCGTTGCCGCCGCCAATCTGGACGGCCCCTCGGTAATCTTCAAGACAGGTCTTTAGCTTCGATTCATCGTTGAACTTGCCAATCCCTGTTGCCAACTTGTAGTTGGAGGGAATCTCATCTTCCCGAATGTATCTGCTGAAACACTCGAGGCAGGAAACGCCCGGACCTCTCGGCTGCTAGCGCGGGCTCTATCGACCACACCCTGGGCGATGATGGACCTAGCATTGAGCGGGGGCGCTCGGAAGTCTTCATCCCCATAGTCCCTTCGTCGAATGGGACTACGCCTCCGGTCGTAATCGTGAGGCCGCCTGTCGTCATAGGACCGATATCCGTATGAAGCACCCGTCAGAGGGGGAGACCGACTGTGACGGTGGTCCTTGCGCCTCCGGTCTCCATATTGGTCTCTCGAAGGAGGGGGGCGTCGGTGCCTCGCTGGTGCGAGTGGGCTATGAGCCGACTGCACCGTGTCCACACGGACGGACTTGCTGTGAATGCGGTTCTGTGACTGGGACACCGCAGAGTTTTTCTCCAAAGCGGTCTTCAGGAGCATCTGGATCTGCCGAATGCCCTCCCCTGCTGCCGAATCAGATGGCTGAATGGAATCGGTGATCCGAGTCACCACGACCAGGTTCTGCAGCGGGGTGCGCATCACGTTGTAGTTGCGGGGGCGGTCGTTCAGAAACAACTGCTTGCGATGCCGACTGGAGCTAGGCTGCTCCCGAGCGGCGCGGTCGTCGAGTGACTTCTGGAGCCGCTCAAGCTGTTCACGCTCAGCCAGAGTGACCCAGAGTGACCAGGCGCATGGCCTCCAAGGCAATCGCCTCCGGGGTCGTCCTATCTATGGGAATGAGCAGAGCATGCTCGTTCCTCTGCCTGAGCTCCTCCCACTGCTCCCGAGAGAGAGGCTGGGGGATGTATAGGACGTCGGCGTTGTCGTCATGGCCGTTCCCGCTACGCTCGTGGGAGGTCCCATCATCGAACCCAGGAGGACCTCTGTTTGGTCCTGCCATCAGAACCTCTGCAGCAGGTTCGTTGCTCTCGCACTTGGACTCGTCGGAGGAGTTGCCGTGCAAGGAGGAAAATAAGTCGAGTGTGGGAGTCGAGCGTAGCCACCTTCTCGACTGTTGACTGAAGAGCCACATCGTGCTTGATCCAGCGCTGAAGCCTTGAGCGCCCGATGCGCTTGCAACGGCGTCCAGCCGAAAGAAGCGGTGTCGCGCGGTACGGGGCCGACGGCTACCGGAGAAGGACTCCGAACGAAGATGTATGAAAATGTGCCGTGCCGCGAGCGGGTAGCGCATCCTTGTCCAGCGGAGGTTCCTGCAGCCACGCCACATCATTTATTGTTTCACATGCATAAGCCAGGGTACTGTGCATAAATGACCACACAACTCCAAATACGGTGGGAATACAGCTACCTGCTCGAATCTTGGTACAAACCATCGGTTGGAATATATGGATCAATTGGACCTCAGAGCCAAAGTGGATATCCGGTGGCATACCAGTTAATACTTACGCACATATAGCTCATCAGCATGTAGAATGATGTAGCTAGCGAGAGGGGAGCATGTAACTGCAAATATAACACTAGTATAAGTACTCTTATTACTCCTATAGAGGATGCTGGAGTACTGCCTTTGTGCGCTCATTGAGGGTGCAGAGAGGCTTCCGGGCGTCCATTGTCGGTTGGCCTGCAGTTGGAGCCTCTCGGGGCAGCTCTCGGCCATCCGATCTGCTCGGATGTCTCAGACCCGGGCGACCGGGCTGGAAGGTCCATGACGGGTGGACCGCCTGGCGTGCCAGGCCCACCGTCATTTGACGGCGTCCATCGAGCCCATGCCCGCACGAGAGAGCCTGGACGGGACCTCATGTCGGTGTCCTTGTCCCACATCGGACTGATCTGGTCTCAGTAGGCACGCGAGCCGGTTCCCAGTTGCAGCGTCGTCTCACACGTGGGGATCGGTTCGGGCTTGCGGCTCTGAACCGTTCGTTCCATGGTGGGTTACCGCTGGGGCCTCTCGGGGGCTCTTCACGTCGTCTGATCTTATCGGACGGTGTGGCCACTTGTGGTCGAGCTAAGAGTTCCATAATGCATGGATAGTTGGACGCGAACGGGACACCGTCATCTGACGGCCTGCGTCGCACCCGCGCCGACGGGGCCGGGGAAGGCTTATCCGGGACAGCCTAGCGGCGTCCTCACGTCTCAAAGGACTGGTCCGGTCGCCCAGGCTGGAGCGTGGGGCCAATTTCGGGGAAGGCCGCAGGAGTTAGTTGGCGCGTGGGCCCACTCGAGCAACCTGTCATGCTGGTCCAGTCACGATGTGTGGTGTTTGCCTCGCACACGCCTGCACCGGCTCGTGCGTGCGTTGCGTCCGGGTGCGTCTCGCCCACATGAGCGGGTTGTCGTGTGGGGCCAGTCGGTCACATCTAGTCGGCCCCACACAGATTCTTGGTCCCGCTCGCGCGGCTACCTGTCCGCCTGAGCGTAGCGTGTGCTCACTGGTCCAAAATATCCATCCAGCTAGGGCTGCGTTGTCCGGACAGCCGGGCATGAGTCCCATCCCGGCGGGGGCACGACGGCAAGAGGGCTGTATGTTGCACTCGATGCGTCCTTGTTGCTTCGTTGGAGGGCGCAGCGTCGTTTGCCTGGCTGGCATGTCAATTCACTCGGCCAGCTGGAAATGTCTCAGGATGGAGGGTTTGTTGCTCGGCCTGACAAGCCTTTTGTTTTCTTGAGCATTCTGGTGTTTCCCTAGGTCTGAGGGTTCTTATAAGTTATTGTTTTATGCCACAAGACTGTTGTCGGGTACGTTGGTCTCGCTTTCACTTTTTTTGCTCCTGCTAGCGGCGTTCATGTCTTCAAGGTGGAAATTCTTTGGCGGCACGGCCGGCGTTCATAGGGCCACCAGTTCGTGCCTGAGGCCATCGCCGTGGAGCTCGACATGCGCACCTGACAGTGCCATGCCGCTCCTAGGTGTGTTAGCTATAAGCGTATCAAAGTCCTCCGGCTTCACGACGTTGCTGACATTCTCGAGGAAAGCAATCGCGATCGACCACCTGGAAGGAATATAAGTTGCCCTTCTAGAGGGCAGTCGCCAGCGCCAGTCGGAGGTGGTCGTGTTTGCAAGGCCGCATGGTGGTGTCCCTTTCACCGCTTCTGTTTTGGGTCAATGGACTCTTCGCTTCATTTTTTGTGCTCTTACTTTTTTAATTTAGGCATCTTTGTCGCTAAGACATTGCTATCATTTTTGTTTGTCCCAAGAATATAAAGTTGCACGTTTGGTCCTGTCAATGTTCTGTAGTGGCGTGTGATGTTGTTGCTTTAAGAAACTTTGTGATTGTATGTAGTGTACTTTAGTATGTAATTCGTTAATCGATCGGTGCTTTTTCCAAGCCAGTTGCACGACTTGAGTTCACTGGTTTATGTATGTACCGGGTATGTTGTTTGTCTATGCTATTGTACCTAGGAATATCACCTACCGTTCGTGGCGTCCCCTTGCTACACACGACACAAAACAGCCTGGCCTGGTCTATGTCTGTGCTCACTGGATTATAAAGGTAATGCCCCCTTGCAATAATGTCGCAATCCCAAACGTTGGCCGGACGCAGAGGAGCTTGACTCTCAATGCCCATCTAGAAAACATCTGTTTTTCCAATTTCAATTGGGCAATTTACTGTGGCGCACAGTGCATAGCCTTTAATGTAATAACACATATACTTTATTTGGGAATTGGCTTAATGGGGTGGAGCCTAAACTAGCGGCGCATATTCGACTCGCAGCATGCGCATTACTTCGGGCAATTTGGAACTACCAAGACAACATCATTTTTTACAGGCAAAACATTACCAATTTTTGGTAGGTCATCTACAGAGCAACTTCCTGGATCCGTACGTGGTCCTTACTCAGTGGTGCGGAAGCCAAGGAGCATATGGCTTATGGGTGCAACAAATGGAAGATGGTAGCACGGGATACCTTCATCAGGTTTGCATGGCGGTCCAACAATAGGATAAATGTACATGCATCTACTCTTATTTGTGCCGGTTGTGGTCTTATGTATCTTCTTGCTTCGTTTCGAGATTCTGAGATTTTCTAACGCACTACGTACTTGTTGGAGACTTCTTTTAATAATATGGTTGCATGCATCTTTGTAATGCAGAGGCCAGGTCCATTCCTCCGTTTCAAAAAAGAGCAACTTGACTTGCTCAGGAATCCTATACTTGAAACGTCGGGTCAAAGATCAACTGGATACGCACAACAGTGCGAAGATGTGTGTGATGGATTCGCCAAAGGGGCCGATCAAGCCGATTAGGCAGTCGAGGTGAAGAGAGCGATTGTAGAGGTCATGCAAGCCATATGTGCATGGAACTCATTCTCTCAAATTTGGGTCTCTTGGCCTTCAAAAATCTGTCAGTTATTCCAAAAAGTGGTCGGTCAGGTTCCCTAGCGAGGAGAAGACGGGTAGGATCTTGGAGTTAAAAGACCGGACAGGTGTTCTCCTACCCGGAACAACTTGGGCACATCCGTGTCAATGCAATGGGGGATGTATTAAGCTACCCGGAACAACTCGGCGCCGGTGACCTAACGACCGACGAATAGATCCAGGGGATCCAGTAGCAATCCGATTGTACGGTGGGTTGGCAACCAAATGATCGCAGTGGCCACACTGGCTAGGATCAGGGTCTGGCAAGGTCCCATCACATTAACCTGTCAGAGCCAAAGCATGATGGTCGGGCAAGGAAGCAAGAAGCCCGAAGTACTACCGGGAATAGCCGGCCAACTCAGCATCGCTTTTGCATCAATCAGCTAGACCCAACATCGGGCCTCTGTACTTCCTAGCAACCACCTGCCCGGACCGGCAATACACTGGTTCCATACCGGGCACACCGCCATCCCGCTGAACGGACGCACACATGGCCATACAGCTGGCGGTGCAACCACAATGGATCCCCGAGTGTGTGGCGCGATGACAGGAAGGAGCGGAGTGAGTGTAAGCTCGCCTTAATCGCCTAAAAACGTTAGACACCTCCGTCACATTGCTGCAAAGAAAGTACTTACTTGAAATGCAGATAATTCATCAATCTTGTCCCTTCCATGTCTCTTTCAAAAGGTTAGAGCGTGAGATTATAAGACGATTTGAAAATAAGGTCGCAAGTTGCCTGTTTTTTTTTTTTAATATTGACAACATACAAAAAACTAAACAGGGCAAAGGTGAGTATGTGAAGGGGCTTTGCCCACTCGGACTATTGCCATCACAGCCCCCGTTTCAATTTCGTCCTTTCAAATATCGGCATGTCTTCTAGGCGGCACAGTCCGACCAGTTGATGGTAGAGGTTTGGTATGGTGCATCGCATCGGCCAGATAACCTAGTCGAACCTGTCACTGTGTAGACGAAAAAAAGCCGTCTCTCCTTTTTGTCGTTCCCCTGTTGAATTCGCCGGCCCAAAATAAAGTGGGACATTTTCTAAGAAGACTAGTTAACACATACACAATCGAACAATGCAGACTGAGATAATATTTAGAAGAAAACAATAAAAAACAACGGGCACTCTGCCTAACGTTTGATCGCATAGCTCACATAACTCTCGTTCACGAGACCGAGTAGGCAAGGCCCCTCACCTTCGCAACGCGGCCAACCGGTGAAAACGGCAAAAAACGACAGACTAGCCGCATGAAAAGCCAACTCGAAAGCAAATTTAGTGCTAGCCGGGCACACCGCTAGCCGGCTTAACGTGCCGCCACACAACCTTTCACATCCCAAAAGGCGCCGGTGAGCAGAAGACCAGCAAATATATCCAAGCGATCTAGCACCGATCTGGTTGTACCGTGGGTTGGCCACCAGATGACCTCAGGGGCCGCAACGACTAGAGTTGCAGGTGTGAATATCACGGGTTGCAAATCTATCTTTTTATTTATTAGTTTATGATGGTTGTTCCGCTGTCAGTAGCTCTGGTAGAAGCGGAAGCCTTGTTATGTTTTGGTAGCATAAAATAATTTTGGAACTGTTTAAGTTCTCACAGTATCATATTGACTCTCATCTCGTGTCTGTATACCCGGCCAGGAGACATGTTGCCTACCATGTGTATATGGAAAGGAGTAACTCAAGAAATATACAAGACATGGGATAAGCTCAAATGTATTCAATCCAAGAGCGATCTTCCCTGTATTGTGTAAGTTATTTTAATGAGGTTTCTAGGCGACAAGAGCATGACAGAGTCGGGCAGAGCAGAAACTCTCAAATCGAGATTATAGAGAAGTTGTAGATGTTTGTTATCTTGTGGACATGGGATATAGACGACCAAAGTAGACTTTAGAGATTAAAGTACTGGGTGGTACCTTCACCGGGGTTTGGTTGGACCGGCTGTTGGCTACCAATTCGTCTAGTGCTTGAACCCAAAGTGCCGCAGCAAGTAGCTAGGTCCGACGCAGCAGTTTAACTATGAAGCTATGTTGGAAATGCAGAACTGACTATTCGGTCCATCACTTGGGTGACAAGCGGACTGACATGCATGGCCTCTTCCTCGGGATCATGGGTCAACTCAGCATTTGGCAGTGTACGTGCTGAGATATGTAAGCTGAAAAAGAGGCTAGAATAGATATAAATGTACTGGGACGGGTGAGTCTGTCGAGGGAGGTCCCAGCTGGGCGAACTCAGAAAAGGGTCCATCTAATTTGTGGAGTTAAAAAAAAATCTTTCTTTTAACCATTTGATGAAAACATGGAATTGATCATGGAACTTCGATACAAAAACTATCATGTGCAACTTAAGGACTAATAATACTATGAAATGCCATAAACCGTATGAGTTTCAGTTACACAATACAAAGTGTTTTTTCTTTGCCATGGATTGGTGCACCCACGCTACACCCCCTTACTAGTCAGTCCATGTTGTGCTGCTTTTCTCAAGATCCGTTCCAAGAACAGCAGGCGCATCAGAGATTAAATTGTGACTAACAGAGGTAACAGTGTATTGTTTGTCCTATTTGTTCTGTCTGGACTCTACCGAACTGCTGCAGTAGACCTGAGAGACAAAAAAAGGTGGGGTAGCACACATACAACTAAAGAGAAAACGGTGGAATTTTTACCGACAGTTAACTTGCCAGTGGGATATTTCAGAGAGAACACCTTGCTTTGAGAAATTCAAGAGAGGGGAGTCCGTCAGAGACGTGAGAGAATCTTATTTAAAGAAGTGTGTGTGAGAGAGAGTCCGTCAGAGACAAGTATGCTCTACGTTTTCTAGTTTTCTAGGCAAGTGAGAAAGACGTAAGAGTGTTTTTAAAAGAAGTGTGAGAGAGAACTTGTGTGTCAGCGAGAGCTTTTTATTTCTATAGGTCAAAGAGTGCAACATGAGTGAGAGAGAGCGTGAAAAAGAGAGAGCTTGTGAGGCAGAGAAAGCATGCATCTGATAAAACTGGGTGTGAGACGTGCAGGCAATCCTCCAGTGTTCTCGTGGGCACAGAAAGTAATCCCGGTAATTAGAACAGTCAGTTCTGACATGCACCAGGCCAGCGGAGCCATCTCCAGGTTTTCGAACGGCTAGATAAGTGCATGTAGCGGGGGTGCAGCGATCCTGGGTATAGACACTACTTTCCGTTGGGATGCCCTATTCGTGATAGAATTCGGTTATGTATATCTTTGCAAGATTGCATGGGCCTACTATGCGGGACACCATTTCTGCAATGCAAATTCATATATGCCACATTTTTTTAGTAACGGCCAATAACTACAAAGAACTATTTTAGTAAGTAATAGATATTATCAAATTCTGTGGTAGTAATGAAATTCTAAATCTTTCCCCAATGCTATCCACGTACATTGGATCCAGATTTTATACTATATATAGAGACTGAATTGTGCTTAAATAATTGTGAAAACACAAGGATATATCCTATAGCAAAGCTCCTTTTGGCAACAAGTAAATAATAATTAATACGTGCTAGCTATACTTCGCTGGTGACATGTTGCATTAGCTTTAGAAAGCAACACGGTTTGACCAGACCCCCCAACCTCCCCTCTTTATATTCCTGGCCAGAACACAATTTTCAAATCTATGTTTTCTCTTCGCCTACACACTCCTACCTTCCTCCCATATCAGAAGGAAAAACAAATCATTCCAGGGCTCCCTGCCAAGCATCTCCCCCTTTTACACTCCGGAAACCAGGTTTGCTTTCATCTAATTTCCTTGAATATATGCTCCTCATCCCGTTTCTGCTTCCTCATCTTATTAACCTTGTTGGTAACTAGGGCAAGATCGAAAAAGGAGGTATGGGAAAAACATCACCCATTCCCGCTGACAAAACCACAGTGAAAAAAATGGAGCTACATGATGAGATAACATCAGATTTGAATGACAGCGAGAGAACCATCACCGATGATTCCGTGGGGATCGCATACTGTGGCAGCCAAGCCCAACATGATGACCTGGAAGCAGATTCTGCTTTGGTATTACCTGCTGTCGGACAGAATGAAGCAGGATCTGACGGTCATGCTTATACCGACGGCGTTGAGATTCATTATGCCTCCCATGCTTGGAGGGCTATTGTCAGCTCAGAATCTTTACCGGTGGCACAACCCGGAGACTGCATAGATATACCTCTCCCTAAGTGGCTGAAGGATATAGATTCAGGAGCAGGGTTGTGGACGGTTGTTAAACAATTTCGCAAAGATGGGAAGATGTATGACAAGGTTAGTATACTCATGTTCATGCGCTCTTTCCGCTAATAATTTTTCTTGTGTGCTAATCCGGAATCATCTCATAGCATATGGTGTGTTTACGCGATGAACATTCATACAAAAATGATAAGTTAATTAGATTCACAACCATGTGTTTTGTTTCAGTTATCTTATAGATTATTGATCTTTTGCGTCAGAATAATATTCGGCATTTGTTTCCGCACTAGTTTGTATTTGGGTTCGCACAACTGTGCATATATGTGAAACAAAACATCGGGCACATTGATATCATGTTATTATAGAATTCTCTTGTGTACTGGTTGGTTAAAATAATTTACATCTACTCGACTAATCATGTGACGTTTTACAATCTGATGCTGTAATTTAAAAAATATAATATCAAATTGATTTATTAACCACATGTAATTCTTTGGCGTTCAACTAGACAATTGAAGTCTTCGTAGCATTTAACCCAGAATTAAACCAGTGTTAGTTTGATCTGTCCACACACTTCTGGATGCTCACTTGTCATAGCATTTAACCATAATTCATATGAACATGCAACACAGAAATATAATAATAAATATTTAGTATAGAATGCTCCACTGTCTGCTCTCACCACAACATTTTACTTTTGTTATTAACAACTTAGTCTTTATTACAATAGTAACTTTCACCTTTTGTATTCTCTAGGCAATGTTACACGTTTAATCATATAATATATGCTAAATTAACTATATCTTTTTTGCTCATTTCAGTACTACTTTCACAAGGAATATAGTCACAGATTCTGCTCCAAACCCAACGTTCTTGAGTTCCTAAGAACAGGAACTGTAAACGGGGAGCCGGTTAACAAGGTGCCTAAAAACTTGACTTCAAAACATATAGTAATTGTACACACATGTATATGATTATGTATTTTTCATATATATTTGCAAGTGTAAATTTCTTACGGTATTCTATTTTTGGACAGAGATCAGCTGATACTTCTACCAAAAATCATGGTATGTGTAATTTGAACGATGCGTTTTAATATATTTGTCTATTATTATTGTGCGGAATACTCAAACTTAGACTTGCCATGCAATCCATTTCATGCAGAGAAATAGACTTCTACATGAACTCAAAATAAAATAATCTGTAGTGCAATTACTCAACTTAAGTTAATATATGAAATGACATTATTTTAGGTTCTTTCAACATGATAAAGAAAATTATTTATAAAAATGTTACATGGAAGCCTCCTCATGATTGTAGGCACATATTGTTTATAGTAATGTTACTTAATTTCATATAATATCCTTGTATAATCCTGTCTGGATGAACAATCATGCTGTTCACAAGTTCAAGAAATGCTTCTGGTGAATAAACAATAATTTTGTATAACTGATGGAGGATGTAACTTGTTAGTGGTTCAGTACTTTGAAACACCATAAATATTTTGTGCTACCATTATCTTTGCAATGATTTCACATGCAAATGCATACATCAAGATGCTTATTAGATTAGGGTGAAAACATCTTCCAGAGTCTACTTGCACATACGCATTATTCTTTCATATTTCTTGCATCACAGTTACCTTTTATTATTTGAATTTATAGCAGGATATATTTTTTACCTAGCTACAATTTCTGCAGATTATAGACGGGCCACCAAAAGACAAAGGATTACGGCGCCAAGTTTAAGTAATCCTACTTGCATACCACATAGGTTTCTCTAGTATTTTGAGGATATCACTTGTAGTGTTGTTCAATATTTCAAACTAGCTTCACCAACATGTATGCTAGTATTTATATTGAGAAGAATTTCATGACGAAATGCAACATGTCAACAATCACTTATAGTTCATGATTTTTTTTAGAAAAGGAGGATTACCCCTGGCCTCTGCATCGAAGCGATACATGCAGCCATACTTATAGTTCTTGATGATTCCTACTTTCATGATCACTACGAATTACACATCTTCTCAATGTAGAAGTTGTTATCTCGATATGTATCTATAATATGTTATTATCTGTGATCGTTGGGTGAAGAATATTTTTTGCTCATGCTTACAGTTTAGACTTTTATTAATACAACAACATAGAGAAAAAAAAATCCAATATTGATTAAAACAAATCATGAATTTCATATTCAATGTTTCTGACTAGTTTGAATGGACGTGTTCTGCAATTATATAGTACTTCTATATTAAACGTTTCTGACTATTTTATCCATGAAATATGCAGGTTCTAGGTTGCCGACAAGAGGACAAACAGCCCCAACTTCTACAAAACTTCCACATGGTTTTGTGTAGTTTCATGTAGAGCGCATTGAGACATTTGAGATTATTTATAGTGCCAAAAATATGCTGTGTGCAATGTGATTTGAAAATTAATATGTACTCTCGTAGCATATGTGCACAATTATTTTATCAGACTGTTATATTTTGTCAGACTGTTATACTTTGCATAGTCTCAGACTGTTATATTTTGTCACGTGATGGTGGTTTTTGACGAATTTATTTTGTCAGACTGTTATATTTTGCATAATTATTTGATTAATGAGTACATATCTATTCCCACAAAAAAATTAAGAACATACCTTTAATCCTAAATAGATTATCAGTTAGTCATACATTCATGGAAGCTGTGTTCTTATGAATTTTCCCCAACATGAAAATTATGACAATGGAAGACACTTGTAGAAATATTTTAGTTTTCTGATAGTAAGATTTTCCAGTACCAAATCCAAACTATTTTAGCCAAGATGAGTATTAACGGACACTTTCTTAATGCATGGGCACGCTAGTGCACCAACTTCAGTCACACAATGTAGGAAACCAATTCCTTATCTCCCAGAGAAGACAAAACAACACCATCACACTATTGTAGTTAGTTACTTGTATCAATGTCTTTCCATAAATAAAGAAGCATGTACAAAAGGGAAAATACACAGGAGCACATGGGTGCTCCACCTCCCTATATGAAAATTAAAATGAAAAGATACTTGGAAAATTGAAAAAAACTTGGATTCATAGGATATCAAACCTGGGTGCCAGATCTACTACCATGCAAAGTTTCATCAAAACATACCAAGAAATGTATCTGTACCAATGAAAATACAGTCCGGCATACGATCCATCAAAACAGTTTTTTCCTACACATGCGATTTTTTAATCATTTTTTCTAAGAATTCGCTTCCAGATAGTGTATCACGTAACTTCACACCAGATTAGATTGAGCAGTCAGGTTTGATATCTCAAAAATTCCATATTTTATAAAAAAAATCTGGTTTATTTTTTGAATTTTATACTCGTGTAGGGGGCTGGAGCAACCGAGTGCTCCAAATCCTCTTCCGTACAAGAGGTCCTAATGTTGGATTTACTCTTAAGAGAATGTACAACAGGACCTATAGTAAAAATGAGCGTCCAAATGTCCGCGAACGCGTCCAGTCACATTAATAGACGGCGCCTGATTATCCTGTATTTTGCATTCATTGCAACACACTCCTATTTTTGAATCTCAATTTTCATACAACACCATGCATCATTTATTTGATGTGCGTACACATAAACAAGGCTGAGAACTAGCAAACTAAACTACTCGTCATTGGATATGTCAATGACCTCCTTGTCGGAGCCGACGGCCTGATGATCATTGGTGGCCGGGTGAAGTGCCGACACCTCCTCGTCGTCCTCCTCGCCCGCGAAGAGCTGCTTTCGCTTCACTTCAACCTCGTGGATGAAGCGGCGGTTTGCTGGCACCTTCTCCTCGGACTGGATGGACTCAAGGATGGCATGCTGCTCTGCTTCCTCCTCCTCTTGGGCAAGCAACTCTGCCAGTATGTTCTCTATATATGCTAAATCAGGCCTACTACGGCATCAGTTCCTCCTCGTCCTCCTCCTCATCCGACGGTGGCTCCTTCTCCTGGTCTACCTATTCCATCTTGTGGCGTGTGCATATGCTCCTCTAGCACCTCCACCTTGTCCTGCTTCGGCGGATGCTCATCCGAACTTTCCTGCCCCGGAGGAAGGCGAACCAAATGCACGCGGTGCGGTGCTCCTCCGTGGCATGTGTCTCTACCTGGATCTCTGTACGGCGCTCCGGGTTCAAAATATTGTAATATGTCACACTCACGTGGTATGCCCTACAATTTCCAGTTCAGGTGGAATGGCGAAAAGATGTCAGTAAGGGTGTAACCACCCTACCGCCAGGGACCACGGCGGTAGGGTGTGATCACAGGGCTTTTTCCTGCTATTTTTTGTCAACATTTTTGGACACAACAAAATTATAGACATAGCAAATAGTTCAACAGCAACTAAAGGAAAATAGTGCAACATAGCAAATAGGTACATAGGTCCATAGCAAATAGCAAATAGTTCAACATAACATAGTGCTAAATAGTTCAACATAGTACCAAATAGTTTCACACATACGAAATAGCATCACATAAGTTCAACTAAGGCAGCAACTTCACTTGCTCCTTCCCCTCTTGGAGGTATGGTCCTCGTTCTGCTTTGAACGGGTCTCATAACCCGTCTTCTTGCGCTGAGGAGGACGCGCTCTCTGAAACGGCGATGGGCTCTACCAATCCTTCTTCGGCGCCTTCCTCTTCTCAAGCTGGGTTGTCTGAGTTGGTGGAGGTCCGTCATCGTCGTCGTACTCCTCCTCTTCGTCAATCTCTTCTGCACCTTCCTCGTCGTCGTCTTCCTCTCCATCTTCTTCTGCTTCATCCTCGCATTGTTCTTCCTCTTCATCTTCTTCGACAGAGGAGGTAGCACACCCAAGCAGGACCACCAGCTTGCGACATTTGTTGACGACCTTCTGCAATATGGATCAAGTTTATGGTTACAAAAGAAAATGTACTTAAGAAAGAATGTAGTTGCAGGAGGCTCGATGTTACCTTCATTGCTGCCCTCAACTTGTTCTCACTATCTCGAGAACCGTGAATAGAACTTAACGCATCCGAGCCTTCAAAAATGCTTTTGTTCAGCTCCGAAGACTGCAAAACAATAAATGAGTCACACTCAGTAAAGTAGATTTCATCGAATCGCAGGCTGAAAACAGATAAACACAGCTTACCACTCTGTTCATGAGGGGTGCGTACTCCCTAAATCCGCCGCCTATCAGCTCTCTGATGCCATCATTGTAGGCTTCATTATCGGATGTGTCATCGTAAAGAATTCGGCATCTTCTGTCGTCCACTGCGGCCTCAGGCGCAGACGATACTTGCTACCATCGTCGTACCACCTTCGGTGCGCCTCGTAGTCCTCCCAGTCGATCAATCTCCTCTCCACATCTTTGCTTTTTTTCCCGCTCGTTCCATTCCTTCACGTATTTGTCATGTGTCTCTCCCCAGTCTACGATCGACTGATTCTTCTGTCTGCTCATACCGCAAGGCATAACAAAGAATGTAAAACATCATTCAAAAATGTATGTAAACCATCAAAATGAAAACACGGAAGTACAGAACAATGCATTCACAGGTGTAGATCCAAGCCACCAGTGTGGACGCGATTGTCCGGTGGGGTACGTTGCGCCTTACCAAACTGTGCGGCAACGCGATGTGGCATGTGGTACTCGACGGCATATACACAAATTATGGGCACGATGCACCGCCAGAGAAGCCTGTCATGCGTGCACATCATGCTCAGCTCGAACCCCCACTCTCGTTCAGCATAAGGCTCCCAATTAACCTAGTAGTACCAAAAAATGGTAAGCTCACGTGACAATGTCATCAAAAATATTAAAAAGCTAGTTCGTATACCTGGAAAGGTGTCAGAGCATAAATCTCGTTGGTGAAGACCTTGTACAAAGCCTTGGATGTGCCCGTGTAGACGCCCACCCGGTCCCATGCCGACGTGACGATCGGGTATCGAGTTTCGTCGCTCTCATCATCATCTTCGCCATAGTCATTCCATTCCCGCGGTTTGAGTTTCTCCGGACGCCCCACCGGGATTCGCTCCCACATCCAAATGGAAAGGGCCCAGGAACATCAACACACACCGGATAATGCTTTCGTTCTCTGGGTTGCGTCATCAAGCTACAATAAACGTGTTGATGATAAGATGACATAACTTAAAGGAGCATATGTGACATAACTTAAAACAGTGAGATATTCTCTTACCGAACGGTATACGTAGGCGAGGCCGGCAGACCCCCAGCTGTACCCTGCATCCCACTCGGCTAGGAAGTCAAGATACATCCATAGGGCTGTGTCCCCGGAGCAATCTACAAACACGACCTCTGTGAGAAGATGCCACAGGTAGGCCTTGGCGTACTGCTCCACCACCCGGGGTTGGGCACCATCCGGGCACTTGCTCCGGTTATTCAGGAGCCAGGGCAGCGGTACGCCGGAAGTCCGGTTAGCCTTAGAGGGAGGGCAGTCGCTGATAAGGGCGATAACCATATCCTCCCAGTTCCTACTGTCCACTGGGACAGTGAGAGCATGACCATCGATCGGTAGGGCCGTAATCATTCCCCAATCCTGGAGGGTCACCGTCATCTCCCCACATGGAAGATGGAAACTGTGCGTCTCTGGCCACCACCGGTCGATCAAAGCTGTGAGAGCCGAGTGGACGAGCGTCGGCGGCTTACGCTTGAACTGCAGAACGAAACCTAACAGTTGGGCTCCCTTGTAGAACGGTACGTAGCGCTCGTCGTACTCCATCTTAACGGTCGTCCCGTGTGCCCTCATCCGCAGTGGTGGGAGCATCTGCCAAAATGAAGACCCAAATAATTAGTAACTTATTTTCATCAATGTGAATGATTTGGTTCAACAATGGTAATTACCACTCCATTCTCAATGAAACGGGCACGATGACCCTTGTCGAATGCAGGGTCAAGCATGGTATACTTAGTTCCGATGTTGTCTGGAAGAGGTGGCCTCCTAAAAAAATTGCGTAAACATAAGCATAGATAAGCATAAGCATAATTAAAATAGCATAAGCATGAATAAACAAACACTATTAACAATTTTTATTCATTCAATTTCAAAACATGATTCTCATAAGCATGACTCATTTATTCATTTTTCCATAAGATTTTTTGAACATTAATCAATCAGTTTTTTAATTTCTAAAAAATTAGTAAATACATACAAATTTATCCAACATCAACTATATCCATGGCTTGAGTCATATCACAAAGGTTAATCACATCAAAACAAACATATGAATTCATTTCTTCAACATGGATCATATCAAGATGATCCTTACATGAACTAGGGTTCATCATGTAGTTCATTATGCAAATACATACAATCTCTACAACAAGTAAATACAAGTTAAAATCCAACCCCATACCCGCCATAGAACATCTAGAATCAACCTAAAACAATCCTATGGTATGAAAAAAAAATATCTAGTTTGAAATAGGAGTGATTTCAATCAAATAATGCGACGAATCGGAAGCTTTTCGACTAAAACGAATTGGAGGGATCGGAGGAGCTTACTTTTATCTTTTCGGAGCCATCCCGATCCGCAAAAATGGTGAAGAAACGGAAGAGATCCGAGGGAGAGAGTGGAGGGGACGAGAGAGGTTCCCCATCTCTGTTCTTGAGGAGGCCGCCGCGGGGTGGGGGGATGGGAGAAGATGGGGAGAGCGAACCGGCGGTTCAGCTTATAAGGTTACAGACCCTACCGCCGGACGCTGTGGCGGTGGGTTTTCACTACCTACCGCCAGCTCCTCTGGCGGTAGGGTCGTGCAGAGTAACGGCGACCGTCAGTTACACGCTAACGTGGCTAAAGTCAGCTACCGCCGAGGAGCCTGGCGGTAACCTTTGTAACCCTACCGCCGCCGTGTCTGGCGGTAGGCAAAAGGGTCAGATTCGAAAAAAAAATCTGACCGGGGTCAGATCCGGCTGAACTTACAAAAAAGGGTCAGAACAGTGAATTTGGCTTGCTTATACCGATGGCCTTAAGATTCATTCAGCCTCCCATGTTGGGAGGTCTATTGTCAGCCCAGAATCTTTACCGGTGGCACAACCTGGAGACTGCGTAGATATACCTCTCCCTATGTGGCTGAAGGATATAGATTCAGGACCAGGGTTCTGGACGGTAGTTAAACAATTTCGAAAATACGGGAAGAAGTATGACAAGGTTAGTATACTTGTTGTGTGCTAATCCGGAATCATCTCATAGCAGATGGAGTGTTTACGCGATGAACATTCAGACAAAAATGAAAAATTAATTAGATTCACAACCATGTGTTTTGTTTCAGTTATCTTATAGATTATTGATCTTTTGCGTCAGAATAATATTCGGCACTTGTTTCCGCACTAGTTTGTATTTGGGTTCGCACAACCGTGCATATATGTGAAACAAAACATAGGGCACATTGATATCATGTTACTATAGAATTCTCTTGTGTACTGGTTGGTTAAAATAATTTACATCTACTCGACCAATCATGTGACATTTTACAATCTGATGCCGTAATTTAAAAAACATAATATCAAATTGATTTATCAACTACATGTAATTCTTTGCCGTTCAACTAAACAATTGAATTCTTCGTAGCATTTAACCCAGAATTAAACCAGTGTGAGTTTGATCTGTCCACACACTTCTGGATGCTCACTTGTCATAGCATTTAACCATAATTCATATGAACATGCAACACAGAAATATAATATTAAATATTAGTATAGAATGCTCCACTGTGTGGTCTCACCACAACATTTTACTTTTGTTATTAACAACTGAGTGTTTATTACAATAGTAACTTTCACCTTTTTGTTTTCCCTATGCAATGTAACATGTTTAATCATATAATATATGCTAAATTAATTATATTTTTTTTGCTCATTTCAGTACTACTTTCACAAGGAATATAGTCACAGATTCTGCTCCAAACCCAACGTTCTTGAGTTCCTAACAACAGGAACTGTAAAGGGGGAGCTGGTTCAGAAGGTGCCTAAATACTTGACTTAAAAACATATAGTAATTGTACACACATGTATATGATTATGTATTTTTCATATATATTTACAAGTGTGAATTTCATACGGTATTCTATTTTTGGACAGATATCAGCTGATACTTGTATGGACAATCATGGTATGTGTAATTTGACTGATGCGTTTGAATATATTTGTCTATTAATATTGTGCAGAATACTCAAACTTAGACTTCCAATGTAATCGATATCATGGAGAGAAATAGACTTATACGTGAACTCAACATAAATTAATCAGTAGTGCAATTACTCAACTTAAGTTAATATAAGAAATGGCATTATTTTAGGTTCTTTCGTGACATGATAAATAAAATTATTTATAAAAATGTTACATGTAAACCTCCTCATGATTTTAGGTATTTATTGTTTACAGTAATATTACTTAATTTCATATAATATCCATGTATCATCCTGGCTAGACGAACAATCATGCTAGCCACAAGTTGAAGAAATGCTTCTGGTGAAGGAACAGTAATTTTGTATCACTGATGGAGGATGTAACTTGTTAGTGGTTCAATAATTTGACACACTTGAAATATTTTTTGCAACCATTATCTTTGCAATGATTTCACATGCAAATGCATATATCAAGATACTTATTAGATTAGCGTGAAATATCTTCCAGACTTTACTTGCACATATGCATTATTCTTTGGTATTTCTTGCATCACAATTACCTTTTATTATTTAAATTTATAGCAAGATAATTTTTTGTATCTACCTACAGTTTCTGCAGATTATAGACGGGCCACCAAAAGACAAAGGATGACTGCGCTAACTTTAAGTAATCCTACTTTCATAACACATAGGTTTCTCAAATATTGTGAAGATATCACTTGTAGTGTTGTTCAATATTTCAAACTAGCTTCACCATCATGTATGTTAGTAGTTATTTTGAGAACAATTTCATGAAAAAATGCAACAAGTCAACAATGACTTATAGTTCATGATATTTTTATGGAAAAGGAGGATTACCCCTGGCCTATGCATGTAAGCGATACATGCAGCCATAATTATAGTTCATGATGATTCCTAGTTGCATGATCACTAAGCATCACACCTTCTCAGTGTAGAAGGATTTATCTCGATATGTATCTATAATATGTTAATATCTATGATCATTGGGTGAAGAATATTTGTTGCTCATGGTTAGAGTTTATACTTTTTATTAATACGACAACATAGAGAAAAGGCCAATATTGATTAAAATAAATCATCAGTTTCATATTAAATGATTCTGATTAGTTTGAATGGATGTGTTCTGCAACTATATAATAGTTCTATATTAAATGTGTCTGACTACTCTATCCATGAAATGTGCAGGTTCTATTTTGTCGGCAGGAGGACGAACAGCCCCAACTTGTACAAAACTTCCACACGGTTTTGTGTAATGAAATGTAGAGCGCATTGTGACATTCGAGATTATTTATAGTTCCAAAAAATATGTTGGGTGCAACATGGTTTGAAAATTAACATGTACTCTCGTAGTATATGTGATACTTGGTGGTGGTTGTTGAGGAATTTATTTCATTAGATTGTTATATTTTGCATATATATATATATATATATATATATATATATATATATATATATATATATATTTGATTAATGAGTACTTATTTGATAAATGAGTACATACCTTCTCCCGCAAAGAAAATGAGCACATACCTTTAATCCTAAAAAGATTACCAGTCAGTCATCCATTCGAGGAAGGTGTGTTCTTATGAATTTTCCCCAATAGGGAAATTTTGACAATCGAAGATGCTTGTAGAAATATTTTAGTCTTCTGATAAGATCTTCCAGTCCCTAATCCAACCTAGTTTAGCCACTACGAGTAGTAACAGAGACATTCTTAGTGCATGAGCAGGCTAGTGCACCAAGTTCAGTTACACAATGTAGGAAACCAATTCCCCTATATGAAAATTAAAATCAAAATATACATGGAAAATTAAAAAAAACTTGGATTCTTAGGATATCAAACCTGGTGCCAAAGCTACTACGGTGTGAAGATTCATCAAAACATACCAAGAGTTGTATCTGTACCGAATAAAATACAGTCCGACATACGATCCCTCAAAACAATTTTTCCCTATACATATGATTTTTTTAATCATTTTTTCTTGGCATACGTTTCCTGATAGTGTATCAAGTAACTTCACACCGGAGTAGATTGAGCACTCAGGTTTGATATCTGAAAATTCCATATTTTATAAAAAATCAGGTCTATTTTTTGAATTTTACACTCATATAGGGGGGTGGAGCACCCGAGTGCTCCAAATCCTCTTCCGTACAAGAGGTCCTAATGTTGGATTTATATTACTCTTAAGAGCATGTACAAGAGGACCTAGTAAAAACGAGCACCCAAACGTCCGCCGACGCGTCCACTCACATCTATAGACAGCGTCCGATCATCCTGTATTTTTCATTCATTGCAACACCCTCCTGTTTTTAAATATCCATTTTCATACAACGCCATGCATCATTTATTTGATGTGCGTACATATAAACAAGGTTGAGAACTAGCAAACTAAACTACTCGTCGTCAGATATGTCAATGACCTCCTTATCAGAGCCGACGGCCTCATGGTCATTGGTGGCCGGGCAAAGCGCCTTCACCTCCTCCTCGTCGTCCTCGTCTATGAAGAGCTGCTTGCGCTTCATGTCAGCCTCGTGGATGAAGCGGCCATTCGTTGGAACCTTCTCCTCGGACTGGATGGACTCGAGGATGGCATGTTGCTCTGCTTCCTCCTCCTCTTGGGCAAGCAACTCAGCCAGTGTGTCCTCTATCCCGAATCCGGCCTGCTAAGGCACCAGTTCCTTCTCCTCCTCATCTGACGGTGTCTCCTCATCCTGGTCCACCTATTCCATCTTGTCTGGCGTGTCCATAGGCTCCTCCAGCACCTCCACCTTGTCCAGCTTCAGCGGATGCTCATCCGAACTTTCCTGCCCTGGAGGAAGGCCGGCCAAATACATGCAGTGTGACGCTCCTCCGTGGCACGCGTCTCCGCCTGGATCTCTGCTCGGCGCTCCAGGTTCAACATATTGTATTATGTCATACTCATGCGGACCATGGTGACAGCAGGACGACGATGGTAGAGCAGTGCCATGAATGCGTCCTTGCATTCTCAGCAAAACCGGAGGAGACGACCATTGGATAGATGTGTTTTTGGTTGGGCTGCCCGTCAGTCTGATGTGGCGGACGCGTGCTGGCGCTTCCGGATGACCCCATATCTGCCTCACATTGGATCGGGTATGGGAGGTGATGGTCAGCCCAGATGTTTGGGTTGGATGTGTGCGGACATGCTTTGCGGCAATTTGATGTCAGTGCAGTTACCGTGCAGGCCGCCTAGACATTCGAGGAATATATGAGTGAATGAGTGCTGCGATTGTAGATGATCTAATAGCACGGCTACATACAAGCTGGCAAAAATAAAACAACATGAATAAGGTCAATTCTATAAGCGCACTTAGCTTGTCAGAGGTCAAACACCATTACTACATGAGCATCGAATATGAATCCATTTCATACAAGATAGTGGCATACGGGTTAATACATATGCACATATAGCTCATTAGCACGTAGAATGATGTAGCTAGCTACAGGGGAGCATGTAACTACAAATATAACACTAGTAGAAAAAGAATATTATTACTCCTATAAAGGATGCTTTAATTCTTCCTTTCTGGGCCCGTCGAGGGGCAAGAAAGGCTCCCGGGCGTCCATTGCCAGTTGGCCTGCGGTCGGAGCCTCTCAGGGTGGCCCCAGGCCATACGATCTGCCCGGATGTCTCGGACCCGAGCGACCAGGCTGGAAGGTCCATGACGGGTGGATCGACGGGGGAAGGCTTATCTGAGACAGCCTGTCGGTGTCCTCGGATCTCAACAGACTGGTCCAGTCGCGACAGGCTGGTGCATGGGGCCAATTTTGGGGAAGGCCGTAGGAGTTGGGTGGCGCGTGGGCCCACTCGAGCAACCTGTCATGTTGGTCCGGTCACGATGTGTGGTGTTTGCCTTGTGCTCGCCTGCACCAGCTCATGTGTGCGTTGCGTCCGGGTGCGTCGTGCCCAGATGAGCGGCCTGTCGCCTGGGTCCAGTCGGTCACATCTCGTCGGATTCACAAAGACTCTCTCAGTCCCACTCACGCGGCCACCCAGCTAGGGGTGCGTTGTATCGACAGCCGGGCATGAGTCCCATCCGGGTAGGGTGCGGCGGCAAGAGGGCGGTATATCGCGCTTGACGCGGTCTTGTTGCTTCCTTGGAGCTCGGAACATCGTTCGCCAGGCTGCCATGTAAATTCACTAGGCCAGCTGGAGCTGTCTCGGGGTGGAGGGTTGGTTGCTCGGCCCGACGAACCATTTTGTTTCTTTAGCATTATTGTATGAACCTTTGGTCTGAGTTTCTTATAAGTTATTGTTTTATGTCAGAAGTCAGTTGTCATGTACGTTGGTCTCGCTTTCGTTTTTTTGCTCCTGCTAGCGGTGGTCATGTCTTTGAGGTGGAAATTCTTTGGCGGCACGACCTGCGTTCATAGGGCCACCAGTCTGTCCCTAACACCATCGCTGTGGAGGTCGATATGCACGCATGACAGTGTCGTGCCGCTCCTAGGTGTTTTAGCTATAAGCGTGTGGAAGTCCTTCGACTTCACGACATTGCTAACCTTGTCGAGGAAGGCAATCGCTACCTCCTGGAAGGGATGTAAGTTGCCCTTTGATGACCCACAAGTATAGATGATCAATCGTAGTCCTTTCGATAAGTAAGAGTGTCGAACCCAACGAGGAGCAGAAGGAAATGATAAGCAGATTTCAACGAGGTGTTCTCTGTAAGTGTTGTGAGTAACAATAGTAGATAGTTTTGTAGCAAGATAATTCATAACAAGTGACAAGTGACAATAGTAAAAAAGGTGCACCAAGGTAGCCAAATCCTATTTATAGCAAAGGACAGGCTTGAAAGTACTCTTATATTAAGCAAGTGCTCCCGAGGACACATGGGAATTTTCTGTCTAGCCATGTTCATCATGTTGAGTTGATTCGCGTTCGCTACATTGATAATTTTATATGTGGATGGACCGGTGCTAAGGTGCTGTTCTTACTTGAGCAAACAACCAACTTATGATTAACCCCTCTCCCAAGCATCCGCAATTACGAAAGAAGACTTAAGATAAATCTGACCATAGCATGAAAAGTGTGGATCCATATCAGCCCCTTATGAAGCAACACATAAACTGGGGTTTAAGCTTCTGTCACTCTCACAACCCATCATCTACTTGTTACTCCATAATGACTTTCCTTAGGCCCATAACATGGTGAAGTGTTATGTAGTCGACGTTCACATAACACCACTAAGAGAAGTAACAACATACATATCATCAAAATATCGAACGAATACCAACTTCACAAGATTACTTATAACAAGACTTCTCCCATGTCCTCAGGAATAATAGTAACTACTCACACCTCATCAACATGTTCAAGATCAGAGGTATAATAATGGAGATTAAGGATCTGAACATAATAACTTTCACCAAGTAATCCAACAAGCATCAACTACAAGATGTAATCAACACTACTAGTAACCCACAGGTACCAATCTGAGGTTTTGAGACAAATATTAAATACAAGAGATGAAATAGGGTTGGAGATGAGATAGTGCTGGTGAATATGTTGATGAGGATTAATTGGTCCTCCCACGAAGGAGGAAGCATTGGTGATGACGATGGCTTCGATCTCCCCCTCCCGGAGAGGGATACCCCTGTCAGAATCTGACTGCCGGAGTGCAAAAGGGCCTCTGCCCGGGTTTCCTCCTCGAGACGGCGGCGCTTCGTCCCGAGAGATCTCCTATGATTTTTTTCTAGGGTAAAACACACCATATAAGAGAAGAGGGGGGTAAGGAGACCTGCTGGGGCCCCACAAGCCATCAGGGCGCACCCAGGGGGGTGGGCGCGCCCTGTTGGCTTGTGGCCAGCAGGTGGCCCCCTCTGGTTTATTTTTGGCCCAAAAATTCTTAAATATTTCATAAAAATTCTCTGCGAAGTTTCAGGTCATTTGGAGTCTGGTGATTTTTCTGCCTTTTTCTTGGTTTCCCGGTCCAAAATTCCAGTTTCCAGATATTTCCCTCTTTGTGATGTACCTTGCATATTCAGAGAGAAAGGGCACAAGAATTGTATGATAATAGGGAATAATGGCCAAGAATAACACAAATATCAATAAGAAATCATGATGCAAAATGGACGTATCAACTCAACCATACTTAGACCTCGCTTTTCCTCAAGCGAAAGCCGAGCTCGAGAATAATGGCCACATGATTTGAGAGAGAGAAGTCGATAAAAACAGAATACGTACATGAGAGCATCATGAATATTAACATAGCAGCAAGTTTTCCATCATATAGCTTCTCATAAACAAGTAACAATCTATTCACAAATAAAGTAGTATGAAGCATAAACTTTATTGGAAACCGACAAACAATGCCATTAGTCATTGAGATAATCATAATCCGTCATATTCAAGAGAAGATTCTATGTAAGAGCTTTTATTTCTAGCAAGTTCACATACTCAACTATCATGTAGCCTTCAATGATTGTACATACACATTGCATATTTTTGGAGCTAATGTTTCCGCTAGACACATAGGAAGATGGGGGCTTTATTATCTTTGCCTCCCAACTTATTTACCTCAAGGATAATGTTAACAATAATGATTCATGATCACCCACATTCAACTGGATATATTTGTCTCGATCTTTCCTCAACACATAGTGCTTGCCGACTAAATAGTTAATAGGTAGGAACAAGGGGTAAATAAAATTGACTCTTTGCATGAAAATAAATTCTTGTAAGAAGATAAAAGATAGGCCCTTCGTAGAGGGAAGCAGAGGTTGTCATGTGCTTTTATTAGTTTTGAATGTGCAAATCCTTAATGCAAAGGAACATCACTTTGTATTGCCCCTTGTGATAGTGAACTTATTATGCACTCTGTCGCTTTTGTTTCTTCTCTATCACAAGATCGTACAAAGCTTATTTTCCTTTACAATAAAAGATCATACATATTTAGAGGCAATTTTCACTAGTAGAAAACAGGCCATTAGTCCCGGTTGGGAAGGGCCTTTAGTCCCGGTTCCCCAATCGGGACTAATGTATAGGGACTAAAGGGTCCAAGCCTTTAGTCCCGGTTGGCTACGAACCGGGACTAAACCCCTGCCACGTGGTCGGCAGCGGGCGCCAGGGGATGGGGACCTTTACACTAGTAGAAAACAGAGTACTAATCCGGTTCCAGAGGGCCTTTAGTCCCGGTTCTGGAACCGGGACAAACCAAACGGGACTAATACCCAAAACCTTTAGTCCCGGTTTGCTTACAAACCGGGACCGAAGGGTCTCCACGTGGGCGCTGCGGGGCGCCCAGGCAGGAGGACCTTTAGTCCCGGTTGGTAACACCGACCGGGACTAAAAGGCAGCCACGCGTCAGCACCTGCCAGGCGCTGGGGTTTTTTTTTGAAAGGAGGGGTTTAGGGGTTTTCCTATTGTGTTTCCCCCTTTTATTTTTGTGTTTACCATTTTTATTTTACGCTTTTCATTCAACTCAACGCTAGCTACTACATATAGCAATGAAGGAACCATTACACAACATCGTCATGATCAATATATAGAGAGAAGTGACCTCTCTTTCTCCGTGCTTGGTCGAACAATATGCAACAAGTTTTCGTAAATCTATTCGACGCTATTACATATAGTACACGTTCATGCATATATACAATATAACATCTCTTACGATCCTAACTTCTATTACCAATCCTGATGGCATTCTCCGTCTTTAGGTATGACATGCTCAACAAAGAATCCCGCCAATTCCTCTTGAATTGCTCGTACGCGATGAGTTGGTAGGAGTTCGTCCCGCTTCTGCCAGATTTAATTTAAAGAAGGGGGTCAATAAAACTCAACACAATTGATGGTAATAAAATAAAAATGTGAATATTGTTTACGTACTTCAAATTGTTCTAAAGATATGCCCCGGCCCCGCTCAGTGGTTGAGTGGCGAATGAACTCGCAAACGTAGTAAGCACATAACTTAGTCCCGGGTGCCTGCCACAAGCACTTTACGAGAATAGAGTTCAATCAAAATGATAATCAAGCATGATAATGGTATTGAAACTAGAATCAATGAGAGATGCGCGGTACTAGAGTAGTACTTACTTTGGGGTGTAAAAAGTGCAGCTCTTTTTTCTATTTGACACCCTTAACCTGTTTGGTGAACTTTTTCCAAACCCTGCCTGGGAAAGAAAATGATTACTTGATATCAGGAAATGAACGAAAGTTGCCGATATGGTGTGATAATGATTGAACTTACTTCTGAAGCATTTCCCTCATGCTCGTCCACTCCTTAGGGTCTTTACGTCTCGAGTCCAGGACAGTTACTTTTCCCTCTTCAAGCTGAATATCTAGCAGAATAAAGTGGTAACTGCGCACGCATAACTCATTAATTGCACTTAACCTCGAGTAAGCGAAACAGAATATGCACAAGATAGTAACACTCACTTGAAGTTGTAAGGTTATAGTATTTCCTTTCTGGTTTGTTTTCCAAGTAACGCATCTAGCAAATTTTTCTCTATATCAGCGGGAAATTCTTTTAACGTATGTTCATTTATGAAATTTGGGTCAATGAACCCAATGTCATAGATTTGTAGTTGTTTGCATTCGAGGATCTTCATTATGCATAATATAGTGTGAGGATAATTAATACATGCAATAAACGAGCTGAGCTAAAGACTTAATTACAGAAAAAAAATACTTACAGACAATAGGAACTGATGATAGTTTTGTCGAGCTCCTTTTGGTTGTATAACTGGAAAATTTCTTCAAATTCAACGAACAACATCTGCTTTCCATTGAAGAAGTGCTCATTTTTTATTCCCACCAAGATATTGTTGTTCCGCTCCTTGCAGGCTTCCAAGTACCATTCATGCAAATGTCGCATCCTCGTTGGTAGACCCTTGAGCTCCTCACGTGTGATGTGAGGCTTCCCGTGCTCTTAGCTTAAGGATGGTACTACCTCAGCCATTTCGAACTGTACCGAATCGGGTAAGTAACCATCAGCAGTGATAGCAAGACCATCGGCCGCTTTCTCTGGATCATTAGCGATATCGGTAACCACCTTGAGCGGAGGGCACGATTGCAGTTCTTGTTCGCTGAGCTGGGGAATTGTTTTCCCACTTCTTGAGCCACTTCTACTCAAGCTTCCTGACCGCCTCACTTGATCATATTTCTTTTGAATACGTCGGTCATAGTTTGATGGCAGTGGAGGCGGTGATGGCCGCCTAAGGGCATCCAGAGTTCGCTTCGCTTTCACCGGATCTATTTTCTCCTTTTTAGCTGGGCGTTTCAGTGTGAGCTGATGTTTCACGTCAGTATCCACGATCTCGTTGAGTTCATCCTCAGACCTCTCGTAGGGTAACTTGGGAAGAGGCTTCAGAGTTGGGCCGTATCTGAATCTCCTCTGTTTCGTACTGCTGCTAGCCACCGGAGCGGCGGCGACTCTCTTCCACTGTTGCTTACGCGACGGAGGAGGCAGAGTCCGATGACGCGGCGGAGACAGCTGAGGCGGAGGAGGATTCTCCTGAGGGGCCTCCTCCGTCGGAGTTCGCTGTGGCGGTGGAGATGGCTGACGCACCGGAGACGGCTGACGCACCGGAGACGGTTGACGCACCGGAGACGGCTGACGCACCGGAGACGACTCAGGCACCGGGGCCTCCTCCGCCTGAGTCTGCTGAGGCGGCGTCCAGTATGGAAGCACGATGTGTTCCTTTCTCCATAGACAGGTAGTCCTTAAGGCATATCAAAGAAGAAGCTCCCCTTCACCTGTAGCGTACTCAAGCTCCGGCCCGTCAAATCCGTCCATTATTTCATCCACCCCGACAATAGCAAAGCCAGCTGGAACCGGAGTGCAATGGAAAGTTGCATGGGTCGAGGAGGTAAGACATGGCCGACCACCGCCTTCAAGGCCAGGTTATGACATTTCGCCATTAGCACACAATGTTCATTTTGCGTGATACCATCCACGGGGTAGCGAGGAGCCGTGCTATCAGGATGAATGAGCTCAGTGGAAGCCACACTGCTTCTCCGCTGAGATGGTGGGGTAGCATCGTGGGTAGTCTCCAATGAAGGATCTTTGTGCCGCTGAGATGGTTAGCCGGTAGCTCGCTGGCTCTCAAGTGCCTCTAGTTCACTACTAGGGAAAACCCTAGCAGTAGCGCGGGTATTTGGTGTATCAGTAGCGCGGGTAACCGCGCTGCTGATACGGCGCTACAACTAACGTTTATCAGTAGCGCATTTTGACACGCGGTACTGCTATACCTACTTAGCAGTAGCGCTTTCTGTACCAGCGCTACTGCTAAGTCTATCAGTAGCGCGTTTTGACACGCGCTACTGCTATACCTGCTTAGCAGCAACGGTTTTTGTAGGAAGCGCTGCTGGTAGTTACTAGCAGCGCACCTCTCTACCCGCGCTACTACTATTATTACGTATTTCTTTTTTGTTTTATGCCGTATATTCATACGCCATTATACAAGTTTTCATACAGTATCATCATAATACATCATTGTCATATAACAACTACTCATCATCATCATTTTCTTCCATGAGACATCATATAACAACTTGGTCACTAGTTATAATAACAACTCCTAGGACCTACTCCTAATCACTACTCCTCCTCAGCATCACCATCAACTCTAACACATTGTAGCACATAATAAAAACTTCTCATCATCATCATAGTCATATATAATCAGCACTAACTAATTGTTCTTAATACCTAGGACCTACTCCTGCTGCTTTCTCTCTCAGGTAAAATAGCATAAAACATGTGTAGCACTCCTTCTTCATCATATTGGAGAATGCATATGAACCTGTCTCCTAATTGTGGGTTGCGCTTCTGATTGCTGCCCCCTAGTACTTCTCTGCGATCCTTCACAATTTTGCTCCAGTCTTTGACTATTAAGACTTGCTCGCTTTGAGAAATGATGAATGCACTCATGTGCAATACCGGATATCTTGGCCGTAAGCTAACCATTGCCATGCGACCTTTAGACTCGATCCAACGAGGCACAACACTCATCGGGAGTCCCTGTTGAAGAACATCGTAGTAACATACTTAGCAATGAAGTTTAGCTTAAAAAATAATGTATGCAAAAGATGCACTGAGGACAAATAGTAAAAATCTTACCATCTTTCCTAGATAGATGTGACCGTAGTTCAATACGCACACTAGTGGCCGCACGTTTTGAGTACTAATATCTTGAAGTCCAGGAAAATAACCTGTCTTGACAGTATCAAGGTCCTCCAGCCATGAAACATAATGACCTATCTCCTCGCAGTTTAGTTCAGCCCCGGGACAGTAGTAGGTGCTGTCTACCAAGCGCTGGACATGTTTGCTTGAATGGAAATAAGCTGTCAATAGAAATTAGTTGTCAACTATTTTTAAATAAACAATATAAATTACTTAATAAATATGGTTGAGAAACTCAAATAATGGTAGAACTGGAGGCGTCTGCACATCGACCCAGATGTCGATATTACCTTCAATTTCATCTTCCGGACGAATATCAAAGGTGATAAGCATATTAGGCTCAAATGCATAAGCCTTGCATAGTGCTCTCCAACTTTTGCATTCAAAATAGGAGTAGGTGTCTGCATTGTACAATTTTATGGCAAAAGTATAACCATGCTCGGTCCTCAAGAGAACTCTCTTTACCTCCATACTTTTTTTAGTACTGAAACCAATCTTATCCAAGACATAAATTCTTGCATGGCAGGGGATACGCTAGTAGAATAGTAAAAAATTAAAATTATAAGTTGAAGCAAAAGAAGCAGAAGTCATGCTTAATTATGAAAAAAGACTTGTCGTTGTGACTTACTGTATCCACTTCGAAGGTCTCATCCAGCATGATGCTGAAGCGCCTACCATCAACTAGGTGAGGCTTGTCGCACAGGCCGCGCTCTTCTTCGCAGCATTCGCACATAACGAATTTCCTTTCGTCGTCAGACATTTCCTATGTTCATAGTTGAAACATTTAAAATCGATCGAAGGCAACTACCAGGAAACTGATCAACACACAGATCACTATTACTCAATATGCAACGGGTTGACTTTAGGTCTGTCGAGTCTTTCCTTCCTAAACTCTCATCTCACGTATATGGTGGGCACTCCCTCTGATATTGCGACCGTCGGTGATGGTGGCTCCTCCATTCGTTCCCGAGTGCATTACACCAAAATGTCTAGCACACGGGAACGAAGGAGAAGCGACCCCCACGACAACAGTCGGGATTCTTCCTCTCTCATATTTCGACCGTCGGTGATGGTCGCTACTCCTCCTTTCCCTAGTGCATTACAAATATCTAGCACAAGGAAAAGAAGGAGAAGCGACCCCCATGACAACAGTCGGGATTCTTCCTCTCTCATATATATATGGTGGACACTCTCCCTCACTGAAAGACACACAAGGAGCCGAAACAGACCTAAAGTCAACCCGTTCCATATATCGAGCAATGACATGGAAAAAATGCCCTATGTTTTGCCGGAATATCATTGAATTCCCGTTCTGGCAAATCACAAGCACTCGATATGTCCTACATTGTAGCACAAGTCATGCTAAAATTCATGAAAAAAATTCGGCATGACCTTTGCTAAAAACAGGACATATCGAGCGCCTGAAATTTGCCGGAACGGAAACGAATCAACATTCCGGCAAAACATAGGCCACTCGGAGGTACATTGCAAACAAGAACACCAAGACATCGTCTATATTCAGAATGCATCATCATCGACATCAATGACATGGCGACTAGCACTAGCATTTTCATCATCGACATTTACAACACATTATCATCTATATTCAAAATGTTGCATATCAACAAGAAAATATCAACTAGCCTACTAAATCAAAATGTAGCAGGGAGGAGGGGTTGTGGATGGAGGAGGGAGGAGGGAGAAGGAGGGGCGACTGAAGGAGGGAGGAGGAAGGAGGACGGAGGAGGAAGGCGGAGCGAGGAGGGGCCGGCCGGCGGCGAATGGAGGAATGGAGGGAGGACGGAGGAGGTGGGGCGGGGAGGAGGGAGGAGGGGGAGGATTACCGAGTCCAGGGAGGAGGGGTAGGCGACGGCGGCGGCGAGCGGCGGGGGGCAGAGAGGGAGCGACAGTGTGAGGGGGGAGTGAGGGGCCGGGAGTGAGGAAGAGAGAGGGAGCGCACGGGGTGGATAAGGTGGGCATAGCAGCAACGCGGGTTGGTGCCAAGCGCTACAGCTAAGTAGAATAGCAGCAGCGCTGGTTGAGGAAGGGCGCTACTACTATACCTAGCCTGTCGGGAATGGTGTGGCAATTATAGTAGTAGCGCGTTTTATACGTGCCACGCTACTGATATGTGTTTATTAGTAGCGCTGTTTATGTACATGCACTACTGCTAAGTAGCAGCAGCGCCTCCTTTTAAAAAGCGCTACTGGTAAGCTTCTGTGTATAAGGTTTTCCCTAGTAGTGGTTTCACTAATCTTTCATTCAACTTCTGCATTTCGCTTGCTTCCTCTTTCTTCTTTCTTTGTCGGCTTCTGTAACCAGCGCTGTCGGGAAACCCAACCTTCCACGAAACGGAGCCTGATGTGCCTCGTGTTCGTCGAGGGTGTTCAGGATTCCCGAGGGCAAATGACAGCTCGTCCTTCTCTCTGTAGGGAACGAACGTCCCTTCCAGCGATTTCTTGATTGTTTCCTCAAGATTTTTGAATGGTATTGCAAGTTGAGCTTTCGTCCAGACACACTTCCCTGTTTCTGGGTCCAAAGTTCCCCCAACCCCGAAGAACCAAGTCCTTGCCCGATCTAGCCAGTGCAATGTCGCTGGTTGGACATCTTTAGCAAGCAGGTCTTCCTCAGCTTTGTCCCACGTAGGCCGGGTTTTTCTGTAGCTACCTGACCCCGTAACATGGTGATACTCCTTCCTTGTGGCATTTTTCTTATTTGTAAGTGACCTGTTCTTAGCCTTCTTCGATTTCTTGTAGGCCACAAATGCGGGCCAGTGATCTCTCATCTTCTCATGTTGACCTCTGAATTCTGGAGTCTTGTCTTTCTCGACAAACTTCCTGCTCAATACTTTCTTCCAGTTCTTGAATAGTTCTGCCATCTTCTTAAGAGCAAACGCCCTGACCTTTCGCTATATAACTGGGTTATTCGGATCCTCCTCTAGCGGTAGACTGAAATTTCTCATCAGATTGGTCCAAAGATCATCTTTCAGTCTATCGTTGACATAAGGAACTTGAGGGTCCTTCTTCTTATACCATTCTTGGCAGCTGATCGGGACGATGTCCCTAACAACCACTCTGCACTGATGTATAAATTTGTTCTTGGTCCGGTAGGGAGCAATCGGTTGGCCTTCTAGAGAGACTTCTTCAATCGTGAACCTTTCTTGCGCGTCCAACCTTCTCATCGGGCCTCGTCTCCTTACCGAAGTGGAGCTCGATCCGGATGGCTAATTAAAAGAAGAAAGAAGCGTTAATATATGTACATACAAAAAAATTAATGCATCTAGTCAGCAGAGGATTAATTAATATATACCTTGCCCGACTTTGAAGCAGTTATGGCTCCCTTCTCCATTCGATCACCGGAGCCGTCATGATCTCCTTCGTCCCCAGTTCGATCACTGGAGCAGTCATGATCTCCTTCCTCCTCACCGGAGCCGCCATCCTCTCTTTCCTCACCATCGGTCTCGTTGAGAAACGACAAGCAGGTGAGATCGATATCACCTCCCTCTCGTATTATATCCCCCAACAACTGTTCTTTTTCTAAGTCTCTGTCCGCCATAGTTTCTGCAAATATTACAACGTGGCAATATACAACCATGAGAGATCGATTAGTGGCAAACATAGACTTAATCACAACAAGGAATCATATGCATATGAGCAATGGATTAGTGGGAAACATCATGCAAAGTTCACAAGTTTTATAACAGTCAGTTTCAGACGATCGTCGAGGACTCCTTCCACCTCATGTCTGATGAGTCGCCCTATTTTTCGAGAGAGGATACTTTGCGGACCGCCTCTCTCATGGTCGTTTGTAGTGAAGGAGGAATGGCCCAATATGCTTAGCGTAGTATTTTGACGGGGATGGTGGGTTTCGGGTTCGGGTATTACTGAAACGGGTTTGAACCCGAGACCACCTCTCTCATGGTCCTCGAGGATACTTGCGGACCCCCACCCCCCTCATGTCGAAGTTATCATTCTACGAACATATGAAAATTCTCAAGTGCATTATGTTCATAGGGTGGGACTGGCAACCTACGAAGCACCGATATAGCGACATTGATACGGTGATACGGGTACGGCGATACGGGATACGGCAATTTCTAAAAACAGCAATAAGGCGATACGGTAAACATATATAAGTAATAATAAAATGACATGGACTGTCTCGTTTTAAAGATCTCACTGTGGGGGATACGGCATAGTAAACATATATAAATAATAATATAATGACATGGACTGGACATTGATACGGTAAACATATATGGTAAACATATATAAGCAATAAGGCGATACGGCGATACGGGATACGGCAATAAACAAGAACTCTCAAAAAGCAACAAGCCATCAACATCAACATGCAAGCCATGTTCAATGGATCACTGTGGGGGCAGGGGCCGGCGCGGCGACGTCAAGGCCGGCAGGGGCGCCGCGACGGCGACGGGGCAGGGGGAGGCGACGGCGGGAAAGGGCGAGGCGACGACAACGGCGGGGCAGGGCGAGGCGACGGCGATGGCGACGTATGGGCAGGGTGCGGCGACGGCGATGACGACATAGGGGCAGGGGCGCGACGACGGCGGGGCAGGGCGAGGCGATGGCGACGACGGGCCAGGCGACGATGACAGCGGGGCAGGGCGAGGCGACGGCGACGTAGGGGCAGGGCGCGGCGACGGCGGGGCAGGGCAAGGCGACGGCGATGGCGGGGCAGGGCGCGGCGACGGCGACGGGGAGGAGGGCGCGCGAGGAGGTCCGGCGCCGGCGACGGTCAGCGGGCTCGGGGACGGCAGGGCGTCGGCGAGGGCGACGGCAAAATCCGGCAGCCTGGCGGCGTCGATGTCGTCGTCGGCGCCGAGGAGAGAAGAAACTGCAATGGATTAGAAATTTTTCTAAGTGCCCTTTATATAGCCCCCCTTTTAGTCCCGGTTGGTGGCTCCAACCGGGACTAATGCCCCACTTTAGTCCCGGTTGGTGGCACCAACCGAGACTAAAGGTCAATTTTCAGCAGCCCAAAGGGCAGGAAGTAGGGACCTTTAGTCCCGGTTGGTGGCTCCAACCGGGACTAAAGGGGGGCATTAGTCCCGGTTGGAGCCACCAACCGGGACTAAAGGGTTGTGCTTCCCGTACCAAAAGTTTAGTCCCACCTCGCTAGTCGAGAGGGGCTCGGAGTGGTTTATAAGTGCTGCTGTCGCTGTCGTCTCGAGCTGCTCTCTAATGCAGGCAGTACATGCCTATTTGACGCCCTGTTGGGCCTGCTAGCACTGCGGCCTGCATCCTGGCCCATTTGTAGGGTTTCTAGTCGTATGCAGGCCGTTGTGCCTAGTAGGCGGGCCTTTTTTTGCATATATTATGATTTTTAATGTTATTTTTTTTGCATATGTTATTTTTAATTATATAATTTTAGTTGCATAAGTTTTATTTTTTATTGATTCTTTTTAGTTGATTCGTTTTGCTATTAGAGTTTTATAAAAGCTTTCTAGTTTCTATTAAAGCTTGTAACAAAATGTACTTAATGAAAATTCTTGTAACAAAAGGATTTCAATTTTATGAACATATTTGAACTCAAGATTTTTTCTGCATTCAATATGCACCATTCAAAGCCACATCATCACTTTTGAACCCTTTTCTGACTTCACTTGCTATTTTTCATGCATTTCATGATTTATTTTGAGCTAAGATGACCCTGAGATTGAAAAGCACTGCAAATGACCTCCGAAATGGTTGAAAATTGGCATGGTATCATAATTTCACCCACGTAGCATGTGTTAAAAAGTTGAGAGGGTTACGGCAAAAACTGGATGCACTTCGTGTACGAATTGGACAATCTCTTTCGAAGTGTCAGGGTTTTGGACGAAAACTCTTCTGTTACAAAGGATTTCAATTTTTTAAACATATTTGAACTCAAGACTTTTTCTGCATTCAATATGCACCATTCAAAGCCACATCATCACTTTTCAAACCTTTTCTGACTTCATTTGCTATTTTTCATGCATTTCATGATTTATTTTGAGCTAAAATGACCATGAGATTGAAAAGCACTGCAAATGAACTCTGAAATGGTTGCAAGTTGGCATGGTATCATCATTTCACCCACATAGCATGTGCTAAAAAGTTTAATAGGGTTACGACAAAAACTGGATGCACTTCGTGTACAAACTGGACAATCTCTTTCGAAGTGTCAAGGTTTCGGACGAAAACTCATCTGTTACAAAAGGATTTCAAATTTTTAAACATATTTGAACTCAAGACTTTTTCTGCATTCAATTGGATCCATTCAAAGCCACATCATCACTTTTCAACCCTTTTCTGACTTCATTTGCTATTTTTCATGCATTTCATGATTTATTTTGAGCTAAGATGACCCTGAGATTGAAAAGCACTGCAAATGAACTCCGAAATGGTTGAAAATTGGCATGGTATCATAATTTCAACCACGTAGCATGTGTTAAAAAGTTGAGAGGGTTACGGCAAAAACTGGATGCACTTCGTGTACGAACTGGACAATCTCTTTCGAAGTGTCAGGGTTTTGGACGAAAACTCTTCTGTTACAAAAGGATTTCAATTTTTTAAACATATTTGAACTCAAGACTTTTTCTGCATTCAATATGCACCATTCAAAGCCACATCATCACTTTTCAAACCTTTTCTGACTTCATTTGCTATTTTTCATGCATTTCATGATTTATTTTGAGCTAAGATGACCCTGAGATTGAAAAGCTCTGCAAATGAACTCTGAAATGGTTGCAAGTTGGCATGGTATCATCATTTCACCCACATAGCATGTGCTAAAAAGTTGAGAGGGTTACGGCAAAAACTGGATGCACTTCGTGTACAAACTGGACAATCTCTTTCGAAGTGTCAAGGTTTCGGACAAAAACTCATCTGTTACAAAAGGATTTCAAATTTTTAAACATATTTGAACTCAAGACTTTTTCTGCATTCAATATGCACCATTCAAAGCCACATCATCACTTTTCAAACCTTTTCTGACTTCATTTGCTATTTTTCATGCATTTCATGATTTATTTTGAGCTAAAATGACCCTGAATTGAAAAGCACTGCAAATGAACTCTGAAATTGTTGCAAGTTGGCATGGTATTATCATTTCACCCACATAGCATGTGCTAAAAAGTTGAGAGGGTTACGGCAAAAACTGGATGCACTTCGTGTACAAACTGGACAATCTCTTTCGAAGTGTCAGGGTTTCGGACCAAAACTCATCTGTTACAAAAGGATTTCAATTTTTTGAACATATTTGAACTCAAGACTTTTTCTGCATTCAATACGCACCATTCAAAGCCACATCATCACTTTTCAAACCTTTTCTGACTTCATTTGCTATTTTTCATGCATTTCATGATTTATTTTAAGCTAAAATGACCCTGAATTGAAAAGCACTTCAAATGAACTCTGAAATGGTTGCAAGTTGGCATGGTATCATCATTTCACCCACATAGCATGTGCTAAAAAGTTGAGAGGGTTACGGCAAAAACTGGATGCACTTCGTGTACAAACTGGACAATCTCTTTCGAAGTGTCAAGGTTTCGGACAAAAACTCATCTGTTACAAAAGGATTTCAATTTTATGAACATATTTGAACTCAAGACTTTTTCTGCATTCAATATGCACCATTCAAAGCCACATCATCACTTTTCAAAAATTTTCTGACTTCATTTGCTATTTTTCATGCATTTCATGATTTATTTTGAGCTAAAATGACCCTGAATTGAAAAGCACTGACTTCAACTTTTTAGCACATGCTATGTGGTTGATTTTAGTTAATATTTTAGTTGATTTTTTAGTTCATTCTTACTAACAAATAAATACTTTGAAAATTTTAGTTAATATTATTTTGATTCTTTTTAGTTCAATCTTTTTAGTTAATGTTTTAGTTGATTCTTTTTAGTTCATTCTTTTTAGTTAATATTTTAGTTGATTCTTTTTAGTTCATTATTTTAAAAAATAAATACTTTGATAATTTTAGTTAATATTATATTTAACTGCAGTGATATTGTAGATCAAAGCCATCATCAGAATAGTTGTGGAGAGAAAGTCTTCACTTTTTTTTCGCGTGTGTCCCTTGCTTATTGCGCCGTAACCATGGACAATCTTCATCACATACATCACACTGCTTCAGAAAGCTTGCTCACATCATACTAAATATTCTTACACACAAACTGCATAATTGAAGATACCAATCCTACTCTTCCGGATTGCAAACCTACTCGTCCGAATCAGGAGACCCCCAAGCACTACATAATAGAGATAAAAGTGTTCGCCATTGCAAACACTACTCGTTGTCCGGATCAGAATACCCCCAAGCAGGAGATACTAGCGGTACGAGGTGACACTGCCCATAATTAAAGATTCCAATCCTGCGGTACAACTCGTATGCAACGTACCCATCTATTGCTGCATACTCAATGTTGATAGGGTCAAGTGGGGTCTTCTCCCAATGTTGGTGCCCTGACTTGGGAAATTTTGCCTTCATATCAGCGTAGTCCTCGTCGAGCAAGGCGGCTGCCATATCAGCCATTGAAGTCTTGTCATGATCAAGCCTGAACCTGCCCTGAAGATCAATGTGGCATTCAGCTGGTATCTCAATACCCCAGGTGCGCCTCATCTTGATCTTGTCATTCGTTATATCAACGCTAGCAAAATAAATGCCGCTACGAAGGAACTCCATGAGTTTTGGACAGTGCTTGTCACTACTGCAACAACAAAATGGAACAAATATGTTAAATACTGCTGCAACAAGTATATGTTAGAACAAGTATAATAAGAATCATAACAAGTATGTTTTAGAACAAGTATAATAAGAATCATAACAAGTATATTTTGGCACAAGTATAATATAAGAATCATAAGAAGTATAATAAGAACCATATAATTAACAAGTATAATAAGAATCATAACAAGTATAATTCGGAACAAGTATAATAAGAATCATAACAAGTATAATAAGAATCATAGCAAGTTTCCTATTCCTATGAATTTCCTATCCTATGAATCAAAAGAAGCCCCTAAACTATGACATGTTCTCCCACGATGGCCAATATGCAACTACAAGGAAAATTCTTATGCAATTTTCCTATCCTATTCCTATCCTCCTATTCCTATTCCTATGCAATTTTCCTAATCCTCCTATTTCTATGCAATTTTCCTATGAATCAAAGAAAAGCCCCAATTTTCCTATGAATCAAAGAAAAGCCCCAATTTTCCTATGAATTGTAGCGTTTCCCATGTATGATCTCGCGCGGAACAACTTCCAAGGCGCGGGATTTGAACGGTTGGGACCTTTAGTCCTGGTTTGAGCCACGAACCGTTACTAAAAGGGCTCGCGCCAGGCGAACGGTTACCACCACCCCTTTAGTCCCGGTTGGTGTCACCAACCGGGACTAAAGGTCCCGTTCGAACCGGGACTGATGCGTGACGAACCCCGGCCGGCGTCCTAGCCGCTCGACCCGGGAATAATGCTCACATTAGTCCCGGTTCGTAACACGACCGGGACTAAAGCTCTGATTCGGCCTGGACAAAAACCCTGTTTTCTACTAGTGTTAGTCCCGGTTTGTAACACCAACCGGGACTAAAGATTTAGGGGCTTTGGGGTTTATGGGTTTAGGTTTTATTGTTTATTTTTCCTTTTCATTTTGTGTATTCAATTTAATTCTTTTTCATTTCAAATATATTTTACGCTGCTACATACTATACACGTTATGCATATATAATAGAATATCTCGTAGAACCAATGATATACATAGAACTTTTCGTACGACCATGCATATACATATGTACAATTTGGTATATACAATTTCTCCTACAATTTGTAAATCATTACATGCATGCATTAGGTGTAATGGTATTCTTCGTCGGGAGATATGAACTGCTCAAGCCAAAAACCCGCAATTTCCTCTTGAATTGCTCGTATGCTGTCCTTTGGTAGGAGCTTATCCTGCATCTCGTGCATCTTTAAAGAAGGAGATCAATATGAACATGTTAGTTGTCTGTATATATATTACATCATGATAAAAAAATATGAATGGTGTTTACGTACTCAAAGATCTCTTGTAGTTTTGATCTTTTCGGTCATAATGCGAATGTTCTCGCAAACGTAATATGCACATAAATTAGTCCCTTGTTCCTGCCTCATGCACTTTACGAGAATATATTTCAATCAGATAATAATCAAACATGATAATGGTATTGAAACTATACTTAAAGAGATGCGCGGACGTAGTTAGTACTACTTAAATACCTTGGACTTTCGCCATTTCAGCTCCTCAGAGATTAAATTGTGATTAACAGGTAACAGTGTATTGTTTGTCCTATTTGTTCTGTCTGGACTCTACCGAACTGCTGCAGTGAGAGAGAGACGTGAGAGTGTTTTTAAAAGAAGTGTGCGAGACAACTTGTGTGTCAGCGAGAGCTTTCTATTTCTATAGGTCAAAGAGTGCAACATGTGTGAGAGAGAGAGCGTGAAAAAGAGAGAGCTTGTGAGGCAGAGAAAGCATGCATCTGATAAAACCGGGTGTGAGACGTGCAGGCAGAGGCGGTTTCAGGCCCCAGGCAGCCCGGGCAGCTGCCTGGGGCGTGCAGGCTGTTTGCTTCGGCGACTGTAGCTGCAGTACTCGAAGGTGGCCTGGGTCTTGCAGATTGTCCTCCAGTGTTCTCGTGGGCACAGGAAGTAATCCCGGTAATTAGAACAGTCAGTTCTGACATGCACCAGGGCAGCGGAGCCATCTCCAGGTTTTCGAACGGCTAGATAAGTGCATGTAGCGGGGGTGCAGCGATCCTGGGTATAGACACTACTTTCCGTTGGGATGCCCTATTCGTGATACATTTCGGTTATGTATATCTTTCCAAGATTGCATGGGCCTACTATGCGGGACACCATTTCTGCAATGCAAATTCATATATGCCACATTTTTTTAGTAAGGGCCAATAACTACAAAGAACTATTTTAGTAAGTAATAGATATTATCAAATTCTGTGGTAGTAATGAAATTCTAAATCTTTCCCCAATGCTATCCACGTACATTGGATCCAGATTTTATACTATATATAGAGACTGAATTGTGCTTAAATAATTGTGAAAACACAAGGATATATCCTAGCAAAGCTCCTTTTGGCAACAAGTAAATAATAATTAATACGTGCTAGCTATAGAAGATGACATGTTGCATTAGCTTTAGAAAGCAACACGGTTTGACCAGACCCCCCAACCTCCCCTCTTTATATTCCTGGCCAGAACACAATTTTCAAATCTATGTTTTCTCTTCGCCTACACACTCCTACCTTCCTCCCATATCAGCAGGAAAAACAAATCATTCCAGGGCTCCCTGCCAAGCATCTCGCCCTTTTACACTCCGGAAACCAGGTTTGCTTTCATCTAACTTCCTTGAATATATGCTCCTCATCCCGTTTCTGCTTCCTCATCTTATTAACCTTGTTGGTAACTAGGGCAAGATCGAAAAATGAGGTATGGGAAAAACATCACCCATTCCCGCTGACAAAACCACAGTGAAAAAAATGGAGCTACATGATGAGATAACATCAGATTTGAATGAAAGCGAGAGAACCATCACCGATGATTCCGTGGGGATCGCATACTGTGGCAGCCAAGCCCAACATGATGACCGGGAAGCAGATTCTGCTTTGGTATTACCTGCTGTCGGACAGAGTGAAGCAGGATCTGACGGGCATGCTTATACCGACGGTGTTGAGATTCATTATGCCTCCCATGCTTGGAGGGCTATTGTCAGCTCAGAATCTTTACCGGTGGCACAACCCGGAGACTGCATAGATATACCTCTCCCTAAGTGGCTGAAGGATATAGATTCAGGAGCAGGGTTGTGGACGGTTGTTAAACAATTTCGCAAAGATGGGAAGAAGTATGACAAGGTTAGTATACTCATGTTCATGCACTCTTTCCGCTAATAATTTTTCTTGTGTGCTAATCCGGAATCATCTCATAGCATATGGTGTGTTTACGCGATGAATATTCATACAAAAATGATAAGTTAATTAGATTCACAACCATGTGTTTTGTTTCAGTTATCTTATAAATTATTGATCTTTTTCGTCAGAATAATATTCGGCATTTGTTTCCGCACAACTTTGTATTTGGGTTCACACAACCGCGCATAGATGTGAAACAAAACATAGGGCACATTGATATCATGTTATTATAGAATTCTCTTGTGTACTGGTTGGTTAAAATAATTTACATCTACTCGACTAATCATGTGACGTTTTACAATCTGATGCTGTAATTTAAAAAACATAATATCAAATTGATTTATAACCACATGTAATTCTTTGGCGTTCAACTAGACAATTGAAGTCTTCGTAGCATTTAACCCAGAATTAAACCAGTGTTAGTTTGATCTGTCCACACACTTCTGGATGCTCACTTGTCATAGCATTTAACCATAATTCAAATGAACATGCAACACAGAAATATAATTATAAATATTTAGTATAGAATGCTCCACTATCTGCTCTCACCACAACATTTTACTTTTGTTATTAACAACTTAGTGTTTATAACAATAGTAACTTTCACCTTTTGTATTCTCTAGGCAATGTTACATGTTTAATCATATAATATATGCTAAATTAACTATATCTTTTTTGCTCATTTCAGTACTACTTTCACAAGGAATATAGTCACAGATTCTGCTCCAAACCCAACGTTCTTGAGTTCCTAAGAACAGGAACTGTAAACGGGGAGCCGGTTAACAAGGTGCCTAAATACTTGACTTCAAAACATATAGTAATTGTACACACTTGTATATGATTATGTATTTTTCATATATATTTACAAGTGTAAATTTCTTACGGTATTCTATTTTTGGACAGAGATCAGCTGATACTTCTACCAAAAATCATGGTATGTGTAATTTGAACGATGCGTTTTAATATATTTGTCTATTATTATTGTGCGGAATACTCAAACTTAGACTTGCCATGTAATCCATTTCATGCAGAGAAATAGACTTCTACATGAACTCAAAATAAAATAATCTGTAGTGCAATTACTCAACTTATGTTAATATATGAAATGGCATTATTTTAGGTTCTTCCAACATGATAAAGAAAATTATTTATAAAAATGTTACATGGAAACCTCCTCATGATTGTAGGCACATATTGTTTACAGTAATGTTACTTAATTTCATCTAATATCCTTGTATGATCCTGTCTGGATGAATAATCATGCTGTTCACAAGTTCAAGAAATGCTTCTGGTGAATAAACAATAATTTTGTATAACTGATGGAGGATGTAACTTGTTAGTGGTTCAGTACTTTGAAACACCATAAATATTTTGTGCTACCATTATCTTTGCAATGATTTCACATGCAAATGCATACATCAAGATGCTTATTAGATTAGGGTGAAAACATCTTCCAGAGTCTACTTGCACATATGCATTATTCTTTCGTATTTCTTGCATCACAGTTACCTTTTATTATTTGAACTTATAGCAGGATATAATTTTTACCTAGCTACAATTTCTGCAGATTATAGACGGGCCACCAAAAGACAAAGGATGACGGCGCCAAGTTTAAGTAATCCTACTTGCATACCACATAGGTTTCTCTAGTATTTTGAGGATATCATTTGTAGTGTTGTTCAATATTTCAAACTAGCTTCACCAACATGTATGCTAGTATTTATATTGAGAAGAATTTCATTACGAAATGCAACATGTCAACAATCACTTATAGTTCATGAATTTTTTTAGAAAAGGAGGATTACCCCTGGCCTCTGCATCGAAGCGATACATGCAGCCATACTTATAGTTCTTGATGATTCCTACTTTCATGATCACTACGAATTACACATCTTCTCAGTGTAGAAGTTGTTATCTCGATATGTATCTATAATATGTTATTATCTGTGATCGTTGGGTGAAGAATATTTTTTGCTCATGCTTACAGTTTAGACTTTTATTAATACAACAACATAGAGAAAAAAATCCAATATTGATTAAAACAAATCATGAATTTCATATTCAATGTTTCTGACTAGTTTGAATGGACGTGTTCTGCAATTATATAGTACTTCTATATTAAATGTTTCTGACTATTTTATCCATGAAATGTGCAGGTTCTAGGTTGCCGACAAGAGGACAAACAGCCCCAACTTCTACAAAACTTCCACATGGTTTTGTGTAGTTTCATGTAGAGCGCATTGAGACATTTGAGATTATTTATAGTGCCAAAAATATGCTGTGTGCAATGTGATTTGAAAATTAATATGTACTCTCGTAGCATATGTGCACAATTATTTTGTCAGCCTGTTATATTTTGTCAGACTGTTATACTTTGCATAGTCATACTGTTATATTTTGTCACGTGATGGTGGTTTTTGATGAATTTATTTTGTCAGACTGTTATATTTTGCATAATTATTTGATTAATGAGTACATATCTATTCCCACAAAAAAATTAAGAACATACCTTTAATCCTAAATAGATTATCAGTTAGTCATACATTCATGGAAGCTGTGTTCTTATGAATTTTCCCCAATATGAAAATTATGACAATGGAAGACACTTGTAGAAATATTTTAGTTTTCTGATAGTAAGATTTTCCAGTACCTAATCCAAACTATTTTAGCCAAGATGAGTATTAACGGACACTTTCTTAATGCATGGGCACGCTAGTGCACCAACGTCAGTCACACAATGTAGGAAACCAATTCCTTATCTCCCAGAGAAGACAAAACAACACCATCACACTATTGTAGTTACTTGTATCAATGTCTTTCCATAAATAAAGAAGCATGTACAAAAGGGAAAATACACAGGAGCACATGGGTGCTCCACCTCCCTATATGAAAATTAAAATGAAAAGATACTTGGAAAATTGAAAAAAACTTGGATTCATAGAATATCAAACCTGGGTGCCAGATCTACAACCATGCAAAGTTTCATCAAAACATACCAAGAAATGTATCTGTACCAATGAAAATACAGTCCGGCATATGATCCATCAAAACAGTGTTTTTCCTACACATGTGATTTTTTAATCATTTTTTCTAAGAATTCGCTTCCGGATAGTGTATCACGTAACTTCACACCAGATTAGATTGAGCACTCAGGTCTGATATTTCAAAAATTCCATATTTTATAAAAAAATCTGGTTTATTTTTTGAATTTTATACTCGTGTAGGGGGCTGGAGCAACCGAGTGCTCCAAATCCTCTTCCGTACAAGAGGTCCTAATGTTGGATTTACTCTTAAGAGAATGTGCAACAGGACCTATAGTAAAAATGAGCGTCCAAATGTCCGCGAACGCGTCCAGTCACATCAATAGACGGCGCCTGATTATCCTGTATTTTGCATTCATTGCAACACACTCCTATTTTTGAATCTCAATTTTCATACAACACCATGCATCATTTATTTGATGTGCGTACACATTAACAAGGCTGAGAACTAGCAAACTAAACTACTCGTCATTGGATATGTCAATGACCTCCTTGTCGGAGCAGACGGCCTCATGATCATTGGTGGCCGGGTGAAGTGCCGACACCTCCTCGTCGTCCTCCTCGCCCGCGAAGAGCTGCTTTCGCTTCACTTCAACCTCGTAGATGAAGCAGCGGTTTGCTGGCACCTTCTCCTCGGACTGGATGGACTCGAGGATGGCATGCTTCTCTGCTTCCTCCTCCTCTTGGGCAAGCAACTCAGCCAGTGTGTCCTCTATATATGCTAAATCAGGCCTACTACGGCATCAGCTCCTCCTCCTCCTCCTCCTCATCCGACGGTGGCTCCTTCTCCTGGTCTACCTATTCCATCTTGTGGCGTGTGCATATGCTCCTCTAGCACCTCCACCTTGTCCTGCTTCGGCGGATGCTCATCCGAACTTTCCTGCCCCGGAGGAAGGCCAACCAAATGCACGCAGTGCGGTGCTCCTCCGTGGCATGTGTCTCTGCCTGGATCTCTGTACGATGCTCCGGGTTCAACATATTGTAATATGTCACACTCATGCGGTATGCCCTACAATTTCCAGTTCAGGTGGTATGGCGAAAATATGTCAGTAAGGGTGTAACCACCCTACCGCCAGGGACCACGGTGGTAGGGTGTGATCACAGGGCGTTTTCCTGCTATTTTTTGTCTACATTTTTGGACACAACAAAATTATAGACATAGCAAATAGTTCAATAGCAACTAAAGGAAAATAGTGCAACATAGTACTAAATAGTTCAACATAGCAAATAGGTACATAGGTCCATAGCAAATAGCAAATAGTTCAACATAACATAGTGCTAAATAGTTCAACATAGTACCAAATAGTTTCACACATAAGAAATAGCATCACATAAGTTCAACTAAGGCAGCAACTTCACTTGCTCCTTCCCCTCTTGGAGGTACGGTCCTCGTTCTGCTTTGAACGGGTCTCATAACCCATCTTCTTGCGCTGAGGAGGACGCGCTCTCTGAAACGGCGATGGGCTCTGCCAATCCTTCTTCGGCGCCTTCCTCTTCTCAAGCTGGGTTGTCTGAGTTGGTGGAGGTCTGTCATCGTCGTCGTACTCCTCCTCTTCGTCAATCTCTTCTGCACCTTCCTCGTCGTCGTCTTCCTCTCCATCTTCTTCTGCTTCATCCTCGCATTGTTCTTCCTCTTAATCTTCTTCAACAGAGGAGGTAGCACACCCAAGCAGGACCACCTGCTTGAGACATTTGTTGACGACCTTCTGCAATATGGATCAAGTTTATGGTTACAAAAGAAAATGTACTTAAGAAATAATGTAGTTGCAGGAGGCTCGATGTTACCTTCATTGCTGCCCTCAACTTGTTCTCACTATCTCGAGAACCGTGAATAGAACTTAATGCATCCGACCCTTCAAAAATGCTTTTGTTCAGCTCCGAAGACTGGAAAACAATAAATGAGTCACACTCACTAAAGTAGATTTCATGGAATCGCAGGCTGAAAACAGATAAACACAGCTTACCACTCTATTCATGAGGCGTGCGTACTCCCTAAATCCGCCTCCTATCAGCTCTCTGATGCCGTCATTGTAGGCTTCATTATCGGATGCGTCATCGTAAAGATTTTTGGCATCTTCTGTCATCCACTACGGCCTCAGGCGCAGACGATACTTGCTGCCATCGTCATACCACCTTCGGTGCGCCTCGTAGTCCTCCCAGTCGATCAATCTCCTCTCCACGTCGTTGCTTTTTTTTCCGCTCGTTACATTCCTTCACGTATTTATCATGTGTCTCTCCCCAGTCTACGATCGACTGATTCTTCTATCTGCTCATACTGCAAGGCATAACAAAGAATGTAAAACATCATTCAAAAATGTATGTAAACCATCAAAACGAAAACACGGAAGTACAGAACAATACACTCACAGGTGTAGATCCAAGCCACCAGTGTGGACGCGATTGTCTGGTGGGGTACGTTGCGCCTTACCAAACTGTGCGGCAACGCGATGTGGCATGTGGTACTCGACGGCATATACACAAATCATGGGCATGATGCACCGCCAGAGAAGCCTGTCATGCGTGCACCTCACGCTCAGCTCGAACCCCCACTCTTGTTCAGCATAAGGCTCCCAATTAACCTAGTAGTACCAAAAAATGGTAAGCTCACATGACAGTGTCATCAAAAATATTAAAAAGCTAGTTCGTATACCTGGAAAGGTGTCAGAGCATAAATCTCGTGGGTGAAGACCTTGTACAAAGCCTTGGATGTGCCCGTGTAGACGCCAACCCGGTCCCATGCCGACCCGACGATCGGGTATCGAGTTTCGTCGCTCTCATCATCATCTTCGCCATAGTCATTCCATTCCTGCGGTTTGAGTTTCTCCGGACGCCCCACCGGGATTCACTCCTACATCCAAATGGAAAGGGCCCAGGAACATCAACACATACCGGATGATGCTTCCGTTCTCTGGGTTGCGTCATCAAGCTACAATAAACGTGTTGATGATAAGATGACATAACTTAAAGGAGCATATGTGACATAACTTAAAACAGTGAGATATTCTCTTACCGAACGGTATAGGTAGGCGAGGCCGGCAGACCCCCAGCTGTACCCTGCATCCCAGTCGGCTAGGAAGTCAAGATACATCCATAGGGCTGTGTCCCCGGAGCAGTCTGCAAACACGACCTCTGTGAGAAGATACCACAGGGTTCGGCACCATCCGGGCACTTGCTCCAGTTATTCAGGAGCCAGGGCAACGGTACGCCAGAAGTCCGGTTAGCCTTAGAGGGAGGGCAGTCACTGATAAGGGCGATAACTGTATCCTCCCAGTTCCTCCTGTCCACTGGGACAGTGAGAGCACGACCATCGATTTGTAGCGCCGTAATCATTCCCCAATCCGGAGGGTCACCGTCATCTCCCCACATGGAAGATGGAAACTGTGCGTCTCTGGCCGCCACCGGTCGATCAAAGCTGTGAGAGCCGAGTGGACGAGCGTCGGTGGCTTACGCTTGAAGTGCAGAACGAAACCCAACAGCCGGGCTCTCTTGTAGGACGGCGCGTAGCGCTCGTCGTACTCCATCTTAACGGTCGTCCCGTGTGCCCTCATCCGCAGTGGCGGGAGCATCTGCCAAAATGAAGACCCAAATAATTAGTAACTTATTTTCATCAATTTGAACGATTTGGTTCAACAATGGTAATTACCACTCCATTCTCAATGAAACAGGCACGATGACCCTTGTCGAACGCAGGGTCAAGCATGGTATACTTAGTTCCGATGTTGTCTGGAAGAGGTGCCCTCCTAAAAAAATTGCATAAACATAAGCATAGATAAGCATAAGCATAATTAAAATAGCATAAGCATGAATAAACAAACACTATTAACAATTTTTATTCATTAAATTTCAAAACATGATTCTCATAAGCATGACTCATTTATTCATTTTTCCATAAGATTTTTTTAACATTAATCAATCAGTTTTTTAATTTCTAAAAAATTAGTAAATACATACAAATTTATCCAACATCAACTATATCCATGGCTTGAGTCATATCACAAAGGTTAATCACATCAAAACAAACATATGAATTCATTTCTTCAACATGGATCATATCAAGATGATCCTTACATGAACTAGGGTTCATCATGTAGTTCATCATGCAAATACATAAAATCTCTACAACAAGTAAATACAAGTTCAAATCCAACCCCATACCCGCCATAGAACATCTAGAATCAACCTAAAACAATCCTATGGTATAAAAAATTATATCTAGTTTGAAAATACGAGTGATTTCAATCAAATAATGCGACGAATCGGAAGCTTTTCGACTAAAACGAATTGGAGGGATCGGAGGAGCTTACTTTTAACTTTTCGGAGCCATCCCAATCCGCAAAAATGGTGAAGAAACGGAAGAGATCCGAGGGAGAGAGTGGAGGGGACGAGAGAGGTTCCCCCTCTCTGTTCTTGAGGAGGCCGCCGCGGGGTGGGGGGATGGGAGGAGATGGGGAGAGCGAACCGGCGGTTCAGCTTATAAGGTTATAGACCCTACCGCCGGACGTTGTGGCGGTGGGTTTCCATTACCTACCGCCAGCTCTACTGGCGGTAGGGTTGTGCAGAGTAACGGCGACCGTCAGTTACACGCTAACGTGGCTAAAGTCAGCTACCGCTGAGGAGCCTGGCGGTAGCCTTTGTATCCCTACCGCCACCATGTCTGGCGGTAGGCAAAATGGTCAGATTCAAAAAAAAAACTGACCGGGGTCAGATCTGGCTGAACTTACAAAAAAGGGTCAGAACAGTGAATTTTGCTTGCTTATACCGATGGCCTTAAGATTCATTCTGCCTCCCATGCTGGGAGGTCTATTGTCAGCCTAGAATCTTTACCGGTGGCACATCCTGGAGACTTCGTAGATATACCTCTCCCTATGTGGCTGAAGGATATAGATTCAGGAGCAGGGTTGTGGACTGTAGTTAAACAATGTCGAAAATACGGGAAGAAGTATGACAAGGTTAGTATACTCATGTTCTGCAGCGCACTTTCCGCTAATAATTCTTGTTGTGTGCTAATCCGGAATCATCTCATAGCAGATGGAGTGTTTACGCGATGAACATTCAGACAAAAATGAAAAATTAATTAGATTCACAACCATATGTTTTGTTTTAGTTATCTTATAGATTATTGATCTTTTGCGTCAGAATAATATTCGGCATTTGTTTCCGCACTAGTTTGTATTTGGGTTCGCACAACCATGCATATATGTGAAACAAAACATTGGCACATTGATATCATGTTACTATAGAATTCTCTTGTGTACTGGTTGGTTAAAATAATTTACATCTACTCGACCAATCATGTGACATTTTACAATCTGATGCCGTAATTTAAAAAACATAATATCAAATTGATTTATCAACTACATATAATTCTTTGCCGTTCAACTAAACAATTGAATTCTTCGTAGCATTTAACCCGGAATTAAACCAGTGTGAGTTTGATCTGTGCACACACTTCTGGATGCTCACTTATCATAGCATTTAACCATAATTCATATGAACATGCAACACAGAAATATAATATTAAATATTTAGTATAGAATGCTCCACTGTCTGCTCTCACCACAACATTTTACTTTTGTTATTACCAACTGAGTGTTTATTACAATAGTAACTTTCACCTTTTGTATTCCCTATGCAATGTAACATGTTTAATCATATAATATATGCTAAATTAATTATATATTTTTTGCTCATTTCAGTACTACTTTCACAAGGAATATAGTCACAGATTCTGCTCCAAACCCAACGTTCTTGAGTTCCTAACAACAGGAACTGTAAAGGGGGAGCCGGTTCAGAAGGTGCCTAAATACTTGACTTCAAAACCTATAGTAATTGTACACACATGTATATGATTATGTATTTTTCATATATATTTACAAGTGTAAATTTCATACGGTATTCTATTTTTGGACAGATATCAGCTGATACTTGTATGGACAATCATGGTATGTGTAATTTGACTGATGCGTTTGAGTATATTTGTCTATTAATATTGTGCAGAATACTCAAACTTAGACTTCCAATGTAATCCATATCATGGAGAGAAATAGACTTATACATGAACTCAACATAAATTAATCAGTAGTGCAATTACTCAACTTAAGTTAATATAAGAAATGGCATTATTTTAGGTTCTTTCGTGACATGATAAATAAAATTATTTATTAAAATGTTACATGGAAACCTCCTCATGATTTTAGGTATTTATTGTTTACAATATAATACTTAATTTCATATAATATCCATGTATCATCCTGGCTAGACGAACAATCATGCTAGCCACAAGTTGAAGAAATGCTTCTGGTGAACGAACAGTAATTTTGTATCACTGATGGAGGATGTAACTTGTTAGTGGTTCAATAATTTGACACACTTGAAATATTTTATGCAACCATTATCTTTGCAATGATTTCACATGCAAATGCATACATCAAGATACTTATTAGATTAGCGTGAAACATCTTCCAGACTTTACTTGCACATACGCATTATTCTTTGGTATTTCTTGCATCACAATTACCTTTTATTATTTAAATTTATTGCAAGATAATTTTTTGTATCTACCTATAGTTTCTGCAGATTATAGACGGGCCACCAAAAGACAAAGGATGACTGCGCTAACTTTAAGTAATCCTACTTTCATAACACATAGGTTTCTCAAATATTGTGAAGATATCACTTGTAGTGTTGTTCAATATTTCAAACTAGCTTCACCATCATGTATGTTAGTAGTTATTTTGAGAACAATTTCATGAAAAAATGCAACAAGTCAACAATGACTTATAGTTCATGGTATTTTTATGGAAAAGGAGGATTAACCCTGGCCTGTGCATGGAAGCGATACATGCAGCCATAATTATAGTTCATGATGATTCCTAGTTGCATGATCACTAAGCATCACACCTTCTCAGTGTAGAAGGATTTATCTCGATATGTATCTATAATATGTTAATATCTATGATCATTGGGTGAAGAATATTTGTTGCTCATGGTTAGAGTATAGACTTTTTTAATACGACAACATAGAGAAAAGGCCAATATTCATTAAAATAAATCATCAGTTTCATATTAAATGATTCTGATTAGTTTGAATGTATGTGTTCTGCAACTATATAGTAGTTCTATATTAAATGTGTCTGACTACTCTATCCATGAAATATGCAGGTTCTATTTTATCGGCAGGAGGACGAACAGCCCCAACTTGTACAAAACTTCCACACGGTTTTGTGTAATGAAATGTAGAGTGCATTGTGACATTCGAGATTATTTATAGTGCCAAAAAATATGTTGGGTGCAACATGGTTTGAAAATTAACATGTACTCTCATAGTATATGTGATACTTGGTGGTGGTTGTTGAGGAATTTATTTCATTAGACTGTTATATTTTGCATATATATATATATTTGATTAATGAGTACTTATTTGATAAATGAGTACATACCTTCTCCCGCAAAGAAAATGAGCACATACCTTTAATACTAAAAAGATTACCAGTCAGTCATCCATTCGAGGAAGGTGTGTTCTTATGAATTTTCCCCAATAGGGAAATTTTGACAATGGAAGATGCTTGTAGAAATATTTTAGTCTTCTGATAAGATCATCCAGTCCCTAATCCAACCTATTTTAGCCACTACGAGTAGTTACAGAGACTTTCTTAGGGCATGGGCAGGCTAGTGCACCAAGTTCAGTTACACAATGTAGGAAACCAATTCCCCTATATGAAAATTAAAATCAAAATATACATGGAAAATTAAAAAAACTTGGATTCTTAGGATATCAAACCTGGTGCCAAAGCTACCATGGTGTGAAGATTCGTCAAAACATACCAAGAGTTGTATCTGTACCGAATAAAATAGAGTCCGACATACGATCCCTCAAAACAATTTTTCCCTATACATATGATTTTTTTAATCATTTTTGCTTGGCATACGTTTCCTGATAGTGTAACAAGTAACTTCACACCAGAGTAGATTGAGCACTCAGGTTTGATATCTGAGAATTCCATATTTTATAAAAAATCAGTTCTATTTTTTGAATTTTACACTCATATAGGGGGGTGGAGCACCCGAGTGCTCCAAATCCTCTTCCGTACAAGAGGTCCTAATGTTGGATTTATAATACTCTTAAGAGCATGTACAAGAGGACCTAGTAAAAACGAGCCCCCAAACGTCCGCCGACGCGTCCAGTCACATCTATAGACAGCGTCCAATCATCTTGTATTTTTCATTCATTGCAACACCCTCCTATTTTTAAATATCCATTTTCATACAACGCCATGCATCATTTATTTGATGTGCGTACACATAAACAAGGTTGAGAACTAGCAAACTAAACTAATCGTCATCAGATATGTCAATGACCTCCTTATCAGAGCCGACGGCCTCATGGTCATTGGTGGCCAGGCGAAGCGCCTTCACCTCCTCCTCATCCTCCTCGTCTGTGAAGAGCTGCTTGCGCTTCATGTCAGCCTCGTGGATGAAGCGGCGATTCGTTGGAACCTTCTCCTCGGATTGTATGGACTCGAGGATGGCATGTTGCTCTGCTTCCTCCTCCTCTCGGGCAAGTAACTCATCCAGTGTGTCCTCTATTCGGAATCCGGGCTGCTAAGGCACCAGTTCCTCCTCCTCCTCATCTTACGGTGTCTCCTCATCCTGGTCCACCTATTCTATCTTGTCTGGCGTGTCCATATGCTCCGGCAGCACCTCCACCTTGTCCAGCTTCAGCGGATGCTCATTCGAACTTTCCTGCCCTAGAGGAAGGCCGGCCAAATACATGCAGTGTGACGCTCCTCCGTGGCACGCGTCTTCGCCTGGATCTCTGCTCGGCGCTCCAGGTTCAACATATTGTATTATGTCATACTCAAGCGGACCATGGCGACAGCAGGAGGACGATGGTAGAGCAGTGCCATGAATGCGTCCTTGCATTCTCAGCAAAACCGGAGGAGGCGACCATCGGATAGATGTGTTTTTGGTTGGGCTGCCCGTCAGTCCGATGTGACGGACGCGTGCTGGCGCTTCCGGATGACCCCATGTCTGCCTCACATTGGATCGGGTATGGGAGGTGATGGTCAGCCCAGACGTTTTGGTTGGATGTGTGCGGACATGTTTTGTGGCAAGTTGATGTCAGTGCAGTTACCGTGCAGGCCGCCTAGACATTCGAGGAATATACGAGTCAATGAGTGCTGCGATTGTAGATGATCTAATAGCACGGCTACATACAAGCTCGCAGAAATAAAACAACATGAATAAGGTCAATTCTATAAGCGCATTTAGCTTGTCAGAGGTCAAACACTATTACTACATGAGCATCAAATATGAATCCATTTCATACAAGATAGTGGCATACGGGTTAATACTTATGCACATATAGCTCATTAGCACGTAGAATGATGTAGCTAGCTACAGGGGAGCATGTAACTACAAATATAACACTACTAGAAATATAATATTATTACTCCTATAAAGGATGCTGGAATTCTTCCTTTCTGGGCCCGTCGAGGGCTAAGAAAAGCTCCGGGGCGTCCGTTGCCAGTTGGCCTGCGGTCGGAGCCTCTCAGGGTGGCCCCGGGCCATACGATCTGCCCGGATGTCTCGGACCCGAGCGACCAGGCTGGAAGGTCCATGACGGGTGGATCGACGGGGGAAGGCTTATCTGAGACAGCCAGTCGGCGTCCTCGGATCTCAACAGACCGGTGCAGTCGCGACAGGCTGGTGCATGAGGCCAATTTTGGGGAAGGCCGTAGGAGTTGGGTGGCGCGTGGGCCCACTCGAGCAACCTGTCATGTTGGTCCTGTCACGATGTGTGGTGTTTGCCTTGCGCTCACCTGCACTAGCTCATGTGTGCGTTGCGTCCGGGAGTGTTGATACGTCTCCAACGTATCTATAATTTTTGATTGTTCCATGCTATTATATTATCTGTTTTGGATGTTTTATATGCATTAATATGTTGTTTTATATTATTTTTGGGACTAACCTATTAACCTAGTGCCTAGTGCCAGTTTCTGTTTTTTCCTTGTTTTTGAGTATTGCAGATAAGGAATATTAAACGGAGTCCAAACGAAATAAAATCTTCGGGATGATTTTTCTTGGACCAGAAGAAACCTGCCAGACTTGAAGATGAAGGCAGGAGACCTGCCGGGAGGCGACAAGCCACCAGGGCGCGCCCTAGGGGGGGGGGGCGGGGGGGCGCCCCCTGGCTTGTGCCCCCCCAGCAGGTCTCCTAACCCTATTCTTCGACCTATAAATTCCCAAATATTCCCCCAATACCAAAGAGAGCCACAAAAATACTTTTCCGCCGCCGGAACCCTCTGTTCCCATTAGATCCCATCTTGGAGCCTTTTCCGGTAATCTGCCGGAGGGGGATTCGATCACGGAGGGCATCTACATCAACTCCATTGCCCTTCCGATGATGCGTGAGTAGTTCACCTCAGACCTTCAGGTCCATAGCTAGTAGCTAGATGGCTTCTTCTCTCTCTATGTTCTTCAATACCATGTTCTTCATGATCTTCATAGAGATCTATCCGATGTAATACTCTTGTGCGGTGTGTTTGTCGAGATCCGATGAATTGTGTGTTTATGATCAGATTATCTATGAATATTATTTGAATCTTCTCTGAATTTTTATATGCATGATTTCATATCCTTACAAGTCTCTTCGAGTTATTGGTTTGGTTTGGCCAACTAGATTGGTAATTCTTGCAATGGGAGAAGTGCTTGGTTTTGGGTTCAATCTTGCGGTGTCCTCACCCAGTGACAAAGTAGGGGTAGCGAGGCACGTATTTGTATTGTTGCCATCAAGGATAAAAAGATGGGGTTTTCATCATATTGCTTGAGTTTATCCCTCTACATCATGTCATCTTACCTAATGCGTTACTCTGTTCTTCATGAACTTAATACTCTAGATGTAGGCAGGAGTCGGTCGATGTGTCGAGTAATAGTAGTAGATACAGAATCGTTTCGGTCTACTTGACATGGACGTGATGCCTATATGCATAATCATTGCCTTGGATATCGTCATAACTATGCGCTTTTCTATCAATTGCTCGACAGTAATTTGTTCACCCACCGTACTATTTTCCTTCAAGAGAGAAACCTCTAGTGAAACCTATGGCCCCCGGGTCTATTTTCCATACTATATTTTCAGATCTATAAACCAAAAATACCAAAAATACTTTGCTGCAATCTTTTTTACTTTTGTTTTACTTTTCATTTTAGTAGTCTTCTATATCTATCTCTATCAGATCTCATCCTTGCAAGTAACCGTGAAGGGATTGACAACCCCTTTATAGCGTTGGGTGCAAGTGTTTGATTGTTTGTGTGGGTGCGAAGATTGGGGATTTGCTTGTATCTCCTACTGGATTGATACCTTGGTTCTCAACAACTGAGGGAAATACTTATCTACTTTGCTGCATCACCCTTTCCTCTTCAAGGGAAAACCAACGCAAGCTCAAGAAGTAGCAAGAAGAATTTCTGGTGCCGTTGTCGGGGAGATCTACATCACGCCTACCAAGTACCCATCACAAACTCATCTCTTACATTTACATTATTTGCCATTTGCCTCTCGCTTTCCTCTCCTCCACTTCACCAATTTGCCGTTTTATGCGCCTTTTTCTCGCCGGATCTCTTTTTGTTTGCTTGTGTTGCCATGTGCCTTCTATTTGCTTGCATCTTCGCTTGCTAAAAATCTATTGATATGGATCCTCATCCACATGCTAATCTTTTCAAAAGGCAAAATTATGATGAACCAATTGCTAGTGAGTTGAGTGCACTTGATTATCTCTATGAAGTTTTGTTTGAAAATCATGAATCTGAAAATTTTGATGAAGTGTTGAAAGAAGAAATTTATAAGGTGATTCATGATAGTCCCTTGAATGATGAGCATGATTGCAATGTTGCTAGTATGAATTCTCTAAATATCCATGATGCTTATGATATGCAAAGCCACAAGCTTGGGGATGCTATGTTTGATGAAGATAATATTTTTTGTCCCCCAAGTTTCGATGAGAAAATTCATTATGATGATTGCATGCTCGTGTATCATGAAAAGAATGATTTATGTGATAGTTATATTGTTGAATTCCTTCTTGATGCCACTGAAATTTATTATGAGGGAGGAACACATGCTTGTAGGAATTGCAATAATATCAAGTTTCCTCTCTATGTGTTCAAAGTTTTGAAGTTATGCTTGTTTTGCCTTCCTATGCTAATTGATTCTTGTTCCCATAAATTGTTTGCTCACAAAATCCCTATGCATAGGAAGTGGGTTAGACTTAAATGTGTTTTTCATGAGATTCATGATGCTCTTTCGCATATTTCAATTACTACTTTTTATGTGAGCATCATTGAAATCATTATGCCTAGCAAGGGGCGTTAAACAATAGCGCTTGTTGGGAGGCAACCCAATTTTATTTTATGTTTTTGGTTTGTTTTTGTTTTTGTTTTTGAGTGCTTTACACATTATTACCTCTGTAGTAACTGTGTTTTATTGTTTTAATTAAGCGTCGTGCCCAGATGAGCGGCCTGTCGCCTGGGTCCGGTCGGTCACATCTCGTCGGATTCACAAAGACTCTCTCAGTTCCACTCACGCGGCCACCCAGCTAGGGGTGCGTTGTATCGACAGCCGGGCATGAGTCCCATCCGGGTAGGGTGCGGCGGCAAGAGGGTGGTATATCACGCTTGACGCGGTTTTGTTGCTTCCTTGGAGCTCGGAACATCGTTCGCCAGGCCGACATGTAAATTCACTAGGCCAGCTGGAGCTGTCTCGGGGTGGAGGGTTGGTTGCTCGGCCCGACGAACCATTTTGTTTCTTTAGCATTATTGTATGAACCTTTGGTCTGAGTTTCTTATAAGTTATTGTTTTATGTCAGAAGTCAGTTGTCATGTACGTTGGTCTCGCTTTCGTTGTTTTGCTTCTGCTAGCGGTGGTCATGTCTTCGAGGTGGAAATTCTTTGGCGGCACGACCTGCGTTCATAGGGCCACCAGTCCGTCCCTAACGCCATCGCTCTGGAGGTCGATATGCACGCATGACAGTGTCGTGCCGCTCCTAGGTGTTTTAGCTATAAGCGTGTCGAAGTACTTCGACTTCACGACATTGCTAACCTTGTCGAGGAAGGAAATCGCTACCTCCTGAAAGGGATGTAAGTTGCCCTTTGATGACCCAGAAGGAAATCGTAGTCCTTTCAATAAGTAAGAGTGTCGAACCCAACGAGGAGCAGAAGGAAATGATAAGAAGTTTTCAACAAGGTGTTCTCTGCAAGTCTTGTGGGTAACAATAGTAGATAGTTTTGTAGCAAGATAATTCGTAACAAGTGACAAGTGACAATAGTAAAAAAGGTGCAGCAAGGTAGCAAAATCCTGTTTATAGCAAAGGACAGGCCTAAAAGTACTCTTATATTAAGCAAGTGCTCCCGAGGACACATGGGAATTTTCTGTCTAGTCATGTTCATCATGTTGAGTTGATTCGCGTTCGCTACTTTGATAATTTTATATGTGGATGGACCAGTGCTAAGGTGTTGTTCTTACTTGAACAAACAACCAACTTATGATTAACCCTTCTCCCAAGCATCCGCAACTACGAAAGAAGACTTAAGATAAATCTGACCATAGCATGAAAAGTGTGGATCGAAATCAGCCCCTTATGAAGCAACACATAAACTGGGGTTTAAGCTTCTGTCACTCTCGCAACCCATCATCTACTTGTTACTCCATAATGACTTCCCTTAGGCCCATAACATGGTGAAGTGTCATGTAGTCGACGTTCACATAACACCACTAAGAGAAGTAACAACATACATATCATCAAAATATCGAACGAATACCAACTTCACAAGATTACTTATAACAAGACTTCTACCATGTCCTCAGGAATAATAGTAACTACTCACACCTCATCAACATGTTCAAGATCAGAGGTATAATAATGGAGATTAAGGATCTGAACATAATAACTTTCACCAAGTAATCCAACAAGCATCAACTACAAGATGTAATCAACACTACTAGTAACCCACAGGTACCAATCTGAGGTTTTGAGACAAAGATTAAATACAAGAGATGAACTAGGGTTGGAGATGAGATAGTGCTGGTGAATATGTTGATGAGGATTAATTGGTCCTCCCACGAAGGAGGAAGCATTGGTGATGACGATGGCTTCGATCTCCCCCTCCCGGAGAGGGATACCCCTGTCAGAATCTGACTGCCGGAGTGCAAAAGGGCCTCTGCCCGGGTTTCCTCCTCGAGACTGCGGCGCCTCGCCCGAGAGATCTCCTATGATTTTTTAGGGTAAAACACACCATATAAGAGAAGAGGGGGGTAAGGAGACCTGCTGGGGCCCCACAAGCCATCAGGGCGCGCCCAGGGGGGTGGGCGCGCCCTGTTGGCTTGTGGCCAGCAGGTGGCCCCCTCTGGTTTATTTTTGGCCCAAAAATTCTTAAATATTTCATAAAAATTCTCTGTAAAGTTTCAGGTCATTTGGAGTCTGGTGATTTTTCTGCCTTTTTCTTGGTTTCCCGGTCCAAAATTCCAGTTTTCAGATATTTCCCTCTTTGTGATGTACCTTGCATATTCAGAGAGAAAGGGCACAAGAATTGTATGATAATAGGGAATAATGGCCAAGAATAACAAAAATATCAATAAGAAATCATGATGCAAAATGGACGTATCAACTCAACCATACTTAGACCTCGCTTTTCCTCAAGCGAAAGCCGAGCTCGAGAATAATGGCCACATGATTTGAGAGAGAGAAGTCGATAAAAACAGAATACGTACATGAGAGCATCATGAATATTAACATAGCAGCAAGTTTTCCATCATATAGCTTCTCATAAACAAGTAACAATCTATTCACAAATAAAGTAGTATGAAGCATAAACTTTATTGGAAACCGACAAACAATGCCATTAGTCATTGAGATAATCATAATCCGTCATATTCAAGAGAAGATTCTATGTAAGAGCTTTTATTTCTAGCAAGTTCACATACTCAACTATCATGTAGCCTTCAATGATTGTACATACACATTGCATATTTTTGGAGCTAATGTTTCCGCTGGACACATAGGAAGATGGGGGCTTTATTATCTTTGCCTCCCAACTTATTTACCTCAAGGATAATGTTAACAATAATGATTCATGATGACCCACATTCAACTGGATATATTTGTCTCGATCTTTCCTCAACACATAATGCTTGCCGACTAAATAGTTAATAGGTAGGAATAAGGGGTAAATAAAATTGACTCTTTGCAAGAAAATAAATTCTTGTAAGAAGATAAAAGATAGGCCCTTCGCAGAGGGAAGCAGAGGTTGTCATGTGCTTTTATTTGTTTTGAATGTACAAATCCTTAATGCAAAGGAACATCACTTTGTATTGCCCCTTGTGATAGTGAACTTATTATGCACTCTGTCGCTTTTATTTCTTCTCTATCACAAGATCGTACAAAGCTTATTTTCCCTTACAATAAAAGATCATACATATTTAGAGGCAATTTTCACTAGTAGAAAACAGGCCATTAGTCCCGGTTGGGAAGGGCCTTTAGTCCCGGTTCCCCAACCGGGACTAATGTATAGGGACTAAAGGGTACAAGCCTTTAGTCCCGGTTGGCTACGAACCGGGACTAAATCCCTGCCACGTGGTCGGCAGCGGGCGCCAGGGGATGGGGACCTTTAGTCCCGGTTGGTAACACCAACCGGGACTAGATTTAGGGGCTTTGGGGTTTATGGGTTTCGATTTACTTATTTTTCATTTCAAACATATTTTACGCTGCTACATACTATACACGTTATGCATATATAATAGAATATCTCGTAGAACCAATCATATACATAGAACTTTTCATACGACCATGCATATACATTTGTACAATTTGGTATACACAATTTCTCCTACAATTTGCAAATCATTACATGCAGGCATTAGGTGTAATGGTATTCTTCGTCGGGAGATATGAACTGCTCAAGCCAAAAACCCGCAATTTCCTCTTGAATTGCTCGTATGCGGTCCTTTGGTAGGAGCTTATCCCGCATCTCGTGCATCTTTAAAGAAGGAGATCAATATGAACATGTTAGTTTTCTGTATATATATTACATCATGATAAAAAAATGTGAATGGTGTTTACGTACCCAAAGATCTCTTGTAGTTTTGATCTTTTTGGTCATAATGCGAATGTTCTCGCAAACGTAATATGCACATAAATTAGTCCCTTGTTCCTGCCTCATGCACTTTACGAGAATATAATTCAATCAGATAATAATCAAGCATGATAATGGTATTGAAACTATAATTAAAGAGATGCGCGGACGTAGCTAGTACTACTTAAATACCTTGGACTTTCGCCATTTCAGATCCTCTTTCCATTCACCTCTAACATCTTTGGTGAACTTTTTCCAAACCCTGCCCGGCAAAGAAAATGAATAAAGGAGTTACTAATTACATGATATCAGGAAACGAACTAAAGAGGCCGATATAGTGCGTAAATGATTGAAATTACCTGTCGAGCATCGTATTCTGGCTTCTGTATTCTTCAGGGTCTTTACTTAGTGAGTCCAGTACTTGAACAGTTCCATCGTCAATTCTAATGATTAGCAGGATCCGGTGGAAGCTGCGGACACGATTTGTATAAGCGGGCATGCATAACTCATCAACTACACTTAACATCGAGTATATATATATAAGGTAAAAGTAAGGTAAAAGTAACACTCACTTGAAGTTGTAAGGTAAAAGTATTTCTGGTTTGGTATTTAGGGCCTTCAAAATCCTTAGCAACATTTTCTCCGTGTCTTTAGAGTAAGTAGTTAACACCTTTTCATTAACGGTATTTGGGTCAATGAACCCAATGCCATAGACTCCATCTCTTTCCAATTTAAAAATCTTCATTCTGCACAATACCACACAAAAGAAGTGAGGATAATTACAGGCAATGAACGAGCTGAGCTAGAGACTTAATTAAATTACAGATAGAAATCACTTACAGACACTAGCAACTGACGATAGATTTGTCGAGTGCTTTTTGATTGAATAACTGAAAGAATTCTTCATTTTCAATCCACAAATCATTTTCATGGATGTAATGCTCTCGCTTGACTTTCACCATGCGGCTCTGTCGCCCGCTCTTTACTTCTCTCGTGTACCAGTCATGCAAGTTGTGCATTTGCGTTGATAGAAGCTTCTCATCTTCATGACTCACGAGAGGGTTCCCGGGGACATATGTCCATGCTAGTTCCTTCGGATCCCCCGACGGGAATTCCTCGATCTCTAGGAGTTGTTCAACAGTGATACCGATCTCTCTAGCCCTCTCTCTATCAGCGTCGGTTATTACCACCTTATCGGTACTCAACTTGAGCGGGATGATCTATTGCACTGCCTATTCTCTGAGCTGGGGAACAGTTTTCCTGCATTTACTACCACCGCTCGACTTCTGTTTTTTTTTTGTTTATGATAGGACTTGCTAATAGAGCGTTCATAGTCTGATAGCGGCCTTTTCTCCACCGGTTTAGCTGCATTCAAAAAGTGTTGTACGACTTCCTCAGGTATTTTCTCCTTTGGCGGCGGGGGCGATTTCGGTCCAAAATGGGCCTGCAATTCCTTAGCCACTTGTTCATCGATTTCCTCGTCAGTCTTCTCGTAAGCTAACTTCTTTTTGACAGGAGGCTCGGGTTTCTTCTTTTGTGCTCTCTTCCGCTTTGGAGACGGCGGAGATCGATATCGCGTGTAGCTCACGTGTAGACTTCATGGATATGTTCTTCAGTTTCACGTGTAGCTCACAGACTATCGACTCTAGGATATCATCCACGGGGTAGCGAGCCAGCAGTGCATCATCGGCCGGGACCCCCATGGAACCCACGCAGCTTTTTGGCATAGATGATGGAATGGTACCATCCAATGCTGCATCTGGATGCTCCTGCTACTGAGACGCGCCTTGCTGGCTAAGTTTGTTGATTTGCTCCTGCTGCAGCATGTATTTGCGTTCCAAGTCCACGTTCTTTGCTTGTACCATTTGAATCCGATCTACTTCATGCTTCTTCTTTCTCTCACGGCTTCTGTAACTGTCGTTCCAATCCGCAAACCCAGAAGCCACGGAACAAGGCCTTTGCCTCGTGTTCGTCCCGGGTGTTCAGGATTCTTGAGGGCGCGTGTAAACTCGTCGTTCTCTCTCTCGGGCTGGTACAGACCCATTCGAGCTTCTTCTATTGCTTTAAGTAACTCGTCTGTGGCTTCTTTAAGACTTGCCTGTTCAAGAACCTTCTCTGTCTTTGGGTCCAACTTTCCCCCATGTGCATAAAACCAAGTTCTGCACCTGTCGGGCCAAGTCTCTATTTCTGGAGTGACCCCTGCAGCCTTCATGTTTCTCTCGGATTCTTCCCAGTTAGGCAACCCATACTTGTAGCCACCTGGCCCCAGATGATGGTGCCACGTTTTTTTCTAGGCATTTATCTTGTTTACTCTCGACCATTCCTTAGCTGCTTCTCATTCCTTGAACTGCATATTCTCCTTTGAATTTTGGAGTCTTCTTTCCTCCTTTCAAGTAATTGGTCCATAATCTTTTCTTCCAAGTCTGAAATTGTGTGGCCATCTTCTTAAGAGCACACTTCTTGACTTTCTCCCATTGGAGATCTGTGAGACCCTTTGGTAGGGTGAAATGTTTCATGAGCGCCTCCCAAAGCCGATCTTTTGCTCTTTGGCTAACAAAAGGAACTCCGCGATCTTTTGGCAGATCCATTCTTGAGCGGTGATCGGGATTTGGTCCCTAACGATAACCCCGCATTGACGTATAAATTTGTCTGCATTAATTTTAGGACCAATCGGTTCGCCATCTGCTCTGATTTGATCGATGTTGTACTTTATGCCTTCTTTCAACTTTTTTGTCGGGCCACGTTTATCCCTTGTAGAAGATTTGCTCGATCCGGAGGGCTAAAAGAAGAAAGATTCATTAATATATACAAATCAATCAATACTTCTGATGATCACCAGAGGGCAAATTAATACCTCGCCGGACATCTAATGATGGAGAAAAATTACTTCGCCGTCATTGTCAATTGGTTCCCCTTTGCCTCTTGGTTGTTCTTCCTCAATTCCCTCACCGGATGGGTTAAGGTATTGTGAGCCATCATCTACTTCTTCATTCTCTTCGTTTCCGGAGCGTATCATGTCGTACATGACATTCTCTTGATCACGGTCTCTGTCTCTACCGTCCATAGCTTAACTAATCCAAAACAAATATAATACAATTAGAATGCATTCAATAAGCAAAACCGGAGATATGCAAATCAATACAAGGCAATGCAACAATATGATCATATAATATCACTAATACATCATCGAATAGTATCACTAATACATCTCGAGTATTATTATATAATATCACTAATACATATCCAGTTGACGTCTCGCAGCGCAGGCGGTGGACACCCAAAGCGAAGGAACCATGACAGGATCATAGCTCGGGTGAGATCCTTGAAGAACCTGCCAGGTATTGGAGAACCTGGCGTCCGACGCAGCCATGTAGCGTCGGACGTGCTCATCCTCCGCCCTGACACGACGACGTACCACCTCCGCGGGGGCCGGAGCCCTCTGCACCGACAGTGGTCCACGGGACCGCCACCAAAGAACCACCGGGTCGACGACGGGACCCTCATTCCTCACCATGGTGCGCGCCCCGGAAGGCAGCACTTCCCAGTGCTAGCCCGGCGGAGCCCAGTCCCGGACATGGCGCCTCTCATCAAGCAGGTTGTTGCCACCGAGTCGACGACGAGGATGATGGCCGGGCGTCGTCGACTCAACGGCTACACTATGTAACTAAACATTTAAACATCGAAACATTTAAACATATGCATCTAAACAACTAAAAAATGAACAAAATTCGAGGAGGCTAATCATCATCGATCGATCATCATCTAACTAATCATCATCATCATCTATCATCATCTAACTAACTAATCATCATCATCATCATCTATCATCATAATCATCTAACTAATCATCATCATCATCTAACTCCCCCGGCGATCGTCAGGGACTCCCCCGACGATCGTCGGGGACTCCTCCGGCGATCGTTGGGGACTCCCACGGCGATCGTCGGAGACTCCCCCATGTACATCTTTCCTACTTATAAAGATTGGAGTTGGTGGTGAGTTCACATATGATTCTAACATCATTTCCAAATAAATAAACAAATACACTACTTTCATGCGAGACCAACATTTTGTAAAAGGCACAAATATCAAAGACAAAAATGTGACTTCAACACAAAATCTATCTTGGTTTTAGTTGTCTTCCCAACCTATTTGCCAATGATTTCGTGGCAACGCACGGGCATCGTGCTAGTCTACTAGATATCTTGGTTCAACGCACGAGCATCGGACGGGACAGAGTCGGGCGGTGCTGCGGGGTCGCCGGAGACGCGCGAGGGGCCAGCGGCGGTGCTGCGGTGGGCGGAGGCGGGGCCGGCGGCGGTGCTGCGTTGGGCGGGGGCGAGCGGCGGAGGCGCCCGGGGCTGACGGGGACAGAGAGGAGGGGGAGCCTTACCGGCGAGGAGCAGCGACGGCGACGGAGCGATGGAGGAGACCGACGAGGAGTGGCGACGGCGACGGCATCGGGGCGGAATTGGGCAGCCTGGCGGCGTAGAGTGAAGTGTGGCGTCGGGGGAGAAACTAAGAAGGAAGAAACCATTGTTAAATACCCCCACACCTTTAGTCCCGGTTGGTGTTACCAACCGGGACTAAAGGGTCTTTAGTCACGGTTGGATCCACCAACCGGGACTAAAGGTCTCTCCTTTTCGGCGGCCCAAATTCCGGGCGGGAAGGGACCTTTTTTGTTTTGTTTTGTTTTTCTAATTTCTGTTTTTAGATTTGGAATAACTGTTAGAATATTTATAGTTTTTTAATGAATCTATTTTCTTTAGGTCAAAACAATTACAAACTTTCTGTTAGTGCCAGTAGTTTTCAAATTTAAATAGTTTTCATTTGAATTCTTTTGAAATTTGTGTGAATCACTAGTTTGTGAATAACTTTAGTTTAAAAATAGATTTTTGAGTGATTGTTTTTCCTGTTGTTTAATATTAGTGTGTTTTATGATTATGTTAAATTTGGGATTTTTTAGGATAATTTAAATAGGAGTTTTAATCAAAACCAGATTATGTTTAACTCTTTTAGTTTTATACCTTCATTTGTTTTAATCAAGATCACCCAAATGAACTCCAGACTTTTTCTGCATTCAATATGCACTATTCTAAGCCACATCTTCAAATTTCAACCCTTTCTAACTTCATTTGCTATTTTTCATGCATTTAATGATTTTTTTGAGCTAAATGACCCTGAAATTAAAAAGCACTACAAATGAACTCTAAAAAGGTAGAAACTTGGCATGGTATCATCATTTCACCCACATAGCATGTGCTAAAAAGTTGAGATGGTTACGGCAAAAACTGGATGCACTTCGTGTACAGACTAGACGATCTCCTTCGAAGTACGAGGGTTTCGGACGAAAACTCATCTGTTACAAAGGCATTTCATTTTTTAAACTTATTTCAACTCCATACTTTTTGTGCATTCAATATGCATTATTCTAAGCCACATCTTCAAATTTCAACCCTATCTAACTTCATTTGCTATTTTTCATGCATTTAATGATTTTTTTGAGCTAAATGACCCTGAAATTAAAAAGCACTACAAATGAACTCTGAAAAGGTTGAAACTTGGCATGGTATCATCATTTCACCCACATAGCATGTGCTAAAAAGTTGAGAGGGTTACGGCAAAAATTGGATGCACTTCGTGTACAAACTGGACGATCTCCTTTGAAGTATGAGGGTTTCGGACGAAAACTCATGTGTTACAAAGGCATTTCATTTTTTTAACTTATTTCAACTCCAGACTTTTTGTGCATTCAATATGCACCATTCTAAGCCACATATTCAAATTTCAACCCTTTCTAACTTCATTTGCTATTTTTCATGCATTTAATGATTTTTTTGAGCTAAACGACCCTAAATTGAAAAACACTACAAATGAACTCTGAAAAGGTTGGAACTTGGCATGGTATCATCATTTCACCCACAAAGCATGTGTTAAAAAGTTGAGAGGGATACAACAAAAACTGGATACACTTCGTGTACAAACTGGACCATCTCGGCTACTTACTAGAGAAGAAAAGTGATGACGGTGAAGCCAATCACATCCCAGAGTGGGATCTTGGGGTATAAAACTTTTTCTTCTCGTGTGTCCCTTGCTTATTGCACCGTAACCATGGACAATCTTCATCATTTAACAGGATGCTTGGGTCAGTCTTCACTGTGAAGGGAGGAATTTCATCAAACTTTTCATAATCTGTTGACATGTCTGTCTTGTCCTCCACTCCCACGATGTTTCTTTTCCCTGAAAGAACTATGTGGTGCTTTGGCTCATCGTATGATGTATCCGCTTTCTTATCTTTTCTTTTTCTTGGTTTGGTAGACATGTCCTTCACATAGAACACCTGCGCCACATCATTGGCTAGGACGAATGGTTCCTCTGTGTACCCAAGATTGTCGAGATCCACTGTTGTCATTCCGTACTGCTGGTCTACCATTACCCCTCCTTGATACGTCTCTATCGTATCTATAATTTTTGATTGTTTCATGCCAATATTCTACAACTTTCATATACTTTTGGCAACTTTTTATACTACTTTTTGGGACTAACATATTGATCCAGTGCCCAGTGCCAGTTCCTGTTTGTTGCATGTTTTTTGTTTCGCAGAAAATCCATATCAAACGAAGTCCAAACGGGATAAAAACTTACGGAGATTTTTTTTGGAATATATGTGAATTTTGGGAAGTGCAATCAACAAAAGGCGGTGCCCGAGGGGCCCACAAGCCATAGGGGCGCGCCCTGGGGGGTAGGGCGCACCAGGGTGGCTTGTGGCCACCCTGTAAGGCGGTTGGTGCCCTTCTTTTGCTGCAAGAAAGCTAATATCCGGATAAAAATCGTGTTAAAATTTCAGCCCAATCGGAGTTACGAATCTCCGGGAATTTAAGAAACGGTGAAAGGCCAGAATCTGGAAGGCAGAAACAGAAGGAAACAGAGAGAGAGATCCAATCTCGGATGGGCTCTCGCCCCTCCGCCGCCATGGAAGCCAAGGACCAGAGGGGAAACCCTCCTCCCATCTAGGTGGGAGGCCAAGGAAGAAGAAGAAGAAGGAGGGGGGCTCTCTCCTCCTCTCTCCCGGTGGCACCGGAACGCCGCCGGGGCCATCATGGTGACGGCAATCTACACCAACAACTTCGCCGCCGTCATCACCAACTCTCTCCCCCTCTATGCAGTGGTGTAACACCCCTTCTCCCCGCTGTAATCTCTACTCAAACATGGTGCTCAACGCTATATATTATTTCCCAATGATGTATGGCTATCCTATGATGTTTGAGTAGATCCGTTTTGTCCTATGGGTTGATTGATGATCATGATTGGTTTGAGTTGCATGTGTTATTATTGGTGCTGTCCTATGGTGCTCTCCGTGTCGCGCAAGCGTGAGGGATCCCTGCTGTAGGGTTTGCAATATTTTTATGACTCGCTTACGGTGGGTGGCGTGAGTGACGGAAGCACAGACCCGAGTAAGTAGGTTGTTTACGTACGGGAGTAAAGAGGACTTGATACTTAATGCTATGGTTGGGTTTTACCTTAATGATCTTTAGTAGTTGCGGATGCGTGCTAGAGTTCCAATCATAAGTGCATATGATCCAAGTAGAGAAAGTATGTTAGCTTATGCCTCTCCCTCATATAAAATTGCAATAATGATTACCGGTCTAGTTATCGATTGCCTAGGGACAAATAACTTTCTTGTGACAAAAAGCTCTCTACTAAGACTAACTTAGTTGTTTCTTCATCTAAACAACCCCTAGATTTTATTTACGTGTTCTTTATTATCTTGCAAACTGCTACTTCTCGAGCATGCGTTGGTTTTCCCTTGAAGAGGAAAGGGTGATGCAGCAAAGTAGATAAGTATTTCCCTCAGTTGTTGAGAACCAAGGTATCAATCCAGTAGGAGATACAAGCAAGTCCCCAATAGATGTACCTACACAAAGAATCAAACACTTGCACCCAACGCAATAAAGGGGTTGTCAATCCCTTCACGGTTAATTGCAAGGATGAGATCTGATAGAGATAGATAGATATGATTGCTTGAAAGGAAAGTAAACTAAAAGTAAAAAGATTGCAGCAAGATATTTTTGGTATTTTTGGTTTTAGATCTGAAAGTATAAGATGGAAAATAGACCCAGGGGCCATAGGTTTCAATAGAGGCTTCTCTCATGATGGCAAATAATACGGTGGGTGAACAAATTACTGTCGAGCAATTGATAGAAAAGCGAATAATTATGAAGATATCCAAGGCAATGATTATGCATATAGGCATCACGTCCGTGTCAAGTAGACCGAAACGATTCTGCATCTACTACTATTACTCCACACATCGACCGACTCCTGCCTGCATCTAGAGTATTAAGTTCATGAAGAACAGAGTAACGCATTAGGTAAGATGACATGATGTAGAGGGATAAACTCAAGCAATATGATGAAAACCCCATCTTTTTATCCTCGATGGCAACAATACAATACGTGCCTCGCTACACCTACTTTGTCACTGGGTGAGGACACCGCAAGATTGAACCCAAAACTAAGCACTTCTCCCATTGCAAGAATTACCAATCTAGTTGGCCAAACCAAACCAATAACTCGAAGAGACTTGCAAAGATATGAAATCATGCATATAAGAATTCAGAAAAGACTCAAATAATATTCATAGATAATCTGAACATAAACCCACAATTCATCGGATCTCGACAAACACACCGCAAAAGAGTATTACATCGGATAGATCTCCATGAAGATCATGAAGAACATGGTATTGAAGAACAAAGAGAGAGAAGAAGCCATCTAGCTACTAGCTACGGACACGAAGGTCTGTGGTGAACTACTCACGCATCATCGGAGGGGCAATGGAGTTGATTTAGAAGCCCTCCGTGATCGATTCCCCCTCCGGCAGATTACTGGAAAAGGCTCCAAGATTGGATCTCACGGGAACAGAGGCTTCCGGCGGCGGAAAAGTATTTTCGTGGCTCTTTTTGGTATCCAGGGAATATTTGTGAATTTATAGGCCGAGAAATAGGGTTGGGGGAGCTGTCGTGGGGCCATAAGCCAGGGGGCGCTCCCCCCTAGGGCGCGCCCCTATGGCTTGTCGCCACACGGAGGCTCTCCTGACTTCATCTCCAAGTCTTCTGGGTTGCTTCTGGTCCAAGAAAAAAATATTCCGAAGATTTTATTCCATTTGGACTCCATTTAATATTCCTTATCTGCAATACTCAAAAACAAGGAAAAAAAAGAAACTGGCACTAGGCTCTAGATTATTCGGTTAGTCCCAAAAAAAATATAAAATAGCATATTAATGCATATAAAACATCCAAAACAGATAATATAATAGCATGGAACAATCAAAAATTATAGATACGTTGGAGACGTATCAAGCATCCCCAAGCTTAATTCCTGCTCGTCCTCGAGTAGGTAAATGATAAAAACAGAATTTTTGATGTGGAATGCTACCTAACATATTTATCCATGTAATATTCTTTATTGTGGCATGAATATTCAGATCCGTAAGATTCAAAACAATAGTCTAATATTGACATAAAAACAGTAATACTTCCAGCACACCAACAAGGCAATTGCGTCCTTTCAAAATAACATGGCCTTAGAAAGTTATCCCTACAAAATCATATGGTCTGGCTATGCTCCATCTTCCCCACACAAAGTATCTAAATCATGCACAATCCCGGTGAACAAGCCAAGCAATTGTTTCACACTTTTAATGTTCTCAAACCTTTTCAATTCTCACGCAATACATGAGCGCGACCCATGGATATAGCACTATAGGTGGAATAGAATATGGTGGAGGTGCAAGGGAAAAAGGAGAAGATAGTCTCACATCAACTAGGCGTATCAACGGGCTATGGAGATGCCCATCAATATATATCAATGTGAGTGAGTAGGGATTGCCATGCAACAGGTGCACTAGAGCTATAAGTGTATGAAAGCTCAAAAAGAAAACTAAGTGGTTGTGCATAAGAAAAATTCCACTAGCTATATGAAAGTGACAAAACAGGAGACTCTCTATTATGAAGATCATGGTGCTACTTTGAAGCACAAGTGTGGAAAAAGATAGTAGCAATTGTCCCTTCTCTCTTTCTCTCATTTTTTTTCTTTCCCTTTTTTTTCTTATTTTTGGTGGCCATCTTTGGCCTCTTTTTTTTTATTTGGGCTTCGCTGGCCTCTTTTATTATTTGTAAAGTCCGGAGACTCATCCCAACTTGTGAGGGATTCATAGCTTCCATCATCATTTTCTCTCATGGGACAATGCTCTAATAATGAAAATCATCACACTTTTATTTACTTACAACTCAAAAGGAAGATTACAACTCGATACCTAAGACAAAAATATGACTCTATATGCAATATGAAAGTGATGGTGCATGTCATGAAAAACGGAACGGTGGAAGTTGCATGGCAATATATCTCGGAATGGATATGGAAATGCCATAATAGGTAGGTATGGTGGCTGTTTTGAGGAAAATATATGGTGGCTGTTTTGAGGAAGGTAGGTTTGATGCACCGGCGAAAGTTGCGCGGTACTAGAGAGGCTAGCAATGGTGCAAAGGTGAGAGTGCGTATAATCCATGGACTCAACATTAGTCATAAAGAACTCACATACTTATTGCAAAAGTCTATTAGTTATCAAACAAAGCATTAGACGCATGCTCCTAGGGGAGAGGTTGGTAGGAGTTAACCATCGCGCGCTCCCGACCCTCACACAAAGGTTGACAATCATTAAACAAATCATGCTCCGACTTCGTTACATAACGGTTCACCATACATGCATGCTACGGGAATCACAAACTTCAACACAAGTATTCTTCCAATTCACAACTACTCACTAGCATGACTCTCATATTACCATCTCCATTATCTCAAAACTATATGCAAGGAATCGAACTTCTCATAGTATCCAATGCACTTAATATGAAAGTTTTTATTATATCCCTCTTGGATGCCCATTATATTAGGACTAAATTAATAACCTAAACAAATTACCATGCTGTTTTAAAGACTCTCAAAATAATATAAGTGAGGTACGAGAGTTCAATAATTTCTATAAAATAAAACACCACCGTGCTCTAAAAAGATATAAGTGAAGTACTAGAGCAACATTGCCTAGCTCAAAAGATATAAGTGAAGCACATAGAGAATTCTAATAAATTCACGATTCAGCGTGTCTCTCTCAAAAAGATGTGTGCAGCAAGGATGATTGTGGCAAACTAAAAAGCAAAGACTCATATCATACAAGACGCTCCAAGCAAAACACGTATCATGTGGTGAATAAAAATATAGCCTAAAGTAAATTTACCGATGGATTGAAGACGAAAGAGGGGATGCCTTCCGGGGCATCCCCAAGCTTAGGCTTTTTGGTATCCTTGAATATGGCTTGGGGTGCCTTGGGCATCCCCAGGCTTAGGCTCTTGCCACTCCTTATTCCATAGTCCATCAAATCTTTACCCAAAACTTGAAAACTTCACAACACAAAACTCAACAGAAAACTCATGAGATCCGTTAGTATAAGAAAAATAAATCACCACTTTAGGTACTGTTGTGAACTCATTATTTATTTATATTGGTGTAATATCTACTGTATTCTAACTTCTCCATGGTTCATACCCCCCGATACAACCCATAGATTCATCAAAATAAGCAAACAACACATAGAAAACAGAATCTGTCTAAAACAGAACAGTCTGTAGAAATCTATAGACTTCGAATACTTCTGTAACTCCAAAAATTCTGAAAAATTAGAAAAATCAGGGTAATGTGTATATCAATCTTTTGTAAAAATTTCAGATCAAAATCACGTTCCAGTGAATTTACAAAATTCCTGGACTGAGAACAAAAGTTTCTGTTTTTCAGCAAAATCAAATTGCAAACACCGTAGACCATCCCAAAGGTCTTACTTGGCTCAAACACTAATTTAAACAAGAAAACACAATTATTACAGAAGTAATAATGTGGAAAACACACCAAAACAGAAACAAAAAACAGAAAGCAAAAATAAAATTGGGTTGCCTCCCAACAAGCGCTATTGTTTAACGCCCCTAGCTAGGCATAACGCAAAAGATCTAGGTATTGTCATCTTTGTTATGCAATCCATACTTGATCAATCCATCAAAATATTTCCTAAATATATCTATACTTTCCTTCGTTTCCCTCCTAGTAGGGGAACTTAACTCATGAAAAGCACTTTGACTAGTAATTTTGACATTCATAAACCCGTACTCTGGATCATCACCATAGACATCATCATATAAAACACGTATCTTATTTATAACGGGTTCCCTAGCTATCTTTTCCAACCAATCATCTTTATACCCTACAAAAATTCCCCTTGTTAACCAATCAAATTCATCATAAGTTTCAAGATACAAGGTTTGAGTGACTTTTGCATAGGGAACTCTCCTCCTAAGATTTTCACTATAAGATTGATAGTCTGCAGATTCAAGACTACGCAAGGTTTCTTTAACATGGATAATTTCTTCAATAGGAGGGTGTTCAATATCATTATTGTAGAAAGCAAAAATCTCCCTAGCTTCATGTAAGATGAAATCAAATTCACGCATAAGGATGATAGTAGCAATCTTTTTAGCTTTAGGGTGATTAATATTAGGAAGTTCATAAAACACCTTTTGCAAAGTGGGATGAATGTGCACAAATTTTCTTTGCAATCTTTCAATGAGCATGACAATAGCATCCGCATAACAATTTGTGCTAAGAAGTATATATCTATTATTCATAGACATCACTCCCATACAATCAAAGAATTCTTGGATAACACTCTTCCCAATAATATTTCCTTCTCCCACTTGAAAAGTTTTAGTTTTGTAATTAGGAGGAGATTTAGTTTCATGATCAAAAGAGCAAGATCCAAATTTTTCCTCAATATTAGTACTAGCAATACCCTCGGAATTTTTAACGATACCCTTCCCGGATTCAGACTTGATGGCAACGAATAGATCTAGCACGCAAATGAGAAGCAAACGGAAAGACGAACGGAAGAAGGGCGAATCAAAAGGCAAATCTTTTTGGAAAATCGTTTTAGAAGTGGGGGAGAGGAAAACGAGAGGCAAATGGCAACTAAAGTAAATGCAAGAGATGAGTTTGTGATGGGTACTTGGATTGCTTGATGTAGATCTCCCCGGCAACGGCGCCAGAAATTGGCAAGTTGACGGGAAAGTTCTTGTCCTGACTTGCTATGTATCTCCCCGGCAACGGCGCTAGAAATCCTTCTTGCTACTTCTCGAGCATGCGTTGGTTTTCCCTTGAAGAGGAAAGGGTGATGCAGCAAAGTAGATAAGTATTTCCCTCAGTTGTTGAGAACCAAGGTATCAATCCAGTAGGAGATACAAGCAAGTCCCCAATAGATGTACCTACACAAAGAATCAAACACTTGCACCCAACGCAATAAAGGGGTTGTCAATCCCTTCACGGTTAATTGCAAGGATGAGATCTGATAGAGATAGATAGATATGATTGCTTGAAAGGAAAGTAAACTAAAAGTAAAAAGATTGCAGCAAGATATTTTTGGTATTTTTGGTTTTAGATCTGAAAGTATAAGATGGAAAATAGACCCGGAGGCCATAGGTTTCACTAGAGGCTTCTCTCATGATGGCAAATAATACAGTGGGTGAACAAATTACTGTCGAGCAATTGATAGAAAATGAATAATTATGAAGATATCCAAGGCAATGATTATGCATATAGGCATCACATCCGTGTCAAGTAGACCGAAACGATTCTGCATCTACTACTATTACTCCACACATCGACCGACTCATGCCTGCATCTAGAGTATTAAGTTCATGAAGAACAGAGTAACGCATTAGGTAAGATGACATGATGTAGAGGGATAAACTCAAGCAATATGATGAAAACCCCATCTTTTTATCCTCGATGGCAACAATACTATATGTGCCTCGCTACCCCTACTTTGTCACTGGGTGAGGACACCGCAAGATTGAACCCAAAACTAAGCACTTCTCCCATTGCAAGAATTACCAATCTAGTTGGCCAAACCAAACCAATAACTCGAAGAGACTTGCAAAGATATGAAATCATGCATATAAGAATTCAAAAAAGACTCAAATAATATTCATAGATAATCTGAACATAAACCCACAATTCATCGGATCTCGACAAACACACCGCAAAAGAGTATTACATCGGATAGATCTCCATGAAGATCATGAAGAACATGGTATTGAAGAACAAAGAGAGAGAAGAAGCCATCTAGCTACTAGCTATGGACACGAAGGTCTGTGGTGAACTACTCACGCATCATCGGAGGGGCAATGGAGTTGATGTAGATGCCCTCCGTGATCGATTCCCCCTCCGGCAGATTACCGGAAAAGGCTCCAAGATTGGATCTCACGGGAACAGAGGTTTCCGGCGGCGGAAAAGTATTTTCGTGGCTCTTTTTGGTATCTAGGGAATATTTGTGAATTTATAGGCCGAGAAATAGGGTTGGGGGAGCTGCCGTGGGGCCACAAGCCAGGGGGCTCCCCCCCCTAGGGCGTGCCCCTGTGGCTTGTCGCCACACGGCGGCTCTCCTAACTTCATCTCCAAGTCTTCTGGGTTGCTTCTGGTCCAAGAAAAATTATTCCGAAGATTTTATTCCGTTTGGACTCCGTTTAATATTCCTTATCTGCTATACTCAAAAACAAGGAAAAAACAAAAACTGGCACTAGGCTCTAGATTAATATGTTAGTCCCAAAAATAATATAAAATAGCATATTAATGCATATAAAACATCCAAAACAGATAATATAATAGCATGGAACAATAAAAAATTATAGATATGTTGGAGACGTATCACAAACCTATCCTATCACACCTACAAAGTACTTCTAGTTTCATACTTGTTCTAGGTAAAGCGAACGTTAAGCGTGCGTAGAGTTCTATCGGTGGTCGATAGAACTTGAGGGAATATTTGTTCTACCTTTAGCTCCTCGTTGGGTTCGACACTCTTACTTATCGAGAAAGGCTACAACTGATCCCCTACACTTGTGGGTTATCACTCCTCTAGCAGATTGACCCATTTGCACCGGAACAAAGGGACCTTCAAATCACTTCCATAGTCAAGTTCCCATATCTCCTCTATGTAACCATAATATGTGTCCTTTTCCCTATTGGTGTTTGCTGCATCGTCAAAGCGGACACCACTATTTTGGTTGGTGCTCTTTTTATCTTGGGCGATCGTGTAAAATGTATTCCCATTTATCTCGTATCCTTGGAAAGTCAATATAGTCGAAGATGGTCTCTTGGCCAACAAGTACAGCTCATCTTCAACAATGTCGTCATTCATGAGATGTGTTAGCAACTAACCGCCGAAAGCCTCAATGTGTGTACGTTTAATCCAGGGGTCAGACTGCTCCGGGTTCTTGGAGCGTATAATATCCATGTGTTTCTCGATATACGGGGTCACCAAGGTAGAATTTTGTAGAACTGCGTAGTGTGCTTGCGCCCAAGAATGCTCGTCCCTACATATGATTGATTTTGGTCCATGCGTGGCTTTTCCACGCAGTCTCCCCTCATGCCACGATTGAGGAACACCAATCGACTTAAGGTCAGGAATAAAGTCAACACAAAACTCAATAACCTCCTCTGTTTCATGGCCCTTGGAGATGCTTCCTTCTAGCCTAGCACGGTTACGAACATATTTCTTTAAGACTCCCATGAACCTCTCAAAGGGGTACATATTGTGTAGAAATACAGGACCTAGAATGGCAATCTCTTCGACTAGGTGAACTAGGACGTGCGTCATAATATTGAAGAAGGATGGTGGGAACACCAACTCGAAACTGACAAGACATTGGACCAATCATTTTGTAAGCTTGGTAGGATTTCCTGATCGATTACCTTCTGAAAAATTGCGTTGAGGAATAAACATAGCTTCACAATGGCTAATCGAACATTTTCTGGTAGAAGCCACCTCAACACAACCGGAAGCAATTGCGTCATGATCACATGGCAATCATGAGACTTTAGGTTCTGGAATTTTTTCTCTACCATATTTATTATTCCTTTTATATTCGACGAGAAGCCAGACGGGACCTTCATACTGAGCAGGCATTCAAGAAAAAATTCCTTCTCTGCTTTGGTAAGAGCGTAACTGGCAGGACCTTCATACTGCTTTAGATGCATGCCGTCTTTTGCGTTCATACGTTGCTGGTCCTGTCGTGCATCCGGTGTATCTTTTGTCTTCCCATACACTCCTAGGAAGCCTAGCAGGTTCACGCAAAGATTCTTCGTGATGTGCATCACGTCGATTGCAGAGCGGACCTCTAGGACTTTCCAATATTCTAGCTCCCAAAATATAGATTTCTTCTTCCACGTGGGGGCGTGTCCGTCAGCGTTAATCGGAACAAATTGTCCGCCAAGACCCTTTCCAAAGATTACATGTAAATCCTTGACCATATCAAGTATATCATCACCAGTACGGAGTACAGGCTTCTTTCGGTGATCTGCCTCACCTTTGAAATGCTTGCCTTTCTTTCTTAAGGCATGCTTGGTCGGAAGAAATCGACGATGTCCCAGGTACACATTATTCTTGCATTTGTCCAAATATATACTTTGAGTCTCATCTAAACAGTGCGTGCATGCATGGTATCCCTTGTTTGTCTGTCCTGAAAGGTTACTAAGAGCATGCCAATCATTGATGGTTACAAACAACAACGCTCGTAGGTCAAATTCCTGTTGTTTGTGCTCATCCCACACACGTACACCTTGTTTATTCCACAGCTGTAAAAGTTCATCAACTAATGGCTTTAGGTACACATCAATGTCGTTGCCTGGTTGCTTAGGGCCTTGGATGAGCACTGGCATCATAATGAACCTCCGCTTCATGCACAACCAAGGAGGAAGGTTATAGATACATAGAGTCACAGGCCATGTGCTATGCTTACTGCTCTGTTCCCTAAAAGGATTAATACCATCTGCACTTAAACCAAACCATACATTACTTGGGTCATCTGCAAAGTCCGGCCACTTTCTCTCGATTTTTCTCCACTGCGACCCATCAGCGGGTACTCTCAACTTGCCATCGCAACGACTTGACATGCTCTTTATTTTGGAACAAACGTTTCAACCGTGGTATTATAGGAGCATACCACATCACCTTGGCAGGAATCCTCTTCCTCGGGCGCTTGCCCTCAACATCATCACCAGGGTCATCGCGACTGATCTTATATCGCAATGCACCGCATACCCTCACCGCGGTAGAGGAAGCAGTCATTAGGGCATGCTTGTATCTTCTACACCTCTAATCCGAGAGGGCAGACAACCTTCTTTGCTTCGTATGTACAGTCGGGCAATTCGTTGTCCTTTGGAAGCTTCTTCTTCATTATTTTCAGCAACTTTTCAAATCCTTTGTCAGATAGACCATTCTCTGCCTTCCATTGCAGCAATTCCAGTGTGGTACCGAGCTTTGTGTTGTCATCTTCGCAATTTGGGTACAACCCTTTTTTGTGATCCTCTAACATGCGCTGGAACTTCAACTTCCCCTTTTCACTTTCGCAGTTTCTCTTTGCATCAGCAATGGCCCGACCAAGATCATCAGCGGGCTCATCTGATGCCTCAGCTTCTTCTTCTTCATTCTCTTCCCCCATTGTAGTACCATCATATTCAGGAAACCTAGGATAGTTGTCATCATCCTCTTCTTCTTCATTCTCTTCCATTAAAACCCCTCTTTCTCCGTGCTTGGTCCAACAATTATAGACGGACATGAAACCGGACGTAAAAAGGTGGACGTGAATTTGTTTTGCGCTAGAGTAAGTCTTATCATTCTTACACACACCACATGGACAACACATAAAACCATCCCGCTTGTTTGCCTCAGCCGCACGCAGAAAACTATGCACGCCATTAATGAACTGGGGATAGCGTCGGTCATCGTACATCCATTGCCGGTTCATCTTCATTACACAACACCGAAAAGACCAAATTAATACAAGTTCATACATAAACTTCATACATACTTATTCTCATAAAACAACATACAACTATCTAGCTAAAACATTTAAATGCAACAACAAACGCGATCAAAATCGCAACTAAGGTAACAATTGATCCAACAGCATAATGATACCAAGCCTCTTTATTAATGGCATATTTTCTAATCTTTCTAATCTTCAAGCGCATTGCATCCATCTTGATCTTGTCATCATCGACGATATCGGCAACGTACAACTCCAATTTCATCTTCTCTTCTTCAACTCTTTTTAATTGTCCTTTCAAATCCTCGTTTTCTTTTTCAACTAAATTTAACTTCTCGACAATAGGGTCGATTGGAATTTCCGGTTCAACTACCTCCTAGATAAAAATAAGTATGTCAACTTGATGGTCATAATTGTCATTAACACGATCGAAATGCAACAAATAGTTATAAAAGAGAATATACTACATCCGAATCATAAACCGGACGAGGGCCGATGGGCATGGATACCAAAACCATGGCACTATGTATAACAAATAATCATACAAGTAAGAAGATTATAAAAATAACTATGTAAATCATACAAATAAGATTTTCTTTTATAAAAAGGATAAGAAACAAGAAGAGGCTCACCAAGGTGGTGCCGGCGACGGGGCGGTGCGGGCGATCGACGGTGGTTAGGACGGGGACGGGAAGGCACTAAGTAAACCACACCTACACACATATGCAAACTAAGAAGTTAATTTGAGCTCAAATTGCATATATATCAAAAAAACTCCCACATAATTACCCACAAATCACTATACTTATAATGTTAGGCATATGCCCTAGAGGCAATAATAAAATGGTTATTATCATATTTCCTTGTTCATGATAATCGTTTATTATCCATGCTAGAATTGTATTGATCGGAAACTCAGATACATGTGTGGATACATAGACAACACTGTGTCCCTAGTAAGCCTCTAGTAGACTAGCTCGTTGATCAGAGATGGTCAAGGTTTCCTGACCATATACAATGAGTTGTCATCTGATAACGGGATCACATCATTAGGAGAATGATGTGATGGACAAGACCCAACCGTAAGCATAGCAATTGATCGTGTCAGTTTATTGCTACTGCTTTATCCATGTCAACTATATGTTCCTATGACCATGAGATCATGCAACTCCCGGACATCGGAGGAATGCCTTGTGTGTATCAAACATCACAATGTAACTGGATGACTATAAAGGTGCTCTACAGGTATCTCCGAGGGTGTCTGTTGGGTTGGCGTGGATCGAGACTGGGTTTTGTCTCTCTGTATGACGGAGAGGTATCTCTGGGTCCACTCCATAACACAACATCACAAGAAGCTTGCAAGCAAAGTGACTAAAGAGTTAGCCATGGGATCTTGTATTACGGAACGAGTAAAGAGACTTGTCGGTAACAAGATTGACCTAGGTATAGAGATACCGACGATCGAATCTCGGGCAAGTAACATACCGAAGAACAAAGGGAACATCATACGAGATTAACTGAATCCTTGACATAGAGGTTCAACCGATAAAGATCTTCGTAGAATATGTAGGAACCAATATGGGCATCCAGGTCCCGCTATTGATTATTGACCGTAGAGGTGTCTCGGTCATGTCTACATAGTTCTTGAACCCGCAGGGTCGGCACACTTAACGTTCGGTGACGTTTCGGTAGTATTGAGATATATGTGTTGGTGACCGAAGGTTGTTCGGAGTCCCGGATGAGATCCCAGATGTCACGAGGAGCTCTGGAATGGCCCGGAGGTAAATATTTATATATAGGAAAGTGGTATTTGGGTTCCGTAAAAGTTTCGGGTATTTCCGGTAGTGTACCGGGAGTGACGAATGGGTTCCGGGGGTCCACCGGGTGGGGCCCACCCACCCCCGGGGGCCACATGGGCCCAAGAGGTGGCGCACCAGCCTTTAATTGGCTGGGGAACCGACCCCATAAGGGCCCATATGCCCAAGAGGAAAAAAGGTGGAGATAGGAAGGAATAGGACTCCTTCCTAATATGAATCCACTTCCTAGTAGGAAGTGGATTGGACTCCTCCTTGCCCTGGTTCGGCCGACCCCTAGGGGAAACCCTAGGGAGGCTTGCTCCTCCCTCTCCCTCCTATATATACTAGAGGAATAGAGCCCCAAAACACACGGGCACGTGCTAGTTCTCTATTCTCTAGTTCCTCCAACAAATAGATTCCGGTAGTGCTTAGGCGAAGCCCTGCTGGGATAACTCCACCACCACCACCACCACCATGCCGTCGTGCTGCTGGTGATCTCATCCACCTCTCCTCCCCCTCTTGATGGATCAAGAAGGCAGAGATCGTCATCGAGCTGTACGTGTGCTGAACACGGAGGTGTCGTCCGTTCGGCGCTAGATCGGGACGGATTGCGATTTGGATCGCGAAGACGTTCGACTACATCAACCGCGTTTCTTAACACTTCCCGCTTAGCGATCTACAAGGGTACGTAGATCCACTCTCCCTCTCGTAGATGCTCATAACCATGGATAGATCTTGCATATGCGTAGGAAATTTTTTGTTTCCCATGCAACGTTCCATAACAGTGGTATCAGAGCTAGGTCTATGCGTAGATGAGATCACGAGTAGAACACAAAGGAGTTTGTGGGCGTTGATATTCAGATTGCTTCCCCTTGGTCTTTTCTTCATTCAGCGGTATTGTGGGATGAAGCGGCCCGGACCAAACTTACTCGTATGCTTACGAGAGACCGGTTCCATCAACTGACATGTGACTTTGTTGCATAAAGATGGCTGGCGGGTGTCTGTCTCTCCCACATTAGTTGGATCGGATTCGACAAAGGCGGTCCTTGAGAAGGTTGAATAGCAATTTGTGTATCACCGTTGTGGTTTTTGCGTAGGTAAGAATCGTTCTTGCTAGATACCCGTAGCAGCCACGTAAAACAGGCAACAATAATTAGAGGACGTCCAACTTGTTTTTGCAGGGTATGTTGTGATGTGATATGGCCAATTACATGATGAGATATATGTGATGTATGAGATGATCATGTTTTGTATAGAATATCACGACTTGCATGTCGATGAGTACGGCAACCGGCAGGAGCCATAGGGTTGTCTTTAATTTATTTTCGCCATTTTTGCTTTACTTTATCGCTATGAGTTAGCAATAGTCGTAGAAGCAACAGTTGGTGCGACAACCTCATGGTGACACGTTGATGGAGATCAAGATGATGGAGATCATGGTGTCATGCCGGTGACGATGGAGATCATGCCGGTGCTTTGTAGACGGAGATCAAAAGCACAAGTTCATGGCCATATCATGTCACTTATGATTTGCATGTGATGTTAATCCTTTTATGCATCTTATTTTGCTTAGGACGATGGTAGCATTATAAGGTGATCCCTCACTAAAATTTCAAGATAAAATTGTGTTCAACCCGAGTGTGCACTGTTGCGAAAGTTCGTCGTTTCGAGACACCACGTGATGATCGGGTGTGATAGACTCTATGTTCACATACAACGGGTGCAAGCCAGTGTTGCACGTGCGGAACACTCGGGTTAAACTTGACGAGTCTAACATGTACATACATGGCCTCGGAACACAAGAGACCGAAAGGTCGAACATGAGTCATATAGTAGATATGATCAACATGGAGATGTTCACCACTGAAACCACCTCATCTCACGTGATGATCGGACTTGGGTTGGTGAATTTGGATCATGTCACACTCGGATGACCGGAGGGATGTCAATTTGAGTGGGAGTTCTTTAAGTAATGTGATTAATTGAACTCTTTATCATGAACATAGACTAAAGTTGTCTTTTGCAAAATTATGTTGTAGATCAATAGCTCGCGTTGTTGCTCCACTGTGTTTTTGAAACGTTCCTAGGGAAAATACAGTTGAAAGATGTTGGTAGCAATTATGCAGACTAGGTCCTTGATATGAGGATTGTCCTCAGTTGCTGCACAGAAGGCTTATGTCCTTAATGCACCGCTCGATGCGCCACCCCCTCAAGCGGCGTATGTGGATGTTGTGAACATCTGACACGTACGTCCTGATGACTACTTGATAGTTCAGTGCATCATGCATTACGGCTTAGAATTGAGGCTCCAAATACGTTTTGAAACATCACGGAGCATATGTGATGTGCCAAGAGCTGAAATTGAATTTCAGGCTCGTGCCCGTGTTGAGAGGTATGAGACCTCCAACAAGATTCTTTGCCTGCAAGATGAAGGAGAATAGCTCAGTCGGTGAGCATGTGCTCAGATTGTCTGGGTGCTACAATCACTTGAATCGAGTGGGAGTTGATCTTCCAGATAAGACAGTGATTGATATAGTTCTCCAAGTTACTGCCACTAAGCTACTAGAGCTTCGTGATGAACTATAAAATGCCAGGGATGGAGATGATCCCTGAGCAATTCGCGATGTTTGACACCGCGAAGGTAGAAATCAAGAAGGAGCATCAAGTGTTGATGGTTAGTAAAACCACTAGTTTCGAGAAGGGCAAGGGCAAGGAGGGAAACTTCATGGATGGCAAGCCAGTTGCTGCTCCAGTGAAGAAACCCTAGGTTGAACCCAAACCCGAGACTAAGTGCTTCTATTATGAGGAGAGCGATCGCTGAAGTGGAATAACCCTAGATACTTGGTAGATAAGAAGGCTCGCAACGTCAACGGAAGTATATTTGATATACGTATTATTCATGTGTACCTTGCTAGTACTCCTAGTAGCACCTGGGTATTAGATACCGGTTCAGTTGCTAAAAGTTGGTAACTCGAAATAAAAGCTACAGAATAAACGGAGACTAGCTAAGGGCGAGGTGACGATGTGTGTTGGAAGTGTTTCCAAACTTGATGTGATCACCATCGCACGCTCTCTCTACCTTCGGGATTAGTAATGAACCTAAATAAATGTTATTTGGTGTTTGCGTTGAGCATAAACATGATTAGATCGTGTTTATTGCAATACGGTTATTCATTTAAGTTATGGAATAATGGTTATTCTGTTTACATGAATAATACCTTCAATGGTCATGCACCCAATGTGAATGGTTCATTGAATCTCGATCGTAGTAATACACATGTTCATTGATGCCAAAAGATGCAAAGTTAATAATGCTGATGGATCTTATTGGTGTAAAGCGCGTGAAGAAACTCCATGCTGATGGATCTTTTGACTCACTCGATTTCGAATCGGTTAAGACATGCGGACCATGCCTCTTGGGCAAGATGACTAAGAACCCGTTTTCTGATATGATGGAGTGGGCAAGTGACTTATTGGAAATGATACATGTTGATGTAACGATCCAATGAGTGTTGAAGCGTGCGGTGGATATCGCTATTTTCTTACCTTCACTGATGATTTGAGTAGATATGGGGATATTTACTTAATGAAACACAAGTCTGAAACGTTTGAAAAGTTCAAACAAATTCAGAGTGAAGTTTGAGATCATCGTGACAAGAAGATAAAATGTCTATGATATGATCGTGGAGGTAAATATTTGAGTTACGCGTCTGGTATACAACTCAAGACAATGTGGAAGTTGTTTCACAACTCACGCCACCTGGAACACCATAGAGTGATGGTGTGTCCGAACGTCGTAGTCGTGCTCTATTGGATATGGTGCGTACTATGATGTCTCTTTTCGATTTGCAACTATCGTTTTGGGGTTATGCATTAGAGACAACTACATTCACTTTAAATAGGGAACCATCTAAGTCCGTTGAGATGACACCGTATGAATTTTGGTTTGGCAGAAACCTAAGCTGTCATTTCTTAGAGTTCGGGAATGCGATGCTTATGTCTGATAAGCTCGAACCCAAAGCGGAAAAGTGCATCTTCATAGGATACCCTAAGGAAACAGTTGGGTATACCTTCTATCTCAGATCCAAGGGCAAAGTGTTTGTTGCTAAAAACGGGTCCTTTCTCAAGAAAGAGTTTCTCTCGAAAGAATTGAGTGGGAGGAAGGTAGAACTTGATGAGGTTATTGAACCGTCACTTTAGTTGGATGGTAGCACGACGTAGAAAGATGTTTCTGTGGCGCCTACACCGAATGAAGAGGAAGTTAATGATGATGATCATGACACTTCGGATCAAGTTACTACCGAACCTCGTAGGCCGACAAGAACTCATACCGCCTCTGAGTGGTACGTCAATCCTGTCTTGGAGGTCATGTTGTTAGACAATAGTGAACCTACGAACTATGAAGAAGCGATGGTGGGCCCGAATTCCAACAAATGGCTAGGAGCCATGAAATCCGAGAAAGGATCCATGTATGAAAACCAAGTATGGACTTTGGTAGACTTGCTCATTGAACGGCAGGCCGTTGAGTACAAATGGACCTTTAAGAAGAAGACAGACGCTGATGGTAAATGTCACCATTTATAAAGCTCGACTTGTCGCAAAGAAGTTTCTGACAAAGTTCAAGGAGTTGACTACGATGAGACTTTCTCACCCATAGTGATGCTAAAGTCTGTTGGAATTATGTTAGCAGTTGCTGCATTTTTCGATTATGAAATCTGGCAAATGGATGTCAAAACATCGTTTCCTTAACGGTTTTCTTGAGGAAAGGTTGTATGTGATATAACCGGAAGGTTTTGTCAATCCTAAGGATGCTAAAATGTATGCAAGCTCCAGCAATGCTTCTATGGACTAGAGCAAGCATCTCGGTGTTGGAATATACGCTTTGATGAGGTGATCAAAGTTTTTGGGTCTATGCAAAGTTTGTGATTAACTTGTATTTACAATAAAGTGACTGGGAGCACTATAGAATTTCTGATAAGTATATGTGGATGACATATTGTTGATCGGAAATGATATAGAATTTTTGGAAAGCATAAAAGGTTGTTTGAAAGGAGTTTTTCAAAGAAAGACCTGGAATGAAGCTACTTAAATATTGGGCATCAGGATCTACAGAAATAGTTCAAGACGTCTGATAAGACTTTCAATGAGTACATACCTTGACAAGATTTTGAAAGAGTTCAAAATGGATCAGTCAAAGAAAGAGTTCTTGCCTGATTTGTAAGGTGTGGAGTTGAGTGAGACTCAAAGCTCGACCACGGCAGAAGAAAGAGTAAGGACGAAGGTCGTCCCCTATGCCTTATCCATAGGCTCTGTATAGTATGCCATGCTGTGTACCGCACCTGGTGTGTGCCTTGCCATGAGTCTGTCAAGGGGTACAAGAGTGGTCCAGGAGTGGATCACTGGACAGCGGTCAAAATTATCCTTAGTAACTAGAGGACTAAGGAAATGTTTCTCGATTATGGAGGTGATAAAGAATTCGTCGTAAAGGGTTACATCGATGCAAGCTTTGACACCAATCCGGATGACTCTGAGTAGCAATCCGAATACGTATAGTGGAGCAGCCATTTGGAATAGCTCCAAGTGGAGCGTGGTAGCATCTGCAGTATGTCATATAGATTTGCAAAGAACACACGGATCTGAATGTTGCAGACCGTTGACTAAAACCTCTCTCACATGCAAAACATAATAGAACCCCAGAACTCATTGGGTGTTAGATTCATAACAATATAAATCACATAGCGATGTGAACTAGATTATTGACTCTAGTGCAAGTGGAAGACTGCTGGAAATATGCCCTAGAGGCAATAATAAAATGGTTATTATCATATTTCCTAGTTCATGATAATCGTTTATTATCCATGCTAGAATTGTATTGATCGGAAACTCAGATACATGTGTGGATACATAGACAACACTATGTCCCTAGTAAGCCTCTACTAGACTAGCTCGTTGATCAGAGATGGTCAAGGTTTCCTGACCATAGACAATGAGTTGTCATCTGATAACGGGATCACATAATTAGGAGAATGATGTGATGGACAAGACCCAACCGTAAGCATAGTAGTTGATCATGTTAGTTTATTGCTACTGCTTTATCCATGTCAAGTATATGTTCCTACGACCATGAGATCATGCAACTCCCGAACACCGGAGGAATGCCTTGTGTGTATCAAATGTCACAACGTAACTGGGTGACTATAAAGGTGCTCTACAGGTATCTCCAAGGGTGTCTGTTGGGTTGGCGTGGATTGAGACTGGGTTTTGTCACTCTGTATGACGGAGAGGTATCTCTGGGCCCACTCGGTAACACAACATCACAACAAGCTTGCAAGCAAAGTGACTAAAGAGTTAGCCACGGGATCTTGTTTTACGGAATGAGTAAAGAGACTTGCCGGTAACGAGATTGAACTAGGTACAGAGATACCGACGATCGAATCTCGGGCAAGTAACATACCGAAGAACAAAGGGAACAGCATATGGGATTAACTGAATCCTTGACATAGAGGTTCAACCGATAAAGATCTTCGTAGAATATGTAGGAACCAATATGGGCATCCAGGTCCCGCTATTGGTTATTGACCGTAGAGGTGTCTCGGTCATGTCTACATAGTTCTCGAACCCGCAGGGTCTGCACACTTAACGTTCGGTGACGTTTCGGTAGTATTGAGATGTATGTTTTGGTGACCGAAGGTTGTTCGGCGTCCCGGATGAGATCCCGGACGTCACGAGGAGCTCCGGAATGGTCCGGAGGTAAAGATTTATATATAGGAAAGTGTTATTTGGGTTCCGGAAAAGTTTCGGGTATTTCCGGTAGTGTACCGGGAGTGACGAATGGGTTCCGTGGGTCCACCGGGTGGGGCCCACCCACCCCCGGGGGCCACATGGGCCCAAGAGGTGGGGCACCAGCCCCTAATGGTTTGGGGAACCGACCCCATAAGGGCCCATATGCCCAAGGGGAAAAGGTGGAGATAGGAACGAATAGGACTCCTTCCTAATATGAATCCACTTCCTAGTAGGAAGTGGATTGGACTACTCCTTGCCCTGGTTCCGCCGACCCCTAGGGGAAACCCTAGGGAGGCTTGCTCCTCCCTCTCCCTCCTATATATACTAGAGGAATAGAGCCCCAAAACACACGACCATGTGCTAGTTCTCTATTCTCTAGTTCCTCCAACAAATAGATTCCGGTAGTGCTTAGGCGAAGCCCTGCCGGGATAACTACACCACCACCACCACCACGCCGTCGTGCTGCTGGAGATCTCATCCACCTCTCCGCCCCCTCTTGCTGGATCAAGAAGGCGGAGGTCATCATACAGATGTACGTGTGCTGAACGCGGAGGTGCCGTCCGTTTGGCGCTAGATCGGGAAGGATTGCGATTTGGATCGCGAAGACGTTCGACTGCATCAACCGCGTTTCTTAACGCTTCCCGCTTAGCGATCTACAAGGATACGTAGATCCACTCTCCCTCTCGTAGATGCTCATCACCATGGATAGATCTTGCGTGTGCGTAGGAAATTTTTTGTTTCCCCTGCAACGTTCCCCAACATATAAAGCATTGCACGAGCTGATCTAGCAATGAGAGATGAAAGGACAAAGTTGCTAACCTTTGTGAACACTTGGATGGATTGGGGTGCCTCAAATCTTGACAAATCTTGGCAAAAATGGAGGGATGAGCTCGAGAAGAGGAAGAGAAAACAGAGAATGGAGAGGATGAGCTCGGGCTGGAAGAACCATCTATATATAGGGATACATTTAGTCCCGGTTGGTTATACGAACCGGGACTATAGGTCCATCTCTAGTCCCGGTTTGTGTTAGCAACCGGGACTAAAGTGGTTCGCAGGGGCCCCACCCTGCCACCAGCCTACCACCACCCCTTTAGTCCCGGTTGGTAACACCAACTGGGACTAAAGGTTCATCATGAACCGGGACTAATGCCTAGCCTAATGAACCGCGATTATTGGTGGCATTAGTCCCGGTCCAGAAGCCAACCGGGACTAATTATTCGATCCAAAGGCCTGTTTTCTAGTAGTGTTTTATTGTTTTGTGCCCCGATGACAACTTACTTGAAGGATCTTATTCAATCCATAGGTAGGTATGGTGGACTCTCATGGAAAGAAACTGGCTTTAAAGGGTTATGGATGCACAAGTAGTATCCCTACTTAGTGCGAAGAATTTTGGCTAGCAAAAGATCTAAAGCAAGCATCACATGTTAATGGATCCATGGCAATATAACTTCTATGCAAATGTAAACAATCATGGTCATTATGTTGTCTGCGATGCCCAACATCAACATTTGATCATTATATAATATTTGATGGGGGTTCATAATCATCAAAGGTGTCCAACATCAACATTTGATCATTATATAATATTTGATGCACGTGATCTTTAATGTAGTAACACAAATACTTTATTTGGGACTTGGCTTAAGGGGGTGGAGCCTAAACTAGAGGCACATATTCGAATCGGAGTGTCGACATTACTTTGGGCAATTGGAACTACTGAGACGACGTCATTTTTAGCAGATAGAACATTACCAATGTTTGGCAGGTCATCTATAGAGCAACTTCCTGAATCCATAGGTGGTCGTTACTCATCCGTGCAAAAGCCAAGGAGCATATGGCTTATGGCTGGAACCGGTGGGAGATGATAGCACGGGATACCTCCAACCAGTTTGCATGGCGTTCCGGTAATAGGATAAGTGTATAGGCATCTAGTCTTCTTTGTGCTGGTTGTGGCCTTTTGTATCTTCTTGTTTCATTTTGAGATTTCGAGATTTTCTAACACACTACGTAATTGTTGGAGACTCCTTTTAATAATATGGCTGCATGCATCTTCGTGATGCAGAGGACGAGGGCATTCCTCCTGTTAAAAAAAGAGCATCTTGACTTGCCTAGGAATCCTATACTTGAAATGTTCAGTCAAAGATCAACTGGATAGGCACAACAGTCCGAAGAGGTATGTGATGGAGCTGGCAAAGGGGGACGACCAAGCCGATTTGGCTGTCGAGGAGAAGAGAGCGATTGTAGAGGTCGTGCAAGCCATACGTGCATGGAACTCATTCACTCGACTTTGGATCTCTTGGCCTCAGCTATTCCAAAAAGTGGCCGGTCATGTTCCTTGGCGAGGAGAAGAAGGGCATGCTCTTGGAGTTCAAGGACTGGTCAGGTGTTCTCCTACCTGGAACCACTTGGGCACATCCGGGTCAATACAACGGGGGATGTCCAAATCCCGAAATAGGCCGGCGAACAGACGACCGGCGAATAGATCCATGGGATACAGTAGCGATCTGGTTGTACCGTGGGTTGGCAACCATATGAATGCAGGGGACGCAACGACTAGCATCAGGGCTGGCAAGGTCCCATCGCGTTAACCTGCCAGAGCCAAAGCACGATGTTCGGGCAGCATAATGACAATCGGCCTGGCACGCAAAGTCGCTTCGCATCTGAGGAACATTAGCGGATGAAACGGTGCAACCTGTCATGTTGGGTGGCGCGTGGGACCACTCGAGCAACCTGTCATGTTGGTCCCGTCACGATGTGTGGTATTTGCCTCGCGCTCGCCTGCACCGGCTCGTCTGTGCGTTGCATCCGGGTGCGTCACGCCCACATGAGCGGCCTATTGCCTAGGTCCAGTCGGTCACATCTCGTCGGCCCCACAAAGACTCTCTCAGTCCCACTCACGTGGCCACCCGGTTAGGAGTGCGTTGTATTGACAGCCAGGCATGAGTCCCATCCGGGCAGGGGTGTGGCGGCAAGATGGCGGTATATCGCACTTGACGCGGTCTTCTTGCTTCCTTGGAGCTCGGAACGTGGTTTGCCTGGCCGGCATGTCAATTCACTCGGCCCGACGAACCATTTTGTTTCTTGAACATTTTGGTATGTACCTTTGGTCTGAGGTTTCTTATAAGTTATTGTTTTATGTCAGAAGTCAGTTGTTGTGTACGTTGGTCTCGCTTTCGTTTTTTGCTCCTGCTAGCGGTGGTCATGTCTTCGAGGTGGAATTTTTTTGGCGGCACGACCTACGTTCATAGGGCCACCGGTCCGTGCCTAAGGCCATCGCCGTCGAGGTCGATATGCACGCATGGCAGTGTCGTTCCGCTCCTAGGTGTTTTAGCAATAAGCGTATGGAAGTCCTCCGGCATCATGACGTTGCTGACCTTGTCAAGGAAGGCAATCGCTACCTCCTGGAAGGGATGTAAGTTGCCCTTCTAGAGAGCAGTCGCAGGTGCCACTCGGAGTGGTCGTGTCTGCAAGGCCGCAAGGTCACGTCCCTTTCACCTGTTCTGTTTTGGGTCAGTGGCCTCTTCGCTACAACACATTTCTATGGTTTTTGTCTGTCCCAAGAACATAAAATTGCATGTTTGGTCCTGTCAATGTTGTGTAGTAGCATGTGATGTTGTTGCTTTAAGAAACCTCGTGGTTGTATGTGGTGTACTTTAGTATGTACTACCTCCGTAAAGAAATATAAGAGTGTTTAGATCACTATATTTCTTTACGGAGGGAGTAATCTGTTAATCAATCAGTGCTTTTTCCAAGCCAGTTGCACGACTTGAGTTCGCTGGTTTATGTATGTACCGGACTTGCTGTTTGTCTATGATATTGTACCTAGGAATATCACCTACCGTTCGCGGCGTCCCCTTGCTACACAAGGCACAAAACTGCCTGGCCTGGTCTATGTCTATGCTCAATGGATTATAAAGCTAATGCCCCCATGCAATAATGTCACAATACCAAACGTTGCCCGGATGCAGAGGAGCTTGACTTTCAATGCCCATCTACCCAACATCTGTTTCTCCAATGCCAATTGGCCAGATTACTGTGGCGCATAGTGCACGTGGTCTTTAATGTAGTAACACAAATACTTTATTTGGGACTTGGCTTAATAGGGCGGAGCTTAAACTAGCGGAACATATTCGAGTAGGACTATGCACATTACTTTGGGAAATTGGAACTGCCGAGACGATGTCTTTTTTAACAGATAGAACATTACCAATTTTTGGCAGGTCATCTATAGAGCAACTTCCTGGATCCATAGGTGGTCGTTACTCGTCTGTGCGGAAGCCAAGGAGCATATGGCTTATGGGTGGAACCCGTGGGAGACGATAGCACGGGATACCTCCAACCGGTTTGCATGGCGGTCCAACAATAGGATAAGTGTATAGGCATCTAGTCTTAATTGTGCCGGTTGTGGTCTTATGTATCTTCTTGTTTCATTTTGAGATTTCGAGATTTTCTAGCACACTAAGTAATTGTTGAAGACTTCTTTTAATAATATGGTTGCATGCATCTTCGTGATGCAGAGGCAGGGGGAATTCTTCCCGTTCAAAAAAAGAGCAGCTTGACTTGCCCAGGAATCCTATACTTGAAACGTTGGGTCAAAGATCAACTGGATAGGCACAACAGTACGAAGTGGTATGTGATGGAGTCGCCAAAGGGGGCCGACCAAGCAGATTTTGCTGTCGAGGTGAAGAGATCGATTGTACAGGTCATGCAAGCCGTACGTGCATGGAACTCATTCGCTGGACTTTGGATCTCTTGGCCTCAGCTGTTCCAAAAAGTCCAAAACGTGGTCGGTCAGGTTCCCTGGCGAGGAGAAGACGGGCATGCTCTTGGAGTTCAAGGACCGGTCAGGTTTTCTCCTACCCGGAACAACTTGGGCACATCCGGGTCAATACAACGGGGGATGTCCACATCCCAAAAGAGGCCGGCGAACCGACGACCGGCGAATAGATTCAGTAGCGATCTGGTTGTACCGTGGGATGGCAACCATATGACTGCAGGGGCCGCAACGACTAGGATCAGGGTTGGCAAGGTCCCATCGCGTTAACCTGCCAGAGTCAAAGCACGATGTTCGGGCGGCATAATGACAATTGGCTAGGCACGCAAAGTCGCTTCGCATCCGAGCAAGATTAGCAGATGAAACGACGCAAGCCGCACTATGCCTCCGTCACGCACGGGCTTCCATGCAGATGGTCGGGTGGCTAGAGCGCACACTCATCGGTGTCTATCATCGGGTCACGCGTCGAGTAGGAAGGAAGCAAAAATCCTGAAGTAGTAACGGAAATAGTCCGCCTTCTGTACTTTCTGGCAACTGCCTGCCCAGACTTGCAATACACCTTTACGTACCTGGCATACCCCCAACGAATATATCCAAGGGAACTAGCACCGATCTGATTGTACCACGGGTTGGCCACCAGATGACCTCTAGGCTACAACGACTAGAGGCCGCGTAGGTGATCTGGCTGTACCGAGGGTTGTCAGCCAGATGACCGCAGGGGCCGCAAGCCGCAAGGGAGATGGCCCGGGCGGGGAAGGTCCCATGGCAAGTACGTGAAACGGCACACGCCGCACATCGTCTCTGTTACACACGAGCTTTCTTGCAGACGATCGAGCAATGGGGGCAGACAGTCATCAATTCTTATCATGTGGTCATGTGTCGGGTAGGAAGGGAACATGAAGTCCGAAGTATTAACGGAAATAGTCGGACAACTATGTCATCAATCGCTAGAGATCCGCAAAGCACACGACAATCTTATACTAACGAGGCAGTGGAATCCACATTCGGCGCAATAGTTCTACCGGTTGGTGTTGGGCTTGGTGCAGTGCTTCCAAGGGTTGTTTCCTGAGGTTCTTTTGGTTCGTTGTCCATTTTGTGGTATTCCGCGTTATGGTGGATGGTTTCCGTTTGATGTTTTCTGAGCAATGATATGTTCCGTTTGATGTGCCTTGGAATTTCTCCAAGCCACAGGGCAAACGTCTTACTCAACCCTAAAACAACTGTATAGAACTCACACATACTGAAACCCCAAATTCATACATTCATGATGACATAATTTAGCATCTCGATGGCTGGAGAAAATGATATCATTCGCTGTTGAGATTCCACATCTTGTGTAGTGAGCATAATCGAGCAGGTTGTAGCCAGCTAGAAATGGCTATCTTGTTTTTGCCGTAGCCAAAAGTGTCGGTGACTCTATGACGTATCGTTTCGTTTTCGTTCCGAGAACAGAAACTTATAAAATAAAGTGAAAAAGCTTAAACAATATGTCTAACGGTCTAACCCATTGAGCAGTAAAGTGAAGCCTGCCGGCAATGGTGACAGAAAAGTAGATTCATGACCATTTGAGACCCGGTTTGGATAGCAATTAGTCTCCTTACCTTTTTCTTCGAGGAGTGGCCCTGGGTATCAAACCCATGAGATTATGTTCATTGTGGCAAAGTCTCGAACCGTTCGAGCAATAGTTTTTAGTTTTTAACCGGACCTTAACAACCTTTTATAATGTAAACAATGATATGAAAATAGACTTTTGTGCAAGGTATTACTCTCAAAACCTTGTACTTGTCTTTGGCATGTCGTCTTCATAATAAACAAAGATGTGGAATACACACATTATGACGTGCTGACACCTGGACGTTCACGAATCACTTCCATATCTCACAACATATATGCACGTCCTTCGCTGCATAGTCTATTTGAGTGTGGAATAGTCGCTTCGCCCACTTTTGGTTGAGTGTCTTATCAAAATAGGTCTTCGATGTACCATAGGACTGATCAATGATTGATGCCATGACGTTTGCAAGAGAATCTCCAGGCTTGCCTCCTTGGGGCACCATCCATAGCTTTTATATGTTGACCAAGTTTGTATTTGTGATGCCCCAATAGTTTAGCTTATCCACGTAACGATCGATGCAAAATCTAGCGAATGTGCAGCCTCCGTTTCGGAGGAACCGACCGAGGGAAGCATTTACCCCTTACGATGTGCATATCTGGTAGAGGAGAAAACTCTGGCCATAGCATAATTGACTAAACGCTGTCACTCGTCCTAGCCATTCGGTGTGTACTCCACGTCGATATCTACGATTTTGAATCGGTGGCCTCGCACCCATGCCTTGCACTCTCTTATTCAATGATTGACGCGGTTGTGGCGGTTGGTATACACGGTGCGCAAGGTGTACCTACCATGGGCTTCGACATCCTCCTCCTTGATAAACGGTGATGTTGAGCGGTGTTTGTACTCCATCTGCTTGTAAGGTTTAAGGATGGAGGGAGAGGGAGGTTGCATTTGGGTAGGGTTGGTTTTAGAGAGAAGAATTGGAAGATGGTGTGATGGTTTTTTATAGGAGGGGGAGAGATGGGTGGTTTTCCAACCGACGTTCAAGGGAGACGAACGTAGGGCGTCCAACTCCACTCTTGGGGCATATAATGTTTCGAGGCAGCGAAGAGTTAGACGACGCAACCGCCGTCTAGTGGTGATCTATTTGTGTTTTTGTTTCAAGGAAGACGTAGAGGTACAATAGTCACACGAAGCACCACGTATACATGGGCGATCGATCGCGCATGTCTTACAATGATTACGTTGTTTAAAATTTAAAGTGAATATCCAACACGAGAATTAGATCCAATGCGGGAAGTAGATCTAGCTTCCACCTCATTTCACGATGCTCCCGTCGCATGCAGATATGACGCCTCTATTGGTTAGATTAGACACCGGCCCGACCATGAATATAGATTGATGTCTTATTGTCTACATTATGCCATCATGCTTATTGAAATGCTATGTTTTTGGTAACCTTAATACTTTGAGATGCATGCTCGATAGCGGTCTTGGGGTGGAGTATTGATAGTAGGTGCAGTTGGATAACGGTCTACTTATCAAGAACGTAATGCTTACATGAGATTATACCATGAATGGTCATAATCATCAATTTAGTCGTTGCCCAACTATAATTTGTTCACCACACCACACTTGTATACTTGACAGAGATGCCACTAGTGAACTTATGCCCCCTGTGTAATTCTCTAGTACTGATTTTTTTTCGAAAATATCACTATTTCTTGTACCGTTTTACCTTTCTACCAAACTATAATTATCACTTCCAATTTAATCTTGTAACTAGCAAGACAAGAAACTTGACAACCTTCTTGACGTGTTGGGAATAGGTTTGTTTTGTTTTGTGTGTTCAGGTCCCGTGACTTTGTCTGAGTCGATAAACCTTTGTTCTCTAATCAACGAAAATAGTTATTGCTACGTTGCATCGCCCTAATATTTCGGGGATACACAACCACTCTTGTGAGAGAGCAAGCAAAAACTTCTATCAAAGGTGAGTGTACTTATATTCCGGTGTGCTTAGACCTCCTTTAATTGTCAGGTAACAATTTTCATTGTGCCCTAAACATCTCATAATATACATACTACTTTTGAAAACTGGATACCATACTTTCTTGTTCAAATGAAATCTTGGCTTCTATGCGAGTTTTGGAGTAAATGGCAATTCTCTCATTTCTGCCTAAAAATGACAATACTCTTCATGTTGATGCTAAGAACCTCGTGCTAATTGTATTTGGCTGTATTTGGGGATCGCCTTGCCGACTGCCACCCAACATTCGCATGTTTATATATTTTAGGTTTGTCTATTAAGTCAATAGTTATAAGATACTTTGGATACAACCATATTTAATCACAAACTGGTTATTTTATTAATACAAAATCATTTGATAACATGTTCATGAAATCTATGTAAAACTAAAATTAATATATTGCAGCCGAGAAATATACATATCAGAAAGGTAGGTACCAAAAATACATGGAAATGAAAAATTCCTCTTGCAAATAGTAGTTAGGTGCATGTTTACTACAACCACAAATATATGTGAAAATTATTTAGCAATTGTTCTTAATCCGCTAAAGCTAACTACGAAAAATACAAACATATTAATATGAGTGTAGAAAAAGTACCCATCACATCACTAATTCTTTTCACTTATCTACCACTAACATTGATGCAACCGACAATTAGAACAAAATAATGTAGGTAGGATATATTGGAATATACTTGACAATATTTTCCTAGCGAAGGGAGATATCAATAGATATTCAACTTTTCTATTGTAAAATATCAGGGCAAAGTAACCCCCGCAACCACCTTGAACAAGAATAGTGGAATTTCTTTTCCATGTATTGTCTTAATTCTTTTGTTATTAATTATGACATGTTGACAATCAACAGATTTGGACTAAGGAAGAACACCATTGCGTTTATTTTTTCCACTTGTTTATCAAAAGATTTAGCATACCTAAAACAAACATTGTCTATGCATAATTGTTCGATCGAACAGGGTCTCCTTGGATGGTGCATCGGGCTCTTGCTAGTCCATAATCCACGGTGGAACGGAGGAGGTGCCAAGAAAAAGAGGAGTATTTTTTAGCTAGAAGCCCATAATTCGATTAACCAATTGGCCCAGCCAAATTGCTGGCCATAAAGACACTCGAAGCACCTAGTCACCACCGTCGTAGCAGACAATGGTCATCGATATAGAAGGCTCTCAGGAGCATACTCAAGAAGAGTAATGTCCTTGGTAAAGCGTCTGCGGCTGTTAATGGTTGATACTAAGTCTCTTCGACCACCGTTTTTGATGGACTTGTCTTCATAGATTTGGTGGTTTTCGTTCTCCTCAACCTTGAGTTTTTTCGGAGTTTCTTTGCGACATAGAGGTGCGAGGGATTGGGGTTGTTGCGCGTTATGTGTGTTTGTCGGGTGGCCCGTGGGGTCATGCGTTTTCTTTCTTAGCGAGTAGTCCGTGTGTGGTCTATATGTATCGGTTTTCGCCCGGTTTTCCGTAAATTAATTGGGCAATTCTCTTCTTCTTAATTAATCGATGAGGAAATTCTTTTGCCTCCGTTTCGAAAAAAAAAATTGTCATGCCAATGCCATCGCCACACTACTAATTGCCATCATAGGGACAACGACCCCCGTCCCAGCATAGAACATCATAGTCTCAAACTAGATCATTGATGGCGCGCGTTGCCGCGCCCGTCAATTTGTCCATGTAATGATAAGAAATAATATAAATATAAGGTGGCATGAGCAAGATCTAGTATGCTCTAGAATTGGGTCTACGTAAGATCATTCCCGTAGGATCTCCTGGTTGACACACAAAATATATCTCCCAACGACATGAATGTTGTGAACCGAAGCCAGTATTAGCATAGATGCTCATGGTAGCACATTACTTAGTACTATCACATATTACCTCGTTGCTCTAAGGAAACAAATGTTTTATCGGAAGAAAAATAACAATATGCATTGATGTCTTATACCAAAATATATAGTTACATGGGGTTTTGGGAGACAATATTAAAAAGAATGGGTGAAAGATGACCAAACCCACACTGGGTTCTAAAATAGTGCGTCCGGATGGTAGACTCAATGTCATCAAGGAGTATCCGTACTGAACCTCTTGTCAACAGAAGTCTTGGAATTTAGGCAACATCCCCTCCAAACTTTGATCAAGAGGTAAGAGATCTCCCGAGTCTTGGAACCAAAGTTGCTATCCAAAGTCCATATCATAAACTATATGTTGTCCAAGCAAGCAGCACTCTGAAATCAAAATGCCCCAAATTTGAATAAATATTGGTAGTTGCAACTTGGGGAATTTTGATATGTATGATCAAGGAAATGATTGCCTAAAGATGATCCAAGACAAATTTAGTAATTAAAGGAAATGAAGAAAAATGTACATTAACCTGAATGTCATATTCTACTTCCAGTAGCATTTTCTTAATTGGGCATATTAAACGTAAAGGTAAACCAAAAATGGTCGCAATAAGTCTATGTCACTATGATTGCTTCCAAGCATAAAGAAATCACATAGCTTGGCCACATTCCGGCATTTGGCTAAAAACCAGCAACGTTTCATTGGGTTTAAGTGAGGGCTTCTCATGATACAATTTCTGAATAATTTATGTAGGTTTCTTATTTAAATAAAGCTCGCATCTCATACCTTTAATCATAGAAATAACCATATTGGTTTATAATATCCACTACAGGTGAGACCCGCTTTGCTAACTGGGTCATAGTATCCCTACCAATAATTAATTTATGAAAGTGTTGGATTTGTAAGATGATCAAATTTTAAATTGATAAGCAGCATGTAAGGGCGGGAGTTTTTATACTACACGCGTATATCGCTCTCAGAAGGTTCTGTTAGAGGTTCGTCTCAACAATATTCATAGGCACTTCAACATATGAAGTGAAAAACCCTAAATTTCATGTCAACAATTGATTTGCAAAGGTATTTGGTTTGTATCAGCTTGGTTAATGAATATTGCAGTCATTACACAAAGTACATGGTACCATCGAACAAGAAAGAAAGCTTCTTATAACCTCCAAAGTCTAAGATAAAAAAAAGTGGCAGAGAGGTAACTTACTGCAGCTATACCATCTTGCTGTCATAATACTTGGCACTAAACTGAGAACCCTCTAGCGCCATTCCCATCACCCAGGATAGCCAAAAGCTGGTAGATACAAAAAAACTTGGAAATGGTGTACCTCAGTTGGTAGCTTTTAGATATGTAAATAAAAGTGAGCATGGAAAAGCATCAGTACCAAAGCTAGACTTTGACGGATTCATAGAAAGAGAATGGAAGCAGCTTAAGGCACCATGAGCTAGGCAGAACACTGATAATGATTGCAAATTTGTTGTACATGCCTAGTTATGTCGTACCTCACTGTAAAAGATATTCTCACCGTCAGAACCCAACAATGCTTGAGACTTGAAGAACATTTCTTCCTTGCTAGTTTATACTAAGACCTGCTAGTTAAATTATGTTAGTTATGTTCTTCAGGAAGAAAAGGATCAAAATGGTTCAGAGAAAAAAGGTGCAATAAAAAGAAGAAATTTGATTAACTTGATTGACAAAGTCGTATTGACTTTTATATACCACTAAAACAACAATTTGAACTAAGTGATAAACCAATAACCATGGTGCATCAGAATACACAATGCAATGAATATGACTTGTTAGACTAATATTTCTAGGGCTAGCATTTCATAACACATATAATCTCTAGTAATCCCTTCTCTTCTTCCACAATCCGTGCTTGTTGCTTGGGCAGGTAACCACCGAAGAATATGACAAGTCAACAATACAGAAACTTCGTATACACAAAACCTTAATTTCCGACCATCTGGACGGAACAACTCTATTCAACCATGAACTCTTGTGTGTATACTTGCTTATGGATTCAAGATTGATTGTTGCCTGGCCGGGAGGTAGTTCATGCAGTAGCATGGCACAAAGAAATTTAGTTGTTTCCCATAGACATGTCCTCTCTTGTGCAGTGCCATACATCTCCTACAACCTGAATTCTGCGGGGCACCAATCCGAGAGACCTGGCCTACTTGTGGTTGCCGGAGAACCATGGTGAAGAAGAAGTTTTGCCCACCAAGAGTCCCATGTACCAAGAAGAACAGAGCGTGATTGAATAAAAACAGAGTTACGATTCGATATAAGAAGAGGGAAGGCTAGTGTTTAGATGGTTGAGCACCTGCGACGGACGAGTAAGGCCACGACTGTGATATTGAGTTGCGGAGGAGGGGCCAGTGCGCGTTGCCGCGACGTTGATCCACCGTCGCCGGCTAAGGGAGAGATGGGGCGTCATTCGCCACTGCCGCAGATGCCGCAAGATCCCAGCTTATGTGCGTGGAGATGTGTCCCAAAGGCCAATAGCCCATGCTGCACGCTCGTCCCTCCCAACAGCACCCGGAACCCTAGCGTGGGTTCCATCACTGCAACCTCGGTGGAGGCGTCGCCGGCTTGATGCCGCCGCCGCCAGCTGTTTAGGGATGGGCGCCGGTCTTGGTGGCGTCGTAGTCCGGCAAGCAGGTGCGTCCCCATGGGTGCGGCTACTCGAAGTGAAGATTGCGGGATCGGCGCCTCCATCAAAGAGGGAGAGGCGACGCCGCTTGACCCAGAGATCTGGGAGGGACGCCGCCGCTTGAAGTCGCATCCGGCCGCCGCCGGTTTCCGGAGGGATGGTCCACGGGAACATGAGGTCGAGGAGGGGGAGGCACTGCAAGCCCAATTATCTCTGTCGGGTGAGGACTGCGATGAGCAACACGCCGCGGTCGCCGTCGTCATCCGCGTGGGAGAGGGAGGGGCGCGAGCGAGGAGAGAGGTCAGGGGTGGATGAGGAGAGACATCGTGTTGAATTGTTGGTTATTTTTTTAGGGGTATGTTGAATTGTTGGCTGAGATGGGCTTCTTGCTCGTGAGGCCGAATCAGCCGAAGGCCCGATCAACCAGCGCACTTCGATTTTTCCACGGGAGTAGCGTCCCTATAGGACAGCCGGCCCACTTGCTGCAAAAACGAGGGAGACAGCGCGCTAATGGTGATCAAACGGCCAAAAATAGCTCAATCGTGAAAATGAACGGCTCTGGTTGCTGATGGCCTGAGAGGGCTGGGATTAGGTGCAGTTTTACTGTCCTAAATAACTAGCAACATCGGCAATCGCCAGACGTTGTGTTTGTGGAAACCCTTTGTAGCTCCATAGGCCACCCGTCGTAGCTTCGTTGGCTGCCCAACGCCACCCATGACATCACCAGCGCAAAGCTGCAACACTAGCCCTCAAGGTTGTCAGAATCGTGACTCAAGTCTTAGAATCTTACGACCTTACGATCCAAACTAGCCCCTCCAATTCTACGATTTTTCTCATAGAATCTAAGTTCCTATGATCCTGGTAGTTATGATTATACGACTCACGATCCTCGAGAAACCCTTTCCTGTAATCCATTTTCCAGCACTACTAACCAGGAACCATGACGACCCACGACCCTCGCGTCGCCAAACTTGGCGACACGAGGGGAGATCGCGCCGCCAGACCTCGGCCTCCTCTCCGCATCCCTCCCTCCCACCGTCGCCGGAGATCACGATGGGCGAAGCCTACTCTGTGGGCTATGACGACGGCGGTGGGGCATTCTCCCTCGCGCGGCGGCGGCATACCCATCTGGCGGCGGCAACACAGATCACTACGGCGATCCGGCGGCAAGGAGCAGTCGGATCCCGGCGGTGTGAGTGGTGGCGGCGGCCGGGTTCGCGGATCTCGCCCGACCTAGATGGGCTTGGGCGGGTCGGCGGCTTGGTTCTGCGGCGACGGGCTAGCGCGGTGGGCCTGATCACGCCGGTTGCATAGGCACCATGGTGTTGTTGTTGCCGGTCAGGCGGCGGCGAGTGGACTCTCTCGTCTAGTCCTCGTCAGAGAAGGCGGTGATCCATGCACAAGACACTTGATGGAGGTTCTTTGAACTGATCTGGGTGAAAACCTGCTCTCGGCTAGCTGCCAAGGCCGGCGATGGCGGCGCTCTTCGGTCTCGTTCCCTTCTTGAAGGCACCACCGTTGAGAAGTTCTAGACCACTATCTGCTACCTCCGGGGGAAACCCTAGATCAGTAAATCGGATGACGACGACGCTATTGTTTCGTTTCCCCATTGGGGCCGTCATTCTTCACTACTAGGAAAAAGCCTAGTAGTAGCGCGGGTTAACCACCTAGTAGTAGCGTGGGTGCCCGTGCTACTACTACGATGCTACAGCTAACTGGTAGTAGTAGCGCGGTGCATCCCGCGCTACTAGTACGTGTGTTAGTAGTAGCGCGGGTTCCATGCGCGCTACTACTAGCTATTTGTAGCGCGTGTCTGTGACCCGCGCTACTACTATTAATTTCAAAAAACAAAAAAAATCTCGATCCCGTGCGTGATGTCAATGGTTCGATCCAGCGACGACAGGGGTCGCCGGAGGTGTCTCTGACAAGGCGCTCCATGTTAGTGAGGGCGAAGCAGGAGGGTGTGGTGCGGCTGCCCTGACGGTTGGCAAAGATCACTACACGGTGGTGCCGCCACACGCCGACACATGACTAGATCGTGCCAAGGTCGATGTCAAAGGCGAGACCCTCTCCCCAGCCTGGCGCCATGGAGGGATGGCAGTGGATATGCCATCATGGCCGCATCGAAGGGAGCTGCGGGTATCAGAGACGGGAGCCAGGTTGACCATGACGGGGATAGGGGAGAGGAGGAGGAGGCATTGGGCGGCGGTGCGGGTAAAATGGATTAGGCAAGGAGTACGCAACGGCGGCGGGGATGGGGTGGGAGAAGCGAGAGAAACGGAAAGGGGAGAGGAAGGGCGGCTAGGGTTTCGGTGGGGAGCTCCATGGGTGGATCTGGATGGAAGATGAGATCGGGAGAGTGAGATGGAACGGAGGCGGCTGGGGGTGGAGTGGTCCTAGGGCTGGATTTAGGATATATATATCGGCCGAGGATATGGGGACTTCACCTACCTTGTACTTAGTAGTAGCGAGGGGTGTAAACCCGCGCTACTACTATGGCATGTCCTGGGGGGCACAGTAGAGACCACTTACTAGTAGCAAGGGGTATAAACCCGCGCTACTACTATCAACTTAGTAGTAGCGAGGGTTTACACCCCTCGCTACTAATATGGCATGTCCCGGGGGGGGGGGGGGGGGGGGGGGCACGGTAGAGACCACTTAGTAGTAGCGACTTAGTAGTAGCGAGGGCTATAAACCCGCGCTACTAGTAAGTACCAGTAGCGAGGGGTATAAACCCGCGCTACTAGTAAGCGTCTACCACTTGATGGCGGTGAATCTTGGCGGCATGGCGCAGTGGAGACTCGACGTCCGATGTGCGACGTTGGACTCGCGCAGGAGGACGATGTTGTCTGGCGTGATGGTGGCGTCGATGGCAGGGAGGCCTGGCAAGGCAGATGTGTCAGTATTTGCTCTGAAGATGGATCGATGGAAGATGGTGGTGACGGCTCTTGCAGCGTGCACATGTGGTGCCCACTGAGAGTGCGTCGGACCGATGTGTGACCCAGTCCTGGCATTGTGGCTTGGATGGGGTACCCGGCTTTAGATGTTAGGTTTTGCTACGATGTCTGTTTGGTATTCGGCTCGGACATTCGGCACCCCTTCATCAAGGGGATAGGAGTAGCGAGAGGTGTTGCCAAGATGAAGGTTTCAGGCTTACTGATGTATTACTTTGTATGGTCCTTGTGAATAATTAATAAAATGGCTGCATGCATCGCCCATATGCAGAGCCCGGGGTTATATCCTCCTTTTGTTAAAAAACGACTCACAATCCTATGAACGGAGCTCCGATCTGATTCAGAATCTCGATTCTGACAACTTTGCTAGCCATCACTACATGCGGCATCGGTGAAGGCCCATTGCAACAAGATGGCGATTGCACCTTTGAAAGCACCATGGCGACCATTTAAATGCCCTTCTCTTGTAGAAGCTCACGACAAACTTGCCGCTTTGTGGTAGCATATGATGTGCCGGCTTGCTACGCCCCCGCCATTGCAATAATTGGTGACACCCCACTCATCAGCGGCAGCGCGTGATGACTGATGTCGGGTAGCAGTGCATGTACATGAAACAAAAACCTAAGGATTGTGGAGGAGAGATCGTCGACTGCAACCTCACGGTGTAGCGATGGGTGACTGACGTTGCAGAATTCCATCAGTACCCTCGGTAGGGTACCTTGTGTGGCTAGTATTCATAGATAGGAGGTCGCATGGGTAATTTACACAAGCTTGGGCCTCCATGGTGGAGTAGTACCCTACGTCCGGTTTTGTTGTTGTTTATTGATGGTGGAATACCAAGTAAGAGGGGGGTACATTGGTGTGAGTATGGTGATACCGAGAGTTGCTCTAGCAGAGAGTATATTGGAATGAGAGGCCCCTAGCTAGCCTCCCCTTATATACATGATGGAGTCTATAGTCTTACAATATGAGAGATGCGATTTTTGTGTTGCCGGCATAGACTTGGGGGGTCAATATGTCCTAGGTTGCCTATCGATCCATCTGGGCTCCTTCGTCGACATTTCTACGGGACTTCTGGGCCCTCAAATAGGCCTGTTGTCGAGCTCCTTGTCGATGAGCCACCCCCGCTGTAACACACCGTCAATGATAGCGCAGAGCTAGCCCGCTGATTGGCCGTGGTTGTATCAATTAATAATTTGATAAGGAAGGAGGTGGACAACAGTTGTCGGGGGAAAATTGAATAAGATTGGAGAGGATCACAGGACATGCGGGGTGGAAAGGTGAGGACGCTTGTGTAGGCCAAGTGTCAGACGAAGCATCCAATTTCTTCACTGTAATGCTCGATCGATGCGATTATTTTACCTTTTATTCGCCGCGCGGAAATCCCCCCCTCCCCCTCTCTCACATATAGTACATGTAACAAGGAATCATACAACATTCCCCCAAATTATATTATAAAAGTTGTATCTCGCAAACCGCTAGACTGATGAACCGGTTCCACCGTTGGGTTTCTTTGAAACTAGATCACATATTATTATGTTGTTACAACTTTTTGGCCAGTACTTGCTAGAGTACTATCACTTGCCGTATTTTTAGCCACATATTAATAAATAAAATCAACTTGGTTGTTAGATTGTAGAACATGGATATATTACATATTGTGAACTTTCTCCATCGTACTTGTATGGGTTAATGCCAATATTGTTCTTAGCACTTGACATGTATTCTCTAGCGTTGCATACGTTGCAATGTCTAAAAGGAAACACAATTATTATCTGATAACTATACACAATCGTTGTGGCAATTATTTATTACTAAGATGGTAACTGCATTGACATAATGTGTCAACATTTTTTTTATTGAAATACGACAACATGGGATCATGTTTTCCAACCCTTATCGAGACCGAGTCATCATAGAATACTGATCACTAATTGGATTAAAGGTTATTAAGTTAAATCATTTAAAATTTTACAATTTCGCAGTTAATGCTATGACATTAGCATGGGGGAGAAAGATTCCGGCATGCAAGCATGTACTCTCTTTACATAGGTAAAATTCCAATCAGAATCCGCCACATCATCGCACACGGCATGTGTCCTAACTAGATTTCCTGAACAATAATCTTTTATTACTGATGATAATCAATAGGACCACCACTTGAACAAGCACCTGATAGATGTACTTGGCAACTTTCTTTTTTGATAAACTTAATGCTTTGCTAACTTAATTTAGTTGGAGGTTTGAACATAACTTTCTTATTAATTTCTGAATAGTACAAGTAATGGTCCTAATTGTTTGGAAAATTTACAAGTGTTCAGTTACCTAGCTACGTGCATAATTGTCCATAGTTTTTCAAAACTAGATTGTGCTCAATAAACAGTATGGCTAAAAACCTTATATGTAGTATGTGGTTTTCTAAAACTTTAGGTCATCTCCAACAGTCTTAAGATATGTGTTTGTAAATTTCCCACCTACGACATTGTGAGGATGTTAGATAAAACAAGATCAACGAGGCACGAGTGACATGGATTTTTAGATGAAAACCGTACAAAAAAAACACGAACGCACGAAGGCGCAATTCACTATGATGGAGGAATATTACAAGCACGAGACAACAAGCCGTCTTTAAGTACGACTAAATGGGGTGTATATGAGGATAATACATAAGAGTCTTTGGAGTACAAGTAAACGAGTTGTACTAATACGCATCGACGTCAACACAAGTCGCCACATTGTTTGTACTTCGTCTATTCCAACAAGGCAGAGTTTGGATCATAATTTAACAATCTCTACCTTGGGCCTAATTGCCACTAGTAGTTGAAGAAAGTAAATAACTATCAATAGCAGCATAAGCACCTTGTGCGTCAAAGTCCATAGGATTAGTGAGAAATATCAACTAAGGTTGAGGAATGCTCAAACTTATTGGACGAAACTGGCTTTGTCATCATAGCAGCAAGATTATTATGCGTACTTATCTTGCAAACTTTCAAATCACCTTCAGCAAGAACATCTCGAATATAGTGAAATCTGATATCAATGTCCTTTGTTCTCTCGTCATACATTGGATTCTTTTTAAGACAAAGATCACTTTGATAGTCACAAAATATGATAGGGCAAGATAAATCTCCACAAAACTCGGTGTATAAACCTCTCAACCAGATAGCTTCTTTGTATACCTCAGAAATAGCCATATACTCGACATCAATAGTGGAACAAGTCACAATAGACTTTAAAGTTGCTCTCCAACTAACGGCAGAACCTCCAATGATGGAAACATAACCTGTAAGTGATCTTCTCTTATCCAAATCACCAGCAAACTCAGAATCAACAAAACCAACACATCCATCTTAGTTTTTCAAGCATTAGAAGTACCCTCGCAGGTACCTCAAAATCCATTGAACTACTTTCTAATGCTATTTTCCATGATTAGCCATGTATCTACTGACAACACTACAATTATAAAGAATCAACAATGTTGCAAGATTGACTAGCAATGTACTTTTCCTGATCCATGCACCTGAACATTAATTTGATTAAGACCTTCCTTAGATCCTATATAGGGTCAATTCGTTGCAACTTCTAGTAATCTTGCAAGCTACAAAATCTCAACTATAAAGAATCAGCTCCAGTGTTAGTTGGAAAAATAGAATAATAAACGAACTATCATGACATTCAACTATCTGAGAGTTTGTACTAATAGGTTCAAGTACCACGTAACACACGTGTGGTATGCAATCCAAATTATTTGTGAAAAAAGGTCAAGTTATCCACCCTGCATGCAACAACCTTGAAAGTATTATCCATGACATTGCTATACTGTAGATGTCACCGTTAAAGTCTTGAATTAAACCAAAACAAGTTACCGACGTTGTTTTCTAGACTCCTAGACTCCTTCGATTTGCTTAACAAAACTTGCAAATAGTCTTCAACCATGGCGTATGACGTTGATGTCGTGATCCATAGGCGGGAGGAGGCCCCAACTTGTTGTACGGGCCCCAGGGCACGTCCGGTCGGGGACTATGTGTGCGAGATACCACGCAAGTTCATGTACGATCTAGCCAGATTGTTCATGGAAACATACAACACGAGAGACCATACCTCATGGTTTCCGTGGTTTCTCTGCTGATCAAATGTTTAAGATCTTTTGATCGTATATTGGGTCAATTCGTTGCAACTTCTAGTAATCTTGCAAGCTACAAAATCTCAATTATGAAGAATCGGCTCCAGTGTTTGTTGGAAAAATAGAATAATAAACGAACTATCATGGCATTCAACTATTTCAGAGCTTGTACTAATAGGTCCAAGTACCACGTAACACACGTGTGGTAAGCAATCCAAATTATTTGTGAAAAAAGGTCAAGTTATCCGCCCTGCATGCAACAACCTTGAAAGTATCATCCATGACGTTGCTATACTGTAGATGTCATCGCTAAAGTTTTGAATTAAACCAAAACAAGTTAACGACGTTGTTTGCTAGACTCCTCCGATTTGCTTAACAAAACTTGCAAATAGTCTTCAACCATGACGTATGACGTTGATATCGTCATCCAGAGGCGGGAGGAGGCCCCAACTTGTTGTACGGGCCCCAGGGCACGCCCGGTCGGGGACTATGTGTGTGAGATACAATGCAAGTTCATGTACGAACTAGCTAGATTGTTCATGGAAACATACAACATGAGAGACCATACCTCAGGGTTTCCATGATTTCTCTGCCGATCCAATGTTTAAGATCTTTAGATACAGATCCACTTGCCTACACAACCATGCCAGCTATTAGCCCTCCAAGGATGGAGTGACAGGGTTGCACCACTGCGCCGGCTAATGAACGGGACGAGAAGTCGGTATATATATCGGTGCGTCCAATAGTAAACTAGCGGTACGGTATTATTAATCTTCTCTGTAATTATACTGTTATCGGGTCGCATCAAGCGCAATGCCAGGGCCCAGAGCGCATTACATGAAGTTTGAGCGAGGATAATTGTCTTAGCTATCGCTCGCACGTTGCTAAGAAAAAAAAACTTTGCTCGCACACGTCCGTGAGCAAGGTATTTAGTGTCTGTTTGGATCCTGAATACTTTTGTCACATACTGCCAAACAATTCTGCTATAATTGTCTTACTTGATGTGCTCAAATCTTGGTCACATTTTGATCTATTTTAGAGAATCTCGTCACACTTTTTATACTTATGACATGTGAGGCTTACTACTCATATAAAATTCCTGGTCTTAGTCGTGGCTAGAACCAAACACACATATAATTTGATCAAACTTGTAAAAGTTGAAATGTGACAAAGTGTGGCAAGACAGCGCCTTAGATACTTTCGGCAAATTAGTTGAGGGAGATTTGTAACACGCTGGTACGGGGCATCGAGTCCCTCGCCCAGGCTTTTTCTTTAGCCTTCATATTTTCAAACTTTCATATCTTTTGAATAAAAAGTCTAAATTACGTTCTGTTTTCATATTTGTGTTTCTTGTGACGATGGCTTTAAGGTAAGATTCATTTTTCCCGTATTTTAAAAAAAATAACCATTTTGAATACATTTTCAGGAGTTTCGAAAAATTCCGTTAACTTTCAAACGTTGAAAATTAGTATGCATGTTCGATAATTAAGTTATATTCTCATATTCATAGACAATGGATTTCAAATAATATCCATTTTGAATAAATTTTCAGTTTTAAAAAACTAAGTTAAGTTTCAACCTTTCAAACTTAGAATGCATGAGCGATAAAGTCACAAATTTTGTACAAAAAAAACACTTAAAGTTTCAACTCATAAACTTAATACAAGCGACCGAGAAAATTGTAAGTTTCAGATGCAAAATTTTAAGTTTCAAAGTTGGAACTTAAACTTATTGTTTCCTCATGTGGGATACAGCTACTTTGCGGACGACGAGACAAACGGGTGGCCGGGAAGGGCTAAGAAGGTGCTTGCCCCTTGGATCGTATACATGGAAGGTTTTCTCCTACCCAACGACGAACATGATTCTTTTTGATGAAAATATACATTTAATGAAGTGAAATAAATTACGCTGCAATGGGGGTGTTGCTCTACCGAAGTGGATGTGGCAACCGAACTTAGCTCATCGCAAAGCCAACTGAAATATATTGGTCGTTCATATATTATATTTTTGCGAAAAGAAGCGGATCTTCATCGAAAATACAAACCATCTCAACTATAAAAAAACATTAAATTTGAATACCATGAGACGATCACTACTCCTGCCAAAACGAGATGTCGACGCGCCGCTGTCGTCGCTCCCCTACTGGAGATAGCTTGACCTTGTCGATGACAGTTGGGAAGTCTTCGTGCTTGTGTCCCTAAGGACTAGCACCCTCGAACCGCAGTCGTCGCCTTTGAAGCCTTGCATAGATTTGAAGCAAATGATACCAAATGTGACCACATGACGAGAAACCCTAAGTTCATCGCCCTAAGGAAGCGGTGGGAATCTACGTCGGAGCTCCATTAACTAAGTCCAAACGGACAAACTCGAGGAGGATCAAAGTCAAGGAGAGAAACTCGAAGAAGAATCCGCCCGAGTGCCCTACGTGCGAGGACTAAAAGCCCTAACCAGAAATACTAACCGTATCTGAGGCACTGGGATTCTCCTGCCCGCGACCAGCCACCGGAGTTGCAGGCAAAGGTGAGGCGAATCCACGGGCTCATCGGTGAAGTTTGGATGAATAAGTTTGATTTAACCTCCTAGGGTTAGATACCATTAATTCATAAAAGCTTCCAAATGAATGTTTTAATCCAAGAACTTGGAAAATTTATGCTTGACACAGCAAATGTGTTAATCTAGCCCAAAGATGGTTAAGAGAGAGTCTATACATTGATGTGGCAACAAGATACATAAGGAAATCTTTTACGCGGAACCTCAAACCACCAGCATCCGTTCGGACCACGCGGTTCGGACCCCGCCAGCCATCCAACGAAGTCCCACATCCATCCGCGGACTAGTACAAACTTCACTTTCCACGCAAACCGGAACCAAACGAGGGGGGGGGGGGGGATTGCGGTTGTCCGGACACCAGCCATGCAACACTCCGACACCTCCGGCCCACCCAAAGTTGAGGCGGAGCCCGCACATTTAGAGTTGGCCATACTGTTTCCACGACAAAAATCACTCTTTCTCAAGCCCCTCCTTTTTCATCCCGTCGCTCTCCATCCCAATTCCTGCCATTTTCCACCACCGCTGCCGCATACAGGGTCCTTACAAAAATCTGTTTGAGTCGATGGTGGATAACCCGACGAAGGCGGTCGTCCGAAAGATCAACTCGGTGACATGGCAATATCGGCTCAGACATAAGGCAAATGGCAGAGCCGTTCAAGAAGAAGGCCGGCGGAGGTGATGCCCATGCAGGGATGGTCGGGGCTGGGGAGGAGCAGGGGCAATCGTGGTGCCGATGTTGGTTGGGTTGCAGTCTTCCAGAGTGGGGCCTTGGAGGCGTGGTGCCGTCGTCGCCTTCAGTGCAGATGCGGTGCTGGCCAGAGGATTACAACGCTACCTATTTCTATGCCACCCAAGAACACGTTAATCAGCACGTGCCTTTTTGTGTCGATGTCAATGCTCTGTCGCTTTTTTCAGAGTCTACATCACCGCAACTTGTCCGATCGTGGACATCGGGAGTGGAGCAACTTGGTGCCCGCATGCTCTTTGTCGGGATACCTAAAGTGGGTGAGCCGGCGTAGGGCGACGCAGACATGCAATTTTTTGAGATGATCCATGACGAAGGCAGAGGTTGGTACAAGGATGGGAAAGTGGATGACTCGGAAACCACACACCCGGGCATGTACAGCTAGTCCAGCTCGTACACCCAGGCGGACACGTACACCCAGCTAGGCATGCAGCCGGATTAGGCAACCGAGAAGGCCGAGAGGTTTAACATGTTGATGATGGAGACCCAGAAAAATCTCAAGCTTGAATAGAAGAAGTTCATGCTCGAAGAGAAGAAGGTTCCTCTCGCAGCCGCTTCAGAGGAGGCTAAGATGTTGGCCGTTCGTTTTAAGATGTTGAAGTGACAGAAGGATCAGCTAAAGGCGGAGGCCGAGAAGGAGGCGACAGAGGCGCCGACAACAATATTGTGAGCGATCAAAGCTTGGATTGTCTGTCCATCAGAGCAAATTTTTGCATGGGCTGTCGGACTGATTTTTTTCCCTGATTGGGTATGTAAAAGCTATGAATGCTTGACTTTTTTGGTTTTTGACTGGACGCTATGTGATCTGGACGCGAGCTATGTTTTCGGGTGGGCACACTTGAATTTTAAATTGACTTAATCTAGGTGAAAATTTAGGTACAACTTTGGATAGACGTCTCATGTCTCAAAGTCCCCGAACTGGTTCCCATCGGTCCGTGGACAAATACTGTGTATGGTTCAAGTGTCAGCGTTGGAGAAGCCATACACGTTATGGGGCAAGTTGATATAGACACATAGTGCTCACTATGAAAATCCACAGATTTTCCTATTTTAGAAATGTTTGCTTGAGCTAGTAGCACATGCTCACGTAGTCAAATATGAATTTACCGAGTGTATTTTGAGCTTCCCAATGCACTTGCATATTTTTGTATTGAAAAAACCAACACATATTTTTGTGCTGAACCAAAAATCATATTTAATTTTAAAGTAATAAATAATCATGAAGAAATTATGTCATGCACAGATGGGAGCTTACTAGTTACCACGCGCCTTCAAATTTTCTAAAGAAAATATATTAGTTTGTGTTTTTTTCGGGTGAACCGAAAACCATATTAATTTTTGAAGTCATAAATAATCATGAAGAAATTATGTCATGCACACATGGTAGTTTACCACGCGCCTGCAAATTTTCCAGAGAAATATTTTATTTTGTGTTTCCTGAAAAAATAACGGCTAGAATGAGTAACCACAGGAATATCTATTGCGCATTTAATTTGTTAATCTCTGTACAGGTCTCAAGAATGAATGTTTTTATGCCAAATTTTGCAAGAACCGGAGTATTTCAGTATATGTACGTCGGAAAGAAAGAAAAACCGTGTGTTTGTACAATGAATAAATGTATTTTGAAGGGAAAAAAATGAGCAAAAAGGTTGGCATTGGATAGGGAGGGTTTTAAGCGAGCTTCTCTTGGGAGGCGGAAGGGATCGCAGTTGCTTGCTCGGCTGGGAGCTTGAGCCCGCGCAGCATATATAAGCAACTGACAGAGCACAAGACCGGCCTTCTTATCTCTTGGAGGACACGAGTTATGACACACACAGCCTTTTGAGTCATCTGTCGAACTTGTCGCACCAATCGCCCAAACCCAAGCTCATAGATGCCAACCCGCCCTCCGAAGCTGGAGTTATAGGCGTGCACCACCACGCCCGGCAGGTGCAGCGGACGAGCGGCACGAATATATCCCGGTGTCAACCTTGCCGGCCTAGCGGTATGGTACAATTATTTCATCGTTGTTAAGAAAAAAGTCTGGCGTGGATGGGGATGGAGATGAGCGAACACCGGAGGCACCGGACTCAATTTCTCGGGCTGGGAGCGTAACCCCGGAGCGCCGTGCGGTCCTATCGATCCCGTACGCGATGTACGATCACGACCGAGTGCCACGGGCTCGAGCCCACCCCGCAACCGTACATACCCTGCCTACTCTTTAGCCCTCCGAAGCTGGAGTCAGAAGCGCGAGCCACCGCACCCGGCTGTTACTGACGAAAGGGCCGTACAGATAAATGCCGGTTGGTGCGCTACTCGGCCATCGGTATGGTACTATTCCATTTTCAACGGGCCCGTCAATTTGCAAGTTGTCTGAACAATATTTAGCGTCACTTCGATCTCGTCCTTGTCGTTCTTCTTCGTCCCGTCCGAACCACCCTTCATCCACCGGCTACAACATATAACCTTCGACGAGTTCTAACCAACCCTAACACTTGTTAGAATAAATCCGAGGTCACCACAATCATCCAATGACCAACCAATCACACGAGACATGACACCGAGATTTGTTAACGAGGTTCACTGACATGGTTACATTTCCGGGACCTGACTACAGTCGCTCTTTCCCGTGACACCGTCACAATACCGCACCCCGGCCACCCGGACGTCGGCACACACCTCCGGCTTCCCCTGTGTATCTGTGCTACTATGTTGACATAGGTTACATCGTGTGTCTACCCCCTCGTTATTTAAGAGACCAACAGATCCGTCGATGGGGCAGGCCAATTGGCCGACCGTCATGGGCCCCGAGAAGTTTGAGGCCCCCAAATCAGGGAAAATTTATATGAAAAGCCAACTAGCTGAGCCAGGAGCCCATTCACATAAACTCCTCGCTGCCTCGGCCGGTGATGCCGCTAGGGTTTGTTCTGTCGTCTGATCGCCCGACCCGATCACTCGCCTCACCGTCGTCACCCTTGCTGTCGTCGCCCTCCGGCCCTCCCCCAGTCTTCCTCTTGTCTCCCCGGCTCCTCGTCACATGGATGTTGCAGGCTAGTTGACTAGTTCCCCAAGCCATGACCCCACGTGAGTGCTCCCGGCCTATTTGTTGTAAGCCGGGTTTTTTCAGAGTCCACATCAAGGTTTTGGTTACCGCTCGAAATTTCGAGATTTACCATGGTTACCACATATTTCGGTCCCCCTCGGTAAATGGGCATTTCGAGCAAAAAAATTCAAATTTTTTGAATTTGTTGAATTCAAACGCTCAATGTATAGTAAAGTATGGCAGCACCTCACAGCACTCGCGTAGACAACGTTCCACTGAGCTATAGCTCTTTTATGATAAATATAAGTTCAAGTGCTATCTATATCTGTTTTGAAAGAATTTGAATTCAAAATCCAATTATAAATTTTGTTCGAAATTCGTTCGAAATTTTCTCAAAATTTCGTGGTAACCGTGGTAACCACGTTTACCGGTCCCCCTCGGTAAAAATGCCCCATTCGGTAACCAAAACCTTGGTCCACATAATGATTTCTGAATTTTGTACAGATGGAAGACCTAAAGGAATCTGCATCTGTTGACCCGAAAAATAAAGAGACACACCCCTACTACCACTACTAGTAGAATGCCCGTGCGTTGCTATGGGCTACAATGCATATACATGAATCAAATAAATGATTAATGCCATCTTCAAGATTGACGCTTATTTCTTCCTCATACGTCTGGGCGTGTTCGGACATCAAATGGGCACCCAAAGGGCTCCTGAAAATCCAACTGTCTAAACAGTTAGGGCTTCTCCAAATTCAGCACATTTGTGGGGGAGAAATGTGGTTGCCGGACTATCCAACATGTTATCTCCAACACACAACCCCACCCCCATGACGTACCCTTCCTATTTTGTCCTCTCTTCAAAACCGGATGTCGTGGGAATGATCCTGACAATAGTACTAGGGGGTACGAATGAAGGGGCGAAGTCTAGCTACGGCTCAAGTGTGCACTCAGTTTGTACGAGTTCAGGCCTCACTCGGGAGTGATAACAGCCCTACGTCTCGGTGCCCGGAGGCAGTTGTGTTTGCTTAATGTGGTAGAGGATTACAGAGGGTCGGAACCCTTGCCACGGCGCCCGGGGGTGGCTTATATAGAGTGTGCCACCACCGTCCGAGCGCCATGATTAGGCAATAAATGTCAATGAATTCTACGTTACAGGAACGGATGATTAATCCACCGTTATTGGTAACGGCGAATTAACCCATAATGTGTGACTACTCGAGTTCCACTGACGCTATGTCTTCCTGGTCGCCTGAGCTTCCGTCTGTCCGAATGACGCCGTGTAGTCCGAGTGAAATGAGTCATCCGAGTGAACGACTATATTCATCCGAATGAGTCTCTGCCCAGGGGCTTTAAAGACGTTGAAGGGCCATTGGTGGGCCCCAAATGTCATGTCTATGACCCTACCCAGGGTAGGCATCCTCATCAGTAGACCCTGAATCCATGAGGTTTTATTAGTCGATTGACTGAGACTCATAAGCGTCGGTGATCTCTCAGAAGAGTTCGAGAAACGATCCAGTCGTTCCTCACTCGGCTTCAAACCAAGATGGATTTAGGATTGACGTCTTTGATCAAACTATTTTTCCGCTTAATCCGAGTGTTCAGCTGGCGTGAGCCATTCACTCGGTTCGTAGGAGGGAGTCGCCAAAGCCTTCGCAGCGCGGAGCTCGCCTCATTAGAACACGGAGAAGTTTCCGCGCGTTCGAAATCGCCAAAACTGTGCGTGGGCGCGCGGCGGAACGGTCGCGTCCCGATAATTTGGGGTAGTGGGCACGATGCCTCGATAACCGCGCCGGGAATTTCGCCATGTGTCCACGAGGTCCTGAACAGTAGATCCGTGGATCTCGCTCCGTTTGCGGATTGACGGCCTGAGATCGCGCCGGATTCTCGATATAAAAAACGGGCAGCACTATAGGGGTGAGAACGGATCTCATTTTCCCCTTCTCCCTCGTCTTCTCCGACGCCCACCTGCGCTCCTTCCTCCTTTCCTTCGTCGAAGGCTGTTCCGAGCTCGCCGGCGAAGATGCGCACGGCGTCTGCGACCGCGAAGGCCGAGCGGGCGAAGAGGAGCTCGTGCGCCTCCTCCTCCAGCGCCGGGGCACCGGCCGGATGGACGCAGGGCGAGTGGCTGCCGTCGTGGGTGACCAAGGCCCGGATGCTCGAGATGGAGGGCCAAGGATTCGTGTCCGAGGGAAGCTGGCGGCTGCCGGGAGCAGGCGAGGATGAGCCTTCACCGAAGGGAGACGAGCGCGTGCTCTTGGTGACTCACCTCGAGCGAGGTTTCTCTCTGCCGCCCCATCCTTTCTTCCAAAGATTCCTGGGTTTCTTCGGCGCTCAACTCCATCACATCCCTCCCAATGCTGTCGTCTATTTAGCCGCTTTCATCTCTTTGTGTGAAAACTTCTTGGGATGTCATCCTCATTGGGGTTTGTTTAAACACCTCTTCACTTGCCGAGTGATGACCGTGAAAAAACCCACTCGGTCGAAAGACAAGACGAACGTGGCCCAGCTGTGCGGGGGTCTTGGAATCCAACTGCAGGGCAAGGTTTGTTTCCCGCAGATGACGTTTCCCGATTCGGTAAAGGGGTGGCAGGAGAACTGGTTCTACTGCCACGACATTCCAGTCGGCAAGGGTCAGTCGGGACTCCCACCGTACACTTCCGAGCGCATTCGGCCAGTTCCCCGGTTGACAGTGACCAAAGAGGAGAAGACCGAAGTGGACATCTTAGTGATAGTGTTGGTAGCTCTGGTGCAGAAGGGCGTCAATGCCCTCGACTTGCTAGAGGTTTTCCTCCAGAGGAGGATCCAACCGCTGCAAGCCAGGGCTCACCCCATGTGGGAATACTCCGGACCGAGTGATCCTACTCGAACTCACCCGGAGGAGCTCAAGGAAGATGAGGTGGAGGCCAAGATCAAGGCGATCACCCCAGCACGCGATAACCCCAGGGGGAGCAGGCAGGTGGCTCCACTCTCATCGGAGAACCCGGCGAATGAGGTAAATTCCGAAGGTTTATCATCCGAGTGATATTTGCATATTTTTTGTAATTGATCTGACTGGTCCTGTTCTTCATTCGTCAGGCCTTCACACAAATGAGCAGCCAGGTGCCACTCGTGGACAGGGGCCCGGTCGACGTTGCCAGTGACACCGACCATCCAGATGACTCGGCCGAAGCGGGAGAGTATGAAGAGCCTGATGACGACGAGGACGATGAGGAAGATGAAGAGGAAGGCTCGGAAGAAGGCGACGAGGTGGAGTCGTCACGCTCGGAAGACCGAGTGCCTGAAGCCCGTTCCAAAGCGCGCCATGACTCGGGAGTCCACGGTGGTGGTCCCAAAGGAACGAAAGCCACCAAACCGACTGGGTCTGCCCTTCCAACCCGCAGTTCGAAGCGCGGGCATGGAGAGCTTGTCTCTTCACCTGAGAAGGCGGCGAAGCAGCCCAAAGTTGCTACAACCAAGCCTCGGAAGGCGGTCTTCATCCTGAAGATTAAAATGGCCATCCCTGTGGCCTCAGCGTAACTATTTCCATTCTAACAGCTGTTGTCTATACTTGTCCGAGTGATGAAATGATCCGAGTGTTTCCTTTGCAGTGCTGATACTTCGACTGCATCACCCGATCCTCAAACTCTGGACAAAGAGCGGGCTGACACCGATGTTGCGTCTTCAAAAGGTAAGTTCCGGCCTCACTCGGTAACTCTGGACATTTCCGAGTGTTTTCTCTTTACTCATCTTCGAGTGCCTTGAACGCTTGCAGCTCCACGTGAAGTGATCGACATTGATGCAGATGACAAGGTTGATCTGCCGAACCCTTCGGCCAACGCGGACGTTGTGATGCAGGAGTCATAGCTTGCCGAAACCTTGGTGCCACCGCGAGAGGCCAGCTCGAGAGACGGGGCGGCACTCGAAACTGGCACATCATCTCCTTTGCAGACTCCTCCTGCGACTAACATCTTTGCTCTAGATTATGTCCCGGAGGACCAAGTGGGAGCGAGCAAAGAAGCGTTAATCCAGCTGGAGGTGATGTGCGAGTGACTGAAGACGGCGTAGGACGCAAGCGAGGCGTTGAAGAAGAATGTTCGAGTAAGTACTCTTGTAAGTGTCTTTCTCAGTCGGAGCTTTTATTTCTGTCTTGTGAGGCTTTGTATCCTTGTACACCGGCTGGGTGTGTTTGAGTTCCAGTGGGGGCGCGCTGAGCGCACCCACTGGGTGTAGTCCCCGAGACTACCATCGGCTGGAGCAGTCGGCGGGAGTCTTAGAGTCCGAATGAATATAATGTTCAATCCATCTGTTACGTCTGGACCAAAAGACTTTGTTTTTGATTTTCCAGTGGGGGCGCGCTGAGCGCACCCACTGGGTGTACTCCCCGAGGCTACCGTCGACTGTAGCAGTCGGCGGGAGTCTTAGAGTCCGAGTCAAAATTTTGACCAATATCTTTTGCTTTAAATCTTGTTTGCAGTCTGTTTGTGAGCTCGGAAGCCACTACCAAACTCTGGAGAAGGAGGTGTAGGACCTGCGCATTAGCCTTGAGGCCGAGAAGGCCAAGAACGTCCGACTGGAAGAAGAGAAGAAGGCAATTGAAGGTATGCTCATCTTGTCCGACTGTTGCGATAATTGCCGTTCCTCCCTATCTGACTGAGTCTATTTCGTCAGATCTTCGTGGCGAAAATTGTAAACTTGTCGAGAGGCTGAAGAATTCTATTTCTTTAGAAACCGTGAAGACGGCCCTCGAGAAGAAGGACACGGAATTGGCGGCTGCTCAGAAGGAAGCCAGCCGAAAGGCCAAGGAGGCCGAAGCGAAGTTGAAGACAGTCGGGAAGCTGGAGGAGGAGAAGAAGGCTCTGGAAGCTGATCTGAAGAAGACATACTCCGAGTGGGAGAATAAAGTCAAGCATATCGCCGTGAAGAAGAATGAACTGGAGCAGTTTGTCGAGGAGTATGGCGACTCCGTGAGCGAAAAGGGCAAAGGTAAAGTTCCCGAATGATCGTAATCTGGCCGAATGTATTCTGATCAATTCTAACTCTTTTCTTCATCTATCGTAAACTCAGATTTCTGTGATGACATCGATGAGGAGACTGACAAGATCGAGAAGGAGGTGGACCCGTCCCGGGAGCTGTTCAAGGATAGTGCAGCTCTGGCCATTCTTCGCTTGGAGGAACGTGTCGATCAAGTGACCTCATACATGAAGAGGCTCAGCACTGCCGTCTCAGAAATTGATCGTGATGTCTTCCCTGAAGAAGATCCCTCGAAGGACCCAGAATCAGCTCTGATCCGAGTGAAGGATGTGCCAAGCCGAGTGAAAGCTTGGAAAAAATCTGCAGCCCGGGCCGGAGCCGACATTGCCCTCTCACTCGTCCGCGTCCACTGTAAGGGAGTGGATGAGAACAAGCTGAAGTCCTTGGAGGTCGCCAACAGGAAGCATGCTAAGGTTGAAGACTTCATGGAGATGTTCATGGAAGCTGCCACTCGGATCGCAGACAGCATCGACCTGGACACCTTTGTTGAAGCAGTACCTCAGCCCGAGTGAGTGTCGGGTCTAAAACTCTTTAAACTTTTGCCTCGGAATGCCGAGTGGTTGCTGTAACCGTGAAATTTTAAATGAGCCTGAGGGTCCCGCCGTCTGAACCTTTATCCATACTTTCGTTTCAAATGATGCAGTACTTATTTGTTTTGGTTTTATTCGATCTTTGATTTCTGGATGTTTTAAACTTAGGCGACGAGGTGTCGCAGCTAAGTCCCCAAGTGTGGGCGAGACCCGCACTTGGATCTGTTCGAGAGAACAATGATGGTCCTGTCCATCTTAGTAATGATGGTCCTGTCCATCTTAGAGTCCGAGCGGGGAGGGTATCCCACTTGAGACAGTTTGTGACTTAGGTGACACGGGGTCGCAGCTAAGCCTCCGAGTGTGTGCGTGGCCCGCACTCGGAATAGTTCGTGAGAACAATGATGGTCCTGTCCATCTTAGAGTTCGAGTGGGGAAGGTATCCCACTCGAGACAGTTTGTGACTTAGGTGACACGGGGTCGCAGCTAAGCCCCCGAGTGTGGGCGTGGTCCGCGCTCGGAATTGTTCGTGAGAACAATGATGGTCCTGTCCATCTTAGAGTTCGAGTGGGGAAGGTATCCCACTCGAGACAGTTTGTGACTTAGGTGACACGGGGTCGCAGCTAAGCCCCCGAGTGTGGGCGTGGTCCGCGCTCGGAATTGTTCGTGAGAACAATGATGGTCCTGTCCATCTTAGTAATGATGGTCCTGTCCATCTTAGAGTCCGAGTGGGGAAAGTATCCCACTTGAGACAGTTTGTGGCTTAGGTGACACGGGGTCGCAGCTAAGCCCCCGAGTGTGGGCGTGGCCCGCACTCGGAATTGTTCGTGAGAACAATGATGGTCCTGTCCATCTTAGAGTCTGAGTGGGGAAGGTATCCCACTCGAGACAGTTTGTGACTTAGGTGACACGGGGTCGCAGCTAAGCCCCCGAGTGTGGGCGTGGTCCGCGCTCGGAATTGTTCGTGAGAACAATGATGGTCCTGTCCATCTTAGTAATGATGGTCATGTCCATCTTAAAGTCCGAGTGTGGAGGATGTCCCACTCGAAATAGTTTGTAACTTAGGCGGCGCAGGGCCGCAGCTAAGCCCCCGAGTGTGGGCGTGGCCCGCACTCGGAATTGTTCGAGAGAACAATGATGGTCCTGTCCATCTTAGTAATGATGGTCCTGTCCATCTTAAAGTCCGAGTGTGGAGGATGTCCCACTCGAAATAGTTTTTAACTTAGGCGGCGCAGGGCCGCAGCTAAGCCCCCGAGTGTGGGCGTGGCCCACGCTTGGAATTGTTCGAGACAACAATGATGGTCCTGTCCATCTTAAAGTCCAAGTGTGGAGGATGTCCCACTCGAAATAGTTTTTAACTTAGGCGATGCGGAATCGCGGCTAAGCGTTTTACACCCACTTGGGGTGACACAGGACATTGATTCACCGGAGTGACAAGAGTTAAATTTCGACAAAATATAAAGGAACTAAACTTTATTCATCGAGATCACTCAGATTCATTACGGGAATGACAAACTAAAGTAGTTATGTTCTAGGTGTAGAACTTGCGAAGCAGGTCCACGTTCCACGTCCGGGGCTCTTCTACTCCATCTTCGATATTGTAGAGCCGGTAGGCTCCATTGTGCAAGACTTTGGAGATTGCATACGGCCCCTACCACGGAGGCGCTAGCTTGTTGGGTTTTTGCTGATCTAGTCGGAGGACAAGGTCTCCTTCCTGAAAAGCTCGGCCCTGGACGTGTCTGTCATGGTAACGCCTCAGATCTTGCTGATAGAGCGTCGATCTGATGAGGGCCAGCTCCCTCTCTTCCTCTAAAAGGTCAAGGCCATCTTGCCGTGCGGCTTCATCATAGAGTTCCACTCGGGGGGAATTGTGCTAAAGATCACTTGGCAGCACAGCCTCTGATCCGTACACCATGAAGAAAGGTGTGTGTTTCGTAGAGCGGTTTGGGGTTGTCCGAATGCCCCATAAGACAGATGGAAATTCTTCAACCCAAGCTCCAGCAGCATACTTCAAGTCTCTCATCAATCGGGGTTTCAGACCTTGCAGAATCATTTCGTTTGTGCGCTCTGCCTGTCCATTTGACTGCGGGTGAGCCACTGAGGCATAATTAACCCGAGTGCCTTGAGAGAAACAGAATTCACGAAACTCGTCCGAGTCGAAGTTCTTCCCATTATCCGTGATGATATCATGCGGCACGCCGAATCTGAAAATAATCTGCCGAATGAAACTAACGGCCGTGCCTGCATCCAAACTCTTGATGGGCTTTGCTTCGACCCATTTGGTGAACTTGTCAACCGCCACAAGCAGGTGTGTGAATCCACTCGACCCAGTCCGCAGGGGACCGACCATATCAAGGCCCCATACCGCGAACGGCCAGGTGATCGGGATCGTCTTGAGCGCGGACGCAGGTTTGTGGGACTTGTTCTTGTAGAATTGACACCCGACGCACAGGTCCACCAGGTCCCTTGCTGCTTCGTTGGCTCGGGGCCAATAAAAACCCGCTCGGAAAGCCTTAGCGACCAAAGTCCGAGAGGACGCATGGTGGCCGCAAGTTCCCGAGTGGATTTCATGTAAGATTTGCAGCCCTTCCTCTGGGGAGATGCATTTTTGGGTGACTCCTGTGGTGCTTTTCTTGTATAACTGGTCTCCCAGAACTTCAAATGATTTAGATCGACGGACGATCCGACGAGCTTCTTCTTCATCTTCGGGGAGTTCTTGCCTGAGCAAGTATGCCAAATAGGGTTGAGTCCACTCGGGAGTGATTACCAGCATCTCGTGGACCAGATCCACTATAGCTGGCACTTCAACTTCAGTCGGATCGGATGGACCGACTGCTTGCGGGGGCTTCTCTGTGAAAGGATCTTCTGCAATTGTTGGGGCACGCAGATGTTCAAGGAATATGTATTTTGGGACCGCTCGCCGAGTGGACCCAATCTTCGCCAGGTCGTCTGCTGCCTGATTCTTTGCGCGAGGAATGTGATGCAGCTCTAAACCTTCAAAATTCTTCTCTAGCTTTCTGACCGCGTTGCAGTAACCAGTCAATGCTGGAGTCCGAATATCCCATTCTTTCATCACTTGGTTAACAACGAGGTCCGAATCGCCGTACACCATAAGGCGACGAATACCGAGTGAAATGGCCATGCGGAGCCCGTACAGGAGGGCTTCGTACTCGGCCTCGTTGTTTGACGAATCGAAATGGATTTGGAGGACATAGTTCAGCCGGTCTCGTTTAGGAGAGACAAGAACCACACCAGCTCTCGAGCCATTGAGCATCTTGGATCCGTCGAAGAACATGGTCCAGTGTTCGGGAACACTCGGAATTGGCTGCTCTTGCTCGATCCATTCGGCCATAAAATCGACGAGTGCCTGGGACTTGATTGCTTTCTTGGCTTCGAACTTGATCTCCAGCGGCAGAAGTTCAATTGCCCACTTTGCCACTCGGCCAGCAGCGCCCCTGTTATGCAGGATCTCCGACAGGGGAGCGTTGCTGACGACCGTGACCGAGTGATCTTGGAAGTAATGAACCACCTTTTTAGCAGTCAGGTAAATACCATAGACCATCTTTTGGTAGTGCGGGTACCTTTGCTTGGAAGGGGTTAACACTTCTGAAATGTAGTATATGGGTCTTTGAACTTTGAATGCTTTTCCTGGCTCTTCGCGCTCTACTGCAAGGACTGTGCTCACCACCTGGCTGGTCGCCGCAATGTACAGGAGTAGAGGTTCCTGGCTGCCCGGAGCAGCTAACACCGGCTGGGTGGAAAGCAATGCCTTGAGTTCTTCGAACGCGGCTTGCGCTTCATTGGTCCACTCGAACTTGTCGGACTTCCTCATCAATCGGTAGATAGGGAGTGCCTTCTCTCCGAGTCTTGAAATGAATCGGCTCAAGGCCGCAAGGCATCCTGTCAGCCTTTGCACGTCGTGTAAGCGCTCTGGTTGCTTCATTCGGACTATAGCGCCGATTTTGTCTGGGTTAGCGTCGATCCCTCGGTCGGAAACGAGAAAACCGAGTAACTTTCCGGCAGGTACTCCGAATGTACACTTAGCTGGATTCAGCTTTATCCCGAAGCGCCGTAGGTTTGCGAAGGCCTCGGCAAGGTCAGTCAAGAGGACGGAACCCTTCCTAGACTTGACCATGATATCGTCCATATAAGCCTCCACATTCCGACTGATCTGCTCTTGCAAGCATTTTTGGATCATTCGCTGGAAAGTGGCCCCGGCATTCTTCAAGCCGAATGGCATTGTGACGTAGCAAAAGCACCCGAATGGGGTGATGAAGGCTGTTTTTATTTTATCAGGACCATACATTCGGATCTGGTGGTACCCGGAGTACGCATCCAGGAACGACAGACGTTCGCATCTGGCAATAGAGTCCACTATCTGATCTATCCGAGGTAAAGGGACGTGATCCTTCGGGAAGGCCCGATTGAGATGTTTAAAGTCAATACACATTCAGAGTGACTTGTCTTTCTTCGGTACCAAGACAACATTCGCGAGCCACTCGGAGTGGTAAATCTCGCGAATGAACTCGGCGGCGAGGAGCCGAGCTATCTCTTGACCAATCGCCTTGCGCTTCTTGACGGAGGATCAGCGCAAGTACTCTTTGACTGGTTTGGCCTTGGGATCGGTTCGGAGTCGGTGCTCAACCAGTTCCCTGGGAACACCGGGCATGTCAGACGGCTTCCATGCGAAGATGTCCCAGTTCTCACGGAGGAACTGGATGAGCTCGGCTTCCTGTTTATCTCCGAGTGCAGTGGAGATGTTCGTCGGAGCAGCACTTGGGTCACTCGGATGAACATGGACTTGCTTAGTCTCGCCAGCCGACTGGAAGGCTGATTCTGAAGCCGGCCGCTTTGATCTGAGCAGATCGGCCGTATCTGCTTCCTTCTTGTATCCTTCAAGCTCGGCTGCAAGCACTTGTTCGTTAGCAATCTTTGTGCCCAACTGGAGGCACTCTTCGGCGACCTTCCGGTCACCAGTCACTGTAATCACGCCCTTAGGTCCTGGCATCTTGAGCTTGAGATACACGTAACATGGTCTAGCCATGAAACGTGCATAGGCTGGCCTACCCAGGATGGCGTGATAAGCACTGCGGAAGTCAACCACCTCAAAGGTTAAGTTTTCCTTTCGGAAATTCTTCTCGCCTCCGAATACTACGTCCAGAGCGATCTGGCCGAGTGACTCTGCCTTCTTCCCAGGGACGATCCAGTGGAAATGCATGTTGCTCTTGCTCAATCGAGACATCGGGATGCCCATAGCCTTGAGCGTGTCAACATATATGATATTAAGCCCGCTGCCTCCGTCCATTAAGACCTTGCGCAGTCGGACGCCACCTACTACCGGGTCAACGACCAACGCCTGCCTCCCAGGGGTGGCAATGTGAGGCGGGTGGTTGGACTGGTCGAAGGTGATAGGCGTCTTCGTCCAGTTGAGGTACTTAGGAGCAGTCGGAACTGCCATATTGACCTCCCGATTGATAACTTTTAGCTGTCTCTTGCTTTCAATGTCGGCGAAGATCACATTGAGGACTTTATCGACTTTCGGATACTCGGAAGTATCTTCCTCGTCTTTGACATCGACCTTTTCACTCGAGGGCTCAGCGCCCATCACCTGCTTGAGCAGGCGACATTCCCGAGTGGTGTGCTTCGGGAGCACAACGTTGCCTTCTTCATCCGTCTTGGTATGAATTTGGCACGGTTGGTCGAGAATGTCGGATTTGTACTCAGACTTCTTCTTGGGAATCCATTCTTTCTTCTTTTGCTTGGGCTTCAGCATGCCTTGTCCTTGCCCTTGGACGGCTGCAACCTCTACCTTGCCGGAGGCGTCAGCCTTCCGCTTCTGATTTTTCCCGGCGTTGCCTCCCGATTGAGGGGCGTTGCCAGCTCTCGTTTTGCCGCTACGGAGGCGGTCTTCTTCCTCACCATTGGCGTACTTGTTCGCAATCTCCATGGCCCGACTGAGGGACAGATCCCCAGACCGACCGAACTTCAAGACTAACTCCCGATACCGAGTGCCTGCCTTGACGGCACACACGGCCTGATGTTCGGTGACATTTTCCACGGTGTTGTGCAACGTGGTCCAGCGCTGAATGTACTCTCGGAGAGTTTCATTTTTCTTCTGGACGTAGTGTTGTAGCTCTGTCAATCCACCCGGACGCTTGTAGGTGCCCTCGAATGTTTTGACGAACACTCGGGCCAAATCTTCCCAACAATAAATGCAATTGGCGGGCAACTGATTTAGCCACGCCCACGCGGACCCTTCCAACATGAGCGGAAGGTGTTTCATGGCAACGAAATCATCGCCGCCGCCAATCTGGACAGCGACTCGATAATCTTCGAGCCAAGTCTCTGGCTTGGATTCGCCATTAAACTTTCCAATTCCGGTTGCCAATCGGTAATTGGGGGGTATTTCTGCCTCTCGGATGTATCTGCTGAAACACCCGAGACCGGTAACTCCCCAGCCGCTCGCTCGGTCTCTGTCATATCTGTTCCGATCGACCACTCGCTGAGTGATATCAGATCGGGCATCGTAGCCTCTGTGCCGAGCAGGGCTCCGCTCGCGGTTTCTCCCGAGTGGGTAGCCTCCGTCGTACGGACGTTGGCCACGTAGAGCGCCCCTCGGAGGGGGGTTCGACTGAAATCGCGGTCATTGCTTCCGCGTCCTCCGTACGGGCCTCACGGATGAGGAGGAGTCCGCGGGTCTTTCCTCGGTGCGAGCGGACTGTGAGCTGACTGCACAGTATCTGCCAGAGTAGATTCATTGTGAATGTGCTGATGAGATTGTGATACCTCTGAGTTTTGTTGTAGGGCGGTCTTCAGCTAAGCCTGGATTTGCCGAATGCCCTCGCCTGCCGCCGAATCGGACGGCTGGATCGAATCTGCGATCCGAGTGGCCGCAGCCAGATTCAGCAAAGGCGTGCGCATCACCAGGATGGTGTACAGACGATCCTTCGTGAACAACTGGCGGCGGCTATGGCTGGAACTGGGAAGTTCTCTTGCCGCGTATTCGTCGAGTGAATGATGTAGCCGCTCGAGACGCTCGCGTTCAGCCAGGGTGGCTTGGCGAGCAGCCTCCAGGGCTATCTCTTCAGGGGTCTTCCCCGCTATGGGCGTCTGAAGGACCTGGTCGTTCCTACGCCTGATTTTCTCCCGTTGCTCCCGAGTGAGGGGTCGGGGAACGTAGCCATCGGTGCTGGCGTTGCGGCGGTCATCGTCCCGATCGCGGGTGTCTCCCGCCGAATGCCCCGGAGGAGCAGTGTCTCGGGCCGGGCTAGCAATCAAGACCTCCGCCACGTCGCCGCTGCTCTCGATCTCGGCAGCATCGGAGGAATCGTCATCAGAAGACGGGAAGAGGCAGTGGACTGACTCGTCGGCTTCCAGTGCAGCCACCTGCCGTCCTGCGGCTTGGGCCGCCACAGCGTGCTTGATCCAGCGCTGCAGCCGTGAGCGCCCGAAGCACCGGCGACAAGCCGCAAGGCGAGTCGGAGAAGTCGGTCGATAGGGTGTAGACGGTTGCCGGAGGAGAACTCCGAACGTCGTCGCGCTGAAGTGCACCGCGCCACGGGCGGGCAGTGCCTCAGCGTCCAGCGGTGCCTCCTGCAGCCACGCCGAATCGTCGACGGCGAAGATGAGGGACCCAAAGAGGATCTCGCCGCCGAAGGCGTTCATGGTGAACGAGAAAATGGATATTCCACCTGCGCCGGAATTCGCTAGACGCGCAGCCCCACGGTGGGCGCCAACTGTCGTGGGAATGATCCTGACAATAGTACTAGGGGGTACGAATGAAGGGGCGAAGTCTAGCTACGGCTCAAGTGTGCACTCGGTTTGTACGAGTTCAGGCCTCACTCAGGAGTGATAACAGCCCTACGTCTCGGTGCCCGGAGGCGGTTGTGTTTGCTTAAGGTGGTAGAGGATTACAGAGGGTCGGAACCCTTGCCACGGCGCACGGGGGTGGCTTATATAGAGTGCGCCACCACCGGCCGAGCGCCATGATTAGGCAATAAATGTCAATGAATTCTACGTTACAGGAACGGATGATTAATCAAACCGTTATTGGTAACGGCGAATTAACCCATAATGTGTGACTACTCGAGTTCCACGGACGCTATGTCTTCCTGGTCGCCTGAGCTTCCGTCTGTCCGAATGACGCCGTGTAGTCCAAGTGAAATGAGTCATCCGAGTGAACGACTATATTCATCCGAATGAGTCTCTGCCAGGGGCTTTAAAGACGTTGAAGGGCCATTGGTGGGCCCCGGATGTCAGGTCTATGACCCTACCCAGGGTAGGCATCCTCATCACCGGATGACACCCACTCTATAGTTGCAATAGGTTAATACATGTCTCTGTTAATCGTAACCTGAAACAATACCTAGTAAGTGTGAAAGTATAGTTGCAATAGGTTAAGTAAAAAGCAGATAAGGGGGGTGCAAATTATCACGAGCTTTCCGCTGAAATTTTGGTCAAAAGAGCATTAAACTGGCCTGCTAATGATAAGTGTTGACCTGTCATTGGTTTTTGGTGGCCATACAAATTTATTCGAGTGAAAAGTAAAACAACCATAGTGATAGCTCCAGCCAACAATCAAAAATGTAGTCTCACAAGATATAAATGAATATGCATAGTAATCATATTTCAAAAAACTGTTATATCGCAGACGACCTAGGAAAACTTTGGAGCTTCTCAAGTTATACGGGTTTTCTACTTTATAAGTCTGCACTACTGCTAGATTTTTGTATCTTGTAAAAACTGATGCGATTTTGTTTACAACATGATGTTTAAGGGGAAACTCCATATAGGATTACCACCTTCATTAATTCCCCACATGCAACCTTGCACTATTCTTGTGCCTGGAGCAGAAAGACAACAAGGAAGCAATCTTGCTTCCTCCAAAGAAAATATACAATTTGGAAATTTTACACCGTAATCTATACCTACTATTAAAGTACGTAGTGCTTCTGCCCGTACGTCATTTAAATTGCCCTTGAAGTTGCAAAATATTACCCACCAATGCCACCTATAAGTTATAAAAAACGTTCCACACAGAAAAATCCGGATTGGGCCGGCCGATGTAAGAATCTCCTATACTGCGCCCTGCGCGCTAGAAAAAAAAACACAGCTCGCCTGGGCCGGCCCATATATGGGTCACCAATTTTCAATTTTTGGTTTTTCTTTTTCGTCATTGTTTTTTTCTCCTTTAAATAATTTTAGAATTTAATTTTTTTTTCGAAACTAAAAAAAATGAGAATTTTGAAATAATATTTAATAATTCATAAATGTTTGTGGCTTCATATTTTTTTTGCGTTTTTTAAAAAATATTAGCAAATTTTCTAATAAATGTCCGGGAAATAAAAATACGTTTATGAGTTTTTCTAAAACAGTTCAAGTGTTAAAAAATGTTTTGACATTTCACAAAATTTCGCCAATTCAAAAATATCCATGTATTAAAAATAGCATAAAATAAAACTGTTCATAAATTAAAATATATAGTTTATTAATTCACAAAATACATGCTGATTCAAAAAGATCATGCAGTTCAAAAAATGTTCATTAATTTAGAAAATTGTTTCATAAAATCCCCAAAAAAATGTTAGTCGATTCTAGAAATGTTCGCCGATTAAACAAAAATGTTTGCAAATAGTATAATATGTTCATGAATTCAAAAAACGTTCTTGAATTTACAAAATGTTTGCGAATTTAAAAAATGTTCACAATTTCAAATATGTTCACGAGTTTAAAAAAATGTTCATGATTTTTAAAAATTGTTCACGATTTCACAAAAATGAGAGTGATAGTGTATATAGATGATATAGTAAAATGTGATCATTGCCATTCGAGATTAAGATTTTTTTTCTCCCGTTGCAACGCACGGGCATGTTTGCTAGTCAAGTCCAAATTAGACAGTGTTTTTGAGACATCTCTGCAGGGTATAGTATAGTAGTACACCCAAAACCAGCTCTAGAAAGAAAGTGCAATGGTTATCTACGGTCTCACCGGTGAAGTTTGGAGGAGTAAGTTTGACCTGACCTCCTAGGGTTAGATACCATTAGTTCATTTTTTTTTATTTTTTTTTGCGGGAAAGATACCATTAGTTCATAAAAGCTTCTGGTTTAATATTTTAATCCAGGAACTTGGAAAATTTCTGCTTGACACAACAAATGTGTTTATTTAGACAAAAGATGGCTCAGCGAGAGAGAGATAGAGATTAGACATTGATGTGGAAACAAGATACATTAGGAAATCTCGTACGCGGGAACTCAAAACACCCGAATCCATGTGGACCGCGCGGCTCGCACCCTGCCTGCCATCCAACGAAGTCCCACATCCATCTGTGGACCAGTACGGACTTCATTTTCCCCGCAAACCAGAACCAAACGAGGGGGGCTTGCGGGAATCCGGACACAAGCCACGTAGCACTCCGATACCTCCGGCCCACCCAAAATTGAGGCAGAGCCCACGCATTTGGATCTGGTCGTGTTGTTTCCGCGACAAAATCGCTCTTCCTCAACCCTCTCCTATTTCATCCCGCCGCTCTCCATCCCAATTCCTACATTTTCCACCACCACCGCCACATTGAGGACCCTTACAGAAATCTGTCGGAGTCGATGATGGATAATCCGATGAAGGCGGCCGCCCGGAAGATCCACTCGGCGACACAACAATAGCGTCGGCTCAGACGGAGGGAAAAAGGCGGAGCCGTTCAAGAAGAAGAAGTTCGGCGGAGGTGATGGTCATGCAGGAAACGATCGTGGCGATGAACGAGCAGGGGCGGTCGTGGTGCCGACGGCGGTTGGGTTGCAAAGCGGGTCCAGGGAGGCGTGGCTGACAAGAGGATTACAAGTCTACCTACTTCTATGCCGCCCAACAGCTCGGTAAGCAACACCCGCCTTTCTGTGTCGATGTCAATGTGGCGCCGCTTTTCTAAGAGTCTACATCACCGCAGCTTGTCCGGTCTTCGACGCCGGGTGTGGAGCAACCTGGTGCCCGCATGCCGTTTGTCGGGATGCCTAAAGTGGGTGAGACGACGTAGGACGACGCACATAGGCAATTTTCCGAGGTGATCCATGACGGAAGCAGAGGTTGGTACGAGGATGGGCAAGTGGGTGACTCGGAAACCACATAGTCGAACATGTACAGCCAGTTCGGCACGTACACCCAGCTGGGCATGCAGCCGAATTAGGCCACCGAGAATGCTGAGAGTTTTAATATGTTGATGGTATAGGCCCAGAAGAAGCGCAAGCTTGAATTGAAGAAGGCCATGCTCTGAGAGAACAAGGTTCATCTCGCAGCCGCTTCATAATATTATGGAGAAAAAATAGACATAATTAATCAGTACTGCCCTAGTTTACATAAATTAATATATATGAAATGACATTTAGGTTATGTATGACATGATAAAGCAAGGGTTTTATATAACTGTTCATGGGAACCTCCTCATGGTTGCAGGACTGCACACTGACTCAACAATGCTGCGTATCCTGTTTCTTTTTTATCTGCTAGCCTTGATTTCTTCAGGCCACTGACTCATGTTCCACTCATACTGTCATACTACATTATACTCCTACTCAGTTTCATGCACATTTACCATGACTCAATGATTGCCATTGGACACACGTACAAGCTATCTACCTGCTCTCGATCTCTGTTCACTCTAGCATGCACTGCAACTGGAACTAGCACACTTTCAACACTACAGTAGCTGGCTAAAACGTGCATGTGCAGTTGCCCTGTTATCGATTCTAGTCCATCTTTCTCTTTTCAAAATTTCCCTGTCCAAAAATATTTGACATCACCTATGCTGTTTTCTGGGAAGCTTAGATCACAGAGCAAATACTGAATAAAAAAGCTGCATATATAGAGAGAGTGCACCTGGCCCCAGGTCTCCTGCTTCGTCGCAACCATAGCAGCCTAATTTATGCACAAATTTAACAAGGCCAAGCAAGCAAGCTAGGCACGGACACAAGCATAACAGTACGAGTAGTAGCTAGCTCAAGGCAACCAAACATGCATGCTGAAGAATGTCATCCAGTCTAGATAATACATCGCAGAATGCGCATTCATTAGGACATCATAACACACAGCAGGAAGCACAGATATATAGTACTATGGTCTCACTTCACAGCTGATAGCATCACACACAAGCTCGCCCACTTGCCACGACACAAGATTCACTCAGACTCAGTCTTCAATGGGCATGCATCTTGTTGAGTTTCTCCGCGAGCTCCACGTCCATCTCGGAACTGAAGTGGACGGCGTCCATCTCTAGCATGTCATCCACGTGGCGGGTTCCGTGAGGGGTGATATCGTGCGGGATGTATTTGGCGTCATCAGGATACACAATTTTCCTCGCGGTAATCACGCCAGAGTAGCAACGGCCTATTAACAAAATAAAGCCCGTCCATGCATAGTTCAGTGAGACTACTACAACACACGATAATAAGAAGCCGCAGAGAAACTAGAGGGGGCTTACCCGCATACTCATAGGGTAGAGGGCAGCAGGTCTCTGGCCTTGTCCCACCTGAGAACAAAAACTCGGCGAAGAATAGGGTCCTCTCAAGCTGCAAATCAGAAGTAGCAGTGAAGTTCACGCGGTAGCACATCTCACCCAAGGGGGGGCAGCCTAGGTTGATTTCCTCCACGCCACAAATAATATCAAGTTTATACTGTGGTTCCTACAACAAGCAAGCAAGTCAAGTAAGAGAGTAGGCCAAATGAAGGTAATTAAAGCAAATGTACGTAGCAGCTAAGGATACCTACCCAAAAATGTTGGGTCGTGTAATCCTTGAGCACCTGTTGAATCTTTGAACGTAAGCAGCTGCTCCGCTCCTCATAATTTAATCTCATGCTTGACACCAACGTCAGAGACTCTGGCAATAGTTCAGGAGCTTGCATAATGCCACCTGTTTTAGCAGCTGAGCATTTGAGCCACATGCGCCTCATGCGAACTGTCATGTCATCGAGGCGCAACACGGTATGGCCAGTTCGAGCCTCAGTTATCAAGGAGAGCAGCGCACTTCGCTCATCGGGCATCAGCAGCAACAGCTGGTGCAGTTCACCCAGCTGAAGCGGTAGAGGGTGTCCAGCGGCCTTGGCAGCTTCATGGAAAGGGTTCTTCTTTTCAAAAATCTCTGCCGATGATGGCAACATGTCAACAATGTCGCATCTTGCACCGCAAAGCAACTCCAGAGCACAAGCCTCAGTTGAGAATTGGGGGCCGGCGAATGCGGCGAGCTCCACAAGGCCCTTGAGGGAGTGAACCTGTGTGCGGAGCAGAGAATGGGGGTCCAGGATGTCATTGTATTGCTCAATCTTGGTGCGTTCAGACTCTGGGAGAGGGCAGCCGTGGCCGCTGTACCAGATGGAGTTGACGATCATGTTCGAGACAGGGTCCATGGAGCCGTAGCAGTGGCCGGCCATGAGGAAGCCGCGCATGAGCGAGCCCGATGGTGTGGGCAGCAGCTTGAGGGCCTTGATACAGAAGTTGTGAATCGTAGCGTGGAGGTGCATCTTGAGAGACTGCAGGTAATCGCATGCTTCACCGTTGCACGGCGCGGTCTTCAAATATTGTTCCAGGCCATCTGCTCTTCCAAGGCAACCTTGCAGCTTGTCAGGCAGTCCGCACTGCAGCGACGAGATGGGTTTTCCGTCCCAGCAGAGGGCGGTGGAGGTGATCCTGGCGTCCCCTGTAGTTGTGGGGGTGGTTGACGACACGACGCCGAGGTTGTTACGGACATGTAGAATCGGCCCTTTTCTGGTATGGATTATGGTGGCAGCACAGGGCGGGCTCATCATCACGCGCAATATGCGGTCGATTTCTCCGACATCATCAACCTTGAGAGGGGCATCTGCTGCTGAAAAGAGATGCTTCTCCATAAGGTGAAAGTCGTCGTCTTTGAGCCGGGATGACATGAGCCGAGTCAAAACGGTGGGGGAAGGGTGGCCTGCCATGGTGGCCGCCCACTCGAGGGCGGCCTGCGTCCTATCGGATTCAGGGTCCAGCACTGCTTCCTCACCCTCCATATACAGATCGTGTTGGATGAGCATGACGGCGAGGCGGAGATTGGCGTCGGCCCAGTAGAGGTAGCGGGCGGCCTGTTCCCTGGCGAGGCATCCGAAGTATACCATGAGGAAGGCCAGGAGACTGTGGTAGGATCTGTTTGCAATGTCGTGCCAGGCGTGTCGCACTAGTCTTTTGGACTTCTTGGTGGCGGGTGGAGTGGTGGAGGCTGCGGCGGCGGCGCCCTCGGGGAGGAGGGCGAGGGTGTTGAGGATGATGTTGGACACGGGGTCTAGGAGGCCGAGGCAGGAGCCGCCGCCGCCGGTGGCCATGAGGTCGAGTAGGCCCGGAATCCTCCCGCAGGGCAGCCGGTCGAACGCCTGGTCGTAGAAGCCGATGATGAGCTCGTAGAGGGCTTTTTCCAGGTTGGGGAGAAGAGACGCATCCTCGGCGCGGCAGTTGAGGCTGTGCGCGCAAGACACCAGCCCCCTCCTCCCCAGGGGAACCGAGCCGGAAGAAGTGGACATCAGCGGCGATCTGGCGGGCGGGGGACGGCCGGGCCGTCGTCGGGTTGCGGGGAGAGGACGAGTTGGAGTTGATCCCCTAAAAGTTTCAACTCGGCACTCAAGTCCGGCCGGGGGTTTCATATGGGCTCGATCGATCGTATTACCGATCCGTCCCATATTTTGTCCCTTTCTCGCTAAGGAAAGTTCACGTGAGCCGTAAACCGTTGGAGTTTTCTACAGTTTTCCTTTCCTTTTATTCAACGGAACAGAAACAGAAAGAACGAGAAATACGGCCAGACTAACGAAATTGAGGCGTCTTCTGCGTCCATTACGCCAACGACTAGGACTCAGCTCCACGTCATTCTTGATCCACTAATCACGGAAGGCCCCGCACGCCAAAATATTCAACGGAACGAAAAATTTACATGCGGCTCAGAAAACGCTATTCTATAACCTATAAACCCCGTGGTGAATAGCTCTTGTGCGACATCTTTGAGGTGAATTGGAAGGAGTACGATGTAGTTGACAAAAATAGTTCTAGTGCGACAACTTTGAAGCCAAGTATATATATCCTATGCGACATGGCCCTGTTTAACCATGAAATGCAAGACAGAAGGGGTAAGCGATTTGAGTTATGACACGCGGGACCCACCAGTTATCCACATCAACATGGAACCCAACACTTACTCACATGCATGCGGGACACACAACTTATCCACATAAGCATGCCCCTGCTCATCAGCGTGCCCCGAGCGAGCTAGCCACGAGCCCGGCCCCCCATTGCTTGCCGTTCCCCTTTCCTTTCCCCCACCTTGTTATTCCTCTTCTCCGGCAACGAAGCGCGCCGTCGGCGAGTGATGTCTAGCTCGACTTCGGCCTCCCGCCAATCATGGCCGAAGTACGGTCCAGTGCCGTTGACAAGATGCCCCGATTGCCCGCGCATGGAGCCTCTGAAGCATTTGAGTTGTGTGAGGGAAAAAATGGCAACCGTGGGCTTGAGGTTGTGAAATGCTTGAGCAGGCCACAACCGGGGCAGGTTAGATCTATGTACTTCACCAATCGTATGGTCTAATTTCTCCCGATTTCTTTCTTTTTTTCGTCGAATTTCGACAGTGGATCTAGGTTTCATGCGCCGCCGACCCCCGTTTTTCAGGTTCTGAAGAAACATGGGCATTTCGAGTGGCTCGATGAGTACGTTGAGAGGTTGAAATCGGAGGCATCAACCCAAGAGCTCAGTTTTGTGGGGCCGCTTGCTATGGAACACGCCCCCCCATTTGGCGGACAGAGTAGATCCGATGATGGACAGTGCTGAATTGAAGTGTGAATTGAAGAAAATGGGCAAGCAACTAAAGCAACTGATCGATTTGATGCAACAAACAAATATCATGGCTGGAGCATTTTATTGTTGTGTCGTTGCTATGGGTTTCTTTTACTTGATGTTCATCAATCGCTAGAAATTGTTCGAGTTTCAGTTAGTGTGTCAAGCTAGTTTTAGGGGTCCCTAGTTTCAGTTAATGTGTCTAGCTAGTAGTTTCAGTTAGTCCAGGGGTCATTTGCTAGCTGAATTCGTGTGAAGCAAAACTTGCCTGAATTCTTGTAATGATATTTTCAGTTACAGTTCTAGTTAGTCCATGGATTATTTGTTCCCCTGATGAAGATTGGTGCAGTGCAGAGTTCAGGGTCAGTTAACAGAGAGTGCAGTGCAGAGTTCAGGGTCAAACAAAAAAAATTATTGGGTCGTGTGGGCTGATGATGATTATGATAAAAGCAGGCCCAAATAGAAAACAAGCCCACCCGCTTGGTGCACCCATGATGCTTCGAAAAAAAGGTTTTGCACTAAATTTTGTGATGGATCATTTTTTGATACACATTGTAAATCGATAAAACATTTTGTGATACATTAAATTAATTGAATCGTTTTTTAAGAGGATAGATAGATCCATTCATGCATGGCTGCACGAACAAACTAGATCATTGATGACACGCGTTGCTGCTCTCGTCTAATTGAATGTAAAATGGTAAGAATTTGTGTAAATATACAAACATGAAAGCTAAGTATACATATTGGTTAGTGATCTACGCCAAGGAGAGGCTTGATGGGGCGCTTGCGGAAGCCTGTGCTCGAGCTGAGTGCGGTTCTCCAGGCCCCCCGGACCCCAACAACCCTGACCATAGAGAGGTCGAGGTGGTTGGGTCCCCCCCCTGTGCGACCGTGGTCGCGCCCGCCCCACAGCGCCCTCCCCCTGTGAGGGTCCTTCGGGGCTGGCCCCCCACCCGTCTGCACCCTACTGAGCACCGGCTAGAGGTGCGTGGGGCTAGTGCTGAGACTCCTCTGGTGAAGCCCTCGGCTGTTCTGTTCCCCCGTTCACGGGAGAGTCGTGGTCGTCCCGCGAAGTCTTCTTCCCGCACCGCACTTGGCGGTCGGGCTAGTTCAGCCCCACCCGAGGGGCCTAGGACTTCCCCGGAGGTTCCTAGATGAGGTTACTCTGTTGGAACATCCGTCGCTTCGGCCATCTTGGCCGAAGGCGGCAGCTTATTGACTACCTTCACCAAGAGGAGATTGACATAGTTGGGCTCCAGGGAACGATTCGGCAAGACTTCTCCATTTCCAAGCTGCAGAGGCTGTCCCGTCATCAATTCGCTTGGCAGTGGCTCCCTGCTAATGGACAGTCGGGAGGCATTCTGCTGGGTGTTCGGGAAGATTCCTTCTCGGTCGAGGATATGGATCGTGGGGAATTCTTCCTTAGTATGTCCATCACGGACCGACGTGTTTGCCTCAGCTGGGAGGTCATCATCGTCTATGGGCCGGCAGACCATAGTAGGTCTACGGACTTCCTGGCTGAGATCAAGGGGAAGGTTGAGCGTTGCTCTTCTCCGGTGGTCTTAGCCGGCGACTTCAACCTCATTAGGTGGGCTTCTGACAAAATCTCCCCTAATGTGGATCGTCTCCGCATGCGTTTGTTTAATGACTGCATTGCGGATTTGGCGCTCCGCGAGATTGCCCGTGTTGGGGCTAGGTTCACCTGGACGAATAAGCAACTGGATCCTATCCGGAGTGTGCTTGATAGGGTCTTTGTCTCGCCCCAGTGGGAGTTTATGTTCCCGCTTTGCTCCCTCAAGTCTGTCACGCGCATAGGTTCCGACCACACCCCCCTCCTGCTCTCATCCGGCGACCAATCCCCGCCTCGGAACCGTCGCTTTCACTTTGAATCCTTTTGGCTATCACAGCCGGGCTTCATTGAGATGGTTCGGTCCCGCTAGTTGGATGCTGCGGCCTCCCCTCCTCGAGTTTTCTGTGCTATGGACGTCTGGCACCATTGTGCGAGGATGGCTAGACAGTTCATGCGAGGCTGGGGGCGAACCTGGGTGCTGAGCTGAGGGCCCGTAAAGGGGCCCTCCTAGATCAAATAAAAGCCCTTGACGATATCGCGGATGGCCCTGGCCTCTCTCCTGATGATTGGGCCAGGCGCTACTCCCTTGAGGCCTCGCTCGTAGAGATCTTCAAGGGTGAGGAGCTGTTTTGGCAGCGTCGGGGAGGTCAAAACTGGTTCCTCAAAGGTGATGCCAATACCGCCTATTTCCAAGCGATCGCCAATGGGCGTAGGCGGAAATGCGCCATCCCTTATCTGTGGGATGGCGATACTCTTTTAGAGCATCCTGATGAAATTTCGTCTCATATCTATGCCTTCTATAAATCTCTCTTTACGGCTGATCTGCGCGGTGGCATCTCTCTTAGTGAAGCCTTCTGGCCCCCTGCGGATAGGGTCTCTGATGAGGAAAATGCTCAACTCACCCTCCCTTTTACCCCCGAGGAGGTGTGGTTAGCTATTTCCTCTATGAAGGCCAACTCGGCTCCGGGCCCGGATGGCCTTCCGGTTGCGTTCTTTCAGAAATTTTGGGAGGTGCTTCGGCCTGTCATCATGCCTATGTTCCATGAGTTCTATATTGGGACGCTTGATATGTCCCGTATTAACTTTGGTGTTATATCCATCATTCCCAAATTAACTGGGGCTACGGATATCCGTCATTTTTGTCCGATCACTGTGATTAACATGCTGGAGCGAATCTTTGCGAAGGTTTGCGCTACTCGCTTATCTCCGATTGCTGCTCGGATTGCTCATCCTCTCCAGACTGCGTTCCTGAAGGGTCGTCACATCCACGATGGGATCCTGGCCCTTAAGGAAATTGTGCACGAGGTTGCTTCTCGAGGGCACAAAGGTGTATTTCTTAAGCTTGACTTCCAGAAAGCCTACGACCGCCTTGATTGGTCCTTCCTTCGTCTGGTCATGCAGCGCCGTGGTTTTGATGAGCGATGGTGTTCCTGGATCATGCAGATGGTCATGTCTGGAAACACCGCCATCAACATCAATGGCGACATTGGACCATATTTTAGGTCCTCTAGAGGAGTGAAGCAAGGAGACCCTATCTCCTCTCTTCTCTTCAACCTAGCTGTCGATGCCCTTGCGGGCATCCTAGATAAAGCCAAGCAGGCCGGCCACCTCAAGGGTGTGGTCAGTCACCTGATTCCCGGTGGAGGCGTCACTCACTTGCATTATGCCGATGATACCATGATCATGGTGGAAGGCTCTGACCTGGACATTGTTAATCTTAAGTTCCTTCTGCTGTGCTTTGAGGCCATGTCGGGACTTAAGATTAACTTTGATAAGAGCGAGGTTTTGGTCCTTGGGTACTCCCCCGAAGACCAGCAACAGATCGCAGACAACCTCAACTGCAAGCTTACCTCTTTCCCCATCTCATATCTGGGGATGCCTTTATCTGATTCCCGGATCCTGGTATCGGGTTATGACCCGCTTATAGGTCGAGTAGCCTCCCGGGCCGAGCCCTGGTGTGGGAGGTTCACTTCGAAGGGTAGTAAAACTATCCTAATCAGCTCTAACCTTGCTAGCCTTCCCATGTATATGATGGGGATGTACATCCTTCCTGAGAGTGTACACAACTCCTTTGACAAGGAGCTGGCTAGGTTCTTTTGGCAGGCGGCGAACGGTCGCCCCAAGTATCACATAGTGAAATGGGCCGACATTTACTTCCCTAAGGATCGAGGTGGCCTTGGCATCACCGACTCCAGACGCATGAATAAAGCTCTCATGTTGCGTTGGGTCTGGAGGATCCTAAGGGGAGAGGGTGGCTTGTGGCTCCGGCTGATTCAAGCGAAATATCTGCGGGGCGAGCCCCTTCTTGCTTGCTCCCGCTCCGCTGGGTCCCAGTTCTTGAGATCTATTCAGGCCATCAAAGAAGAGATTCGGCTTGGTGTCTCCTTCTCTGTCGGAAATGGTAGCAACACCCAGTTCTGGATCGACCCTTGGCTCGATGGAGATCCGCTCTGCTTTCGTTTCCCTAGGCTCTTTGCTATCTGCTTACGCCCACACCTCCTCGTGGTTGAAGCTAGTCTGAACGGCCAATGGAACATCGCGTTCCGTCGGTCCTTTGGACCGGCTGAGGTGCTCGAGTGGGACAGCTTGAGGGAACTAGTCCCTCTCCCGGCGTCCCACTCCCCCGACACGGTCTCGTGGACCCTCTCCCCTGCTGGAGAATTCTCCGTGAGCTCCGCGTATTTGGCGCTCTGCCGCCGTCCGGCCATTCCGTGGCTCTCTCCGCTCTGGAAAGCTCCGCTCCCCCTCAAGATCAAGATTTTCGTTTGGCAGCTCTTGCATGATCGCCTTCCCTCGGGCACAGAGGTTCTTAAACGGCATGGGCCGGGTGATGGCCTCTGCCCCCTTTGTAGCGTCCCGGAAACGGGAACCCATATTTTGTTCTCATGTGTTGCGGCTCAAGCCCTCTGGCGCTTCGTCTATGAGGCGCTTGGGCCGGATTGGGAAGCCCGCGATCTGGCGGAGTTCCTTCAAACCAGGGCCTCCCAAGCGGGTCGCAAACGACGGCTCTTCTGGCTTATCTTTGCGGCCCTTGCTTGGACTCTTTGGACAACACGCAATAAGATGGTGATAGAACGGATATTCCCACGACAGGCTTCTGATGCGTTCTTCAAATTTCTTTCTTTCTTGCAGCACTGGCACCCGCTCACTAGGGAGCGAGACCGCGCCCGCCCTGACGGATTCCTGGACGCCCTCTTGGCTACTGCGCGACGGCTTTCCTCCAGCTCACCTTCGTCTTAGCCTGCCAATAGATGGCCTTTTTTTATTGTTTCTTCATGTCTTTCTTGGGCGCGCTTGTGCTGATTGCCCCAGCTGGTTCTATGCTTATGTTCTGATACCGATGTTTGTAACTGGCATGTATGACTGTTTGCTTTATCTATAAAGCAGGGCGAAAGCCTAGTTCGGCGCCCCAAGGCCCCAGCATTTGTGCACCCTTGCTACATTTGTGCACCCCTTATCTAGTCACTCCATGTTGTGCTGCTTTCCTCAAGATCCGTTCCAACATCAGGCGCATAAGATATTAAATTGTGATTAACAGCGGCAACAGTGCAATTTTTGTCCTATTTGTTTTGTCTGAGCTCTAGCCAACTGCTGCAGTAGACCTGAGAGACAAAAATGTAGGGTATAGCATACACATACAAATAAAGAGAAAACAATGGACTTTTTACCGAGAAGATAACTTGCCAGTGAGATATTTCAGACTTCGAGACCACCGTGCTTTGAGAAATTCAAGAGAGAGAGTCCCTCTGAGACGTGAGAGAGACGTGAGAGTGGTTGTAAAAGAAGTGTGTGAGAGAACTTGTGTCCGGAAGATATTTTTATTTTTATAGGTCAAAGAAGTGCAACATGTGCGAGAGAGAGAGCTCATGAAGCTGAGAGAGCATGCATGTGATATAACCGGGTGAGAGATGTGCAGGCAATCCTCCAGTCATCTCTAACATGAAACAGGCCAGCGCACCCATCTCGAGGTCTTCGAACGGCTGGATAAGTGCATGTAGTACGGGTGCAGCGATCCTGGGTATAGCCACTACTTTCCCTTTGGATGTCCTATTCGTGATAGTTTTCTTTTATGTATTGTTCTATATCTTTGCAAGCTTGTGTGGGCCTACTATGCGGGACACCTTTTCTGCAATGAAAATGCATACATGCCACATTTTTTTGGTAACGACCAATAACTACAAAGAACTATTTTAGTAAGTAATAGACTAGCAAAAGGGCCCGTGCGTTGCAACGGGAAAAATATATCACACTCACATCGACATTCATTCAAGATTTTATTTTGTATACTCACACCGGCCACTACTAAGTAAGCTCGTCCTCATTTCACTCTCAAGTCGGGAGAATATCCATATCGGCAAATATGCAACAATTTATTTTGTATACTCACACTGGCCACTACTAAGTAAGCTCGTCCTCATTTCACTCTCAAGTCGGGAGAATATCCATATCGGCAAATATGCAACAATTTATTTTGTATACTCACACTGGCCACTACTAAGTAAGCCCACGAAACCTTTTTTTTATTCGGTACCGAGTCTCTCCACTTATTGCATGTCATAACCACACAGCTCAACCCTCTGAGCAACCTGCATTCCTTCTTTACTGGGTCGTCATTGTCAGATTATAGCCACACCACACCCTTTGTTTTGTTTATTTTCATCATTGCCAGATTATAGCTACACCTCACCCTCAATTTTTTTTATTTCTGAAGAGGCTTGTTGATTGTCTATTTGGGGACATATATAAATTGGTGGGATCTTGTGTAAATTAGCGAGGTGGTACTATTAATTTTTTTAGGAGTAGATGATACTATTAATTAATAAATAATTTTTTTATAGTACCGACAGCTGGCCCAATGGCCTAATAAAGAGAATAGTAAAATGAGCGTGGCTGATTCATAGGACATGGCAGCCCATGCCCATGAAATAAAGAACGCTTTCCCCATAAAAAAATGAAATAAAAAACGTTTCTTCTAAAAAAGGGAGCCTGTGCCCGCTGCAACCAGCAGCCGCCGCTCGTAGCGCACCCGCGCACGCAACGCGCCCGAGCGAGGAGAGGCCGAGCTCTTCCGCGGGATGCCATCTCCGCCGCCTTCCTCTCGCCTCCGTCCGGCGAGCCCCACTGCCGGTGACAACCTCGCGCTGCCGCCCTTTTCTATGCCTTCTCCCTTCCCTTCCTCCCTCTCCCTGGTCCTCTTCTTCTCCTGTCTCTCTCCTCCCTCCTTCCCACATAGGAACCCAGCCGAGCCGCCATGGCAGTTTAGCTTCGCGGCCGCCACCCTCTTCCCTGCCTTCTCCCTTCCTTTCCTCCTTCCTCACCCTTCTCTTCTTCCCCCGTCTCTCTCCTCCCTCATCTCTCTCTCTCTCTCCTCCTTCCAACGCAGGAACCCAGTCGAGCAGCCATGACAGAGAAGCTTCGCCGCCGTCGCATTTTGCTCCAGATCCACGCCATGACGCCGCCCCTGCCTTGGATCCGTTGGGAACGATGCGCCCACTGTCGTCCGACTTCGTCTGCTCGCCTCTGCATGTCCTCACCCCCTGAAAGCCCTGCAGGCGTCCTGCACTACCGTCGCGTGATGATCTTTTTTTTAGCAAACGCCGCCCAATGTTCGACCTGGTTCGGCGTTGACCGATTGAACACCCCGCGCGTGGGCCGCCACAGCTCCATCCGGCCCAGGCGCGGAAGACGCATGCCAGATGGCCTGAAGCCCAAGCGCGGAAGACGTATGATTGAATTGCCCAGACAATAATTTAGTACCACCTCGAAAATAATACTGTATACGATGAACGGATGATGGTGAACCCACGAACTCAATCCGTGCTTTATATATATATATATATATATATATATATATATATATATATATATATATATATATATATATATATAGAGAGAGAGAGAGAGAGAGAGAGAGAGAGCACAGATGCCCGTGCGTTGCAACGGGAAAATTTTTTGATCTAGATTTAAATTAAGCAAGAATTGTTAGATATCATTTATTTCACAGTCACAAATTCTGTATAAATATGGACAGAAAAAGGGAATAATTAAAAAAATCTAGTGCACACCATATTTTCCCATATCTTTTCTTGAGGAGGGGCTATTTGAAAGTCTTAAATATGGTTACTCTCATTTGTAGTAGTAGTAGTGTAAACATAATGTTATTGCCGTCATGCCTACCAGAGTTTCAATTCACCAAAAAAAGCTAGAACCAAGAATGGAGGGATTTTCTTGTATGAAACTTGTTGTTCAAAACTGTTGAATAATGTGCTTGATTTTCTGTTAACGCGGCACCGGTATTAATTTTCAGGAGTCAATTACTCCCATCACTTCCCCTAGGATGACCGGGACCAAGATATCTTTCTCTTTCATAATTTTGGAGGCCGCTTATTGATACTCGAAATAAATCGTTAACATATAAAAACTGGTGACTTTTTTTATAAAGAGGCCAGGTGGTACAATTTAATTCGTAGTTTTTCTTAGACACATTTTAATGGCAGATGAACCCTCAACAAAAGCATAAGCTGGTTCGTTGGCTGCAGGCTTCGGTTTGAAATCGTGAGATCGTAAGTTCAAGTTCCATTGGCCTGGAACGTTTTTTGGCGATGAATATTAGGCCCAACAGCTGGACGTGGCTAAAGGCCCAAGTGACGTGGCTGGGACATTTTTTTTTTTGACAGGGACGTGGCTGGGACTTAATGAGTGTTCGCAGGCCAGTAGCTGGGCCGCAGGAGTAGACACGTGCCACAGAAAAACGAAACGGTTTTATTCCTCGTATATATAGAAGGTCCCCGAATTAGTACCACCTCGCGTATATATATATTTTATAAATATATATATTTAGTACCACCTCGGAAGGGACTTTTAAATAATTCAAACTGAAGGCGTAAACTCACGGGAAGAAGCGTATTGTGACGGTGAACCCACGGAGTCAATCCGTGCTTTATTATTAGGGAAAGATATATATATATATATAGAGCACAGATGCCCGTGCGTTGCAACGGGAAATTTTTTTGATCTAGATTTAAATTAAGCAAGAATTGTTAGATATCATTTATTTCACAGTCACAAATTCTGTATAAATATGGACAGAAAAAGGGAATAATTAAAAAAATCTAGTGCACACCATATTTTCCCATATCTTTTCTTGAGGAGGGGCTATTTGAAAGTTTTAAATATGGTTACTCTCATTTGTAGTAGTAGTAGTGTAAACATAATGTTATTGCCGTCATGCCTACCAGAGTTTCAATTCACCAGAAAAAGCTAGAACCAAGAATGGAGGGATTTTCTTGTATGAAACTTGTTGTTCAAAACTGTTGAATAATGTGCTTGATTTTCTGTTAACGCGGCACCGGTATTAATTTTCAGGAGTCAATTACTCCCATCACTTCCCCTAGGATGACCGGGACCAAGATATCTTTCTCTTTCATAATTTTGGAGGCCGCTTATTGATACTCGAAATAAATCGTTAACATATAAAAACTGGTGACTTTTTTTATAAAGAGGCCAGGTGGTACAATTTAATTCGTAGTTTTTCTTAGACACATTTTAATGGCAGATGAACCCTCAACAAAAGCATAAGCTGGTTCGTTGGCTGCAGGCTTCGGTTTGAAATCGTGAGATCGTAAGTTCAAGTTCCATTGGCCTGGAACTTTTTTTGGCGATGAATATTAGGCCCAACAGCTGGACGTGGCTAAAGGCCCAAGTGACGTGGCTGGGACATTTTTTTTTTTGACAGGGACGTGGCTGGGACTTAATGAGTGTTCGCAGGCCAGTAGCTGGGCCGCAGGAGTAGACACGTGCCACAGAAAAACGAAACGGTTTTATTCCTCGTATATATAGAAGGTCCCCGAATTAGTACCACCTCGCGTATATATATATTTTATAAATATATATATTTAGTATCACCTCGGAAGGGACTTTTAAATAATTCAAACTGAAGGCGTAAACTCACGGGAAGAAGCGTATTGTGACGGTGAACCCACGGAGTCAATCCGTGTTTTATTATTAGGGAAAGATATTGACAAATTCTATGGTAGTAATGAAATTCTAAATCTTTCCCCAAAGCTATCCACGTATATTGGATCAAGATTTTATACTATATAGAGAGACTGAATTATGTTTACATTATTGTGACAGCATAGGATATATCCCAGCAAAGCTCTTTTTGGCAACAAGTAATTAAGAATTAATACGTTCTAGCTATACTTTGCTGTGACAACATGTTGCATTAGCTGTGGAAAGCAACACGGTTTGACCCCCCCCCCCCCCCCCCCTCTCCTCTTTATATTCCTGGTCAGAACACAATTTTCAAATCTATGGTTTTCTCTTGGTCTACACACTCCCACCTTCCTCCCATATCAGCAGGAAAAACAAATCATCCCAGGGCTCCCTGCCAAGCATCTCCCCCCTCTACACTCCGGAGACCAGGTTTGCTATCATCTACCTTCCTTGAATATATGCTCCTCATCCCGTTTCTGCTTCCTCATCTGATTAAGCTTGTTTGTAACTAGGGCAAGATCGAAAAGGAGGTATCGGAAAAACATCACCCATTCCTGCTGGCAAAACCACAGAGAAAGAAATGGAGCAACGTGATGGAATAGCAGAAGATTCGACTGATAGTGAGAGAGCCATCAGCGATGGCTTTGTGGGGATCGCATACTGTGGCAGCCACGCCCAAGATGACGACTTGGAAGCAGATTCTGCTATGGTATTAGCTGCTGTCGGACGCAAGGAAGCAAGATCTAACAGGCATGGTTATACCGATGCCCTTGAGATTGATTCTGCCACTAGTAGAAAACAGGGCTTTGGTCCAGCCCTGAAAAGCCCATTAATCCCGGTTCACTCACGAACCGGGACCCATGGGGGCATCGGTCCCGGTTCGTGAGGCCAGGGCGCCGGCCGGGCCTCGTGGGCCATTGGTCCCGGTTCGTCTGACCCCTTTGGTCCCGGTTCCAGACACGAACCGGGACCAATAGGCCTGGCTCCTGGCCCACAACCATTGGTCCCGGTTTGTGGCTGGATCCGGGACCAAATGGTGTCCTTTAGTCCCGGTTCCAACCACAAACCGGGACCAATGGTCAGCCTATATATACCCCCTGTCCGCGAGCAGAGCAGTGCACTGCTCTGTTTTTTTGGCCGGCCGTTGGGAGAGCTTTGTGGTGCTCTAGCTCACCTCCTATGCACATGAGGTGTTCGATGAAATGCCCGAGCCACACTTAAGCTTTCTCCTCTCGAAGCTCCTTGTCCAAGCTCCATTTTCCTCAAGATTTGTCTAGGTTTGGCGGTCCGTCCTGTCCCGTCCCCGTCCTCACCGCCATCAATCGCCCGCGCCCATCTCGGCGCCGGCACCACCGTGGTTAGCCTCTTCTTCTTATCTTCTTTCTAATAGAAAAAAGTTCTTACTTGTATGATTTAGATAGATACTTGTGTAATTTTCTTACTTTTATTATTGTTTGTTATTATATAGTGCGATGGTTTTGGTATCCGCCTCCGTCGGCCCTCGTCCTGTCTATGATTCGGATGTGGTATATTATTATCTTTTATAACTATTTGTTTTATTTAGTGTTTATGACAATTATGCCGACCAACGTGACATAGATTTTTTAATCTAGGAGGTATGTGAACCGGAAATTCCAACCGACATAGAAATTCTTGTCGAGAAGTTAAATTTGGTTGAAAAAGAAAACAATTACTTGAAAGAAAAATTACAAAGAGTTGAAGAGGAGAAGATGATGTTGGAGTTGCATGTTGCCGATGTCGTCGACGATCACAAGATCAAGATGGATGCAATGCGCTTGAAGATTAGAAAGATTAGAAAATATGCCATTCATACTGAGGCTTGGTATCATTATGCCGTTGGATCAATTGGTACCTTAGTTGCGGTTATGCCGAGTTGATGCAATGGCACATAAAAGACCGTAAGAAAGACGGGAAGTTGAGAGCACCCGCTGACGGGTCGCAGTGGAGAAAGATCGAGAGAAAGTGGAGCGACTTTACAGGTGACCCAAGGAACGTATGGTTTGGTTTAAATGCAGATGGCGTTAATCCTTTTGGGGAGCAGAGCAGCAAGCATAGCACATGGCCTGTGACTCTATGTATGTATAACCTTCCTCCTTGGTTGTGCATGAAGCGGAAGTTCATTATGATGCCAGTGCTCATCCAAGGCCCTAAGCAACCCGGCAATGACATTGATGTGTACCTAAGGCCATTAGTTGATGAACTTTTACAGCTATGGAATGGAAGAGGTGTACGTGTATGGGATGAGAACGAACAGGAGGAATTTGACCTACATGCGTTGCTGTTTGTAACCATCAACGATTGGCCTGCTCTCAGTAACCTTTCAGGACAGACAAACAAGGGATACCACGCATGCACACACTGTTTAGATGACACCGACAGTATATATTTGGACAAATGCAGGAAGAATGTGTACCTGGGGCATCGTCGATTTCTTCCGACCAACCATCAATGTCGAAAGAAACGAAAGCATTTCAAAGGTGAGGCATTTCAGAGTTCATTTGTAGTGCTTTTCAATTTCAGGGTCATTTAGCTCAAAAAAATCCGTACATGCATGAAAAATACCAAATGAAGTCAGAAAGGGTTGAAAATTGATGATGTAGCTTTGAATGGTGCATTTTGAACACACAAAAATTCTGGAGTTCAAATAAGTTCAAAAAAATGAAATCCCTTTGTAACAGATGAGATTTCGTCCGAAACCCTGATACTTCGAAAGAGATTGTCCGTTTTGTACACGAAGTGCATCCAGTTTTTGCCGTAACCCTCTCAACTTTTTAGCACATGCTATGTGGGTGAAATGATGATACCATGCCAACTTTCAACCTTTTCAGAGTTCATTTGTAGTGCTTTTCAATTTCAGGGTCATCTAGCTCAAAGAATGAACTAATAGCAAAAAGAATGAACTAGAAAACTTTTATGAAACTCTAATAGCAAAAAGAATGAACTAAAAATAATCAATTAAAATATTCTGTTATGATCAACTAAAACAAAACTATAATATTCTTCAATAGCAAAAAGAATCAACTAAAAAGCTTTTATAAAACTCTAATAGCAAAAGGAATCAACTAAAAAGCATTTATAAACCTCTAGTATTTTTGAAACTAAAATTATATAAAATTTATGCAACTAAAATTATCAAAGTATTTTTTGTTCAAAACATTAATAGCAAAAAGAATTTTCAGAAAGAATTTTTTTGTTAGAAACTTTAATAGCAAACTAAAATAACCAAATCTGTTTTTGATTAAAACAGAAATTTAAAATAACCTAAAACTTACCAAATTGAATATAATGATAAAACACAGTAATGTTAAATAGCAGGAAAAAAGAATCACTCAAAAATCTAGTTTTTTAGTAAAGTTATTCACAAACTAGTGATTCACACAAATTTCAAAAAAAATCAAATTTAAACTATTCAAATTTGAAAACTAATGGCACTAACAGAAAGTTTATAATTTTTGTGACCTAAAAGCAAAAATAATCACTGAAAAACAGTAAGTAGGAACAAAATAAAATAAATAAAGCAAAAAACAAAACAAAAAAACTGATTTTTTTTTTTAAATGCCACCTACTGGGCCACCATGGCCTGAATACGACTAGAAACCCAACCAGCTTGTTGGGCCAGGATTCAGGCCCGCAGAAGGCCCAATAGGCCCACAGGCAGTGACAGATTAGGCCCGGAAGCCTGCAGTTGAGAGGAGCTCGAGAGGGTGTGCGCAGCAGCGCTTATAAACCACTCTCGAGCTCTCTCAGCTAGCGAGGTGGGACTAAAAATTTGGCCCCGGGCAGCACCACCCTTTGGTCCCGGTTGGTGGCACCAACCGGGACCAATGCGCCCCTTTAGTCCCGGTTGGTGCCACCAACCGGGACCAAAGGTCCCTGTTTCCCGCCCTTTGGGCTGCTGAAAACTGACCTTTGGTCTCGGTTGGTGGCACCAACCGGGACCAATGCACCCCTTTAGTCCCGGTTGGTGCCACCAACCGGGACCAAAGGTCCCTGTTTCCCGCCCTTTGGGCTGCTGAAAACTGACCTTTGGTCCCGGTTGGCGGCACCAACCGGGACTAAAGGGGTGCATTGGTCCCGGTTGGTGCCACCAACCGGGACCAATGCTCTGCGTATATAAGCCCACACTTAGCAGTTTCTCGAAATCACTTGTTCTTCTCCGCCCGACGCCCCTAGGCTGCTCCTCGTCGCCGTCGCCGCCGAGCCCTGCCCCGACGCCATCAGGCTGCTCCACCTCGCCGTCGTCGCCGTCGCCGAGCTGCCCCAACGCCGTCCCCGTTCCCACTGTGAGCCGCCGCGCCGTTCCCCTCCTCTCTTCCCCCTCCCCCGCACCCCGATGCCGCCCCCCGCGCCCCGACGCCGCCGCCGCCGCCCCGGCCACGCTCTGCTTGCCGCGACGCCGCCGCCCCCCGCGCCCCGCCGGACATACCATTCTTTCACCCTCGGCGGTCGCGTCCTCGAACGAACGGACTCGCCGCCACTGCGAGTGCAAGCCAGCAGCAGAAGATCGGCAGCTCCACAGCGGCGGCGCCGCGCTCGCATCATCACGCCCTCGAATCTTGGTAGACGATCGCTGCCGCCTGTGCTCGGAGATGCACTGCCAAGTCTCCGGCTCTGCGACCGTGTCCTCATCGATCTGGTCTTGAAGATGAGTTGAACATGAGCAAGGGATCTAGGTCTAGGTGATTGGACGTGATTGGTAGTTTTTATTTCTGGAATCCAATACTAGTTACCCTAACAAGACATCCGATAATTTGGGAGATGTGATTGTTGGAGCTTTCCATCCTTGACACAAGCAAATGCAAGGGAGAGGTGAATCAGATCGCAAGCTAGGCTTGACAAGTTCGCGTCTAATACGAGGCATATGATTGAGCGAAGAGTAAATATCCAAAAACTACGCTTCTTTTATCAATCAAACTAGGTAATTGTCCGTGCGTAGCAACGGGGCATAATTTGTATGTTGCCGACGGTAAAATTTTAGGGAGTTTATGTATGCAATCATAATGATTTAGCGATATCGGTATGGATTTATTATCAAAAGCAAAGTGCACCGTGCGTTGCAACCGAAAACCAAATCATATACAATTATGCCCGTTGATAGTTGCAATGGCGGATGATGATGCATTAAGAGACTCATTTATAAAGGAGCGGGAAAGTTCACACATTTATTTAGCAAAAATCATTCAGGCAAACCACATTGAACTAAAACATCGAAAGTCCTATGCCCATAGACGTTTCTCCTACGGACCCATCTACTTTCTAATGAAGCTAAGAGGATTGCATGTATTACTTCTGTGCTAGTCAACTGTTGGATGCTCGCACGATGATACTTTCGGACTTTGATTTTCAACACAAGCTTTATAGTTCATTTGTGTTTTTAGAGCTCATTTGTTGCATATTATTTCCATATATAATGTCCCACTAAACCATGGATATATGAGCAATGATGATCCATGGATATATGAGCAATGATGATCCATGGATGTATGCATTGATATATGAGCAATGATGTTCATAGAAAGTTTTTTGTTCATAGAAGAAAGTTTTTTGTATAGATTTTTTTTATGCTCATAGAAACTCTCGAGTCCACCCAAACTGGGACTGAAAGAGCGTTGTCGAGGTCACCCCAAACCCTAGAAGCGTTGTCGAGGCCACCCAAATTTACCAAGTTAAATGAGTTAAATGAGTTAAAAGAGCGTTGTCGAGGCCACCCCAAACCCTAGAAGAGTTGTCGAGGCCACCCAAATTTTCCAAGTTAAAAGAGCGTTGTCGAGGCCACCTCCCCGATAGCTTCGACATGAGGGGGGACGTCGGACATGACATGAGGGGGGACGTCGGACGTCGGACATGAGGGGTGAGCGTCATTGTCGTCTACCCCCTCCCCGATAACTTCGACATGAGGGGGGACGTCGGACATGACATGAGGGGTGAGCGTCGTTGTCGTCTACCCCCTCCCCGATAACTTCAACATGAGGGGGGGCGTCGGACATGTCATGTGGAATTATTTTTTTGTTCATATAGAAAACTCCGGTAACATAGATTTATCAAGAATGCCCCCATTATGGATGTGCACAAGTTGATCCAATTTTTTTCTGATCTCATATATATATATATTCTTCTATATGTCACGTTGTCTGTCAAAGTATTGAAGAAATCCATGGCTTCATCATTAGCCGGAAGTAACATGCGTATGATGCTACGAAGCTCTTCAAAGTTGTTTTGGAACGGAGTTCCGGATAGAATAATTCGCTTTTTGGTACGAATTTCAGCAAAGGCCTTCCAAATAGCGATATTCGGAAGGCTCTTGCTGAACTTCGTACCAAAAAGCTAATTAATTATCCTATCCGGGACTCCGTTCCAAAACAATTTTGGAGAGCTTCGTACCATTATGCGCCTGTTACTTCCGGCTAATGATGAAGCCTTGGTTTTCTTGAATCCTTTGACACTAGACAACGTGACATATAGAAGGGTAGATGAGATCAGGAAAAATATGGACCATTTTCTGCACATTCAGAATGGCGCCATTTTGTTAATTAAATCCCTTAAAGGTTAAGAGAATCCCTTGTTTGACATTCATGAGAGAGGCGGTCCGGACGTCGGACATTCATGAGAGAGGCGGTCCGGACGTCGGACATTCATGTTTGTATATTAATTGCCATGTTGTAATATTTGCAGAAACTATGGCTCAAAGAGACTTCGAACAAGAACAGTTGTTGGGGGAGATAATCCTCGCCGGACATGATGTCTTGTCGTTTCTCAACGACACCGATGGTCTGGAAGGAGAGGATGACGGCTCCGGTGATCGAACAATGGAGGAGGAAGGACATGATCATGATGGCTCCGGTGACCGAATGCCGGAGGAAGAAGGAGACCATGATGACGGCTCCGGTGACCGAACGGAGGAGGGAGCTGTTGCAAAGTCCGGCGAGGTATATATATTAATTAAGCATGTGCTGACTAGCTAATTGATGCATTAATTGTTTTGGTATGTACATATATTAACTCTTCTTTCTTCTTTTATAGCCCTCCGGATCGAGCCAAACTTCGGTAGCGAGACGAGGCCCGAAGAAGAGGTTGCGCAAGGATGAAAGGTTCACGATCACAGCACTCGCGGACGATGGCCATCCGATTGAACCCAAGCGGACCAAGGACGCATTTTCTGCTCAGTGCGGAGCTATTGTTAGGGACAACATCCCGATCAGCATCAAGCAATGGAATAAGCCTAAGGACGACGACGTCCCTGAAGGTGATTATGTCACCGATAGACAGAAAGATGATCTTTGGACCTCGCTGAAGGCAAATTTCACCCTACCGCCAGAGGAGGATCCGAATAAGCCAGTTATAGAGCCACTGGTCAAGGCGTGTGCTCTTAAGAAGATGGTAGATCTATTCAGGAGGTGGAAGAATGAGTTGAAATCAAAGTTTGTCGACAAAGGGAAGACTCCAGAATTCACCGGCCGATTTGAGAAGATAAGAGATCACTGGCCTGCATTTGTGGCCTACAAGACATCGGACAAGAGTAAGAAAATGTCATAGACAAACAAGAACAATGCTGCAAAGAAGTAGTATCACCATCACACGCGGTCAGGTGGCTACCTCAAAGCCCGGCCTTTGTGGGACAAAGCTGAGAATGACCTGATTGCTAAAGGGGTCGTACCACAGACATTGAATTGGCCAGACCGTTCAAGGACTTGGTTCTTCAGGGTTGGGGGAACTTTGGACCCTGAAACAGGGAAGTGCCGTTGGACGGACGAGCAACTTGCAATACCCGTCACGAAGCTTCAGAAGTATATCACCGCAGCGCAGGAAGGGACGTTCATTCCCGACAGAGAGAAGGACGAGCTGACTGATGCCCTAGGGAATGCTGAGCACCCTGGACGAACACGAGGCACACCAGGCTCCGTTCGGTGGAAGGTTGGGTTTCCCGACGCAGGCGGTTATAGAAGCCGGGAGAGAAAGAGGAAAGCGGAGCTGAGAGACATGCAGAAGCTCAATGCAAGACTACAAAAGCTAGAGGAACTTGAGAGCCAGCGAGCTGCCGGCCAACCATCTCAGCGGCACAAAGCTACCCCAGAAGCTACCCCGCCATCTCAGCGGAGAAGAAGCGTGGCTTCCACGGAGCCCGTTCAGCCTGACTTCACGGCTCCTATCTACCCCGTGGATACTATCACGGAGGCTCAACATTGCGAGCTTATGACGAAATGCCGGAACCTCACTTTCAAGGCGGCTGTCAGCTCTGTTGCACCTCCTCAACCCAACGGAACTTTTCACCGCCTTCCGATTCCACATGGCTATGCTGTTGTGATGGTGGATGAAGTAATGGAGGGATTTGAGGAGCTCGAGCTTGACCACTCTACAGGTGAAGGGGAGAATCAGCTGGTTCGTGCTCTGAGGAGTACATGTCTATGGCAGAAGGAGTACATCAAGCTTCCAAACTGGACGCCTCCGCCTCCCCCTCCTCCTCCGGCGAGTCAGGGCACTCCGCCTCCTCCTCCTCCTCCTCCTCCGGCGAGTGATCAGGGCACTCCGCCTCCTTCTCCGGCTCCTCCGACGCGTGAGGGCACTCCGCCTCCTCCTTCGCCTACTCCGGCGCGTCAGAGCAGTCCGCCTCCTCCTCCGCCTCGTCGGCAATGGCGGAAGACAGACGCCGCCGCTCCGGCTCCTCCGGCGCGTCGGAGCACTCCGCCTCCTTCTCCGCCTCGTCAGCAACGACGGAAGAGAGACGCCGCCGCTCCGGCGGCTAGCAATACAAGCAGAGGCGGGAGGCAATTCAGATACGGTCCATCTCCCAAGCCTCTGGAAAAGTTACCATATGAGAGGACCGAGCAGGAAAACGAGGACATATGTCGTGCCCAAGTGAGGGACCATTTTGCAAAGAAAACTCCACCTCCGAAGGAGAAGCTAGATCCGGTGAAAGTGAAGCGCACTATCGATGCCCTGAAGCGACCACCACCGCCTCCGCCGCAATCCAACTATGACCGCATTATTCATAAGACATATGAAGAAGCGCGGCGGTCGGGAAGTACTTCCAGTGATGCAAGGTTAGCAGAACGAAGAAGTGGGAAAACAATTCCCCAGCTCGGCGAACAGGAGAAGCAATCGTGCCCCCCGCTCAAGGTGTCTAGCGATATCGTCGCTAATCATCCGGTGCTACTGCCCGGTACCAATCCTGGTGATTACTTGGGGGGTGATGTAATTTTTGAAACGGCTGAGGTAACAAAAGAAGAATATAAATACGTGCACGGGAAGCCTCTCGTCAAACCTGGTCATCCTCCTCTAACAACGATGATGTACAAATTGCATGAGTGGTACATGAAAACCTGCAGGGAGTCTGGGAGAGACACTATGTATGTGGCAGTGAAACCAGAGCACGAATTCATTGGACTTCCCGTGATGCCTATTGAATTTGTGGAGTTATTTCAGTTATACAATCAACTGGCCCTCGACAAACAACTCATGACTTCCTACTGTCTGTAAGTATTACTTCTATAGTTAAGTCTCTAGCTCAGCTCGTTCATTGCATGTATATATAATTATCCTCACTATATTATGCAGATTGAAGATCGTCGAATGCAAAAAAATAGGAATCTTCGACGTTGGGTTCATTAGCCCAGATGCCGTAAATGAATGGACGGTACGAAACTCAATCAAAGAGACCGAGGAGAACTTGCTAAAGTCGTTCCTTATACATCAAAACAAAAGGGAAATACTCTTTCCTTATAACTTCAAGTGAGTGTTGTTGTCTTCTCTGTATACTCGGTTTCGCTTACTCGAGGTTAAGTAATGTAATTGATGAGTTATATATGCATGCGCAGTTTCCACTTTATTCTGCTATCCATTAAGCTTGACAGGGCATTAGTAACTGTCTTAGACTCGAGACGTAAAGATCCCGAGGATTATGCGGACATGACTGCAATGCTCAAGAAATAAGTTCAGTCAATACCGGGACCATATTGGCATGCAACTTTCATTAATTTCCTGATATCAAGTAATCATTTTCTTTGCCTGGCAGGGTTTGGAAGAAGTTCACCCGAAAGGTTCCCGGTCTAAACAAAGAGTTGCGATTTACGCACCCCAAAGTAAGTAGTACTAGCTAGTTCCGCGCATCTCTAATTGATTCAAATTTTCATCAATATATAATTACCATGCTTGCTTATCAGTTTGATTGAACTCTATTCTCGTAAAGTGCTTGTACCAGAAAGAAGGGACTGTTTTATGTGCATACTACGTATGCGAGTTCATTCGCCACTCGACCTCTGAGCGGGGCTTCTCTGACAAACAATTTGAAGTACGTAAATAATATTCACAATTTTATTTTATATATTACCATCAATTGTGTTGAGTTTTATTCATATATATGCATGTATTGACCCCCTTCTTTAAATTAGATCTGGCAGATGCGGGATGAACTCCTACCACATGATCGCATACGAGCAATTCAAGAGGAATTGGCGGGATTCTTTCTTGACCACGTCATACCTAAAGACGGAGAATACCATGCGGATTTGTTATTGGATCTTAGGTAGATGATGTTAGGGATTGTAAAAGATGTTATATTGTATATATGTAGTACCGTCGGATAGATATACGAAAACTTGTTGTTCGACCAATCTCTCGGAGAAAGAGAGGTCGATCACTTCTCTCTGTATATGTTCATGACGATCTTGTGTACTTAATGGTTCCTTCATTTTCTTACTAGCTAGCGTGTCGAGTTCTCTCTATAGTAGCTAGCGTCGACCAAGCACGGAGAAAGAAAGGACACTTCTCTCTATTAGCTAGCTAACACAATATGAAACTCCTAAATTAACCCTACAAAACCCCCTAAACCCCCCCCCCCCTTTAAAAAAAAAAAAAACCCCAGCTCCTGCCAGATGCTGACGCGTGGATGCCTTTTGGTCCCGGTTGGTGTGACCAACTGGGACGAAAGGTCCTCCTGCCTGGGCTCACCGCAGTGGCCACGTGGAGCCCCTTTGGTCCCGGTTCGTAAGCGAACCGAGACTAAAGGTTTTGGGCTTTAGTCCCGACCCTTTAGTCCCGGTTCCAGAACCGGGACAAATGGGCCTCTGGAACCGGGACAAATGGGCCTTTTTCTACTAGTGTGCCTCCCATGCTGGGAGGGCTATTGTGAGCTCGGAATCTTTACCAGTGGCACAACCCAGAGACTGCGTGGATATACCTCTCCCTGGGTGGCTAAATGATATAGATTCAATAGGAGGGATGTGGACACCTGTTAAACAATTTCGAAAAAATGGGAAGAAGTATGACAAGGTTAGTATACTCATGTTCTGGGGCGCTCTGTAATCTAATAATTTGTTGTTGTGTGCTAATCATCTCATAGCATTTGGAGTGTTTACGGCATGAGCATTCAGGCAAAATAAAAAATTATTAGATTCACAACCATGTGTTTTGTTTCAGTTATCTTATAGATTTTTTCTATCTCTTTTGTCAGAGTAATATTTTGCATTTGTTTCCGCACTAGTTTGTATTTGGTTTTGCACAACGATGCAGATATGTGAAACAAAACATAGGGCATTCTGAGATCATGTTATTACAGAATTCTCTTGTGTACTTGCAGGTTAAAATAATTTACATCTACTCGACTAATCATGTGACGTTTTACAATCGGATTGCGTAATTAGAAAACATAATACCAAAACAATTGAATTATTCATAGAATTTAACCCAGAATTCAACCAGTCTGAGTTTGATCTGTCCACGCACTTTTTGATGCTCACTTGTGATATCATTTAACCATAATTCATATGAACAAGCAACACAGATATATAGTAACAAATTTTTAGTATAGAATGCTCAATTGTCTGCTCTCACCACAAAATTTTCCTTTTTTTATTAACAACGGAATTTTTATTACAATAGTAACTTTCACCTTTTTATTCTCTATGCAATATTGAAAGTTTAATCATATAGTATATGTTAAATTAACTATGTCTTTTTTTGCTCATTCAGTACTACTTTCATAAGGAATATAGTCACAGATTCTGCTCCAAACCCGGCGTTCTTGAGTTCCTATCAATAGGAACTGTAAAGGGAGAGCCGGTTAAGAAGGTGCCTAAATACTGAACTTCACAACATATATTAATTGTACACACATGTCAATTTCATACAGTATTCTATTTTTGGACAGAGATCAGCTGATACATCTACGGAGAATCATGGTATGTGTAATTTGACCGATGCTTTTGAATATATTTGTCTATTATATTGTGCGAAATGCTCAAGATAGCTGCAAATGTAATCCATATCATGAAGAGAAATAAACTTCTACATGAACTCAACATAAAGTAATAAGTAGTGCAGTTACTCAACTTAAGTTAATATATGAAATTGCATTATTTTAGGTTCTTTGGTGACATGATAAAGAAAATGTTTTATAAAAAATGTTACATGGGAACCTCCTCATGATTGTAGGTACATATTGTTTACAGCAATATTAGTTAAATTCATATATATCTGTGTATCATCCCGTCTAGGCAAACAATCATGCTGGCCACAAGTTCAAGAAATGCATCGGGTGAACAAACCGTAATTTTGTATAACTCATGGAGAACATAACTTGTTAGCTAGTGGTGTTCAATACTTTGACACCCTTGAAATACTTTGTGCTAGCATTATTGTTGCAATGATTTCACATACAAATGCATACACCAAGATACTTATTAGATTAGGGTGAAAACATCTTCCAGAGTCTATTTGCACATATGCATTATTCTTTGCTATTTTTTGCTTCATAGATACCTTTTATTAATTGAATTTATAGCAAGATAAATTTTAGCTAAAATTTCTGCAGATAATAGACGGGCCACCAAAAGACAAAGGACGACGACGCCAACTTTAAGTAATCCTACTTGCACCACATAGGTTTATCTAATATTGCGAGGATTTCACTTGTGGTGTTGTTCAATATTTCAAACGTGCTTCAGCATCATGTATGCTAGTAGTTATTTTGAGAAGAATTTCATAAAAAAATGCAACAAATCAACAATCACTTGTAGTTTCATGATGATTCCGAGTTGCATGATCACTAAGCATTACACACCTTCTCAGTATAGAAGTTGTTATCTCGATATGTATCTATAATATGTTATTATCTGTGATCAATGGGTAAAGAATATTTGTTGCTCATGGTTAGAGTTTAGACTTTTATTAATACAACACCATAGGGAAAAGGCCAAAATTGATTAAAATAAATCATCACTTTCATATTAAATGTGTCTGACTAGTTTGAATGGATGTGTTCTGCAATTATATAATAGTTCTATATTAAATGTTTATGACTATTTTATCCATGAAATGTGCAGGTTCTAGTTTGTCGGCAGGAGGATGAACAGCCCCAACTTCTACAAAACTTCCACATGGTTTTGTGTAATTTCATGTAGAGCGCATTGAGACATTTGAGATTATTTATAGTACGAAAAAATATTCTGGGTGCAACATAATTTGAAAATTAATATGTACTCTCATAGTATATGTGATACTTGGTGGTGCTTGTTGAGGAAATTATTTCATTGGACTGTTATATTTTGCATAATTATTTGATTAATGAGTACTTATTTGATAAATAAGTACATACTTTTCCCCGCAAAGAAAATGAGTACATACCTTTAATCCTAAAAAGATTACCAGTCAGGCATCCATTCGAGGAAGCTGCGTTCTTATGAATTTTCCCCAATAGGCATATTTTGACAATGGAAGACACTTGTAGAAATGTTTTGGTCTTTTGATAAGTTTTTCCTGTCCCTAATTGAACCTATTATAGCCACTATGGGTAGTAACAGAGACTTTCAAAATGCATGGGCAGGCTAGTGCACCAACTTCAGTCACACAATGTAGGAAACACATTCCTTATCTCCCTAAGAAGACTCAAGAAGGCCATCACACTATTGTAGTTAGTTACTTGTAACGATGTCCGTCCATAAATCAAGAAGCATGTACATGAGGGGAAATACACAGGAGCACCTGGGTGCTCCACCTCCTTATAAGAAAATTAAAGTCAAAAGAGACTTGGAAAATTCAAAAAAATATGGAATCATAGATATCAAACATGGGTGCTCAATCTACTCCCTTGTGAAATTTAGTGAAAAAATAAGAGAAAATATATCTGTACCAAAGAAAATACAGTCTGATCTATGATCCATCGAAACAGTTCTATTCTGTACATATGATTTTTTATCCTTTTAGTTAGAATAATTTCCTGATAGTGTTTCACGAAACCTCACAAGGAAGTAGATTGATCACTCAGGTTTGATATCCCGAAATTCCATATGTGGGAGCTTCTATGCACCGGGTCCGTCCTGTTTTACTTTTTGAATTTTATACTCATATAGGGGTGGAGCACCCGAGTGCTCCAAATCCTCCTCCGTACAAGAGGTCCTAATGTTGGATTTATAATACTCTAAGAGCTTGTACAAGAGGACCTAGTAAAAATGAGCCCCCAAATGTGTGCATCCGCGTTTGGTCACATCTATAAACAGCGCCCGATCATCCTGCATTTTTCATTCGTTGCAACATACTCCTATTTTTAAATATCCATACAACACCATGCATCATTTTATTTGATCTGCATACATATAAACAAGTTTAGAACTAGCAAACTAAACTACTCGTCATCGCATATGTCAATGACCTCCTTGTCGGAGCCGACGGCCTCATGGTCATTGGTGACCGTCCGAAGCACCAGCACCTCCTCGCTGTCCTCCTCATCCGCGAAGAGCTACTTGTGCTTCACGTCGGCCTCGTGGATGAAGCGGCGGTGAGCTGCCACGTTCTCCTTGGACTTGATGGACTCGGGGAAGGCATGTTGCTCCGCCTCCTCCTCTTGGGCAAGCAACTCAGCTTGTGTCCTCTATGCCGAATCTGGACTGCTCCGGCACCAGTTCCTCCTCCTCCTCATCTGACAGTGACTCTTCCTCCTCCTCCTGGTCCACCTATTCCATATTGTCTGGCGTGTCCATCTCGTCCTCCAACACCTCCACCTTGTCCTGCTTCAGGTGATGCTCATCAGAACTTTCCTGCCCCGGAGTAAGGCTGGCCACATGCACGCGTTGCGACGTTGCTCCATGGCACACGTCTCCGCCTAGATCTCCGCCCGGCGCTCCAGGTTCAACATATTGTATTATGTCACACTCATGCGGACCATGACGGAGCAGGACGATGATGGTGGACCGGTGCCATGAATGCGTCCTTGCATCTCATCAAAACCAGAGGAGGCGACCACCGGATAGATGTGTTTTTCTTGGGCCCCGCCCATCACTCCGATGTGACGGACGGGTGCTGGCGCGTCCGGATGCCTCCATATCTGCCTCACATTTGGATTGGGCATGGGAGGTGATGGCCAGCCCAGATGTTCGGGTTGGATGTGCACGAACATGTTTGTTGCCAATTTCATGTCCGTGCAGTTACCGCGCATGCCACCCAGACCGTTCGGGGAAGATATGAGGGTTGCAATTGTAGATGATCTAATAGAACGACTACATACAAGCTCGCATAAATAAAACAGCATGAATTAAGTCAATTCTATAAGCACACTTAGCTTGTCCTAGGTCAAACATCATTATTATAAGAGCATCAAATATGAATCCATTTCATACAAGATAGTGTCATACGAGGTAATACTTATGCACATATAGCTCATCGAGACGTAGAATGATCTGGCTACATATATATATAAATAAGACACTATTAAAAAACTCTTATTACTCCTATAAAGGATGCTAGAGTACTCGCCTTTCTGGGCTCGTCGAGGGCGAAAAGAGGCTCCTGGGCCTCCATTGCCGGTTGGATTAGTGTGGGAGCCTCTCAGGGCGGGTCCGGGCTGTCCAATCTGCCCGGACGGCTCGGACCCAAACGACCGGGCTGGAAGGTCTAGGATGGGTGGACCGCCGGGTGCGCCCGGACCCACCTTCATTGGGCGGCGTCCATCGAGCCCCTTCCTGTCGTGGATTTATCACGACAGATGTCCTCGTGAAAGGACTTAGGTGTGAGGCCATCGCCGCTAGGTGGCGACTCAAAGGGGTTAAACGGGAACAGGAGGCGAGTTTACCCAGATTCGGCCCCTCCAATGAAGGTAATAGCCTATGTCCTGCTTTGTGTCTCTATTGATGATGGTCTCGATTACAAAGGTGCGGAATCTCTAACCTAGCTTTCGAGGGTGTGTAACTTAAGTCTTTCGGCTCTAGGGGCTCGCCTTTATATACAGGTCGAGACCCCAGGTTTTACAACAGAGTCCGAGTCACATTACAACTTGTACCCTATTATGTCTCTAATAACGCCTTGCCTCTCAAGCAAGGAACCTTCTGACGTCTTCGGCCTTGTGGGCCTTGAGTCGCCGTCTTCACGTGCTTGGGTCGCCCGGCGACTTACTTAGTAACTGCCTTGCTTGCCTTGCCTTCAATGGCATGGCCCATCTTGAATATAATTCCAGAGACACCGCTACATTGACCCGGCCCAGTAGGACGGGTTATACCGCGGGGTTATATCCCCGACACTTCCCGTGCGCGAGAGCCAGGACGGGACGTCCTTGCCCCGCGTCGGGCTGGTCCGGTCATGACAAGCGTGCAAGCCAGGTCTCGGTCGCAGGGTCGTCTCACACGTGGGGCTCGGTTCGGGCTTGAGCTTACGAACCGTCTGTTCCACAGTGGCTTACCGTGGAGGCCTCTCGTGGGCTCTTCCCGGTGTCTGATCTGCTCGGACGGCGCGAACACGTGCGGTTTTCGCTAGGAGTTCCATGACGGGTGGACCGCTGGACGCGCACGGGGCCACCGTCCTTGGGCGGCCTTCATAGCAACCGCGCCACAGGGAAGGACTAGCCAGGATAGCCTAGTGGCATCCTCGCATCTCAATGGACTGGTTCAGTCGCGGCAGGCATGCTACCTGGTCGAGGTCGCAGCACCGGCAGGCGTGTCGGGCCAATTTCAGGAAAGGATGCGTGAGTTGGATGGCGCATGGACCCACTAGAGCAGCATGTCAGGCTGGTCCGGTCATGACGTGTAGTGTTTGCCTTGCGCCCGCCTGCGCCTACTCATGCATGTGTTGCATCTGGGTACATCGCGCCCACATGGGCGGGCTGTCGCGTGGGGCTAGTCGTTCATGTCTTGTTGGCCCCACGCAGACTCTATCTGTTCTACTCGTGCGGCTACCCGGCTGCCTCAGCGTGCGCGTGCTCACTGGTCCGAAATATCCATACGGCTAGGGCAGCATTGTCCAGAGAGCCGGGCATGAGTACCACCGAGGCAAGGTCACGGCGGCAAGAGGGCGGTATGCCGCGCTCGACGCGGCCTTTTTGTTTCCTGAGCATGTAGCATCGTTCGTCTGGCCGGCCTGTCAATTCACTCGGCCCGCTGGTGCTGTCTTGGGATGGAGGGTTGGTTGCTCGGCCTGGCAAGCTATTTGTTTTCGTAAGCATTTTGGTTTTTACCTTAGGTCGGTGAGGTTTCTTATAAGTTATTGCTTTATGCCGCAAGTCAGTTGTCATGTACGTTGGTCCCTCTTTTGCTTTTTTCGCTCCTGCTAGCGGCGGTCATGTCTTCGAGATGGAAATTCTTTGGCAGCATGGCCGGCATTCATTGGGCCACCAGTACGTACCCGAGGCCATCACTGTGGAGGCCGATATGTGTGCCTGGCACTGCCATGACGCTCCTAGGTGTTTGCTATATGCGTATGGAAGTCCTCCGGCTTCACGACGTTGCTGACCTTCTTGAGGAAGGCAACCGTGACCTCCTGGAAGGGATGTAAGTTGCCCTTCTAGAGGGCGGTTGCCGATGCCACTCGGATGTCCTCGTGCCTGCAAGGGCAAAAGGTGGCGTCCCCTTCACCAGTTCTATTTTGGGTCGGTGTCCTAGTCCCTCCATTGTCTGTGCTCTTACTTTTTTTATGTGGGCATCTTTTGTCCCTACAACGTTGCTATCATTTTTGTCTATGCCAAGAACATAAAATTGCACATTTGGTCCTGTCAATGTTCAGTAGTGGCGTGTGATGTTGTTGTTTTAATAAACTTTGTGGTTGTATCTTGTGTACTTTAATATGTACTCTCTCTGTCCCACAATATATGATGTTTTTTCAAGCTGTTTTGGCTTACAAAAACGTTTTATATTGTGAGACGGAAGGAGTAATTGTTAAACAATCGGTGCTTTTTCCAGGCAGATGCACGATTTTAGTTCACTTGTTTATGTATGTACCCCGTTTGCTGTTTGTGTATGCTATTCCACATAGGAATATCACCTACCACTCGCCGTGTTCCCTTGCTACAGAAGGCACAAAACTGCCTGGCCTGGTCTATGTCTGTGCTCACTGGATTATCAGGTAACCAGGTAGGGCAAGGAAAAGCATGCCCCTGCCAATTTCGGACTTAGTTGATGATATACATGGAAGGTGTTGTCCTACACCATGATAGACATTTTTTTTTTTGAAAAGGAGGTTAAACTCCAGGCCTCTGCATCAATCGATGTAGACAACCATCTTTATTAATTATTTCACGAAGGTCTGACAAGAACATACATTAAGCCACCCGAAGCCATCACTCACACTTACAAACTTGATAATGTGGAGTGCTCTCACTCCTCATATCTAAAACCGAGGTCGTTGCCCGTCCATCCATATAACGTATCGGAATGAACAACCAGTGCAACAGACCTAAAACGTACGCCACATGCACACATTTTCAAGCCGTCGTCATCATTGTACCGCTATCCCATCTTCAGGAGAGAGATCCGCATCATCCTTGCTAGTCTGACCATCCGTCGACGCCATCACGGCGCCACCGCCCTGCGCTCATCCTTTCGAAGCGAAGACTCTGGAAGATCTGTCGTGCGTAGAACCTGTCGAATAGGCATGAAACAGCGTAGCACCTGTCGGCTGGGCATGAGTTGACATATCCACCGAAACTCCATTCAAGACGAAGCCGCTCCAGATCCTGCATCTGTCTTCCTGCGCTGCTCCACAAACAATACTCGCTAGAGAGAAATGACACCGTAGTCTCTCCATCGTCTGATCTGACAGGCCAGATCCTAGGGTTTCCCCCGGAGCAGCACGAGTGGGTCGACAGTAGTTACACGACGATGCCTCCATCAAGGTAATAGCGCAGAACGCCGCCATTGCCTGCCATTGGCTCGGTTTTTACCGGCAACTATGTCTCCGGCTCGCAGCCGGGACTAGATGACGGATCTCGTGATCCGACCACCCAACCTCAGGCCAACCACCATCGATGGAGGAGATGACCACCGCCGCCATCTACACCGGCCAGAACAGATCTGACCGGAGGTGCCGCCGAGCAGTCCACCGGGCCCTTCACGCCAACGTTGATACGAAGCCGGATGGCGTGCCGCCGCTGCCGACCGCATCACGCTACTGCCCGAACCGGGCCAGCCGCCGCAAGCCGCCGCCCGTGACCGGGCTTCCTGACACACCTGCAGCTGCAGTCGCCCGAGGCAGGGCCGGCCACCGCCGACGTCGCCAAAACCATTGTCGCCGCTCTGCTAGATTGGCGACGCCTCCACACTTGTAAGGGCCCCACACCACCGCTGAGACGTGGGAAAGAGGGAGTCCCCAGCCACTGCCATAGGCCCCCGAGCGTAGCCCGGCGACATCCCCCGGCGGCAACGTAGGGAGGAGAGGAGAGAGTGCGCGCCCCCGGCGGCTAGGTTTTGTGCGCTGCCCGAGTCGCCCTAGCGGGGGCGATGTGGGGGCGAGGGCGTGGCTAAGGTTCACACGATGCACACCCCTTTAAAATGGGAGATATTTTCACTTCCCGGCCTCTGCACAAACTAGGAATGCATACAGCCGTTTTAGTATGAGTACCAAGATAAACATTGTCCTTAGAATTTTTTAAATGAGTATCAAGATATTTCTTGAAGAGTGGTTCCACCACACACCATGCTTGATCCTCAACAAATGGGGAAAACCCTATGCATCACATGTAAATTCTACGAATTGAACTCGGGTCATTAGGCTGCACAACCACAGTCCCAACAACCGAGCCAAGGCTCTCTTCGCTTTTTAAATGGGAGAGATTTTCACTTCCCGGCCTCTGCACCAATCAGGGATGCATACAACCATTTTAGTATGAGTACCAAGATAAACATGGTCTTCAGAATTTTTTCAAATGAGTATCAAGATATTTTTTGATGAGTGGTTTCACCACACACCAAGCTTGATCCTTAATAAATAAGGAAAAACCCTTATGCGTCAGCTGTCAATTCTAGGAATTGAACTCTGGTCGTTAGGCTGCACGACCGCATGCCGAACCACTGAGACACGATTCTTTTTGGTGAAAATGTACATTTCATGATGTGAAACACATTACACTACAGTGGGCGTGTCGCTTTGCAGAAGTGGATTCGGCAATCGAACTTAGTCCATCACAAAGCCGGAGGAAATATACCATTAGTTCATATATTTTTTGCAAAAAAGTTCAAATCTACTATAAAAGTACAGCGGAAATACAAAACATCTCAAACATTAAAAAATATAGAGAGATTTGGAAATCACCAAATGATCACTATTGGTGCCTGAATGAGCCACTAACACGTCGGTGTCGTCGGTCCCCTATCGGAGCCACCATGACCTTGTTAATGATAGCTGGAAAGTCTTCGAGCTCGTCGCCCTAAGGACCAGTGCTCTGTAGTCGTAGTCATCACCTTTGAAGCCTTGCATAGATCTGAAGCTGCAAACACCAAATCTCGCCACATGACAAAAAACCATAACATCACCGCCCCAAGGAGGCTGTAGGAATCAATGCCGGAGGTTCGTCGATTACGTCCAAATGGACAAACTCAAGGAGGATCGAAGTCTGGAAGAAAAACTCGAAGAAGAAGTGTCACCATTCGCCCAAGAACCGCGCCTGCAAGGACTAAAAACCTAATAATAACTACCTACCAGAGTAAAGGCACAATGACCCCCCCCCCCCCCCGGTGACAAGCTGTCGGATAAGGAGGCAGAGGGGGCGGCGAATCTACGGGTTCACCAGTGAAGTTTGGAGGAAAAAGTTTGACCTAGCCTCATATGGTAATATAACATTAGTTGATAAAAGATTAGAAATGAATGTTTTAATTCAAGAACTTGAAATATTTATGCTTCACACAAAAAATATTTTTATTGAGACCAAAAATGGTTAAGAGAGAGATTATACATTGATGTGGCAACAAGATTCATTAGGACATCTGCAACTTGGATCCTCAAACTTCTCGCATCCGTCCGGACCACGCGGTTTGAAGCCCACCAGACATCCAGCAGAGTCCCAAATATGTCTATGGACCAGTACGGACTTTGGTTTCCCGGCAAACCAGAACCAAATCAGGGCTGCTTGCGGGAGTCTGGATACCAGCAACATAGGACTTGACACCCCTGCCCACCCAAAATTGAGGCGGAGCCGGCGCATGGAGCTGGCCGCATTGTTTCTGCGGTAAAATCACTCTTTCTCAACCCTCTCCTCTTCCACCCCATTGCTCTCCACTCCAATTCTCTCCCTTTTCCACCGTGGACGCTACATAGAGTACCCTTAAGTAAAGCTTCCACAGTCGATGGTGGAAGATCTGACGTAGGCGGTCGCCTGCAAGATCAACTCGGCGACACGGCAAGATCGCTGGCTCGGACAGAAGGCAAAGGAGGAGCCGTTAAAGAAGAAGGCCGACAGAGGTGGTGGTAGTGCAGGGACGATCGTCATAGGGGACAAGAAGGGTGGGCGTGGTTCCGGCAGCGGTTGTGGTGCAGGGCAGGGCCAGGGACTTGTGATGCTGCCACCCTCGCCTTCCGTGCAGATGCCTCCTTGGCCGGAGGAATACAAGGCTCCCTACTTCTACACTGGCTAGAAGCTCGATAAGTAGTATGTGCATTTCTGCGTTGATGTCAACGTGGCGCCTCTTTTCTCGAAGTCTACATCACTACAAGTTTTCCAGTCGTGGACGCGGGGCGTGGAGCAACTCAGTGCCCACATGTTGTTCTCCGGAATGACTAAAGCGGGTCAGTCGCCATAGGATGTCATGGACAGGAAGTTGTTTGAGATTATCCACGATAGAGGCGGAGGTAGCTACAAGGACGGGCAAGTGGACACTAGTAGAAAACAGGGCACTAGTACCGGTTCCAGAGGGCCTTTAGTCCCGGTTCTGGAACCGGGACAAACCAAACGGGACTAATGCCCAAAACCTTTAGTCCCGGTCTGCTTACGAACCGGGACCAAAGGGGCTCCACGTGGCCTCTGCGGGGCGCCCAGGCAGGAAGACCTTTAGTCCCGGTTGGTAACACCGACCGGGACTAAAAGGCAGCCACGCGTCAGCACCTGCCAGGCGCTGGGGTTTTTTTTTTTTTGAAAGGGGGGTTTAGGGGTTTTCCTATTGTGTTTCCCACTTTTATTTTTGTGTTTACCATTTTTATTTTACGCTTTTCATTCAACTCGACGCTAGCTACTACATATAGCAATGAAGGAACCATTACACAACATCGTCATGATCAATATATAGAGAGAAGTGACCTCTCTTTCTCCGTGCTTGGTCGAACAATATGCAACAAGTTTTCGTAAATCTATTCGACGCTATTACATATAGTATACGTTCATGCATATATACAATATAACATCTTTTACGATCCTAACGTCGTCTATTACCAACATCACATTCGACATCCTTATGGTATTCTCCGTCTTTGGGTATGACATGCTCAACAAAGAATCCCGCCAATTCCTCTTGAATTGCTCGAATGCGATCAGTTGGTAGGAGTTCGTCCCGCTTCCGCCAGATCTAATTTAAAGAAGGGGGTCAATATATGAATGAAACTCAACACAATTGATGGTAATAAAATAAAAATGTGAATATTGTTTACGTACTTCAAATTGTTGTAAAGATATGCCCCGGCCCCGCTCAGAGGTCGAGTGGCGAATGAACTCAGAAACGTAGTAGGCACATAAATTAGTCCCGGTTGCCTACAACAAGCACTTTACGAGAATAGAGTTCAATCAAAATGATAACCAAGCATGATAATGGTATTGAAACTAGCATCAATGAGAGATGTGCGGTACTAGAGTAGTACTTACTTTCGGCTGTACAAATTGCAGCTCCGGTTTCCAACTGACACCCTTAACCTTTTTGGTGAACTTTTTCCAAACCCTGCCCGGCAAAGAAAATGATTACTTGATATCAGAAAATGAACGAAAGTTGCCGATATGGTGCGATAATGATTGAACTTACTTCTGAAGCATTTGCCTCATGTTCGTCCAATCCTTAGGGTCTTTACGTCTCGAGTCCACGACAGTTACTTTTCCCTCTTCAAGCTGAATGTCTAGCAGAATAAAGTGGAAACTGCGCACGCATAACTCGTTAATTGCACTTAACCTCGAGTAAGCGAAACAGAATGTGCACAAGATAGTAACACTCACTTGAAGTTGTAAGGAAATAGTATTTCCTTTCTGGTTTGTTGTCCAAGTAACGCCTTTAGCAAGTTGTTCTCTGTTTCGGCGGGAAAATCTCGTAACGTAGGTTCATTTATGAAATTTGGGTCAATGAACCCAATGTCATAGATTTGTTGTTGTTTGCATTCGAGGATCTTCAATATGCATAATATAGTGTGAGGATAATTAATACATGCAATGAACAAGCTGAGCTAGAGACTTAATTACAGAAAAAAAATACTTACAGACAATAGGAACTGACGATAGTTTTGTCGAGTTCCTTTTGATTGTATAACTGAAATATTTCTTCAAATTCAATGAACAACACCTGCTCTCCATTGAAGAAGTGCTCATCTTTAATTCCCACAAAGATATTGTCAGCCCCGTCCTTGCAGGCTTTCAAGTACCATTCATGCAATCGTCGCATCATCATTGGTAGACGGTCGAGCTCCTCACGTGTGACGAGAGGCTTCTCGTTCGCGTATTTTAAGGTTTGTACTACCTCAGCCGTTTCAAACTATACCGAGTCGGGTAAGTAATCATCTGCAGTGATAGCAAGACCAGTGTCCGCTTTCTCTGGATCATTAGCGATATCGGTAACCACCTTGAGCGGAGGACACGATTGCAGTTCTTGTTCGCCGAGCTGGGGAATTATTTTCCCACTTCTTGAGCCACTTCTACTTAAGCTTCCCGACCGCCTTGCTTGATCATATTTCTTTCCAATACATCGTTCATAGTTTGATGGCGGCGGAGGCGGTGGTGGTCGCCTAAGGGAATCCATAGTTCGCTTCGCTTTCACCGGATCTATTTTCTCCTCTTCAGGTGGGCGTTTCGGTGCGAGCTGACGTTTCACATCGGCATCCACGATCTCGTCGAGTTCCTCCTCAGACCTCTCGTAGGGTAACTTGGGAAGAGGCTTGAGGCTTGGGCCGTATCTGAATCTCCTCTGGCTCGTACTGCTGCTAGCCGCCGGAGCGGCGGCGCCTCTCTTCCGCTGTTTCTTATGCGGCGGAGGAGGCGGAGTTCGATGACGTGGCGGAGACAGCTGAGGCGGAGTAGGATTCTGCTGAGGGGCCTCTTCCGTCGGAGTCTGCTGAGGCGGCGGAGACGGCTGACGCGCCGGAGACGACTCAGGCAGCGGAGACGGCTGACGCACCGGAGACGGTTGACGCGCCGGAGACGGCTGATGCACCGGAGACGACTCAGGCACCGGGGCCTCCTCCGCCTAAGTCTGCAGATGCGGCGTCCAGTATGGAAGCACGATTTGTTCCTTTCTCCATAGACAGGTAGTCCTTAAGGCATATCAAAGAAGAAGCTCCCCTTCACCTGTAGGGTACTCAAGCTCCAGCCCATCAAATCCGTCCATTATTTCATCCACCCCGACAATAGCAAAGCCAGCTGGAACCGGAGTGCAATGGAAAGTTGCATCAGGTCGAGGAGGTAAGACAGAGCTCACCGCCGCCTTAAAGGTCAGGTTATGGCATTTTGCCATTAGCACACAATGTTCATTATGCGTGATACCGTCCACGGGGTAGCGAGGAGCCGTGCTATCAGGATGAACGAGCTCAGTGGAAGCCACGCTGCTTCTCCGCTGAGATGGTGGGGTAGCATCGTGGGTAGTCTCCAATGAAGGATCTTCGTGCCGCTGAGATGGTTGGCCGGTAGCTCGCTGGCTCTCAAGTGCCTCTAGTTTCGCTAATCTTTCATTCAACTTCTGCATTTCGCTTGCTTCCTCTTTCTTCTTTCTCTGTCAGCTTCTGTAACCAGCGCTGTCAGGAAACCCAACCTTCCACGGAACGGAGCCTGATGTGCCTCGTGTTCGTCCAGGGTGTTCAGGATTCCTGAGGGCAAATGACAGCTCGTCCTTCTCTCTGTCGGGAATGAACGTCCCTTCCAGCGATTTCTTGATTGTTTCCTCAAGCTTTTTGAATGGTATTGCAAGTTGAGCTTTCGTCTAGACACACTTCCCTGTTTCTGGGTCCAAAGTTCCCCCAACCCCAAAGAACCAAGTCCTTGCCCGATCTGGCCAGTGCAATGTCTCTGATTGGACATCTTTAGCAAGCAGGTCTTGCTCAGCTTTGTCCCACGTAGGCTGGGCTTTTCTGTAGCCACCTAACCCCATAACATGGTGATACTCCTTCCTTGTGGCATTTTTCTTATTTGTAAGTGACATGTTCTTAGCCTTCTCCGATTTCTTGTAGGCCACAAATGCGGGCCAGTGATCTCTCATCTTCTCGTATTGACCTCTGAATTCTAGAGTCTTGCCTTTCTCGACAAACTTCCTGTTCAATACTTTCTTCCAGTTCTTGAATAGTTCTGCCATCTTCTTAAGAGCAAACACCCTGACCTTTCGCTGTATAACTGGGTTATTCGGATCCTCCTCTGGCGGTAGACTGAAATTATTCATCAGATTGGTCCAAAGATCATCTTTCAGTCTATCGTTGACATAAGGAACTTGAGGGTCCTTCTTCTTATTCCATTTTTGGCAGCTGATCGGGACGATGTCCCTAACAACCACTCCGCACTGATGTATAAATTTGTTCTTGGTCCGGTAGGGAGCAATCGGTTGGCCTTCTGGAGAGACTTCTTCGATCGTGAACCTTTCTTGCGCTTCCAACCATCTCATCGGGCCTCGTCACCTTACCGAAGTGGAGCTCGATCCGGATGGCTAATTAAAAGAAGAAAGAAGTGTTAATATATGTACATAAAAAAAATTAATGCATCTAGTCAGCACAGGATTAATTAATATATACCTCGCCGGCCTTTGAAGCAGTTATGGCTCCCTTCTCCATTCGATCACCGGAGCCGTCATGATCTCCTTCGTCCCTAGTTCGATCACCGGAGCAGTCATGATCTCTTTCCTCCTCACCGGAGCCACCATCCTCTCTTTCCTCACCATTGGTCTCGTTGAGAAACGACAAGCAGGTGAGATCGATATCACCCTCTCGTATTATATCCCCCAACAACTGTTCTTTTTCTAAGTCTCTGTCCGCCATAGTTTCTGCAAATATTACAACGTGGCAATATACAACCATGAGAGATGGATTAGTCGGAAACATCATGCAAAGTTCACAAGTTTTATAACAGTCAGTTTCAGACGATCGTCGAGGACTCCTCCCCCCTTTTGTCCTTAATCTTGTTTTGACCACACAAATTGCATATGACCTCGGATTTAGACGATTTTTATATCAAAATCGACCATTTCTAGCTGCCGACGAAGCTACGCGTTCGCTAGGTGGGCGCATCGACCATCCGCCTTCGGGCATCAGGGCAGCTTAAAGTGCCACAGCGGAGCACGACCAGGACGGCACACGCGAAGGGTGACAACACGGTGCATGCAAGTGCCACAACGGAGCACGATAGTGAAGGATGAATGGCCCAATATGCTTAGCGTAGTATTTTGACGGGGATGGTGGGTTTCGGGTTCGGGTATTACTGAAACGGGTTTGAACCCGAGACCGCCTCTCTCATGGTCCTTGAGGATACTTGCAGACCCCTACCCCCCTCATGTCTAGTTATCATTCTACGAACATATGAAAATTCTCAAGTGCACTATGTTCATATGGTGGGACTGGCAACCTACGAAGCACCGATAGAGCGACATTGATACGGTAAATATATACGGTAAACATATATAAGCAATAAGGCGATACGGCGATACGTGATACGGCAATTAATAAACAAGAACTCTCAAAAAGCAACAAGCCATCAGCACCAACATGCAAGCCATGTTCAATGGGCTCACTGTGGGGGCAAAGGCCGGCGCGGCGACGGCGACGGGGCAGGGGAGGCGATGGCAGGGAAGGGAAAGGCGACGTCGACGGCGACGGCGGGGCAGGGCGAGGCGACGACGACGTAGGGGGCAGGGCGCGGTGACGGCGACGACGACGTAGGGGCAGGGGTGCGACGACGGTGGGGCAGGGCGAGGCGACGGCGATAGCAAGGCAGGGCGAGGCGACGGCGACGGGGCAGGAGGGGCAGGGCGCGGCGATGGCGACGACGACGGCGGGGCAGGGCGAGGCGACGGCGATGGCTGGGCAGGGCGCGGCGACAGCGACGGGGAGGAGGGCGCGCGAGGAGGTCCAGCACCGGCGACGGTCAGCGGGCTCGGGAACGGCAGGGCGACGGCAAAATCCGGCAGCCTGGCGGCGTCGATGTCGTCGTCGGCGTCGAGGAGAGAAGAAACTGCAATGGATTGAAAAAACTGCTAAGTCCCGCTTATATAGCCCCCCCTTTAGTCCCGGTTGGAGCCACCAACCGGGACTAATGCCCCCCTTTAGTCTCGGTTGGTGCCACCAACCGGGACTAAAGGTCAATTTTCAGCAGCCCAAAGGGTGGGAAGCAGGGACCTTTAGTCCCGGTTGGTGGCTCCAACCGGAACTAAAGGGGGGCAATAGTCCCGGTTGGAGCCACCAACCGGGACTAAAGGGCTGTGCTTCCCGTACCAAAAGTTTAGTCCCACCTCGCTAGTCGAGAGGGGCTCGGAGTGGTTTATAAGTGCTGCGACCGGTGCTCTCTCGAGCTCCTCTCTAATGCGGGCAGTACATGCCTATTTGACGCCCTGTTGGGCCTGCTAGCACTGCAGGCCTGCATCCTGGCCCATTTGTAGGGATTCTAGTCGTATGCAGGCCGTTGTGCCTAGTAGTCGGGCCTTTTTTTGCATATATTATGATTTTATTGTTACTTTTTGCATATGTTATTTTTAGTTATATAATTTTAGTTGCATAAATTTTATATAATTTTAGTTGCATAAGTTTTATTTTTTATTGGTTCTTTTTAGTTGATTCCTTTTGCTATTAGAGTTTTATAAAAGCTTTTTAGTTTCTATTAAAGCTTGTAACAAAATATACTTTATGAAAATTCATTTTACTATTAAAGTTTTTAACTAAAGATTTTTTCTGCATTCAATATGCACCATTCAAAGCCACATCATCACTTTTCAACCCTTTTCGGACTTCATTTGCTATTTTTCATTCATTTCATGATTTATTTTGAGCTAAGATGACTCTGAGATTGAAAAGCACTGCAAATAAACTCTGAAATGATTGAAAGTTGGCATGGTATCATAATTTCACCCACGTAGCATGTGCTAAAAAGTTGAGAGGCTTACGGCAAAAACTGGATGCAGTTCGTGTACGAACTGGACAATCTCTTTCGAAGTGTTAGGGTTTTGGACGAAAACTCGTCTGTTACAAAAAGATTTCAATTTTTTAAACATATTTGAACTCAAGACTTTTTCTGCATTCAATATGCACCATTCAAAGCCACATCATCACTTTTCAACCCTTTTCGGACTTCATTTGCTATTTTTCATTCATTTCATGATTTATTTTGAGCTAAGATGACCCTGAGATTGAAAAGCACTGCAAATGAACTCTGAAATGGTTGAAAGTTGGCATGGTATCATAATTTCACCCACGTAGCATGTGCTAAAAAGTTGAGAGGCTTACGGCAAAAACAGGATGCACTTCGTGTACGAACTGGACAATCTCTTTCGAAGTGTCAGGGTTTTGGACGAAAACTCATCTGTTACAAAATGATTTCAATTTTTTAAACATATTTGAACTCAAGACTTTTTCTGCATTCAATATGCACCATTCAAAGCCATATCATCACTTTTCAAACCATTTCTGACTTCATTTGCTATTTTTCATGCATTTCATGATTTATTTTTAGCTAAAATGACCCTGAATTGACAAGCACTGTAAATGAACTCTGAAATGGTTGAAAGCTGGCATGGTATCATCATTTCACCCACACAACATGTGCCAAAAAGTTGAGAGGGTTACGGCAAAAACTGGATGCACTTCGTGTACGAACTGGACAATCTCTTTCGAAGTGTCAGGGTTTTGGACGAAAACTCATCTGTTACAAAAGGATTTCAATTTTTTAAACATATTTGAACTCAAGACTTTTTCTGCATTCAATATGCACCATTCAAAGCCACATCATCACTTTTCAAACCTTTTCTGACTTCATTTGCTATTTTTCATGCATTTCATGATTTATTTTGAGCTAAGATGACCCTGAGATTGAAAAGCACTGCAAATGAACTCTGAAATGGTTGAAAATTGGCATGGTATCATAATTTCTCACACGTAGCATGTGCTAAAAAGTTGAGAGGGTTACGGCAAAAACTGGATGCCCTTCGTGTACGAACTGGACAATCTATTTCGAAGTGTGAGGGTTTTGGACGAAAACTCTTGTATTACAAATGGATTTCAATTTTTTAAACATATTTGAACTCAATACTTTTTCTGCATTCAATATGCACCATTCAAAGCCACATCATCACTTTTCAAACCTTTTCTGACTTCATTTGCTATTTTTCCTGCATTTCATGATTTATTTTGAGCTTAGATGACCCTGAGATTGAAAAGCACTGCAAATGAACTCTGAAATGGTTGAAAATTGGCATGGTATCATAATTTCACACACGTAGCATGTGCTAAAATGTTGAGAGGGTTACGGCAAAACCTGGATGCACTTCGTGTACGAACTGGACAATCTCTTTCGAAGTGTCAGGGTTTTGGACAAAAACTCTTCTGTTACAAAAGGATTTCAATTTTTTATACATATTTGAACTCAAGACTTTTTCTGCATTCAATATGCACCATTCAAAGCCACATCATCACTTTTCAAACCTTTTCTGACTTCATTTTCTATTTTTCATGCATTTCATGATTTATTTTGAGCTAAAATGACCCTGATTTGAAAAGCACTGCAAATGAACTCTGAAATGGTTGAAAATTGGCATGGTATCATAATTTCACCCACGTAGCATGTGCTAAAAAGTTGAGAGGGTTACGGCAAAAACTGGATGCCCTTCGTGTATGAACTGGACAATCTATTTCGAAGTGTGAGGGTTTTGGACGAAAACTCTTGTATTACAAAAGGATTTCAATTTTTTAAACATATTTGAACTCAATACTTTTTCTGCATTCAATATGCACCATTCAAAGCCACATCATCACTTTTCAAACCTTTTCTGACTTCATTTGCTATTTTTCATGCATTTCATGATTTATTTTGAGCTTAGATGACCCTGAGATTGAAAAGCACTGCAAATGAACTCTGAAATGGTTGAAAATTGGCATGGTATCATAATTTCACACACGTAGCATGTGCTAAAATGTTGAGAGGGTTACGGCAAAAACTGGATGCACTTCGTGTACGAACTGGACAATCTCTTTCGAAGTGTCAGGGTTTTGGACAAAAACTCTTCTGTTACAAAAGGATTTCAATTTTTTATACATATTTGAACTCAAAACTTTTTCTGCATTCAATATGCACCATTCAAGGCCACATCATCACTTTTCAAACCTTTTCTGACTTCATTTTCTATTTTTCATGCATTTCATGATTTATTTTGAGCTAAAATGACCCTGAATTGAAAAGCACTGCAAATGAACTCTGAAATGGTTGCAAGGTTGGCATGGTATCATCATTTTAGTTCATTCTTTTTAACAAATAAATACTTTGATAATTTTAGTTAATATTATTTTGATTCTTTTTAGTTCATTATTTTTAGTTAATGTTTTAGTTGATTCTTTTTAGTTCATTCTTTTTAGTTAATATTTTAGTTGATTCTTTTTAGTTCATTCTTTTTAACAAATAAATACTTTGATAATGTTAGGTAATATTATATTTAACTGCAGTGATATTGTAGATCAAAGCCATCATCAGAATAGTTGTGGAGAGAAAGTCTTCACTTTTTCTTCGCGTGTGTCCCTTGCTTATTGCGCCGTAACCATGGACAATCTTCATCACATACATCACAATGCTTTAGAAAGCTTGCTCACATCATACTAAATATTCTTACACACAAACCATACTTAAACAGGGACATAATAGAAATAATAGTTCAGATATCCATTACAGAAAGTACTGCATAATTGAAGATACCAATCCTACTATTCCGGATTGCAAACCTACTCGTCCGAATCAGGAGACCCCCAAGCACTACATAATAGAGATAAAAGTGTTCGCCATTGCAAACACTACTAGTCGTCCGGATCAGAATACCCCCAAGCAGGAGATACTAGCGGTACGAGGTGACTGTCGGTGTCAAAACCGGCGGATCTCGGGTAGGGGGTCCCAAGCTGTGAGACTAGGATCGATGGTAACAAGAGACGAAGGGGACAAGGTTTTACCCAGGTTCGGGCCCTCCTATGGAGGTAATACCCTACGTCCTGCTTGATTATATTGATAGTATGAGGATTACAGAGTTGATCTACCTCGAGATCGAGTAGCTAAAACCCTAGATGAGTTCTGTTGGCCTACAACCTAAAACCCTCTAGCTTATATAGACGCCGAGGGTACCTAGGGTTTACACATGGTCGGTTACAGGTCGAAGGGATAAACATGCCTATTCACTACTCCAAACATGGAGGACAAGCCACGATTCTCGAAGCTTCCTTCCTGGAGACAGGGTCTTCAATCCATCTAGTATTCGGCAAGTGGCCCATATAGTCCGGCCCATAAGCAATAGGTCGTCCTCCCGAGGACCCCTTAAACCAGGACTCCCTCAGTAGCCCCCGAACTAGCCTCCAACGCCAAGGGTCCAAGCTCCAGCTGCTTCAAATGATCAGGGTCTTCGGCTTGCGAGGCGAGTTCCTTTCTCCGAATAATGATCGGCCGAGTTTAGCTCGGCCTCCGACCACGTGTAGTTTTTCCGATCATATATCGTCCGAACATCAGGAATAATTCGGCCCTGAAGGCCAAACGTCAAGGAGTCAATAGTGCTCTCTGACAACCTTACAGATGAAAGGTCACGGCCCACCACGACCACCAGGCCAGTCGTAAAGACTCGATTTGCGGTTCGAGACCGTTTTCATCAGCATGATCCATCAATGCACAGATCGTGCTCCGTTTTACACGGGATATGTTTAATCATGCGCGTATAACGGCACGCAAATCTCGGAAAGCGGAGGGATTCACGGCGCGGTGAAGGGAGGCTAAACGGCGACAAGCCCAATAAAAGGGGAAGAAAACCCCAAGGCTCATCCGCACTTCCCATTCGCACCCCTGCTTCCCCAATCTACTGAGCCTCCAGAGCCCAGATCTAGGTTTTCCACCCATTCCTCCCCCGAGCTCAGCCATGGCCGGCTCAGGCTCCAGCGGAAAGTGGGAGGCTTCCTCAGTCACAGACCAGGACATCCGAGACCTCAAAGAGGTCAGGTACCTCCCCACCAACATCTTCCACCGCGCCGCAGAGGAGGGCCAGGTGATCCCCACCCCCAAACCAGGCGAGAGGGTGGTCTTCATCCCTCACTTCATCCGAGGACTGAGCTTTCCGCTCCACCCCTTCGTGAGGGGCCTCATGTTCTTCTACGGCCTCGACTTCCACGACCTCCTGCCGAACTCTTTCATGCATATATCGGCCTTCATCATCGTCTGCGAGGCTTTCTTGCGAGTCGAACCACACTTCGGACTGTGGCTCAAAATCTTCAACATCAAGCCAAAGTGTGTCGCCGGCGCACATGCGGACTGCAGCGGGGCGGTCATTGACAAGCTCCCGCAGGCAGTATGGCCATCCGGCACCTTCATCGACACCATCAAGACTTGGCAAAAAGAGTGGTTTTACATCACCGAGCCAAGGGAGGAGGGAGGAACTGTTCCTGCCGAATTCTGGTCCGGCCTCCCGGCCAGACTGACCTCATGGGTCCGAAAGGGCCTCGACTGGGGGTCGGACACAGAGGTGGACGACTTGCAGAGGGGCATTGCCTCCATGATCAAGGAGGGAGTCGGGCTGACCAACGTGGTCCAGGTTATGCTTTGGCGGCGCATCCTCCCCTGCCAGCGCCGGGGCTCTCCCATGTGGACTTATCGGACTGACGACGATCCTACGATTCGTCGGCTCTTCCGTACCACACGGGAGAAGCTGTGGAAGGCGCTATTCAAGGCGCAGGAGAATTGGCCGGCCAAGAAGGAGGACCAGGGCTTACGCGCCGATAAGCTCCCTTCCGAGGTATGATATAGTTTTATTAGATCGGCTTTTATCTTTCCGAAGAAAATCTAAATGTTTTCCGATCACTTCTGCAGGAATGGCTGAGCAAGGCCACGGGAATCAAATGCCCGGCTCCGCAGCCCAAAGACCCTAGGTCCCAGCTGCTGTCGGAGATGCTCGTCGTGGCGCCCTATAAGGCGCCAGAGAAGAAGGAGAAGAAAAAGCCAGGCCGAGCAGGCCTGCGCAACAGGGACCAGCCAGGGGCTGTGTCCGAAGAAACCCATGCCTCCTCGAATCAAGAGGAGCAGCATGAGGCTGAGGGGGGAGGTGATTCCCCCCTCACAGGGAAGAGGGCGGTGTCATCGGACGCCTCAGAGGATGTACTTCCTCCCGCCCAGAAGAAAGCACGTCGGACAAAGGCAGTCCTGTCCGACGACAGTTCGGACTCGGATACCGAGTCCGAGGACTTCGAGAGGGTTCCGCGAAGGAACCTCAGGGTCAAGCCCCCGCCTCGAAGGTACAGATCCGAAGACCTTGCCGAGCTATTAATGCTAAGTTTCGAATGTCACTAACATGTGAACGCTTATTGACTTGCAGCCCATCACAAGTCCTCCCCACCGATCAAGTCTCGGACGGGGAGACCCCGCCCACCGAGCTAGCGGAGAGCAGGACCGCATCACACCCCTCTCCTCCGGGCGCCACGAAGGATGCCGCGGAGGTGTCCTCCCAACAGGCTCCTTTGGAGCTGGACACCGGAGTTAGGGGCGATGAAGTCATGGCCGAGGCTAACACCTCGGCCGCCGAAGACCCGGGGGAGAAGCCCCTCCCGGATACTGAGGAGACCGGAGGAGAAGACGTCCAGTCACCTCCAAGGCGGTCTCTGGAGCGCACCATGCCTCCGGAGGCACCGGTTCAATCTCCGGTTGGAGATCGGGTCAACCGATCCCCACTGGTGCCACCGACCAATGGGTGGCCAGCTGGGGGGAGGCTCTATCAAGCGCCTCCATCTCCGGGGAGCACCGCACCCTTATGGGTGCGGTATTGCAAAGCATTCAGTCCGTAGACCACGGACTGAAGGAGGCCTTCAATGGTCTCCTGACGGGCTTCCAGGTAAGCCATGTAATGCTCTATTTTGTGAAATATTATTTTCTGTGAGTTATGATTATATACATGGCAGCCCCCGAGCCCCAGGTGAGTTTGAAAAACTTACCTAGGGGTCAAACATAGATCCTTATCCGAACTGTGCATAGGACAATATGTGTTCGGATCGTTCTAACGGCCCTTAAGAGGACCGGACACAGGATCATTTTAGTGACAGTTCGGAGGTTGTAAACCCCTGTAACGTTATATGATTTTGTTTGTTACAGGATTCGTCGACGGCAGCGGCTACTAACGCTGCCAAGCTAGATGAGCTGAATCGGAAGCTCAAGAGCTCCGAAGACGAGCTTGACGCTCTAAACAAGAGATTCGACGAGGCGCAAGGTAAGCCAGATTAGAGTATCAAAACTCTTCTTTACCGTACTATTAACATGGTTTCTTGATATAAGTCGATGCTTACGCAGCCTCGGCGAAGGAGATTGAGAAGCTCAAGGCCGAGCTTGAGAAGGCGAAGCAGGAGGCTGTGGTGGAGAAGGCGGCGGCCAAAGAAGCAGCTACCGCGCTCTCCGCCCTAAGAGCCACCAGCGACAAGCACGAGGCTCGGGTGGAGGAAATCCAACAGGAGCTCAAGGACGCCGGGCAAAAGTGCGAGGACCTGGAGTGGAAGGGCAAGGAGCAGGCCGCCGAACTATCCACCCTGAAAACCACTCTCCAAAAGGAGCGGGTGGATAGGCGGTCTTTTGAAGAGGAGGTCAACCAGGCCAAATCTATCATGGATGGTAAGCCGTATTCATTGCAGTGTATCTTCGAGGATAGCAAGTTCGAGTTGCTTACCCAAGTATGGCGTTCCTCAGGCGCCTGCTCGGACCTCCAGATGAGCACAGCGGACGCGAAGCAGTTCTATGCTTCGCGGGGAGAAGGAGATGAAGCTCGGCTATTTTGGGCGCAGTTTGAAGCCCCCGGGCGCTCTCCTCTCCTTACCGAGCAGCTGAAACAGCTGATGGAGCTACACCAGATGGCGGAGCCGGCCATGAAGGATCTCTTCATCTGGCTATGGCCCAACGAGCCATTGCCGGGCAGCTACTTCGGCCTGGTGCAGAAGTTGAGCGATGCCTCGCCCCGGATCGACGCGCTAAGACGATCTTCCTGTATCGAGGGAGCTCGGATGACCTTTGCGAAGGCCAAGGTGCACTGGCCGGGACTGGATCCGATGAAGATCGCCACCGCCCCTCCGCCTCCTGGGAAGGGGCATAGACGCCCCGAGCTGTACTTCTCCGGAGTAATGGAGGGTGCTCGGGCAATAGAGGCGCAATGTTCAAGAGAAAACATGTATGAGTAAATGCGCTGTAATATGTCCGAAGACTTTTTAACGCATATGTATTTAAAATGCATGGTTTATCATGTCTTGTATGTTTTGCATCCTTTATAACTCCTTTGTGGCCGTTAAACCTGAAAGCTGCGAGTCGTCGGCTTTAGCCCCCGGGTAGATACTACGCGGGGTGTCTCTTCCCATCGCACTGTGACCCTTAGCCGAACTATCGGCACCCGAAGGCGGTAGTGTGGGGCGGACAAGGCAATCGGACCATAATGCTTTATTGCTTTCACTTAGCCGTAGGGGCGCGAGAAAGGAGTGCGGGGGGCTGATGACTAGCCCCCAGTGGTTTGTGATGTTCGGATGAACTGTGGCCAAAGCCTATATCACATGGTTTGTACTAATACTAAACCCATCGTATGACACGGAACGACCTCTGACGAGATTTAGTTAAGCTCGGATTCGCAGACCAGTTCTCGCCTACCATGACAGTCAGTTTTCGGCTTTCTCCGCTGAGGTGCTTGACCAGGCTAGCCGGAAACACAATCGCAGCGGTTCTCCCTTTGCCCTTTTAGCTGAACGAGCGGAACATAAAGGGGCAAGCACAGGAGCCGGGCAACCCAACTATTGACCCAAGACATAGTTCGGAACCAATGCATATAAAGCGGAATCCCAAGACGCCGAACACGAAATCAGTTGTGCTTAGGGCGATTTTAAGGTCGAGCCCCCGGTCCAATAGCCGGTTGCGTCATAGAGTGTACCAAACAGGTTCGCAAGAAGAGAGGGAAAATAGAGAGTGCGCCAAAAACAGTGGAACGGTTATGTATGATACATCTGTATTTTACTCAGCAACTCTTATTATTAAAATTGTGGATACAACTGTTTACAGGTATTAAAAAATGAAATATAAACTTTACAGGAGGGGCTGTACCAAGGGCCTTCGATGGGTGACCTGACGTCCTTGATGTGCCCTATCGCTTATCCGCTCCTGCGTCACCTAAGGAGGTGTATGCCTCTATGGGCTTTGCTGTTCGGCAAACGGACCTTGACGAAAGAGTCTTGAGAAGTCGCCGAAGTATGGATGAGCTTGACGCCTTAGCAGGCACTTTATGGTACCTGTAGTATGTCCGAAGACGTGTTGATGGTAATAGTTCGGTCCAGCCGAACACCTACCCTTTAATAGTTTTTCCCCACCGCTGCCCATGGAATTTTGAGCGCGAAGTTGTGCCTCCTCGGCACGTACTTTGCCGGTTCTAGGGCCGTGCGATGGGGGGCGAGTCCCTATTTATGGGGAGAGGAAGGTTCTGGTACTTCGGATTGAGACCGAGCTCGCTTCCCAGCCTTGGGTGCCTTTACGGCAGATGTCAGCGCTTGCCAATCATCGGTGTAATGGAATTCGGCCGCCAGGGCCAACGCATGTTCCTCAGTTCGGAGGGACCGCTCTGTGTTGCCATTGACAGTAATGACCCCCCTAGGGCCGGGCATCTTGAGCTTGAGGTATGCGTAGTGCGGGATGGCGTTAAAGCGAGCGAACGCTGTACGGCCGAGCAGTGCGTGATAGCCGCTGCGGAAAGGTACGATGTCAAAGATCAAGTCCTCGCTTCGAAAGTTATCGGGCGAGCCGAACACTACTTCCAAGCTTACAGAGCCTGTGCACCGGGCTTCAACGCCTGGGATCACTCCTTTGAAGGTAGTGTTACTGGGCTTGATCCTTGACGGATCTATGCCCATCTTTTTCACCGTATCTGAGTAAATCAGATTGAGGCTACTTCCACCGTCCATTAGGACTTTAGTGAGGTGGTACCCGTCTATGATCGGGTCTAGGACGAGTGTGGCCGAACCCCCATGACGGATACTGGTCGGATGGCACGTCGATCGAAGGTGATCGGGTATGCCGACCATGGGTTATATTTCGGGGCTACAGGCTCTATGGCATAGACATCTCGAAGGGCGCACTTCCTCTCCTTTTTGGGTATATGGGTGGCGTATATCATGTTTACTGTTTTTACCTCTGGAGGAAATTTCTTTTGTCCGCCACCGATTGGACCACGGGGTTCATCCTCGTCCTCGCTGCGTGGGCTCTTGCCTTGGTCCTCGGATGCGAGCTTGCCGGCCTGTTTGAAGACCCAACAGTTACGGTTGGTGTGATTGGCGTGCTTCTCTTGACTGTCGTGGATCTGGCAAGGCCTCTCCAGAATCTTGTCCAGCGGGGTGGGTCCGTTGTGTTTGCCTTTAGGAGGCTTCTTCCGCTGCCCAGGCCGGGAATTACGGAAGCCGGCATTAACGGCCGTGTCATCGGCATCACTATTATTGTGCCGGCGCTTGTTCTTGTTGCGCTTTGGTTTCCCGTTTCCATCCCGAACTTCGGAGGTTCTGGGTTCTTCGGGGTTGTGGCTATGTCTAGCTAGCCAGTTATCCTCGCCCGCGCAAAAGCGGGTCATGAGTGATGTGAGGGCGAACATTGTCCTTGGTTTATCCTGGCCAAGCTGACGAGCCAGCCATTCATCCCGAATATTGTGCCTGAAAGAGGCTATTGCTTCGGCGTCCGGGCAGTCCACTATCTGGTTTTTCTTAGTAAGGAAACGATTCCAGAATAGCCGCGCGAACTCTTCTGGCTTCTGGACGACGTTGCTTAGATCGGAGGAGTCCGGCGGCCAGACATAAGTGCCCTGGAAGTTAGATCGGAATGCCTCTTCTAGGTCCTCCCAACACCCAATGGAGTTTTTGGGGAGGCTATTTAACCAGTGCCGAGCTGGCCCCTTGAGCTTCATGGGGAAGTACTTGATGGCGTGGAGGTCGTCTCCTCATGCCATGTGGATGTGGAGGAGGAAATCCTCGATCCATACGGTTGGGTCAGTTGTCCCATCGTATTGCTCTATGTTTACGGGTTTAAACTCTTCCGGGAACTGATGTCGCATCACCTCGTCCGTGAAGCACAGTGGGTGGGCAGCGCCTCTGACCCGAGCTATGACGCGCCGGTGATCGGTGTCTGTCCTAGCTCGGGTTCGTTCCCGATCTTCATTGTCGCGGTCGAACCAAGGCCGGTACCCTTCCCGTCTATCGGGTGAGTATCCTCCGGATCCGTAGATGGATCACGTACGACCTGCTCTGTGGTCCAGGTCGTGTCGCAGGTCGAACCTGTCATCGGGCTCTAGTGGCTCCCTTCCCCGTCTACGGGGTATCGTCGGCCTATAGCCGGTATCGTCAGCCGTCCTATTTCGTCCTCGAGGAGGGCGGTCTGGCTTGTCGTATGGGGTATGCTTGGGAGACGGCGTATCAGTGAGCTCGTCATCGAATTGTGGCAGCAGCCTTCTGCGTGGATAGCTCTTTGGTTGGTCCGATCGACCGATCCCGTATCCTTCCTCAGCTGAGAGGACTCTCGTCCATCGGTCGTTAAGGTCATCTTGTTCGGCTTTGAGCTGCCGCTCTTTTGCTTTCAGGCTGCGAGCCGTGGATATGAGCTGTTGCCTGAACAGTTCCTGATCTGCAGGATTGTCGGGGATGGCGAAGTCATCGGCTTCCGCATTGTCCTCCCCCTCGATAGAGCGGAGGTAGTCGTCGTCCTCGGGATCATCTGGATCATCAGGGTTGCGATGGTCTTCGGGCCTCTCCTGACCCTCTAACGGGTGTTCGGGGATTTCGGGATCGCCGAGGTCTTCCGGGGTGTCTCCGTCCCCGGTGCCATCGGTAGCTTTTCTTCCCTTTTTTCGTTTTGACCGTTCATGCGGCTTTCGGCGTCTTGATGGCGCGTCATCCGATTTGTCGCCATCGTTTCTCGGAGTGTCCACCATGTAGACGTCGTACGTGGAGGTGGCAGTCCATCGCCCGGTGTTAACGGGGGAGAGGGCGTGATCCTCATCGCCCATGTAATCTGCCTCCTCAGAGGCGTAGTCCAACATGTCGGTTAAATCCTCGACAGTGGCTACTAAGTGGGTGGTGGGTGGGACAAAAAATTCGTCCTGACCCGTCCCCAGCCCGATCCGAGAACAGATCGGGGTTGGGTCGCCGGTAATCTTCATCGACGAGATCCGATCTAGAGCCTCGTTGAGTATCGAGAGCTCGATCGGGTCAGTCTGTCCAGAGCTTCCGGAGTGAACCTCCAATGCGTCCGCGCAGGGAGAGTGTTCGGCAGGAACAGATGTCCGGACATATGGCACTATGACCAGGTCCGGACTGAGAGTCGGGCCCTCGCCGGGGTAGATCCCGTGGGCGGGGCCAAAAAATGGATCTGAGATTAAAGCTTCAGAGTCTTCGGGCGCGACAGGCGAGACTGCGAGCCCGGTTAGCGATAGATCGCCCCGAGAGTCTACGAAGAACTCTAAGTTCCCGAATCTGACCTCTTGACTAGGGGCAAAACTTCCGACAGGGCCTAGATGGCCGGTCGGGTCGGCGTGCAGCACAATGCTGCCGAAAGCGAAGATCTGTCCGGGGACAAAAGTGCCCGTATTGCGGACCTCTTCGCTGATGACAAGGCGAGCCATCGATTCCTTCTGGCGATCACAGCGGAACTCTCAATGAAAGCACCAAATGTCGGTGTCAAAACCGGCGGATCTCGGGTAGGGGGTCCCAAGCTGTGAGACTAGGATCGATGGTAACAAGAGACGAAGGGGACAAGGTTTTACCCAGGTTCGGGCCCTCCTATGGAGGTAATACCCTACGTCCTGCTTGATTATATTGATAGTATGAGGATTACAGAGTTGATCTACCTCGAGATCGAGTAGCTAAAACCCTAGATGAGTTCTGTTGGCCTACAACCTAAAACCCTCTAGCTTATATAGACGCCGAGGGTACCTAGGGTTTACACATGGTCGGTTACACGTCGAAGGGATAAAGATGCCTATTCACTACTCCAAACGTGGAGGACAAGCCACGATTCTCGAAGCTTCCTTCCTGGAGACAGGGTCTTCAATCCATCTAGTATTCGGCAAGTGGCCCATATAGTCCGGCCCATAAGCAATAGGTCGTCCTCCCGAGGACCCCTTAAACCAGGACTCCCTCAGTGACGCTGCCCATAATTGAAGATTCCAATCCTGCGGTACAACTCGTATGCAACGTACCCATCTATTGCTGCATACTCAATGTTGATAGGGTCAAGTGGGGTCTTCTCCCAATGTTGGTGCCCTGGCTTGGGGAATTTTGTCTTCATATCAGCGTAGTCCGCGTCGATCAGGGCGGCTGCCATATCAGCCATTGAAGTCTTGTCATGCTCAAGCCTGAACCTGCCCTGAAGATCAATGTGGCATTCAGCTGGTATCTCAATACCCCAGGTGCACCTCATCTTGATCTTGTCATTCGTTATATCAACGATAGCAAAATATATGCCGCTGCGAAGGAACTCCATGAGTTTTGGACAGTGCTTGTCACTACTGCAACAACAAAATGGAACAAATGTGTTAAATACTGCTGCAACAAGTATATTTTAGAACAAGTATAATAAGAATCATAACAAGTATATTTTAGAACAAGTATAATAAGAATCATAACAAGTATATTTCGGCACAAGTATAATATAAGAATCATATAATTAACAAGTATAGTAAGAATCATAATAAGTATAATTCGGAATAAGTATAATAAGAATCATAACAAGTATAATAAGAATCATAACAAGTATAATAAGAATTATAGCAAGTTTCCTATTCCTATGCATTTCCTATCCTATGAATCAAAAGAAGCCCCTAAACTATGACATGTTCTCCCACGATGGCCAATATGCAACTACAAGGAAAATTCTTATGCAATTTTTCTATCCTCCTATTCCTATTCCTATGCAATTTTCCTAATCCTCCTATTCCTATTCAATTTTCTATTCCTATGCATTTTTCCTATGATCGAATCAAAGAAAAGCCCCAATTTTCCTATGAATCAAAGAGAAGCCCCAATTTTCCTATGCATTTTTCCAATGAATCAAGGAAACTATGACATGTTCTCGACATTCCCAATCCTCCTATTCCTATGCAATTTTCCTATCCTATGAATCAAAGAAAAGCCCCAATTAAAACTATGACAAGTTTCGCATTACCTTGCCCACTGGAAGACCATGACATGTTGCTTCAAACAAAGTTGGTCGACGGCAACATTGCGACCATCGACCGTGTACTCGAGATCGAGGCCCATGAACTTGTGTTTCTCCTCTTGAAGCCATTCCTCGAACATGGAAAGAAAACCCTCGACTTTGGCACTGTCGTTCGTGTAGACGACATGGAGATTGGTCATGCCATGTGCGAGCACGTTCCCGTAGCGAGTTCGTGGATTCATGGTGGAGGATGGGGAAGAAGCAGAGAGGAGAGGGAGACAAATAGAAATGGAGGCCGGTCGCGTTACTGTAGCGTTTCCGATGTATATGATCTCGCGCGGAACAACTTCCAAGGCGCGGGATTTGAACGGTTGGGACCTTTAGTCCCGGTTTGAGCCACGAACCGGGACTAAAGGTGCTCGCGCCAGGCGAACGGTTGCCACTGCCCCTTTAGTCCCGGTTGGTGTCACCAACCGGGACCTTTAGTCCCGTTCGAACCGGGACTGATGCGTGACGAACCCTGGCCGGCGTCCTAGCCGCTCCAACCGGGACTAATGCTCACATTAGTCCCGGTTCGTAACACGACCGGGACTAAAGCTCTGATCCGGCCTGGACCAAAGCCCTGTTTTCTACTAGTGGGATGAGTCGGAAACCACACAGTCGGGCATGTACATCAAGTCCGGCAAGCACACCCGGCCGAGCACGAACACCTAGGATGGCACACAACTGGGCACGTACAACCAATCGGGTACGCAGGCGGATTGGTCCACCGAGCAACAGGAGCAGCAGGAGGAGGGCGATGATGACCCTGATCTGGATGAATTCGCAGTTGATCCAAAGAGAAGGGATAGAGGCGAAATCTTCAACATGGCGGACGCTTATTTGTTGGGTGGCGCGTGGTTGGCCACTAGTATCGATCCGATCAATGGCACGGAGCAAAAGGGCTCAATATGTTGGACCAACATCCACGCTTGGTTCCATGAGCACAAATATTTCGAGCCCTATGCTGACAAACTCATCTCTAAACAATCAATATATAGTACACCATTCAAGAGTTTGTGTCCAAGTATTGCGGCCACTTGAAGCAACTCATTCCACGGTGGCCAAGTGGTGCACAAATCTCTGAGCAAGTAAGTGGGTCGGTGATTTGGGCGGATATACAACTCGTTGGCCGAATATGCTCTATGTTCGGGTCATTTGGCCACATCGGATATGCAAATTAATTGTTGACAATCTTATATTTGTAGCCTTCATGCGCGTTATTTTTTTTCTTGAAGTTGGAGAAGAAGAGTTTCGTCATCATGCATTGTTGGGTGAAGTAGAATGGACCACCCAAGTGGACTATATTCATTGCCAACTCCGCGATCACCGCCAGCATCATCTTGAAGAACCTAGATGTCTTAAACTCGCCAATGGGATTATGTAATTAATCCTCCTGTCTAGATCGTGTGGGTAAAGGGCAAAAAAAATCCGCTAATTAGTGGCACTGAAGTACGCACCCGGCGTGTAAACTTTTTCTTTTTATTTACCAATGTCGCTATCCGACTGATCACACCGATGAAGAAACGAGTGATCCAACCGACCCAACAAAAGAACCGCTGAAATAGATCAGGAGACAGTTCCGCGGAAAGAAGTGGAACAAGGAGAAGGTGACGCGAGAAGGGGTGGCTGCTAAGATGACGGAGAGATTCCAGCACATCTTGGCGAAGAACGAGGAAGCATATGTCAAGCGCTGCAACATGAAGGAGGCATGTAAGGCTGAGAGGTTTAATATGTTGATGACAACGACCAAAAAAAAGCTCAGGCTTGAAGAGAAGAATGACATGCTCGGAAAGAAGAAGGTTCATCTTGCAGCCGCTTCAGACGAGGCAAGGATGACGTAAGGATGATTGTCCAAGTCGTCTATTTCAAGATGTTGAAGCGGCAAAAGGATCAGCTGAAGGCAGAGGCCAAGAGCGAGGCAGCCAAGAAGCCGGCAGCAGCAGAATGAGCAAATTTTTGCATAAACTGCCGGGCTGATATTCTTTTGTAATCAGTTATGTAGAAACTACGAATGCTTGCCTCTTTTTGGTTTTCACCGTGTGCTATGAGATCTGGCGTGCGGGCTATGTTATTGGGAGGCCGAATTTGAATTGCAAATCTTCTATTCCTAAATAGCTATAACCCACTAGCTATTTTCTCTAGACATGCAATTATGCCACATAAGCAAGCCATGCATGCAAGTTATAAATTACATTGTTTTTGTATTACGCTATGCATGCAAGCATGGCATCATCAATTTATGCATGTTACTCATAAGTTATTTTTCGCATTAGATTTTATATTGACAATATATGTGTTGGTCACTTGCACCATACCTATGTAGTTTACATTCACATTTTTGTTTGAAATGACATTTTTTAACTGTAATTTTTTTTTCCTCTTTTTATACCGTGTGTACTTATTTTCATTTTTAAGCTAACATAATCTTACCATTAGTTATAGATGTTTCTGTAGAAACTTTTATGCATTCGTTTAGCAAATTTCCCGCTGCAACGCGTCGGGGCATCATCTAGTTAACTTAATTTGGACGGACATTTAGGGATAATTTTTGATGGCAGGCTTCCATAGCAATGTCTGTGAACTGGTTCCATCAGTCTGCGGACGGATACGGTACGGCGTCAGGTCAGTATCGAAGATGCCCGTACACACTATTGGACAAGTTGACATAGACACATAGTGCTCACTACGAAAATGCATAAATGTTTGCTTGAGCTAGGAGCATATGCTCACGTACTCTGACTCTGGATTTTGAGCTTCCGGGATCAGTTGCGTCTTTTAGTTTAGAAAAAACACAAACATTTTTTTGCAGGTGAACCAATAACCATATTTATTTTTAAATTTATAAATAAGTATGAACAAATTATGTCATGCACAAATGGTAACTTACCACGCACCTGCAATTTTTTCTGAGAAAATATATTAGTTCGTGTTTCTTGAAAAACCCGGCTAGAATGAGTAACTATAGCAATATCTATTGCGCATTTAATTTATTAATTTGTTACAGGGCTCAAGAATCAATGTTTTCTCCCCAGCGAAAACAAGAATCAATATTTTCTACGCCAAAACTTTAAAAGGACTGGAGGATTTGAACGTCTGAAAAAAGAACATGTGTTTGTACAATGTATAAATGAAAAAAGGTTGGCATCGATAGGAAGGGTTTTAAGCGAGCTTCTCATGGGAGGCCGAAGGGATCGCAGTTGCTTTTGCTCGGCTGGGAGCGAGAGCCCGCACAGCATATATAAGCAACTGAACAGAGCCTCCACCGGCCTTCTTATCTCTTGGAGGACACGATTTGCGACACATACAGTTTGTGAGTCATTTGTCGAACTTGTCGCACCAATAGCCACGGGCTCCAGCCCAAACCCAAACCGATCGGATGCCAACCCGCCCTCCGAAGCTGGAGTCATAGGCGTACGCCACCCCGCCCGGCTGGTGCAGAATATGAGAGACGCGAATATATGACGGTGTCGGTGTGAGCCTTGCTGGGCTAGCGATGTGGTACTAATTATTATATGTCGTTTTTAGGCCATCTCCAACACTTATTAGCCTTAAATCGCCGTAATCGTCCGGACCGTCCGGTCCGGGCGTATACATGTTTTGTCTTTTTATGTAAACCGACGAGAAAGTGGCGGCTTTGCGGGTGTCATGACCGCAGCCATGCCCTTTCCTAACTACCCTGACCCATCAAAAATGCTCCTTCCTCGCAGCATGCATTTCCATCCGGCTCCAGATACCCGTATTCATGCCCGCTGTAGAGTGGCGCCGGCATAAAAGCGGTGCGCCCGTCGAAAGCATCGCCCGCGTTGTGTCCCCAGTGTAATCTCATGTTTAATGCCGGAGAGACGTTTACCGTACAGGACGGGATGGATATCTATCATGCTCGTTCAGTGCCCGTACATCTGTATGCTGCCTTTACGCAGGCTAGCCGGCTGAGGAACCAACTCTGGCGTGGTGCATTGATGCATCTGGACACTTGGCCTCTGTGGAATCCACTATTCAAGGGCGGCCACACCTGGCTAAACTCCACACCACAACACATTCGCTCCACATCCTCATTTCTTGCACCACATCCACCTCGACCGCAAACTCTAGAGCTATGTGGGAGAGACTGTCGTCGGATCAGAAGTATGATGTGGCCGCCCTTGCAGTCGCCTGACAAACCCGCCCCGCCTGGAGGATCGAGCAGGGCATGCCGGCTAGCTCACCTGAGGTCTCTGACGACAACCCTACGATGGAGACGGGTTCTGACGATGACACGGCACCGGACCTCGTGCCTGTGCATGCCGGCTTGACCATGGAGCAGGCGCAGGTCCACTACGACATCGCCATAGCTGATGAGGAGTAGCCTGCACCGGCTCCTATGACGGCGTTCCGCCAACCGCAGGAGGAGAAGAGGTATAATCTGCTCCTCCTCAAGCAACACCGGTTGGTGGATTGGCACCGGTTGGTGGACGCCATGACCACGGCGAACACGAACTTCGTTGCAGAGTAGTATGTGCTCTACGAGGCCGTGCGTGCTCAACGCGCCGCTCGCAACGCAGAGCCTGTGCAGCCAAACACGGACGAGAATGCTATCAGCCGAGCGTCCTCCGCGGCACCGTGCAACTTTCCGGGGAGCATGTGGCAGGTGGACAGTGACAGACTATCCACGTCGATCATCGACCTCACGTCCATCATCGACCTGACGTCCACCGGCATGGGCGACGGACAGATCACAGACTCCTCCGAGGATGGGTAGGGCATGGGAGGCGGCAGGGCCTTGTGTCCCACGTGAGCTGGTGCGTCTCCCATGTTCTACTCTTCCTCGTCAGAGACCACACCTTCACTTCACGGGTTAAACCCCGTCATCCCTTACTAGTTGAGAAACGGCTAGCCACAACCTATGTTGGTGGCGCGCCGTTTCTAAGCGATGCCAGCACTATATTTTTCAGATAGCGCTGGCGTTGGACAAATTTGTAGGATAGTGATACTAACCTAGTGTTGGCGTTGCCGTTATATCTCACGCCATAGATAATTGCATATTGTTTTTCTTTTTCTGGTACAGATTGTGTTGGCGTCGCCCATTAGTCCCACGCCAACACTAGTCCATTTTAACTGTCCTCTCGTACCCAGTCAAAAAACCCTTAAGTCACATTCACTCGCCTTATTCACCTTCCTCTCCCCCTCGGCCCCACTCTCTCGCCCGACGCCGCCGCCGCCACCGCCACCTCCCGACCCCGCCGCACGTCGCCGCCGGACCAGCGTGGCCACCGCCACCTCCGGGCCCGCAGGTGAGATCTACCACTTCCGTCGCGCATCTTCTTCCCCTACCCGAGCTTGTCCCCCATCCCGTGGCGGATCCCAACCCGAAAAATGCGTATGTATATGTTTTTGTGTAGAATCCGATTAGTGTGAATACTATTGTGTAGAATCTGATTAGTGTAGAATGCTACTAGTAGAAATTAATTTATTAGGATAGAATCCGATTAGTGTAGAATGCTACTAATAGAAATTAATTTATTAGTATAGAATCCTATTAGTGTAGAATTCTACTAGTAGAAAGTAATTGATTAGTATAGAATCCGATTATACTTAGATTTAAATTTTTTTTGTGTAGAATGGCGCCACCACCACCACCATGTCCAATGTGCAAATCAAGGTGCGCTATCAGGCTTGCAACTGGCACGCTGTTCGGATCTACTTCCATCCGATTTTCCTTTCTGCAGCCATAACAAATCTGATTTTTTTACAGTTAATTCTTTTGTTCTTGTTGGTATATCTATTAATGCATTTTGTGTGTTTTCTTTGTTTTTTCTTACACGGATCGTCATGTGCAATGTGAGATTAGATTCAATGAGCTGACCGAAGACACCGTGATCTTCGACGCTCCTGAGGGCCCCTACACGATGGAGGTCGAAAAGGGACAAAATATGTCAAAGATTGGAGGAGATGAATGGGATTAGTGTATTAATGCTTTAGTGTAGTATGTGTGTGTGTGAATCCGATTATATGCTTAGCTGGTGTTAAATCTAATGCTTATGGTAAAAACTTGCATGCTTTAGTGTAGTATGTGATGATCGAATCTTATTTTATGTGTGTGTGTGTGTGTGTGTGTGTTTCGGAAATTACCAAAGAGATTATCTATGAGTTGTGGCGTCGAGCCGGATGAAGTTGGCATTGCTGCCTTACCATAAGGGGCGCCATCACCACCTGTGCCTACTTAATGGACACGGACAGTCGCACTATCTTAAGCGCGCCCGGGTGGAATGACTTCCTTGCTGGCAAGAATCTCCGGTTTGGACAGGCCACCCTAGTGACTATCAGGAACAGCCGGCGCGTGACTTGTGGATGATGATCATCATGGACCTCATTTGAAAGTATGTGTGTGGTTTGGCCAACAATAAACTAGCTATATATTAATAAGAATTAGTTCACTTGTGCTTGTGGAGATCATTGATGACGTTTATTAAGTATGTACATCGTACTATATATTGACTGGTATATATATGTTTTATTAACTGGTATTGTTCTACTGTTGTTCTCTTTGTTATGTGCTTCTAAATGTTATATGGTGGGCAAAAATTGGCTGCACGAAACGTTTGTGGTGTGGAGCACAGAACATGTCGCTAGGTGAATGATAATAGTGATGGCGTTGACCATGTGGCACGCCATAAACACATGGAATACTGCTGGCGTCGGTTGCTACGCCAGCAGTATTTTTTAACAGTGGCGCCATATTGGTGATGTCGGGTGTCCACGTCAACAAGGTCATTTTTGTAATGTCATAACTAGACTTTTCTGCACTAGTACCTATGTCTCACCTTCAGCGAGAAGGGAGGAACCCCTCGCTGGGGGAGGGGGGGGGGGGGGTAGATGGGCCGGCACACAAGCACAGGAGGCCACAACCTTCTTCTTTTGTTTTTTTTATGTTTTTTGTTTCTTTTTTTGCTTCTTTTTTTATTTTTGTTTATACTTTAAAATATACTAATTGTATACATTATAAAAAATCTATTGAAACATTTGAAAAATGTTGAACAATTATTTGAAAAATGTTTAACAAGTATTTAAGAATTGTTCAATAGGTATTTGAAAAATGTTGAAGAAGTATTTAAAAAATGTTGATCATGTATATAAAAATGTTAATCAAGCATTTGAAACAAAATGTTAAACAAGTATTTAGAAAATGTTGAACAACTATTTGAAAATGTTGAATACGAATTAATAATGTTGAACAAGTATTAAAAATGTTGAACATGTATTAAAAATGTTGAACAAGTATTACATAATGTTGAACGAGTATGTGTAAAATGTTGAACAAGATTTGAAAATGTTGAAGAAGCATTAAAAATGTTGAACAAGTACTTAAAAATATTTAATAAGTATTAAAAAATTGAATGAGTATAAAAAAAATGTTGAACAAGTATTTGAAAAATGTTGAGTAAGTATGAAATTGTTGAAAAAGAATTTGAAAAATATTGAATAACCATTCGAACAATGTTGAACGTTTATAAAAAAATGTTGATCACTTATTAAAAAATGTTTTTGACATATAAAAATGTAGAGTAAAAACGAAAACGAACATACGAAAAAAGAAAAAATGGAGAAGAAAAAAGAAAACATAAATAAAAACAAAATGCAAAAACGAATGAAAAAGAATGAAAGAAAAAGGGAAAAGAAAAATCAAAAGAAACAAAATAAATCAAAAGAAGGGAAAATTCCAGAAAAAAAACAGCTAGAGTAGCCACAAGTATTGCGAGCCCCTAGTTCTTAGCAAGAAAAGAATTTGGGCGGAGTGGTTAGCCCGTCGTGCGTTCTCCCTTGAGACCCAGGTTTGACCCCTCCTCGCATGTTTCTCCCCTTTTTACAGCCAGCATGGGGTTGCCATGAAACCCAAAAAATTAAGAACATTGCCAACTGGTCTTCTCCGCAATCAGTCAAAGAAGTCCGCAGCTTCTTAGGTTTACCGGCTATTACAAGCGCTTCATTCGCCATTTCGGCATCATTGCAAAACCACTGACACATCAAGAAACATGGGGAGATCCTGAGCTTTGAGGCAACTAAAGAAACAGGATGCTTTTCAGTTATATTTAAGAACAGAAGAGGAAGACAAAGCAACCCTAGGATTTCTCTGCTCCCAGTGCTTAATACTAAAAGCTCGACATAAACCCGAGGACGGGCAACCGCTGCTAAACCAGGATCTCCATCTCTGACCCAGGTTTGATCCCTCCTCGCATGTTTCTCCCCTTTTTACGACTATTTATCGTGACTTAATGGGCTGGCCCAATACGAGGCGAGGGAACGCTTCAACAATAGTTGTTACTTGGATCGCTTAAGGCGATAAAAGCGATAAATAGTCGCCGTGACCCGACTATTCCTAACGAACGGGGTACAGATATATGCCGGTTGGTGCTCTACTCAGCCGTTGGTATGGTACTATTCCATTTACAACCAACCGGTCTATTTGTAAGTTGTCCGTAAATTTTTTGGCGCCATTTTGATCTCGCCTATGTCTTTTTTCTTCCTCCCATCGGAAACACCATCTTAAGAAAAATTCAAACCACCCTCCTGCACCGCCAACCGCAACACTCCTCGTAATATTATTTTATTTAAAGCATGAAGTCCACTCTATTCTACTCGTGCTACGCCTCGGCCGGCTGATTTTTACAAAGATCGACCAGGTCGACAACAATTCAATCCCGTGTTTGGAACCGCTGGATCGTGTTGAGTATATTGATTAGTTAGGAAATATGAGATAGACTGGGATTTGTCCTGCCTTGTCTTGTACTTCAAGTTGGTCATTATATTCCTATATAGATGCCCACGAGGCTCAAGCAATACAACAACTATTACACATGTCCCTCTCTCCCTTCCAACATGGTATCAGCCTAACCGGTCCAAACCCTAACCGCCGCCTGTCGCTTCCACACCGCCCCCCCCCCCCCTGGGCGGTCGGTCTCCATGACCGCCGCCGGGGGCCGCGTCGCCCGTACCTTGGGTTCGTTCGCCAGTCGTGTTGACCGGCTGCCCTAGAGAGTCCTTTTCCCGATCTCTTGATCCGGGTTTTTCTCTCTTCCATCGGTCGCTTTGATCGACATCTTTCTTTTTGGTTTTCCGATTTAAGATCGGTTTGCATCGCCCGCCGCTGCCATCGACCACCGCGCCTCTACTCCGACATCGGTGCGACCCGGCCTCTACACCGACCCGGCGGCGTCTCCATCGTCGGCCGCGTCGGGCCGACTGCGACAGGTCAGCTGCCTTGTCGGAGGAGGAGCAGAACTGCCATCACCTGGAACCAAAAAAAGAATGGAAAGAGACACACCAACTGTAAATAACCAGAAAAAGCCAAGCAAAAATTACTAGAGAGAATACAGCACAGGCAGTGCGGAATCCAGTGACCAGCGGTAGTACCGCTGGGCAGGAGCGGTACTTGCGCTTGGAGCGGTAGTACCGGGCATGCCCGAGCGGTAGTACCGCCCTGGCGACGGGAAGATCCCGCGGTAGGGAAGTGACCATGGATTCAACACAAAACGAGTGATTAACAAGTATATGTATCTCTAGTAATCATCTCACGTCCTACTCATGCCAAGATTTAGTGAGAAACACGAGAAATCGCACGCATTGCCCTAGATGCAAGAGTCAAGAAACCTAGGGCAAAAAGAGGAAGATCGAGGGCAATACTGGGGTCCATGGCACGAGGAAGAGATGGGGAGCAACCCCACCGGACGGAAATGCGAAGACCGGCACAGAATGGGAGATCCGGAGCCGGCCTCCGTGAGAGATTTGGTCGCCAAGGCCGGAGAAGAGACAGTGAATGGGTATGGGGGGAGTTAGAACTCCCCCTGCCCATCACTTGAATCGACCGTGAGCCCCCCGAAGTGGTAGTACCGCTGGTACGGGCGGTACTTCCGCTGGAGCGGTAGTACCGTCCACCCGAGCGGTAGTACCGCTTATGACCAAAAACTGCTCCCAGCACAAAAACAGACGAAAAAACATGTTTTATGTTGGACGAGAATTCTGAGACGATGAAAAGCATCAAGACGTTCTACTAAAATACATAAAAGAAGTTACTCCAAGTCTTTATGAGAAACCAAACACGAAGAGACAAAGACTTGAATCAACACATTCGAACTAATATGCTCTAGAATGCAAATGCCTCACTAGGAGATGGGGCGGTGGCCGAAGCAACCTATGTTTGAGTCAATTGGTATGGCACCGCGAATATTTTAACCTTGGGCCCATGACCGAAACTCGTCTTTGAAGCACAAGTGTCATCAAAAATGACTAATGTGAAAGACTTGATCAATTTATGCATAATAGGAGGAGGGATAGTTCATTGAGAGAACTAGACTCCCCCTATGTCCATGCCTACACCTAAACAAGACATGATGATGAGTGTGGTGGGGTGTGCACAAAGTCAAGCCACATTGCTCGAATCAATGATATTTAGCTCATGCCTTAACTCGCGAAATCTTGCTTCATCCAATGGCTTCGTGAATATATCTGCAAGCTGTTCCTTAGTATAGAGATGAATAAGATCAATGTCTCCCCGCTTGATGTGATCCCGGATGAAGTGATGACGAATCTCAATATGCTTAGTCTTGCAGTGTTGAACCGGGTTGTTGGAGATCTTGATCGTGCTTTCATTGTCGCAGTAAAGAGGCACTTTGTCACAGTTGACCCCATAATCCTTTAAGGTTTGCCTCATCCAAAGAATCTAAGTACAACAGCTTGCGGCGGCTACATACTCAGCCTCGGTGGACGAGAGAGAAACACAGTTTTGTTTCTTGGAAGACCGACTTACCAGAGAGCGGCCAAGAAATTGGCAACCTCCGGAAGTGGACTTCCTTTCCACACGGTCTCCCGCCCAATCCGAGTCAGTATATCCAATGAGATCAAATGAAGCACCTTTGGGGTACCATAAGCCAAAGTTTGGGGTATGAGCCAAATATCGAAAGATTCGCTTGACAGCCACATAGTGACTCTCCTTAGGTGCGGATTGAAATCGTGCACAAATTCTCACACTCAACATGATATCCGGCCTAGATGCACAAAGGTAAAGGAGAGATCCAATCATGGAGCGATATACCTTCTGATCCACAGCTTTACCATTGGGATCACTTTCAAGTTGGCATTTGAGTGGCATTGGAGTGTTGGCCTTGGGAGGATTGAGCTCATCCATCTTGAACCTCTTGAGCATGTCTTGAGTGTATTTGGCTTGGTTGATGAAGGTTCCTTGGCTTCGTTGCTTGACTTCGAATCCAAGGAAGAACTTCAACTCCCCCATCATAGACATCTCAAACTCTTTGGTCATTAGTGCGGCGAACTCATCATTAAAAGCTTTGTTAGAAGAGCCAAAGATAATATCATCTACATATAGTTGGCATACGAACAAGTCCCTGTTAACCCTCTTAGTAAAAAGAGTGGGGTCGATTTTCCCAATTTCAAACCCACGATCTTGCAACATCTCGGTAAGGTGCTCATACCATGCACGTGGGGCTTGTTTAAGGCCATAGAGTGCCTTATCGAGAACGTATACATGATTGGGGAACTTGGGATCCTCAAACCCCGGGGGTTGCTTGACATACACCAACTTCTTAAGAGGACCATTAAGAAAAGCACTCTTTACATCCATTTGATATAATATGAAGTCATGATTAGAGGCATAAGCAAGCAGCATGCAAATAGATTCAAGGCGAGCAACAGGGGCAAAGGTTTCACCGTAGTCGATACCCTCGACTTGGGAGTAGCCTTGAGCCACTAGTCTTGCCTTGTTGCGAATAATAATGCCATGTGCATCTTGCTTGTTCTTAAAGATCCATTTGGTTCCAATGACATTGTGCTTCTCCTTTGGTCTTGGCACGAATCGCCACACTTTGTTGCGCTCTAAGTTGTTGATTTCATCATGCATGGCTTCAAGCCATTCCTCGTCTTCGAGCGCGTCTTGTACCTTGAGGGGTTCAAAGCAAGAAACAAACGCATGATGTGCATCAAAGTTTGTTAACTGACGACGAATAGTTACCCCTCTCTTCAAACTTCCATAAACATTCTTTAATAGGTGTTGCTTGACTCTTAGTTTGGAAGCGATCTTGGCAGCTCGTCTTTCAAGAATTTCCTCCATGGAAAGTTGAGGCTTGGTAACTTGACGAACTTCGGTACTAGCACCGGCTGTCTCTTGATCTTGAGCATGGTCTTGATCTTTAGCTTGACCTTCATCTTGAGCTTGATCTTGGTAATGAGCTTCATCTTGATCTTGAGCTTGCACGGGGGTGTGAGCAAAATCTTGAGCATCATGTGAAGTAGAATCATCACCATCAAGTTGATATTTCTCTTGATCTTGATCACGGGGTTGAGGGCCTTCACTTTGTTCTTCGGAAGCATGTGGGTCGTGTGTTGGTGATGGTTCCACTTGAGTGGAACATTGTCCTTCTCTTTGAGCCACAAGGGGTTCCTCAATGGGTAGGAAGTATCCCACACCCATTCTTCTTACTGCTTGAGCCACAAGGGTTGCGATGGTCTTCGGGCCTCTCCTGACCCTCTAACGGGTGTTCGGGGATTTCGGGATCGCCGAGGTCTTCCGGGGTGTCTCCGTCCCCGGTGCCATCGGTAGCTTTTCTTCCCTTTTTTCCTTTTGACCGTTCATGCGGCTTTCGGCGTCTTGATGGCGCATCATCCGATTTGTCGCCATCGTTTCTCGGAGTGTCCACCATGTAGACGTCGTACGTGGAGGTGGCAGTCCATTGCCCGGTGTTAACGGGGGAGAGGGCGTGATCCTCAGCGTCCATGTAACCTGCCTCCTCAGAGGCGTAGTCCAACATGTCGGTTAAATCCTCGACAGTGGCTACTAAGTGGGTGGTGGGTGGGACAAAAAATTCGTCCTGACCCGTCCCCAGCCCGATCCGAGAACAGATCGGGGTTGGGTCGCTGGTAATCTTCATCGACGAGATCCGATCTAGAGCCTCGTTGAGTATCGAGAGCTCGATCGGGTCAGTCTGTCCAGAGCTTCCGGAGTGAACCTCCGATGCGTCCGCGCAGGGAGAGTGTTCGGCAGGAACAGATGTCCGGACATATGGCACTATGACCAGGTCCGGACTGAGAGTCGGGCCCTCGCCGGGGTAGATACCGTGGGCGGGGCCGAAAAATGGATCTGAGATTAAAGCTTCAGAGTCTTCGGGCGCGACAGGCGAGACTGCGAGCCCGGTTAGCGATAGATCGCCCCGAGAGTCTACGAAGAACTCTAAGTTCCCGAATCTGACCTCTTGACTAGGGGCAAAACTTCCGACAGGGCCTAGATGGCCGGTCGGGTCGGCGTGCAGCACAATGCTGCCGAAAGCGAAGATCTGTCCGGGGACAAAAGTGCCCGTATTGCGGACCTCTTCGCTGATGACAAGGCGAGCCATCGATTCCTTCTGGCGATCACAGCGGAACTCTCAATGAAAGCACCAAATGTCGGTGTCAAAACCGGCGGATCTCGGGTAGGGGGTCCCAAGCTGTGAGACTAGGATCGATGGTAACAAGAGACGAAGGGGACAAGGTTTTACCCAGGTTCGGGCCCTCCTATGGAGGTAATACCCTACGTCCTGCTTGATTATATTGATAGTATGAGGATTACAGAGTTGATCTACCTCGAGATCGAGTAGCTAAAACCCTAGATGAGTTCTGTTGGCCTACAACCTAAAACCCTCTAGCTTATATAGACGCCGAGGGTACCTAGGGTTTACACATGGTCGGTTACACGTCGAAGGGATAAAGATGCCTATTCACTACTCCAAACGTGGAGGACAAGCCACGATTCTCGAAGCTTCCTTCCTGGAGACAGGGTCTTCAATCCATCTAGTATTCGGCAAGTGGCCCATATAGTCCGGCCCATAAGCAATAGGTCGTCCTCCCGAGGACCCCTTAAACCAGGACTCCCTCAGTGACGCTGCCCATAATTGAAGATTCCAATCCTGCGGTACAACTCGTATGCAACGTACCCATCTATTGCTGCATACTCAATGTTGATAGGGTCAAGTGGGGTCTTCTCCCAATGTTGATGCCCTGGCTTGGGGAATTTTGTCTTCATATCAGCGTAGTCCGCGTCGATCAGGGCGGCTGCCATATCAGCCATTGAAGTCTTGTCATGCTCAAGCCTGAACCTGCCCTGAAGATCAATGTGGCATTCAGCTGGTATCTCAATACCCCAGGTGCACCTCATCTTGATCTTGTCATTCGTTATATCAACGATAGCAAAATATATGCCGCTGCGAAGGAACTCCATGAGTTTTGGACAGTGCTTGTCACTACTGCAACAACAAAATGGAACAAATGTGTTAAATACTGCTGCAACAAGTATATTTTAGAACAAGTATAATAAGAATCATAACAAGTATATTTTAGAACAAGTATAATAAGAATCATAACAAGTATATTTCGGCACAAGTATAATATAAGAATCATAACAAGTATAATAAGAATCATATAATTAACAAGTATAGTAAGAATCATAATAAGTATAATTCGGAACAAGTATAATAAGAATCATAACAAGTATAATAAGAATTATAGCAAGTTTCCTATTCCTATGCATTTCCTATCCTATGAATCAAAAGAAGCCCCTAAACTATGACATGTTCTCCCACGATGGCCAATATGCAACTACAAGGAAAATTCTTATGCAATTTTTCTATCCTCCTATTCCTATTCCTATGCAATTTTCCTAATCCTCCTATTCCTATTCAATTTTCTATTCCTATGCATTTTTCCTATGATCGAATCAAAGAAAAGCCCCAATTTTCCTATGAATCAAAGAGAAGCCCCAATTTTCCTATGCATTTTTCCAATGAATCAAGGAAACTATGACATGTTCTCGACATTCCCAATCCTCCTATTCCTATGCAATTTTCCTATCCTATGAATCAAAGAAAAGCCCCAATTAAAACTATGACAAGTTTCGCATTACCTTGCCCACTGGAAGACCATGACATGTTGCTTCAAACAAAGTTGGTCGACGGCAACATTGCGACCATCGACCGTGTACTCGAGATCGAGGCCCATGAACTTGTGTTTCTCCTCTTGAAGCCATTCCTCGAACATGGAAAGAAAACCCTCGACTTTGGCACTGTCGTTCGTGTAGACGACATGGAGATTGGTCATGCCATGTGCGAGCACGTTCCCGTAGCGAGTTCGTGGATTCATGGTGGAGGATGGGGAAGAAGCAGAGAGGAGAGGGAGACAAATAGAAATGGAGGCCGGTCGCGTTACTGTAGCGTTTCCGATGTATATGATCTCGCGCGGAACAACTACCAAGGCGCGGGATTTGAACGGTTGGGACCTTTAGTCCCGGTTTGAGCCACGAACCGGGACTAAAGGTGCTCGCGCCAGGCGAACGGTTGCCACTGCCCCTTTAGTCCCGGTTGGTGTCACCAACCGGGTCCTTTAGTCCCGTTCGAACCGGGACTGATGCGTGACGAACCCTGGCCGGCGTCCTAGCCGCTCCAACCGGGACTAATGCTCACATTAGTCCCGGTTCGTAACACGACCGGGACTAAAGCTCTGATCCGGCCTGGACCAAAGCCCTGTTTTCTACTAGTGGGATGAGTCGGAAACCACACAGTCGGGCATGTACATCAAGTCCGGCAAGCACACCCGGCCGGGCACGAACACCTAGGATGGCACACAACTGGGCACGTACAACCAATCGGGTACGCAGGCGGATTGGTCCACCGAGCAACAGGAGCAGCAGGAGGAGGGCGATGATGACCCTGATCTGGATGAATTCGCAGTTGATCCAAAGAGAAGGGATAGAGGCGAAAGCTTCAACATGGCGGACGCTTATTTGTTGGGTGGCGCGTGGTTGGCCACTAGTATCGATCCGATCAATGGCACGGAGCAAAAGGGCTCAATATGTTGGACCAACATCCACGCTTGGTTCCATGAGCACAAATATTTCGAGCCCTATGCTGACAAACTCATCTCTAAACCATCAATATATAGTACACCATTCAAGAGTTTGTGTCCAAGTATTGCGGCCACTTGAAGCAACTCATTCCACGGTGGCCAAGTGGTGCACAAATCTCTGAGCAAGTAAGTGGGTCGGTGATTTGGGCGGATATGCAACTCGTTGGCCGAATATGCTCTATGTTCGGGTCATTTGGCCACATCGGATATGCAAATTAATTGTTGACAATCTTATATTTGTAGCCTTCATGCGAGTTATTTTTTTTCTTGAAGTTGGAGAAGAAGAGTTTCGTCATCATGCATTGTTGGGTGAAGTAGAATGGACCACCCAAGTGGACTATATTCATTGCCAACTCCGCGATCACCGCCAGCATCATCTTGAATAACCTAGATGTCTTAAACTCGCCAATGGGATTATGTAATTAATCCTCCTGTCTAGATCGTGTGGGTAAAGGGCAAAAAAAATCCGCTAATTAGTGGCACTGAAGTACGCACCCGGCGTGTAAACTTTTTCTTTTTATTTACCAATGTCGCTATCCGACTGATCACACCGACGAAGAAACGAGTGATCCAACCGACCCAACAAAAGAACCGCTGAAATAGATCAGGAGACAGTTCCGCGGAAAAAAGTGGCACAAGGAGAAGGTGACGCGAGAAGGGGTGGCTGCTAAGATGACGGAGAGATTCCAGCACATCTTGGCGAAGAACGAGGAAGCATATGTCAAGCGCTGCAACATGAAGGAGGCATGTAAGGCTGAGAGGTTTAACATGTTGATGACAACGACCAAAAAAAAGCTCAGGCTTGAAGAGAAGAATGACATGCTCGGAAAGAAGAAGGTTCATCTTGCAGCCGCTTCAGACGAGGCAAGGATGACGTAAGGATGATTGTCCAAGTCGTCTATTTCAAGATGTTGAAGCGGCAAAAGGATCAGCTGAAGGCAGAGGCCAAGAGCGAGGCAGCCAAGAAGCCGGCAGCAGCAGAATGAGCAAATTTTTGCATAAACCGCCGGGCTGATATTCTTTTGTAATCAGTTATGTAGAAACTACGAATGCTTGCCTCTTTTTGGTTTTCACCGTGTGCTATGAGATCTGGCGTGCGGGCTATGTTATTGGGAGGCCGAATTTGAATTGCAAATCTTCTATTCCTAAATAGCTATAACCCACTAGCTATTTTCTCTAGACATGCAATTATGCCACATAAGCAAGCCATGCATGCAAGTTATAAATTACATTGTTTTTGCATTACGCTATGCATGCAAGCATGGCATCATCAATTTATGCATGTTACTCATAAGTTATTTTTCGCATTAGATTTTATATTGACAATATATGTGTTGGTCACTTGCACCATACCTATGTAGTTTACATTCACATTTTTGTTTGAAATGACATTTTTTAACTGTAATTTTTTTTCCTCTTTTTATACCGTGTGTACTTATTTTCATTTTTAAGCTAACATAATCTTACCATTAGTTATAGATGTTTCTGTAGAAACTTTTATGCATTCGTTTAGCAAATTTCCCGCTGCAACGCGTCGGGGCATCATCTAATTAACTTAATTTGGACGGACATTTAGGGATAATTTTGGATGGCAGGCTTCCATATCAATGTCTGTGAACTGGTTCCATCAGTCTGCGGACGGATACGGTACGGCGTCAGGTCAGTATCGAAGATGCCCGTACACACTATTGGACAAGTTGACATAGACACATAGTGCTCACTACGAAAATGCATAAATGTTTGCTTGAGCTAGGAGCATATGCTCACGTACTCTGACTCTGGATTTTGAGCTTCCGGGATCAGTTGCGTCTTTTAGTTTAGAAAAAACACAAACATTTTTTTGCAGGTGAACCAATAACCATATTTATTTTTAAATTTATAAATAAGTATGAACAAATTATGTCATGCACAAATGGTAACTTACCACGCACCTGCAATTTTTTCTGAGAAAATATATTAGTTAGTGTTTCTTGAAAAACCTGGCTAGAATGAGTAACTATAGCAATATCTATTGCGCATTTAATTTATTAATTTGTTACAGGGCTCAAGAATCAATGTTTTCTCCCCAGCGAAAACAAGAATCAATATTTTCTACGCCAAAACTTTAAAAGGACTGGAGGATTTGAACGTCTGAAAAAAGAACATGTGTTTGTACAATGTATAAATGAAAAAAGGTTGGCATCGATAGGAAGGGTTTTAAGCGAGCTTCTCATGGGAGGCCGAAGGGATCGCAGTTGCTTTTGCTCGGCTGGGAGCGAGAGCCCGCACAGCATATATAAGCAACTGAACAGAGCCTCCACCGGCCTTCTTATCTCTTGGAGGACACGATTTGCGACACATACAGTTTGTGAGTCATTTGTCGAACTTGTCGCACCAATAGCCACGGGCTCCAGCCCAAACCCAAACCGATCGGATGCCAACCCGCCCTCCGAAGCTGGAGTCATAGGCGTACGCCACCCCGCCCGGCTGGTGCAGAATATGAGAGACGCGAATATATGACGGTGTCGGTGTGAGCCTTGCTGGGCTAGCGATGTGGTACTAATTATTATATGTCGTTTTTAGGCCATCTCCAACACTTATTAGCCTTAAATCGCCGTAATCGTCCGGACCGTCCGGTCCGGGCGTATACATGTTTTGTCTTTTTATGTAAACCGACGAGAAAGTGGCGGCTTTGCGGGTGTCATGACCGCAGCCATGCCCTTTCCTAACTACCCTGGCCCATCAAAAATGCTCCATCCTCGCAGCATGCATTTCCGTCCGGCTCCAGATACCCGTATTCATGCCCGCTGTAGAGTGGCGCCGGCATAAAAGCGGTGCGCCCGTCGAAAGCATCGCCCGCGTTGTGTCCCCAGTGTAATCTCATGTTTAATGCCGGAGAGACGTTTACCGTACAGGACGGGATGGATATCTATCATGCTCGTTCAATGCCCGTACATCTGTATGCTGCCTTTACGCAGGCTAGCCGGCTGAGGAACCAACTCTGGCGTGGTGCATTGATGCATCTGGACACTTGGCCTCTGTGGAATCCACTATTCAAGGGCGGCCACACCTGGCTAAACTCCACACCACAACACATTCGCTCCACATCCTCATTTCTTGCACCACATCCACCTCGACCACAAACTCTAGAGCTATGTGGGATAGACTGTCGTCGGATCAGAAGTATGATGTGGCCGCCCTTGCAGTCGCCTGACAAACCCGCCCCGCCTGGAGGATCGAGCAGGGCATGCCGGCTAGCTCACCTGAGGTCTCTGACGACAACCCTACGATGGAGACGGGTTCTGACGATGACACGGCACCGGACCACGTGCCTGTGCATGCCGGCTTGACCATGGAGCAGGCGCAGGTCCACTACGACATCGCCATAGCTGATGAGGAGTAGCCTGCACCGGCTCCTATGACGGCGTTCCGCCAACCGCAGGAGGAGAAGAGGTATAATCTGCTCCTCCTCAAGCAACACCGATTGGTGGATTGGCACCGGTTGGTGGACGCCATGACCACGGCGAACACGAACTTCGTTGCAGAGTAGTATGTGCTCTACGAGGCCGTGCGTGCTCAACGCGCCGCTCGCAACGCAGAGCCTGTGCAGCCAAACACGGACGAGAATGCTATCAGCCGAGCGTCCTCCGCGGCACCGTGCAACTTTCCGGGGAGCATGTGGCAGGTGGACAGTGACAGACTATCCACGTCGATCATCGACCTCACGTCCATCATCGACCTGACGTCCACCGGCATGGGCGACGGACAGATCACAGACTCCTCCGAGGATGGGTAGGGCATGGGAGGCGGCAGGGCCTTGTGTCCCACGTGAGCTGGTGCGTCTCCCATGTTCTACTCTTCCTCGCCAGAGACCACACCTTCACTTCACGGGTTAAACCCCGTCATCCCTTACTAGTTGAGAAACGGCTAGCCACAACCTATGTTGGTGGCGCGCCGTTTCTAAGCGATGCCAGCACTATATTTTTCAGATAGCGCTGGCGTTGGACAAATTTGTAGGATAGTGATACTAACCTAGTGTTGGCGTTGCCGTTATATCTCACGCCATAGATAATTGCATATTGTTTTTCTTTTTCTGGTACAGATTGTGCTGGCGTCGCCCATTAGTCCCACGCCAACACTAGTCCATTTTAATTGTCCTCTCGTACCCAGTCAAAAAACCCTTAAGTCACATTCACTCGCCTTATTCACCTTCCTCTCCCCCTCGGCCCCACTCTCTCGCCCGCCGCCGCCGCCGCCACCGCCACCTCCTGACCCCGCCGCACGTCGCCGCCGGACCAGCGTGGCCACCGCCACCTCCGGGCCCGCAGGTGAGATCTACCACTTCCGTCGCGCATCTTCTTCCCCTACCCGAGCTTGTCCCCCATCCCGTGGCGGATCCCAACCCGAAAAATGCGTATGTATATGTTTTTGTGTAGAATCCGATTAGTGTGAATACTATTGTGTAGAATCTGATTAGTGTAGAATGCTACTAGTAGAAATTAATTTATTAGGATAGAATCCGATTAGTGTAGAATGCTACTAATAGAAATTAATTTATTAGTATAGAATCCTATTAGTGTAGAATTCTACTAGTAGAAAGTAATTGATTAGTATAGAATCCGATTATACTTAGATTTAAATTTGTTTTGTGTAGAATGGCGCCACCACCACCACCATGTCCAATGTGCAAATCAAGGTGCGCTATCAGGCTTGCAACTGGCACGCTGTTCGGATCTACTTCCATCCGATTTTCCTTTCTGCAGCCATAACAAATCTGATTTTTTTACAGTTAATTCTTTTGTTCTTGTTGGTATATCTATTAATGCATTTTGTGTGTTTTCTTTGTTTTTTCTTACACGGATCGTCATGTGCAATGTGAGATTAGATTCAATGAGCTGACCGAAGACACCGTGATCTTCGACGCTCCTGAGGGCCCCTACACGATGGAGGTCGAAAAGGGACAAAATATGTCAAAGATTGGAGGAGATGAATGGGATTAGTGTATTAATGCTTTAGTGTAGTATGTGTGTGTGTGAATCCGATTATATGCTTAGCTGGTGTTAAATCTAATGCTTATGGTAAAAACTTGCATGCTTTAGTGTAGTATGTGATGATCGAATCTTATTTTATGTGTGTGTGTGTGTGTGTGTGTGTTTCGGAAATTACCAAAGAGATTATCTATGAGTTGTGGCGTCGAGCCGGATGAAGTTGGCATTGCTGCCTTACCATAAGGGGCGCCATCACCACCTGTGCCTACTTAATGGACACGGACAGTCGCACTATCTTAAGCGCGCCCGGGTGGAATGACTTCCTTGCTGGCAAGAATCTCCGGTTTGGACAGGCCACCCTAGTGACTATCAGGAACAGCCGGCGCGTGACTTGTGGATGATGATCATCATGGACCTCATTTGAAAGTATGTGTGTGGTTTGGCCAACAATAAACTAGCTATATATTAATAAGAATTAGTTCACTTGTGCTTGTGGAGATCATTGATGACGTTTATTAAGTATGTACATCGTACTATATATTGACTGGTATATATATGTTTTATTAACTGGTATTGTTCTACTGTTGTTCTCTTTGTTATGTGCTTCTAAATGTTATATGGTGGGCAAAAATTGGCTGCACGAAACGTTTGTGGTGTGGAGCACAGAACATGTCGCTAGGTGAATGATAATAGTGATGGCGTTGACCACGTGGCACGCCATAAACACATGGAATACTGCTGGCGTCGGTTGCCACGCCAGCAGTATTTTTTAACAGTGGCGCCATATTGGTGATGTCGGGTGTCCACGTCAACAGGTCATTTTTGTAATGTCATAACTAGACTTTTCTGCACTAGTACCTATGTCTCACCTTCAGCGAGAAGGGAGGAACCCCTCGCTGGGGGCGGGGGGGGGGGGGGGGGGGGGGGGGGGGGTGTAGATGGGCCGGCCCACAAGCACAGGAGGCCACAACCTTCTTCTTTTGTTTTTTTTTATGTTTTTTGTTTCTTTTTTTGCTTCTTTTTTTATTTTTGTTTATACTTTAAAATATACTAATTGTATACATTATAAAAAATCTATTGAAACATTTGAAAAATGTTGAACAATTATTTGAAAAATGTTTAACAAGTATTTAAGAATTGTTCAATAGGTATTTGAAAAATGTTGAAGAAGTATTTAAAAAATGTTGAACATGTATATAAAAATGTTAATCAAGCATTTGAAACAAAATGTTAAACAAGTATTTATAAAATGTTGAACAACTATTTGAAAATGTTGAATACGAATTAATAATGTTGAACAAGTATTAAAAATGTTGAACATGTATTAAAAATGTTGAACAAGTATTACATAATGTTGAACGAGTATGTGTAAAATGTTGAACAAGATTTGAAAATGTTGAAGAAGCATTAAAAATGTTGAAAAAGTACTTAAAAATATTTAATAAGTATTAAAAAATTGAATGAGTATAAAAAAATGTTGAACAAGTATTTGAAAAATGTTGAGTAAGTATGAAATTGTTGAAAAAGAATTTGAAAAATATTGAATAACCATTCGAACAATGTTGAACGTTTATAAAAAAATGTTGATCACTTATTAAAAAATGTTTTTGACATATAAAAATGTAGAGTAAAAACGAAAACGAACATACGAAAAAAGAAAAAATGGAGAAGAAAAAAGAAAACATAAATAAAAACAAAATGCAAAAACGAATGAAAAAGAATGAAAGAAAAAGGGAAAAGAAAAATCAAAAGAAACAAAATAAATCAAAAGGGAAAATTCCAGAAAAAAAAAAACAGCTAGAGTAGCCACAAGTATTGCGAGCCCCTAGTTCTTAGCAAGAAAAGAATTTGGGCGGAGTGGTTAGCCCGTCGTCCGTTCTCCCTTGAGACCCAGGTTTGACCCCTCCTCGCATGTTTCTCCCCTTTTTACAGCCAGCATGGGGTTGCCATGAAACCCAAAAAATTAAGAACATTGCCAACTGGTCTTCTCCGCAATCAGTCAAAGAAGTCCGCAGCTTCTTAGGTTTGGCCGGCTATTACAAGCGCTTCATTCGCCATTTCGGCATCATTGCAAAACCACTGACACATCAAGAAACATGGGGAGATCCTGAGCTTTGAGGCAACTAAAGAAACAGGATGCTTTTCAGTTATATTTAAGAACAGAAGAGGAAGACAAAGCAACCCTAGGATTTCTCTGCTCCCAGTGCTTAATACTAAAAGCTCGACATAAACCCGAGGACGGGCAACCGCTGCTAAACCAGGATCTCCATCTCTGACCCAGGTTTGATCCCTCCTCGCATGTTTCTCCCCTTTTTACGACTATTTATCGTGACTTAATGGGCTGGCCCAATACGAGGCGAGGGAACGCTTCAGCGATAGTTGTTACTTGGATCGCTTAAGGCGATAAAAGCGATAAATAGTCGCCGCGACCCGACTGTTCCTAACGAACGGGGTACAGATATATGCCGGTTGGTGCTCTACTCAGCCGTTGGTATGGTACTATTCCATTTACAACCAACCGGTCTATTTGTAAGTTGTCCGTAAATTTTTTGGCGCCATTTTGATCTCGCCTATGTCTTTTTTCTTCCTCCCATCGGAACCACCATCTTAAGAAAAATTCAAACCACCCTCCTGCACCGCCAACCGCAACACTCCTCGTAATATTATTTTATCTAAAGCATGAAGTCCACTCTATTCTACTCGTGCTACGCCTCGGCCGGCTGATTTTTACAAAGATCGACCAGGTCGACAACAATTCAATCCCGTGTTTGGAACCGCTGGATCGTGTTGAGTATATTGATTAGTTAGGAAATATGAGATAGACTGAGATTTGTCCTGCCTTGTCTTGTACTTCAAGTTGGTCATTATACTCCTATATAGATGCCCACGAGGCTCAAGCAATACAACAACTATTACACATGTCCCTCTCTCCCTTCCAACATGGTATCAGCCTAACCGGTCCAAACCCTAACCGCCGCCTGTCGCTTCCACACCGCCCCCCCCCCCCTGGGCGGTCGGTCTCCATGACCGCCGCCGGGGGCCGCGTCGCCCGTACCTTGGGTTCGTCCGCCAGTCGTGTGGACCGGCTGCCCTAGAGAGTCCTTTTCCCGATCTCTTGATCCGGTTTTTCTCTCTTCCATCGGTCGCTTTGATCGACATTTTTCTTTTTGGTTTTCCGATTTAAGATCGGTTTGCATCGCCCGCCGCTGCCATCGACCACCGCGCCTCTACTCCGACATCGGTGCGACCCGGCCTCTACACCGACCCGGCGGCGTCTCCATCGTCGGCCGCGTCGGGCCGACTGCGACAGATCAGCTGCCTTGTCGGAGGAGGAGCAGAACTGCCATCACCTGGAACCAAAAAAAGAATGGAAAGAGACACACCAACTGTAAATAACCAGAAAAAGCCAAGCAAAAATTACTAGAGAGAATACAGCACAGGCAGTGCGGAATCCAGTGACCAGCGGTAGTACCGCTGGGCAGGAGCGGTACTTGCGCTTGGAGCGGTAGTACCGGGCATGCCCGAGCGGTAGTACCGCCCTGGCGACGAGAAGATCCCGCGGTAGGGAAGTGACCATGTATTCAACACAAAACGAGTGATTAACAAGTATATGTATCTCTAGTAATCATCTCACGTCCTACTCATGCCAAGATTTAGTGAGAAACACGAGAAATCGCACGCATTGCCCTAGATGCAAGAGTCAAGAAAACTAGGGCAAAAAGAGGAAGATCGAGGGCAATACTGGGGTCCATGGCACGAGGAAGAGATGGGGAGCAACCCCACCGGACGGAAATGCGAAGACCGGCACGGAATGGGAGATCCGGAGCCGGCCTCCGGGAGAGATTTGGTCGCCAAGGCCGGAGAAGATACAGTGAATGGGTATGGGGGGAGTTAGAACTCCCCCTGCCCATCACTTGAATCGACCGTGAGCCCCCCGAAGTGGTAGTACCGCTGGTACGGGCGGTACTTCCGCTGGAGCGGTAGTACCGTCCACCCGAGCGGTAGTACCGCTTATGACCAAAAACTGCTCCCAGCACAAAAACAGACGAAAAAACATGTTTTATGTTGGACGAGAATTCTGAGACGATGAAAAGCATCAAGACGTTCTACTAAAATACATAAAAGAAGTTACTCCAAGTCTTTATGAGAAACCAAACACGAAGAGACAAAGACTTGAATCAACACATTCGAACTAATATGCTCTAGAATGCAAATGCCTCACTAGGAGATGGGGGCGGTGGCCGAAGCAACCTATGTTTGAGTCAATTGGTATGGCACCGCGAAGATTTTAACCTTGGGCCCATGACCGAAACTCGTCTTTGAAGCACAAGTGTCATCAAAAATGACTAATGTGAAAGACTTGATCAATTTATGCATAATAGGAGGAGGGATAGTTCATTGAGAGAACTAGACTCCCCCTATGTCCATGCCTACACCTAAACAAGACATGATGATGAGTGTGGTGGGGTGTGCACAAAGTCAAGCCACATTGCTCGAATCAATGATATTTAGCTCATGCCTTAACTCGCGAAATCTTGCTTCATCCAATGGCTTCGTGAATATATCTGCAAGCTATTCCTTAGTATAGAGATGAATAAGATCAATGTCTCCCCGCTTGATGTGATCCCGGATGAAGTGATGACGAATCTCAATATGCTTAGTCTTGCAGTGTTGAACCGGGTTGTTGGAGATCTTGATCGTGCTTTCATTGTCGCAGTAAAGAGGCACTTTGTCACAGTTGACCCCATAATCCTTTAAGGTTTGCCTCATCCAAAGAATCTGAGTACAACAGCTTGCGGCGGCTACATACTCAGCCTCGGTGGACGAGAGAGAAACACAGTTTTGTTTCTTGGAAGACCGACTTACCAGAGAGCGGCCAAGAAATTGGCAACCTCCGGAAGTGGACTTCCTTTCCACACGGTCTCCCGCCCAATCTGAGTCAGTATATCCAATGAGATCAAATGAAGCACCTTTGGGGTACCATAAGCCAAAGTTTGGGGTATGAGCCAAATATCGAAAGATTCGCTTGACAGCCACATAGTGACTCTCCTTAGGTGCGGATTGAAATCGTGCACAAATTCTCACACTCAACATGATATCCGGCCTAGATGCACAAAGGTAAAGGAGAGATCCAATCATGGAGCGATATACCTTCTGATCCACAGCTTTACCATTGGGATCACTGTCAAGTTGGCATTTGAGTGGCATTGGAGTGTTGGCCTTGGGAGGATTGAGCTCATCCATCTTGAACCTCTTGAGCATGTCTTGAGTGTATTTGGCTTGGTTGATGAAGGTTCCTTGGCTTCGTTGCTTGACTTCGAATCCAAGGAAGAACTTCAACTCCCCCATCATAGACATCTCAAACTCTTTGGTCATTAGTGCAGCGAACTCATCATTAAAAGCTTTGTTAGAAGAGCCAAAGATAATATCATCTACATATAGTTGGCATACGAACAAGTCCCTGTTAACCCTCTTAGTAAAAAGAGTGGGGTCGATTTTCCCAATTTCAAACCCACGATCTTGCAACATCTCGGTAAGGTGCTCATACCATGCACGTGGGGCTTGTTTAAGGCCATAGAGTGCCTTATCGAGAACGTATACATGATTGGGGAACTTGGGATCCTCAAACCCCGGGGGTTGCTTGACATACACCAACTCCTTAAGAGGACCATTAAGAAAAGCACTCTTTACATCCATTTGATATAATATGAAGTCATGATTAGAGGCATAAGCAAGCAGCATGCAAATAGATTCAAGGCGAGCAACAGGGGCAAAGGTTTCACCGTAGTCGATACCCTCGACTTGGGAGTAGCCTTGAGCCACTAGTCTTGCCTTGTTGCGAATAATAATGCCATGTGCATCTTGCTTGTTCTTAAAGATCCATTTGGTTCCAATGACATTGTGCTTCTCCTTTGGTCTTGGCACGAATCGCCACACTTTGTTGCGCTCGAAGTTGTTGATTTCATCATGCATGGCTTCAAGCCATTCCTCGTCTTCGAGCGCGTCTTGTACCTTGAGGGGTTCAAAGCAAGAAACAAACGCATGATGTGCATAAAAGTTTGTTAATTGACGACGAATAGTTACCCCTCTCTTCAAACTTCCATAAACATTCTTTAATAGGTGTTGCTTGACTCTTAGTTTGGAAGCGATCTTGGTAGCTCGTCTTTCAAGAATTTCCTCCATGGAAAGTTGAGGCTTGGTAACTTGACGAACTTCGGTACTAGCACCGGCTGTCTCTTGATCTTGAGCATGGTCTTGATCTTTAGCTTGACCTTCATCTTGAGCTTGATCTTGGTAATGAGCTTCATCTTGATCTTGAGCTTGCACGGGGGTGTGAGCAAAATCTTGAGCATCATGTGAAGTAGAATCATCACCATCAAGTTGATCTTTCTCTTGATCTTGATCACGGGGTTGAGGGCCTTCACTTTGTTCTTCGGAAGCATGTGGGTCGTGTGTTGGTGATGGTTCCACTTGAGTGGAACATTGTCCTTCTCTTTGAGCCACAAGGGGTTCCTCAATGGGTAGGAAGTATCCCACACCCATTCTTCTTACTGCTTGGGGAGGAATTTCATCACCTACATCACAAAGACCACTTTGCTCCACTTGGGAGCCAATATTTTCATCAAACTCTACGTTACTCGTCTCCTCAATGAGTCCTGTGGACTTGTTGAGGACACGGTAAGCATGAGAGTTTGCAGCATAACCAACAAATATGCCCTCATGAGCTCTAGATTCAAATTTAGACAAACGAACACCTTTCTTGAGAATGAAACACTTACAACCGAACACCCGGAAGTATTTGAGGTTGGGCTTGTTCCCTGTAAGAATCTCATAAGGAGTCTTGTTCAAGCCCTTACGGAGATAGAGCCGACTTGATGCATGACACGCGGTGTTGATGGCTTCGGCCCAAAAGTTGTACGGAGATTTAAACTCTGCCATCATGGTTCTTGCCGCATCCATCAGCGTCCGGTTCTTCCTCTCCGCAACACCGTTTTGTTGAGGGGTGTAAGGTGTGGAATATTGGTGTTTTATCCCCTCATCACTGAGAAACTCATCTAGGGTGTAGTTCTTGAACTCAGTGCCGTTGTCACTTCTAATCATCAAAATCTTTGCTTCATGTTGACATTGGACTTCATTTGCAAAGTTGATGATGGTCTGTTGGGTCTCACTCTTCCTCTTGAAGAAATATACCCATGTGTATCTTGAGTAATCATCCACAATCACCAAGCAGTACCTTCTTCCTCCAAGGCTGTCAAAGGATGGAGGCCTAAAGAGATCCATGTGAAGGAGCTCTAAGGTCCTCTTTGAGTAGATTGTAGTAGTAGGACGATGAGCCTTTTCATGTAGCTTTCCTTCGATACAAGCACTGCAAGCACGATCTTTGGCAAAACTCACATTTGTTAGTCCAAGAATGTGATCCCCTTTGAGGAGACTTTGCAAAGATCTCATATTGACATGGGCTAGTCGGTGATGCCAAAGCTATCCCATATCAACTTTAGCCATTAGACATGTCGCGGTCTTAGTGGGTCGCTCCGAGAAGTTAATCACATAGAGACCATTTTCGACATGCCCAACGAAGGCTACTTTAAGAGTCTTGCTCCACAAAAGGGTCACGGTATCAATGCCAAAGAAGGTACTAAAGCCTATAAGTGCAAGTTGACGAACGGAAAGTAAATTGTATGCAAGGGTCTCAACAAGCATGACTTTCTCAATGGTTAAGGTTGGAGAGATAACCACCTTGCCAAGACCCAATACCTTTGAGATTGTGTCATTGCCAAAGGAGACTTGGGTGGCCACGGATGCATCGGGTCAAACATCCACCACCAAGTCCTTGCTTCCGGTCATATGATTTGTTGCTTCGCTATCGAGCAACCATGAGACTCCCCCGGAAGCAAACCCTACAATAGATCAATGCTTGGATTTAGGTACCCATTCTTGAATGGGTCCTTTCATGTTAGTGACAAGGGTCTTAGGTACCCAAATAGACCACTCAATGTACTCATAAGAAGAACCAACATATTTGGCATAAACATGCCCATCACTAGCACGGCACAAAACATAGGAGGGGTTAAAATCGTCGGTCCTATTGGAGGGAGTGATCTTGCCCTTCTTGGCACTATCACTCACAACCTTGTCCTTCTTCTTCTCATGAGTAAAGTTCCCCGCTTTGACAAATGTTTCCTTGAGCGGAGAAACGTGCGTGGTCTTCATCTTCTTCTTCTTTTTGGACTTGGGTGCAAACCCAACTCCTTCTTTGCAACCACTTCCTTTTGATTGCTCAAAAGGTCATTGAGATTCTTCTCACCTTGGATACATGTCACAAGGCCTTTCTAAAGTTGCTCTTTCAGCTTGGCATTTTCCTCCACAAGATGTGCATGCTCGCAACACGGGTTAGTAGCAGAGGCATTATCAATTAAAACAAAAGGATGACACGTAGCAATTTCCTTAGTGAGTTTTACTTGGAGTTGATCATGTGACTCCTTAAGAGAAGCATGAACACTCTTCAATGCCTTGTGAGCACTGTCAAGTGTGTCAAACTCATCCTTGAGACGATCATGCCCAATCCCAAGTGCAAACTTTTCATATTTGAGCACACGGTTAAGAACGACAGCATGATCATAATCTTTACGTAATTTAGCAAGGTCGTCATTTTGTGACTCCTCAAGAGTCAAACGAAGACCTCGCTCTTCCTCAAGAGCAATAGAAAGATCTGCTATCTCGTCGGCATAATCACGACTATGCCCTCTCACACTACTAGGAAAAAGCTTATAGATAGACGCTTACTATTAGCGCGGGTTTTTACCCCTCGCTACTGGTACTTACTAGTAGCGCGGGTTTTTACCCCTTGCTACTACTAAGTTGATAGTAGTAGCGCGGGTTTTTACCCCTCGCTACTACTAAGTGGTATCTACCATGCCCCCCCAGGACATGCCATAGTAGTAGCGAGGGTTGTGAACCCGCGCTACTACTAAGTTGATAGTAGTAGCGCGGGTTTATACCCCTCGCTACTACTAAGTGGTCTCTACCATGCCCCCCCCCCGGGACAGGCCATAGTAGTAGCGAGGGGTATAAACTCGCGCTACTACTAAGTACAAGGTAGGTTAACAGCCCTGAAGTCCCCATATCCTCCCCCCGAATCCCTCCTCCCTCCCGTCACTCTCCCCCTCTCTCAGATTCACTCCTCCCCTCCCCTCTACTCACGCATTGGCGCCGCCACCCAACGCCGTCCCATATCCTCCTCACCTCGCCGCCGCCGGCAATGGCCCCCGCTCTCTCCTCCACTGTCGCCGCCGCCCCAACCTCTCCTCCTCCCATCCCATCCCATCCCATCCCATCTCGTACCCTCCCCTCCCCTCGAGCTGCAAGAAGGTCAGGCGGCGGCCATGGCGCCCGCCCGTAGATCCGCCATGGGCTTTGACCTGGAGCTCCAACTTGTCCCAACAGCGCGCGCCGGGACGTACGTGTGCTCTTGTTCGGCTGACGAGCCCATGGAGCACCTCCTCTCTGTGTGCTTCTTCTCGCCCATCTCCGATTTGCTCTTCCCTTCCCTTCCCTCCCCTCATGGGCTTCCATCCCATCTTCGGCCCATCTTCGGCCGGCGGTGCCTTTTCTCCTCCCCATCTCCGGTCGGCGGTGCACAAGACCTACTCCTCGAAGGGGCCCTCTTCTCCAGCATGGGTCACGATTTTTTTATGGTTTTTGAAATTAATAGTAATAGCGCGGGTCACAGGCATGCGCTATCGATAGTTAGTAGTAGCGCGTGTGGTACCCGCGCTACTACTAACACATGTACTAGTAGCGCGGGATGAACCGCGCTACTACTACCAATTAGCTGTAGCGCCGTAGTAGTAGCGCGGGCACCCGCGCTACTACTAGCTGTTTAACCCGCGCTACTACTAGGCTTTTTCCTAGTAGTGTCAACTCCTCAAGATATTCTTCTTGAGAATCAATAGTGTCATTGGCCTCACCAAGTTGTTCCAAGAGAGCAACGAAGCGCTTCTTGGATTCTCCCTTGAGTTTACATAAGAACTTGTCAAACTCATTCTCACTCTCTTTTGCCTCCTCATGTTCATCCAGGCAATCTAAAGACGGAGTGGAAGAAATAGACGTATTAATGTTTGAGGTTTTGGCATTGGAGGTTACCTTGGTGATACCTTTAGCCATGAGGCACCGAGCAATGTGGTTCTCGTTGGGGGCACCGAAGAGTGACACCTTTGTTGGGGTAGAAGATGCAATCGCCACAGATGCCATTGCCATTCCTTCACCACTTGTGTCTTCGTCATCTCCGTCATCATCGGAAACATACTCTTCTTGTGCCACCAACACTTTGTGAGGAGCCTTCTTGGTGAAGTTCGTCTTGTTGGGGAAAGACTTGGCCTTATCTTTGCGGATGAGCTTGCCACCATTGTCTTCCCTCTTCTATTATGGACAATCCACCACAAAGTGACTCACATTACCACAGTTGTAGCAAGTCCTCACACGTTGCTTGCCCTTTGACCCGCTTGAGTTGTTCTTGGAGAAGTTGGGCCTTGTGTTTCTCCTGTTGCCCCAGAATTGCCTAGACGCTAGAGCCATATGCTCATGGTAAGCATATTTGGTGTCCTCGGGGCAACCCTCCTCCTCCTCTTCTTCTTCCTCTTAACTGACCTTGGCCTTAGCAAGGTTGGGAGATGATTTCTTTGACCGTTGCACACGAGCAAGAGCATTGTCTGCGGTCGTGTTCAAGATGTTCATTGCAATAAATTCATCCAACACATCGCTAGAGGACAAGTTATGAAAGTCCGGTCTTTGGCGGATGACGGCGGACATGGCCTTGTTGAAGGGCATGATGGCCTTCAGAAACTTACGCTTGATCCAGGTGTCATCCACATCCTTGCCGCCATGATCTCGGAGGGCAACGGCAAGAGTAGTTACCCTCCTATAGAGCTCACGCGGTTCCTCATCTTCTATCATTACAAACTCATCTGACTGATCAAGCACGACCTCATAGTTCGACCGTTGAATGCTTGAGCTGCCCTTGTACATGGAGACAATGTGTTCCCAACACTCTTTAGCAACAATGAAGAGTCGCAGGTGAGGTAGGTCTTCGGTAGGAACTGCAGCTTGGAGAATGAACAAGGCTGAGGAATTTAGCTGTTTATCAGCCTCTTCTCCTGGAGTGAGGTTGCGTGGATCACGAGGATAGTATCCTTCTTCAATGACTCTCATGATTTGAATTGAGCTGTGATCCAAATGAGACTTGATACGAAAAACCCAATTAGCAAAATCATTCTTAACAAGTTTAGGAGGAGGACCGAGATTAACTATATGAGGTGGGTGCACCGGTCCTCCATAGACCAAGGGAGGGGGAACTGAGGCAAAGGTCCCCGGCCCATTAATTCCTTGAGAACGAGTGTCCTTATCAGCACTAGCCCCCTCCTTACCGGAGTTGACATCCGATGTCGAGTTAGTGGGATTAGCCACTTGCACCGCATCGGTGGAAAGTTTAAGAGTATCAAGGAATTCTTTAAACATGGATTTGACCTCGGTCGTCATGGAGGATTTAAGCGAGGACATGGCCTCGTTTAAATCCTCACGTGAGACCGTGATCACACCCATGGCCTCGGGGAGTTCAACCGGCCGTTCCCCGTTGTCAACCATACTCTTAGGGCGGTGAAACCCTTAATAAAGAGACGTAGCTCTGATACCAATTGAAAGGATCGATATGGTTGACTAGAGGGGGGTGAATAGGCAACTACCACTTTTTAATTTTTCTTTAACAAGTTAGGCTTAGCAACAAATAGATTGGCTAGATATGCAACTAGGTGAGCAACCTATATGATGCTAACAACAATAACCATACAAGCAAGGAGATAAACGATACAACTAGCTTGCACAAAGTAAGGGTAAGAAGTAACCACAAGTGGAACCAATGGAGATGAGGATGTGTTACCGAAGTTCCTTCCCGGTAAAGGGAAGTACGTCTCCGTTGGAGCGGTGTGGAGGCACAATGCTCCCCAAGAAGCCACTAGGGCCACCGTATTCTCCTCACGCCCTCACACAATGTGAGATGTCGTGATTCCACTAGTGGTGCCCTTGAAGGCGGCAACCGGACATTTACAAACAAGGTTGGGGCAATCTCCACAACTTAATTGGAGGCTCCCAACACCACCACGAAGCTTCACCACAATGGAGTATGGCTTCACGCTGACCTCTTCCATCTAGGGTACTCAAACACCCAAGAGTAACAAGATCCGCAAGGGATTAGTGGGGGGAATCAAAAAAATTCTTGGTGGAAGTGTAGATCAAGGCCTTCTCCTCCAAACCCTAGAGCATCAACAAGAATCGATGGCTAGGGAGAGAGATCGGGCAAGAGTAAGCTTTTGGAGAAACAATGGAGCTTTTTGGGAAAGAGGCAACTCTCACTAGAGAAGAAGACCCCTTTATATAGGGAGGTGGGAATCTGACCGTTTTCTACCCACTGGTCGTGCATAAGCGGTAGTACCGCTCTGGGGAGCATTACTTCCGCTTGCACGGAAGTACCGGGCAACACACACAGCTGACGGTAGTCAAGGAGCCGGTAGTTCCGCCGGAGCGGTACTACCGCTCCCGCAAGCGGTACTTCCGCTTAGTGCTATGGGATGCCCAGACTTAGTGAATAGGAAGGAGGCAGTAAGTCAGTACCGCTTAGAGCGGTACTTCCGCTTACAACTGCCGCTCAAAATTCACTCAAGTGACAGAAAGCCAGAGAGCCAAAAATAAGCGGAACAGACCCAGAAGGGGAGGGCGGCAGTACCGCATAAGCGGTACTACCGCGCGCACCCAAGTGGTACTTCCGCTTAAAATGGACATGCCCACCCGAGGAAGCCAGAGAGCAATAAATAAGCGGTAGTACCCCGGTAGTGCAGGGCGGTACTACCGCCGGAGCTGTACAACCGCGCACTGGAGCGGTACTTCCGCTTAACCTATTACTCAGGGCCCTGAAGGTAGGGGTAGCTCCATTGTGCCGGGAAAAGGGAAGAAAGTGGATGTGTACGTGTTTGATTCTCCCAACCTTTCCACGTGCGGGCCCCCTCTTGATAGTATGGATTTTCCTATGACTCAAGTCCACCAACACTAAATCGATAGGAAAACGCCGTCTTCTCTTTTTACAACTGAGGGGCTCACACACCATCTCGTGCTACCTGATAATCTCTGAAAACTGAATGCACACGATTAGTCCGCAAGGGTATTGTCATCAACCACCAAAACTACTTAGGGAGAAATATGCACTTACAACCGGCAACTATGTCTCTCCGGCTCGCAGCCGGGACTAGATGACGGATCTCGTGATCCGACCACCCAGCCTCAGGCCAACCACCTTCGACGGAGGAGATGACCACCGCCGCCATCTACACCGGCAAGAACAGATCTGACCGGAGCTGCCGCCGAGCAGTCCACCGGGCCCTTCACGCCGCCGCCGATACGAAGCCGGATGGCGTGCTGCCGCAGCATAGGCAGTTGCCGCTGCCGACCGCATCGCGTCGCTGCCCGAACCGGGCCAGTCGCCGCACGCCGCCGCCCATGACCGGGCTTCCTGACGCACCTGCAGCCGCAGTCGCCCGAGGCAAGGCTGGCCACCACCGAAGTCGTCACAACCACTGTCGCCGATCTGCTAGATCGGCGACGCCTCCACACTTGTAAGGGCCCCACACCACTGCTGAGACGTGGGAGAGAGGGAGTCCCCAGCCACCGACATAGGTCCCCGGGCATAGCCCGACGACATCCCCCGACGGCAACGGAGGGAGGAGAGGAGGGAGTGCGCGCCCCCGGCGGCTAGGGTTTGTGCGCTGCCCGAGTCGCCCTAGCGGGGACTATGTGGGGGCGAGGACGTGGCCGAGGTTCACACGATGCACACCCCTTTAAAATGGGAGATATTTTTACTTCCCGGCCTCTGCACCAACTAGGGATGCATAGAGCCATTTTAGTATGAGTACCAAGATAAACATGGTCCTTAGAATTTTTTTAATGAGTATCAAGATATTTCTTGAAGAGTGGTTCCACCACACACCATGCTTGATCCTCAATAAATGGGAAAAAAACCTATGCATCGCATGTCAATTTTACGAATTGAATTCGGGTCGTTAGGCTGCACAACCGCAGTCCTAACAACTGAGCCAAGGCTCTCTTTGCTTTTTAAATAGGAGAGATTTTCACTTTCGGACCTCTGCACCAACCAGGGATGCATAGAACCATTTTAGTATGAGTACCAAGATAAACATGGTCTTCAGAATTTTTTCAAATGAGTATCAAGATATTTTTTGATGAGTGGTTTCATCACACACCATGCTTGATCCTTAACAAATACGGGAAAACCCTTATGCGTCAGCTGTCCATTATAGGAATTGAACTCTGGTCGTTAGGCTGCACGACCGCATGCACAACCACTGAGACACGATTCTTTTTGGTGAAAATGTACATTTCATGATGTGAAACACATTACACTACAATGGGGGTGTCGCTTTGTAGAAGTGGATTCAGCAATCAAACTTAGTCCGTCACAAAGCCGACGGAAATATACCATTAGTTCATATATATTTTGCAAAAAAGTTCAGATCTACTATAAAAGTACAGCGGAAATACAAAACATCTCAAACATTAAAAAATATAGAGAGATTTGGAAATCACCAAATGATCACTATTTGTGCCTGAATGAGCCACTAAACGTCGGTGTCGTCGGTCCCCTATTGGAGCCACCTTGACCTTGTCGATGACAGCTGGGAAGTCTTCGTTCTCGTCGCCCTAAGGACCAGCGCTCTGTAGCCGTAGTCATCACCTTTGAAGCCTTGCATAGATCTGAAGCTGCTAACACCAAATCTCGCCACATGAAAAAAAAAACATAACATCACCGCCCCAAGGAGGCTGTAGGAATGTATGCCGGAGGTTCGTCGATTACGTCCAAATGGACAAACTCAAGGAGGATCGAAGTCCGGAAGAAAAACTCAAAGAAGAAGTGTCACCATTCGCCCAAAGCACCGCGCCTGCGAGGACTAAAAACCCTAATAATAACTACCTACCAGAGCAGAGGCACAATGACACCCCCCCCCCCGGTGACAAGCTGTCGGATAACCTAGCCTCATATGGTAATATAACATTAGTTCATAAAATATTATAATGAATGTTTTAATTCAAGAACTTGGAATATTTATGCTTCACACAAAAAATGTTTTTATTGAGACCAAAAATGGTTAAGAGAGAGATTATACATTGATGTGGCAACAAGATTCATTAGGACATCTGCAACATGGATCCTCAAACTTCTCGCATCCGTCCGGACCACGTGGTTCGAAGCCCACCAGCCATCCAGCGGAGTCCCACATATGTCTGCGGACCAGTACGGACTTCGGTTTCCTGGCAACCGGAACCAAATCAGGGCTGCTTGCGGGAGTCTGGATACCGGCAACATAGGACCTGACACCCCTGCAAACCCAAAATTGAGGCGGAGCCGGCGCATGGAGCAGGCCGCATTATTTCTGCGGTAAAATCACTCTTTCTCAACCCTCTCCTCTTCCACCCCATCGCTCTCCTCTCCAATTCTCTCCCTTTTCCACCGTCGACGCTGCATAGAGTACCCTTAAGTAAAGCTTCCACGGTCGATGGTGGAAGATCCGACGAAGGCGGTCGCCTTCAAGATCAACTCGGCGACACGGCAAGATCGCCGGCTCGGACAGAAGGCAAAGGCGGAGCCGTTAAAGAAGAAGGCTGACAGAGGTGGTTGTAGTGCAGGGACGGTCGTCACAGGGGAAAAGAAGGGCGGTTGTGGTGCCGGCAGCGGTTGTGGTGCAGGGCACGGCCAGGGACTTGTGATGCTGCCACCCTCGCCATCCGTGCAGATGCCTCCCTGGCCGGAGGAATACAAGGCTCCCTACTTCTACACTTCCTAGAAGCTCGGTAAGCAGCATGTGCCTTTCTGCATTAATGTCAACGTGGCGCCGCTTTTCTCGAAGTCTACATCACTATAACTTTTCCAGTCATGGACGCGGGGTGTGGAGCAACTCAGTGCCCACATGTTGTTCTCCGGAATGACTAAAGCGGGTCAGTCAGCATAGGACGGCATGGACAGGAAGTTGTTTGAGATGGTCCACGACAGAGGTGGAGGTAGCTACAAGGACGGGCAAGTGGATGACTCGGAAACCACACAGTCGGGCATGTACATCAAGTCCAACAAGCACACCCGGCCGGGCACGAACACCTAGGATAGCACACAACTGGGAACGTACAACCAACCGGGTACGCAGGCGGATTGGTCCACCGAGAAGCAGGAGCAGCAAGAGGAGGGCGATGATGACCCTGATCCGGATGAATTCACAGTTGATCCAAAGAAAAGGGATAGAGGCGAAAGCTTCAACATGAGGGACGCTTATTTGTTGTGTGACGCGTGGTTGGCCACTAGTATTTCGATGAGGGATGATTATTTGTTGTGTGACACCGATCAATGGCACGGAGCAAAAGAGCTCAATATGTTGGACCAACATCCACGCTTGGTTCCATGAGCACAAATATATAGTACATCATTCAAGAGTTTGTGTCCAAGTATTGCGGCCACCTGAAGCTACTCATTCCACGGTGGCCAAGTGGTGCACAAATCTCTGAGCAAGTAAGTGGGTCGGTCATTTGGGTGGATATGCAACTCGTTGGCCGAATATGCTCTATGTTTGGCTCATTTGGCCACCACGGATATGCAAATTGTTGACAATCTTATATTTTGTAGCCTTCATGCGCGTTAATTTTTTTTCTTGGAGTTGGAGAAGAAGAGTTTCGTCATCATGCATTGTTGGGTGAAGTACAATGGACCGCCCAAGTGGACTATATCCATTGCCAACTCCGCGAACGCCGCCATCATCGTCTTGAATAACCTAGATGTCTTAAACTCGCCAATGGGATTATGTAATTCTCCTGTCTACATGGTGTGTGTAAAGGGCAAAAAAATCTGCTAATTAGTGGCACTGAAGTATGCACCCAGCGTGTAAACTTGTTCTTTTTATTTACCAATGTCACTATCCGACTGATCACACCGAGGAAGAAACGAGTGATCCAACCGACCCAACAAAAGAACCGCTGAAAAAGATCAGGAGATGGTTCCGGGGAAAGAAGTGGGAAGAGGAGAAGGTGACGCGACAAGGGGTGGCTTCTAAGATGACGGAGAGATTCCAGCACATCTTGGCGAAAAACGAGGAAGCATATGTCAAGCGCTCCAACATGATGGAGGCATGTATGGCTGAGAGGTTTAACATGTTGCTGACGATGACCGAAAAGAAGCTCAGGCTTGAAGAGAAGAATGACATGCTCGGAAAGAAGAAGGTTCATCTTGCAGCCACTTCACATGAGGCAAGGATGATTGTCCAAGTCGTATATTTCAAGATGTTGAAGCGGCAAAAGGATCAGCTGAAGGCAGAGGCCAAGAGCGAGGCAGCCGAGAAGCCGGCAATAGAATGAGCAATCAAGAATTGGATTGCCTGTTTGACAGGGCAAATTTTTGCATAAACTGCCGGCCTGATATATGTAAAAGAATTAAAGCTACTAAGCTAGCTCCACTCTCATGCATTTGAAGTAGTTTGTTTGAGTGCTTCCCCACGTGACACGTGTTGGTTTTGCTCTACTCTCATGCATTTGAAGTACTTTGCCTTGAGTGTTTTTCTACTTGATACATGTTGGTTTTTATTTAATTTACTATTGGATTTTTCTTTTTGCGTTTGCTTCTGTTTTTTTAACATGTTACAACGCCGATGCTCATATATACGCGCATAGACTCATCCCTATGAGTGCACACATGCACACCCTATCTTTATGAGAAACTTTGAGTTACTGAGCCGGGACTACATCTTGAGACCCACGAAGTCACCGCACGTGCTTTCATGGTCGATGGAGACGTCTCCTCCAACTGAATGAATATCACCAAAGAGCCTTAAATAAATCCAGTGGGAGCAACAGGGCCAACAGAGTACAACGTAGATGCTCATACACACTCACCCCTATGAATGCACCCACACACACCCTACCCCCTATAACGCTATCCGGGAAGATTGAAATAAATCCAAAAACTGCAATCACAAGCATCAACACGGCTACACTCACCCATGTGAACACGCACACAGACCCTACCCACACTGTGAGTAGCATAAACTGTAACGTTTTTTCTTCTTATTCTACCTTCTATATAAAGTTAGATTAATTACGATGCAATACATAGCAGCTTTTTCTGGAGGATACCATAGGATAAGAAAATTAAAGAAAATTATGTGCCTTGGAGTCACTAGTAGAAAACAGAGTACTAGTCCCGGTTCCAGAGGGCCTTTAGTCCCGGTTCTGGAACCGGGACAAACCAAACGGGACTAATACCTGTTGACACCTGATTTTGGCACGATGCAGAATGCAGTAAAGGTGGGCTCAAGCGAAAAGCTTGCCGATTTTGAGTGCTTGCCGAAGGCCCAAACAGAGGCAGGAGACGGTCCGGCAAGGAGGCGATCCGGCAAGGAGACGGCCCTGCAAGGAGGCGATCTGGCAAGGAGAAACTTTGAAGTTTGGGCCATTGCCATCCGATCTCATCTCGAAAGCCGAAATTGTGTTCGAAGTACTGGGATTTTGTATCCAGAACACTATTCGGCTGATTACACCCTCAAGATGATCTCATATGAGAAAACTTTCTACATGAATTGTCTTCGTCTCGTCAAATCGGTCGATTTTCATATAAAAATCGTCTCAATCCGAGTTCGTATGCAAAAGTTAGAGCTATCTGAATGCAGCCATGTCAAGAGGCGAAATAAGACGCGGGAGACCAGACACGTCTTGGCGAGTGTCTGATGCAATGCGTGAGCAATTAGCCATTCAAGATAGCCTCGGATCGAAAAATGTTCAACATGAAAGTTGTTCGTCTCGTCGAAACGGTCAAAATTGCTTTTGGGCACATTTTCATCCGAGGTCGTTTACTGCCTCAAAAAGGGCCCGCAAGGTGCAACCAGAAAGCTTGCCGTGTGAACAGTAACCTTTGCCGGGGAAAGCTTGCCGCGCGTGAACAGTAACATTGCCGGGGGGGAGCTTGCCGCGCGTGAACAGTAACTTGCCGGGTGAACAGTACCCTCGCTGCGTGAACAGTACCTTGTCGGGGAAAGCTTGCCGCACGTGAACAGTACCATTGCCGGGGAAAGCTTGCCCCGCGTGAACAGTACTTACCGGGTGAACAGTACCCTCGCCGTGTGAACAGTACCTTGCCGGGGAAAGCTTGCCGCGCGTGAACAGTTCCATTTGCCGGGGGAAGCTTGCCGCGCGTGAACAGTAATCTTGCCGGATGAACAGTACCCTTGCCGCGTGAACAGTCAACCTTGCCGGGTGTACCTTGCCGGGGGAAGCTTGCCGCGTGTGAACAGTAACATTTGCCGGGGGAGCTTGCCACGTGTGAACAGTAACTTGCCGGGTGAACAGTATCCCTCGTCACGTGAACAGTACCTTGCCGGTGGAAGCTTGCCGCGCGTGAACAGTAAAAACTGTCCGACGAGATGCTGAAGATGGGCTCAAATACTTATCTAGATTGCCTCAGATCAAAAAGTGTTCAACATGAAAGTTGTTCGTCTCGTCGAAACGGTCAACTTTGCTTTTGGAGTCATCGTCATCCGACGTAGTATATGACCTGCAGAGACGATACAAGAGTCGGACGGTCCAGTCAGCTATATGAATGAGTCCGACTCGAAATTAAGGATGACCCCGTGGAGTATTCAAGATGGCCTTATTTGGAAAAGTGATCAACATACGGATTATTGGCCTCATCGAAGCGCACAAAATTCGTGTTTGGACCATCTCCATCGGAGGTCGTGTGCAGATTCCACGGCCCACGCAAGGAGCAAGACAGGAGATTGGACCAGATTCAGGCTGAATCCGAGCGGGACCAGAACTAGGACTCTAGGACGTGAATTAATGTAATTTTCTTGTAAGGAAAGCCTAGATGAATCCTTTGCTTGTACGGAAAGTCCAGCCGCCTCTTATATATGTTGGGGGTGACGGCCGATTGAAAGAACACACAATCGAACAATCATTATACTACTTTTTCATCTACGTTTATCTTTCCATCGTTTATCTTTCTCGTTCTTCGCTGTTCTTCGTGTTTGAGAGCTGCGAATCTCGAGGCTCTAGGGGCGAGCGAATCGACCTAGGGCAGCCCATTGCCGCCGCACTCCCTGACGGGGTCCCTCCCGGGCGTGCGGGGCTTCGGGTCTTCAAAAGCGTCCGCCGGCTGTCTTGCGTATCGCGCTGCCGGTCGGACCTCCTTCGACGTGAGCTGCGGTGCATCACCCCCGGCGTCGAGGGTACACGGTGACGTGTTCGTGTGTCAACAATACCCAAAACCTTTAGTCCCGGTTTGCTGCCACGTGACCGCTGCGGTGACTTCGTGTCGGTGTTACCAACCGACACCGACAGGGACTAAAAGGCAGCCACGCGTCAGCACCTGCCAGGCGATGGGGGTTTTTTTTGAAAGGAGGGGTTTAGGGGTTTTCCTATTGTGTTTCCCCCTTTTATTTTTGTGTTTACCATTTTTATTTTACGCTTTTCATTCAACTCGACTCTAGCTACTACATATAGCAATGAAGGAACCATTACACAACATCGTCATGATCAATATATAGAGAGAAGTGACATCTCTTTCTCCGTGCTTGGTCGAACAATATGCAACAAGTTTTCGTAAATCTATTCGACGCTATTACATATAGTACACGTTCATGCATATATACAATATAACATCTCTTACGATCCTAACTTCTATTACCAATCCTGATGGCATTCTCCGTCTTTAGGTATGACATGCTAAACAAAGAATCCCGCCAATTCCTCTTGAATTGCTCGTACGCGATCAGTTGGTAGGAGTTCGTCCCGCTTCTGCCAGATCTAATTTAAAGAAGGGGGTCAATAAAACTCAACACAATTGATGGTAATAAAATAAAAATGTGAATATTGTTTACGTACTTCAAATTGTTCTAAAGATATGCCCCGGCCCCGCTCAGTGGTCGAGTGGCGAATGAACTCGCAAACGTAGTAAGCACATAAATTAGTCTCGTGTGTCTGCCACAAGCACTTTACGAGAATAGAGTTCAATCAAAATGATAATCAAGCATGATAATGGTATTGAAACTAGAATCAATGAGAGATGCACGGTACTAGAGTAGTACTTACTTTGGGGTGTACAAATTTTAGCTCTTTTTTCCATTTGACACCCTTAACCTGTTTGGTGAACTTTTTCCAAACCCTGCCCGGCAAAGAAAATGATTCCTTGATATCAGGAAATGAACGAAAGTTGCCAATATGGTGCGATAATGATTGAACTTACTTCTGAAGCATTTCCCTCATGCTCGTCCACTCCTTAGGGTCTTTACGTCTCGAGTCAAGGACAGTTACTTTTCCCTCTTCAAGCTGAATGTCCAGCAGAATAAAGTGGAAACTGCGCACGCATAACTCGTTAATTGCACTTAACCTCGAGTAAGCGAAACAGAATGTGCACAAGATAGTAACACTCACTTGAAGTTGTAAGGAAATAGTATTTCCTTTCTGGTTTGTTGTCCAAGTAACGCATCTAGCAAGTTTTTCTCTGTATCGGCGGGATAATCTTGTAACGTACGTTCATTTATGAAATTTGGGTCAATGAACCCAATGTCACAGATTTGTAGTTGTTTGCATTCGAGGATCTTCATTCTGCATAATATAGTGTGAGGATAATTAATACATGCAATGAACGAGCTGAGCTAGAGACTTAATTACAGAAAAAAATACTTACAAACAATAGGAACTGACGATAGTTTTGTCGATCTCCTTTTGGTTGTATAACTGAAAAATTTCTACGAATTCAATGAACAACATCTGCTTTCCATTGAAGAAGTGCTCATTTTTTATTCCCACCAAGATTTCGTTCTTCCCCTCCTTGCAGGCTTCCAAGTACCATTCATGCAAATGTCGCATCCTCGTTGGTAGACCCTTGAGCTCCTCACGTGTGACGAGAGGCTTCCCGTGCTCGTAGCTTAAGGATGGTACTACCTCAGCCGTTTCGAACTGTACCGAATCGAGTAAGTAATCATCAGCAGTGATAGCACGACCATAGGCCGCTTTCTCTGGATCATTAGCGATATCGGTAACCACCTTGAGCGGAGGGCACGATTGCAGTTCTTGTTCGCCGAGCTGGGGAATTGTTTTCCCACTTCTGGAGCCACTTCTACTTAAGCTTCCCAACCGCCTCGCTTGATCATGTTTCGTTTGAATACATCGGTCATAGTTTGATGGCAGCGGAGGCGGTGATGGCCGCCTAGGGGCATCCAGAGTTCGCTTCGCTTTCACCGGATCTATTTTCTCCTCTTCAGATGGGCGTTTCGGTGCGAGCTGATGTTTCACATCGGCATCCACGATCTCGTCGAGTTCCTCCTCAGACCTTTCGTAGGGTAACTTGGGAAGAGGCTTGAGGCTTGGGCCGTATCTGAATCTCCTCTGTTTCGTACTGCTACTAGCCGCCGGAGCGACGGCGCCTCTCTTCCGTTGTTGCTTAGGCGGCGGAGGAGGCGGAGTCCGATGACGCGGCGGAGACAGCTGAGGTGGAGGAGGATTCTGCTGAGGGGCCTCCTCCGTCGGAGTCGGCTGAGGCGGCGAAGACGGCTGACGCACCGGATACGGCTGACGCACCGGAGACGGTTGACGCACCGGAGACGGCTGACGCAGCGGAGATGACTCAGGCACCGGGGCCTCCTCCGCCTGAGTCTGCTGAGGCGACGTCCAGTATGGAAGCACGATGTGTTCCTTTCTCCATAGACAGGTAGTCCTTAAGGCACATCGAAGAAGAAGCTCCCCTTCACCTGTAGCGTACTCAAGCTCCAGCCCATCAAATCCGTTCATTATTTCATCCACCCCGACAATAGCAAATCCAGCTGGAACCGGAGTGCAATGGAAAGTTGCATCAGGTCGAGGAGGTAAGACATGGCCGACCGCCGCGGCACACAATGTTAATTTTGCGTGATACCATCCACGGGGTAGCGAGGAGCCGTGCTATCAGGATGAACTAGCTCAGTGGAAGCCACGCTGCTTCTCCGCTGAGATGGTGGGGTAGCATCGTGGGTAGTCTCCAATGAAGGATCTTCGTGCCGCTAAGATGGTTGGCCGGTAGCTCGCTGGCTCTCAAGTGCCTCTAGTTTCGCTAATCTTTCATTCAACTTCTGCATTTCGCTTGCTTCCTCTTTCTTCTTTCTCTGTCGGCTTCTGTAACCAGCGCTGTCGAGAAACCCAACCTTCCACGGAACGGAGCCTGATGTGCCTCGTGTTCGTCCAGGGTGTTCAGGATTCCCGAGGGCAAATGACAGCTCGTCCTTCTCTCTGTCGGGATCGAACGTCCCTTCCAGCGATTTCTTGATTGTTTCCTCAAGCTTTTTGAATGGTATTGCAAGTTGAGCTTTCGTCCAGACACACTTCCCTGTTTCTGGGTCCAAAGTTCCCCCAACCCCGAAGAACCAAGTCCTTGCCCGATCTGGCCACTGCAATGTCGCTGGTTGGACATCTTTAGCAAGCAGGTCTTGCTCAGCTTTGTCCCACGTAGGCCGGGCTTTTCTGTAGCCACCTGACCCCGTAACATGATGATACTCCTTCCTTGCGGCATTTTTCTTATTTGTAAGTGACCTGTTCTTAGCCTTCTCCGATTTCTTGTAGGCCATAAATGCGGGCCAGTGATCTCTCATCTTCTCATATTGACCTCTGAATTCCGGAGTCTTGTCTTTCTCGACAAACTTCCTATTCAATACTTTCTTCCAGTTCTTGAATAGTCCTGCCATCTTCTTAAGAGCAAACGCCCTGACCTTTCGCTGTATAATTGGGTTATTCGGATCCTCCTCTGGCGGTAGACTGAAATTTCTCATCAGATTGGTCCAAAGATCATCTTTCAGTCTATCGTTGACATAAGGAACTTGAGGGTCCTTCTTCTTATTCCATTCTTGGCAGCTGATCGAGACGATGTCCCTAACAACCACTCCGCACTGATGTATAAATTTGTTCTTCGTCCGGTAGGGAGCAATCGGTTGGCCTTCTGGAGAGACTTCTTCGATCGTGAACCTTTCTTGCGCGTCCAACCTTCTCATCGGGCCTCGTCTCCTTACCGAAGTGGAGCTTGATCCGGATGGCTAATTAAAAGAAGAAAGAAGCGTTACTATATGTACATACAAAAAAATTAATGCATCTAGTCAGCAGAGGATTAATTAATATATACCTCGCCGGACTTTGAAGCAGTTATGGCTCCCTTCTCCATTCGATCACCGGAGCCGTCATGATCTCCTTCGTCCCCAGTTCGATCACCGGAGCAGTCATGATCTCCTTCCTCCTCACTGGAGCCGCCATCCTCTCTTTCCTCCCCATCGGTCTCGTTCAGAAACGACAAGCAGGTGAGATCGATATCACCTCCCTCTCGTATTATATCCCCCAACAACTGTTCTTTTTCTAAGTCTTTGTCCACCATAGTTTCTACAAATATTATAACGTGGCATATACAACCATGAGAGATGGATTAGTGGGAAACATCATGCAAAGTTCACAAGTTTTATAACAGTCAGTTTCAGACGATCGTCGAGGACTCCTCCCCCCACATGTCTGATGAGTCGCCCTATCTTTCGAGAGAGGATACTTTGCGGACCGCCTCTCTCATGGTCGTTTGTAGTGAAGGCTAAATGGCCCAATATGCTTAGCGTAGTATTTTGACGGGGATGGTGGGTTTCGGGTTCGGGTATTACTGAAACGGGTTTGAACCCGAGACCGCCTCTCTCATGGTCCTCGAGGATACTTGCGGACCCCCACCCCCCTCATGTCGAAGTTATCATTCTACGAACATATGAAAATTCTGAGGTGCATTATGTTCATATGGTGGGACTGGCAACCTACGAAGCACCGATACAGTGACATTGATACAGGTACGGCGATACGGGATACGGCAATTTCTAAAAACAGCAATAAGGCAATACGGTAAACATATATAAGTAATAATAAAATGACATGGACTGTCTCATTTTAAAAATCTCACTGTGGGGGATACGGCATAGTAAACATATATAAGTAATAATAAAATGACATGGACTGGACATTGATACGGTAAACATATACGGTAAACATATATAAGCAATAAGGCGATACGGCGATACGGGATACGGCAATAAACAAGAACTCTCAAAAAGCAACAAGCCATCAGCATCAACATGCAAGCCATGTTCAATGGGCTCACTGTGGGGGCAGGGGCCGGCGCGGCGACGTCGAGGCCGCCAGGGGCGCGGCGACGGCGACGGGGCAGGGGGAGGCGACGGCGGGGAAGGGCGAGGCGACGGCGACGGCGGGGCAGGGCGAGGCGACGGCGACGTAGGGGCAGGGCGCGGTGACGGCGACGACGACGTAGGGGCAGGGGCGCGACGACGGCGGGGCAGGGCGAGGCGATGGCGACGGCGGGCCAGGCGATGGCGATAGCGGGGCAGGGCGAGCTGACAGCGACGGCGACGTAGGGGCAGGGCGCGGCGACGGCGACGACGACGGCGGGGCAGGGCGCGGCGACGGCGACGGGGAGGAAGGCGCGCGAGGAGGTCCGGCGCCGGCGACGGTCAGCGGGCTCGGGGACGGCAGGGCGACGGCAAAATCCGGCAGCCTGGCGGCATCGATGTCGTCGTCGGCGCCGAGGATCGAAGAAACTGCAATGGATTGGAAAAACTGCTAAGTCCCGTGTATATAGCCCCCCCTTTAGTCCCGGTTGGTGGCTCCAACCGGGACTAATGCCCCCCTTTAGTCCCAGTTGGTGCCACCAACCGGGACTAAAGGTCAATTTTCAGCAGCCCAAAGGGCAGGAAGCACGGATCTTTAGTCCCGGTTGGTGGCTCCAACCGGGACATAAAGGGGGGCATTAGTCCCGGTTGGAGCCACCAACCGGGACTAAAGGGCTGTGCTGCCCGTACCAAAAGTTTAGTCCCACCTCGCTAGTCGAGAGGGGCTCGGAGTGGTTTATAAGTGCTGCTGTCGGTGCCCTCTCAAGCTCCTCTCTAATGCAGGCAGTACATGCCTATTTGACATCCTATTGGGCCTGCTAGCACTGCGGGCCTGCATCCTGGCCCATTTGTAGGGATTCTAGTCGTATGCAGGCCGTTGTGCCTAGTAGGCGGGCCTTTTTTTGCATATATTATGATTTTTAATGTTATTTTTTGCATATGTTATTTTTAGTTATATAATTTTAGTTGCATAAATTTTATATAATTTTAGTTGCATAAGTTTTATTTTTTATTGGTTCTTTTTAGTTGATTCCTTTTGCTATTAGAGTTTTATAAAAGCTTTTTAGTTTCTATTAAAGCTTGTAACAAAATATACTTTATGAAAATTCATTTTACTATTAAATTTTTTAACAAAAGATTTTTTCTGCATTCAATATGCACCATTCAAAGCCACATCATCACTTTTCAACCCTTTTCGGACTTCATTTGCTATTTTTCATGCATTTCATGATTTATTTTGAGCTAAGATGACCCTGAGATTAAAAAGCACTGCAAATGAACTCTGAAATGGTTGAAAGTTAGCATGGTATCATAATTTCACCCACGTAGCATGTGCTAAAAAGTTGAGAGGGTTACGGCAAAAACTGGATGCACTTCGTGTACGAACTGGACAATCTCATTCGAAGTGTCACGGTTTTGGACGAAAACTCTTCTGTTACAAAAAGATTTCAATTTTTAAACATATTTGAACTCAAGACTTTTTCTGCATTCAATATGCACCATTCAAAGCCACATCATCACTTTTCAAACCTTTTCTGACTTCATTTGCTATTTTTCATGCATTTCATGATTTATTTTGAGCTAAAATGACCCTGAGATTGAGAAGCACTGCAAATGAACTCTGAAATTGTTGCAAGTTGGCATGGTATCATAATTTCACCCATGTAGCATGTGCTAAAAAGTTGAGAGGGTTACGGCAAAAACTGGATGCACTTCGTATACAAACTGGACAATCTCTTTCGAAGTATCAGGGTTTCGGACGAAAACTCATCTACTATAAAGTGATTTCATTTTTTTTAACTTATTTTAACTCCAGAATTTTTGTGTGTTCAAAATGCACCATTCAAAGCCACATCATCAATTTTCAACCCTTTTGTGACTTCATTTCCTATTTTTCATGCATTTAATGATTTATTTTGAGCTAAATGACCCTGAAATTGACAAGCACTACAAATGAACTCTGAAAAGGTTGAAACTTGGCATGGTGTCATAATTTCACCCAAATAGCATGTGCTAAAAAGTTGAGAGGGTTACGGCAAAAACTGGATGCACTTCGTGTACAAACTGGACAATCTCTTGCGTAGTGTCAGGGTTTCGGACGAAACTCATCTATTACAAAAGGATTTCAATTTTTTAAACATATTTGAACTCAAGACTTTTTCTGCATTCAATATGCACCATTCAAACCCACATCATCACTTTTCAAACCTTTTCTGACTTCATTTGCTATTTTTCATGCATTTCATGATTTATTTTGAGCTAAAATGACCCTGAATTGAGAAGCACTGTAAATGAACTCTGAAATGGTTGAAAGTTGGCATGGTATCATCATTTCACCCACATAGCATGTGCTAAAAAGTTGAGAGGGTTACGGCAAAAACTGGATGCACTTCGTGTACAAACTGGACAATCTCTTTCGAAGTGTCAGGGTTTTGGACAAAAACTCATCTGTTACAAGAGGATTTCAATTTTTTAAACATATTTGAACTCAAGACTTTTTCTACATTCAATATGCACCATTCAAAACCACATCATCACTTTTCAACCCTTTTCTGACTTCATTTGCTATTTTTCATGCATTTCATGATTTATTTTGAGCTAAAATGACCCTGAATTGAAAAGCACTGTAAATGAACTCTGAAATGGTTGAAAGTTGGCATGGTATCATCATTTCACCCACATAGCATGTCCTAAAAAGTTAAGAGGGTTACGGCAAAAACTGGATGCACTTCGTGTACAAACTGGACAATCTCTTTCGTAGTGTCAGGGTTTCGGATGAAAACTCATCTGTTACAAAAGGATTTCAATTTTTTAAACATATTTGAACTCAAAACTTTTTCTGCATTCAATATGCACCATTCAAAGCCACATCATCACTTTTCAACCCTTTTCTGACTTTATTTGCTATTTTTCATGCATTTCATGATTTATTTTGAGCTAAAATGACCCTGAATTGAGAAGCACTGCAAATGAACTCTGAAATGGTTGATAGTTGGCATGGTATCATCATTTCACCCACATAGCATGTGCTAAAAAGTTGAGAGGGTTACGTCAAAAACTGGATGCACTTCGTGTACAAACTAGACCATCTCAACTTTTTAGCACATGCTATGTGGGTGATTTTAGTTAATATTTTAGTTGATTTTTTTAGTTCATTCTTTTTAACAAATAAATACTTTGATAATTTTAGTTAATACTATTTTTATTCTTTTTAGTTCATTCATTTTAGTTAATGTTTTAGTTGATTCTTTTTAGTTCATTCTTTTTAGTTAATATTTTAGTTGATTCTTTTTAGTTCATTCTTTTTAACAAATAAATACTTTGATAATTTTAGTTAATATTATATTTAACTGCAGTGATATTGTAGATCAAAGCCATCATCAGAATAGTTGTGGAGAGAAAGTCTTCACTTTTTCTTCGCGTGTGTCCCTTGCTTATTGCGCCGTAACCATGGACAATCTTCATCACATACATCACAATGCTTCAGAAAGCTTGCTCACATCATACTAAATATTCTTACACATAAACCGTACTTAAACAGGGACATAATAGAAATAATACTTCAGATATCCATTACAGAAAGTACTGCATAATTAAAGATACCAATCCTACTCTTTCGGATCGCAAACCTACTCGTCCGAATCAGGAGACCCCCAAGCACTACATAATAGAGATAAAAGTGTTCGCCATTGCAAACACTACTCGTTGTCCGGATCAGAATACCCCCAAGCAGGAGATACTAGCGATACGAGGTGACGCTGCCCATAATTGAAGATACCAATCCTGCGGTACAACTCGTATGCAACGTACCCATCTATTGCTGCATACTCAATGTTGATAGGGTCAAGTGGGGTCTTCTCCCAATGTTTGTGCCCTGACTTGGGAATTTTGTCTTCATATCAGCGTAGTCCTCGTCGATCAGGGCGGCTGCCATATCAGCCATTGAAGTCTTGTCATGCTCAAGCCTGAACCTGCCCTGAAGATCAATGTGGCATTCAGCTGGTATCTCAATACCCCAGGTGCGCCTCATCTTGATCTTGTCATTCGTTATATCAACACTAGCAAAATATATGCCGCTGCGAAGGAACTCCATGAGTTTTGGACAATGCTTGTCACTACTGCAACAACAAAATGGAACAAATGTGTTAAATACTGCTGCAACAAGTATATTTTAGAACAAGTATAATAAGAATCATAACAAGTATATTTTAGAACAAGTATAATAAGAATCATGACAAGTATATTTCGGCACAAGTATAATATAAGAATCATAAAAAGTATAATAAGAATCATATAACAAGTATAATAAGAATCATAACAAGTATAATAAGAATCATAGCAAGTTTCCTATTCCTATGCATTTCCTATCCTATGAATCAAAAGAAGCCCCTAAACTATGACATGTTCTCCCACGATGGCCAATATGCAACAACAAGGAAAATTCTTATGCAATTTTCCTATCCTCCTATTCCTATTCCTATGCAATTTTCCTAATCCTCCTATTCCTATTCAATTTTCTATTCCTATGCAATTTTCCTATGATCGAATCAAAGAAAAGCCCCAATTTTCCTATGAATCAAAGAAAAGCCCCAATTTTCCTATGCATATTTCCTATGAATCAAGGAAACTATGACATGTTCTCGACATTCCCAATCCTCCTATTCCTATGCAATTTTCCTATCCTATGAATCAAAGAAAAGCCCCAATTAAAACTATGACAAGTTTCGTATTACCTTGCCCACTGGAAGACCATGACATGTTGCTTCAAACAAAGTTGGACGACGGCAACATTGCGACCATCGACCGTGTACTCGAGATCGAGGCCCATGAACTTGTGTTTCTCATCTTGAAGCCATTCCTCGAACATGGAAAGAAAACCCTCGACTTTGGCGCTGTCGTTCGTGTAGACGACATGGATATTGGTCGTGCCATGTGCGAGCACGTTCCCGTAGCGAGTTCGTGGATTCATGGTGGAGGATGGGGAAGAAGCAGAGAGGAGAGGGAGACGGACAGAAATGGAGGCCGGTCGCATTACTGTAGCGTTTCCCATGTATGATCTCGCGCAGAACAACTTCCAAGGCGCGGGATTTGAACGGTTGGGACCTTTAGTCCCGGTTTGAGCCACGAACCGGGACTAAAAGGGCTCGCGCCAGGCGAACGGTTGCCACCACCCCTTTAGTCCCGGTTGGTGTCACCAACCGGGACTAAAGGTCCCGTTCGAACCGGGACTGATGCGTGACGAACCCCGGCCGGCGTCCTAGTAACACGACCAGGACTAAAGCTCTGATCCGGCCTGGACCAAAGCCCTATTTTGTACTAGTGAGTACCTAGGTTAGTACCATTTAGACTGTCAAAGTTAGGCTTGATTTGACTGATAGTGCATCTCTAATTCGGTTAATCATGCATGCTATTTTTCACGACTAAGAGTTACGGGTAGCAACGGATATTACTCAAAATATCATGTATAAAGAATTCATCACTGCAATGTAATGCCAAAGGTTCTATCTTTTTACTAGAGTATCTTAGTTTGATTTTTGCTGTTTTGTAAACTAAAATTTGTATGCATTACAGAAAAAAATGGCATTGTTGTTTTTTTGACTGGGCTACCGATACTGAGCCTAAACGAATGGACCTTTATCTAAAGGTTAATCCTTTCTATTTTAAACTGGGCTTCATTTCGTACAACACTTGGATGCACCATACGATTTCCAGACTTCGACTATCCTGGCAGGAACAACTTTGGCCGAAGCATTTAAAATATATAGCTAACTGTATGTAACCATATGTGAATTGCTTTTTGGTACCTTTCGGTATTTATCGAAAATAAATTGGCTTGCACATTACCAACTGCCAACTCGCTTGCACATGCCTTCTTTTCTCTATGTAAAAAAAACAACGCAGCTACGCACACAAGCTTCACGACGGGCGCGGCGTGCCGCCGCGCCTCCGCCTACTAGTTCTTTTGTAATCAGTTATGTAGAAACTACGAATGCTTGCCTCTTTTTGGTTTTCACCGTGTGCTATGAGATCTGGCGTGCGAGCTATGTTATCGGGCGGCCGAATTTGAATTGCAAATTAACTTAATTTGGATGGACATTTAGGGATAATTTTGGATGGCAGTCTTCAATATCAATGTCTATGAACTGGTTCCATCAGTCTGCGGACGGATACGGTACGGTGTCAGGTCAGTGTCGTAGATGCCGTACACACTATTGGACAAGTTGACATAGACACACAGTGCTCACTACGAAAATGCATAAATGTTTGCTTGAGCTAGGAGCACATGCTCACGTACTCAGACTCTGGATTTTGAGCTTCCGGGTTCAGTTGCATCTTTTAGTTTAGAAAAAACATAATCATTTTTTTGCAGGTGAACCGATAGCCATATTTATTTTTAATTTATAAATAAGCATGAACAATATATGTCATGCACAAATGGTAACTTACCACGTGCCTGCAATTTTTTCTGAGAAAATAGATTAGTTCGTGTTTCTTGAAAATCTCGGCTAGAATGAGTAACTATAGCAATATCTATTGCGCATTTAATTTATTAATTTGTTACAGGGCTCAAGAATCAATGTTTTCTCCCCCGCAAAAACAAGATTCAATATTTTCTACGCCAAAACTTTACAAGAACTGGAGGATTTGAACGTCTGAAAAAAGAACATGTGTTTGTACAATGTATAAAAGAAATTAAGAAAAAAAATGAGAAAAAAGGTTGGCATCGATAGGAAGGGTTTTAAGCGAGCTTCTCATGGGAGGCCGAAGGGATCGCAGTTGCTTTTGCTCGGCTGGGAGCGAGAGCCCGCACAGCATATATAAGCAACTGAACAGAGCCTCCACCGGCCTTCTTATCTCTTGGAGGACACGATTTGCGACACATACAGTTTGTGAGTCATTTGTCGAACTTGTCGCACCAATAGCCACGGGCTCCAGCCCAAACCCAAACCGATCGGATGCCAACCCGCCCTCCGAAGCTGGAGTCATAGGCGTACGCCACCCCGCCCGGCTGGTGCAGAATATGAGAGACGCGAATATATGACGGTGTGAACCTTGCTGGGCTAGCGATGTGTTACTATTTATGATATGTCGTTCTTAGGCCATCTCCAACACTTAGCCTCAAATCACCGTAATCGTCCAGGCCGGACCGGACCGGACGTATACGTTTTTTTTTTTTAAGTAAACCGAAGACAAAGTGGGGGCTTTTGCGGGTGTCATGACCGCTGCCATGTCCTTTGCTGACTACCCTGACCCATCAAAAATGCTCCTTCCTCGCCAACGTGCATTTCCGTCCGGCGCCAGATACCCGCATTCATGCCCGCTCACCCTACAGCGTTGACGCCGGTCCAAAACGGACGCAACCTCTCACCGGCGCCGGCATAAAAGCGATGCGCCCGCCGAAAGCGTCACCCACGTTGTGTCCCCAGTGTAATCGCATGTTTAATGCCGGAAAGACGTTTACCGTACAGGACGGGACAGATAACTATCACGCTCGTTCAGTGCCCGTACATCTGTATGCCCTCTTTACGCAGGCTAGCCGGCTGAGGAACCAACACCGGCGTGGTGCATTGACGCATATGGACACTTGGCCTCACCGGAATTCGCTATTCAAAGGCGGCCACACCCGGCTAAACTCCACACCACAACACATTCGCTCCACATCCTCCTTTCTTGCACCACATCCACCATGACCTCAAACTCTAGAGCTATGTGGGAGAGACAGTCATCGTAGCAGAAGTACGATGTGGCCACCCTTGCAGTCACCTGACAAACCCTTCGCGCCAGGAGGATCGAGCAGGGCATGCCGGCTAGCTCGTCTGATGTCTCCAACGACGACCCTATTATGGAGACGGGTTTTGACGATGACACGGCGCCGGACCTCGCGCCTGTGCATGCCGGCTTGACCATGGAGCAGGCGCACTATGACGTCGCCATAGCTGATGAGGAGTAGCCTGCACCGGATCCTATGACGGCGTTCCGGCAACCGCAGGAGGAGAAGAGGTACAATCTGGTCCTCGTCAAGCAGCACCGGTTGGTGGAGGGGCAAATATACGGCGAGCGTGCAAGCGAGTAGGCCGTGGCCGCCATGGCCGCGGTGAATACAAACTTCGTTCCAGAGTAATATGTGCTCTATGAGGCCGCGCGTACTAAACGCGCCGCTCGCAGCGCAGGGCTTGCACAAGCAAACACGGACGAGAATGCTGTCAGTTGATCGTCCTACTTGCCACCGTGCATCTTTCCGGGGCGCGTCTGGCAAGTGGACAGTGACAGACTGTCCACGTCCATGATCGACCTGACGTCCACCGGCACCAAAGACGGACAGATCGCGGACTCCTCCAAGGATGGGTAGGGCATGGGAGGCGGCAGGGCCTTGTGTTCCACGTGAGCTGGTCCATCTCCCATGTTCTAATCTTCCTCACTGAAGACCACACCTTCACTTCACGGGTTAAACCCTGTCGCCTCTCACTAGTGGAGAAACGGCTAGCCACAACGTTAACTTATGTTGGTGGCATGCCGTTTTTAAGCGACGCTAGCACTATATTTTTTAGATAACGCTGGTATTGGACAAAGTTGTACGATAGGGATACTAACCTAGTGCTAGCGTTACGATTATATCTCATGCCATAGGTAATTGCATATTGTTTTTCTTTTTCTGGTACAGATTGTGCTCGCGTCGCCCATTAGGCCCACGCCAACACTAGTCCATTTTAATCGCCCTCCCGTACCCAGTCAAAAAACCTTTAAATCACATTCACTCGCCTTATTCACCTTCCCCCTCCCCCTGCCCCCTCTCTCTCGCCCGATGCCACCGCCACCTCCTGACCCCGCCACGCGTCACCGCCGGGCCAGCAGGTGAGATCTACCACTCCCCTCGCGCATCTTCTTCCCCTCCCCAAGCTTGTCCCTCCATCCCGTGCGGATCCCGGCCCAAAAAATGTGTATATATATGTTTTTGTGTAGAATTCGATTAGTGTAGATATCTATTAGTGTAGAATCCGATTAGTGTGAATACTATTGTGTAGAATCCGATTAGTGTAGAATCCGATTAGGGTGGAATGCTACTAGTAGAAATTAATTTATTAGTATAGAATCCGATTAGTGTAGAATACTACTAATAGAAATTAATTTATTAGTATACAATCCGATTAGTGTAGAATTCTACTAGTGGAAATTGATTGATTAGTATAGAATATACTTAGTGTTAAATTTATTTTGTGTAGAATGACGCCGCCACCACCACCATGTCAAGTGTGTAGGTCAAGGTGCGCCACCAGCCTTGCAACTGGCACGCTGTTTGGGATCTATTTCCAGCCAAGTTTTCTTTCTACAGCGGTAACAAATATGATCTTTTTATAGTTAATTCTTTTGTTATTGTCGGTATATCTATTAATGCATTGTGTGTGTTTTCTTTGTTTTTTCTTACACAGATCGTTCCGTGCAATGTGTGATTAAAATTCAATAAGCTGATCGAAGACACCGTGATCTTCGACGCTCCTGGGGGCCCTACACGATGGAGGTTGAAAAGGGACAAAATATTTTCCAGATTGGAGGAGACGAATGGGATCGTTTCATCGCCCACATGCGTCTCACTGGGGGTGAACTGATTAGCTTCTCCTTCAGAAAAGAAAGACCCAGGCTTGCTGTTATCTATCTCAACACGGATGAAGATGATGAGGGCCCACTTCATGAAGCCTTGTATGCCCAAAGAATAAGGTTGCACGAGGATCAAACGGGCAACCTCTGGCAAAAACTTCCGCCACGCGACGCCTACGTCGGGATGCCATTCGTGACCCGTCTGGCAAGGACGAATGTTATCCGCCATCGCATGGTATGTTATCCGTCATGCTTTAGTGTAGTATGTGATGATCGATATGCTTTTAGTGTAGTATATGCATGTGATGATATTATATATGTATGTGAATGTGATGGTATGCTTATCTAGTGTTAAATCTGATGCTTATATATATGTAAGAACTTGCATGCTTTAGTGTAGTATGTGATGATTGAATCCAATGATATATATATATATATATATAGAAACTCTATTCATCACCCAGGGTGCAGAATAAGTTATTCTTCACCTGAGATAATCTTACGATCAATTTCTTAATAAATTACATTTGGAATACAAATAGTTATATTTATATTGATTCACTACGTAAAATTCGACATAAGAAAGCAAAAATATAGGTCACAAGACTAGAAAAATTGAATTTATTGTACATTTTACACTATTTTTTTATGTTTGTAATTTTACGTGACATAAAATATTTTTTACGGTGATTATATATTTTCTTACGGTCTCTTTTTACGTATGAAATAAGACAAAATTTACGGAACGTAAAATTACGGTGCATTAATGTCGCGCTGTTCGTCACCCTGTGTGAGGAATAGTTATTCTTCACCCTCCTTTATTTTAACATCAATGCATCATATTTTTACGTCTCGTAATTTTTTTCTTACTTCATACCTAAAATGAGAACGTAAGAAAATAATAAATCGCCATAAAAAATATTTTATGCTACGTAAAATTACGAACGTAAAAACATAGTGTAAAATATACATAAAATGTAAATTTTCTTGTCTTATGACGTATATTTTTATTTTCTTATGCTAAATTTTACACAATGAATCAATATGCATGTAACTATTTGTATAAGAAACAAGATTTATTTATGAAACAATCGTAAGATTACCTCGGGTGAAGAATAGCTCATTCTATACCCTGGGTGATGAATAGTGTTACTATATGTGTGTGTGTGTGTGTGTGTGTGTGTGTGTGTGTGTGTGTGTGTGTGTGTGAATCCAATTATATGCTTAGCTAGTGTTAAATCTAATGCTTATAGTAAAAACTTGCATGCTTTAGTGGAGTATGTGATGATCAGATGCAATGATATATATATATATATATATATGTTTTTTTTTAGAAATTACCAAAGAGGTTATCTATGAGGTGTGGCATCGAGCCGGATGAAGTTGGCATTGCTTGACTACGCCTTATCATAAGGGGCGCCGTCACCACTTGTGCCTACTCAATGGACACGGACGATCGCACTATCTTAAGCGCGGCCGGGTGGAACGACTTCCTTACTAGCAAGAATCTTCGGGTTGGACAGAGGCCACCCTAATGACTAACAGGAACACCCGACGCGCTGACTTGGGGATGATTATCATCATCGACCTCGTTTGAAAGTATGTGTGTGGTTGGGCCAACAATAAACTAGCTATATATTAATAAGAATTAGTACTATATATTGACTTGTATATATATATATATTCTATTAACAGGTATTGTTCTACTATTGTTCTTTTTGCTATGTGCTTCGAAATGTTATATGGTGGGAAAAAATTGGATGCACGAAACGTTTGTGGCGTGGAATGCACAGAACACGTCGCTAGGTGAATGATAATAGTGGCGGCGTTGACCACGTGGCACGCCACAAAACACATGCAATACTGTTGGTGTCGGTTGCCACGCCAACAGTATTTTTTAATAGTGGCGCCATATTGTGAAAGCACAACTTCTCCCTAGGTGGTTTTGGTAATTAATAACAACATATATTTCATTGGAATAATATTTTCACCAAGTGTATCTTAGGAAAGAGTTATATGATAGGATTGGCTAAGGATTGTGTGGAGAACCTCACCAAGGAAAGCAAGATATAGAATTGGTCATGCTTCAAGAATGAGTACTCTACAATTTACATTTTGTGAGAAATCACTTTTGAGTCCATAGGAAAGCCAATACTATTAAAAGGGGATGAGGTAAATATGATGATCGGGTTGCTCAAGTGCTAAGAGATTAGCCACCAAAAATACTCACCCACTTTCCCACACAAATCTTCTGTCCAAAGCCAAAAGTCAAAATTCGGTGACACCAACATTTCCCATTCGGATCCACCGAGTTTTACACTAGACAGAATCCAAACCAAACCCTAGCATCTCGGTACTACCAACATTCCATTCGGTGCAACCGAAACCAGTGACCAACTCTCTATTAACCAATTTCTTAAAATCGGTCCCACCGAGTTTGAGGAATCGGTCTCACCGAGTTTTGGTAACTGACTAGGACACCCATATTGGTACCACCGAGATTCATATATCGGTCTCACCGAAAACGCCAAAGTTGCCACATTTTGCACTAGTCGGTGCAAACGAGTTTTCACTTCGGTTTCACCGAGTTGGGCAATAATGTTGTAACGGTTGGATTTTTAGAGATGCCTATATATACCTCTCCACCACCTCTCACTTGCAAGAGAAGCACTCAGAATATACACCCACTTGCCATATCCAATTTTCTGAGAGAGAACCACCTACCCTTGTGTTGAGGTCAAGATCATCTACTCCAACCATATGGATCTTGATTCTAGCCTCCCCAAGTTGCTTTCCATCCAATCAATCTCTTCTACCCATGCAAAATCTGTGAGAGAGTGATTGAGTGTTGAGGAGACTATCTTTTTAAGCACAAGAGCAAGGAGTTTATCATACTACCACATGTATTACCTTTTGGAGGGTGGTGCCTCCTAGATTGGTTAGGTGTCGCTTGGGAGCCTCCTTCTTCATGGTTGTGGAGTTGAACCAAGGAGTTTGTAAGGGCAAGGAGATCGCCTACTTCGTAAAGATCTACCCGGAGTAAGGCTAGTCCTCCATGGACGTAGGCCATCATGAAATAGACGAGGTTGCTACTTCGTGGACCCCTCGTGGGTGGAGCCCTCCGTGGACTTTCGCGACCGTTACCCTCCGTGGGTTGAAGTCTCCATAAACGTGGACGTACGATAGCACCACCAATCGGAACCACGGGAAAAATCTTCGTGTCTCCAAATTGCGTTTGATCTTCTTATCCCTACCCTCTTACATATGTGTGTCTTTACTTTCCGCTGTAATACTCATAGATATGCATGTGTAGGGTGTGCTTGACTTGCTACAATTGTTAAAATTGGCCAACAACTAAAATTGGGAAAAGGCTAAATTTTTATTTGGTCAAGTAGTCTAATCTCCCCCCTCTAGACATACTTTGGATCCTACATATTGGTGGCGTCGGGTGTCCACGCCAGTAAGGCCATTTTTGTCATGCCATAGCTAGACTTTTCTGCACTAGTACCTATGTCTCGCCTTCACAGAGAGGGGAGGAACCCCTCGCTCAAGGGGGGACCTAGATGGGCCGACCCACAAGCACGGGAGGCCACAACCTTTTTTTGTTTTTTTACATTTCCTGTTTCTTTTTTTGCTTCTTTTTTATTTTTGTTTATACTTTAAAATATACAAATTGTATATATTCTCAAAAAATACTCTATTAATACATTTGAAAAATGTTGAACAAGTATTTAAAAATTGTTCAATAGGTATTTGAAAAATATTGAAGAAGTATTTTAAAAAAATGTTGATCATGTATATAAAAATGTTAATCAAACATTTAAAACAAAATGTTGATCATGTATATAAAAATGTTAATCAAACATTTGAAACAAAATGTTGAGCAAGTATTTAGAAAATGTTGAACAACTATTTGAAAATGTTGAATAAGCATTAATAATGTTGAACGAGTATTAAAAATGTTGAACATGTATTAAAAATGTTGAACAAGTATTACATAAAGTTGAACAAGTATGTGAAAAAATGTTGAACAAGATTTGAAAATGTTGAAGAAGCATTAAAAAATGTTTAACAAGTATTGAAAAATATTTAATAAGTATTAAAAATTGAATGAGTATTTGAAAAGTATTGAACACGTATTTGAAAAATATTGAGTTAGTATTAAAATGCTGTACAAGTATTTGAAAAATACTGAATAACCATTCATACAATGTTGAACGTGTATAAAAAAATGTTAATCACTTATCAAAAAATGTTTTTGACATATAAAAAAATGTAGAGTAAAAACAAAAACAAACATAAAACAAATGGAAGAGAAAAAAAAACATAACAACCAATAAACGAACATAACAACCAAATAAAAACAAAATGCAAAAATAAATGAAAAAGAATGAAAGAAAAAGGTAAAAGAAAAATCAAAAGAAACAAAATAAATCAAAAGAAGGAAAATTCCAGAAAAAAATGGCTAGAGTAGCCACAAGTATTGCGCGCCCCTAGTTCTTAGCAAGAAAAGAAGTTTGGCGGAGTGGTTAGCGTGTCGTGCGTTTTCCCTGGAGACCCAAGTTTGATCCCTCCTCGCATGTTTCTCCCTTTTTACGACTATTTATCACAACTTAATGGGCTGGCCCGATACCAGGCGAGGGAACGCTTCAGCGATAGCTGCTACTTGGATCACTTAAGGCGATAAAAGCGATAAATAGTCGCCACGACCCGGCTGTTCCTAACGAACGGGGTACATATATATGCCGGTTGGTGCGCTACTCAGCCGTCGGTATGGTACTATTCCATTTATAACCAACCGGTCTCTTTGTAAGTTGTCCGTAAATTTTTTAGCGCCAGTTTGATCTCGCCTATGTCTTTTTTCTTCCTCCCATCCGAACCACCCACTCAAAAAAAAATCCGAACCACCCACTTGCACCGCCAACCGTAACACTCCTCGTCCAAATATTATTTTATTTAAAACATGAAGTCCACTCTATTCTACTCGTGCTACGCCTCGGCCGGCTGATTTTTACAAAGATCGGCCAGGTCGACAACAATTCAATCCCGTGTTTGGAACCATTGGATCGTATCCCTGTTATTGCAACATGAACCGTGTTGCAAGGAACTGGCTTTTTTCCCTCACCTGGTCGGACCGCAGCATGAGATGTGTTGCGCTCAAGTGGTTCCAAGATGGCACGTTTTGCACCCAGCCAACGCGAGGTGTGTTGGGCCCAGGTGACTGCAACATGACCTGTCGCAGCACCATGGTCACGGCACCGAGCGTCGGCAGGTACGACCTTTGCACCACCGACAATGATCCACAACAGAACCACCCACTCGCCAGCTTGCAGCACCTCTTAGCACGCCTCCGGCCTTGGAGCAACGGTCGCTGGCTGCAGAGCTTGCATCAACGCCAATGGTCGGCGTTGTGTGATGTATCCGATTTGCAACAGCCCGTAAGCAACCCAAATCGACGTATTTGTACCATAGACACAACCTGGTCGGATGGCTCGCAGCTTGCAGCGCTGGCGTCAACAAGACTATGCATGCGATGGTAGAAAGGGGAATGGGGGGCATTGCACTCATAGTGGATAAGAGATGCAAGAGGATAAGGCACATGTGAGAGTAGTGCGTGAGAGGCCACATGGGACACACGTCCCACGCACGTGGCGGCCAACGGTTCATGTCTATCAGCTGGTAGATTCAGATAATTTGTCTAACCTTATTTTAATTTTTTTCCCAACCCACGTTTTCAGAAGCATCCATGGGCAATAAATGGCTCCCATAGTTTTATTTAAAAAACCAACATCAAATCAAGTGATCTCCAACAGTTTATTGATACAACTCTATAGCATGGCTAGCCATAAAAAACATTGATAGTCCTGAATCCCATACTGATATTCATTGGTACATTGATAGCCATCACTTCATAAAAATGCCAAACTTTTACTTTAACAATATGTCTTTGCAAAAAAATATGATATTTTATACTATGTTGACTCTAGAAAATTCTTGGAGCATGTTAGACCGATATTCGTTGTAGCCACTTCACATGGTCACTTTATTTGGTGCCTCAAAAAGGGAGAAGTCCAGTAATATCTCACCGTGGTCTCTACAAAATATACCTATGTATAAGTTTGTGTCGGACAAATCACACTGTGGAGCGGCCATGGTCGATAAATCTGGCTCTAGGCGACCACTGTGGACATATGGACATGGGGCGGCCACTAGGGTTTGCAACTATTTCAGTTCAATAATTATTATGTCTGCTATTGTTTCAGCAAAAAATATATGCTTAATTGACCACTAATATGGTTATAGTTGCTATACTTTTTCCTACACCAACAAATAAGTATGGTTAGTTTAAATATAATTATGTTGTTTCCTACTATTTTAGTTAAACAATTATGATTCTCGAACATACATGGATGATAAATGCTACCTTTACCAATATCTTGAAATAAGTATGCTTAGTGTTCAAGATAATTATGTTTGCTTTCTATTGTTTATTCAAATAATTCTACTTACATAGACGATAGCTGCTACTTTTACCTATACCTACAAATAAAATTAGGCTTAGTTAACAATTAAGTTAGTTCAAAATAATTAGAGTGAATTCCACTTTTTACCCTATAGTTGTACATTTGTGACACATAGTACCCCACTTAGTGGAACTTCCATCGAAATATCAGAGTTTCGAGACTTTTAGCATGGTTTTCCCCAGTTTTGCATTTTCCTTGTTTATGTTAGATAGGATCCGCATGTTGCGTCAATGATTCGTATAAAAATATGTAATGATCGGAGGGCATCATTGACGATCATGTCCAGACTTCTCTTGTCCATCTGTTCCATTCCTCATCATCGTCCACATATATTTGGACCCCAGGCATCATCTCGCACTTGCCTAATGGACACGCATCAGAAAACAAGGCTTCAAAGTTTCCAAAAGGGGTATTCTAGATGAATTTCCACTCGATGGGGTAATTAGTGTCACAAATGTACAACTGCAGGATAAAAAGTGGAATTCACTCAATAATTATGTTGCTTCCTACAATTTTAGTTAAATAATTATGATTTTTGATATTGCTGCGGAACTTATTCATGTACAAAGTTTTCTCTAATTCCTAGCCATTTTTAAGTAATTTTGAAAATGGCAATATGGAGAACCTAAATGAGGAAGGTCAAGGTGGCCGTCCGGAGAAGGAGAACAACTGGTGTGTGTGTGTGTGTGTGTGTGTGTTGGTGGCCGGAGTGGTGCGGCGATGGTGGTGGCATGGAGCTTCACTGGAAGGAGGCACGGAAAGAGGGGCGGCGTGCATCGCTGAAGATCAAGCTAGCAGGAGGCGCCGGAGCGCGGAGCCAGAGTAGGTCCGGGGGGGAAGGGGACGATAGGCAGCAGTTCACCGGGGCGAGTGGATCTGAGATTGGTGGTGCACTAGGGGAGGCAGCAGGTTGCGTGTTTGTGGTGGGGGGGGAGGAGGCGAAGATGCATGGCAACAGAATAGAGGAGGCAACGTTCGGGGTGGCGATGCGTGGCGGCAATGGGCGGTGGCGCGCTGGGAGAGGTGATGTTGGGGGCAGGGATGCGCGGCGGCGTGGTGGCGGAGAGCGCGGGGGCGGCGCATATCGCCATAGGGACACGGGTTGCTGGATGGGGATGCGAGTTAGGGGTGGTTCAGACTTTTTTTCAGGAATTCGGTAGGATCTCGTCACACCCTATATAGGGGCGTTATTATCAGAATACTATTGTGATACTGTTATCATAATAGTGTTACTCTATATATACACAATTAAAGTTGATCCAAACTTAAAACAAAGGAAATTAAGATTTAAGAAGTGGAAATTACATGGGCTCACCTTGGTGGGCTGTGAGGAGCCTGAGTCGAGGTGGTAGAGCCCCGCGGCGGCGGCATAGAGGTGGGGTTGGAGCCCCTTGACGGGGCGTAGGTGATGGAGCCCAGTGACAGTGGCATAGAGGTGGGGCGATACCGGCGACGGCGGCGTCGAGGTTGGGTGTGTGTGTATGTTAGCTTGCGAGGGCAGACGTCGATGTGCTGGTCTAGCTCGGCGATGGCGTCGAGGGATAGAGAACGGTGATAGCGTCGAGGTGAAGCTGGAGAGCAGCGTTGGCTTTGATGTGCAGCCCCAACAACGACGTCGGCGTGGGAATGCACGATGCAGCACCAACGACGGCGGCCTTACCACGGTCGATGTGGGCGGTGCAGATTGGGATGAGGAAGCCTACCGGCCGATGGCAAGCTCGAACAGGGGCGGCACAGGATGAGGCACAATAGGGCAGCCTCACCGCGTGGGACATGTATTTAACCACGGGGAGATGAAGGGCAATGTTCCAGCGTGAAGTAAAGCTGAGTGCTTATTTTTACATACTCGGCTATGCAAATGGACGGGTGTTTGTTGACACACGAACACGTCACCGTGTACCCTCGACGCCGGGGGTGATGCACCGCAGCTCACGTCGAAGGAGGTCCGACCGGCAGCGCGATACGCAAGACAGCCGGCGGACGCTTTTGAAGACCCGAAGCCCCGCACGCCCGGGAGGGACCCCGTCAGGGAGTGCGGCGGCAATGGGCTGCCCTAGGTCGATTCGCTCGCCCCTAGAGCCTCGAGATTCGCAGCTCTCAAACACGAAGAACAGCGAAGAACGAGAAAGATAAACGATGGAAAGATAAACGTAGATGAAAAAGTAGTATAATGATTGTTCGATTGTGTGTTTTCTTTCAATCGGCCGTCACCCCCAACATATATAAGAGGCGGCTGGACTTTCCGTACAAGCAAAGGATTCATCTAGGCTTTCCTTACAAGAAAATTACATTAATTCACGTCCTAGAGTCCTAGTTCTGGTCCTGCTCGAATTCAGCCTGGTCCAATCTCCTGTCTTGCTCCTTGCGTGGGCCGTGGAATCTGCACACGACCTCCGATGGAGATGGTCCAAACACGAATTTTGTGCGCTTCGACGAGGCCAATAATCCGTATGTTGATCACTTTTCCAAATAAGGCCATCTTGAATACTCCACGGGGTCATCCTTAATTTCGAGTCGGACTCATTCATATAGCTGACTGGACCGTCCGACTCTTGTATCGTCTCTGCAGGTCATATACTACGTCGGATGACGATGACTCCAAAAGCAAAGTTGACCGTTTCGACGAGACGAACAACTTTCATGTTGAACACTTTTTGATCTGAGGCCATCTAGATAAGTATTTGAGCCCATCTTCAGCATCTCGTCGGACAGTTTTTACTGTTCACGCGGCAAGCTTCCGTGGCAAGGTACTGTTCACCCGGCAAAGGTTACTGTTAACGCGCGGCAAACTTTCCCCGGCAAGGTACACCCGGCAAGGTACTGTTCACACGGCAAGGGCACTGTTCACCCGGCAAGATTACTGTTCACGCGCGGCAAGCTTCCCCCCGGCAATGGCACTGTTCACGCGCGGCAAGCTTTTCCCCGGCAAGATACTATTCACGCGGCGAGGGTACTGTTCACCCGGCAAGTACTGTTCACGCGTGGCAAGCTTTCCCCGGCAATGGTACTGTTCACGCGCGGCAAGCTTTCCCCGGCAAGATATTGTTCACGCGGCGAGGGTACTCTTCACCCGGCAAGTTACTGTTCACGCGCGGCAAGCTCCCCCGGCAATGTTACTGTTCACGCGCGGCAAGCTTTCCCCGGTAAGGTTACTGTTCACCCGGCAAGGTTACTGTTCACGCGGCAAGCTTTCTGGTTGCACCTTGCGGGCCCTTTTTGAGGCAGTAAACGACCTCGGATGAAAATGTGCCCAAAAGCAATTTTGACCGTTTCGACGAGACGAACAACTTTCATGTTGAACGTTTTTCGATGCGAGGCCATCTTGAATGGCTAATTGCTAACGCATTGCATCAGACACTCGCCAAGACGTGTCTGGTCTCCCGCGTCTTATTTCGCCTCTTGACATGGCTGCATTCAGATAGCTCTAACTTTTGCATACGAACTCGGATTGAGACGATTTTTATATGAAAATCGACCGATTTGACGAGACGAAGATAATTCATGTAGAAAGTTTTCTCATATGAGATCATCTTGAGGGCGTAATCAGCCGAATAGTGTTCTGGATACAAAATCCCAGTACTTCGAACACAATTTCGGCTTTCGAGATGAGATCGGATGGCAATGGCCCAAACTTCAAAGTTTCTCCTTGCCGGATCGCCTCCTTGCCGGACCGTCTCCTGCCTCTGTTTGGGCCTTTGGCAAGCACTCAAAATCGGCAAGCTTTTCGCTGGAGCCCACCTTTACTGCATTCTGCATCGTGCCAAAATCAGGTGTCAACACATGCCCCCCTGTTTTTCGGCAAAACTTGTGTGCCGAAAAATAATTTGCATTAGGCTTGTTCTAAGGACGATGTCAACACTCCATCGGCCATTAATATGTGCTTAGGGCGATAATTATATATCGGCCATTGCCTATTTAGGCTTCTTGCCACACACTTGGGTGGTACTTCTTCAAATACCTGCCATTGAGAGCTCGAGGTAGCAATGTTCCTTGCATGGATTCCACCAAATATGAATTTCCGGGAACTATTCTTGCAATCTTGAAAGGACCTTCCCAGCTTGGAGACCACTTCCCGAATTTTCTGTCCTTTGAACCAATCGGTAGAATCACCTTCCATACAAGATCACCAATCTGAAAATTCTTCAACCTGACCTTCTTATTGTAAGCTCTTGCTACCCTCAACTTGTCCCTTTCTATGGCTTTTAATGCAGTCAAACGTTTATCGGCAACCTCATCAACGTTGTCCATCATCAAGTTATAAAAGTCCACTGCCGATAAATCATTTTGTTTGGCTATTCTCAAAGCATTCAAATTCACCTCTACCGGTAAAACGGCTTCTTGACCATATACGAGCTCATATGGAGTTACCTTCGTCGCACCATGCCTTGAGATTCTATGCGCCCACAAAGCCTCGGACAATAATTCATGCCACCTTCTTGGATTATCTTCAATCTTCTTCTTGATGAGCTTGATCAAAATTTTGTTGCTAGACTCAGCTTGTCCATTGGCTTGAGCATAATACGGGGAGGAATTGAGCAACTTTATCTTATATGATTCGGCAAATCCTCTAACTTGATGAGACATGAAAGATGAACCTTGATCCGTAGTTAATGTTTGCGGAATACCGAATCTATGAATAATGTGCTCACTTATGAATTGAATTACCTCCGTATGCGTCATATTCTTGAGAGGTACTGCTTCAGACCACTTAGTGAAATAATCAGTTGCCACCAACACGAACCGATGCCCCTTTGAAGAGGAAGGATGAATCTCTCCAATAAAGTCCAATCCCCAACCTCTAAAGGGCCACGGCTTGATAATAGGATGTAACATAGCAGCGGGAGCTAACTGAATATCACCAAACTTTTGACAAGCTTCACATCCTTTATAATACCTGAAGCAATCATTGATCATCGTCGGCCAATAAAATCCAGCACGTCGTAGCAACCACTTCAACTTGGGGGCCGACTCATGAGTACCGCAAATTCCTTCATGAACCTCTCCCATAGCAACTCTTGCTTGATCCTCGTCCAAACACTTCAAAAGAACATCTTCAACCGTTCGGCGATAAAGACCACCGTCTCTTATTATATATTTGAAAGCCATGCGCCGAACAGCCCTGTCCACCCTTTCACTCGGATTGTACAAGTAATCAATAATGGGCTTTCTCCAATCATGATTTTCACCTGTACTAGATTTATTGTTAGTGACCGAATCAGTGGGCTCTGGTTCGGCCTCCCCTATATTAGCAAGACAAGACATCGGCTCTTGAGAGATATGAAACATGCCATGATTGACATGATAGCCAGATGCTTGCTGTGCTAACTCATTTGCTCTCCAATTATCATGTCTAGATATATGAGCAATGCCAAAATGATCCAAAGTAGAAATTATATCCAGACATTTATCAAGATAAACATTAAGTGATTCGTCTAAACATTGAAAAACTTTGGATACTTGTTGCACTACTAATAACGAATCACCAGAAGCCTCAATATGTGTAGCACCTATGGCCAGCAACATCTCTAAACCGAATAACAATGCTTCATATTCGGCTTGATTATTTGTGCAAAAATATTCTAAGCGGCATGAGGCTTCAAAAACAGCACCATAAGGAGATATATAAGCAATACCAACACCTTGGCCGTTGCTACAAACTGAACCGTCAAAATATAATCTCCATGGTACTAACGAGACAAGGTTTATATCAATATCTTGCTCGTCATTAATCCGATGCTCAACGACAAAATCAGCAACAATTTGGCCTTTCATGGATTTTAGAGATTCATAAGCCAAATCATACTCAATTAAAGCATAAGCCCATTTACCAATTCTACCACTAAGAATTGGTCTATGCAACATATATTTAATGACATCGGTTTGACAAGCTACTATGCAAGAACTTGGCACTAGATAATGTCTCAATTTTGTGCAAGCATAGTATAAGCATAGGCATAATTTTTCAATATACGTATACCTTGTCTCAGCATCCAATAAACGTCGGCTCAAATAAGTGATAGCATGCTCTTTTCCTTCGGTTTCTTGAGTCAAAACAGCACCAATAACACCTTCCTCGGCTGCAATGTAAAGTCTAAAGGGCTCTCTATGCTTGGGCGCCTTCATCACTGGAGGAGTGCACAAATAATTTTTAATCATATCAAATGCTTCTTGCTGTTTTGCCCCCCAAGTAAAATCAACATCATTCTTCAACCGAAGGATATGAGTAAATGCATCAACCTTCCCTGACAAATTAGCTATGAACCTCCTCAAATAATTGACCTTGCCAAGGAATTTTTGCATATCTCTCTTGCATATTGGAGCCTCCACTTTTTGTATAGCTTCTATCTTTTTGGGATCAATCTCTATGCCATCTTCATGAATAATGAAACCCAAAAACTTACCAGCCGACACGCCAAACGCACACTTCAAAGGATTCATCTTCAGCCCATATTTCTTCATCCTCTCAAAAGTTAAACGCAAATCGGCTAAGTGAGATTTAAAAGCATCCGATTTGACAACAATATCATCAATATAGACTTCAAGTATAACCCCGAGTAAATCATGAAAAATCAAATTCATAGCCCTTTGATATGTGGCGCCGGCATTCTTCAATCCAAAGGTCATTACTGTCCACTCAAATAATCCAAGGAAACCGGGGCACCGAAAAGCCGTTTTGGACATGTCCTCTTCGGCCATGAAAATTTGGTTGTACCCCGCATTGCCATCAAGAAAGCTAATAACCTTATGTCCAGAAGCATCATTAATAAGCATGTCGGCTATAGGCATAGGATACTCATCTTTGGGCGTAGCTCTATTCAAATCTCTGAAATCAATGCACACCCTCAACTTGCCGGAGCCTTTCTTTTCCACTGGCACAATATTAGAAATCCACTCGGCATACCTGCAAGGTCTAATAAAATTAGCTTTAAGCAAACGACCGATCTCTTCCTTGATCCGGTCATATATTTTTGGATTGAACTTCCTAGCCGATTGTTTATATGGTCTAAAACCGGCTTTTATAGGTAACCGATGCTCCACTAGCTCTCGGCTTAAACCTGGCATCTCATGATATTCCCATGCAAAGCAACAAATATATTCTTTCAATAGCTCGATTAACTTGACTTTACAATCGGCTTTCAAATTTTTGTTTACATATGTCGGCCTAGGAATTGAGCCATCTCCAATATCTATTTCTTCTAATGGATCGGCCGACGTAAAACCTTGTCCAAGCTTATCCATATCACCTAACTCCTCTACAGACTCATACATATCGTTCCCATTGGACCGATATTCTGCAAGCCGTTTTTGTAGCCATTCAGAGTTAGGATCCATTTAAATACATTATGTTTTGGAGCCGATTGCTACCAACCGGCTTTAGAGAAACAGGGACAAAACCGCTTTTGGTAGCGCTGAGAAAATCAAATTCTGACAAGTCCCGTCCCGTCAAGCAAGCAACATTGGGGTGTTGCCAATCTACCGGTGCATCAGCCAAAGCAACGCAAGCCGAATTATCCGCATTAATGATCTCCACTTCATCATCAACCCACTGAATTAAAAACTGATGCATAGTGGATGGCACGCATTGGTTTGCATGGACCCAATCACGGCCTAGTATGACGTTGTAGTTACCTTGTACCTCGGCGACAAAGAATGCAGTAGCCAAAGTTTTGCTCCCAACCGTAAGCTCCACGTACATCACTCCTTTGGCTTCGGTTTTCTCTTTGCCTTCAAATCCATTGAGCACCATATTGGTCTTCATCAATCCTTCGTCGGGCAAACCCAATTTCTTGAAGACTGAATAAGGCATGAGATTCACTACAGCACCACCATCGACAAGCATTCGAGTAATCGGTGACCCGTTGATATGGCCTCTGAGGTACAACGGTTTCAAGTGCGTCACTGGTTCTTTTGGCTTCTCAAATATTGCATTCTTAGGACCAAAATCCAGCTGAGCCACCTCCCCTTCTTCATCTATAGCACGAAACTCAGCGGGTAAATAAAACACCATGTTGATATCCATGCCTTCATGTACTGGTGTAGGCTCACAATCTACCACGTCACCCTCCTCCTCGGGTGTGTTCAGTGCCGGGCTTGCCGGTGTTGGGCTTGCCGGTGTTGGGCTTGCCGGTGTTGGGCTTGCCGGGCCTGCTGAGCATGCCGGGTCTGCCGAGCTTGCCGGATCTGCCGAGCTTGCCGGATCTGGGTTTGCCCTCTTCATTGATTTTGAAATCTGTTCGGGCGAAACGGAATCAATAGGCGCTGTAGACGATGTAACAGCAGTAGCATCGTCCTTACTTGGTGGTACAGGTGCTGATGTGACAGATGTAGAAACCACCGCTCTTTGTATTCGCTTAGGCACCCATACTTGTTCTGTAGGTACCATGGGCCGAACGTCATTGAACCACTCATCTCTTTTCTTCTCGGCCTCCTGTTCTGCCATCTCATGACTCCTTAACCTCTGTAGTTTCCTCTTTTGCGTTTTTGTTAGCCCTGGAGGACACCACTTAGGCTGCATGTACTTTGGATCTTTGAATTTGGCTTTGCTCGTGCTAGCTTCATGATTTCTAGCCGAGTGTTTTGGCGCGATAGCAAGTATCGGCTCAGCAGGGTTGCTACGCACAGTCGGCTGTTGTATGGTGAATGTTTCAGTACCCAAGATGAGTGAGTCAGCATCAACTTTTTCTTTGCCCTTTCCAGACCCAACTGCTGCACTTGGTGATTTGGCACGCCACACCTGCTTGTTGATCCCTTCTTGATTATTCTGCATTGGCCGATTGACTCCTTTATTCAAACGGCCTCGAGTGGGATAAGAAAACTTCTCACGTATAGGCCTCCTTGGTTCTGCCCATCCTGGATGAAAAGCATAAGGGGCCATTGGGGGCTGCCCCCATCCTCCATTGAAGCCTCCCATGTAATGTGGCGCATAAGGTGGTGGCGCCATCCACGGTCTTGGCGCCCACGGCCCATATGTCCTTGCATGATGCTGAAATTCTTGCCTTGGAGGTGATCTTGAACGCTTCAAATTAGCTGACCGATTACAGCTAGAACCGGCCGCTTGATTGGCGTATTTGGACAGCAACATATCAAAAGTTGGTTTGATTTTCTTGCGCTGCACTTTGGCTTCATTCAGCTTCCACTTGCCAACTTCTGGACTCTTGGGCTTGACAAACTTAACACGGGTATTCTCTTGTTCTTGCGGTTGCCCCCCGAGTGCAGGATTCTTGACAGTGATTTTGATTATCTCCCCGCCATCGGGTTGCTTGTCGAGCACCACTTGCCTTCCCAAGACCTTGTCGCCATCTCTGTTTTTCCTGGGCTCACCAATGACAATATTAGTTTTATTAGCGGATTCGGCCACTTCCGGCCGAATGAGCACCTTTTTCCCCTCCAAATCCAGAGTATTCATTGGGAAGGGCTGTTTATCAACTTGCATCTCAGAAAAGTTTAATCGTCCGTCATTAATGGCCGATTGTATCTGTCGTCGAAAAACATTGCAATCATTAGTCGCATGAGAAAAAGAATTATGATACTTGCAATAAGCACGCCGTTTCAGCTCTTCAAACGGCGGTAAAGTATGAGATATTCTAATAATCTTAGCTTGTAGCAAAGCATCAAATATTCTATCACATTTAGCAATATTAAAAGTAAACTTCATCTCATCATCACGATTCTTATGAATCGGCTTTAAATCATTGCAAGTAAATGGTTTGGCCTTCGAGGGCCAAACAAATTCAGCAGCATAAATATCACCCTCATCGTCCGTACGATCACTATCGTATTCAACCATATTCATCTTTGGACGATCAGTTTTATATCTATGCACTTTTTTAAGCTCCTTGCTTCGGCTTTCATGAGCCAAAGCCCTCTGTAAGACTTGGTTGATACTTATAAATTCATAGCCTTCTAGTTTCTCTCTAATACGAGCTCTCAAACCATTAAGCACAAGATCAGCCAAGTCTCTCTCAGTTATCACTAAACTATAGCACTGGTTTTTTGTTTCCCTAAATCTCTTGACGTAATCAGAGACCGATTCGTCATGCTTCTGCTTAACCGATGTAAGATGTGACAACTTAAGTTCATTATCGCCGCTATAAAAATGATCATGAATTTTTTTCTCTAGCTGCAACCATGCACGAATAGAGCCATGCGGCAAAGAAGAAAACCATGAAAATGCGGTACCAGTTAATGACAAAGGAAATAAACGCACTTTCAATTCATTTATCGAACCTGCTTCACCCAATTGTGCTAGGTATTGGCTAACATGCTCCCATGTGGTTTTTGTGCCTTCTCCATTAAACTTAACAAAATCTGGAATTTTATACCCTTGAGGGCACGGAATTGCATCAAAGTACTCGGGATACGGCTTTTGATAAATCCGATTCCTAGGTAGTTTAACACCAAAATTCTCTCGAAGTGTTTTAGCCATCTCCTCTCTAAACCTAGCTAGAGCATCGTCCGTAGTAGACGATGAAGCTTGTGGCACTGGCATAGGAGGATTGGGGTTAGCAATCATGGGTGTAAATTGTGACATGTTTGCCGAACCATAGTTCGGCAATGATCTAGCAGTGTTTCCACATATTTGGTTCGGCGTTGCCACCGAACTCTGCATAAACGGATTAAGTGGTGCAGCCACAATTTGATTGGTATGGGTAGGAAAATAATTCATCGGCATGGGAGGCGCCGATGAAATAGGCAAAGCTGAATCAGGGTTTCCCATACTAGCAGGCATGTTAGGCATATTCTTCTGAGCATTAGTATTGTCTAAGAAAGCTTGATAGATCAGATTATTGCTATCAGTAATACGATTCTCAATTTCAGCCCATTGCTCAGGAGAAAAGGTAGTACTTACAGAAGGTTTAACCTGCTCAGTTTGAAGAGGAGGAAACTTGATTTCTCCAACCGGAGTGATATTGCCTTGGCGGTCCTTCTTGAAGTTTCCAAGGAACTCTCGCAACTCCTTCTCTTCACGCGCCTTCTTGTATTCCTCATAAGCTTGACGATGCTCGGCCGATAACTCCTCCAGATTGGGCTTGATAATGTTATCGGCGTCAACTTCCGAGGGATTGGGAAGATTGGACATGATGGATGATGATTCTTGATCAAAAGGTCCCCAGCGGAGTCGCCAAAAAGTGTGTTGACACACGAACACGTCACCGTGTACCCTCGATGCCGGGGGTGATGCACCGCAGCTCACATCGAAGGAGGTCCGACCGGCAGCGCGATACGCAAGACAGCCGGCGGACGCTTTTGAAGACCCGAAGCCCCGCACGCCCGGGAGGGACCCCGTCAGGGAGTGCGGCGGCAATGGGCTGCCCTAGGTCGATTCGCTCGCCCCTAGAGCCTCGAGATTCGCAGCTCTCAAACACGAAGAACAGCGAAGAACGAGAAAGATAAACGATGGAAAGATAAACGTAGATGAAAAAGTAGTATAATGATTGTTCGATTGTGTGTTTTCTTTCAATCGGCCGTCACCCCCAACATATATAAGAGGCGGTTGGACTTTCCGTACAAGCAAAGGATTCATCTAGGCTTTCCTTACAAGAAAATTACATCAATTCACGTCCTAGAGTCCTAGTTCTGGTCCTGCTCGGATTCAGCCTGAATCTGGTCCAATCTCCTGTCTTGCTCCTTGCGTGGGCCGTGGAATCTGCACACGACCTCCGATGGAGATGGTCCAAACACGAATTTTGTGCGCTTCGACGAGGCCAATAATCCGTATGTTAATCACTTTTCCAAATAAGGCCATCTTGAATACTCCACGGGGTCATCCTTAATTTCGAGTCGGACTCATTCATATAGCTGACTGGACCGTCCGACTCTTGTATCGTCTCTGCAGGTCATATACTACGTCGGATGACGATGACTCCAAAAGCAAAGTTGACCGTTTCGACGAGACGAACAACTTTCATGTTGAACACTTTTTGATCTGAGGCCATCTAGATAAGTATTTGAGCCCATCTTCAGCATCTCGTCGGACAGTTTTTACTGTTCACGCGGCAAGGTACTGTTCACTCGGCAAAGGTTATTGTTAACGCGCGGCAAACTTTCCCCGGCAAGGTTACTGTTCACGCGGCAAGGGTACTGTTCACCCGGCAAAATTACTGTTCACGCGCGGCAAGCTTCCCCCGGGCAATGGCACTGTTCACGCGCGGCAAGCTTTCCCCCCGGCAAGATACTGTTCACGCGGCGAGGGTACTGTTCACCCGACAGTACTGTTCACGCGTGGCAAGCTTTCCCCGGCAATGGTACTGTTCACGCGCGGCAAGCTTTCCCCGGCAAGATATTTGTTCACGCGGCGAGGGTACTGTTCACCCGGCAAGTTACTGTTCACGCGCGTCAAGCTCCCCCCCCGGCAATGTTACTGTTCACGCGCGGCAAGCTTTCCCCGACAAGGTTACTGTTCACCCGGCAAGGTTACTGTTCACGCGGCAAGCTTTCTGGTTGCACCTTGCGGGCCCTTTTTGAGGCAGTCAACGACCTCGGATGAAAATGTTCCCAAAAGCAATTTTGACCGTTTCGACGAGACGAACAACTTTCATGTTGAACGTTTTTCGATCCAAGGCCATCTTGAATGGCTAATTGCTCACGCATTGCATCAGACACTCGCCAAGATGTGTCTGGTCTCCCGCGTCTTATTTCGCCTCTTGACATGGCTGCATTCAGATAGCTCTAACTTTTGCATACGAACTCGGATTGAGACGATTTTTATATGAAAATCGACCGATTTGACGAGACGAAGACAATTCTTGTAGAAAGTTTTCTCATATGAGATCATCTTGAGGGCGTAATCAGCCGAATAGTGTTCTGGATACAAAATCCCAGTACTTCGAACACAATTTCGGCTTTCGAGATGAGATCGGATGGCAATGGCCCAAACTTCAAAGTTTCTCCTTGCCGGATCGCCTCCTTGCTGGGCCGTCTCCTTGCCGGATCGCCTCCTTGCCGGACCGTCTCCTGCCTCTGTTTGGGCCTTCGGCAAGCACTCAAAATCGGCAAGCTTTTCGCTTGAGCCCACCTTTACTGCATTCTGCATCGTGCCAAAATCAGATGTCAACAGTGTTTTAAAAAAAAAAAAAGGAAAATATAAGACGAGCAAGCCGTTAGTGGGTACTCAGCTTACATAGTCCACTGTCTCGGAGACATCAGGCCCGCGGAGGATGGTCATGTGGCAGCCACAATGCCGAGGCTCACCTATATGCCGAGTGTTTTTTATTTCTTGATAAGACGAGTGCATCTTGTATGCCAGAAGTTTTTTTATCGGTTCTTGCCTTAGCCCGCAATATGTCGAGAATCTTATTTATTGTGTATGTTTTATTTTGGGCACTCGGCTTATTGGCGAGTAAGTCGAGTACCCGTAAAGTAACACTCGGCGTCTGATGAAACGCTCGGCTACATGTGTTTCTCCCGTAGTAGTACGTTTTTGTTTTTTTTTTTGCGAGAAACTTCCAATCTATTCATCTTCAATCATGGCAGTACAGCGAACACTAGAAATAATTAAAATTACATCCATATTCGTAGACCACCTAGCGACGACTACAAGCACTGAAGCGAGCCGAAGGCGCGCCGCCGTCATCGCCCCTCCATCGCCGGAGCCGGGCACAACTTGTTGTAGTAGACAGTCGGGAAGTCGTCGTGCTAAGGCCCCATGGGACCAACACACCAGAACAGCAACCGTCGCCGATGAAGATAAGTTTAGATCGGAAGGATCCAACCTGAAGACACAAGAACAAAGACTGGATCCAAACAGATCCACCAAAGACAACCACCGACCGAATCCCGTGAGATCCGCCGGAGACACACCTCCACACGCCCTCCGACGATGCTAGACGCACCACCGGGGCGGGGGCTAGACGGGGAGGACCTTATTCCATCTTCAAGAAGCCGCCGCCGTCTCGTCTTCTTGAGCCGGACACAAACCCTAACAAAACTTGAAGAAGCACAAAAAAACGGAGCCCTCCCATCGGCAAGGGCCGAGATCGACGTGGCAGATCGGCGGCGCCGCCGACGGGAGGCAGAAACCCTAGCCGCCTTTTCTTGGAGGAGAGAGACCGATGCTACTAATACTTTGAATTTGAACCGTCCCCGTAGTAGTACGTTGAAGCCCAACATCAATATTTTGGTCACTCACATATTGTACTCGCTATCTGTACTTAATATTGTAATATACCCTTTGGTTTATTAGTAAAAATGATTAAGATTTATATGTTTTCTTAAATTACACCAAGGTAAAATTTCATTGGTCAATATATAAATTAATATATTTGTAGTTAGCCTGTTTTGAACGTATGCTTTGGATGCCCTAGTCTGGATAGTACCTGTTAGTGAAGTTTTTTATGTATATGTGTGCATGCTTGGCTGAGCTAACTTTGTGTAATACGTTTTGTGAAATACAAAATTCATATATGCCACATTTCTGTGGTAACGACCAATAACTATATACAGAACTATTTTAGCAAAATTTGCAAAAAAAAAAACTATTTTAGCAAGTAATAAATTTTGGCACCAATTCTGTGGTAGTAACTAAATTCAGAATCTTTCCCTTAATACAATCCACATTGGATCCAGGTTTTATACTATGTATACATACGGGAGTGTGTTTAGATAATTGTGAGAACACAAGGATATATCCTAGCAAAACTATTTTTAGCAACAAGTAATTAATGAATTAATAGGTGCTAGCTATTCTTTGCTGGTGAAAACATGTTGTATTATCTGTACAAAGCATGCAACATGGTTTCTCTCCCCTTTATATTCCTGGGCAGAACACAATTTCAAATCTAAGTTTTATCTTTGTCTAAACACTCCCATCTTCCTCCAATATCAGCGGAAAATTTCACTGCCAAGCATCTCGCCATTCTACACTTCGGAAACCAGGTTTGCTTTAATCTACCATCATTGAATATATGCCCCTCATCCTATTTATGCGTCCTCATTTTATTAACCTTGTAATTACTAGTTAGGGCAAGATCAGAAAGGAGCTATGGGGAAAACACCAGCCGCTCATGCTAACAAAATCACAGTGAGACAAGCGGCGTCATATCATGAAATAGCACCAGATTCAAGTGACAGCGATAGAACAATCAGCGATAGTTCTGTGGGGATCATGTATGAAGGTAGCCAAGCCCAGGATGGCGACCTGGAAGGAGAATCTGCGATGGTATTGCCTGTTGTAGGAAAGAGGACTACAGTGAGATCTAACAGTCATGGTTATACCGGCAGCCTGGAAATCGATTCTGCCTCTCGTACCGAGAGGGCTGTTGCCAGGTCCGATTTTGTTCTAGTGGCACAGCGTCAAGACTGCATACAAATTTACCCTGAGTGGCTGGAGAAAATTGATTCAGGCAAAGGGATGTGGACAGCTTTCAAACAATTTCGAGGAGATGGGAAGCATGAAGAGGTTAGTATATACTCATGTTCTTGTGTGCTCTGTAATCCAATAATTTTCATTGTGTCTTAATCATCTTGTAACATAGGGAGTGTTTGCTTGATGAGCATTCAGACCAAATGATGAAATAATTAGATTCCTAGGTTCTCCAAAAGATAACATTGTGTTTTGCTTCAGTTACCTGATAGATTTTCGGCCTTTGCATCAAAACGATATTATGCATTTGTTTTCGCACTAACTTGTATTTTGTTTAAGCACAACCATGCATATATGTAAAAAACTCATGGCCACTTGTGTGGTGGATAGAAATCGGCTTACCTCTCGATTTCGTCATGTTCTATTGTATGAATGCGGGCATGACCACAGAAACACTGCCTATTCTATTAACGGAACAAATCCATTCGAGTTTTCTTACAGAAATTCATGACTATTGACTGGCCATTGCTGTTGCTAAAACTAGGTGGTGCTGCCGCACATTCTACAGCGTTGTTATAGCCACTTACTGAATGTTTTTTTTGGCACTATATCCAAATGTTTTAGCAGCCATAAGACACCAATCTGTCATGATCTCGGCTTTTGTCCTTCTGCTAGGATGCAGTAAAGATATTGATAATTCTCACCATTCCTGGAACAGAAAGTAGCCACTACTCTCGGGTGCACTTCTGCCTGGAAGTTGTGAAGGTTACTGAACTGGAATAGATTGTTCTGGAGAAGGATACAACGGCGCACCAAACCTAAACCGGCGATGATGCAACGAATGGAATGTGATCGAGAATGGCATTCTCTTCGGATGCACACCACAGAGGACACAAATAGGGTCTGCATAGACGACTAAAACACATGACATCTTATTGACCAGCTAACCCATCCTTTTTTATATATCTACTAACATTGATTTCAAGTTATTGTAGAAGTTTCTTGTAGTGACTGGTTACACCTGCTCGACTATTCATGCTATGTTTTACAGTCTGATCTCGAAATATAGATGATGAAAATCTTTTTTTTCTAAAATAGTGCTCTAATTCTTCTGCATTCAACTATACATTGAATTTGCCGAAGAAGCCCCCCCCCCCCCCCCCCTCCCGCTTTAAACCAATATGAGTTTGATCTATTCGCTCACATTTGGATCCTCGTTCATCATAGCATTTTGCCATAATTCATATGAACATGCACTGCGGGAATATAATAAAGAAAATGTGTCAATTTGTACTATAGAATGGCTGACTGCGCTCTCACAAGAACATTTTTCTGCTTGTTCATTTTAACAAACATATTGCTTTTTCATTACAGCAGTAACTACTATGCAATCTTATACGTCAAATCATATATTATATGAAAAATTAAGTATATTGTTTTGCTTATTTCAGTATTACCTTCATAAGGAATATAATCACAAATTCTACTCCAAACGCCATGTTATTGAGTTCATAGGAAATGGAACTGTGAAAGGGAAGCCGGTTCAGAAGGTACCAAAATACTTGAGTTTCAAACATATAGTAATTATGTGAAGATGTATATGTTTATATGTTTTTATTTTAACTTCCAAGTATTAATTTGATACGGTATCCTAATTTTACGCAGAGATCAGCTGATACTTCTACGGACAATCTGCAGGGTATGTGCAGTTGGACCGATTCATTCAAATATTATTTCGTCTACTATTATTACTGTACAGAGAATTCTAATTGAAACTGAAATATAATAAATATCATGGAGAGAGAAATAGGCATTAATGTCCACATACACAATATAATCAATCAGTATTGTCCTAGTTTACATAAATTAATATCTGAAATGACATTTAGGTTATTCATGACATGATAAAGAAAAGGTTTCATATAACTGTCTATGGGAACCTCCTCATGGTTGCAGGACATAGTTTTACAGTGATATTACGAGAGCAGTGATTCGGTGCCCAGGCTCATCCGCACCTACGCTGAAGAAAAAAATAAAAATAAATATTAAGAAATCCAAAAAAATCCAAAAAAATGCATGGTAGATATTTGGTGCGTGAGATGCGCTCCAAATTTCAGATCATTTGGACGTCTGAGTAGCTCTCAGCAAAAAAGAAAAAATTGGGGTTATTAAAAAGTTTACTGTTCATGTATTGTTCTGACCCAATTTGTCTTTTTTGCTGAGAGCTACTCGTATGTCCAAATGATCTGAAATTTGGAGCGCACCTCACGCACCAAATTATCTAACATGCAAAAAATGGATTTTTTGTGATTTTTTTTTTGAACGGGTGCAAATAAGCCTGGGCTCATAAATGGATATTCGTGATATTACTTACTTAACTTCCTAAAATAGTTGCATATCATCTTGTCTAAAGAAGAATCATGACGGATACAACTTCAAGAAATTCTTCTGGTAAAATAATATAATTTTTATATACCTCATAGGGGATGTAACTTATTAGCAACATTTAATACAGTGACACACTCGTCATCTTTTGTGCCAGCATTATTTTGGCAATGATTTCACATCCAAAAGCATAAATCAAGGTAGTTATGTGTAATAATATTCGTGTGAAAATAACTTTCATAGTACATACTTGCATATATGCATTGTTCTATTGTATTCTCACAGTTAATCCTTTTTAAAATATTGTTTATTTATATTTAGACCAAGATTTTAAGTCAATCTGAGCATAATTTCTGCAGATTATAGACGGCCCCCTAAAAGACAAAGGATGAAGGCGCAAACTTCAAGTAATTCTTCTTGCATACCGCATAGGTTTTCCTAATTGTCCAAGGATACCACTTGTAACATAATATTTCAAACTGCCTTGAGTCATCTATGCCAGTAGTATTTTGAGAAGAATTTCATTACAAAATGCAACAACTCAAGCAGTGTTATTGTTCATGATGATTCCTAATTGCATAACCAATAAGATTGACACACCTTCCTATTGTAGAGTTGTTATGTTGATAAGTATATAATATCTGTTATTAATGTTATCATTGGGTGACGAACATTTGTTGCTCATGGTTAGAGTTTAGAATTTTATTAACACAACAACATAGAGGAATATATGGTGGCCAAAATAAATTGAAATAAAACCCTTAATTCATATTAAAATGTTTATGACTTCTTTCTATTTGACATAAATGTTTGTGACTTGTTTGAATTGATGTGTACTGCCATTATATAATACTTCTATATATTTATACTGTTTTATTCATGAAATGTGCAGGCTCTAGTTTGTCGACAGGAGCACGAACAGCCACAACTTCTACAAAGCTTCCACATGGTTTCATCTAGTATCATGTGGAGGACATTGAGTCAAGATTACTTGGGCAACCTAAATTATGTTGGGTGTAACTTGCTTTCAAAACGAATGTGTCATCTCATAGTATGCATGTACTTCACTGTTGTTGTTGAGGAATTTATACCATTAGACAGTTCTTTTTTTCATAATTATTGATTAATGGGTACGTACCTTCTGGATGATTATCCGAGAGCCAGTCAAGGAAGCGATGTGTTTATTTAATTGTCCATAATAGGGACATTTTTACATTCAAAGGCACATCGTAGGAATAATTCGGATTTTTGAGAAGATTTTCCAGTCAGCCTATTTGAGACAGTCTGAGTGGTGACAGACACATTTGTAACGTACGAGCAAACTAAGCTAGTGCACCAGCTTCAGTAGTCAGACGCTGTGGAAGCCCATTCTGGCATTATGGGTCTTCCTTTAGAAGACTCACCAACGCCATCACACCATTGTAGTTAGTTACTTATGCAATGATATATGTCTGTAAGAATAGAAGACGCTAGGGTTCTACTGGACTTATAATACTCCAATAACACCGCATTGGATATGGCCGAACAAACAAAACAACATGAATTGGAGTCTATTTTGTAAGCACATAGCTTTTCACAATCAACTAGCAGTACAGTTCATTATCATGGACATAAAGCTCATTATCATGTACAATGATGTAGCTTGCTAAAAGGGAGCATGTAACTACAATATAGGTAGGGAGCGAAGCTCCAGGGATGAGCTCAACAAACAGAACTAACCGGCTCTTGCCAGAGAGCACGGGTAAGCCATGCTGCGTCGTTGCCTGCATGCTGCTTGGCATCGTGTCCACCAGCCGCCGTGGTATGTCGCAACTCTTCTGCTCTTCTTCTCACTGATGTGGTCGTTGGCGAACTCTAACCTTTTCGGCACAGCATTCCTATGACCCTGCACTAGAAGGTCATCATGATGCATCAGCACCTCGGTGTTAAATATATTCATGTACCGGTTAGGTAGTTAAAGGGTTAGAGATATTTAACTTTCTCTATCTCCTTTCCTTCTATTAGCCGGACTCTTCTCTCTCTCGATCGCTTGTAACCTCCTGACGTGTGTTGCACGATGTACTCAACCTATCGATCAATATAAGCATACGCGGGTCTCCCTATGGGAGATTGAGACACTTCATTATTTCACATGGTAACCAGAGCCCTTCTTCTCCAACACATCTAGCCGAAACCACCTTCCTCTCCTGCCATGGCGTCCTCCTCATCATCCTCCTCCGTACTGACTTCTCAAGTCTCTAAAAAGCTTACCCGCACAAATTTTGTGCTATGGAAAGCTCAGGTGCTATCGCAGATTAGAGCTGCGGGCATGTACGGATACCTAGACAAATCTACACCTGAACCACCAAAAACGCTGAAGGAAAAGACCACACCATCGTCAACCCAGCTCATACAATCTGGCACTGAGAGGACCAGCAAGTTCTTGCCTATCTCCTCAACAACCTATCCAGAGAAGTACTCATCCAAGTTGCATCACATGAGCAATCCCATGCGCTATGGTCAGCCGTAGTTAGCATGTTTTCTTCTCAATCCAGATCACGCATCAACAACATCCGCACTAGTCTCACCAACGCCCAAAAAGGCACTCAATCCGCCGGCGCTTTATTCGGATACATGCGCTCATTGGCGGATGAGCTAGCTGCAGCTGGAAAACCAATCTCAGATGAGGAGCTCATCTCTTTCATCATCGGTGGGTTGGACATGGACTATCAACCCATTGTCTCAGCCCTAGACGTCCGCACCGAACCCCTCTCTACTGATGATCTTTTTAGCATGGTTTCTAACTTTGATCAGCGGATGGAGATGTTCCACGGAACCGGCGCTGACTCCTTCAAATCCTCTGACATGGCAGCCTCGAGAGGACGCCGTGGTGCTTCCCGATCTGGCTCCCGCGGTGCCTCCAGAGGAGGACAGCGTGGGGGGGGGGGGGTGGCGGCAGCCACTTCGCTGGAGGCGGCAACAATGGCTATGGTGGTGGCGGCCACTACAATGGTGGCTACGGTGGTGGCAGCCACTATGGTGGCAGCGGCGGCGGCCACCCTGCTGGTAGCGGCAGTCACTTTGGTGGTGGTGGCAGCGGCTACAACCAGTACAACAATGGTGGTGGCAACAACTACAACCAGCGCCCTCCCTACAACAACAATCGGGGGCGTGGGTTTCAAGGATATGAAGAGTACGAGAACAAGTGTCAGATCTGTAAAAAAAACAACCACATAGCCAAGGACTGTGACTTTCGCTATGTCGAGAGCAACTCCCAAAGGAAGAAAATTGCAGCCGCCGCGGACACCTCTTATGGTGTAGATACGAACTGGTATGTTGACTCCGGAGCTTCCGATCATATTACTCATGAGCTTGAGAAGGTCACCATGGCTGAGAAGTACAGAGGCCAAGATCAAGTCCACAACGCCAACGGGGAAGGTATGGAGATATGTCATGTTGGTCATTCAATTGTCAAAACCCCACATCGTGATATTCATCTTAGAAATATTTTGCATTGTCCCAACACATCTAAGAATCTTCTTTCCATTCATCGCCTTGCCATTGACAACAAAGTCTTTCTAGAATTTCACCCTTATTTCTTTTTGATCAAGGATCAGGTCACGAGGAGAATTCTCTATCGAGGTAGATGTGTGCATGGGCTATATCCGTTGATTCCCCAATTTAGAAGCTTCAATAAACAACTGTGTGGTGTCATCAAACTCTCATCGGAACGATGGCATGCTCGTCTAGGACATCCTTCTTTTGTTATAGTTCAACAAGTGCTTAGGAATAATAAGCTCCCATGTGTTGGTGAGCGTAGTTCTGAAACTATTTGTGATTCATGTCAAAAGGCAAAAGCTCATCAATTGCCTTATCCTGTATCAACTAGTGTTTCTACAAAACCCTTACAACTTATATTTTCTGATGTGTGGGGTCCTGCTCCTACTTCTATTGGTAGACATGACTACTATGTCAGTTTCATAGATGATTATAGTAAATTCACGTGGATTTATCTTCTTAAGAAGCGATCAGATGTTTTTCAAGTCTTCAAAAAATTTCAAGCACTTGTTGAACGACAATTTGATAGTAAAATTCTTGCAGTCCAATCTGATTGGGTGGCGAATACGAGTAATTAAACTCGTTTTTTCAAACTCTAGACATCTCACACCATGTATCTTGCCCACATGCACATCAACAAAATGGTTTTGCCGAGCGCAAACATAGGCATATAGTTGAAGTTGGCTTGGCACTTCTTGCAGGTGCTTCTATGCCTCTCAAGTTTTGGGATGAGGCGTTCCTCACCGCTGTCCACCTTATCAACATGTTGCCTAGTCGTGTCATTAACAATGAAACACCCATGCAACGTCTACTCCACACTAGGCCTGATTATTCCTCTCTTCGTGTTTTTGGGTGTGCATGTTGGCCTAATCTTCGTCCTTATAATAATCGCAAGCTTATGTTCCGCTCTAAACAATGCGTGTTTCTTGGCTATAGCCCTCAGCACAAGGGGGTCAAGTGTCTTGATGTTCCCATAGGATGAGTTTATATCTCTCGTGATGTTGTCTTTGACGATACCATCTTTCCCTTCGCACACCTCCATCCTAATGCCGGTGTTCTTCTTCGCAAAGAAATTTTACTTCTTTCACCTCAACTATCCGGCATATCTAGTGGGGCTGATAATTTTAATGATCATATGACTAACTCTCCTAATCCTTCCTCTGAGTCTTTGGATGGTGCAGGATCCAATGTGGAAGCAGCTGAAAAAAATTCGGATCAAAATGATGTACCTGATGTGGTTCATGGCCCATATCTCATGTGTCTCCGGGATGGGGACAACACGCCCCCTGCAGCCTCCTCGGGATCGCACCCGCGACAGGCGACCCGATCCTCTCCGGGATCTCCGCCCTGCCAGGCGGGCAGTGCAGGAGGGTCAGGCGGAGATGCTGCTTTGCCTCAATCAACGGATGACACGCGGTCCGCTCCTGGCTCGCCCGGTCCCGCGCACCCGATGTCCCCAGTGACGCTCTTTGCAGCCGACCCGCGCTTCTATGTCCGACGTCGGGGCCAGCCAGATTCGACCGCCAACCTGACACGCACGGAAGTCCAAGCTGATTCGCCTCAGCGGTCAGGATCTTCTGCGCCAAGCCCGTCTTCCACACCGTCCGGTTTTGCCACAGCAGATCCAGCGGGCACTTCTACGCTTATTCCACCGCGTACTCATCTGCGTGCAGGGGTAATTCAACCTATTAACTACAAAATTAAGTATGGTTTGATTTGTTCATCAGGAGAACCTAGCACATTTCATGAGGCACTCTTGGATCCGAAGTGGAAAAAGGCTATGGAAGAGGAATATCATGCACTTCAGAAAAATAAGACTTGGCACTTGGTTCCACCGCATCAAGGTAAAAATCTTATTGACTGCAAATGGGTTTTCAGAATAAAGAAAAAGTCTGATGGCACTATAGATCGGTACAAAGCTAGACTTGTTGCAAAGGGTTTCAAGCAAAGGTATGGAATAGACTATGAGGATATTTTCAGTCATGTTGTTAAAGCTGCTACAATTCGATTGGTTCTTTCCATTGCTGTGTCACGAGGTTGGAGTCTTCAACAGCTAGATGTGCAGAATGCGTTCCTTCATGGTGTTCTGGAAGAAGAAGTGTATATGAAACAACCTCCTGGGTTTGAGGACAAGAATGCACCGTTTCATGTATGTAAACTTGACAGATCTTTGTATGAACTAAAGCAGGCTCCTAGGGCATGGTATTCTCGCTTAAGTTCCAAACTACAGAAGCTTGGGTTTGTCCCTTCCAGGTCTGACACATCATTGTTCATCTATAATAAGTCACATACATCCATATTTGTGCTTATTTATGTTGATGATATCATTGTCACCAGTTCTTCCAATGATGCAATCACAGCTCTTTTGAAGGATTTAAATTCTGAGTTTGCCCTTAAATATTTAGGAGACTTGCATTTTTTCCTTGGTATTGAAGTAAAAAAGAAACACAAAGGGTGGTCTTCATTTGTCTCAGGAAAAATATGCAACTAATCTTCTAACTAGAGTTGGGATGCAGAATTGTAAACCATCACCAACTCCACTGTCTAGTACAGAAAGGTTATCTCTTGCAGAAGGTGATCCTTTGAGTCAAGAGGATGGCACAAACTACCGAAGTGTGGTAGGAGCACTTCAGTATTTGACACTTACCAGACCTGACATTTCTTTTGCTGTCAATAAAGTATGTCAGTTTCTGCATGCACCCACTACAGCGCATTGGACAGCTGCTAAACGCATATTGAGATATGTGAAAAATACTTTGAGTATTGGATTGACTTTTAGCAGATCATCGTCTACACTGGTTAGTGCTTTCTCTGACTCTGATTGGGCAGGATGTTTGGATGACAGACGTTCAACAGGTGGTTTTGCAGTTTTCTTTGGTCCTAATCTAATTTCATGGTGTGCAAAGAAACAGCCCACCGTCTCCAGATCCAGTACAGAGGCAGAGTACAAAGCTTTGGCAAATGCAACAGCAGAAATTCTTTGGGTCAGAATGGTACTAAGAGAACTTGGAGTGCATGATGTCAAGACCCCTTGTCTTTGGTGTGATAATCTTGGTGCTACTTACCTATCAGCTAATCATGTTTTCCATGCAAGAACCAAGCATATCGAGATTGACTATCATTTTGTCAGAGAAAGAGTTGCCAACAAGGAACTAGAGATTCGGTTTGTGCCTTCTAGAGATCAAGTTGCAGATGGCTTCACCAAGGCGCTACCCTCAAGATCGTTTGAGGAGTTCAAGCATAATCTGAACTTAACCAAGTTCTGATTAAGGGGGAGTGTTAAATATATTCATGTACCGGTTAGGTAGTTAAAGGGTTAGAGATATTTAACTTTCTCTATCTCCTTTCCTTCTATTAGCCGGACTCTTCTCTCTCTCGATCGCTTGTAACCTCCTGACATGTGCTGCACGATGTACTCAACCTATCGATCAATATAAGCATGCGCGGGTCTCCCTATGGGAGATTATTTCACACTCGGAAGTCTAGCCACATTATCAAATCTAGCCCAGACCAAATTAAATGGAGAAGGAAGGAAAGAGAAAGGGACGAGAGCACCATGTAGTAAGTTAGGTTACACATTTCTCCTATAAGAGCTGCTACGCTGCCCGCTGGTCTGGAGCGTTTGCATCATGCCTACGATATTGTTCGCCCGTTATGCATCTCTATAAAGTTTTCGGTCCTTTTCAACTGGCTGTCAAACATCCAGCCGTCGGTTTGAAGTCACTCCGTGGCTTTGCGGTTTGGTGGATGACGTCTGCCCACGAATCTGCGTGGGACCAGCCAGTGGCGGAGGCAGGATTATTTTGTAGGTGTGGCAGGGTTGATGACAGCCTGACGGATTCCACGTCCCCAAGCACATCCCCAAGCCCATTCCAACACCCAGGATACCGGCATGCCTGATGCTCGGCCTCTGAAAGCCCGCACTCCTTGATTAATAGCCTTTTCCATAATTTGTTGCAGAGGATCGATGGCCATGACACAGAAAGGAGAGGCGATAGAGGATCGCTCTGCCTCAGTCCTCAACCAAGCTTTATGGGGTCCCCAGGCAGACTATTGAGCAGCATGGGCAAGGAAGAGGTTAACCATGTTAGTATAATTTTGATCTTGGTACATGCAGGATATCCACATACACGGCCGGGTCGTGCGCTGCCGTTTAGGAAGATGACCATGCATGTTGTTAGGCAGATGTGGTTTGTTAGCTCTTAGTGCGTGCGTGGTCGCCGGGTTAGTTGCTTATCACCTTAGTCTCCCTTGCACAGGCTATTTAAGTCAGGACACGAGAATAGAGTAGGAGGTGAGAAGGAGAGGGATGTAGTTCCTGCGTGTGTGCTCGTGTATGTAGAGGAGTGGTAGCCGGAGTTAGTCTTCTGGTGTGTAGTCTTCCATGTATGGGACGGTGTGTTGCCGAGTTTGTGCTAAAGAAGAAAAAACGCCGTTCGTGTGGTGCGACGCCGTTCATGCGGCGAGGCCTTTGTCGCCGGAAAAACCTTGTGTGCGGTGTGTTCCTTCTTCCACCTCCGTCAGAGAGAGAGAGAGAGAGAGAGAGGGAGAGGGAGAGAGAGAGCTAGCTAGGGTTCGTCGGGCGTTCATGTCACCGGAGGCTATTCGACGTTCGTCACCGAAGGGTTGTCCCAAAACCAGAGAGCAGCAATGGAGTTTCTAAATTTGACCAAGAAACCACGACATTGGTTCAATTTCAGTTTCAGAAAAATTTCAGCACCAACCAAAATCATCGAAATACAGTGAATTTTAGTGATTTCAGTTTTCGTTTCGGCCAAACGGCCAAAATATTCACTTGAAATCAATTAAATATTTGAATTTTTTAAATAATTTTAAAAATATTTGAATTCATGTGTACTACTGAAATTGCTGAAATATTTTGGCCGAAAGGTAAATATTTCAGTGTCCGCTGAGATTAATGAAATTCTGTGAATTTCATCGAAATCTCGCTGAAAGTGAAAACCATCCTACTTAGATGGCCGCGAAACCGAACCAAGCAGTCTCTAGACTGCCACCACACCGTCGCTCGCACAACTCCTCCTATTCTCTGGTTGGCGTCGGCGCCTCACTGCCCAATCCGTCTAGCCTGAGCAGTCGAGACGCCTCTTCCGCAAGTACACCGACACCCAACAATCGTAAATCCCACTATAAAGCCTCCCATTTCTAGCGCGAACGAGCTCCACCGTACTTGCACCCTATAGGCCTATACCCCTCGCCCCACCCCCCTCCCACCACCCCACACATAGAATCCTTTATTCCCTCTGTCTGCGCTACCAAGGCGAGCTATGTCATCGTGAGCTTCAGGTCGATCTCTTCTCGCTTGCCTCTGCACTGGTGCAGCGGGCTGCATGGTGCAATGGTCAATGGTTCAAGCTCGGTCCTTTCGACCATTCGTTGTGTCCTAGCCATCTCCACCGACTTGCACCGCCTCCTCCCCTTTTGTTTTCACTCTTCCTTCTTTCATTCATTCTATTTATTTTCCATTTTGAGAAAGTACGTTTTTTTTCAAATTTACAACATATTCTAACATGTATGCATCAACTATCCTCAAATATGTGAACTTTTCAAACATACATAGTTTAACCTTTATATTCATGAAAAATTGTTTTCATATGAGTGTATACATGCATATATGTGAATTTATTTTATTTTGTATGTACTTTTTTTACCTATTACCAGGGTAGTATTGGATATTGGCGAAAAAATGTTTTCACCCGCTTTATGTATAAAGCAACCACCACAAAACAATACAATACAAACGCACACCACAACCACACACACGCACCCAAGGTGGATACAGAGACGTTGAAACAGCAACACCGCCCCCAAACAACTCGAAGCAAACAGCAGGTGAACCATAGAAGCACCACTCCAAAGCCGTGGGGGCCTTCAACCGTGGATAAGCACCACACTGAGACGAAGCCGTGTATGACGAACCATGGACTCCGAGGCGGCACCTTCAGGAAGGGAACGACATCGGGGTGCCGCCACCGCCCCATCCAAAGATATGGGTTTCGCCCTGAGCAACACGACAACGGTGAGTACCCGCGATGACGCCTTCAAGAAGGGGGACGAAGCCAACACGTCGTGTCGCCGGCCTAACAAGTCTGAATGGGTTTTTACCCCGGCTAGCACTCACCGCCACCGAGTTGTGGTGCGGACTACTGTACCACCACCACCGAACCTCATACCCCGGTCACCATGCCGCCCACACGGTCATGGTCACCGAACAGCGTCTGAGCCACACGTGCTCCGCCCACGAGCACACCAGCTCTCACCTCCAGTGTCGTCGGCCGGCATCCGAGACCGTTCCTCAGTCGGGGACACACCATACTGACGCGGCCAACTGGAAAGGAGCAGAAGACCCCCCCCCCCCCCCCCTTCTGTCCCAAAGTGGGCACCTGGGCAAGATTGGTGGCCTTGCCGGCCAGAGTAGGGTAAGGGGAGCTCCGCCAACCGCCAGCTGCAGTCACCTGACGCACTGAACGGTGACGTCGCGGACAGAGGCACCCCTGCCTCCCTACGTAAAGCTCCCTTGTACCTCCACCCAGCCCCTGCGAACAGCGAGCAGAATCACCAGCTCCGCAAATGTATCCCGCCCTAGTCCCTCGAGCAAGTACATGTATCAGCAGAGGAAGAAGACGCCTCACTCGAGCTCGCCGTAGACAAACCTTCGCCGGAGAACTTCCCATCGTCGCCGCGCCCAAGTCTGACCAACCACCGGGGCCAAAGTCGCGCCACTTCAGACCACCACCACACAGCGCCCACGTTGGAGCACTGTCACCCCCCGCGCCGCCCTCGAACAAATCTGGCCGGAGAGTGTGGGCACCCCGCCACCCGATCTGAGTCCACCGCAGCCGCCGCACCGCAAACGCCTCCTAGGCTATCAACGAGCCGCCACCAGTCCTCCCGTCGCCGCCCCGGGGACGGGACGCCGCCCCGCTAGGCCCCGCCGTAGCCCAGCACCACCACTCGACCGGCCGCCCTGCGCCAGCCGTGGAGCACGTGTGGCAGAGAAGCGAAGGCCCTGCCGCCGCCCCTGCCAGTCGGGCTTCGCCAGCGGCAACGCTGGGTGGCGGCGAGGGAGGAGGGAAAAGGAGGGGTAGATATTTAAAAGTAGAATATACTATTCACTCCGTTTGTAAATATAAGCTTTTTTTAGAGATTTCAATATGAACTACATACGAAGCCAAATGAGTGAACTGAACTCTAAAATACGTTTATATACATCTCTATGTAGCCCGTTTTATAAAAATCTCTTAAAAAGACTTATATTTAGTAACGAACGGAGTATAAAATAAAAATATTTTTTACTCTTTTATATAAGGGAAACGATTTCCCTCAGCCGTCTAATAACACGGTGTGTCCGCCGCCTCCGTTGTGTGCCACGCGTCCTCAGCATTAAGGCAAGTGTAAACACATATTTCAGCAACAATGGTGTTGTTGCAAATCTTAACGGCAAACTGTGATGCGACGCGGCTTTGTTTTGTAGAAATAATCCTGCAACAAGTTTTCTGTTGCAAAAGAAATCCGTAACAAGACGGATGTTGCAGGAAAATTCTAAAAAAAATATGCAATAAGATGTCTGTTGCAGAAAAAAGTCTGCAACAAGACGTATGTTGCAAAAAAGAATTAAGTGAACCAACTTGTGGTTGGATGGTTAGAGGACTGTGGTATCCCAGTCCACCAGGGTTCAAATTCTGGTGCTCGCATTTATTCCTGGATTTATTTCAGGATTTCCGGCGATGCGCATGCAGTGGGAGGAGACGTTCCCACCGACGACGAGGTGCCTACGGTGACTTCATAAATTTCAAGATGATATGCCGGCTCAGTCTTTCAGAGGTGCTCATAGGGGTAGGGTGTGTGTGCGCGTTCATAGAGGTGAATGTATGCGCGTGTATATGAGTGCTTGCGTCTGTACTGTGTTTAAAAAACAATTTGCAACGAGATGTCTGCTGCAAGAATTTTTCAAAATAAGGCATGTGTTGCAATGATGGATGGTAAGCTCGGTCGCTCAATGCGTCAAATATGATGGATCCCCCTCTCTCTATTTTGTAGTACCGTTAGTCCCCTATTTAACATGGCATGTATAGCAGTATATTGGATCTCCCCTCGCACATGCCGAGCAGAGAACCCTATCTAATATATATGGTAACGAAGGTAGAGTTTCCTGAAAGTTCTGACCTTTTTCTACAGGAGAAAATCTGAAAATTGCCGATCTAGGGTTTCATTAATTACCCACGAAGGGCCGCCGCCGACCTAGCGAAGGCCGTGAGCGGTATGGCGCCGAACGTTGCTACCGGAGGGCCGCCCGAAAGCTCACCTTTGAGGGGCATCTTGTGCGATCTGCAGGCATGCATCTCTGAGCCCGCTAGAATTTTTCATTACTGGACATGGAGCATCCTTCGACGACTTGTTAATCTTGGAACGCGAAGGGAAAGTGGAAGAGGAACCCGCAAGGGAGGAGGAGCAGTCAATGCTACGATTAAGGGAACGGAAACGGGAACGACAGAAGAAGAATATTCTTATGACTGCGATCACAAAAAGACTGAGGACAACTATGGCGAGGGGTACCATGGCATCGGTGATGACAGCACCGGTAGCGGTATAGATGAAGATGACGACGGTGACGGCGGGTACCATGGCATCGGCGGTGGTGACGGCTACGGATTCCGTGACATCTACAGCAGCGACAACGACGATGTCAATAGGGATTTGCCACCACCGGGTCACATGATTTCCTATGATGGAGACAGCAAAAATTTACGCACAGCTTACGGCTATTCTGAGGACCGGGTGGAGCTGTTTGCTGTGCGTCCCCGCTTCCACTTCAGGGGCACCATAGTTGCCACCGACGGTCAATCTTTCTACTACTGGACCACGGAAAAAGAACAGATGTATCACAGTGTTGATTCAAAGCACAATCTGGTCCTCCACGCGGAAGGCGGCGCCCTTAGGGACACCTTCTGGATCAAAATCCACGTCTTGGAGGATGATGGTGTTATCGATCATGATGCCGGAGACTTCTTGTTCACGGTCGACCCATACGCTTGCAACAATGTCATGATCCGCGTCGTGTCCGTCACACGCAACCGCAAGATAGAGGTGACCTTCATGGCGATGCACAATGCTATACAGGCCAACGTGCATGTGAGCCTTGATTTCGCATCTCCTCCGAGTGCCGGGGCCGGCACCACGTACCATGTCTATGGTGAAATCACCGCACACCACAAACTCTACAGCGGTCGGAGTGTCTTGCTCTTTTCTCGTGGAGAAGACAACAAAGCAGAGGTCGTTGATGGTGAACTTCCACTGTCACGGAGGTGTGCAGCTGTTCCAATATACCTGGAGCCGCTCCTGATACTCAAGTTCAATCTGCATGTTCCAATTAACTGTGATCATGATGATCATGGCCGTACCGTCGCCTTCCAAGGTTACCTTACATTCCACCGTGAGCAGTTTGAAGAACAAATAATCTGCAGTGCCAACCATGCAGATTGCCATCAAGGTCAAGTTAAAGTGCGGATTACATACTGATACTAGTAGGTGCAGTGCACAGAGATGCAGCTAGCGACATGTAAACTGATCTCAAGTTCTATCTAGCTAGTATTTATGTATGGATCAACAAAAGAGAAAACTTCTGAAAGTTGTGCGGAACATATATATATGCAATTACTCCACACAAAAATGGACACGCAGATTCAGAGAGAAAAGACCAATCTACAAGAATAGTATGTGATTTAATTTGGGGCATTAGTTTTGCCAATTTTCAGCATTGTTAATTACTACATTTGTGTTCTTTTGTTTCTAGAGTTCTATGCTGAATTTGGCTTTGCTTTTTCTACATAGCAGTACATATATGTTGTGTCTATATTATGTATATTTTTTAGATGTTTTAGAAAGCTGTTTTTATTGTGTAAAACTGGTGTCCGGTGCAGCTCCTCAAGGCCAGTGCACCGGGTACTCACGTAGGAAATTATTTGGCCTATCCTTATCACCATCACGGCATATCATCCGCTCAATATCACTACAGGAATCAGACAGCAAAGGCCTGAAAACAGACGGTAAAGAATTTGCCGTCGGTTTGCTGACGACAAAGTCTGTGGGCAAAGAGCGCTTTGCCGTCAGCAATTCGTCATATGAAGGTGAAGAATTTGCCATCGGCCAATCTCCGGATTTGCCGACATCAAATACATAACATACGACAAAGATGTTCTTTGTCGTCAGTCCAACGCGGTCTTTGCCGTCAGCCGGACTTTGTTTTGCCATCGATCACACTAAGCTAAAGAGGGCAAAGAATATTTTTATTTAAAAAAAAAGTGACGCGAGAGCGTGGAAGGCATGAAGCAGAGGCCGCACGTGCCCGCAGCAATCCAGCGCCCAACCACAGAGATCGCTCCAAATCATATCGAGGCAACAGAACTGTGCCCGACCTTGCCAGGGCCTAGCTGAATTTTTGTCCAAAGAGACCACCTGCCGAGTGCATTTGCCAAAAAAGACCACCTGCGAGTCAAATTGCCGGATTAGACCCCCACCTCTCCTGGCGGCAGGCGCGCCAAGTGACGCGTGGCACCTGCCGCCACCAGCGCAGGCGGCTGGGGCCTGCCGCCACGGCGCGAGGCGACCGGCCGGGAATCCCGTTGCCTGCACTGTTCGCAACGGAACGGACGACTGGCGTGGGCCCTGCCGCCACCGCGGCAGGCGGCAGCCACTGTGCACCGCGCGCGCCAGCAGCCACCCGTGATAGCGCTGATTTCGATACATGCGACACTGATTGATAGATGCTGCCGCTGCTGATTGCGAGGCTGACTGAAAGATGCTGCTGCTGATTGCTACGGTAACTGTTCTGCCGACACTACAGTCCCCTTCCTTTTATATTTGATCCGATCCCGCTGCTTCCTACATACATTGCCTGCTCTCTCACTAATCTGCCTGCTCTCTTCCTACAATACTCTGTCAGCTCTCTCGCCCTCACAGTACACTATTGTGACTGTTTAGAGTAAGATTTTGAAGATGTTGTAGTTGAAGAAACGAAAGATCAAGGTAAGAGCAGTCCATTTTTGTTGGTTGTGTTCGCATGCATGATGTTTTTACTTTGTTTCATTAGTTTTTAAGTATGTATTATCTGTTGTTTTAGGTAGTATTTCATCACTTTGTGGAGTAATTTGGAGCTTTAGGAGTACGATTTGCCGTGTGAAGTGAAGTACTAAGTGGAGTAATTTGATCAAGGTATGATCTTTGCAATACATGAATTTTTTTGTGCATGCACGTTGGAAATTAGTTAGTATTTTAGCCCGTTATTAGCTATGCGATGTTTACTTCTTGAAAGTTATAAACGTTTTCATATGAGATATTTTTTAGCCCGTCATTTGCATTTATAGTAATATTTGTTAGAACGGTATGTTGAAGATAGTTTTTAGCCCGTCATTTGCATTTATAGTAATATCAATGTTAGCTATGTCCATTAGTACTATTTTTTAACATGCAAGATGTTGTTATTTTTCTCAGTAAGTCGTAATTAGGACTTATGTTAAACGTTTTGGTTGCGTTAGAGCCGGAATCTCGATAACAAATATTTGACTGTATTGTCGATCAGCGTTAAGCCTTTAAGATGCATCATTTTAGTTAGACATGCAAGAAGTTCTTAAAATGTTAATTAAGAAAATGATTGTACTATAATTGGTCATTGCATGATTAAATGTGTTGTTATTTCATGTGTCATGTTTTTTAATAAGTTATGTAGTAAGGAAATCATACGTAGACTTTATTAGCTAATTTGGTAGAGTAGGAAACCGTAAATGAAATGCAAGATAAATGCTAATATCCTTGATGATGTATGTAATTAGGTAAAGAAAATATCGTCTGGGTAGCAAACTAGGAGGAGATGACGTGATTGATGAAATTGTTTTTCGGTCTTCGGTTTCTCTTTAGAGGTGATGACCACATGCATGCTACTGCTATTTTGAAACTTTTGGCAGCAGAAAAAAATTGTGCGTCTAATTTTTTTTTCATGTGATAATAGGTCGACCCCGTTGATATATTACCGGTGATATATTCACGCTAATGGATTTTTCTATTCGGAAGGATATCCTTATTGAACAAGAGGTATAAATGCTGTGGTGTAATTTTTTGAACAATTATTTTTTGTGTTGATGTACTGCTGTGAATGATGTTACTGTTGTGTTGTGAATATTAGTCGGATTATTATATGTAAATAAACGATTATTACCGTAAGTTATTAGAATATAAATTGACTAACGATGTAAATATGGCTGCTCGTTAGGTACTATGGAAAATTTGTTAGTGTTCTATGGAGACATCGTACGCGACGGTCCTTCCGGTGTGGATGTGTCTAGGTGCGAGATGACTACGGTTGTAGTGAGAGACATGGTTAATGTAGGGTATGCGGCAGTTAGAAGGTACATCCGATCGGTGTTTGGTTCAGCGATGGATGGAAAAAAAATGACCATGGAGGCTTTCGTGGTTGACGGAGGAAATGATGGGACAGTATCCCGTTGGGGTCTACGGCGGGTTACTGGTGAAAAAGCCTGGGCGTCGTACATGGGGTTTGCAAGCAATCCCAATAAATCCATGTTTGGACAGCCCATGGTGTATGTGGAGTTCATTTCTGTCACTGATGTCGCCGAGTGCAGTAGCGGGGGCGGTGAGGCCGAGTTGGCAATCACTGTAGCCCCCAGCGCCGGTCCATCGGAACCAACAGGCGGCCAACAAGTATATGACACAGGATACTGGTCTGCGGTCGTTGACATGAGCGAACACGTGGAGGGATTGCCGGAGGCGCTAGATGATGACGATGATGGTCATTCTTCTGCCTCTTTGGAATCAGATGATGATGAAGTTGTTCCTCCTGAGAAGGCGGTCGCTCCACCAATGAACCCAGAGTTTTTACAGGTTATGAGCATCACCAATGAATTTCACTCTGTTTCTAGCCTGGAAGCGGGAAGTCTGGCCGTTGGGCAGATTTTCCCAGATAAGAAACCTGCTTACCAAGCAATGAATAGCTATGCAATTGCCATACACCGGCAGCATAGAGTGATGCAGTCTGATAAAAAGGAGTTGAAGGTCATATGCATCCATCGCGAAGATGGTTGCCGCGGAAGAGTTATTGCTCGCCGGAAGCCTGGGGTATGTCAGCCATGGCATGTCACAAAAATAGTGGAACATGGCTGTGAGCAAACCGGCACTCTTCCAGACCACCGCAATGTGACTGCAGAATTTGTGTCACAGATCATGCAAACAACTGTGCAGGAAAGTCTTAATATTAGTATTAGGGCTTTGCAAGCAACTGCAGCTGATCAGATTGGCTTCACTGTCAGCTACAGCAAGGCAAGGCATGCAAAGGAAAAGATATTCTAGAGGTTGTATGGAACCTATGAGGAGGCGTATTCTTTTGCCCCCAGAATGCTGCATCAGATAGCAACTGCTAACAGGGGGACTCAAGTTTTCCGGAAACAATGTCCAAACCCAATGAACCGGGATGAGCTAATCCTGGACCGCTTATTCTGGGCATTCGCCCAGACTATACAAGCATTCAAGCATTGTCGTCCGGTTTTATCAATCGATGGTACATTTCTCACTGGAAAGTACAAGGGCACACTATTGGTGGCAATTGCTGCAGATGCAAATAATCAACTTCTACCTATTGCGTATGCAATAGTCGAGAGCGAGAACAAACATAGCTGGCTGTGGTTCCTGAGTTGCCTGAAGATGGGGGTCGTCAAAGATCGCGAAGGGGTTTGCATCATCTCTGATCGCAACACTGGGCTATTAAGCGCGCTCGACATAATTAAGGCTTCAGAAGATCTAGACTGGAGGTGGCCCGATCTGGAGACAAGGTGGTGCATGCGGCATTTGGCAGCTAATTTTTATTCCAAATTCAAAAACAAAGATTGGTTCAAGCTATTCAAGAGGATGTGCATGCAGAAAACTGAAGCCAAAATGAATGCTATCTGGGCAGGTATCAATGGTGAGATCGAGCGCGCATCCCTGCCGGAGAGAGAAGACCGGAGGGGTCGTCGGACAGCAATAAATTTGAGCCAGTGGATCAGCGAGAATTGTCCCCATTTGTACAAGTGGGCGCAGTCTCACGACAGTGGGGCTCGGTACGGTATAATGACAAGCAACATGTCAGAGGTGTACAATGGTGTTCTTAAAGGGGTGAGGTCCCTACCTATCACAGCCCTAATCGATGAAACTTGGAACCGGACTGTGTCATACTTTGCAGACAGAGTCACAGTCGTCAAGGCACTGGTTGATTTGAACAAGCCATGGTCTGAGAAGATGCAAAGACATCTTGATAAGAAAGCAAAGAAGTCGCAAAGCCATGGTTGCAGGAAGGTAGATGCACTTAGGAATAAATGGGAAGTCAATGTGCGAGCCAAGTATGTTAAGGGTCACCACAGAGGATAAAAAAACAAGTTGTGACCCTTGGCACAACCTCGTGTGAGTGCACTTGCAACAAGCCCAAGCTTCTGGGATACCCTTGCAGTCACGTACTCCGGGCAACTGCCGATCAAAAAATCAGTGTCGAACCTTACGTATCGCCGTTCTTTAACATGCACAATTTATACAACACTTGGAACGGTGAGTTCTGGGCATGGGGCATTGATATGAACTACAAGCTATTATGGCCAAATGGGTCCACATGGGTTCCTGATCCCGAGTTGATGAGAACCACCAAGGGACGGCGTCAGTCTAGGCGTCATCGCAATGACATGGACCATAGCCAGTCGGGAGAACCAAGGCGATGTCGCGTTTGCAGGTGCCCTGGACACTCGCGTAGGGAATGTCCGTATCGTACCAACAACACCGCATGATATTTAATCATGCTATGTATTTTAGTTTCATTTAATCGTGATGTAATGTAATCTTCGGATATTTAATTTCATTTCATCATGATGTAATCTTCGGATATTTAATTACATTTAATCGTGATGTAATGTAATCTTCGGATATTTAATTTCATTTCATCGTGATGTAATCTTCGGATATTTAATTACATTTAATCGTGATGTAATCTTCGGATATTTAATTTCATTTAATCGTGATTGCAGGTTATGGCCGAAATGCCACAGCTTTTGCAGGGGCATCACGACACCCACCACCGTTGTCACCTTTTCTTAAACCCGAATCATGAAAATCCTCCTCAGACCTTCAGGCTTCGAACCGTAAAGAACAGATGGCCAATACACAATTGTTTCCATCAACACCTTCAGGCTTATGGACTCCTTCATTTTGCTAACCTCGCAACTCGTCCAGGCACTTTCACTTCTGACCCATCGCTTTTGACATCCCTCGTTGACCGATGGAGACCTGAGACCCACACCTTTCACTTTCGCTGTGGAGAGCTCGTACCTACGCTAAAAGATGTGTCAATGATCACAGCTTTACCAATTAGAGGTGAGCCAGTGGTCCCTCCACTAGTTTCTGCAACTTGGCCAGAAGATGTCTCGGTCCGTCTTGGGCTTACAATGCCAAGATCAAATCGTCCTGGTCCGCCTCGGGGTGTCTCACTCAGCTGGCTTTTTAATAACTTTGAAAGGTTATCTAGCTACGCTGATCTTGAGACGAGGAAGAGACACTTGTTTGCATATTTGTTGTGGCTATTTGGTGTGATGTTTCCTAATTCTTATGGTGAGGTAGTTCTCCCTGGTCTCATCTACTTTGCCGCAAAGATAGTGGACGAACCTTTACCCGCGGATCCAACATACAGCTTTGGTTCTGCTATACTTTCTCACACATATAGAGGGTTATGTGATGCCACTCAGAAATCTTCATTCGCAGCTAAAGCTCCATTACTTTATGTCTCGTACGAGTTTCTACAGTTGTGGTCATGGGAATACCTACCTGTTGGACGACCCCAGATAGTAAATCCCGTAACCCCATACGACTGTGGTGAGGGCATTGTAACTATGTCCAGCCGGTGGACGCTCGGTCGGAAAAAATGGGCTACAAAAATTGCGAAAAGTTGTTACCCCATATACCATGATCAGTTTGAGCTTCTTGAGGACTCACTAATCACATGGAACCCGTGGACTGAGCTACACATTAACATGGTATTTGGTTCGCAACCCATCCCAGTGGAATGCGTGAGAGATAGTGGCTTCTGGATGACTCGTTGCAATTTACTATATCTGTGGTTTGTTGAACCGTACAATCCTGACCGTGTCATGAGACAGTTCGGTCTACATCAAGATATTCCACCACCTGTTCCAAGATGTATCGACGAAGATACTCATAAGTAAGATGTGACCTCCCTAAATAGTTAATGTCTTTTTAATTCATAAAACTTACGTTTTGTTACGTAAATTTTAGGATGAGCAATATGGGCAGAACTGGTGTCGATTACCGTGAAGAGAACATTCAATGGGTAAACCAGTGGAATAATGAAGCACTGGAAATGATAGTGCATGAACATAGGTAAATTTTATTTACGGTAATTTATGTACATACACAAGTTGATGTAATTATTTAATTATGCAGACCGTACGACGCGACTACAACACAAGCGTATTACGAGTGGTACTGCATGAGCACGCGTACTCGACTGACGTATCAACCACCTACGATGCCAACACATCCCACACATATGGAACAGTTGCAGAGACGGATAGACACATCATCAGCTTACTATCGTGACTACACGGTAATCATCAACAACTTACTATTCAAGTCCATCATTTCATGAACAATTCAAGCAACCAACAACCTATTTTTTTAGATTGATATTTGCAACGAAGTAGGGGAGATGGCGAGGGAAGGCATGCAAGCCCGAGACATACCAGGTCGAACAGTGTCTGCCTTAAAAAAATTGGTGAATTCGTCGCCAAAAGATGAGATGCGGTAGAGGGAACGATGTTGACACTGGAGCGTACAACATGCCGGAACCGAGGTCAGCTAGAACGAGTGCAGCGCCGTCGTCATCCAGGCGGTGGGGAGAGGGTCCAAATACTACAACGACATTTCCACAACATGACTCGTCTCTGCCACTACAGGGGCATACATCCCAGGTACATGTTGCAGGCTTGGATTCGATGCCCGAGCAGACTCATTTGGTGGACCAAAATGCGGACACAGGATATGGCGCATACACCCAAGGCGACGGATCTCAGCCGTATCCCTCCACGCGAGGGATCAGGATGCCCGAGGAGACTCATTTTCCTGACATAAACCAGGACACTAGGGGCGAGGGATCACAAAGCTACAACACCGCTCAGGTATGTTCAACCATAATAAGCATTTACAAGCGTACAACATTTACATGACTTTTATTTACATACGGTTTTTCTGTGCAGGAAAGTAATGATACATCATGGGAAGATGAAGAAACCCAACGTGGCGTAAACAAAGACATACTCACAGAATCCCTTGATCCTCGATGCAGGGTCCCAGGATTAGTACATGACTTTTTCGAGATGGACGTTATTGGCCCATCTTATATCCCTTCCCAGTCACAACCATACACCTATAATTTTGAATCATCATGACGCGTCCAAACTTGCCCATGCACGACGACCTCTTTCACGAATCTCGGTCACCGCCCAGTCCGGTTTTTTCGTGTCAATCCAACGATAGTACATGCACAGAGGCGGAGGAGACTACAAAAAAAATAGAAATAGAAATATCAAATCAACAATAATATCAACAACGTGTTTATTCTTGGTGACTAAAACATACCGGAGGCCTGATGTACGGTGAAGTAGCAACGGGTGGATCTTCCTCATAATTGGCGCACATGAAAAACTTCATGCCCAACCAATCTGAAAAATCCGTCACCTCCTTCACCTTGCAGAGATCGCCACACCAACAACGAAGTACTTTCACCCCCCGAGGCAAAGTCGCACTCTTCATTTTCCTAGGCCTAATGCTTTGATCCGAGCAAGGCAAACTCATAATGACTAGCGCATTGGTGTTTTGAAGTGCGGCTGGACGATGCAGAAGAGAGTGAGAAAGAGCAAGCAGTGTGGGCAGAAGCAAAGAGAAGAGCGTGAGAGAGCAGGCAACGGCATCTCGTATATAAAGATGAGGAGCACTGTGTTGTCGGTACAAGAAAATAAAACACGCGTGTGCGCCGCAGCAACAGCACCGCTGTCTCCAGCATGCCCAGCAGCATCAACATCTTTTTAAAGCAGACAGCAGCAACAGTAGGAATCAGCATCCAGCAGCAGCATTTCAGCCGTTTCCCGTGCGGAATCTTTGCATAAAAATCAGCGCCGTCAACGTCGCGTCGCGCAGCACTGCGCTGGGACAGGCCGCGGACAGGCCGCCTGCGCTGGTGACGGCAGGGCCCGCGGTGCCGCCTCGGCTGGTGGCGGCAAGGCCCGCAGCTGCCAGCTCGTTCCGTCGCGGGGACGGTGCAACGGGATTCCCGGCCGGCCGCCTCGCGCCGTGGCGGCAGGCCCCAGCCGCCTGCGCTGGTGGCGGCAGGTGCCACGCGTCACCTGGCGCGCCTGCCGTCAGGAGAGGTGGGGGTCTAATCCGGCAATTTGACTCGCAGGTGGTCTTTTTGGCAAATGCACTCGGCAGGTGGTCTCTTTGGACAAAAATTCGGCCTAGCTCGCTGGTCACCGACAACAACACCGGAGCTCCGCCACCCTCTATCTTTCCCTCCTATTTCCTTCTTCTCCTTTCGTCCTCACCTCACATCTCTCTCTCTCTCTCTCTCTCTCTCTCTCTCTCTCTCTCTCTCTCTCTCTCTCTCTCTCTCTCTGCCGCTACACATGGTCCTTCATTGTCGCCGGAGGAAGAGAAGCAGGAGGCGCCAGAGGGAGAAGGAAGGGAAACAGCCTCGCTCGCACCGCTCTGCTCGCGTGCGTCGTCGTGCTCGCTTGCCTGCACCGCTCACTGGCCCGCCCTGTCCCTGCGCCATTGCCTCACCCGACCGCTCTACTCCCTCTCCCAGGCAGGAGGGAGGAGGCGACGAAGAGAGGTAAGGAGGCGGCACCGGAGGGATGAGGTGCATATCTGCTTGCTCCCCCGCACCGCCCTGCTCGCTCGTGCCGCTGCCACCGCATTGCTCGCCCGCTGCCGCCCGGCTCGCCATGTCCGATGTGCATGGTGTTTGGGGGCATGTGTGTTGGGGCGTGGGTGTGGGGGTCGTGGGTGGGGACGTGGGGTCTATGTGTGTCATGGGGTGGATTTGTCACGTCATCGATCTATGGATCGATCCGCGTCGTGTGCTTCTTGTTTGTCGTCTCTTAATAAAACACAAATGACAAAGTATGTCTTTGTCGTTTATTTTCCCGCAGACAGCATATACATACTTGCCGTGTGTGTTCTTTTCACATACAGCAAAGATCTCACTTCGTCGTTTATTGAAAAACACATACTTCAAAGTATTTAATCTAAGGAGAAAGCTCCTTCACGGCCACGCGTTGGAGCGCTCGATCGAGCTTCACGCGTTGGAAAGCTCCTTCCATGTATTGAGCTTCCGTGAGTTCTAGTGGTGGGGCCATCCTGTACTTCCATAAATCGCTCCTCCTACTGAATTCAACGCGTGGTGCAGGCATCTCCTTCCATAAATCTCTCTCGCCCCCCTGATTTCAACGGGTGGGGCCAGGGGCATCTCGTACCCTCATTATGTGTAAAAGGAAAGTTAACTTCTGAAGGTTCCTGTCGGAAATCGGCCGCTTCAACGGGCGAGCGCGAAATAGCATCTCCAACTGGCCACCTATCACACGTGAGACAATCTGGTTGTATACATTTATGTACTTTGAAAGGAGCGCATAGGCCACATGCCCATCATGGGCCTCCGCCTGCGTTATAGAGGCTGGGCCTGCTCCATCAGCCCTCGCAGAAATCATCAAAGGACAAAAATCATGGATATTTGATATTGAATAGTCCCACCTTGTTGCACAAAACTAATTGTAACCAATTTATTTACGTCCTGTTTCGTTGTCTGCCATGAGCCAATTAGATGGGATCCCTCAAAAAAATAGGTGGGAGGGGCTTTGCACGCTGTGAAAAAGTGCCTAATTAAAAAGGAAGGATTGTGGGTTGGAGTAACTTGAAAAACGATTTGTCGGCTTGAAGAAAATTGCATAATTAAAAGAAATATTGTGTGGGCTGAAGCAAAGGAGAAGATCGCAAGGAGGTGTATAATTAAAGAAAGTGTTGTGAGCTGGAGTAAAGTGAAGATCGTCAGAAACTGATTATTTCTTCTCGAGTTGGCTGAACGGGATTTGTGTGGACCGGAAAAAAGTGCATGATTTAATGAAATATAAACTAATAGAAATAATTAAAGCGAAAATCAACTAATCGAACTGATGATATTCCTTCTCGAGTGGTCGTTTTGGTGGGACAATATGCATATTTTTCACCGAATTTGCTACTGGGTGTTGTATTTTTCATAGAACCGGTAATTTTATCTTCTGTTGCAAGGATGAGCGTATGTGCTTAATGCCAGGCTGATATGCATTTTTATTTTAGTTTTGGTGTGCGCATCCCTGCCACAAGGTGGCAGTATATATCTGGATGTTGCATTGTCGGTCACTTTGGTGGACGGGACAACTAGAATTTTCATCGTAATGATATTCCTTCTCGAGTGGTCGTTTTTGTGGGACAATATGCATTTTTTCACTGAATTTGCTACTGGGTGTTGTACTTCAATAGAACCGATAATTTTATCTTCGGTTGCAAGGATGATCATATGTGCTTAATGCCAGGCTGATATGCATTTTTATTTTAGTTTTGGTGTGTGCATCCCTGCCACAAGGTGGCACTGTCCGGATGTTGCGTTGTTGGTCATTTTGGTGAATGGGACAACTAGAATTTTCATCGTAACAAATTTCCTACGGGACCTTGGGCTTGCACATAACCGGTAAGTTTCGCTCCCGTTGCAACGCACGGGCATTTGTGCTAGTATCTTCTCTGTATGCGGCGCGTGAGCATGGGATGGAACATGTAACTTCCTTTGAGGCTCTCTGCGTTGTTGCTTCCAGGTTCGTCGGTCACTGTCCTAGGTCGATGGCTTGGATATGTGCTCCCATTTTATACGATGGGTCAAATTGCATCGTCATCTTGGTCGCTTAGCACCGCTTTGCACCGCAGGCTTGTGGCGTTATCCTCTTGGCCCCGCACTGCTGCAGTCATTCTTGGGTTCTTGTCCTTCGACGTCAGCTCTCTCTCTTCGGTTCTTTCCTTGTGGCCCATTTGATGAAATTGCGGTGGTCCTGGTGGGCTGGCCTGCCAACGTGTTGCACTATAGCAGGAGACCACCACCTAATGCACCCGCGCGGCTAGCCACTCAAGTTGATGAACTCTGCTGACTATTGGACTGCGTTGATCCTTAAAAACTATACGCGGAGTCACATTTGAACTTTTTCAAATCCTTAAAAAATCCAACTGCGGTTCTTTTTCAAAAAAGGAATATTTTTTAAAACATGAACGTTTATCAAATTTATGAACAATTTCTTTAAAACTCAAACAAATATATGAACCTCCAAACAAAATTTGAAAACACGATCAGTTTTTGAAAATATGGGTAAAAAATTGAAAGTCTGAACAAATTTTTAGAAAGCCAACAGTTTTTGGAAAATAGGAAACTTTTGAAAACATGAAAAACAATATAAACTCTGAACAAAACTTGAAAACGTGATTTTCTTTTTGAAAAACATGAAAAAAGTGAATATTTTTTGTATAACGAGAACGAATTTGTAAAAAACAAATATTTTTAAACACGAATAGTTTCTGGAAAAATTGAACAAACTTTCAAATTCCCAACAATTTTTTAATGATTGAGTTTTTTGGAAAATATTGTATTTATGATAGAAGGAAAAAATGAAAAACGAAAAACGAAAAAAATAAAAATAAAAAGGAAACCCAGTGAAGAAAGAAAACGAAAAAGGAAAAACCAGAAAAAACAGTGCACAAGAAAATGGATCCTAGCTACTTGTGCTGGCCCATCTGCGGTGTGCTCGCTCCCATTTGTTTGAGAGAGAATGTATTTAGCCAGATGGGCTGGGAAATCGGGCCAGCCAACCTCGAGTGCGACCAGCCCGTCCTTAGTCCAGTAGAAAGCCCGTCACGTCGCCCAAGAGCCCACTCTTATCTGTTTTTTTTTACAGGACCCGTATCTGTTCTGTTCCTCCAGCACGACCGGCCGCCGCCAGCCTCCTCCGCCCGCTCGACAGCTCCCCCGCCGCCGGTGCTACGCCCTTGCCCTCCCCCCCCCCGGTTGCGAGCCTGTCCCTTTCCCGCCCTCTCTTCCGCGCGGCCCCGCCCCACCCCGCCTTCTCCTCGCCGCGCCGCCGCCCGCCCCACCCCAGCTCGCCCCCGTCGGTGAAGGCGACAACCGCCAGCAGCGGCCCCAATCGTGGAAGGGAGGGAGGTTCCTCTCAGGTGAGCTTTTCTTTCCCTTTCTCTCCATGTCTCTGGCTAGTTCCTCGATTTGGACGATTCTAGGGTTTCATGTGCGCTGCGATCTAGTATTGGGTACGAACACTAGCACGGGGAATGCATCTCGGGCGATGGATTTACCTTCACAGGACATATATTTTTTTTATTCAGCAAAACCGTCACAGGAGATGGATGAGGCTTTGTGCAGTATTTCTTTTTTCCAGATTTTTCAGGCCAGTTCAGGTTTTTGACCATTTGGCTAAATTCTTGTGTTATTTTGGTTAGGGATACTCTGGCCTTTCCACCCTCTCATTTATGTCATCATAGCAAAGAAACATGATCAGTTGTAACGCGTAGCATTTATCAGTTGGCAAAGCGCTAAATTGGGATATTTGATCAATTGCAGGTAAAGATTGGGCAGTTTGGCCGGGGCAGAGCAAACATGGGGCATTTTATCAATTAGCCCCCGCAACTGCAGCCGCAGTGTCGATCGCTACTCGCACGCGGCCGGCGGAGACGAACCCTTGATGGTGCCGGAGGACGGCGCGCAACTGGCAGCGGCCGCCGCCGCGGAGCCCCCTGCGGTGTCGGAGGTGGACTCGTTCCGGCGCCAGGTCGACGACCTCGCCTCCAAGACCGACGTGGTAACCCCGCCCCCTCCTAGCCTTGATACTAGTTTCCGTCTCACCTCGGTACTGATTTCCAAGAAGGGCTCTGCTGCCAGAGCAGCTTCGTTCCTAAGAGTGCGCCATTTTTGGGGATTTTGGCTATTGCATGATTAGGTGTCAGGTCTAGCGGTCTACTGTTGTGATGCTGTGTTCTTTCCCCCCAAGAATTTGGGCAAAGTTGTCTCAGACTGGAACTGGTGGTAATGTGTGTTGCAGTTGGAGAGGAGGGTGAACGAGGTGGTAGGGTTCTACGATGGCAAGAAGCATGGCAGCGGAGGGCGCAGGGCCAGCGGTAGCAGCAGGTATGCGGCGAATGGTGCAAGGGACAGCAACTGCAAAGGGATGCCCGACCTCATGCGCCAGCTTGCGGGTATCATTCGCCAGGTGATGATCTTTCTTCAGCTGCGGTTTATCCTATGATTCGTTGTGTTTGCTGGCTACTCATGCTATATTATTGCATCCTGGAGCATGTTTTAGAAAGTCGGACTGGTGCCAGGTTTGTAATTTGCAGGTCAATTTAGAACATTAGAAGGCTTTTCGACCTGATCGATCCATTTGACTAATGTGGCAACCTAGACTTTTTCCATTGCTTGTAGCGATTGCCTGCACATACTGCTCCTGTTCTTTCCAGCAAGATAGATTTGTAATGGAATCAAGATTTATGCTACAAGTTTCAAACAGCTCCCAGATTTATGTATGCTTCCGTGAACATCAATCTGGTTCTTTTGGCTGTGGTCATTGGCACACCATTTTCCACATGTGGTCTTCTGGCGCAGTGAATGAAATAAGTCTAAAATATATGGTCTGCAGCTTTTGCTGAATGTGATCATCTGAACCTAACTAAAAAACCTTGCAAGTGAACTTACAATGCATTTTTTTAAATTTGCTATACTTCTGGGATTGATTCAATCACTATATGTGGAAAATCCTTTTTTTAATCTAGTTTTCTATGGCGTAATACTCAGTACAAAGTCTATTGTTCTTTAGGCACCTTCCAAGTTCGTATTGAGCTACTGCAGTTAAAAACCCAAATGTGTGATCTCTTTGCCCTATGAAAAGCTTTCTGTTGATCTTTGCAAAATTTGGTACTTGATCCTCTTTTCTACATTCATTTTCTTCCAGATCACGTCTCATGAATGGTCAGCGCCATTTCTGCAACCAGTAGATGTTGTAGGCCTACAACTTGATGACTATCACAAGGTAATACTGCCAGTACAGGTTGTCCTGGATTTTGCTAGAGTTCTGTTCCTAATGAAAAGAATTTTAACTATAAGGGATACATTGGTAATTTAAATGTGAATTAGTTCTGATGATACTGTTTATAGTTTGCATGACCTGATGTCGGCAAGCCATCAGGATTTAAAAAACACAAACTGACTTTGATTGCATATCACGTCACTCATGATTCGCTGCAGGATTTTTTTTCTGGTCTCCATTCTGCTTTCAGTTGACATGCTGTTGCACTTTCTGAGAAAATTTTCAATGTCAAGGCAAAAACATAATCATGTATTTGCTTTGAACTCCAAATACTGTAAAATCCTCCCTTATCTATGTATGGAAAACATGGCTGGGTATCTTATTAGCTGTTAATTTGTTTTGTAATTATTTATTGCCCTGTAAGGAACATAATCATGTATTGCTTGGAAGGAACCATTGGTTTTGTAACTATGTACATGAAACTGAAAACCATGCTTGGACACTAAAGATTGTAAATCATCCGTAATCTGTAGAAGGAAAACATGGCATATTAGGTTATCTGTTTATCTTACAGCTGTAATTGGCTTTGCAACTTATTATTTACCTTCTATAGTGTACTTCACATAGATGGATCCCTTGAGTTGGTAGCGAATATGTTTTTTCTATATTTAGTATATCAATAAGATGGAGTTGCTTCGTTGGTTTCTTTACCTGAAGCTTGTTTGTACTGACTCGTATCTTTGGTTTCTACATTTTGCAGATTATAACAAAACCTATGGATTTCTCGACCATCCAAAACAAAATGGAAGGGAAGGATGGTACCAAGTATAAAAGTGTTCGAGAAATATATTCTGATGTTCGATTAATTTTTACCAATGCAATGACATACAATGATGAACATCATGATGTCCACATAATGGCCAAGTTATTACTCGAGAAATTTGAGCAGAAATGGCTCCAGCTCCTCCCTAAAGTTGAGAACGAGGTGGATATTTGTAGTCTTATATGTTACCATTTTTGTTTTGATATGGATATGTGTTATTTAGCATTTGACAACAATAAGTTGGATCCTATTGTTTTAGGAAAGGAAACAACTGGTGGAACCAAACGATTCTCCAACCACAGACACTTCTCCGGAAGATGCTATTGCAAAATTAGCAAAGGATACTGATGATGAGGTCAGCCCTCTCATGGACTGTTCTTTTTATTGTTGTGTCGGTATTGATTGAAGCACCATATACTGACTTTGACTCCTTTTTAGAAAGAAAAAAAATGGTCCCAGACTTTTGTCAAGGTGTTTCTGTTATCGTTTAGCCTTTTTGTCTATTGATGTACCAATATGAAATCCTTTCTTGGCCAGCCTGGACATGCTAATGTATCCTGGTCAAAGATATGTGAATCGCATAAAACTGTTGCAACCCCTTCTGTGTTCCCTTGTTTTGTTATAGATAATTAGTTATTCAGTACCTTTTCTTTCTCATCTTCCAGCTGGATGAGATTAATAGGCAGCTAGAGGAGCTCCGGAACATGGTGGTTCAGAGATGCAGGTACGTCTTAAAGAAGTTCATCTCATGCCTATAAATTTGTTGTTTGCTACATTTTACTAAAATTTTCGTGATTGTAGGAAAATGACCACAGATGAGAAGAGAAAACTCGGTGCAGGTCTTTGCCACCTGACCCCGGAAGATCTTAGCAAGGCACTGGAGCTGGTCGCACAAGACAATCCCGACTTCCAAACCACAGCAGAAGAAGTGGACCTTGACATGGATGCTCAGGTAAAGCTCCTTTGTCCTAAACCCACATTGTTTGTACAATGTTAACAATGCTTCCTGCGTGGGTGGATGCAGAGCGAGACGACCCTTTGGAGGCTGAAGTTCTTTGTGAGGGAAGCGTTGGAACGACAGGCCAACACAGCTGCGGCCCCTGGCAAGACGGACGAAAACGCAAAGAGGAAGCGTGACATCTACAATGCTCTAGCCAAGACGGCCTCAAAACGGATCAGGAGATAGCCTGGATCAGGATGTGTTTTTTCAGTAGAAGTAGCTGTCATGGGACAATTTTCTCCCTTGTGTGGAAGACATGTGTGCCAGTGTATATATGAACATGAATCTGCACTACCTGACCTGGTCTCATGTGTAGCATTGTTATTGTCACCTATGTTAAATACAGAGCAATGTTGATACAGCTCTAAACAACATAGTCACAAGAATAATTCCTCGAAAAAGATGCCATTAAACATGAAAAATTGCTGTTTGGCTATTCTTATTACAGAAAATTAATGGTGTGTACTCTGCACATGCCACTGCAAAAAACGACGTCCTAATTCACCAGAAATCCTGAAGAAAACAACAGAGGTGATTGATTGGTTCCAGATCTTGAGTCCTGATGCCCACTGCTTTACTCTGCTTCACTTCATGGGGTAAATTTTCTAACTCGTCAGCCTGCTGCAAGAATGAATTATTCTCGAGGAGCTGCACAAAACAATGAAAAATCTATGCTGAGCATTCTTGTCTTTGGGGTGAAAGAAACATCAAAGTGGTTCTTTTGTATGGCCACCTACCATAGGTACCGCCACTATCAACTATCAGGCCTCAGTTTCCTCTGCACTTGGCAAATCGTGTCCCTGCAAGATACACAGTTCACCATAATGTGCAGGCGAGCACATCATCATCATCATCATGCTTAAAGTACAATGAAACAACATTAGCATTAGCATTAGCATTTTCATTGCGATGGTAACATACCACACATTGGAGCACGCTGCCGCGTCTAGGAAGCTCAAGGAGATGGACAAGCCGGCCTCGGGATCGAACCACGAGATGAACGTCCCTGCGAGAGAGAGAAGATGACAGAATCATGGTGCCATTGAACAGAGGGGAACGAAGAAACTAAAGGTGGCTCCATCTTAAAAAAAAACTTCCATCTTTTTTGCGGCAACTTTTCGTCGGCGATTTGAACGTTGAAAGAACAGAAAATGAAAGGGGGAAAGCAGGGGAAGCAAGAGGGGTCCTCACCTTGGTGCCTCCTGTAAATGCCGTCCGGGGTGATGAGATGCAAGAGCATCGTCTCCTTGTTCTCCGCGTCTATGACGGCCAGAGCGATTTCCTTGGCCGACGTCGATCCCTGCAACAAACATAGGGGAACGAAGAAGGCCATGAGCGACAACCTAGATCAGCGAAACACCAAATGTACGATGAAGTGGCATTATTATGTCCTACTCCCTCTGTACCTAAATACTTGTAGTTGGGGAGAACTACACCAACTACAAGTATTTAGGTACGGAGGGAGTATTATGTAATCTGCTACTCGCTCCGATCCCATAATATAAGATGTTATTACTACTTACTAAATAAACTCGGTGCTGGAAGCACGCATCAAGAATCTCTAGTCCACAGCGTAGGCCATACCTCGAGGTAGTCGACGGTGACAAGGCCGGCTCCGTAATCGTCCCACCGGCCGCCGTCGTTCAATCTAAACACCTTCACAGGCTGCAAAACACTCCCACAAGATTACCCTCGAGACACGATCATCATCATAAATCTATGGAAAGATGCTAGTGGCGCTATTCCTCCGAAGCACAGGCAGAAAAAATCTTGTCTTCCGCCAAAGGATCAGAGTAGATCTATTGGGCGAAATCGGCAGGCTGTGCATCCAGGGCTGCGAATTTTTTTGGCTCCGCCGATTCGCGGGCATAAAACCAGAGGGCACTGGGGAAAGGCGAGGTCTCGATCGATGGCCTACCGGCATCGGCGCGAGCTGGGGCGGGAAGGCGGCGGGCGCCGGCGCCGGCGCTGGCCCCGCGTTCTTCTTCCCGGGCATCGCGGTCGTCGCCGGCTCCGGCTCCGACTGGCGAGTGGTCAGCGGCACGGCGGATCGCCGAACCCTAGTGCACTCCTTTTTTTTTTCTATTTTTTGACCTGAACCCTAGTAGTAGTGCCCGGAGGCACGGAAAGTGTCAAGTCATAGCACCGGGCTGGGCTCCAGGGAGCCCTTTAATTTAAAATTTCAAAAAGGATATTTCAAAGCTTCCGAAAAAAATCAAAATCCGTGGAAACTTATACATGCCACGGCGGATCCCTAAAAAAATCGTTCAAAAATGTTATGATTTGTAAGCTACACAAACGAAATCCTGACCCAAAACAAAACAAAAAAAGGCCAATTTTCATGTGTGTATTCGTTTCCTTTCTTTTTGTATACGGAGGGAGTACTTCTATATAGTCAAAAAAATGACTTTTTTTTTCTTTGCTCTATACAAATATGGTATTTAGATTTATTTATTTTTGAGGAAATGGTATTTAGATACCGGGCTCCCTGGAGCCCGGCCAACTTTGGGCATTTCCGAGATGATGATGCTCCGGTATCGTGTATTAAAACAAGGGATGTCATTTAAATTTTTAATTAAAAAAAGTAACCTCGATGGAATAATAAGCAAGGGCAAAAGTGAGAAATATTATGCACCGTAAAAGATGTAGTAGTGTCATCTCCATATGTAAATATTCATTTCTTAATTTAAGCCTGTAAGAAGATATTCACGGCTGGCCTATTCGATTCACAAGAACTTCATGCGGAATTTACAAGAATTCCATTCAATACCCACATGAACCAGACCGAGGCCTGGGGCCAGCTCACCAGTTGGTTTTGTGAATAAGAATGCATCTATATTTTCACAATTGAATCCACCAAAAGTTACATCTTACAACTTCACCAATGTCCAGCAAGCCCAGAACAAGATACACAGGAGAGTATACCAAACGATGGAGAGAAACTCCGAATCGACAGATGATGCTATCTATAGCCACTGTAATGAATCACCGTGACCAAGCGAACAATGAATCGCCGCAATCTGTCTCCTGTCAGCAGGCTGCTGAAATTACATTCCTACGAAACTTTCCGGCAAAATCATGCAGCAACCCTCTTGTGTCTATGTTGGATTACAATTTGATGGATTACAGTTTGATGAGAACCAGGACCAGAATGGGCTAGCTAAATGTCACGTAGGATGGGCCAACCTTTCTTGGCAATCTCATCAATCTTGGAGCTTATCTTCTTCTGGGTCTTTGGAGGGCAGAGCTCAGCTGCATACGCGTTCAGCTTCGCAGCCAGTGTCGATGACAGGAGCTCCTCCTCTGGCAGGTTCCCGATCAGTTGCACCAGGAAAGGCTTGCGCTTCAGCTCGAATTTCTAGCATCGAAATTGGTTTCACGTAAGAGCACAACATACATACATAAAGAGGATTTATTTTTCTAGAAAGCCATTTGCATCGCAGGTCTCACAGGGAAGAATAATGAATGACATAGCTACCTGATGCTCTGGTTCAGCTGGATAAAATGCCCCCAGTGGTTGGATCTTTGTGGTAATAATGCTGCTGCGATCCTTGCCTTGTTCCCTTTCTTTCATAAGAGCAGCCAATCTAGCCTCGAGGGTTCCATTTGTGAAAATGACGGATCTGTGGCCACACAAATGAGTATTTGCTGACAACAGCTGCCATCATATTGTGCTATACTACTGCTATGCACACAGAGGATCTTGTTTGAGCTAGTGAGGCAAATGTGTTACACAGCTGCGTGACATTCTAATCAAGATCGATTCCTTTAAGCATGAAACCAAGGGGGAAATGTTGGTTGTGTTGCGAACATGCCATATGCTAAAATACCATGAAAATCTAGTGTATGCAAACAGATGATCATCACATCCTCAAAGGAGTCGATTTACTGACGGAAAAGAAGTCTAGAGAAAAGAAAAAAGTCAATCACCTATATTGGTTGCCAACATCTGGTCCTTGTCCGAAGACCTCCCGAGGATCGTGGCTCGCCCAGAACACGTCCAAAAGCTGCTTGTACTGAATCAACCGGGGATCATATTCAACCTATAAACGGTTCAAGGGCAAGCAGGAGTCAAAGCCAGCGATGGTAGCTCAGAAATTACTCAATCTCTGATTAGCACTTCAGAACTTGCACATTTTTATAATGGGCAGAAACGCAGCAAGATCACGCGCACCAAGACCAAAATAGGCCCAATTTCTTCTAAATAAACAAGCACAGTTCGCTTCAAGCACACGCCACGTCAAACAAATCAGGCATGTTAAGCAGGTCCAAATCAGTCATAAAACATTCGTTCATTCAATCGCTGCTAGCTTTACTTCGCGCATAAAAAATGGTACAGAGAACATGCTATATCACTACCAATGTCCAATGGTAACGACGAAATGAAGATTAGCAAGGAGCTAGCAGAAGGGGGCGGGAGGAGAGCTCGGTCGGTACTACCTTGACGCACTCGGCGTGGTCGGCGAGGTTGCGGTACTCGGGGTTGGCCTTGGAGCCGCCGGCGTAGCCGACGGAGGTGCGGAGCACGCCGTGGAGGCACCCGAAGGCCGTCTCCGACCGCCAGAAGCTTCCCAGCGCGAACACCGCGGTGGCCGACGCGCCCCCGCCCGCGCGGACCGTGAGGCCCGGGCCCCCGGCGCGGACGGTGAGCCGCGCGCCGGAGGCCGCCGCCACGAGGCACGCGAGCGCGCATAGGAAGGCCGCCGCGGCGGAGGAGGACGCGCGGGCCATCGCGTCGCGCCGGGCCGGCGTGGGAGGGGATGGGTGGGGAGGCGCGGCGGAGATCGGGATCGGAGGGGGGAGGGAGGCGCCGCGAGCGACCTACCGTCGGTGGGTGGGGTGGGGGGTGGGTCGGTCCGGACGGGAGGACTATTCGGAGCGGGCGATGGACGACGAGGAGTGTGGGGGTTGGTCGCTTCGTCCAGCTGGGCTGTACTACGGCCCGTGTGAGTGGGCCGGATGGTGGGCTTCAAGACCTGAATCAGAATGTACGAAAACCCGGTTGTCGTCACAACAATTAGAGCTCATTCAAATCTGAAAAAAAAACAATTACAGTCCATTCTTAGCAACAACTCATTGGTTTCCCATTGAACCAAATGCTTACAGCTTGTCTCAACAATTTTCTTACAGGAACAACTCATTATCCGGCACCCACGTCATCGTGTTTTGCCACGCCACTTTTCTCAGATTTTCTCATATGCCAGCCATTACAACGGACTTGCACGGCAGAAATAACTATTACAGTTTACAATGCACAATGCATCGCCAAAACTGTGCGCTGAGCAAGCCTTGCAGTAACGTCAGGGTTTTGAGGATAGTCTAGTTCATTCCTGATTCCTTCCATTCCCACCCAAGAAAACCCATCTTGAGCCACTGCTCCAACCACAAGGAAATTCCTTTGTACATGCATGGCAGAGTTCACAAGGATTGCCTTTTGGGAGTGCGATCCGGAAGTTCTTGCCTGCAACTGTAACAAATAGCAAGTTAAGTCACGGATGACCTTCCACAATCCAAGACAAAAGTTTACTTGCAAAATTGCGTGAACACTGCAGTAAATTTGAGTCCATGGATCAAATTAACTAGAGAGGGCCTAACATAAAAAACTTTGGAGGACCATGATGCCCTACCTGAAGGCTGAAGCAGGGCAACACTGTTCGCTCAAATGATGGTGCAGCGACTCTAGATTCTCTGCTACTTCTATATTCTTAAGTTACTTGTACTCTTAACCTGAAGTTAAGCAACTAAGGTCTAGAGAAATCTTTTCCATGCTATAACTTGATTACCATGGAGTTACAAAGCATGCAAATGTATATGAGGTCTAGGTATGTTTGATCTTTCTTCTTTCTTTGTATAACAACTATTGATATTTTACTATGAATTACCTCAAGTTACAGAACTGAAAAGGTACAGAGCATATGAAAATTTGCTAGTATTTCATCAAGCAATAAACAAAGGAGCTAACACAGACAGAGAAGTAGGCTTCAAACTGATAAAGAACATACCCTCTGGAGTAGCAAGCACCCTCTAACATGGCAAAGCTGTGACCGGTGAACCGGAGAAATAAAATTCAAGCACCAGAGATAAAGTTCAAGACTTGTGCAAGGTCCTTGACGATCCCAACTTCAAGAAGAAATCGACATTCTACAGAACTCTGAACAAACAAGAGCCCATGTGTTTGCTAGTTATAATGCTCCGAAGACGGGGGCCAACTTAGTCTGGGGTAACACCAACACCATAGGTCTAAACTCTACAATGTACGCCAATTGTCAGATATAGTGGTGCAAAATGCTTTCCTCTGACAAAATCCTGGAACTTTACTTTCGTATATTTCAAATTATACTTGAAGATCCACCAGATCCTCATCTATAAGCTGCATGTGGTCCCTGGGATCACTGCCAGCCATCCTCATCATGTGATGAATATCTTGCAGCAAACTATAAATCAACTCAGATTCACTATGGGACTTATCACGTGCAACAAATACATGCACCTTATTTGCCAGCTCAATCCAACTACATCCTGGCTGTTTCTTTAGTCCTCTATCATTCATCTCAGATCGAATCTTTGCTGCTTCTTTCCACTTACCAGCAGAAGCATAAATGTTAGACAAGAGAGTGTAAGTTCCAGCATTATCAGGTTCTGCTTCTAAGAGATTTCTTGCTGCCAAATCACCGATACTTTCATTTCCATGTGCGTTGCACCCACCTAGAAGGGCACTCCATACAGTACTTGATGTAGGCTTAAGTTTAAGACCGTTGATTAATCTTTTGGCATCATCAAGTCGTCCGGCTCGGCTACAGAGATCAATCAAGCAAGTGTAATGCTCATCCCGCACTGCAATGGACTTATCCTTTGCCATGTATTCAAATATCCTAAGCCCTTCGTCGACCAAACCAGAGTGACTACATGCTGAGAGCAGTCCCACATATGTGACATCATTAGGCTTATACCCATTTTCTTGCATCTTTTCATACAAAGCTATAGCTTCTACGCCCGCCCCATGATGTGCATATGCTGCAATAATCCCATTCCAAGATATTACGTCCTTCTCCCCTGAGAGATCAAACACCTTCCTTGCCAATCTAATTTCACCGCATTTGGCATACAAATTCATGAGGCTGGACTCGATAAAATTATCAAACTGAAATGGTGTTTTGCATATCATCTGATGCACCTGCTGCCCTTCACTGAGTCCGGCAAGATTGCTGCACGCATCAACAGCACCCAAAAATGTCACCTGATTTGGTCTGATCCCATCAACAAGCATACCGTTAAATACCTGTAGTGCCATTTCGCTCTCATTACCTTGCAAGCAACCATTCATCATAGTAGTCCAGCTGACTACATTCCGTTTAGGCATCTCGTCAAAGAGCTCTTGTGCCTTCTTCAAATCTTTGTTCTGGATAAAACCGGTGATCATGATGTTCCAAGAAGCCACGTCCCTCTCGGGCATATTCATGAACAAATCAAGAGCTTCGCCGATCCTGAGGTTCCGGGCGTATCCAGAGATCATAGCATTCCAGGAAACGACATTCCTCTCCGGCATGCCATCAAACAGCGCTCGAGCCTCATCCACACTTCCGCTCCGTGCAAGGCCGGCGACCATCGTCGTCCACGACATCACATTCCTCTCAGGCATTCTTTCAAACAGCTTCCGTGCCTCGTCCATGGTTCCAGACCGTACCAGCGCGGCAAGAAGGATGTTCCAGGAGCCGGCGTCCCTCACCGGCATACCGTCGAACAGCGCGGATGCGGCCCCCATGCGGCCGGCGGAGGCGTAGGCCTCCAGCATCGTGTTCCACGACACGACGTTCCGCTCGGGCATCCGGTCGAACAGCGCCCTGGCCTCGTCGACGCGGCGCGCCCGCGCGTAGCCGGAGAGGAGCGCGGTCCAGGTGACCACGTTCCGGCGCGCGTCGGGGCGGTGGAACAGCGCGCTGGCCTCGTGGAGCTGGCCCTGGCGCGCGTACGCCGCGACCATCGCCGTCCAGGACACCACGTCCCGGTCCGGCGTCCGGTCGAACAGCCTGCGGGCGTCGGGGACGCGCCCCGCGGCGGCCAGCTCCGCGATGCGGCGGTTCGGGTCCTGGACATGGACGAACGCGTCGGTGGCGGAGACGGCGGCGGCGCTGTGGTAGGAGAAGGTGGAGGCGAGGCGGAGCCGCGGTGGGCGGAGGCGGCGCAGCGCGGCCCAGGCTGCTGCCATGCTTGGAAGAAGCAGCGACTCCTGAACCCCGATTTAGAGGGATGGGGCTTGCCTGCTCCCCCGCCATGCTCCCATCCGTGCTCCCCGCTCTCTCTTTTCCATCCAACGGCACTGCTTTCCCGTCTCTTTTTCTAGCAAAAAAAAGGCAAACAATTCCTGTATTTTTTATCTCTCGCGTATGGAAATACAGACACTCGTCATGTTTCCCACGGACTATCTCCACAGCTCGTCAACGAGCCCGCCGGCGTCGCCGTTAGCATCGCGCGCCCCAGCAGCACGTGATAGTACCTTGTCAGCCTTAGAGCATCTCCAATAGACGTCCAAATGTAAAAATACCTAACTTTTGGACTGTCTGGGGGCAAAAAACGCTGCTCCAACAGACGGTCCATATGTAAAAAAAATTGGACCGCGGCCTCCCGATGATGTAAAATTGAAAACTTTGTGATGCAAATTTACATCACCAGGTGCAAGTGATGTAAAAACGGCGGCCGCGCGCCAACGCCCAACCGCCACTTCATTCCGCTTCCGCCTGGCGACCGCCCGCCCGTGACCGAGCACCAGCCGCCGAAAGTCGTCGCCGCCACCGGCCAAGTCGCCGTCGCCGTCGCCGCCACCGCCCCAAATCACCGCCGCCGCCGCCGCCCTCCGCCGCCCTAGCCCTCGTCGCCTCCCCCGCCGGAGGGCGTCTCGCAGCCGCCCCGGCGCCGCCGTTTTGGGAAGCAGCCGCAGCTGGATTCGCTGACTCCGGCGGTCCGCCGTGCTCCCTTCTCCTCTGCGTCGCCGTGCCCCCTTCCCCTCTGCGCCGCCGTCCGCAGCAGTTCTCCTCTGCGTCGCCGTCCGCAGCAGCGACCAATCGAACCGCCGGCCATCGGTTTCCACCCCGTGCACAAGGTGTTCGACGAAATTCCCCAAGGTAAAAAAACGACGAAATTTGATGATTTTAATTGGGATTGGATAGTATGTTTGACGGTGGTTGTCTGCATTGTAGATGAGCTCAGTTGACTCCTCATTCATGGACGATTCATCGTCGGACGAGGAATTTGATTTGCATGAAGAAGAGGACATTGTTATGCTTGTGGCCATGCACAAGGGGAAGAAGCCAAAGCACGGTGGTTCCGTCTATGGTCGTGCGTTCATTCGGAGAGAACGGATTGATGCACACAAACGGTTGATGCGCAACTACTTTGGATCACCACCTGTTTTCCCGGATAACTACTTTCGACGCCGTTTCAGAATGTCGAAAGACTTGTTCATCCACATTTGCAATTCCGTGAAGCAGCACAATCCAGCCTTCGAGCAGAGAAGGAACTGTGCTGGGTTGCTTGGCCATAGCATTGAACAGAAGGTCACTGCCGCTTTGCGCATGATGGCATATGGTGTTCCGGCAGATTACATTGATGACAACTTGGCGATGGCAGAGAGCACTGCTATCTTCTCTGTCAAGCAATTTGCAATGACTATGGTAGAAGTGTTTGGTCCACAGTACTTGAGAGCACCCAATGCTCAGGACACTCAGAGGCTTTTGGAGATGAACAAAGCTCGAGGGTTTCCAGGTATGCTCGGGTCTATGGATTGCATGCATTGGAAATGGAAGAACTGCCCAAAAGCATGGCATGGACAATTCAAGGGTCGTGGGAAGGATGCCACTATCATTCTTGAGGCAGTTGCCGACCATGAAACATGGATTTGGCATGCATATTTTGGGATGCCTGGATCTTGCAACGACATCAACGTGCTCGACCGGTCACCTCTGTTTGCCAAGTTAGCAAATGGAGAAGCACCACCAGTGGCCTTCGAAGCCAATGGCCGCACATACAACTATGGGTACTATCTTGCAGATAGGATCTACCCAAGGTGGAGTACATTTGTCAAGCCTGTTGCAAAACCCGAAGGTAAGAAAGAACTCGTCTTTCACAATGCACAAGCGGCCGCTAGAAAAGATGTTGAGAGGGCTTTCGGGATTTTGCAATCTCAATTTGCTATTGTGCGAGGACCATCTAGATTCTGGGATCAAAAGATCCTTTGGTACATCATGACTGCTTGCGTGATTATGCATAATATGATCATTAAGAACGAGCATGGAAAACATTTAGATTACAACTTCTATCACTTGATGGGCATTCATGTTAACCCCATGCGAAAAGAACAGCGCATCAGACGTTTCATGAAGGTGTACAGCGAGATTAGAGACACCGATGTGCATGATCAACTCCAGAAAGATTTGATGGAAGAGCATTGGAAATGGCATGGTGAAAGAGCCGCATAGATTCATTATTTGTTTGTGAAAAACTATGTTGTATTGTGCAAAACTATGTTCTATTTGTGTTGCATTTGATCTCGTGGATTTGAACAACTATGTAATAATTTGATATTGTGGACATGTACAATTTTTTATATTGTTTTTTGATGTTTTTTGCAATATGTGCGGCTGTACATACAGTGGCTGAACAGCAGCCGTCGGCCGGTTTTGCATCTTCGTTTTGGACCATCTGTTGGAGTTGCCCTTTTTTTTTACATCTCCGTTTTGGACCATCTGTTATAGTTGAGCCTTTTTCGAAGATGTAAAAATCACTTTTTGGTGCTCCAAATTTGGACCATGACCGATTTGGACCGCCAAAATTTGGACCATCTATTGAAGATGCTCTTAAGCCCTCCTTCACCATCTTGTCACCGCAAGCCTGGTCACCACAGCGGCCGCGCACACGCACACGGCCATAATCGTGGGGAGCAGGCCCCAACAGCGTGCGCTGCGCATTGTTCAAAAAAAAAAAAAAAAACAGCGTGCGCTGCCCAAGCACAGCAGCAGACGGGTGCCCCGCGTGAGCACGGCAAAGATCCACACGTTCAGGGCTTGCCCACAACGTTTGCCTCGCCGCCGGCAATGCGTACACGATGTACACCATGATGGCGACGGAGCGGAGGGCATGCCAAAGAATCAATCTAGAGCAAGCTAGTTCCACGCAAGTTCATTCACGTACCGGAGGTTGTGGCTAGAAGTGTAAGTGTCCTGCTGGCTGCTTCTACTAAATCGATCAAGATTCCTCGAGTCCAGTCAATTTCTTCCAGCAAGCTTTTTTTTTTCGAAACGGAGGCAAAAGATTTGCCTCATCGATTAAATGAGAGGAGAATAGAATTGCAAAGTGTTACAAAACACCGTGAAAACGGCATGACAATTACTCGCGCAATACAATTTTCCCTAGTTTCTTTGCCCCCGCCGTAACCCAAAGGTTGGCCTCATCCATAATATGCTTTAGGAGAATTGGCGGCGGTTCATTTTTGTGGCGGAAAACCCTAGCGTTTCTCTCATTCCATATTGTCCACGACACCAGCATTGTTAGAGAAGCCATGGCGCGTCGCTCAGGGTTGCTCGAATTGGTTCGCCTATCCCACCACTCCAAAAGGGACTCTGCAAGGTGCCAGTCATTTGTGTCCATGTGTACTAGACCATATTTATCAATGATCAGACGCCAAAGCCTAGTAGTGAAGCGGCATTTGACGAAGAGGTGGATGCCCGTCTCCTGTTCCCGTTTGCAAAGGGGGCATAGGCCACAGTTAGCCCAACAACGCCGTGCAAGCCGGTCAACTGTCCAAATCCGATCTTGCAGGGCAAGCCAGGCGAAAAATTTGACTTTCGGGGGCGCCCACACCTTCCAAACCATGAAGTCCATGGGGGAGAGCGTCAATCCAAGGAACCGCGCCTTGTATGCGGTCGATGCCGAATATGAACTATCCGTGGAGTGTTTCCATATAATGTCATCCTCGGCGTGCTCGTCGAGTTGGAAGTCATGAATGAGCATCCAGAGGGTAAAAAATTCACGGACGTGGTGACATGTGATGACGGTGTCTCTTCTGATTCTGAGCATCCAAGCATTCTCCTTGAGCGCCTCGCGCACCTTCCAGTTCTTTCTCCTCGAGGCCTCAAAAATGTGGGGAGCAATTTCCTTGGGTTTGCGGCCAAGCAGCCAAGGCGAGTCCCAAAAAGGCGTTTTGGCCCCCATTGCCCATGACGATAGTAGTGGAGGCGTAGAAGAAATCGCGGTCCTCCTCAGTGCAGGGGTTTCCCAGCCCCACCCACAGTTTGCTCGGCTCCTTCCATTCGTACCAGAGCCATCTCAGTCGCAGTGCACGAGCAAACTTGTCGGTGTTGAGAACACCTAGGCCTCCATAGATTGGGGGACGACATACAATGTCCCAGTTAACTTTGCATTTTGCACCGGTAGTTTTGTTCGAGCCGGACCATAAAAAAGCCCGCTCAATCTTGTTGAGGTTGTTGAGGGAGCCCTGTGGTACAATGAGGGGTGTGATGGAGTATACAGCCAGGGAGGTGATGACAGAACGAACGAGGGTCGTGCGCCCAATGGTAGTAATGTTATTCCCGTCCCACGTGACCAATTTCCCGGCTGCCTTGTCCTCTAGGTATTGGAAGTCAACCCTCCTCAGTTGCCGTACTGAGAGCGGCAGGCCCATATATCTGATTGGGAAGGACGTCCTTGATGCCGGGATACTATGCAGGATGTGCACTAAATCAAGATTGGCGCATCGAATGGGTACCACTGAACTTTTATGGAAGTTGGTGCATAGGCCCGTCACGTCACCAAAGCCTTTTAAGATCACAGCTAGATTGTCGATATCACTCTTAATTGGTGCCATGAAAACAGCCGCATCATCGGCGTAAAGGGAGGTTCTCACCATGGCCCCTCTTCCTCGGATCTTGTGTATGATGCCCTTGCGTGTTGCCAGGTCAATAATCTTGTGTAGAGGGTCTATTGCGAGGACGAATAGGAGCGGCGAAATAGGATCCCCTTGGTGAAAGCCACGTCCATGCCTGATCGGGGTACCCGGCAGACCGTTGAGGAGGAAGCGCGAGGATGAGGAGGAGAGTAGTGCCGCAATCCAATTCCGGAATTTATCCGGAAACCCCATTCGTTGCAGAAGGTCCAGAACATACTCCCATCTGACAGAGTCAAACGCCTTTTTAATGTCGAGCTTGAACAAGAGGGCCGGTGTCTTGCGCTTGTGTAATCGGCGCGCAAAGCTGCGAACATACATGAAATTATCATGAATGCTCCTTCTCTTTATGAACACACTCTGCGCATTGGAGACCAGGGTGTTCATGTGTGGTGTAAGACGAAGGGATAGAATCTTGGCGATGGCGTGAATAAGGCTAAAAGGCCTATAATCGGACACGCCCTCCGCGCCCTCCTTCTTAGGTAAAAGGACCACGTTGGCCGAGTTGAGCCATTGCAAGTTGGCCGTACGAAGGGAGTCGAAACACTGAATGACCCTCATGATGTCTGCTTTGATGAACTCCCAACATTTCTTAAAGAAAATGCCAGTGAAGCCGTCCGGTCCTGGAGCCTTGTCACTGGGCATTTCTTTAATGGCCGCCCACACCTCCTCTTCGGTTATGGCAACGCCAAGATCATGCAAGTCATGTGGCTGGATGCCAATCTCATCCCAATTAAAGTCGAAGTTGCTCATCTCTTCCCGTCCCATGACCTCAGAGAAGTGGTCATGGATGATCTTTGCCTTCTGTGTGTGCTCAGTCACCCATCCTTGGGCGTGTTTGATTCTATGGATATGATTTTTCCTCCTCTAGTATTGATGCGGCGGTGGAAGAATTTAGTGTTCGCATCTCCTTCTCTTAGATTGGCCATTCTTGCACACTGACTCTTCCTTGATCTCTGAAGGACTGCCAGGCTAATCACTCTCCGCTTTAGCCTAGCTCGAAGGTCGGACTCCTCGGTGGAGAGAGGTCGCTCCTCCTGGGCAATGTCTAACCGGAGAATCACCAAGAGGGCCGCGTGCAGATGGACATTGACCTTCGAGAACATTTTTCTGCTCCATTCAGAGAGGCGAAGCGCGGTTTTTTGCCTGGAGCGAGCAGGTGCCTCACTCAGAGCCCTACCAAGTTCCAGCAAGCTTAGTACGTGTGTGTTGCTGCTTATACAAACCCTACAGCCGGTAAAGTTTCAAGCTTGCTATAGTCAGGGTGCGACCTGCGGTAATGGTTGTGGACGCGTATGAACGACGGTGTGTGACAATGTGACATCGCCTTCGATCCCGAGGCAGACGGCGGCGCCTAGAGTGTGGGCGGCTCCGACGGCGTCGAGTGATGCGACCGAAACTACTGTTAAGAGATGTATGTCGGCGGCATCACGGGGTTGGAGGAGAGTGCATCTCACGCGTTGGCCGATCAAATTGGAGACACTGAGTAGTTCTTGTCCAAATGAAGGAGAAGGGATTAGGGAGGAAATAATACGTATGAGTGAGAGATAGAAATACGGCGTCTGCCTGGTTTATCTTTGATGGGAAAACAGACGCGTGAGAGAAAATTAATGAGGCCGTTAGATGGACAACGTGCGGTAGTGAGCACGGATGGGAGCACCAGCGCGGGAGCAGGCAAGCCCCGTCCGATTTAGAGGGGGTGCTACCGCCACGTCGGACAGCCAGCGTGGAACCTCTGGTCAACGTGTGAGCCGACAGGTGGGTCCTATCCGTCAGTCTGCTATCAAGCAAGGCTGATCTGAAATCCAGAGTCTTTGATCGTAGAACCAAGTAGAATGGAATGTAATGAATTCATTCCACTAGAACGGAATGCTTTTGTCTGTGTGTATTGTAGAGCTTAGACTTTTTTCAATGCAAATGTGTTTAGATGAGGTGCTAAGTGCATTAATATTTTAGCAACTCAACTCCTCAATGCATAGGTGCTTAATTTGTTGTTGCTAAGCTCATTTTATTTAATGATTTAGCACCTAAACTCTTTCATGCATTGGTGAGTTTCTTTCATTTAAGTGGTTTGCCTAGATCCACGTGTTTGGCATTGATTCTTCCTGGGGTCATCAAAGTGCTTTCTCTCCTCTTTAATTGTTGTGCAATGTCATATTTTTGCTTATGTGGTATGCTTAGCACCTATCCATCGTGAAGCATTGGGAAGGGCCTTATGACATGGAACGGAACGGTTCCGTTTCGACGTTTGATTATAGGTGTATGTGATACGTATCACTCAAATTCATTAAGCAGTATATTTTTTAAGTGCTAACACTGAAGTAAAGATCATTTAGCAGCTAGTATTAAATTCATATCGACTAGGAACTTACTAAGCACCGCCAGCGGTGTATCAACTAGTAATTTGTATCAAGCGTGGTGGAAGGAAGCGCCGAGGAATCAATTTCTTATGTCCCCGGCAATGTCAGGATTGCTGCTCGGTGGCAGGCACTTCGCATAAAGCTCTGAGTTCTTAAAACAAGGACTAAAAGCAAGTATAATAAGGTGATGTAGGCAGGCTGTATGACTCTAAATAATATAATTTTGCTAAGTTGGAGGAAAAAGAAGATAAGTGGGCTACAAATTAACAGTCGGCTGCAACACTTGCTCCTACAGACTTTGTGAGAGAGGGAGACAGATCGTGTATCAATAAAGTACTACCTTCGTCCCTAAATACATGGTGTAAAAACTGAGTCATAAAGTCAATACTTTCCAAGCTTGATCAAATATATAGATGAAATTGTTAACAACTATAATAATTGAGTAAATACAGTACAAAAAATATATCTAAATGATAGATATATTGATATTGATTTGTTATTGTTTATCTTTATATTTTTGTATATATGCTTAGTCAAACTTTAGAAGCATTGACTTTTTGACTCAGTTTATATGTCATGTATTTGTGGACGGAGGGAGTATTTATACTTGCTGATTATAAACTAGGGTATAGATGACATGAAAACATCATACTACTAGCAATTGTTTGTACTATTAACAATGTTCTAAAACTTAAGGTAAACCAACATAAAGTTATGGTTTTGGTTACCTTTTCTTTACATAGTTAAGAACATAATAAGTGGACAAAAAGGGATTACACAATTCTTAAAATGGACAAGTTGATTAAATAGAAAGAACTATCTAATCCATTGTAGCGTATGTAGTCAAAATTTATTAAAAAATGATCATTCTTCTATTTGTTCTACTGGATTGACCAACCTAACTTTGCGACGTCCAATGACCTACTAGTTTGGCTCAACTGAATGGTAGAGCACATTTAATCTAATGACACTTCAAATCATGTATAACATAAAAAATAAAATAACGAGGCAAATTCTCACATGTGTCAATTTATGTAGCGTGTAAGTTGTTATGTTCTAGTATTCTATAGGTAAGTGACTTGCAAAATACCCATGTCTACCGACATGCAGGACATGAGGGAGACCAAGAAGGTATATGTTTGTGATTGCCTAATGAGATAAATAGAACACATTAATATTCGCATACTTACCATTCTTTTATTTACGTATGTGTCCAGACTGCACCTCTTCAAGAAATGGAAATTGTTCATGCAAGTATAACATAGTCACATTGGAAGCAACACTCTAATCACAAAACGGTAATCAAGGCTTCGTATGATGCAACTTGTTGGTATACAACTTAGTTAGTAATAAAGAAAAAAAGCAAGAAGTGAGGCATGTGCATGATGAGCGCCCTGACCACACCGTGAATAATTTAACTACAACACATGTCAATGATGTGAACCATGAACCCTCCACCAAGTAGGACCAAGGTGTAGGTTATGCTAGGACCAAACCCTTCGTGTCCGATAAGACCATGTTCCTATTAGAGGATTCATTCAGATATAACGATTCCAGTGTTGAGTAACGAGAAGGTGGGAGAAGGAATAGCGGAAAATGGACATCATTGTTCAACATGGGGGGAAACCATAAATTAATACCGCAAAATAAGGGAACCAACAAATGATCGCTATAAACCTGATTTTAATCACACTCAGTGGATGAATATACAGACTGTTCTACGAAGGATCGCCATAAGCATGTCTCGGTGGATGGTGTTCTGCTTAGAAGATGTCAAAGGATAGTTTGGCATGGATGCAAAAAAGGGCTCGAGCAGCTAGCTCGAGACCCTCCTCTACCGATGTGGCCTCACCTGGTTGAAGTCAGAAAAGGTGAGGTTGGGTGCTCCCCGGGCTCATGAAACCATCATCGGGTACATGCTGAGGTGACCCAGTTCGCCCCCGTCATCCACTGCCAGCTTTATGACCCCCTGGAATGATGAAGATCCGGATCGCATTTTTTTATGTTTTTGTGTGTAATAATTAGAGATGTTTCTTTCGGGGTTGTAGTTTCAATTTTTTGAGTACCCAATGGGAGTGTGATGATGCATCACGTTGGTTGTTGTCTACAAACTGGATGATGTAAATTGTTTGATTGCAATGTTGCAATGGAGCAAGGGTTGGAGCTATTTTCCTATAAAACATGAAGAGTTTCGTACTACTGATTCTTGGCCAGTACGATTAGAGACCTCCACCTCTAAGCGCGAAAGATGGAATCCCCACACTAGTCATTGGCTATCTGTAACGTTTCCTCTTCCGGTAAGACCCAGAGTGGTTTAAATTCTAAACACCATGCTTGCGCAGCTTGTTGCTAACAATGGAGAAAAGAGCAACATGGAGGGCATCATTGAGGGAGAAGATCGTTTGGGGGGGTGGAGCAAGCAGTATTTTCCCTTTTTTCTACCGGGTTGGAATTGAAGTAACTATGTTAGTTCAACCTCGAAACCCCTCTTTGAGTCGATCTCTCTCATGTATGGAACCAAGCAACCAGCTCCAAAACTCTTCCGAATCGCTCTCGGACAACACCAAGGGTGACCTAAATGATCCATGCCCTATATATTCATCAAAGTTAAAAAGATGATCAACCCACCATGTTCCATTCATGAAGAACCGAATCGCAATTTAAACTAGAACCGAACGTATAGCTACTATGCCAATAACATACTTACAACCTAGTGAAAGCCAAAAATATCAAAGCACTCAGGCCAACTCCAGCGCACGATCCCAAACGGACGTCCGTTTTGCCCGGATTCTGTCCGTTTGGGTAGGGCAATGGGGTCGTGTCCGGGCCTTTTCTGGGATGCGCCGGCCGTGCGCCCAACGCACGGCCGCATTTCGGCCGCATCCCGTCCGCATACATTTTTCTTTCCAAGCACATATCTTTTATTTTTACCATTGATTTTTGATACATGGAAGCACATCACCAAATTTTGACTAGAATAGCAAGACCAAAGAAAACAAGAACCACAAGAAGACATTTTACAATAAATCCAACTTCCATAACTGCTCCCGTAAGTTGGATTAGTGCCTTCTCGATGCATTCATTGTTGATCCGTGGAGGCTCGCGCGTGCTTCTATCTTCTTCGTGTCTAAAGAATTCGATGTTGCTTCATCGCATCTATTTTCATCTCGAGCATCTATTGTAGCTAAAAGTGCACGAACATCTACTAATTTGCGCTCTATCAAAATATCGATGTATTCTTCTTCCCAATACCAAAAGTCGCATTCATTCTACACAACAAAAAATTTAAGTTAGCACAAGTAGTCAAATCCGAGAGCACAAACGATGCTAAAGTAGCACATACCTCCCCATCGTTTGGGCACTTGATGAACACCCATCCAGGATGTTCCGTCGTTGTAGACATGCGGCGCTGGACCTTCCTTGGGCAGTCGTCGCACTTAATAAGTGGCAACGGCGCGCCGACGAGCCTTTGGGCCAGCACCGACCCCGGCCTCCCACCGTTCTTGTATCTGCCGGCGAACCGCCGACGGCGTAGATCCGAACGGCTAGAGGAGGAGTCAGTACCTGCATGCGGCATTGCGGCCTTGCCGGGAGGTCCCGGCCCGGTGCCCGGCCAGTCCATGGCACGGCGTGGCCTCGCCGTAGCAGGGCGAGCCCAAGTCCGGCCGGATCCGCTCCAAATCCGACCGCCGGGAACACAAATCAGGTGGTCGTGGTTGGGTAGCTCGGGGCGTCGAGGGAGCGGGGCCTGCGACAAGGTTTGGGGCGAGCGCGTGTCCGAGCTGCACAGCGGCAATGGAAGCGGCGGCGGCGGCGGCGAGGGACAAGAGTGGCGGGGGGTGCGGCTGGAGGGCTCGGTGGGTGGGGGATAGAAAAAGGGAGGCCTGTGCCACCGACGGGCGGGCCAGGGGAGGACAAGCGCGTGCGTCCGGCCCGTCCGCGCGCTGTCCGTTTCACCCCAAAGGCAGCCCAAACTTGGGCCGGGATGGGTCAAAAGCGGACGGAAAACGGACAAAAGTCCGTTTGCGCCCGCGCGTTGGGCCGTCTGGTATGTCCGTTTTGCCCCAAACGGGCACACCCTGACAGGATGGGGTCGTGCGCTGGAGTTGGCCTCACATGTGAGATCCTCACACCTCTATCACAAGGGAGCACACCATCAATCAACCACACCCAAAACTACCAAAAATCCAAAATCGCCAACCAATCATAGAGCGGCAACTTAAACCATCATCACCACTTCCTCCCCTGTCCTCTCCCACCCACAGCATCTCCCGATCCAGGCCATCCACCATCCCAACCGACGGCCAGGATCGTCCCAGCCCTACCCTACCCCGAGGTATCCTTTGGAAGCTATCATCCGGAAGAGTCGCCGCGTGGGAAGCGCGACCCAAAACCTCCCCCAAGGGCGAAAGCAGAGAGCGACCGAGGCGGAGGACGAGAGTGAGGAGGAGGAGCGGCCCCACGCGCCAGCCAGCCAGCCATCCAGCCAGCCGCGGACCCCATGGCCGCCGGCGACGGCGACGGCGCCGACCCGATGGAGCTCGTGCGGGGGCAGTACGACGCCGACGAGCTCGCCATCGCCGGGGAGTTCCTCACCACCTGGCTCCCCTTCCTCTCCGCGGGCCTCTGCCCCTCCTGCGTCGGCTCCCTCCGCGGCCGCGTCGCCTCCCTCCTCCCGCCGCCGCCGACGCCAGGTAATGACGATAGCCGCCGCCCGCCAGCCCGCCGCGCCTGGGGGGGGGGGGGGGGGGGGGGGGAAGGAGAGGAAAAGGAAAGGGACGTTCTTGCTAGGGTTCTTGCTGGGCTGGGCGCTCGCGTCTCACGTCTCCCACCTAACCTTTTCTTGCAGCGGAGGAGCCGGCGCCGCCGCCGGCGGTTGAGGGGGTCGTGCCCACGGGGTGGGACTCGGATCCGGCCGCCCCGCGGCACCTCCCGTTCGAGCCCAGCGGGTGGGACTCGGATTCGCCCCCGCCGCCGCCGCAGCAGCGGCAGCAGGCGGAGGCGGAGAAGCCGCGGATGTCGTGGGCGGACATGGCGCAGGAGGACGAGCTCGCCGCCGCCGCCGCGGAGGAGGACGCGGCCGCCGCGGCCGCAGACGACGACGGGGAGGAGGGGGAGGAGGAGGAGGCCGGCGGGGCGGGGAGGCCGAGGGCGAGGCTGACGAGGGAGCAGCGGGAGCTGCATCGGTTCCGGAACGTGCTGCGGAAGGACGACTTCATATGCCTCGAGAGGGTCAAGGGCAGCCTCGTCAACATCCTCGCCGGCCTGGAGCTCCACGCCGGCGTCTTCAGCACCGCCGAGCAGAAGCGCATCGTCGACTGCGTCTACGGCCTGCAGGAGATGGGCAAGCGCGGGGAGCTTGGAGGTGATCCTTACTTACACATTGGTTTTCATCGATTACTCTATGCCTATTGTTTAGAATCCTGAGAAAATGTTTGCTTCTAGTTCTAAGGGTGCGTAGAGAGGTCTGTATTAGTTCAGGAGGATGCAAGTTTGCGCCAAGTCTTTCTTATAGCTGTATTGGAGTTTGGAGATGACATGTTTCAAGTTCAGTTACATGACTGCTACTAAGGCTGTAGTGCCCGGGGTATGGACTATGGCCTATGGAGGCGTATTCCTTCGGTTAAGTTGAGTATGGACTACTCAACTTGTTCCGTTGTCATGTTAACCTAGAAGGTCTATGTGGATACAGTAGCTCTCCGTCTTTGAGAATTTTTAATTTCTCCATCAATGGAATGACTAGAACATCTATTTTGGGAGCTATGACTTTCAGATTTACATTTGTTATGTTAACTGTATGGGATCTTGACCTAAAGTTTCATAGATTTGCATTTGCTATGTTAACTGTATGGGATCTTGACCCAAAGTTGGAAACTTTTCTTAGTCATATGTTAGATTACCAGATCTATGAAAACTATAGCAGGTTCAGCTTTGCTTGACTGTAATCAATCAAACTTGATGAGGAATATAAATTGGTAGTATTTGGTAATTTTTGCCCGTGCTTCCATGGTAGGAGCCAGTCATGGACTAAAATACCATATAATGCCAACTCTAGATAGCTGGAAGCATCTTATTATGGAGAAACCTAGGGAATAGTAATGCACATTAAAAAATCCCCATCTTCTGGCTCTTATCTATTTAATTTGCTCACATACGTCTGATATTGTGATGTCTCCGTTCACATAAATCTTAGGGTGTCTGTGTCTGTATCATCTGTGGAATTCTCCCTAATGATTTTGGCATCATTGTTTCTGTTCTCATATAACGAGTAATGACACTTACAAATTAACATTTGTAAGCATCAATAACATAGCATGCATGCATGCCTAGTGTTTCTTACAGTCCTGTATCCCATGGTAACCACGACTGAAGTAACAATAGTGTGTAGAATGGGCTGTTCTCTCACTACCTTCCTTTTTTTTTAAAGAACACATTTTTCGGTTGTTCTGACCACTGTTTCTTCTGGTATTTAAATCTGCTTCTCTTTTGTTTTAAACATAAGTAAAAAAAATACTACTCCCTCCGATCCATATTAATTGTCGCTGATGTAGTATAAAAGTTGTACTAAATCAGCTACAATTAATTTGGATTGGAGGGAGTATTTTAGAATGGGCTGTTCTCACAGTTGCTTTGCTGTATCACATTCTAGCATGACCTATTCCTTGAATCACTCTTGTCCTCTTTGTGTCACTTATGATCATCAGCTGCACTAGAATTTCTCATAGCCTAGTGCACCAGTACACCTCAAGGGCCCAAAGTGCTAGTGCATATGCCCCCCACTTCCATACCAAAGTTGACGACCACTGTAACCAACGTGCAGTCGTGCACATCCCCTGGCTTGAACCTTGTAACATATAACCAAAAACTGGCAGAAATTTAATGAATGCAACTTTTCCTGATTCACCTTACATCTATTCCATTTTCTTATTTTTACTAGTGGTATCTTATTAGAGGTTATCCAATTTCATTATGTAGTTTCCACTTTATTTAAAGAAAGGAAATTCTATGAAAATAATAATGATTAATTGCCTAACTGTTAAAGTGATTTTTGAGAACATGTTAGTACTTTTATATTTCTAATGCAATGCTAATAATGTTTATTTCTTCATTTATGTTTCAATTGTTAGTAACATATAAATGTTCTCGAACCCTTAAGTCTTAATTGCATCCCCCCCCCCCCCCCCCCCCCCCCCCCCCCCCCAACAGTTGTTTCTTTACTTTCTGTGGCTAAACCTTACAACAAATATTTCCCCCTTGTCAGATCGTACATATACAGAACCTGAGAAATGGATGCGTGGTAAAGGGCGGGTAACAATTCAATTTGGATGCTGTTATAACTATGCTACGGTACTTACCTTATTCTTAATTCCATCTTGTAAGCTACATTTCAACATTAGTGAAGCATATCCGTAGATCCATCTCAAGGTGAAATTTCTAATGGCAGGACAGGAAAGGAAATCCACCAGGCATCATTCGAACTTTTGTTTCTGATCCGATCCCTGAACTATTTAAGGTCATGATCAAGAGATTGGTAAGGTGGCGTATTCTGCCAACGGATTGTGTGCCAGACAGTTGCATTGTCAACATGTATGATCCTGGAGATTGCATCCCACCACATATAGACAGCCATGATTTTGTTCGACCATTTTGTACTGTTTCATTCCTCAGTGAATGCAACATACTTTTTGGGTCTAGTCTGAAAATCGCTGGTCCTGGAGAATTTACGGGCTCATTTGCAATTCCTCTGCCTGTTGGGTATGTTGGTTATCTTCTCTCGATTTTCCTCTATGCTTATGAATATCATGCGGAATTGACACTTCTTCTTGCATGTAGTATTCACACTTAATTATGTAGCATATGGATAGGTCTGAATTGATTATGTTCCTGTAGATTTGAGAATTTTGATTGCATATGAATTCAAAGACCGTGTCTGACTCATTTGCTTACTGCATGACATCTTGTTGTAGTTGCACACTTGCACTTGACTGTATATGTGTGGATAGTTTCGATTTTATTTTATTTTTTGACATTCCGAAGTTCTGATCTCATATGAATACCAAGATCATGCAAAGTCCGTTTGATAGATGTAAATGATATTGCTAGGGGCATAGCACATTGATGTGCTGAACTTTTTAGCTTTGAACTTAAGTTGTTTTCTCAAGTTTGTGCTAAGATAAGCTCTTTCCTAATGATTATGAGCCATTTTCTAGTGATTTTCTTTTTTATTGTTATCTTTTCTCCATTTTCTTACCTGAGTGTCATGAATCGTATGTAATGTGTGCAGTGATCTCTGTAGTTTTATGCTGGAATTCTTTGGTTCCTTTGCTGAACACTAAATGTGAACATTCACAGGTCTGTGCTTGTCATAAATGGAAATGGCGCTGATGTTGCAAAGCATTGTGTTCCAGCAGTACCATCCAAAAGGTTATAGTTATATGCTGCATTATTTTGCTGAACTTGATTCATTCACCTCTGACATTGTGCTGGAACTCTGATGTACAGGATATCCATTACCTTCAGAAAAATGGATCCTGCAAAGCGTCCATTCAGTTTCAAAGATGATCCTGAACTACTGAACATTACTCCTCTCGAAGCACCAGCTGCACCCGAAACTAGCAGATCCTCGGATGAAGGCAAGGGGAAGCAGCTTGGCATACAAACTCGGGATCCAGGCAGCAGATCATCCAGAAGCAGGAAATCCAAAGGAAGAACGACACCTGCTGGAAAGGCTGGATGGGGGGGCATTCTTGGAGACCAACCTCCACAGCACCCACAGAGCCCTATCTCCAGTGTGAGCTCTGACAGAGAGAGGGACTCCATTGGGCGGTCGAGAGAGCCAAGATATCCACCGAGTTCTGACAGAGAAAGGGACTCCATTGAGAGGCCGAGAGAGCCAAGATATCCGCGTGACGCGCCATCTCAGGGCGAGGACCTCAGAGACCGTCTGAACAGGCTGCCTCATGAGAGGATGCCTGGCAGCGGCGTGTTCTTCGCGAACAACGGCGCGGACTCTCAGGCCAGAGGGCAACGGATGGAGCACAGGCAGCTACAGATGATCAACCGCACCATCAATGACGACATGGACTCCCTTTCCGTCGGGAGCCATGAGTCCTCTGAGCAGCCCCGCGTGAGCGTGCGGACCATACACAACAGACCAAGGACCAGAATAAACCTGGGCTGGTAGCCAGCCATACCATGTGTGACCGACCGTGTCTGTACTCAAATTCTTGGGACGCAATGTCGGAAAAGTTTATCGATACCTGGAAACTGGAAAGGGGAAGTTGAGATGTACATTTCAGGAACTGAATTCACTGATAGATACTACTGTAGTCAGGAGCCTATTGTGTAGATAATCAGAGCTGTTATTTTTCCTGGAATGCTGTAATTGTGTCTTGTGTGGATGCTGCGTTGCTTTGGTGGGATTATTGATGGCTGAATAATATTGGCTGGGTGTAGGGCAGGAGTTTTTCCTGGAATTAACATGCTGTGGTTGTGTCTCGAGTAACATTTTGCTCTTTATATTTGGAAAAAGATGGCAGTAACATTATGCTCTTGGCCTGTGAATTTTTCATTACTGCACTGCTTTGGTTTGCAGGAAAGATTGTGCGCATGATTTTTTTTTCCTTTTATGCCTAGAAGGAGCTATGAGATTTGGAGCTTTGCAAAAGCAAAGTCAAGATAATCTTTATCTGCATGAAAATTTGTACCTTACATGGTGACAGTTTTGACCATGATATTCCATTATCTAAGGAAACCACTTCCTCTGATCCATATTAATTGTTGCTCGTTTAGTACAACTTTATACTAAACATCAGATGGAGAATCCGGTAATCCCAGTCTTGTTTAATTGTTTTGTGTGGTTGAGAAATAGAGTCCTGCCTTGCCTTTGTGTATCAGTAATTTCAGTGCTGTTTTGCGTGGTTGATATTTGGGGAAGCATATAAATGATGATCTCGCTCTACTCTGATATTTCTTTTATTGGGGTAGCTACCCAAAATTGATCGTTCGTTTGGGAACTGAATTCATTGGTGGATACGGTAGCAGAAGCCTACTGTGTCTGTGTAGTATACTAGACTAGAGAGAGACTGATATTTGGTGAAGTATATACTCCCTCCGTCCCAAAATAACCGTCTCAACTTTGTATTACCTCTAGTACAAAGTTGTACTAAGCTTGAGACACTTATTTTGGGACGGAGGAAGTATAAGATGATCTCGCTCTGGTCTGGAAAAAATAAACACTGCATGAACTGAATTTCTTGATGGATACTTTTACAGTATATATTAAGATACGCAAAAAATACGTAATATCGATCCCCATACATGCTAAGCGAGCGCTCTACCATCTGAGCTACATCCCCATTGTGTTAGTTGACTTTAATTAACTTTTCTATTTAGATGGTACTCACATAGCAATGCAGCAAGTTTTTTCTTGTTGAAAATCGCGAGTAAAAAGGTGGTTACATATAACGACGCACATAGCTAGTCATACAACTTTGAACCCTATCATAGCTACCCATGATGTGGCTTTATACATTATTCTGGTTGCGACACACATGAGCAATACAAGTATCTCGTTCATTCAGGTTCCTTTTGATCTCCCGAATCAAGAAAGAGTTTCTTCATCTATCAATTTCCTTGTAGGCAGCCCGATTCAACAACGCTCTTATATTATGGGACGGAGGGAGTACGTTCTAACTGTTGCTAGCTGGGGTCTTTCTTTACTGCTGCTTCTATGCTCAGCAGAATTTATTTATTTTTAACAGGGAAAAAGAGCAGGAAAGACTTCCACTGTTATATACTATTAATTAAAAGAAATATTTTACAAAGTTTACATACCCGCCGGTGCGGGCTATCTTACACTATGAGGCAATGCCTACACAAGTCTACTGATGATGGTCTGGTTCTATATTTGCAAGGTGCTGATCAAGCTATCAATATGAGTACCAGCCTCCTCTTTAGTTCTAAGTTTGAGAATCTGTAAATCAGAGACCAGTCCTTTCTTCCAGCTTATTACTGCGCCAATATGAACATTGGCCTTGTCCAACCTGTTGCAGCCATATCGATCATGTCTTGTGCGCTCACAGAGGTGTTGCAGTTTATCCCCAGTACCTGCCTGCCAGCATGTAGTGCTAAATCCACACTCAAAGAGTAGATGTTTGTTGGCCTCAAAGTGGTTCGGTAGAACATAGTAGACATGACCTGTCATCACCAATGTCGAAATGCCTCCGGCATAGCATGTCTCGGGTGTTAATTCTGTCCATGAACATTAGCCAAGCAAACACTTTATGCCTCATCATGCGTTTGGTTTTCCAGATGTTGACTATGTGTGTTGTGTTGGGGGGTTTAGATTTTCTGAAAATGAAGTGGTAGTATTTCTTCGGCTTGAAAGTTGTATCCCTCCAACAAAGAATAATGCAGTCATCCGCTTGCATGGGATCTAGTGTCAAACCGTTCAAAGCATCATTTAGTAGCTGTAGTTCCTCCCTAGCTTGTACAGATAGTGGCAGATAGTAGTTCTTCTGTGCTCAGCAGGATTTGTGTTGGCCAGCGTTATGTTTTTTTTTTTGAAACACGGCAAAAGATTTGCCATTTCATTGATTAAGGAGGAAGGTTTTAGACATAAGCCGCGAAGCGGCGAATAAAAGGACTACTCTCGTGGCATTACAACACTCAAATGTTTCGCTCCAGCCAAGGTCCAAGAGACGCCTCCTCTTTGATTTTGTTGATGATGACTGTGAAAGGGACCGCGAAGTTGCCGGCGTTATGTTTCATGGCTTTGTGTTCTTGTTCATCATAGTGGGACATGGTCTTGTTCCCTTTACCCCCCAAAAAGGACCAGAAAAATGTGCTAATTCCAAGTTCATATTTATCTGGTTGAAGATTTGTAGCTTACATGGTGACAGTTTGACCATGAAGTTTCCATTATCTTGGTGATAATTTGACCGATTGAGATGGTGCCAGTTTCCACAGCAACATCTCTATATGCACAAAAACTTAGACTTACAACAGCAGCATCTCTGTATGTACAAAAACTTATACTTACAACAGCAGCATCTCTGTATGTACAAAAATTTATACTTACAACAGCAGCATCTCTGTATGTACAAAAACTTATACTTACAAAAAATTAAACATATGAAAAAAAATGCGCATCCAGGGAATCGAACCCTGGTCAGTACCGTGGGAGGGTACTATGATACCACTACACCAGATGCGCTTCCTTGATGCTTCTCCTTTGGCATGTATGAATTTCGATTCTACAATATTCAGATCTGCCAAAAAAAAGAAGAAAATGGAATTGGAGAAGTGGGGTATCGATCCCCATACCTCTCGCATGCTAAGCGAGCGCTCTACCATCTGAGCTACATCCCCTTTACGTAGGAAATACTTGTCCTCGGTGGTCACATGACTACCAGTTGATATTCAGGAATCTGCACCTGAGATGGCTCTGATCAACGAGCGTGAGCTGTTGATCTGGCCGAGTCTTGGCCGTCTGTTGCATTGCGACCATGATGGTGCGTTTTTAGGAAATATGGAAATCGAGGAGCATGATAATCGCTTGATACTTACCGGACATCGCCTCCAAGAGAGCATGATTTCACTTCCATTGTTCGAGGCGCACGAAGAAGATGCTATGAACAAGGAGGCTCCATTCAATATATTGCTGTAAGATGGTGCCATGTTCCATCTTAATGATTTGTACATCCCATATGAGCCATGTCTTTTGTACTTTGTTCTTACTTCTAGTTAGTACTACTAGTAGTAGAGCCGGACACTTTGTACGGCTCAACGGCTGAAGTAGAACTTCTACTATCATCATTCCGTGCTTGTCATGCTGCCTTGAACATTATGTTAATGTATGTTCAGAACAATGGGTCATCTATGCTATATAGAGCAGTTCTACTGTTCTCCCCTGTTTACTTTCAGTTTGCACCGTTAAAAGAATGAAAGGCAGGGTGGTTGCAGTTTGAAATGCTAATTCCTTCACGAGAAGTTATTGCATTTCTGTTGCTGAAATGGTTACTTTGCATGCTCTCCTCTGTAATATTTTGATCTTTTATGTTCAGTGCATGCTTTGGTCCTATTGCTTTTTAGCGTGTAGATGTTTTTCATCAGGCATCTCTAGGAATAGAATCTGATCGTGTGTCTGATCGTTACTAGTGGCAAGTAATTTGGTCTTCTTTCCTCCTGATTTTGTGACCAGGATTTGTGGTGCCATCTTGATCAGCATGTTATGGTCTGCTGAAAGGTTGGTGTTAGTTTTCTGCAAGGCTGCCGTTCCCTGTCTAAACCGATTTTCTTAGGCCGCTCGATGCTGTTGTTAGGATGAGAGCTGAAACCACAGTACTGCGTTTTGGTTTTGGTTTCCGGGAATTGGTACTATTTGTCCTGTTGAGATTGGAATCCTCCACCGTCTTTTTTAGTTTGCGGATCACCGATTTTCCAGTGATTTTTATCTGTTTGTTTACTTCAGAGACGGCAGTGATATTTGGTGAAGCGTGAGATGATCTCGCCGTAGTTTGGGAAAAAAAATACTGTGGCGCAGATCAATATTTCAGGAGTTCTCAATTATTTTTTAATATTTCAGGAACTGCATTTTTTTAGGGAAAATTTTGTTTTTGCCACTCTAGATTTTGCCAATTTTTCTTATGCCACTCTAGATTTTGACATTTCACTTTTGCCACTCTTAGCTTTTGAAAATTATCACAATTGCCACTCAGAATTTTTTGTTTTTGCCACTCTTAGCTTTTGACAATTATCACAATTGCCACTCAGAATTTTTTGTTTTTGCCACAAAATGACAATTGTGATAATTGTCAAAAACTAAGAGTGGCAAAAGTGAAATGTCAAAATCTAGAGTGGCATATTTTTTTTTGGCAAAATCTAGAGTGGCAAAAACAAAATTTTCCCTTTTTTTATACACATTAATCAGGAGATAAGAGCTGTTTTTTTCTCTCTCCTGGAATGTTGCAACTGTCTCTTGATATGGATGCCGCATTGGCGAGATAGGTTGACTGAATAAATTTGGGACCGGTATCTCGGAAAACACAGATCTTGAGAGTCGTCGTAACGAACGAATCATTCCCCAGGGCGAATCCTTCGCTAAAACGGCATCTCCATTTTTGTGAGGAGAGCGTCTCCAATTTGGTTAGCGACCTAGCGCGTACCCCTCCAGCGTCCTATCCTCTTTTGGGCCGGCCCATTTTCGGATTTCTTCCCCACCAATTTTGGGAAGGTTCCAGAACCGAACTAGCTTCTCATTTTACCATAGTTTTTCTCTACCAGTTTTTTCTTTATTGATTTTCCCCTTTTTCTTTTCAGTTTTTTCTTGTTCTTTCCTTTCTCTTTTTTCTTCCTTTCTTTATATTTTCGTTTCCTTTTTTGCGAACATCTTTCAAATTTTTAAGCTTTTTTATATCATGAAAATTTTGAAAATCAAGAATATTTTTTGAACTTCGTGATTTTGTGTGAAATCATGAACATTTTTGAAATTTGTAAACCTTTTTTATAAATTCCTGTACATTTTTAAAAATCAGGAACATTTTTGAATTCATGAACATTTAAAAATTGGCAAGCATTCTTTGAAATTGTGAACAACTTTTTAGAATCTGTAAACATTTTTTGAATCTATGTTTTTCCTTTACGAACATTTTTCAAATGCAACATTTTTCGAATACATGAACATTTTTTTAATTAGCGAACATCTGTTTTGAGTTGATGAACTTTTTTGTAATTCACGGTTTTTTCTTAAAAATTCATGATATTTTTTGAATTTGCGAACATTTGTTCAACTGCACTAACTTGTTTGAATACACGATCATTTTTTCAAAATCATGAACATGGACCGGCCCAAAATGGCGCACTGGGGTAGCGAGGAGTGCAAGCTACATCTCGTCCCATCGCGCAACTCGCGGTTTAGGAGGTCCCTGTTGAAACTTCACGCTGATAAACCTAACATGTGGGGAAAAATAGGCCAAAAAAGCCCAGGTTTGAGCACCAAAACAAGTACCGTGCATTTAGAAAAATTGCCATGATGTACAATACTCTAAAAAAACAACATACAATTCTTTTTAATATTCCATGAATGTTAAGAATTGTTTTTCGAAAAGTTTGCTTTGTGAAGTAGGTCCCACAATTTCTATGTAATTTGCCAAAAAATTGGTTACAACAAATAATGTCATCATGCAAAAGGAAAAATTACCATCCTACATGACCGAGAAAATAATTATACTTTACCCCTCCCCCCCCTTATGACACAACAAAGGTGTGTGGAAAATTGCAACGGGAAAAACCGAAAATTGTCGCCACACATAAAAGTAGACACGATGTTTGTGTAGCCAAAAATGCCACACAACAAATTTTACAAATTGACATGCATTAGAAACTAAAATTTCCCATAACTTAAAACATGCAAGAAAACTGAAAGACATACGTTGGAACCTATTTTTTTTTTAAATTTTTGCCATGCGAATATTTACAAACTCTCCCCAAAAACCATTTATGACAAAATGTGACCATTTGCCATGCAAATATATGCAAAACTCCCCAATAATTCCATCATGGCAAAAAGAATTTGGACCATGGCAAACAATATTTTGTAGCATGGAAAATTTCCTTTTATGTACCTTGGGAAATATCTTTCTTTTGGAAAGTGGCAAATTTCCTTCTTTTGAACCATGGCATATTACCTCGTGGGACGTGGAATTTTATTTAGACAATGGCAAATTTACTTCACCGAACATGGCAATTATTATTATTTGACCATGGCAAATTTACTTCGTGGACCATGGTATATTCTTTTTGTGTGTGATGGCAAATTTTATGCATAGAGCAAGGTAATTTTTTTTATCATGGAAAATTTAATTAATGGGCCATGGAAAATTTATTGAAGAATCCTTTGGTATTTTTGATTTTGTTCTCTAACATGGCAAACTTATTTTTGGCAGCATGGCAATCTTATTTTGTACCGTGGCACACAAATCATTTTGAAACCTATGCACTGTAATAAAAATTTCCATAAATTTGATACGGTAAAAGAATGATGGACAATTACACGTTAATTTGTAATAATGTTTTTGTAGGAACACATATTCGGAGACGTCGACGATCTCTGTGCCCTTCGGCGCCTGCTGCTGCTCCGCTGCCGCCTCCTCCGCCTCTATCTCCGCCTCTAGCTCGTCGAAGAGGGCGTCGGCCTCTGCCTGCCTCTGGCGGATGAGCCGGCGGTTGGCCTCCACCTCGGCCTCATCCCGGATGGAATCCAGGATGGCCTGCTGCTCCGCCATGTCCTCCGACTGGGCGCCGGCGAACTCCTCCTGCTGCTTCTCCTCCTCCATGGCCGCCGGCTGCTCCTCCTCCTCCTCCTCCTCCTCCGTCTCCGGAGAATCCGGAGGGAGACCCGCAGCGATGCGGGCGGCGCGGCGAGCCTATATCTCCGCCTCGATTTGCAGGCGCCGCTCCGGAGTGAGCTGCGCGTAGGTGGTAATGAGGCGCCGGACCATCCTGACGGCGAGGGAAGTGCGAGAGGAGGCGGATGGGCTCGGGCGGCGGTGTGTTAGGGGGAGAAGGAGAATGTGATAGGGCTGGGGGTCGCCGGCCGCTTAAATAGCCGGCTATGGCCTCGGACGGCGATCCGAAGCGGCGCCACGCGGTGTTCATACCGCGCCGACGGTCGAGGCGCCCGTCGGACCGTCGGGTTTCCCGGCGAGTCCGCGTGGGGCCACGCCGTCAGCCCGACGTGGCGGTCGCATGTAAAAAGACGCCTGTAAAAATGGATGGACGCATGTAAAGTTGGCGCATCGTGGCGGCGCGCATCGGCGCATGCAGGATGGATCACGTGGCATGCATAGCAGGCTTGTGTACCTGACGTGGCTTGAGACTGCGTCGGTATTTCCTCAAAGAGGAAGGGATGATGCAGCACAGCGACGGTAAGTATTTCCCTCAGTTATGAAACCAAGGTTATCGAACAAGTAGGAGGATCACCACCACCCAATAAGCAGCACCTGCACACAAATAACAAATACTCACAACCCGACGCGAAAGAGAGGTTGTCAATCTCTCTACGGTAAAAAGATATATTAGGTAGTGATAGATAGGAGAGATAGATCTCTCAAGAACACAAAATAAAAAGAGCAAATAAAAAGTGCAGCAATATATTTTTGGGTTTTTGGTTTTGTAGATCTGAAAACAAAAAGGAAAAAAGATAGATTGGAAAGCAATATGTTGGAAAAGTAGACCCGGGGCCATAGGATTCACTAGTGGCTTCTCTCATGAGTATAGTGCACGGTGGGTGAACAAATTACTGTTGGGCAATTGATAGAAAATCGAATAGTCATGACGATATCCAAGGCAATGATCATTATATAGGCATCACGTCCAAGATAAGTAGACTGACTCCTGCCTGCATCTACCACTATTACTCCACACATCGACCGCTATCCAGCATGCATCTAGTGTATTAACTTCATGGAGAAACGGAGTAATGCAATAAGAACGATGACATGATGTAGACAAGATCTATTAATGTAGGAATAGACCCCATCTTGTTATCCTTAATGGCAACGATACATGCGTGCTTTGCTGCCCCTTCTGTCACTGGGAAAGGACACCGCAAGATCGAACCCATCACAAAGCACCTCTTCCCATGGCAAGAAAAATCGATCTAGTCGGCCTAACTAAACCAAAGACTCAAAGAAGAAATACGAGGCTATAAGTAACCATTCATATAAGAGATCAAAGAAGACTCAAATAATATTCATGGATAGAAACTGATCATGAACTCAAAATTCATCGGATCCCAACAAACACACCTCAAAAGTTTACATAAAATAGATCTCCAAGAGACCATTGTATTGAGAATCATAATGTGGCACCCCGGCTCAAAGGAAACCAGAACGCCCCGTATTCCAGCCCAGAGACAAGTCTTCTGGAATACGGCACTGTTGGCACAGAACAAATCAGCTCTTTATTACTATGGATAAGGTTACAAGGGTACATGGATTACATTGGCACGACGAGACTACGCCTGCCCAGGGTAGCTCTATGCTAACAGCGGAACGACCTGTGGAGGCGGAGTAACGCTCGGCAGCAGAACAACGATGACGGTGATGGACTCCACTCCGCAGGGACTCTGGCTAGAACGCGTATCCTAGCTCGCAAACTCAACAAGCAAGCAAACCTGGCAGGACCTGGTAACTGGCATGACACGCCAAGTGAGTACTTTGAATGTACTCGCAAGCTCATTGCAACCAAAGCAATCAAGACAAGGAACAGCATGCCACTAACAGGTTAAGCAGGGTTAAACATGATGATGCCAGAACAATATAAGCATGGCATGGCATATGAGCAGGATATCATTACATGCAACAGGTTAAAACTATCATGATGCAACTTACTCTGTTCGGGGTTACCTCGTAACCACCACATGTAAGACTTACCATCGAGTGTGCCACATGATAACCTCGGGACCAACCAAACTTGGTATTACAATACCGTAGTGATAACATGATCACAAGGAGCTTGGTCTTCACCCGAGATCACCACATAACACCAAACCACGGTGATCCCCTCGTGATCACGATCAACCAACATCGGTATCCTCAATACCACGGTGATCCTCTCGCGATCACATAAAGATCAACCAACTTCTTTCTCATCGAACGGGGTTGTTATAAGCAAGATTATTATACTGTTGACCCATAGTGTGTCCTACTACGAACTGTGCCCATGACCGAGGATGCGGCTATCGATAGATTATACACTCTGCAGAGGTTAGTACACTGTACCCACACCACGGAATGCATGGCCTCGTGCTCCCATTCTGGTGGACCAACGACATTCCGACAAAACCCAATCTATTGCATGGCACTCTCCCAGCCACTCCGACAAACTCCCCTTTGGGCTATGTCATGGGTGACCCCTGTGTCCTTCCGACACCTGCCACCGTCGTGGCCAAACAAAACTATCCCAAACGGGGACCTGAGCTCAATACCAAAACTGGGTTCACAAGGTTATAGCCGCCTACCGGGTCAGGGTAGCACGCGCTCATAACCTCCCCTGGTTGGAGGTACCGGCGAGAGGCATGACAATAGACCGAATTAGGGCCGCCCCATCCCGGCAAGTGTGGTTGCACTGGTGAGCTCGATTCGGTGGTGCACTATGACTCAGCCAACAGGTGTTCAAGTTCGATTAACATCCGGTTTAACTTGAATGTAAATGAGCTGAGTCATGACAACATGATAAAGTAACTATGCAAATGAGCATAATATCAACATGATTATAACAGTAGCGAGTAATCACTTAACCAACTAGATGCAAACGATCATGGTATAAAGATAAGCATGGCTTCACAAGCAGTTATAAAGCAATCGCAAAAATATTAACATGTGCTAAGTATTTAAATATTTAAATGGAAAACCATGGCTACTGCAAGACTTATCATGCAAGTGGCTGTCTTGGCTTGCCTGGGAATGAAGGAACCACCGGGAGGAAGTGCAGAAAGCTCGCAGAAGGAATTGCCGGAAACAGTTCTCTCCCGGAGGGGGCTGTTTACGGGCAAGGGCAAAATGGTCATTTCTACTATGTTAACACATTGTGAAAATAGTACCAACATGACGGGCTCGACGACACGAAGAAGTGGGCTTTGGAATCACCTCAATCGGAGTCACGGTTAGAAAGTTGTGGCCGTTCGTTCGATAGCAGAAAAATAAATAAAAATATTCATTTTCTGCTGCTAACCGACGAACGCCCGCAGTCTAACTCTTTCGGCGCCGGCTGAAAAAAAACAGAAAATGTATTTTAAGAAATACGCTTTCAAACGGGGAAAACGCACTTTGCGAAGTGCGCTTCCACTTAAGCGCGCGGGCCCGGGCTCAGGTCAACGCGGGAGACCGACAAGTGGGGCCACGGGGTCCACAGGCCGGCTGGAGGCGAGGTCGTCTCCTACCTCACTCTCACCCGCGTGGCAGAGGCAGAGGCCACTCGCCGGCGACGGTCCCGGCGTCTCCGGCCACCGCTGGCCGAGGCGAGGGCACCGGCGGGATCGGTGCGAAGCGCCGCGTCTAGGGGAATCCGAAAGAGCGGCGGGGGTGGGTGGAGGCGACGACTGCGGAGGAGGACAGTGGCGAGCTCCGGCGAGGGGTCCGGCCAGCTCCGACCACTTCTGGACGAGCTGAGACCGGCGGCGGGATCGGCAGGAGACGCCACATCAACACAAGCAGGGCACGAGCCTCGGGGAAGCCGAGCACGAGAGCTCCTCCGAGCGCGGCGGAGACCGGCGACGGGCAGAGATGGGCACGGCGCCGCGGCGGCTCCGGTGAGGAATAGAGAAGGTGGGGAGGGTCACCGGCGTCTGGGTGCTCTATTGGTGGTGGCAGGAGGGAGGCATGAGGAGTGACTCACCGGAATTTAGCTGGGCACCGGCGGCGGCCACGGCGGCATTGGAGGGCAAGGAGGGCCTCCGGCGATGGATGGATGGGTCGGGGAGGATCAATGGAGTGAGGCGATGAGCTTGGTGAGGTCGAGGCACCTCGGGACGGGCTTATATAGCCGCGGCGACGTGGTGCTCGTACGCGGCCGCGGTGACGCGTGCGCCGCCACGCTGGCACTTCGGGAACACGCAGGGAGGAGGGGAGAGGCGTCCAGAGGACTCAAGGAGGAGTAGAGAGGGCTCCGGCGAGGTCGGGAAGGCTCGGGAGCTCACATCAATCAGACACGTCGACGACCGCGGCTGCAGGTCATGGGTATGGCCGGCGCACCGCGTAGGAGGGGACGTGAGAGGGCGAGAGGGGTCCAGGAGGAAGACGACGTCGAGGGGAAGCTCCTAGACATGGCTAGGTGGCGAGGGAGAGGAGGAAACCGACGAGCACAGCGCCGCGGTTTGCCAGAGCTCGCGGATGTGCATGCCAGCGACGCGGTCACCGCATGAACAGGCACACGCGGTGCACCCTGGCCGGCCTAATCTTGTCAGGAGGAGTGGTCATTCGAAGGAGAAGGCCAAAGAGGAAAGAAACGGGCATAGTAGAGCTTGAGATGACCACAGCTAGCAGATTTGCTGAGGAACAGCAAAGTGTTTGTGCTGTGGTGAGGAAGATACAAGAGGATATAGGGGCTGGTCTTTGCTGGAGAGTGATGACATACTAAGAACACCGTGTGGGCCAAAAATCAGCTCAAATGGATAAGCAGATACATCACTCGCTGTTCAATGGGCTCTACTGGACAGAAATACAAATCTTGATGTGGCACTCACATACTGGCTTAGATTGTGCTGAAATTTGGAGGAGGTGAGTTATATGGGTATATGAAGACACTGTATAAATTTCATACCATTTGGATAAGCCAAAATGGTACTTCCTTCACAAAGCATTCCACTGGACAGAATCTTAGAAAAATAACTGAGGATAAATGGCTATATTAAATGAGCCCAAATCTTGTGGAGTTAGGTTATATGATTATGAGAATGCTCTGGTAAATTTTCAGCAATTATGAAGCAATATAAGATATAGTTCTTTCACAACAAGAAAATATGACCAGAAGCCAAGATTTGAAGGTGTGCTCTCATAGAAGATGGGATGATGCTCAAATCTTGTGGATAGTGTTAATTTGAGCATATGAAAATGCTTGCAAAATTTCAACTCATTTTTTTACTCCTAGCTAGCACTTGCTTCACAAAGCTTCCAGTTGACCAGAAACTTTGGAAATTAGCCAAGGGAGATTTACTAGCCCATTTGAGTTGAATTTTGTCAAGAGGAAGTTATATGGATAGGAAAGAGTGCCCAAAAAGTTTGAGAGCAAGCAAGCAAATATAAAGGGTACTTGCTTCTCAACTTGACAGCTAGGGCAGAATCAGAAAAAGAATATTGATGAAATATTTTTGAGCATGGCAAGGAAGGGTTTTGACATATCTGAGGAAGATATGACCCAAACAATTTATGAGAATTATTTGGGAATTTTTGGGATGATGGAGATGTGGGTTGCTTCACAACCCAGAGCGAACACGGTTATTCCTTTAATAGAAAAAGGAATATTCCCAAGAAAAAGAATATTGGGATTGGTCCAAGATGGAAATGACAAGGTCTTGAGATGGTTTTGAGGTTGACAAGCCTCTTGGGAAAGGAATCAAGGGTGATCCCTTCAGGTTCCAAGACTACCAAGCCACAGAAAAGCAAAACCAGACCAAAATCAAAAGAAAAAGAAATGGGCAAAATCCAGGGTGTTACAAACCTACCCCCCTTAAAGAAATCTCGTCCTCGAGATTTGGTTGCTCAGGGGTCAAACATGAATATTCCCACTTGAGGAAACCGTTTCCAACTCGGGTTTCCTTCTTGCCTTTGAATAATGCTCCCATTAGATATCATCTGACTGACTGCCTGGCTTCGGGGTGGTTTGTTTCACTGGATCCTCATTCTGACATATCTTACCTCATATATTACTCTGACTTTAATCCTTTTATGTCTGCCGACTTGTCTGGGTGCGATGAATTATCCTGAGTTAACTATGTGCCCTTCTTGCAAGTCCGAGAGTAGTTCCCCATGGACGTGTTGTGATGAAGTCCAATACGGACGACCGTCCACGGAGTTGTGGACAAATTTTCTTGGTGGACACAAAAATCTTTTACTCTTTGCATTGGGTGGTTTCAAATGGCTGTGTGTCCTTCAGGTTCAAAACAGTACGGTGAATCATACCATTCTCTTGGCGAAATCTGACTTCTCGCAATGATTGCTGGAACATCTTGGGTATCTCCACTGTCTTGAGTATCAAATCTGTACCAAAGAGGTGACTGTCACTTGGCGTGACCAGCGTAAAGGTGTATGACCTTATGACGATATTATCTGCAGACTGGACTGACGGTGGTCCTAACAGAAAGATCTTGTTCACGGCAGGTCATCTTTCAACTGATTCCCATAGGTGAGGACACATGCTCCGAGACAGTTGTCAACCTTCTGATCGCTCCGTCTGTCGGCACCTTTAAGTGAATAGTAGGCCGTGTAATGCTTTAACATTGTCGCTACAATTAAGCTGCTGAATTGACCTGATCGACTTGAATATCCCCCTTCCGACGATTCTGAGCATATCTGGTTGGCGGGTTGACTTAATATGGGGTCCTTGCAAATGGAATAGATCCCGTGGGTGTGTACCCATGCTGATCGGTACCGAACCAGACTGTCCGAAGTATCGGCACCATGCAACCATTATCATGCCTTTATGGTCGATCTTGCTCTTTCATTATGGTTTTCTTTGCCTGGATCCTCTGCTGAAAGAACTTGGCCTTATATGTTCTTGATTCTTCGTGTGACCATAGGTTCTGTCTGGTGCACTATTCTGGCAGGCACATCTTATCCTGATCCCCTGACAGGGTATCTTTGCTCACAGGACCAATTTTATCGTCCTCCCCGCTTTATTCGTAGGGTAATGATCATCCGAACTCAGGTCCATAGTTACTTGTATGGGGCTCCTAGATGTCGTCAACCATGCAAACACTGACAAGGGTTAATGATATCACTTTGTCGGGTGTGAGGGAGCTGGCCTTGATGGCCTCTGCCAAGACTGTTGTCTCAATGTTGTCTTGCTTCATATCTTGCATCACACTGGGGTGTACAACTGTCTTTCTCTTTCTTACATGACTCAGGTGATAGTCAGATTCTCACCGGGCTGACACCATTGTATAATTGACTCGTATGACCTTGGCAGCAAGTTCACCATATCTATGGAAACATGTGTCGCTGGGCATTTGATTCCTGAGGCAGGCTTGTGTCCTGACTGATTTTTGCCTTCTGACCAACTGTTGCGGATCTGATCCTTGGAATGCATGGTCATATGCTGCCAACTGTCAGTGGAATAGCTTGTACTAATATCGATGCGATGCCTTGCTGACGAAGATTGCATAGCTTGTGCTGGAAGCCATCGAGATTATCTTGCTGAGGAAGACTGAATTGCTCGTGCTCGAAGCTTTTGTCGAAATGGCTTCCTGAAGAAGACTGGGTACCGTACCTCAGAAGCTTTCCCCCTTAAAGACTTGCTAGGGAAGACTCGGTACCTTATGGCAGAAACTGCTGCGGTATCTTACTGAAGAAGCCTGAGTACCTTGCATCGAAAGATGTCCATGTGCTGTATCGAGGAAGACACAGGAATCCTTGCGTCGTACGCTTCTGATAGCTTGTGAAGAAAGACTAGGTTGCTTACATCTGAAGCTTCCTTTTTGCCTTATGCGGACTGAGTACATATATATATATATATATATATATATATATATATATATATATATATATATATATATATATATATATATATATATACCTTAATGTTCCTGCTATCGGTTACTTGTTGTATGCAACAGGGTATTCGACTATCCTTCTTGCTGAACGCTAAGTTCATAGCACATTCTGACTTGCTTCCGGAATATAGCAGGTTTCAAATTGTACTCATAGCAGACTCAACCGCGTATATGAATCATACCTTTGACTCGAAATGTACTGTTGATCATGCACACACTTTGCCTTCTTGCTGATTCGATGATTACTGCTGTGAAGGTTGCACTGATGTATACTTAATGCTGATAACCAATCCAGCCAGGATATCATTTATATTCAGGCCCGATATTCTTGATATAATGCAGTCTGCTGAAAATTCCATATTGCTGAGCTGAGCTTCCAAAGGACTGTCTTTTTACTGATTCTTTGAGTCCGGTGTCGGGAAGCGACTTCCATAAGGGAAATAGTGTAACAACAAGGGCCCAAAGAAAGAAGCGAAAGAAAGGACTAAAACAAAAATACACAAAGCAACAAGATCACATACAAGCAATATCATACTCTATAGCTATTCACAGCAATAATATGCATGCCTACTTAAGCACACAAATCTCGCAAGAACTCCGGTATTACGGTCTAACATGCTGTGGTGGTGTGCACGAAAGTGAATCAACGTGTGGAAGAAAGTTGGTGTAAACAACGCTACACCAAACACGGGCTTACACCGGTTGCAGCTGGACGGACACGGTGGCGAGGACGAACTTGGTGATCGTGGATCGGAACACGGAGGTCACGACCACATCACCATCAAGCGGATGGAAGAAGGCCGTACTCATCTAGAGAATGGATGGCAGGAAGGGATGGCGATAAAAAGAAAGGCTTGTGGCATTGCCCTTTTCTGATAACTAAGATCAGTAAGGGTTGCCAAAGCGACTAGGGGAATGGCACAATCCGGGATAGAAACATGTCTATCACCGAAATGATAGGGGTGGCTGAAGAGAACATATTGGTGTGGTACCGGTGCATCAATCGTGCAAGTGATCGACAACACCAAGCACCTTGGCATCACTCCGCAGGGACGGAGATAACACCACACCAAGGAGCAAGTATGCAACTGGAGGGTGCAGGTAGTGAATCAAAACCGATGCCACCTACACTCACCAGATCAACCGTTAGTGATAAGATATCTAGTCTATATGCATGCTATGCCCAAGCAAATGCAACAAACAAGTGCAGCACACCAACTGGATCCTATACTACCGGTTACTAACGCTCGCGCGGTCTAGGGCGTCCTACAAGCAGACCTGCTCTGATACCAACTCTTGTGGCACCCCGGCTCAGAGGAAACCGGAACGCCCCGTATTCCAGCCCAGAGACAAGTCTTCTGGAATACGGCACTGTTGGCACAGAACAAATCAGCTCTTTATTACTATGGATAAGGTTACAAGGGTACATGGATTACATTGGCACGGCGAGACTACGCCTGCCCAGGGTAGCTCTATGCTAACAGCGGAACGACCCGTGGAGGCGGAGTAACGCTCGGCAGTAGAACAACGATGATGGTGATGGACTCCACTCCGCAGGGACTTTGGCTAGAACGCGTATCCTAGCTCGCAAACTCATCCAGCAAGCAAACATGGCAGGACCTGCAAAATGGCATGACACGCCAGGTGAGTACTTTGAATGTACTCACAAGCTCACAGCAACCAAAGCAATCAAGACAAGCAACAGCATGCCACTAACAGGTTAAGCAGGGTTAAACATGATGATGCCAGAACAATATAAGCATGGCATGGCATATGAGCAGGATATCATTACATGCAACAGGTTAAAACTATCATGATGCAACTTACTCTATTCGGGGTTACCTCGTAACCACCACATGTAAGACTTACCATCGAGTGTGCCACATGATAACCTTGGGACCAACCAAACTTGGTATTACAATACCATAGTGATAACATGATCACAAGGAGCTTGGTCTTCACCCGAGATCACCACATAACACCAAACCACGGTTATCCCCTCGTGATCACGATCAACCAACATCGGTATCCTCGATACCACGGTGATCCTCTCGCGATCACATAAAGATCAACCAACTTCTTTCTCATCGAACAGGGGTGTTATAAGGAAGATTATTATACTGTTGACCCATAGTGTGTCCTACTACGAACTATGCCCATGACCAAGGACGCGGCTATCGATAGATTATACACTCTGCAGAGGTTAGTACACTGTACCCACACCACGGAATGCATGGCCTCGTGCTCCCATTCGGGTGGACCAACGACATTCCTACAAAACCCAATCTATTGCATGGCACTCTCCCAGCCACTCCGACAAACTCCCCTTTGGGCTATGTCATGGGTGACCCATGTGTCCTTCCGACACCTGCCACCGTCGTGGCCAAACAAAATTGTCCCAAACGGGGACCTGAGCTCAATACCAAAACTGGGTTCACAAGGTTATAGCCGCCTACCGGGCCAGGGTAGCACGCGCTCATAACCTCCCCTGGTTGGAGGTACAGGCGAGAGGCATGACAATAGACCGAATTAGGGCCGCCCCATCCCGGCAAGTGTGGTTGCACTGGTGAGCCCGATTCGGTGGCGCACTATGACTCAGCCAACAGGTGTTCAAGTTCAATTAACATCCGGTTTAACTTGAATGTAAATGAGCTGAGTCATGACAACATGATAAAGTAACTATGCAAATGAGCATAATATCAACATGATTATAACAGTAGCGAGTAATCACTTAACCAACTAGATGCAAACGATCATGGTATAAAGATAAGCATGGCTTCACAAGCAGTAATAAAGCAATCGCGAAAATATTAATATGTGCAAAGTATTTAAATATTTAAATGGAAAACCATGGCTACTGCAAGACTTATCATGGAAGTGGTTATCGTGGCTTGCCTGGGAATGAAGGAACCACCGGGAGGAAGTGCAGAAAGCTCGCAGAAGGAATTGCCGGAAACAGTTCTCTCCCGGAGGGGGCTGTTTACGGGCAAGGGCAAAATGGTCATTTCCACTGTGTGAACACATTGTGAAAATAGTACCAACATGACGGGCTCGACGAGACGAAGAAGTGGGCTTTGGAATCACCTCAATCGGAGTCACGGTTAGAAAGTTGTGGCCGTTCGTTCGATAGCAGAAAAATAAATAAAAATATTCATTTTCTGCTGCTAACCGACGAACGCCCGCAGTCTAACTCTTTCGGCGCCGACTGAAAAAAAAAACAGAAAACGTATTTTAAGAAATACGCTTTCAAACGGGGAAAACGCACTTTGCGAAGTGCGCTGGCCCGGGCTCAGGTCAACGCGGGAGACCGACATGTGGGGCCGCGGGGTCCACAGGCCGGCTGGAGGCGAGGTCGTCTGCTTCCTCGCTCTCACAGACGAGGCAGAGGCAGAGGCCACTCGCCGGCGACGGCCCCGGCGTCTCCGGCCACCGCTGGCCGAGGCGAGGGCACCGGTGGGATCGGTGCGAAGCGCCGCGTCTAGGGGAATCCGAAAGAGCGGCGGGGGTGGGTGGAGGCGACGGCTGCGGAGGAGGACAGTGGCGAGCTCCGGCGAGGGGTCCGGCCAGCTCCGACCACTTCTGGACGAGCTGAGACCGCCGATGGGATCAGGAGGAGACGCCGCATCTATCCAAGCAGGGTACGGGCCTCGGGGAAGCCGAGCGCGAGAGCTCCTCCGAGCGCGGCGGAGACCGGCGACGGGCAGAGATGGGCACGGCGCCGCGGCGGCTCCGGTGAGGAATAGAGAAGGTGGGGAGGGTCGCCGGCGTCTGGGTGCTCTATTGGTGGTGACAGGAGGGAGGCATGAGGAGTGACTCGCCGGAATTTAGCCGGGCACCGGCGGCGGCCACGACGGCATTGGAGGGCAAGGAGGGCCTCCGGCGATGGATGGATGGGTGGGGGAGGATCAGTGGAGTGAGGCGATGAGCTTGGTGAGGTCGAGGCACCTCGGGACGGGCTTATATAGCCGCGGCGACGTGGTGCTCGTACGCGGCCGCGGTGACGCGTGCGCCGCCTCGCTGGCGCTTCGGGAACACGCAGGGAGGAGGGGAGATGCGTCCAGAGGACTCAAGGAGGAGCAGAGATGGCTCCGGCGAGGTCGGGAAGGCTCGGGAGCTCACAGGCGATCGGACACGTCGACGACCGCGGCTGGAGGTCACGGGTATGGCCGGCGCACCGCGTAGGAGGGGATGTGAGAGGGGGAGAGGGGTCCAGGAGGATGACGACGTCGAGGGGAAGCTCCTAGACATGGCTAGGTGGCGAGGGAGAGGAGGAAACCGACGAGCACAGCGCCGCGGTTTGCCAGAGCGCGCGGATGTGCATGCCAGCCACACGATCACCGCGTGAACAGGCGCACACGGTGCACCCTGGCCGGCCTAATCTTGTCAGGAGGAGTGGTCATTCGAAGGAAAAGGCCAAAGAGGAAAGAAATGGGCATAGTAGAGCTTGAGATGACCACAGCTAGCAGATTTGCTCAGGAACAACAAACTGATTGTGCTGTGGTGTGGAAGATACAAGAGGATATAGGGGCTGGTCTTTGCTGGAGAGTGATCACATACTAAGAACACTGTGTGGGCCAAAAATCAGCTCAAATGGATAAGCAGATACAACACTCGCTGTTCAATGGGCTCTACTGGACTGAAATACAAATCTTGATGTGGCACTCACATACTGGCTTAGATTGTGCTGAAATTTGGAGGAGGTGAGTTATATGGGCATTTGAAGACACTGTATAAATTTCATACCATTTGGATAAGCCAAAATGGCACTTCCTTCACACAGCATTCCACTGGATAGAATCTTAGAAAAATAACTGAGGATAAATGGCTATATGAAATGAGCCCAAATCTTGTGGAGTTAGGTTATATGAGTATGAGAATGCTCTGGTAAATTTTCAGCAATTATGAAGCAATATAAGATATAGTTGCTTCACAACAGGAAAATATGACCAGAAGCCAAGATTTGAAGGTGTGCTTTCATAGAAGATGGGATGATGCTCAAATCTTGTGGATAGTGTTAATTTGAGCATATGAAAATGCTTGCAAAATTTCAACTCATTTGGATACTCCTAGCTAGCACTTGCTTCACAAAGCTTCCAGTTGACCAAAAACTTTGGAAATTAGCCAAGGGAGATTTACTAGCCCAATTGAGTTGAATTTTGTCAAGAGGAAGTTATATGGATAGTAAAGAGTGCCCAAAAAGTTTGAGAGCAAGCAAGCAAATATAAAGGGTACTTGCTTCTCAACTTGACACCTAGGGCAGAATCAGAAAAGGAATATTGATGAAATATTTTTGAGCATGGCAAGGAAGGGTTTTGACATATCTGAGGAAGATATGACCCAAACAATTTATGAGAATTATTTGGGAATTTTGGGGATGATGGAGATGTGGGTTGCTTCACAACCCAGAGCAAACAGGGTTATTCCTTTAATAGAAAAAGGAATATTCCCAAGAAAAAGAATATTGGGATTGGTCCAAGATGGAAATGACAAGGTCTTGAGATGGTTTCGAGGTTGACAAGCCTCTTGGGAAAGGAATCAAGGGTGATCCCTTCAGGTTCCAAGACTACCAAGCCACAGAAAAGCAAAACCAGACCAAAAGAAAAAGAAAAAGAAAAAGAAATGGGCAAAATCCAGGGTGTTACACATAAGAGAGAGAGGAAGCCATCTAGCTACTGCCTACGGACCCGTAGGTCTATGGTGGACTACTCACGCATCATCGGAGAGGCACCTATGAAGAAGATGAACCCCTCCGTGATGGTGTTTAGATCGGATCTCGAGGTTCTGGAACTTGCGACGACTGGAATTGTGTTTCGTCGACTCTCCTAGGGGTTTCCGAATATTTGAGAATTTATAGGCATCAGAGGCGGTGGAGGGGGCCCCGTGGAGGGTACAACCCATCAGGGCACGCCGGGGGCCCCCTGGCGCGCCCTGGTGGGTTGTGCTCTCCACAGCCCACCTTCCTGGCACTTCTTTGGCCCACTGGGTGTCTTCTGGTCCGGAAAAAATCTCCAAAAAGTTTCGTCGCGATTGGACTCTGTTTGGTACTGATATTCTGCGAAGTAAAAAAAAAGCAAAAACAGCAACTGGCACTTTGGCACTATATCAATAGGTTAGTCCCAAAAAATGATATAAAGTTGTTATAAAATAATTGTAAAACATCCAAGAATGATAATATAACAGCATGGAACAAGCAAAAATTATAGATACGTTGGAGACGTATCAGCATCCCCAAGCTTAATTCCTACTCGTCCTCGAGTAGGTAAATGATAAAAACGGAATTTTTGATGTGGAATGTTGCCTAACATGTTCATCTCATATTCTTTTATTTTGTATAGCATGGACATTTGGACTTGTAGATGATTCAAAGCAATAGTCTAGTTTTAACATAATGACTTCGATACTCAAGCATGCCAACAAGCAACCATGTCTTTCAAAATATCAACACTAAAGAAAGTTATCCCTAGCCCATCATGCTCAATAATTGATCCATTCATGAAACACACTCAAATATTAGCTATGCCCAATGCTCAAGTACGATCATAGTCCCCCCTAGTTGGTGCTTTATAAGAGAAGATGGAGACTCAAAGTAAAAATAAAAATTGCATAAAGTAAATAGATAGGCTCTTCGCAGAGGGAAGTAGGGATTTGTAGAGGTGCCAGAGCTCAAAGTTTTAAAATGAGAGAGAAAAATATTTTGGGTGGCATGCTTTTCCTGTCAACGAAAACGACAAAGCAGCTCACAATACTTTCCATGCTAGATACATCATAGGCGGTTCCCAAACAGAAAATAAAGTTTATTCCTTTTTCCACCAAACTTTCACTTTCCATGGCGGGCCGTATCCACGATTGCCTTCCATACCAACACTTTCCAAGGAATTTATTATTTGACAACATAAAGTAAATATTTTTTCTTTTTCATTTCGGGAATGGGAATCCCTATTACCGCCGCACTCTCGTGCAATGAAAAGTGAATAAACACTCATCTTGAGAATAACACATCTAGCATGGAAAAATATTGGACACTTGATAACCCACAAGTATAGGGGATCGCAACAGTTTTCGAGGGTAGAGTATTCAACCCAAATTTATTGATTCGACACAAGGGGAGCCAAAGAATATTCTCGAGTATTAGCAGCTGAGTTGTCAATTCAACCACACCTGAAAGACTTAATATCTGCAGCAAAGTATTCAGTAGCAAAGTAGTATGGAAGTAACGGTAACGATGGCAAAGTGACAGTAGTAGTGTTGTAGTGATTGTAACAGTAGCAACGGCGAAGTAACTTAGCAAAGATCAATATATGAAATGCTCGTAGGCAATGGATCAGTGTTGGATAATTATGTCGGATGGCATTCATCATGCAACGGTTATAATATAGGGTGATATAGAACTAGCTCCAATTCATCAATGTAATGTAGGCATGTATTCCATATATAGTCATACGTGCTTATGGAAAAGAACTTGCATGAAATCTTTTGTCCTACCCTCCCGTGGCAGCGGGGTCCTAATGGAAACTAAGGGATATTAAGGCCTCCTTTTAATAGAGAACCGGACCAAAGCATTAGCACTTAGTGAATACATGAACTCCTCAAACTACGGTAATCACCGGAAAGAATCCCAGTTATTGTCACCCTGGGGGATGCGGATCATAACTCGTAATAGGTGTCTACAACTTGCAAGATAGGATCAAGAACACATATATATTCATGAAAACATAATAGGTTCAGATCTGAAATCATGGCACTCGGGCCCTAGTGACAAGCATTAAGCATAGCAAAGTTATAGCAACATCAATCTCAGAACATAGTGGATACTAGGGATCAAACCCTAACAAAACTAACTCGATTACATGGTAAATCTCATCCAACCCATCACCGTCCAGCAAGCCTACGATGGAATTACTCACGAACAGCGGAGAGCATCATGAAATTGGTGATGAAGGATGGTTGGTGATGACGACGGCGTCGATTTCCCCTCTCCGGAGCCCAAATCAGACTCCAGATCTGCCCTCCCGAGGAAGAACAAGAGGTGGCGGCGGCTCCGTATCGTAAAACGCGATGAACTCTTCTCTCTGATTTTTTTCTCTGCAAATAGGAATATATAGGAGTGGAATTGAGGTCGGCGGAGCTGCAGGGGCCCCACAAGACAGGGGGGCGCGCCCTAGGGGGGGGGCGCCCCCTGGCTTGTGACCAGGTGGTGGCCCCTCTCCGGTTGATTCTTTCGCCAATATTTTTTGTTAATTCCAAAAATATTCTCCGTAAATCTTCAGGTCAATCCGAGAACTTTTATTTCTGCGCAAAAATAACACCATGGCAATTCTGCTGAAAACAGCGTCAGTCCGGGTTAGTTCCATTCAAATCATGCAAATTAGGGTCCAAAACATGGGCAAAGAGTTTGGAAAAGTAGATACGTTGGAGACGTATCAACTCCCCCAAGCTTAAACCTTTGCTTGTTCTCGAGCAATTCAGTTGATAAACTGAAAGTGATAAAGAAAAACTTTTACAAACTCTGTTTGATCTTGCTGTTGTAAATATGTCTAACTGATGTTCAGGTTTTCAGCAAAGATTATAGACTAACCACATTCATAATAACATTTAGGTCTCACATTTACTCATGTCAATGGCATAATCAACTAGCGAGCAAATAATAATAAGTCTCGGATGACAACAATTTTATCAAAACAATCATGATACAATATGATATAATGGTATCTCGCTAGCCCTTTCTGAGACCGCAAAACATAAATGCAGAGCACCTCTGAAGAACAAGGACTGACTAGACATTGTAATTCATGGTAACAGAGATCCATTCACACTCATACTCAATATCAATTAATAACAAAGCATATGAATGACGGAGGTGCTCTCTAACTGGTGCTTTTTATAAGAGGAGGATGACTCAACAGAAAAGTAAAATAGATAGGCCCTTCGCAGAGGGAAGCATTGATTTACAGAGGTGCCAGAGCTCAAGCTTTTAAAATAGGGATGAATAATAATTTTGGGAGGTATGCTTTCATTGCCAACATAACAACTAAGAGATCTCGATATCTTCCATGCTAGATACATTAGGCGGTTCCCAAACAGAATAGTAAAGTTTTTACTCCCCCTCCACCAATCAATCACACTCCACGGCGGGCCGAATTCACGGGTACCGTCCATACAAACACAATCCTGGGGGAGTTTTGTTTCATTATACTTTGATTTGATTTTTGAGCATGGAACTGGGCATTCCGAATACCAGCCACTTTCTCGTGAATGATAGTGAATCAACACGTATCGTGAGAATAACCCACCTAGCATGGAAGATACTGACAGCCCCCAGTCACTACATGAGCGATTTGGGCATACAAAACGGAATATTTATTTGAAGGTTTAGAGTATGGCACATGAAAATTTACTTGGAACGGCAGGTAAATACCGCATATAGGTAGGTATGGTGGACTCATATGGAACAACTTTGGGTTTATGGAAATGGATGCACAAGCAGTATTCCCGCTTAGTACAAGTGAAGGCTAGCAGAAGACTGGGAAGCGACCAACTAGAGAGCGACAACAGTCATAAACATGCTTTGAGATTAACCAACATTGAATGCAAGCATGAGTAGGATACAAATCACCATGAACATAAACATCGTGGAGGCTATGCTGATTTTGTTTCAACTACATGCGTGAACATGTGCCAAGTCAAGCCACTCGAATCATTCAGAGGAGGATACCATCCTATCATACCACATCACAACCATTTTAAAATGCATGTTGGCACTCAAGACAAACCATTATACTCTTAGCTAATTAAGCATGGAATGAATAACTATAATCTCTAATTGTCATTGCAAACATGTTCAATCCATAACGAGTTGAATCCAGAACGATGAGCTAATCATATTTACAAAAACAAAATAGGTCGAGTTCATACCAACTTTCCTCCATCTCAATCACTTCATCATATATCGTCATTATTGCCTTTCACTTGCATGACCGAACGGTGTGAATAATAATAAGAGTGCACGTGCATTGGACTAAGCTGGAATCTGCAAGCAATAACTCAAAGGAGAAGACAAGGTAATATGGGCTCTCTGATAGATAAACAATAATGCATATGAGAGACACTCAATCATGTCATCATGGTCTTCTCCTTACGACCCAAAGAATAAAGGAAAACTATTTACACGGGAAAGCTCCCAACAAGCAAAAGAAGAACGAGAAATCTTTTTGGGTTTTCTTTTAATATTACAACTAAACAAACTAGAAGGTAAAGCTAGAACTAATTTGTTTTGGATTTTCTCAAAGTTAATTAAACACACAAGAAGAAAACAAAAAGAATAAACTACCATGGATGGTACAATGAAAAAGTATGAACACCGACAACTGGAATGAGTGTGTGAACATGAATGTAATGTCGGTGAGAAATACGTACTCCCCCAAGCTTAGGCTTTTGGCCTAAGTTGGTCTAGGGCCATGGCTGGCCCGGATAGTATCCAAAGTCATAGTTGGGGTTGTACTGAGCTGCAGCGGCTACTGCCTGAGCGGCTGCAGCACGGAGGCGAGCGGCTTTCGCCTCTCTCTCGTACTCGTTTGCCTCCTCTCTGGTTATAAAGTATCTCCATTTTTCCTGAAAGTTAAAGAAGGCAGGAGCAGGAAGGGTAATATGGACAACACGTTGTCTGTCAAAAAATAGTCGGTACAGGAGGGGTTGTTCGTTTCTCTCAAGAAACTGGTAGCGCACCATAGCCTCATAATCAAGAAAAGCAGGTGGTAACTCAATATCATTCCCCCTTATGGGTACAACAAGATAGTTAGCTACCCGAGTGGCATAAATCCCGCCAAAGAAATCTCCTTCCTTAGCATTTTTATGTAGCCTCCTAGCAATAATAGCTCCCAAACTATATTGTCTATCACCCATGACCGCACTCTTAAGAATACTAAGATCAGGTACACACAGGTGGCTATGGTCATGTTTACCGTTAATACATCTACCTATGAAGAGAGCAAAATAATGTATGGCAGGAAAGTGAATGCTCCCCAAGGTTGCCTGTGTAATGTTTCTAGTTTCTCCCACGGTAATGCTAGCAAGAAAATCATTATATTCAGTTTTGTGAGGATCACTATGGCTGCCCCAATGTGGAATTTTGCAAGCATCATTAAAATCTTCCAGGTCCATGGTATATGATTCATCATAAAGGTTAAATAGAACAGAATGATTATTACGCCTGGATGAAAATTCAAACCTCCGCACGAAGGAATCAGTGAGTTGATAATATTGCTTGCATTGGTCTGAAATGAAGTCTTCAAGGCCGGCATTTCGTATGTACGCGTAAAACTCTTCCTTGAATCCGGCATGGGCAATGAATGGATCTGACGGCCATTCACAAGGCCGCACTTGAGCTTCCCTCGGTGGTTCAAAGTCGGGCTCGCATATCGCGAGTCTCGGGGTCTTCCTGCTCGAGGAACCACCTTGGTATATTCTCCTTAACATTTTTATTTTTCTGAAAATAATTCTGAAATTTTTAGTGACTCCAAATAAAAGTGAACAAAACTCAACAAAACTCATAGCAACTATTCCCACAAGTGCCTAGAGGCTATATCATGCACCAAAACTACTTGGGACCATACAAATTTGACATGCAAGCTCAAGAACAAGGTCACCACAGCAGCAAAAATTTGCAATATATAAAGCACTAGAACAAAAACTAATTGGACCAATGGAGGAGTCACATACCGATGAACAATCCCCTAAAACAGTTTTGCAAATGGAGCTTTGAACAAGGATATCGAAAATGGCAGCAAGATGAGCAAGAACACGGGTTTGAGCAATGGTGTGATTTTTTCTGGAGGAAGACGAAGTGGATGGGTGCTGGAATAAGTGAGGGGGTCCCACGTGGGACCCACAAGCCAGGGGGGCGCGCCCAGGGGGATGGGCGCGCCCTGCAGGCTTGTGGCCCACTGGTGCAGCCCCCTGATGTGTTCTCAGTGCCAAAAATTCTTAAATATTCCAGAAAAAATCATACTAAATTTTCAGGGCATTCTGAGGATTTTTATTTTCAGGTCATTTTTCTATTGCACGGATAAAATGGAAAACAGAGGAATAATAGCATTTTCTACTAAATTGAAACTAAAGAACAGAAAATAAAAGTTGGGTACAGAAGGGTGTGCTTTCTAAATTCATCCATCTCATGCTCATCAAAAAGAATCCATCAATAAGGTTGATCAAGTCTTATTGACAAACTTTTTTTCGAATGACACGGAACCGGAGAATTTTCGAATACACTATGTTACCTCAATGGGGATATGCATGTCCCCAACAATAAGTACATCATATTTCTTCTTGACAGTAGGGAGAGGGAATTCAAAGTCTCCAATAATAATCGTTGAAATTTTTTCAATGGAGTTGATACTATGAACTTGAGATTGTTTCTTCGGAAAGTGTACCGTATGCTCATTACCATTAACATGAAAAGTGACATTGCCCTTGTTGCAATCAATAACAGCCCCTGCAGTATTCAAAAAGGGTCTACCAAGGATGATTGACATACTGTCGTCCTCGGGAATGTCAAGAATAACAAAGTCCGTTAAGATAGTAACGTTTGCAACCACAACAGGCACATCCTCGCAAATACCGATGGGTAAAGCAGTTGATTTATCAGCCATTTGCAAGGAGATTTCAGTAGGTGTCAACTTATTCAGATCAAGTCTACGATATAAAGAGAAAGGCATAACACTAACACTGGCTCCGAGGTCACATAAAGCAGTTTTAACATAATTCCTTTAATAGAGCATGGTATAGTAGGTACTCCGGGATCTCCTAGTTTCTTTGGTATTCCACCCTTAAAAGTATAATTAGCAAGCATGGTGGAAATCTCAGCTTCTGGTATCTTTCTTTTATTTGTCACAATATCTTTCATATACTTATCATAAGGAGACATTTTCAGAATATCAGTTAAGCGCATACACAAAAAGACAGGTCTAAGCATTTCAACAAAGCGCTCAAAATCCTCATCATCCTTTTTCTTGGATGATTTAGGAGGAAAGGGCATGGGTTTCTGAACCCATGGTTCTCTTTCTCTACCATGCTTCCTAGCAACAAAGTCTCTTTTATCATATCTTTTGTTCTTAGGTTGTGGGTTATCAAGATCAACAACAGGTTCAATCTCCACGTCATTATCATCACTGGGTTGAGCATCAACATGAACATCATCATTAATATTATCACTAGGCTCATGTTCATTACCAGATTGTGTCTCAGCATCAGAAATAGAAATATCATTTGGGTTTTCATGTGAATCTATAACAGGTTCACTAGCAGCATGCAAAGTCCTATCGTCATTCTTTTTCCTACTATTACTGGGACGACTAGGTGCATCAGTATTAACTCTCTGAGAATCTTGCTCAATTCTCTTAGGATGGCCTTCAGGATACAAAGGTTCCTGAGTCATTCTACCACCTCTAGTCACAACTCTAACAGAATGATCATTGTTCTTACTAATCATCTCATTAAGCAAATCATTCTGTGCCTTTAGTACTTGTTCTACTTGAGTAGTCACCATGGAAGCATGTTTACTAATAAGCTTAAGATCATTGATAGTTCTACTCAAATACTCACCCAAGCGATCAAGCATGTAAGCATTATGTTTCAATTGTCTACTAACATAAGCATTGAATTTTTTTTGTTTAACAATAAAGTTATCAAACTCATCCAAGCATTGGCTAGCAGACTTATTATAAGGAATATCACCTTCATCAAATCTACAGAGAGAATTTACCTCTACTACCTGTGTCGGGTTATCAAGACCATGTATTTCTTCAATAGGTGGTAGATTCTTAACATCTTCAGCTTTAATACCTTTTTCTTTCATAGATTTCTTTGCCTCTTGCATATCTTCAGGACTGAGAAATAGAATACCTCTTTTCTTCGGAGTTGGCTTTGGAGGTGGTTCGGGAATAGTCCAATCATTATCATTGCTCAATATATTATTCAATAATAGTCCAGCTTGTTCAACAGTTCGTTCCCTGAAAACACAACCAGCACAACTATCTAGGTGGTCCCTAGAAGCATCGGTTAGTCCATTATAAAAGATATCAAGTATTTCATTTTTCTTGAGAGGGTGATCAGGCAAAGCATTAAGTAACTGGAGAAGCCTCCCCCAAGCTTGTGGGAGACTCTCTTCTTCAATTTGCACAAAGTTAAATATTTCCTGCAAGGCAGCTTGTTTCTTATGGGCAGGAAAATATTTTTCAGAGAAGTAGTAAATCATATCCTGGGGACTACGCACACAACCAGGAGCAAGAGAATTAAACCATATCTTAGCATCACCCTTTAATGAGAACGGAAACAACTTAAGAATATAATAATAACGAAATTTTTCCTCATGAGTGAATAGGGTGGCTATATCATTCAGTTTAGTAAGATGTGCCACAACAGTTTCAGATTCATAACCATGGAAAGGATCAGATTCAACCAAAGTAATCAACTCAGGATCGACAGAGAATTCATAATCCTTATCAGTAACAAAGATAGGTGAAGTAGCAAACTTAGGATCATATTGCATTCTAGCATTCAAAGATTTTTCTTTCCACTTGCGTAGCAATTTCTTAAGATCATCTCTATCTTTACAAGCAAGAAAGTCCCTAGCTACCTCTCCTTCCATAACATAACCCTCAGGTATATCAGGCAATTCATATCTAGGAGAGCTAGGTCTAGCAGGTGTATCATAGTGTTCAGTTTCAATAATTTCATCAGATTCAGAGATATCATCAGTTTTAGCATTCACTCTAGCAATTTGTTCATCAAGAAATTCACCCAGTGGCACAGTAGTATCAAGCAAAGTATCATCATAAGCATCATGCATAGCAGAAGTGGCATCATCAATTACTTGCGACATATTAGAATTACTAGCAGGTGGTGGTGTCGCAAATTTACTCATAACAGAAGGTGAATCAAGTGCAGAGCTAGATGGCAGTTCCTTACCTGTCCTCGTAGTTGAGGGGTAGATCTTGGTTTTAGCGTCTTTCAGATTCTTCATAGTGATCAACAGATATATATCCCAAGTGACTCAGAGAATAGAGCTATGCTCCCCGGCAACGGCGCCAGAAAAAGGTCTTGATAACCCACAAGTATAGGGGATCACAACAGTTTTCGAGGGTAGAGTATTCAACCCAAATTTATTGATTCGACACAAGGGGAGCCAAAGAATATTCTCGAGTATTAGCAGCTGAGTTGTCAATTCAACCACACCTGAAAGACTTAATATCTGCAGCAAAGTATTCAGTAGCAAAGTAGTATGGAAGTAACGGTAACGATGGCAAAGTGACAGTAGTAGTGTTGTAGTGATTGTAACAGTAGCAACGGAGAAGTAACTTAGCAAAGATCAATATATGAAAAGCTCGTAGGCAATGGATCAGTGATGGCTAATTATGTCGGATGGCATTCATCATGCAACGGTTATAATATAGGGTGATATAGAACTAGCTCCAATTCATCAATGTAATGTAGGCATGTATTCCATATATAGTCATACGTGCTTATGGAAAAGAACTTGCATGACATCTTTTGTCCTACCCTCCCGTGGCAGTGGGGTCCTAATGGAAACTAAGGGATATTAAGGCCTCCTTTTAATAGAGAACCGGACCAAAGCATTAGCACTTAGTGAATACATGAACTCCTCAAACTACGGTAATCACCGGAAAGAATCCCAGTTATTGTCACCCTGGGGGATGTGGATCATAACTCGTAATAGGTGTCTACAACTTGCAAGATAGGATCAAGAACACATATATATTCATGAAAACATAATAGGTTCAGATCTGAAATCATGGCACTCGGGCCCTAGTGACAAGCATTAAGCATAGCAAAGTCATAGCAACATCAATCTCAGAACATAGTGGATACTAGGGATCAAACCCTAACAAAACTAACTCGATTACATGGTAAATCTCATCCAACCCATCACCGTCCAGCAAGCCTACGATGGAATTACTCACGAACGGCGGAGAGCATCATGAAATTGGTGATGAAGGATGGTTGGTGATGACGACGGCGTCGATTTCCCCTCTCCGGAGCCCAAATCAGACTCCAGATCTGCCCTCCCGAGGAAGAACAGGAGGTGGTGGCGGCTCCGTATCGTAAAACGCGATGAACTCTTCTCTCTGATTTTTTTCTCCACAAATAGGAATATATAGGAGTGGAATTGAGGTCGGCGGAGCTGTAGGGGCCCCACAAGACAGGGGGCGCGCCCTAGGGGGGGGCGCCCCCTGGCTTGTGACCAGGTGGTGGCCCCTCTCCGGTTGATTCTTTCGCCAATATTTTTTATTAATTCCAAAAATATTCTCCGTAAATTTTCAGGTCAATCCGAGAACTTTTATTTCTGCACAAAAATAACACCATGGCAATTCTGCTGAAAACAGCGCTAGTCCGGGTTAGTTCCATTCAAATCATGCAAATTAGGGTCCAAAACAAGGGCAAAAGAGTTTGGAAAAGTAGATACGTTGGAGACGTATCAACACTCCCTACCGTTTCATGAGCGGTACGAGCACACAAAAGAGAAAATTTATTTTGAAAATTTAGAGATGGCACATACAAATTTGCTTGGAACGACATGAAAATACCGCATATAGGTAGGTATGGTGGACTCATAAGGCAAAACTTGGTTTAAAGAATTTGGATGCACAAGTAGTATTTCTACTTAGTACAAATGGAGGCTAGCAAATAGATTGAGAAGCAACCAAACCAAGAAACAAAAATTCACATAAGCGAGCATTGAGCATAACTAATACCGAATAATGCACCATAAGTAGGATGTAACTTCATTGCATAACTATTGACTTTCGTGCATGCATAGGGAATCACAAACCTTAACACCAATATTCCTACTAAAGCATAATTACTCACTAACATGACTCACATATTACTATCATCATGTTTCAAAACTATTACAAGGAATCAAGTTTAATTTGTCCAATGATCTTCATGAAAGTTTTTATTATATCCTCCTTGGATATCTATCACTTTGGGACTAGTTTCATATATTACCATTGCTTTTTTTGACAAGCTCAAACAAATCTAAGCGAAGCACATGAGCATAAAGATTTCATCTCTCAAAAAGGTATAAGTGAAGCATGAGAGGATTTCTTCAAAATTTACTAACTCTCAAATTAATCTAAGTGAAGCATGAGAGTTTTTCTATAAAAATTTCCAAGCACACCGTGCTAAAAAAGATATAAGTGAAGCACTAGAGCGATTCTATAACTCAAAAAGTTTAAGTGAAGCATAGAGAGCAATTCTAACGAATCATAGCATAATTTTGGCTCTCCCAAATAGGTGTGTCCAGCAAGGATACAAGTGACAAACTAACAAGCACAACAAGCAAAGACTCAAATGATACAAGACGCTCCAAGCAAAACTCATGATATGTGACGAATAAAAATATAGCTCCAAGTAAAATACCGATGGTTGTTAGAAGAAAGAGGGGATGCCACTCGGGGGCATCCCCAAGCTTAGTTGCTTGTTCCTCTTTGAATATATCTTGGGGGTGCTGTAGCATCCCCAAGCTTAGGCTCTTTTCACTCCTTATTCCTTCATCCATCGTGATCTCACCCAAAACTTGAAAACTTAAATCACACAAAACTCAACAAAATCTTGGTGAGATCCGTTAGTATAATAAAGCAAATCACTACTTTAGGTGCTGTTGCAAACCCATTCATATTTTATTGTTGCATTATACCTACTGTATTTTAACTTTACCATGGCTCATACCCTTCAATATAACCCATAGATTCATCAAAACAAGCACACAATGCAACGAAAACAGAATCTGTCTTAAACAGAACAGTCTGTAGTAATATGTACTCTAACCATACTTCTGTAACTCTAAAAATTCTGAAAAATTAGGAAAACGTAAATAATTTGTATACCAACACTGTGTTAAAATTTCAGCTCAAGATCACGTTCCAGTAAAAAATGCAAATTCATATACTGGACGCAAAGTTTCTGTTTCAGATTCAGCATCGCTTCTACTCATCTTATGAATCATCCTAAAGGCTCTACTTGGCACAAACACTAAATAAACCATAAAAACAATCATAACAGAGGAAAAAGCAAAAATAAATTTATTCATTGGGTTGCCTCCCAACAAGCGCTATCGTTTTACGCCCCTAGCTAGGCATAACGCATATATTCAAGTATTGTCATCTTTGGTTTTGGATCCATAGGATGCCCTCATGATTGATTCATATGGTGGCTTAATTATTTTTCTAGGGAAGTGTTCCATACCCTTTCTTAGTGGAAATTGAAAAAGAATATTGCCTTCTTTCATATCAATCACGGCACCTATAGTGCGTAAAAACGGTCTACCAAGTATAATGGGACAAGACGGATTGCAATCAATATCAAGCACAATAAAATCTATGGGCACATACTTCCTATTTGCAAGAATAAGAACATCATTAATTCTTCCCAAAGGCTTTTTCATAGTAGAATCCGCCAAGTGCAAATTAAGAGAACATTCTTCAATATTGGTAAGACCAAGCACATCACATAGAGATTTCGGAATCGTGGGAACACTAGCACCCAAATCACATAAAGCAAAGCACTCATAATTTTTAATCTTGAACTTAATGGTAGGTTCCCACTCATCATGTAATTTTCTAGGAATAGAAATCTCCAACTCCAACTTTTCTTCAAAAGATTTCATCATGGCATCAACGATATGTTTAGTAAAAGCTTTATTTTGCTCATAAGCATGGGGTGAATTCAACATGGATTGCAGCAAAGAAATACATTCAATCAAAGAGCAACTATCGTAATTAAAGTCTTTGCAATCCAAAATAGTGGGCACATCACTAGTTAAAGTTTTGACCTCTTCAAACCCACTTTTATCAAATTTTTCATCAAGATTTTCACCCTCCAAATTATTGGGACGCCTTCTAGCTAAAGTTGACTCTACTTCAATTCCTTTATCATCAATTTTAATATTACTAAACAAGGAATCAATAGTAGAAACACCAATCACTTTAAGATCTTCATCATTTTTATGAAGGCAATCACTAGAAAACGATTTTTCTATAATTTCTCTTTTAGCTCTAAGCATAGCGGTTCTTTTCTTACTTTCATCCATAGAGACATATAAAGATTTAATTGATTCATCTATCTTAGGCACAAAAGCTTTCAATTTGAGATTTTCAACATCATGAGAAATTCTATCAATGCTTCTAGACATATCATCAATCTTATTCAACCTTTCCTCTATCGTAGTATTGAAAGCTTTTTGCGCATTGATAAATTATTTAATATTACTTTCAAGATCAGAGGTGTTCCTATTATTATTGTAAGAGGAATTACCATAGGAATTACCATAATTATTAGAGGAATTTCCAGGAAAAGGCCTAGGATTAAAATTACCTCTATAAGCATTGTTATTGAAATTGTTTCGCGAGACAAAGTTCACATCTACGGAATCACTATTTTGCTCAATCAAGGTAGACAAAGGCACATCATTAAGATCAATAGGAGCATTTTTACTAGCAACCAACTCCATCAAAGCATCAACCTTATCACTCAACGTACTAATTTCTTCAACCGAATTAACTTTTTTACTAGTAGGGGCTCTTTCGGTATGCCATTGAGAATAATTAGCCATAATATTATGTAGCAATTTAGTAGCTTCACCCAAAGTAATCTCCATAAAAGTACCACCCGCGGCGGAATCTAAAAGATTTCTAGAGACAAAATTAAATCCCGCATAATTTTTTTGTATGATCATCCAAAGATTTAAACCATGAGTAGGACAATTTCTTAGCATCGACTTCATTCTTTCCCAAGATTGTGCAACATGTTCATGCTCAAGTTGCTTAAAATTCATGATTTGTGTCCTAAGGTAAATAATTTTCGCGGGCGGAAAATACTTAGTGATAAAAGCATCCTTGCACTTATTCCAAGAATCAATACTATTGCAAGGCAACGAAGAAAACCAAATTTTTGCACGATCCCACAAGGAAAAAGGAAATAATTTCAATTTCACTATATCATTGTCCACATCTTTTTTCTTTTGCATATCACACAATTCTACGAACGTGTTTAGATGGGATGCGGCATCCTCATTAGGAGTACCGGCAAATTGATCTTTCATGACAAGATTCAACAAAGCGGCATTAATATCACAAGACTCCGCACTAGTGGCGGGAGGAGCAATCAAAGTACTAATAAAATCATTGTTATTAGTATTGGAAAAATCACACAACTTGGTGTTTTCTTGAGTCATCGTGACTACGCAAACAAGATTGCAAGCAAGGAAGAGATCCGGCGAGAAAAAGGCAAACGAAAAAGAGGGCGAATAAAACGGCAAATTGGTGAAGTGGGGGAGAGGAAAACGAGAGGCAAATGGCAAATAATGTAATTGCAAGGAGATGAGATTTGTGATTAGGAACCTGGTAGATGATGATGGAGTCTCCTCGGCGCTTGAGATAGGCACGTAGAAGAGACCTCTTCCTCCTCGGCAACGGCGCCAGAAATTCCTTTGACGTGGCTTGAGACTGCATCGGTATTTCCCCAAAGAGGAAGGGATGATGCAGCACATCGACGGTCAGTATTTCCCTCAGTTATGAAACCAAGGTTATCGAACCAGTAGGAGGATCACCACCACCCAATAAGCAGCACATGCACACAAATAATAAATACTTGCAACCCGACACGAAAGAGAGGTTGTCAATATCTCTACAATAAAAAGATAGATTAGCTAGTGATAGATAGGAGAGATAGATCTCTCAAGAACACAAAATAAAAAGAGCAAATAAAAAGTGCACAAAAAGGCTGGAGTTGAAATAAGTTTATGTGCATAAAAAGAGCAAATAAAAAAATCGCCAAAAGTGCATATTGAAGTTAGAAATGTTTGAAATGTTTAGAAATGTGGGCTGTGGAGTTAATTCGGTTGAAGAAATTAGCACTTTGAGTGAAAAAGTTGATGCTCTTATGAAGTTGGTTGCTAGTAAAAATGCTCCTATTGATCTTAATGATGTGCCTTTGTCTACTTTGATTGAGCAAAATAGTGATTCCATAGATGTGAATTTCCTCTCGCGAAACAATTTTAATAACAATGCTTATAGAGGTAATTTTAATCCTAGGCCTTTTCCTGGAAACTCCTCTAATAATTATGGTAATTCCTATGGTAATTCTTCTTACAATAATAATAGGACCCCCTCTGATCTTGAGAGTAATATTAAAGAATTTATCAATGCTCAAAAAGTTTTCAACACTACGATAGAAGAAAAGTTGAATAAGATTGATGATATGTCAGAAGCATTGATAGAATTTCCCATGATGTAGAAAATCTCAAGATTAAAATCTTCCCACCTAGGATTGATGTCAATGAATCAATTAAAGTTGTATATGTTTCTATGGATGAAAGTAAGAAAAGAACCGCTATGCTTAGAGCTAAAAGAGAATTTTTAGAAAGAGCGTTTTCTACCGATTGCTTTCATAATAATGATGAAGATATTAAAGTGATTAGTGTTTCTTCTATTGATTCCTTGTTTAGTAATATTAAAATTGATGATAAAGGGACTCAAGAAGAGTCAAATTTTTCCTTACAACACTTGCAGAGAATACCTTGCTGAAAACCGCTTATCATTTCCTTCTGCTCCTCGTTGGGTTCGACACTCTTACTTATCGAAAGGACTACGATTGACCCCCTATACTTGTGGGTCATCAAGACTCTTTTTTGGCGCCGTTGCCGGGGAGTGAAGCACCTTTGGTAAGTGGAATTGGTAAGGAAACATTGTCTATACGTACTGAAATTTATTGTTGCTTGTCGCTATGAACGGTCACCCTTTGAGTGGCTTGTTCGTGGCATCTTCGCCCCGAACTGAAGATGAGGAAATTGTTCCTCAACCTACTGAACCTACTGAAAATATTTATTTTTAGATTCCTTCGTGTATGCTTGAAAACTCTTATCACATCCATATGATGGAACGACTCATCCTGATTATCACTTGATATTTGTCGATGAAGTTTGTGGATTATTTCAGCTTGCAGGGTTGTCTGGAGACAAAGTTAAGAAGAAAGTTTTCCCTTTATCTTTGGAGGGAAAGTCATTAATGTGGTACAGGCTATTGGGCGACATTGGATCATGGGACTGGAATCGCTTGAAGTTGGAATTTCATCAGAAGTTCTATCCTATGCATCTAGTTCATCGTGATCGGAACTTTATTTATAATTGCTGGCCTCATGAAGGAGAAAGTATCGCTCAAGCTTGCGGGAGGCTTAAATCTATGATGCACACTTGCCCCAACCATGAGATTTCAAGAAACACTATTATGCAAAAAAAATTATGCTCGGCTTTCTCATGATGGTCAAGTACTACTCGATTCTTCTTCTACTGGTTCCTTCATGAATAGGACTATTGAATTAAAATGGGATCTTCTGTAAAGAATTAAACGCAACTCCGAAGATTGGGAACTCGACAAAGGTAAAGAGTCAGGTATAAAGCTTAAGTTCGATTGTGTTCAATCTTTTATGGAAACTGATGCATGCTATAAGTTGAGTCATAAATATGGCCTTGACTCTGAGATAGTAGCTTCTTTTTGTGAATCATTTGCTACTCATGTTGATCTCCCTAAGGAGAAGTGGTTTAAGTACCATCCACCCATTAAAATTGAGAAGGAAGAAATAATTGTTAGCCATGTTGATCCAATTGTTCCTACTGCTTACATTGAGAAACCACCTTTCCCTGTTAGAATTAAGGAACACGCTAAAGCTACAACCGTGGTTAATAAAAGTCATGCTAGGACACCTACACCTCCTGAACAAATAAATGTTGAGCCTAAAATTGCTATGGTCAAAGATCTTCTAGTTGATAACATTGATGGACAGGTTATCTATTTCTGTGATGAAACTACTAGAATTGTAAAACATGTTAGACGTAAGCAAGATAAACTAGATAAAAATAAACCAGTTGTTGGCATGCCTGTGATTTCAGTTAAAATTGGAGATCATTGTTATCATGGCTTGTGTGATATTGGTGCTAGTGTTAGCGCTATACCTTTTACCTTATATCAATAAATTATTAATGACATAGCACCATCTGAGCTTGAGGACATTGATGTTACTATTAAACTTGCAAACAGAGACACTATTACACCACTTGGGATTGTTATAGATGTTGAAGTATTATGTGGAAAGGTCAAGTACCCCACTGATTTTCTAGTACTTGGTTCAGAATAAGATAACTTTTGTCCCATTATATTTGGTAGACCTTTCTTGAATACTGTTAATGCTGAGATTAATTGTGTTACTGAGATGGTTAAAGTAAGCTTTGGTGATGTGTCTCATGAATTTAATTTCTCTAAGTTTAGTAAACAACCACATGAGAAAGAATTACCAAGCAAAGATGAGATTATTGGTCTTGCTTCTATTGTCGTACCTTCTACCGATCCGTTAGAACAATATTTACTAGACCATGAAAATGATATGCATATGAATGAGAGAAATGAAATAGATGACATATTTCTGAAACGAACGCCTATTCTTAAACACAACTTACTGGTCAATATTTTAGGGGACCCCCCTCCACCCAAGGGAGATCCCGTGTTTGAGTTAAAGACTTTACCGATACTTTGAAATATGCTTACCTTGATGAAAAGAAGATATATCCTGTTATTATCTGTGCTAACCTTTCAGAGCATGAAGAAAAGAGATTACTTAAAACTCTGAAGAAGCATCGGGGTGCTATTGGATATACTCTCGATGATCTTAAGGGCATTAGTCCCACTCTATGTCAGCACAAGATTAATATGGAACCAGATGCTAAACCTGTCGTTGATCATCAACGCTGCTTAAACCCTAAGATGAAGGAAGTGGTAAGAACTGAAATACTGAAGCTTCTGGAGGTAGGTATAATTTATCCTATTGCTGATAGTAGATGGGTAAGTCATGTTCATTGTGTTCCTAAGAAAGGAGGTATAATTGTTGTTCCTAATGATAAAAATGAACTTATCCCACAATGAATAGTAACTGGTTATAGGATGGTGATTGATTTCAGGAAATTAAACAAAGCTACTAGGAAAGATCATTACCCTTTACCTTTTATCGATCAAATGCTAGAAACATTATCTAAGCATACACACTTTTGCTTTCTTGATGGATATTCTGTTTTTCTCAAATACCTGTGTCAAAAGAGGATCAAGAGAAAACTACTTTTACTTGCCCTTTTGGAACGTATGCTTATAGACGTATGCCTTTTGGTTTATGCAATGCACATGCTACCTTTCAAATATGTATGACTGCTATATTCTCTGATTTTTGTGAAAAGATTGTTGAGGTTTTCATGGATGATTTTTCCGTTTACGGAACTTCTTTTGATGATTGCTTGAGCAACCTTGATCAAGTTTTGTAGAGATGCGAAGAAACTAATCTTGTCTTGAATTGGGAGAAGTGCCATTTTATGGTGAATGAAGTAGTGCTTGGGCATAAAATTTATGAACGGGGTATTGAAGTGGACAAAGCTAAAGTTAACGCAATTGAGAAGATGCCATGCCCAAAAGATATCAAAGGTATAAGAAGTTTCCTTGGTCATGCTGGTTTTTATAGGCGTTTCATAAAGGATTTCTCAAAGATTTCTAGTCCGTTAACTAATCTTCTTCAAAAAGATATTCCTTTTGTTTTTTATGATGATTGTGTAGAAGCTTTTGAAATACTTAAGAAAGCTTTGATTTCCGCACCCATTGTTCAACCACCTGATTGGAACTTGCCATTTGAGATTATGTGTGATGCTAGTGATTATGCTGTTGGTGTTGTTCTAGGGCAAAGAGTAGACAAGAAATTGAATGTTATCCATTGTGCTAGTAAAACCCTAGATGCTGCTCAAAGAAATTATGCCACCACTGAAAAGGAGTTTTTAGCAGTTGTCTTTGCATGTGATAGGTTTAGATCTTATATTGTTGATTCCAAAGTAACTATTCACACGGATCATGCTGCTATTAAATACCTTATGGAAAATAAAGATGCTAAGCCTAGACTTATTAGGTGGGTGCTTCTGCTTCAAGATTTTGATTTGCAAACTGTTGATAGAAAGGGAGCTGAAAACCCCGTAGCAGATAACCTGTCTAGGATGGAAAACGTTCTTGATGACCCACTTCCTATTGATGATAATTTTCCTGATGAACAACTAGCTGCTATAAATACTTCACGTAGTACTCCTTGGTATGCTGATTATGCTAATTATATTGTTGCTAAATACATTCCATCTAGTTTCACCTATCAACAAAAGAAAAGAAAAATCTTTTATGATTTACGACATTACTTTTGGGCAAAATATTGGTTCTGTCATATTCTACTGGTCAATGTGAGTTCACAGAAAAAGAACTAACTAAATTGGGCATATAGATTAAAAACTATAGTTGAAACAAAAATAGGTGAGAATCTATCCACAAAACAGTTTTTAGCTGATGCGTCTAATGTAGCAATGCCACGTGTCGCACTGGGATTGGACGAGGGGGACAAGGTGCGTGTGAGCCCACCGCGAGCAGGAGAAAACGGCGGTGGTTCGAGCGTCGGTGCTGGCGCTTCTCTGACAGCTCTCCGGCGAAGATGAGGTGACGGGAGGATGCGGCGTTCGACGGTGGTTCTACGGGCGACGAGGGTCTCCTCTGCGGGCAACGGCGTCGAAGTGAACTCCGGCGAGCGGCGGTGGTCTGTGGAGCATCTTGGCGAGATCCAATTCACCCGGAAGAAGCGTGAGGATGAGGAAAAATCGGGAGAAAGGGTTTGGGTGTGCGGGGAGAACCCTTACATGTCCAGGGAGTCCTAGGGGAGCACGGGGTCGACCCTGGCACGAGATCGAGGCGGGCTCGGCGTCGGGTGCATGTTTAGGTGCGGCACGGGCGTGTCCGGCTCAAGAAAGGAGAAGAGAGTGAGGCAGGGCCCGCTGGTCAACGGCTAGAGGTGAGGGACAAGATTGGTCGTTGGATCAAGTAAAATCGGACGGCCCGTGTGTTCCCATACCGGTTCGGTGGAAAGAAAACAAAAAACAAAAGGAGGGGTGGGGTTCTAATGGGCCGGCCTGCCAGCAGTCACGCTGCGTGCGCGAGGGCGAATCGCCCGGCTGGGCCACTATGCAGCCCAACTGCACAGTGCGGATCGTTTTTTTTTTCTTTTTTTTGAAAACTGCTACAAAATTATATTCTGGCAACTAATATAACACACAATAAAATATATGCAACTAATATATACTACACGAACACTAGTCCCAAACCTAATGCAATCTTTTGAAAATAAATGTATGCAATAAGCCACACAATGAGCATTCTAAAATAATTTTAAAAGCATTTGGAGTTTATAAAATTGCTAAAAACATATCAGATGAACTCAAAATATGATTCTGGACATTATGAACTTTTTATTTGACTGGGGAGAAGTCATGTTATCTCCACTCCAAATAAATTGCCATGAGTTGCATAATGAATAGGATCTTCAGAAAAACAAATAATGCATATAAAATATGATATGCATATGAATGATCTATTAACATCCTAATTTAAGAAAATTGGGATGTTACAAACCTACCCCCCCTTAAGATGAATCTCGCCCTCGAGATTCGGGTTGGCTAGCAAATAGATGTCGGTGATCATGCTTGAGATCTTCCTCTCATTCCCAAGTAGCCTCTTCTTCTGTATGATGATCCCATTGGACTTTGCATAACTTGATTGTCTTGGTGCGAGTAACTCTCTCAGCTGTCTCCAAAATCTTAACAGGCTTCTCCTCATATGTCAAATCGCTCTCCAATTGAATTGCCTCAAGTGGCACTGTATCTCTCAAAGGAACATCCGCCATCTCTGCATGTCACTTCTTCAACTGGGATACATGAAACACATTATGAACCCCTAACAAAGCTTCTGGCAACTCTAGCTGATAAGCTACCTCCCCTCTACGCTCCAAGATCTTGTAAGGCTCCACAAAACGTGGTGCTAACTTACCTTTGATTCCAAACCTCTTAATTCCACGAAGTGGTGAAACTCTAAGATATGCACAGTCTCCTGCTTCATATGTCACCTCCTTACGCTTTGCATCTGCATAACTCTTCTGTCTGGACTGTGCTATCTTCAGTCTGTCACGAACCAACTTGGCTTTCTCCTCAGCTTCTCTGATCAAGTCTGGCCGAAAGAACTGACGCTCCCCAACCTCATCCCACATCAAGGGTGTTCTGCACTTTCTACCATACAAAAACTCAAACGGCTCCATCTTTAGACTAGCCTGATAACTGTTATTATATGAGAACTCTGCATATGGTAAATTATCATCCCAACTGGACCCGTAGTCCAAAGCACAAGCTCTCAACATATCCTCCAAAATCTGATTCACCCTCTCTGTCTGCCCATCTGTCTTTGGATGGAAAGCTGTGTTCAATTCCAGCCTGGTGCCCAAGGACTCATGCAACTGACGCCAAAACTTGGATGTGAACTGAGTACCTCTATCAGACACTACCTTCCTTGTAACTCCATGCAGACAGACAATTCTGGACATATAAATCTTTGCTAGCTTTGCACTTGTATAGGTAGTCTTTACCGGGATGAAGTGAGCAACTTTAGTTATACCATCAACAACTACCCAAATAGAATCATAACCTGATCGAGTCCTGGGTAACCCTGTAATGAAATCCATACCAATTTCATCCCACTTCCAATCAGGTATAGGCAATGGTTGTAACAAACCTGCTGCTTTCTGATGTTCTGCTTTAACTCTCTGGCACACATCACATATTGCAATATACTCAGCAATTTCCCTCTTCAGGCTAGGCCACCAAAATCTCTCCCTCAAATCCAAATACATCTTAGTATTACCTGGGTGAATCATGCACCTCCTGAAGAATTAACTTCCTGATCTCTATATCTTGAGGTACACAAATACGCTTCTCAAACCATATGGCTCCATGTTCATCCTCGTGGAAACCTTCCGCCTTCCCTTTTAGCATATTCTCCTTTATCTCAACAATATACTTATCATCCTTTTGAGCTTCTCTGATTCTGTCTATCAAAGTAGGCTTTACCTCCAGTGTTGCCAAATAGCCCTTAGGAGCCATCTCCAATCTCAGATTTCTGAATTGCTCATATAACTCCGGTGGCATACCATCAATATTAACTACATTAACATGGCTCCTACGACTCAATGCATCAGCAACAACATTAGCCTTACCAGGATGATATTGCACATTCAAATCATAATCCTGAATAAGCTCCAACCTTCTCCTATGTCTGAGGTTTAACTCCCTTTGAGTACAAATATACTTCAAGCTCTTATGATCAGTAAATATATCACAATGATTACCAACAAGATAATGCCTCCAAGTTTTCAATCCATGCACAACTGAGGCTAACTGAGGGAGTCCTGGTTTAAGGGGTCCTTGGGAGGCCGGCCTATGTCTTATGGGCCGGACTGTATGGGCCACTTGCTGAATACTGGAAGAATTGAAGACCTCACCTCCAAGAAGGAAGCTTCGAGAATCGTGGCTTGTCCTCCACGTTTGGAGTAGTGAATAGGCATGTTTATCCCTTCAACGTGTAACCGACCATGTGTAAACCCTAGGGACCCCTGGCGTCTTTATAAGCCGGAGGGTTTTAGGTTGTAGAACAAGAGAACTCATCTAGGGTTTTAGTCATACGATCTCGTGGTAGATCAACTCTGTAATCCCCATACAATCAATATAATCAAGCAGGACGTAGGGTATTACCTCCATAGGAGGGCCCGAACCTGGGTAAAACCTTGTCCCCTTCGTCTCTTGTTACCATCGATCCTAGTCTCACAGCTTGGGACCCCCTACCCGAGATCCGCCGGTTTTGACACCGGCATTGGTGCTTTCATTAAGAGTTCTGCTGTGATCGCCAGAAGGAATCGATGGCTCGCCTAGTCATCAATGAAGAGGTCCGCAATCCGGGCAATTTGGTGCCCGGATAAATCTTCGCTTTCGGCAGCATTGTGCTGCACGCCGACCCGACCGGCCATCTAGGCCGCATCGGAAGTTTTGCCCCTGATCAAGAGGTCAGATTCGGGAACTTAGAGTTCTCCGTAGACTCTCGAGGCGATCTATCACTAACCGGGCTCGTGGTCTCACCTGCCATGCCCAAAGACTCTGAGGCCTTAACCCCAGACCCATCTTTCGGCTCCGCCCATGGGATCTACCCCGGCGAGGGCCCGGCCTTCAGTCCAGATCAGGTCATAGTACCCGACGTCCGGACATCGGTTCTCGCCGAACACTCTTCTTGCACGGACACATCGGAGGTTCACTCCGGAAGCTCTGGGCAGACCGGTCCGATCGAGCTCTCGATACTCAACGAGGCTCTAGATCGGATCTCGTCGATGAAGATCAACGACGACCCAACCCCGATCTATTCTCAGATCGGGCCTCAGACGGGTCAGGACAGATTTTTCGTCCCACCCACCACCCACTTGATAGCCACTGTCGAGGATTTAACCGACATGCTAGACTATGCTTCCGAGGAAGCAGAGTACATGGATGAGGAAGATCACTCCCTCACCCCCGCTAAGACCGGGCAGTGGACTGCCACCTCTACATACGACGTCTACATGGTGGACACTCCGAAAAACAACGGTGATAAATCGGACGAAGAGCCGTCAAGACGCCGAAAGCCGCATAAACGGTCAAAAGGGAAAAGCGGCGAAAGTCTACCGATGGCACCGGGGACGGAGATACCCCGGAAGACATCGGCGGCCCCGAAATCCCCGAACACCCGTTAGAGGGTCAGGAGAGGCCCGAAGACCGTCGCAACCCCGATGATCCAGATGATCCTGAGGACGACGACTACCTCCTCTCTATTGAGGAGGAGGACAATGCGGAAGCCGATGACTTCGCTATTCCTGATAATCCTGCAGATCAGGAACTATTTAGGCAACAGCTGTTATCTACGGCTCGCAGCCTGAAAGCAAAAGAACGGCAGCTCAAAGCCGAACAAGACGACCTCAACGACCAATGGACGAGAGTCCTCTCCGCTGAGGAAGAATACGGCACTGGTCTATCGGACCAACCTAAGAGCTACCCACGCAGAAGGCTGCTGCCACAATTCGACGACGAGCTCACTGATACGCCGTCTCCCAAGCATACCCCATATGACAGGCCAGACCGCCCCCCTCGAGGACGCGACAGGACGGCTGATGATACCGGCTATAGGCCGATGATACCCCGTAGACGGGGAAAGGAGCCACTAGAGCCCGATGACAGGTTCGACCTGCGACACAACCTGGACTATAGAGCAGGCCGTACGCGATCCATCTACGGATCCAGAGGATACTCACCCGATAGACGGGAAGGGTACATGCCTTGGTTCGACCGCAATGAAGATCGGGAACGAGCCCGAGCTAGGACAGACACCGATCACCGGCGCGTCATAGCTCGGGTCAGAGGCGCGGCCCACCCATTGTGCTTCACAGATGAGGTAATGCGGTATCAGTTCCCGGAAGGGTTTAAACCCGTAAACATAGAACAATACGATGGGACAACTGACCCAACCGTATGGATTGAGGATTTTCTCCTCCACATCCACATGGCACGAGGAGATGACCTCCACGCCATCAAGTACCTACCCCTGAAGCTCAAGGGGCCAGCTCGGCACTGGTTAAATAGCCTCCCGAAAACTCCATTGGGTGTTGGGAGGACCTAGAAGAGGCATTCCGATCTAACTTCCAGGGCACTTATGTTTGGCCGCCGGACTCCTCCGATCTAAGTAACGTCGTTCAGAAGCCCGGAGAGTCCGCGCGGCTATTCTAGAATCGTTTCCTGACCAAGAAGAACTAGATCGTAGACTGCCCGGACGCCGAAGCTATAGCCTCCTTCAGGCATAATATTCGGGATGAATGGCTGGCTCGACAGCTCGGACAGGACAAACCCAGGACAATGTCCGCCCTCACATCACTCATGACCCGCTTTTGTGCGGGCGAGGATAATTGGCTAGCTAGACGTAGCCATAACCCCGAAGACCCCGGAACCTCTGAAGTTTGGGATGGAAACGGGAAACCGAAGCGCAACAAGAACAAGCGTCGGCACAATAATAGTGATGCCGATGACACGGCTGTCAATGCCGGCTTCCGCAATTCCCGTCCTGGGCAGCGGAAGAAGCCTCCTAAAGGCAAACACGACGGACCCACCCCGCTGGACAAGATCCTAGAGAGGCCTTGCCAGATCCACGGCACTCAAGAGAAGCCCGCCAATCACACCAACCGTAACTGTTGGGTCTTCAAACAGGCCGGCAAGCTCGCATCCGAGGACCAAGGCAAGAGCCCACGCAGCGAGGAAGAGGATGAGCCCCGTGGTCCGATCGGTGGCGGTCAAAAGAAATTCCCTCCAGAGGTAAAGACAGTAAACATGATCTACGCCACTCATATACCCAAAAAGGAGAGGAAGCGCGCCCTTCGAGATGTCTACGCCATAGAGCCTGTAGCCCCGAAGTATAACCCATGGTCGGCATATCCGATCACTTTCGATCGACGCGACCACCCGACCAGTATCCGTCACGGGGGTTCGGCCGCACTCGTCCTAGACCCGATAATAGATGGGTACCACCTCACTAAAGTCCTAATGGACGGTGGAAGTAGCCTCAATCTGATTTACTCAGATATGGTGAAAAAGATGGGCATAGATCCGTCAAGGATCAAGCCCAGCAACACTACCTTCAAAGGAGTGATCCCAGGCGTTGAAGCCCGGTGCACAGGCTCCGTAAGCCTGGAGGTTGTGTTCGGCTCGCCCGACAACTTTCAAAGCAAGGACCTGATCTTCGACATCATACCTTTCCGCAGCGGCTATCACGCCCTGCTCGGCCGTACAACGTTCGCTCGCTTTAACGCCGTCCCTCACTACGCATACCTCAAGCTCAAGATGCCCGGCCCTAGGGGGGGTCATTACAGTCAATGGCAATACAGAGCGCTCCCTCCGAACTGAGGAACATGCGTTGGCCCTGGCGGCCGAATTCCATTACACCGATGATTGGCAATCGCCGACATCTGCCGTCAAGGCACCCAAGGTTGGGAAAAGAGCTCGGTCTCAATCCGAGGTACCAGAACCTTCCACTCCCCGTAAATAGGGACTCGCCCCCCATCGCACGGCCCTAGAACCGGCAAGGTACGTGCCACGGAGGCACAACTTCGTGCTCAAAATTCCATGGGCAGCGATGGGGACATACTATTAGAGGGTAGGTGTTCGGCTGGACCGAACCATTACCGTCAACACGTCTTCGGACACACTACAGGTACCATAAAGTGCCTGCTAAAGGCGTCAAGTTCATCCATACCTCGGCGACTTCTCAAGACCCTTTCTTCAAGGTCCGTTCGCCGAACTAACAAAGCCCATAAAGGCATAAACCTCCTTAGGAGCTGCAGGAGCAGATAAGCGCCAGAGCACATCAAGGACGCCAGGTCACCTATCGAAGGCCCTTGGTACAAACTCTCCTGTAAAATTTATATTTCATTTATCAAATACCTGTAAACAGTTGCATCGGCAAATTGAACAATAAGAGTTGTTGAGTAAAATACAGATATATCATTTTCTCTTTGATGTCCCTTTTCGGAACACTTTCTGTTTTCTCCCTCTTCTTGCGAACCTGTTTGGTATACTGTACGATGCAACCGGCTAATAGACCGGGGGCTCGACCTTAAAAATCGCCCTAATCACAATTTCTTTAAGTGTTCGGCGTCTTGGAATTCCGCTTTATATGCATTGGTTCTGAACCGTGTCTTGGGTCAATAGTTGGGTTGCCCGGCTCCTGTGCTTGCCCCTTTATGTTCCACTCGTTCGGCTAAAAGGGCAAAGGGAGCACCGCTGCGATTGTGCTTCCGGCTAGTCTGATTAAGCGCCTCAGCAGAGAAAGCCGAAAACTGACTGTCATGGTATGCGAGAACCGGTCTGCGAATCCGAGCTTAACTAAATCTCGTCAGAGGTTATTCTGTGTCATACGATGGGTTTGGTGTTAGCACAAACCAGGTGATATAGGCTTTGGCCGCGGTTCATCCGAACATCACAAACACCTGGGGGCTAGTTATCAGCTCCCGCACTCCTTTCTCGCGCCCCTATGGCTAAGTGAAAGCAATAAAGCATTATGGTCCGATTGCCTTGTCCGCTCCACACTACCGCCTTCGGGTGCCGATAGTTCGGCTAAGGGTTATAGTGCGGTTGGAAGAGACACCTTGTGTAGTATCTACACGGGGGCTGAAGCCGACGACTCGCGGCTTTCAGGGTTAACGGCCACAAAGGAGTTATAAAGGATGCAAAACATATAAGACATGATAAACCATGCATTTTAAATACATACACGCTGACAAGTCTTCGGACATAGTACATCAATCTATTCATACTCATTCTCTCTCGTACACTGTGATTCTATGGCCCGAGCACCCTCCATAACTCCGGAGAAGTACAGCTCGGGGCGCCTATGACCCTTTCCGGGAGGCGGAGGAGCTGTGGCTACCTTCATCGGATCCAGCCCCGGCCAGTGCACCTTGGCCTTCGCGAAGGTCATCCTAGCCCCCTCGATGCAGGAAGACCACCTCAAGGCGTCGATCCGAGGAGTGGCGTCGCTCAGCTTCTGCACCAGGCTGAAGTAGCTGCCCGGCAGTGGCTCATTGGGCCATAGCCGGATACAGAGATCCTTCATGGCCGGTTCCGCCATCCGGTGTAGCTCCATCAGCTGCTTCAGCCGCTCCACAAGGAGAGGAGAACGCTCGGGGGCTTCGAATTGCTCCCAGAATAGCCGAGCTTCATCTCCTTCTCCCCGCGAAGCATAGAACTGCTTCGCGTCCGCTAAGTCCTTCTGGAGGTCCGAGCAGGCGCCTGAGGAACGCCATACTTGGGTAAGCAACTCGAACTTGCTGTCCCCGAAGATACACTGCAATGAATACGGCTTACCATCCAGGATAGCTTTGGCTTGGCGGAGCTCCTCTTCAAATGACCGCCTATCCAACCACTCCTTTTGGAGATTGGTTTTCAGGGTGGATAGTTCGGCGGCCTGCTCCTTGCCCTTCCGCTCCAGATCCTCGCACTTCCGCCCAGCGTCTTTGAGCTCCTGCTGGATTTCCTCCACCCGAGCCTCGTGCTTGTCGCTGGTGGCTCTTAGGGCGGATAGCGCGGTAGCTGCTTCTTTGGCAGCCGCCTTCTCCACCGCAGCCTCCTGCTTGGCCTTCTCAAGTTTGATCTTGAGCTTCTCAATCTCTTTCGCCGAGGCTGCACAAGCATTAAGCATATCAAACAACACTGCATTGACAGTACGATAACAAAAGTGTTTTTTAATCTAATTCGACTTACCTTGCGCCTCGTCGAATCTCTTGTTTAGAGCGTCAAGCTCGTCTTCGGAGCTCTTGAGCTTCCGATTTAGCTCTTCTAGCTCGGCAGCGTTATTGGCCGCTGCCGTCGACGAAGCCTGTAACAAACAACATCATATAACGTTACAGGGGCTTACAACCTCCGAACTGTCACTAAAATAATCCTGTGAACGGTCCTCTTAAGGGCTGACAGAACGATCCGAACATATATTGTCCTATGCATAGTTCGGATAAGGATCTATGGTTTGACCCCCAGGTAAGTTTTTCCAAACTCACCTAGGGCTCGGGGGCTGCCATGCATATAATCATAACTTACAGAAATTAATATTTCACAAAGTAGAGCATTACTTGGCTTACCTGAAAGCCCGTCAGGAGACCGTTGAAGGCCTCCTTCAGTCCAGAATCCACGGACTGAATGCTCTGCAGTACCTCACCCATAAGGGTGCGGTGCTCCCCGGAGATGGAGGCGCTCGATAGAGCCTCCCCCATGGCCTTCCACACATTTGTCGGTGGCGCTGGTGGGGATCGGTTGACCCGATCTCCAATCGGAGATTGAATCGGTACCTCCGGAGGCATGGTACGCTCCGGAGACTGCCTTGGAGGTGACTGGACGTCTTCTGGTACGGTCTCCTCAGTATCTGGGAGGGGCCTCTCCCCCGGGTCTTCGGCGGCCGAGGTGTTTACCTCGGCCATGACTTCGTCGCCCCTGCCTCCAGAGTCCGGCTCCAAAGGAGCCTGTTGGGAGGACGCCTCCACGGTGTCCTTCGCGGCGCCCGGAGGAGAGGGGTGCGACGTGGCCCCGCTCTCCGCTAGCTCGGCGGGTGGGGTCTCCCCATCCGAAACTTGATCGGTGGGGAGGACTTGTGATGGGCTGCTAGTCAGTAAGTGCTCACGTGTTAGTAACATTCGAAGCTTTGCATCAATAGCACGGAAGGGTCTTCGGATCTATACCTTCGAGGTAGGGGCTTGACCCTGAGGTTCCTCCGCGGAACCCTCTCAAAGTCCTCAGACTCAGTGTTCGAGTCCGAACTATCGTCAGACGGGACTACCTGTGTTCGGCGCGGTTTCTTCTGGGCGGGAGGAGCTACCTCCTCCGAGGCGTCCAATGACGCCGCCCTCTTTCCTGTGAGGGGGGAATTGCCTCCCCCCCTCAGCCTCGTGCTCCTCCTCTTGATTCGAGGAGGCATGAGTCTCTTCGGACACAGCCCCTGGCTGGTCCCTGTTGCGCAGGCCTGTTCGGCCTGGCTTCTTCTTCTCCTTCTTCTCTGGCGCCTTGTAAGGCGCCACGACGAGCATCTCCAACAGCAGCGGAGACTTGGGGTCTTCGGGCTGTGGATCCGGACACTTGATGCCCGTGGCTTTGCTCAACCATTCCTATGAAAGGTGATCGAAAAGTGCTTAGACTATCTTTGGGAAGATAGAACCGGTGAAATGAAACTATGCTATACCTCGGGTGCGGGCTTGATGGCGCTCAAGCCCTTGTCCTCCTTCTTGCCCGGCCAGTTCTCCTGCGCCTTGAACAGCGCCTTCCATAGCTTCTCCCGCGTGGTACGGAAGAGTTGACGAACTGTAGGATCGTCGTCAGTCCGATAATTCCACATAGGAGAGCTCCGGCGCTGGCAGGGGAGGATGCACCGCCGAAGCATAACCTGGACCACGTTGGTCAGGCCGACTCCTTCCCCGATCAAGGAGGCGATGCCCCTCTGCAGGTCCTCCACCTCTGTGTCCGACCCCCAGTCGAGGCCCTTTCGGACCCATGACGTCAATCTGGTCGGGGGGCCAGATCTGAATTCGGCAGGAACAGTTCCGCCCTCCTCCTTTGGCTCGGTGATGTAAAACCACTCTTTTTGCCAAGTCTTGATAGTGTCGATGAAGGTGTCGGATGGCCACACTGCACGTGGAAGCTTGCCGATGACTGCCCCGCCGCAATCCGCGTGTGCGCCAGCGACACACTTTGGCTTAATGTTGAAGATCTTGAGCCACAGTCCGAAGTGTGGCTCGACTCGCAGGAAAGCTTCACAGACTATGATGAAGGCCGATATATGCATGAAAGAGTTCGGTGGGAGGTCGTGGAAGTCGAGGCCGTAGAAGAACATGAGGCCCCTCACGAAGGGGTGGAGCGGGAAGCTCGGTCCCCGGATGAAGTGAGGGACAAAGACCACCCTCTCACCTGGTTTAGGGGTGGGGATCACCTGGCCCTCCTCCGCGGCGCGGTGGAAGACATTGGCGGGGAGGTAGCCGGCGTCCATGAGATCCCGGATGTACTGGTCTGTGACCGTGGATGCCTCCCACTTGCCATTGGAGCCGGAGCTGGCTATGGCTAAGCTCGGAGGGGGAAGAATGGAAGACCGAGATCTGGGCTCGGTAAGCTCGGAAGATTGGGGAAGCTGGGATGCGAATGGGAGGGTGCGGATAAGCCTTGGGGTTTTCTTCCCCTTTTATTGAGGCTTGCTGCTGGTTAGCCTCCCTTCACGAAGCCGTGAATCTCTCCGCTTCGCAAGGCGTGCGTGCCGTTATATGCGTATGATTAAACATATCCCGTGTAAAACGGGGCACGATCTGTGCATTAATGGATCGTGCTGGTGGAAACGGCCTCGAACCACGAATCGAGTCTTCACGACTGGTTTAGAGGTCGTGGTGGGCCGTGGCCTTTCATCTGAAAAGTTGTCAGAAAACACTATTGATTCTCTGACGTTTGGCCTTTAAGGCCGAATTACTCATGGTATACGGACGATCTATGATCGGAAACATTACACGTCGACGGAGGCCGAACTATATCCCGGGCCGATCACTGTTTGGAGAAAGGAACTCGCCTCGCAAGCCGAAGACTCTGATCACTCGAAGCAGCTGGAGCCTGGACCCTTGGCGTTGGAGGCTAGTTCGGGGGCTACTGAGGGAGTCCTGGTTTAAGGGGTCCTCGGGAGGCCGGCCTATGTCTTATGGGCCGGACTGTATGGGCCACTTGCCGAATACTGGAAGAATTGAAGACCTCACCTCCAAGAAGGAAGCTTCGAGAATCGTGGCTTGTCCTCCACGTTTGGAGTAGTGAATAGGCATGTTTATCCCTTCGACGTGTAACCGACCATGTGTAAACCCTAGGGACCCCTGGTGTCTTTATAAACCGGAGGGTTTTAGGTTGTAGAACAAGAGAACTCATCTAGGGTTTTAGTCATACGATCTCGTGGTAGATCAACTCTGTAATTCCCATACAATCAATATAATCAAGCAGGACGTAGGGTATTACCTCCATAGGAGGGCCCGAACCTGGGTAAAACCTTGTCCCCTTCGTCTCTTGTTACCATCGATCCTAGTCTCACAGCTCGGGACCCCCTACCCGAGATCCGCCGGTTTTGACACCGACACTAACCCCAAATCATGTGTAGGATAATTATGCTCCTGATTCCTAAGTTGACGTGAAGCATAAGAAACAACTTTACCTTCCTGCATCAAAACACTCCCAAGTCCTTGACAAGAAGCATCACAATATACCTGGAAGTCTTTATGTATGTCTGGCAGAATTAAGACTGGTGCTGTAACTAAACGCTGCTTCAACTCCTGAAAGTTGGCTTCACATTCATGAGTCCAAACAAATTTCTTCTCTTTCTTCAACAATTCAGTCATAGGCTTTGCAATCTTGGAAAAGTTTTCAATAAACCTCCTGTAATAACCTGCAAGGCCCAAAAAGCTGCGAATCTCCCCAACTGACGTGGGTGACTCCCACTCTATAACTGCGGCAACCTTGGATGGATCAACTGCAACTCCATTACCTGATATAAAATGTCCAAGGAATGCTACCTCATCCAGCCAAAACTCACATTTGCTGAACTTGGCATACAATTGTTGCTCCCTCAATTTCTCCATTACCAAACGCAGATGCACTTCATGCTCTTGCTTATTCTTGGAAAACACCAATATATCATCAATGAAAACAACCACAAACTTATCCAAGAACTCCATAAACACCTTGTTCATCATATTCATGAAGTATGCAGGGGCATTAGTCAATCCAAATGACATAACAGTATACTCATACAACCCATACCTCGTAGTGAAAGCGGTCTTTGGAATATCTTGCCCATGAATCTTTAGTTGATGATAAGCAGAACAAAGATCAATCTTGGAAAACATAGTAGCTCCCTCCAACTGGTCAAACAAATCATTTTTCATAGGCAAAGGATACTTATTCTTAATGGTTACCTCATTCAGAGAATGATAATCAACACACATCCTTAGTGTTCCATCCTTCTTCTCACAAACAAAACAGGAGCTCCCCAAGGTGATGAACTTGGGCGAATAAATCCTTGTGCCTGCAATTCTCTTAGCTGCTTCTTCAATTCCTCCAACTCTTAAGGAGGCATTCTATATGGTCTCTTTGCAATAGGTCCAGTGCCTGATATTAAATCGATAAGAAACTCAATATCTCTATCTGGTGGCATACCTGGAAACTCCTCTGGAAACACATCTGGATAATCCTTCACAATTGGCACCTCTTCCAGGCTACCCCCCTTAAGAGAGTTCACCTGCATCCGCTTATGCTGATACTTACATATATATTTGATTCTCTTCCCTCCTGGTGCACTGAGAGAAATAGCTCGACTGGCACAATCAATAACACCTTCATATAAATGTAACCAGTCCATACCCGAAATAATATCCAGACCTTGTGACTTCAATATAATCAAATCTGTAGGAAACTCATACTTCCCAATAGACAAGGTCAACTGACGACAACCAACACCTACTATCATCTCAGCTGCTGGGGAACTCACTCTAATAGGCATACTAAGGGTTTTGGTTGGCAATCCATGTTTATCAACAAATACCCTCGAAATAAATGAATGCGATGCACCAATATCAAAAAGAACAAGCGCGGGTACTGAATTGATCAAAAACTTACCAATCACTGCATCAGGTTCATTATAGACCTCCTCCACATTAACATGGTTGACATGACCCTTCTGAAAGGGATTTGGCTTGTTGACTCCTGAATTCCCATTACCATTATTGCTCTTTGGACATGCATTGGAGCAGTGGCCCATCTTCCTGCACTTGTAGCACTGAACCTGACTAAGGTCCCTCTGCACGGGCACACTCTGGCGGTTCTGGTTATTATTACCTCCATTACCATTGCCATTGTTACTCTTGTGCCCATTGTGATGATGGTGGCCATTATGGTTGTGGACATTCCCTCCATTATGATTATGTCCATTGCCTCCATGATGATTATGTCCATTCCCTCCATGATGATTATGCCCATTACCTCCATTACCATGATATGAAGTATGTGGCTTCTGCTGTGGTCCTGAATTATACCTGTTAATGTTGTTGTACTTCCTCTTGCGATTCTATGGCCTGATGCTTTCCCTCAAGCACAATAGCCTTATCAATCAGCTCCAGGCAATTACCAAAAGTAGCCACTATCAACTGAACGCCCAAATCATCATTCAGGCCCTCCAAGAATTTCTCCTGCCTAGCTGCATCAGTATTAACATCATTAGGAGCATAACGTGCAAGGTTATTAAATTCCTCCACATACTCATTAACCGTGCGACCTCCCTGACGCAAGCTGTGGAACTCCTTCTTTTTCAGACTCATGGCACCAGCAGACACATGTGCGGCACGGAAAGTTGCCTAAAACTGCGCCCAGGTGCTAGCATCAATGGGATAAGTGACCAAGTAGTTGTCCCACCAAGCTGCGGCAGGACCCTCCAACAGATGTGAGGCAAACCTCACTCTCTCTGCATCTGTGCATCCAACGGTCTGCAGGTTCCTACCGATTGAACGGAGCCAATCATCAGCCACAATAGGTTCAGGGCTGCTGGGGAACCTCTGAGGATTCAACCTCAAGAACCTAGTAAGCATATCCATAGGTGGCAGAGGCGGCGGATTGTTGTTGTTGTTTCCCATGTTCTGAACAAGCAACTGGATCAACTGGCCTTGTCCCTAAAGCAACTATTGCACATATGGCGGTACGTCATTGTCATTGTTGCCTCCTCCTGAACCACTGCCTCTAGGCTCACATCTCGACGACATCTGGTGGGCAAGAATAGATGAGTAATAGACAGAATAGGTCTAAAGGAATATATATATTCTACCCATATGCATAGTATGATCAAGGCAATATATATGAGGCAAGAAAAACACAATAACGAATAACACCAACAGAAAAACAAGAATCAATAACATAGCATTATATATAGTCGAATAATTTCGACAAGATCCTAGTTTAACAAACAAACAAACAAGCAATCTAGTATCATCATACCACAAAAGTGGGCATAATCAGATACGCTAACACGATAACATCGCAATATAAAACAAAGATAAATGGTGGTCTCAACACTAGTTCCTACTTAAACTGGTCAAGAGACTTGAGGGGTTGACTAATAAAAGAGTAAGAAGTATAGATAGTTTATAAAATAATTTTCACTCCTATGGCTTTTTAATCCATTTCCTAGGGTCACGACCTACAGTCAACACACTGCTCTGAATACCATCTGTAATGACCAAACCTCGAAGGATTTGAGTCTATGTGCTTACTGTGCTAGTCCCTGGATCGATTCGCTAACACACACAGTATAGATGAATACCAGAATAACAAGTGCATCATTTATTACAACGTATGATCCAGAATTTATAAAGTATAACAATCTGCATAGCAATTAGCTAGCTTTATTCAATCAAACAGCGGAAAAGTAGCAGAAAAATAACGATGAGTCCCATCATAGCCCACTTGCGATGCTGAGTGAAGACTCGCGACCCTAACGGTACCTTACTCTTCATCGAGCCAACCCCGTCTACACAACATAGCAGAACTACAACTACCACGATCTTCATCGATGAGGGGATAACTCGAAAGCATAGCATAATATAATAATATTCCTATACATGCATAAATTCATAGTGTGATATATACTACATGCATAGAAAAATAATAGGTGAAGCATGATCAACATGTAACTTGCCTTGATTATGGTTCGAAAGGTCACACTCCTGACAATAGTTCGCGTCGGACTCCGGACAATCTCCGGCGAAGATGAGGTGACGGGAGGATGCGGCGTTCGACGGTGGTGGCGACGGTGGTTCTACGGGCGACGGGGGTCTCCTCTGCGGCGACGGCGGCGAAGTGAACTCCGGCGAACGGCGGCGGTCTGCGGAGCTTCTCGGCGAGATCCAATTCGCCCGACAGAAGCGTGAGGACGAGGAAAAAATCGGGAGAAAGGGTTCTGGTGTGCTGGGAGAACCCTTACGCGTCCAGCGAGTCCTAGGGGAAGACGGGGTTGACCCGGGCGCGAGATGGAGGCGGGCTCGGTGTCGGGTGCGCGTGCAAGTGCGGCACGGGCGTGTCCGGCTCGAGGAAGGAGAAGAGAGTGAGGCGGGCCCCGCTGGTCAGCGGCTGGAGGCGAGGGGCAAGATTGGCCGTTGGATCAAGTAAAATCGGACGGTCCGTGTGTTCCCATACCGGTTCGGTAGAAACAAAACAAAAAAAACAAAAGGAGGGGTGGGGTTCTAGTGGGCCGGCCTGCCAGCAGTCACGCTGCGCGCGCGAGGGCGAATCGCCCGGCTGGGCCACTGTGCAGCCAAACTGGCTGCACAGTGCGGATCGTTTTTTTCCTTTTTTTTTAGAAAACTGCTACAAAATTATATTCTGGCTAAACAAAAATACCGGATAATATCCTAAAAATAATATAACACACATTAAAATATATGCAACTCATATATACTACAGGAACACTAGTCCCAAACCTAATGCAATCTTTTGGAAAAAAAATGTGCAATAAGCCACACAATGAGCATTCTAAAATAATTTTAAAAGCATTTGGAGTTTATAAAATTGCTAAAAACACATCCGATGAACTCAAAATATTATTCTGGACATTATGAGCTTTTTATTCGACTGGGGAGAAGTTATGTTATCTCTACTCCAAATAAATTGCCATGAGTTGCATAATGAATAGGATCTTCAGAAAAACAAATAATGCATAGAAAATATGATATGCATATGAATGATCTATTAACATCCTAATTTAAGAAAATTGGGATGTTACACCATACCTCTCGCATGCTAAGCGAGAGCTCTTCCATTTGAGCTACATCCCCATTAATGTGTAGTTGTAATTAACAACATCTGAATTACATCGCCAGCAGGCTCAAGAACGAAAAATTCATCATACTAGTAAATGTGTACGTGCAATACAACTTAAAATTACACTTTATATTAATCGCATGCGGATATTATGTAGGATACTATTTGGGCCTTAATTATGGGATTTGCGCAATTTTTGGTATGGCATCAATTCTTACGTTGCATAAGTCTTTTTTTTTACTCGTAAGTCGGGCGAGTGTAGGGTAGCGAGGTACGCCAACTGGGGTAGGCATGACGACGCTGGCAAGGAGTTTGGAGTTGCGCGCAGTCGCTGTCCACGGGAGCGGGCGGACCGATGGGTGTAGCAAAAGGACTCCAGGCAACACATGATTTTAGGTTCATCTAATTCGAATTTGGAAGAAGTTCATCGAATATGAAAAAAATTCATTAATTTTGGAAAAAAATCATCGAATTTGAAATAATTTGATCCATTTCGAAACAAGTTCATCGAGTTTTGAAAAAAAATCATTAATTTTAAAAAAAGTACATAAAATTTGAAAAAAAAACCATCAATTTGGAAAAAGTTCATCGAATTTCGAAAATATCATCGATTTTGAAAAAAATAGTTTATCAAATTTTAAAAAAGTTCATCAATTTTGGAAAGCATCATCGAACTTCGAAAAAGTTCATTGAATTCGAATTTGGAAGAAGTTCATCAATTTTGAAAAAGTTCATAGATTTTGAGAAAAAAATCATGGAATTTGGGGAAAAAAAGTACATTGTTTATGAAGAAAAAAGTCCGCAGATCTAAAAAACGTTCATCGATTTTGAGAAAAAAATCACGAATTGAAAAAACGCGCATTTAAATAAAAAGTAACAAGCAAAAAAAAGGAAAAAAAAAAGAAACGAGACCCAGCGAACTGAAGAAAGAATACAACAAAAAACAAGATGTCACAAAACGCACGCGAGGAGGTATCCTAGCGGTTTCTGCTGATCCCTTGGAATCGAGAGGTCTTCAGTTCGAATCTGTCATCGGCATCATTTTTGGAGTTTGGCAGGAAACAAAGAAAAGTTAAATTGGCCGGCCCAGCTCGAAGTGGTTGTGAGCTTCATCCGATTTTTCAGGTACGCGGGACGGTCACCTCAAAAAAAAAAAAGGTACGCGGGACGGGAACGAAATCCACGGGGCGAATCGGTACTCAGTAGTATCATACCGGAAGTTTAACTCAAACCTGACCAGTTTATTAGACGAACTCTGCCTACTCCATCGCCAACACGGGGATGATGCACGGCTGTCAGCTGTGAAAGATGCCAAAGTGCACAAATGAAAGAGGCCACCGAGCCCAACCCGTGACCCAGTACCAAGAGGTGCGCACGGACGAAAAGAAGGCCTCCGAGCCCATTCGTGACCCAGCACCGATAAGTGCGCACGGACCCAAAAAAGGCACGGACCCAAAAAAGGCACAGTCGTAAGAAAATAGCGCAATTGCACTCCTCGGGTTGGCATGTGCTAGACAATAGCACAAGGCTTTTTGTTTTAATTCGGCCGGACGGTCTACGAGCCTTTCGATCCAACGCTATCTTCAGTTCAAGCGTCGTTGTCACTTTAGCAACAGAAGTCATGTTGCGAGAATCCTTTTACAACACATGTCTTGTTGCAGAAATATTTGTAATAAAGGTTGTGTTGTAGATTCTTTTTTTTTTTCAACAAAGGTCTTGTTGCAGAATATTTTTAAGATTTTTTGGAACAGATCTCTTGTTGCAATTTTTTCTTCCAACAGATGCCTTGTTGCAGAAAGTGAGTGTTGCATTGCTTGCCGTCATGGCCTCGAGCACAAGCTTGATCTTGTCGGGAAAGGGAGCAGGGGTGTTGCGTATGTGATGATGGTGATGGTGGAGGCGAGCAGCATGGGGCCAAGGCGACATAGATCGGCAACGACGGTCGTAGCAGTTCTCCAGCGTCTGCGCTCGAGCGGCCATGGCCAATGGCTGCAAGCAGACACAGGGAGGCGGGGAGAGGCGTCGGTGGCCTCGTCCGTGTGCTGCTGGCGACGAGCAGCGGTGGGAGCAGCACATGGAGGCGACAACTTGACAAGGAGCTTAGGAGAGCACGAGAGGATCTAGATCCAGATCCTGCAACACATCATTTGTTGCGATGGGGGATTGCAACAATGGATCAGTTGCGAAAATTAGTCTAGGTAATACGTTGCTCCAGACCCATCTGATTAAAACCAATTTGACGGCCACGGAGCCGGCGGACGCAGACGTTGTTATCGGTCAAGTGATTTAAATCATTTCCTTTTTTATTTATATACCAGTAATAGTAAACTATTAATCCATTCGTTGTCAGTACAGTCTGACTTTTTTTCGGGGACTATCTCTTCTGACACACATACAGATTACACACGCACGCATCGAGCACCGAGTGACACCAAGACGAACGCACTCACTGACGAAGGGCATGATTCCACGACCACGAGATAGGCTAGCCTATGACCTGCATTCTAATCTTGGGGATAAAGCCCTCGTCGTCTTGGGCTTCTGGTTCAGAGAAGTAGGTGTTCTTGGTCGTTCTGTCGTCGTCATGCCCATCAGGTTCAGAGAAGTCAGAAGTAGGTGTTCTTGGCTGTTTTGTCGTCGTCCTTGGCGAAACAATAGGCAGGCACCTGCCATTCTGGCTCCTCCACCACCGCTTCTGGCATGAAGCCAGAAGCTCATCACATGTGCAATCCACCCTTCAAAATTCAAATTCAGGTTTATTTCCGAGAAATCAGTGAAAAAACTCATGTATGATTTTTTAGACGAACAATATTACATTATCATTAATGAAACCCGATACAACATCCAAGTTTACAGTAGTTCATGCTCCGAAAACCGAAGTCCTGCAAGTTATAGGACTAGTTAGTGTACGAAAATAATCGAAAATTCAGAAACAGAACAACTCGATGCTAAACTACTGCATCTGAAATTCTAAATGTGCCTCAAAAAACAAGTGATTCTGAAACTTCAGTTGCTTGCTGCCGAAAGATAAGCTTACCTTATGCATCAGGAAAGGAAACATCAAAATCTAAACAAAGAAAGTTGCATCAAAATCTTCGGGGGCCCGACGCTGTTGTTAGGATGCTTTGGTATGGTTTGGCCTGATCAGAGCTGAAACCGATGTATTATGTTTTGGTTTGCGTTTGGTATTGTTTGTCATGTTGAGATTTGGAATCCTGCCTCCTCTTTTTTAGTTTGTGGATCACTGAGTCCAGTGATGTTTCTCTAGTTGTTTACTTCAGAGATGGTAGTGATATTTGGTGAAGCGCAAGATGATCTCGCCATAGTTTGGAAAAAATACCGTGGCCGCAGATCAACACTTTAGGAACTGATTTTTTTTTTTGATAGACGCCGTAATCAGGAGCCTGCTGTGTAGATAAGAGCTGTTTAATTTTCTCATGGAATATTGTAACTGTCTCTTGATGTGGATGAGTTACAACATTGACGAGATTGATTGACCGAATAAATTTGGTTGGGTGTAGGGCAGAACATATGGATGAGGATTTTTTTTTTCTGGAATGATGTAGCTGTGACTCCGATGTAATTTTTCTTTTCACTTTTCTACAAAACGGATGCCTTTGTAGCAAAATCATGATGGTGGCACTTTGCTCTTGGCGTGTGATTATTATTGCACTGCTTTGGCTTTGCAGGAAAGATATATTGTGTGCATGCTTTTTGTTTTCCCTTTTATTATGCCCAGAAGGATTCTGCGCGTGTTTGGGAGATTTGCAGTTTGCAAAAGTCAAGTAAAGAATCAAGATAGTTTTTCTTTACAGAGAAAATTGCAAAAATAATAATTGGAGAAGTGGGGTATCGATCCCCATACCTCTCGCATGCTAAGCGAGCGCTCTACCATCTGAGCTACATCCCCGTTGTTGTGTATCACTAATTATTATTCATATTAACAGAAAGCACCTTCTCAACGTACCTCACCATGAAGATTCGGTTTTGGATGCCTTGTTGTGCGAGCTAGTTTTTTCCTATTTATTTTTTCAGTCTCCCACAGAATTCTTATTGATTAGTTAAATTCTTACTGATTAAGAGAAAAGAGTGAGAGCTGCCCGGTAAATCTGCAGAAAAACAGGCTAAAACGGACAAAGAATGCTTGTTAATCAGTCTCCAAATTGCTTTTCACAAGTAGTTAGTTGGGTACCACAAAGATTACAACAACACACCACCAACCATTGTTTCTTATTGTATCAGAAGCAAGCAAAATGATTATTATGTCCTGTGTTGCCACATTTGCAATCAAAACTTGGAAGATCGAAAAAAATCAACCAAATGAAACGCCCCACTGGTTATTCAAGCCAAGATCAATCTCTCTTGGAAAGTAAGTAATCAGGTACAACTGCTGGGTTTTCCTTTTAGCAAGGCCAGAGCTTCTTCTTCCTGGTGAGTTTACATCAGTCAAACTGTGTTAGGGGCTGCCACTCCAGCCAGCCAGCCAGCCAAAGAACTGTCAGAGGAGGCGGTCGAGGTACTCGTCGACGGTGGTGTACTTCACGTCAGGGTACAGCTCGGTGGCGTCGACGCCAAAGGACGGCTCGATGTCGAAGTTGGCTTGGTCACCCCTCACGAAGACGGAGAGCGAGAGGGACAGCAGTATGTTCAGGGGGAACGCCGCTTCTGCATCCATGGTTTACATGTCAAGAGAGGTCAGAGGTGCAGCTGTGGCTCTTATCTATGCACAGAAGGCCACCATATGTGTGCCTGGAAGGTGTACGATGACGCATATGTACCCTCCTAGGCCTACCCTTGATCAACTTCAGGAGATCCGCCTCCGGGACACGCTCAATCCGGAAGGTCCTGCCCGTTTTCCTCTCCCACATGGCGATGAGCTCGTTGTGGGACACCGTGTTCGCCGGCGGCCTCATGTAGAGGATCTTGTTCAGGGCTCTCGGGTCGTCGACCGCCCTCACCGTGTAGGAAGCTATGTCCTCTTCCACCACAAACACCGCTGCGTGCATCAACACAGATTATGTAACGCTCTGAGAACTTACAGTGGCAGCAACAGGATGTGTGCTTTACCTTTTGCATCTCCGTCGCCTAGGACGGTGATCTTGTCGGACGGAGGACCAGCGCCAACGGCCGTAACATCGCCGATGCTTGGAAGGTAGGTTTCGGCGAACCCGTTGCAGCAGACATATGTATGAGGTATGCCCTCCGCCTCGATAAGACGGCGAAGGCTGACTTTACCAGCATACAATGTGGCCGCTGGATCCACGGTGTGAACCCGCTCTACATCGGAGCCAAACTCGGATGGCAGGAACCTCTGTACATCAACTCACCCGTGATCGATCCGCAGCTACCGTTCCATCAACAGAGAAGATAAGTTGATATAATCTGACCTTGATGACATTGCCGGCCTCCTTCAATGCCATGACAATCCTCGTCTGCTCGGCGAGCTGGCGGGGCCCCACAGCCGAGATCACGACATCTGCACCCTTGATGGCATTCACAAGGCTCATGTGGTCAAATAAATCTCCCTGGTCATCAGACAGAAAAAGAATTCAGAATCCACACACAGAAAACTGTGAAATCAAAGACTGGCTGAAAGGCAGACAACAGAAGATGATGTTAATCTTATACCTTGATGAGAGCAACACCGGAATCAATGAAGCTCTTGAGGAGCTGCACCTTGGCTGGATCAGACGGTGCAGCATCCCGGATGAGGACCAAGGTTGGGTGGCCGCGGCGGACACTTGCAGCAACGATATGCTTGCCGATGTGACCTGTGCCACCAATTACCAGGATCCTGCTCCTTTCCTCCTTATCCAGCAGCATAGTTCCACCCGATTCAAATATCAAATGCTCTGCTAGCTTCAGTGTGCTGCAAGGCCTTGGCTGCAATTTCAAGTAGTGAGAGGAATTATAAGCTATATTTTTGCGTGATATATGATAAAGGCATAAAGCTGGCAATTTCTACCAACAGGATAACCGAAAGACAAGTTTCAACAACCCTCACCTTTCCTTTTATTTCTTTCCACCTTCAAGAGCACTTCAGTATCTGCTCTTCTCATGGACATCACACCAGAACCTCCAGCACAAAACCAAAAATCCATGGTCACCGTAATTATAAACCAATGTAAAAAGTACTTTTGGGTCTTATTCAACCTCGGTGATTGTGATATCTTAAAAGAAAATAGTTCATGATTATACCTTGTTATTTAAAAGAGCACGCTGACAGAAAATATTTGCTCTTGGGCAAATTAAATAATGCCCGATATAATTTTCCTCTTAAAACAGCAACGGTGATATTTATGTAAAGTTTTTGACATCGTACACGCGAGCACCATAATAGGACCTAAAATGTGAATGTTGACTAACTTAGACAGGTGCCAGGCTGTGTCAGTGAGAGAAATCATTCATGCGAAAGACCTGTCAGTGTGTCCTATTACGGCAAAACAAAAAATGAATGGCTGCAAGACTCTTTTTGTTTTTCCTGCTCAGAGCTGGCTCATGATTTAAACGGCAACTTACTGAAGCCATTAGCATCTGTGATGCACTATTTTTCACACAACTGGTTTGCAAAATGACAACAGTGCTGCATTACGAACTTCAGTTACATGTATTCTTTCATATAACTATTTATTTGCATCACCACTTGTATCAATATACAGCGACAGTACAATTTCAAATGCTAATTTGAAGGTAAGAAGCCTTATGTACAGGACCAGCAGTCTCCAATAAATAGATTTCACTACAAAGACCCTATATTCCCATGAGCAATTAACAGTAGAGTAAGCATAGCATGGAACTGAGGCATTTCAGGGGATGATAAAATTGTAAATTTCATTTAACTTGGGAAATTATTATCATTTTTTATACATGATTTTCATACAGCTGGTTCGCAAAATGACACACTTGATTAGAGGCCATGTGTACAGACAGGTAGCAGGACGATAATGCAGCATTAAGCACCTCAGTTAAATATCACTACTTGTATCAATATACAGCAATAGTATAATTTCAAATGCTAATTTCAACTTTTCAAGGTAAGAAGTCTCACCTATAGTAGGACCAGCAGGCTCAAATAAATATATTTCACTTCACCTCTCATAACACAGATAAGTTAGTAAGCCATTGACAGTAGAGTAAGCATGATCGGAAACAAAGGCATCTCAAGGGACAATAACAAAAATTCATTGCAACAATAACATGGCATAAGTATCAGGTGTCACAAAACAGAACTGTTTCATCTACCAGATTGGTCAGAGTGCCACGGCTAACAACAGCTTTCATCCCGGTGCAGTGGTGTTTCCAGAGAATGGAGCCAGGAGACAATGTCATGGATCAAGTCCAGCTGGCCGCTGAGGTGGGTTCGGCAACTGGTGGCATCACCATCTCCATGTTTCTGTTTTGGTCCAAACCAAGGATCCGAATTGAAGCCAACAAAACATGTCAGATACCAGAAATCACGTTGTCTTCCGTAATAATACATAGCTTATCTGAATAAAAACCAAGGATTCTGTTTCTGTCCAAACCAAGGATCCGAATTAATACATGGCTTATGCTTGTAACTACACGCCCAGCATCAGTGCACCTAAGCAAGGCACCGAAGGGCAGTACAAGCAACAGACTGCCACCAGCAGCAAAGGCAGCCAGCGCTTACACCATCGCACGACGCACAATCCAGCACTGCAGCACACTTCTATCATCATCTCAGCGGGCGGGCGCCAGTGCCGCAGAGGTTGATGAGGTCCAGGAGGGTGGAGTAGAGCACCTCCAGGGACAGGTAGCCCAGGAACCTGCGCTTCTCAGCCCAGGGGTCATCCACTGCCGGTGCCTTCCCGTCCTCCTCTGCCGGGTGGTCAACAGTCAGGTACCATGAGATGCACCCGTATTCATCGTCTGGGTCCACGTGCGCCACCAGGCCCAGCATATCACCGTGCTCCAGGTCGAAGTAGAGGCACAGGAAATCCCGAGTAACGCTCATCCCCAGGACCAAAGCCTCCTCATGGAGCCAGTTTATTATCTGGCTCGCAACCTGCAGATATGTGCAGACAATGTACTTAGCACCTTACAATGAAGTAGGTCCCAAAGAGATGCGCATAAAGACACCGGTCAGTTGAGAAAATCTCAGCCTCTGGACTTTTCTTATATGCATGTGTATATATAGTGGACATGGTATTAACTTCTGAAATATGGAGGCATGGTGGCAATGATCGTACTACCTCTGTTCATAAATATAAGACGTTTTGGCAGTTTAGATTGAACTGCCAAAACGTCTTATATTTATGAACAGAGGGAGTACCTATTTTCTGAACTGAAGTCAGGATAAACTCAACATTCCGACTAGCCAAACTAACTATTCGCATACGTTGATGGACACATACATTCAGTGCAAGGTTTTCCCAAGGTACATACAGTAAAGAAGTGCAAAGGACTGAACAACGACCATTGCAGTCAATCATAGGACAACAATGGATTTAGCAAGTCTTGATTATAATATGGTCAAGTGGTTCATGCGCTATCCTGGCACAATTGACGTTTCAACCTTCTGAATCATAAATACTCCCGACAGACAGTAGTAAATAAAGTTAATAAATGAATCCAGTGCATATCAGCGATAAAGGATAATGACTTGAAAGGTTTTTATTTATCACAAGTTTACCTGCTGCAGAACCATCGTTGGGAGGTCCTCTAAGTCACAATTGTAACTGTTTATTAGGTAACCGTCAGAGGGCTTCCTAGTCAATGACCCAGCGATGCTCGGAGAACCCTCGACCAACAAACTTAGCTGGCCATCCTTCAAGACAATCTTCGTGTTGAACTGTGTCCTGGAAGATTTGTACTTGGGCTCGCCATTGTCCGAAGGCTTCGTGGGCCGATCAGCAGCCAAAATCGGTTCTGGGACTCTTAAGCAGAGAGACCAGGAAGAAGTTCGAGAGTGCCACGTAGGAAGGGACCGCAGCTGGAGATACGGAACCCTGCTAACCTGCATGCATTGGTAAAAAGAAAGTTACAACGCCAATCTACTACACCCATGGTATGTATACTGCATTAATGAACGGAGAAATAATAGTAATTATACCACACTCTCTAGCTCCAGCTGCACTTTTTTTGAAAATGTCTTATGAGCCACTGTCATGCAGAAATGACTTAGCAAGCCACAATCTTCACCTGCAGACTCTGCGGTCTGAGCAGGACTCTGGTAGCGAACAATATTACGATATTTCTCCCTGACTTTTCTGAGAATGTTCTCGTGGAACAGGTGTAGCAAGTAAATCTCCAGACTTTTCGGGTTAAGAAACCCTGAGGCATCCCTTTTTAAAGGCTCCTGCTTCCCATTGGTGGTGGCTAGCACAAGATTCGCCTCTGAATTATTGTGCTCTTCATGGCCTGCCATTTCTGAATCACTATCCTGTCCAGAATCCACAAGCGAAAGGCACAACAAACTCTCCTCGCCAATTGCTAGTTGGAGAAAATCCTCACGCATTCCAGTTACATTGACACCTTGAGTTTGGGCAAACGTCTCACGTATCACCATATCCAATACCTACAAAGGCATACACTAAGCTAAGCGCGAGGTGGTATGATAGATAAAAATGACAAAAGGAGAGAGCATATTTTGTCACAGGAATAATTTTTCATGGATCTCTAGTTGGTCAAAAAGACAGGTTTGCAATAATTCATAAGCATTTGGACAACCTACCTGCTCCTCAAATATTGACTTGTGGATATTGCGAAGAATGGAATGTGCCTGTTTGACAGACTTATTGACATCATCATCCCCCAACACATCATCTTCCGCTGCAGAAGAAGTGGTGCTTGAGACACCTTTTGTTCTGCAAGCGTAGCTTTCCAGGCCATTGGCACTGTCCCGGCGGAACTGAAGGCTCAAGAAACGGCACGACTTTTGCGGGACTTGTACAGACAAAGTGCCCGACGAGTCCTGATCAATCTGAACCAGTGACAACGACGACATCCGAGGCATAGCTGTCGTGTCCAACTGAGAAGTGTCAACCACATCAAACATGAAGCTGTTGATTCCTGGAGCATTCCCACGCTGCCTCTTGACTTTCCAGTTCTGCTGCAACCTGCGAAATCCAACAGCACTGGTTATGGCCCAAGCATCACTACTTAGATGATACCTGGAATCCGCAATCCCTGCGACAAGACGAACCTGATCAATGAGCCGTAGAACCTGGCCTCCTTCTGGAACTGCTGCTGCATCGTCTTTGCCGATTGTTTGAAGTACCGTCCCAGATGCTGAGATTGCGAAATGGAGCATAATAATTAGGGTCTGTGGTTTAGGTTCAAGCATGAACTACTCAAAACAATATTTTTGTTCTGCAGTTCATTTCACTCCCCTCCTCTTACTGGTAAGTTACAAAAATCCCATGAGTCTCATTCCATGCCTCTTCAACTAATTGGCTGCAGATGCTCCACTAGTTTCTAGTACAGGGGCATACATACCCGAAGCCGCTGGAGCTTGGTGGCGGCGGAGACGGCCGTGTCGACGAGGACTTCGTCCGGCAGCGGCCTGGGCTTGGAAATGGTCGCGACGGCCACGGTGTCGTTCGCCTCGACCTGCATTGTTTGTCAATTGTTATCCATCCATCATAACCAGGACACCATCACATAGGAGATGCGGACGGAGGGACGGACCGTGGAGATGAGGTCGAGGACGACGGTGAGCTCCTGCTGCGCGAGCTGCAGGCTCTCGTGGAGGCCCTGCCAGGGCCAGGCCTTCTGGGCGGCGTCCTCGGCCGCCGCCTTCTTGGCCTTCTTGGCGTCCCGCTCGACGACCCAGGAGAAGTCGACCCGGCGGATGGCCGCCAGCCGCTGCTCCTCGCTGCTGGTGTCCCTGCTCCGCCGGGTGGGTCTGGATCAGGAGTGAGGCGAAGGGAAGGGGGGGAGGGGAAGAAGGCTGGCTTACGGCGGGTAGTGCTCGTTGCCGGCCTCGTCGATGGCCTCGAGGCGCTTGATGGGGAGCTTGTCCAGGTCCAGCCGGAGGTCGTCGTCCATGGCCGCCGTCTGCTGCCCCTCGCTCCTTGATTGATGGGGAACGAGCGAGCGAGCGGGGTGCTCGATCGATTGGCCTGGATGCTTGGGGCACGAGGCGGACTCGGGGGGGAAGAGCGGCGGGTAGGTAGGTGGTTGCCGACGGTGAGCGGCGGCCGGCGAGATCGGGCGACGAGCGGACCGGAGGCAGGGGAGATAGGACGAGGGTTTGGACCTTGGGAGTTGCAGTCGTGGTGGTGATGCGGACTAAACCGGGCCGGGCCGGGCCGAACCGCCAAAGAAAGCAAGCCTGATAAGTAGGACATGGCCCATGTTGGCCCATCCCCATTAAACGGGTCGTGCCATCCAGGCCACGCGTGCCGCACTTCAAGTCCAGGCACGACACATTAGTTTTGTCTCAAAAAAAAAAAAAGGCACGACACATTAGTTGGACTAGCTGTTACACTCTGTGGTCTGTGCTATCTGATGGGCTAGGAAGAAGGCCATTCATGAAGAGATTTATCACCAGTTCATTACACGGTTCATCAAGCTTCAATTACTGCCGAGAGCGGAAGCTAGAGGAACATCACCACCAAGAGTTACAACGGCTAGACCTAAAGCTCCACCGCCGGGATTTGCAAAGATTCAGGTTGATGCAGGAATTTCTAGAGCCCATACAAGGAGTGCAGCTGCGGTAGTGTGTCGAGATGAGGCGGGTAACTTCATGGGTAGCTCAGCCCTGGTGATAATTGGCATAACTGATGTGGCGACAGTGGAAGCGATTGCTTGTCGTGAGGGTTTATCCCTAGCGCAAGATCTTATGCTACACAACTTCATTATGGCCTCGGACTCGACACAATTGGCGAGTGACATTGACAAAGGCAGTCATGGATCTTACGGAGTTATTATTAGCGAGATTAAGCTTAGGTCATTAGCTTGTAATTGTAAATTTACTTTTGAAGGTAGAGCTTCGAACATAGATGCAGATAGGTTTGCCAATTTTTCTCACTCTTTGGATCAGAGCAGCACGTTTGGTTTGTCCGGACCCCATGATCCGTTTTGTATCCCACACCATGTGGATTTTCAGCAATAAAACTTGGTTTAACCTTTAAAAAACTAGATGATACCCCGCACGTTGTCGCGGGAATGTTTTGCAATATATTCAGTGAGAATTGGTTATATGAAACATGAATATATAGAATAATGATATGAAATCTAAAACTAAAAAATGACTTGTGGTGTTTAGTTATCGTATAATATAAATATCATAATAGTGTGTGAATTCTCATACATGTTTGCATGTTGAGGTGGCTTTTTATTATTATGCATGATTGCATGTTACCTGTGGGCATTTCTCCATGCCATGTTGAATGACGAGGTGACATAATCACATGTTGCTAGTACCCTCTATGTCACCTTTGCCTCGGCCTCATGTACATTCTCGAACATTTGGCCTTTCATCTCCTTTCAGATTGTCAACATCACTAGATTCATTAAGGCGTTCAGTTCCTTTCGCTGCTTCGTCGGCGTGGTCTCGTGGGCATGTTGCCACCATTCAACGAGGATCGAATCAGTCCTGGGGTAGTCCACGGTTCAATGCAACTCATTCATGACTTTGTACCAGACCGTCATTGCAAACGAACATTGCGTGAGTATGTGGTTTAGCGATTCATGCATTTGCGAACAAAACGTGCACGTCGGCTGCTTCTGCAGTTCTCGGGTTTGTAGCCGGTCCGCCGTCCAGCTATTGCTCTGCTTTGGTTTGGTTTGTGAGCATGTTTTCCTTTTTCTTTTTATGTCTAAAAGGATTATGCCTATGTTTGTGACATTTGGAGTTTGCAAAAGTTAAGTCAAGATAGTACTCCCTTCGTATCAAAATATAAGATGGTTTTGTATATTTTGATACAGAGGTAGTATTTTATTTTATAGCGTATTCAGATATTCAGATGCACTGAATTCATTTGGATTTTGCAGTGCTCAGATGTGCAAAAAAAATAAATGCGAGAATGGAGAAGTGGGGTATTCAGATCTGCAAAAAGAAAAATAAAAAAACAATTGGAGAAGTGGGGTATCGATCCCCACTTCTCTCGCATGCTAAGCGAGCGCTCTACCATCTGAGCTACATCCCCTGAGGTTGGTCTAAGGTAATTAACAAATCTAATTAACAGTGACAATACGGCGTCCCCTAAAAAAACTATGGCAAACGACGCAGGAAAAAGAATCTCACCGCCCGTCGTCCTCCTCATTCCGCGTCCAGATTGCCGCTCCCAGCTTTCGGCCCACTCCTTGCCAAAGTGCTCCAGAAATCTGCCCCCCGGAGACGCCGGGAGGAACACCGTCACCCTCGCTCCAGAAATCAGCTCCAAAGCAGAGTAAACCCTCTCGGATCTCTCTGTTCATTCTCTCCTCTGCTCTAAGCCACCAGATCGGCATTTAACGAAGAGTGGAACATTCACGGTACGTTCGGCATACTATAAACAATGGGAAGCAAATTATAATCAAAATAATATGGGGTGGACGAACTTTTCCTCGGCACCTCATCCGGTGTGGAAGGAATTATGGAATTTAAAGGTTTCGGCGAAAATCAAGATTTTCTTATGGAGATGCTTACATAATTCCGTCCCATGCTTTAGTGTACTAGCAAATCGTCATGTCGGGAATATTTCACAGTGTCCAATTTGTCAACATGGGGCGGAGGACATTGCACATCTTTTGTTCGCGTGTGAAAGATCGAAGAAAGTTTGGGATTCGCTTGGGATTTTAGCGGATGTCTCTTTTGCCACTATGACTGATAGGTCTGGAGCTGCTATGTTGGAGTTTATATTGTGTGATGATTCGTACCAGCGGACATACACTGGACCGGTCGAATTACCAGAACTTGTCGCAACTGTTTGTTGGTATCTTTGGTGGCAAAGAAGGCAGTTAGTCAGAGGCGAGGATGTACAAAATGCAGAAAGAACACCTCCTGCTGTTATCGCGTTGGCCCTTCACTATGCTCGTGCAGCAGGGACAAGCAAGGTCTTTCCAAAAATCAATAAATGGCCGGTTTTCCATGCAGGACAACAAGTGTTGAATGTGGATGTATCTTTTTCAAAGGGTGAATATATTGGTGCATGTGGAGCAATTATTCGTGATTACAGGGGTACTTTTATAAGAGCTTCAACGGCAAGGTTGGAAAATGTAGCTGATGTCGTCTCAGCCAAGGCAGCGGCGCTACTCGAGGGACTCAAATTAGCTCATAATACTGCATGCTCTAATTTGGTGGTGATAACGGACAATATTACGGTGGTGGATGCTCTTAATCAAAATGAAGGACAATCCATGGTGGCAGCGCCGGTGCTAGAAGATTGTCGTAGTATCTTAGTAGACTTCGGGAAGGTTACTATTGAGCATTGTATTAGAGAGTCGAATAATGTAGCTCATGAGTTAGCTAGATGGGGAAGGGCGAATAACCCTTCTGTTTGGAATGAAGCTCCTCCAAACTTTATCATGAAATTATTAGCGGACAATGTAAACGTTATTTGATGAATAATTAAAAAAAAGCCACCAGATCGGCGGAGCACTTCTTTCTTGCGCCAAATCCGTCGCCTTTTCCCCTTTCCCTTGTTGATTCACGCGTCCTGCTAATCTCTGCTTCTTCCTTTTCTCTTAATAATAGGGTCTCGATATTCACCACACGTGTGGCATATTAGACATGTGCCCACACACCATGTGTGGCATACGTAGAAGGCAGCCCACACGGGTCGTGTGTGGGCGCGGCTACTTCGTGCCACACGCCCAACAAGTACTAGTCATCCCCACCCACGTGTGTGGCACGAAGCAAATCTGCCTACACGTCCTCGCGCAGCTACGTTAGTTACCCGCGGGATGGCAACTCTAGTTATCCCCGGGAATGGCAACTCTAATTATCCCGGATGGCAACTGTAGTTGTAAAAGCATGGCAACTCTCTCTGTTTTGGTTAACTATAGTTACCCGCGGGATAACACTTTAGTTATCCGGGGATAGTTGCCATGTGTGTTTACCTAGTTGCCGCGTGTGGTTCAACCGTAGTTGCCATGTATGGTTAATCGTAGTTGCCATGTGTGTTTACTTGGTTACCACGTACGCGCAAGTGCAGTTGCTATCTAGCAACGAATCGTAGTTGCCATGTGTGTTTACATAGTTGCCACGTGCGCGCACTGCAGTTGCCATCTAGCAACGTACGAGCGATGTGTGGGCGAAGAGCAGTTCGCCCACACGGTGGACTAGGTGATGACTGTGTGGGCAGAAACCGGTTCGCCCACACGACGCAGCTGGCAACCGCGCATTGTGGGTCGTGTGGGCGAACACTCCAACGCCCACACATGATGATGCCTACGTGACATAGAAATTCCAACAGAGTCCTTTAAGATTCGTGCAAAATAGAATCAACGTGAATAGACGCGTGTCGACGAAGTGCAAACTGCCACACGTGTGGTCGTTATCTTTTCCATAATAATATACGTACCAGCGAGCAATCGGCATGCCGGACAGCGGCGGCGTGACCGTGTTGGACGACCTGCCCGAGTGGCTCGTCGTCGCCGAGATCCTCGCCCGGCTGCCTGTCAAGGACGCGCTCCGCTGCCGCGCCGTCCGCAGGTCGTGGCGCAGCGGCACTTCCACCGACGCCTTCATCCTGGCCCACCACCGCCGCCAGCCCTCGCTCCCCATCGTCGAAGACGGAAAGGGCATCTGCGTCGTCGCCGGAGCCTCTAGTGGCGGTGGTCTGAAGATGCGGGCCTGTAGTTCGGTGCCCAGTCCTCCACGCCCTCGATAGAGAACTCAGCTTCATAACCTGCGATGGCCTCGTCATCCCGCAGCAGCAGCGATCAGGTTACTACATCTGCAACCCGGCCACCCGCAAGTGGGCTTCCCTGCCACATCCTCCACCACGAGCACTAGAAGGCTACTTCAGCGCCGTCAAAGTAATCGGCTTCTACCGGCACCACCCGTCCGGAGAACACCGGGCGCTCTGGGACGCTGACATACTCCATGGACACCAGGGATGGCATACTCACACTCGGCGAGGTTGTGTTGCCTGACTACTTTGTCCTCACGGTGGGATCAGACCAGCCAAGATGCATCCAATGGAGACATATAGAGACGAAGGGTTTCCTGCTGTCAGCTCCTTCCACATTCCACCAATCCACATTCGCGTTAACCTGCACTGGCTAGGTAGAGACCACGACATAACGGCATTTCCCACCGTAGCCGAGACATTCCGGCAGATGAGCCACCCATCATGGCCAGGAGCACCGGTGGGCAATGCGTTGATGGATATAGGCGGCGCCCTTGCCTTGAGTGGCACCACCTGTGACCGCGTCACTTTATATGTCTGGGTGTTGCACAACTATGATGCGGAGATCTGGAGCTGTCAATACCGGATCAACTTGTCTGCGATGCCACTTTTTCTTATCCAGCATGGCACCCCTAGCTAGGATGGCTGTGATCAACGAGCGCGAGCTGTTGATCGCGAAGGAACCTGGCCGTCTGTTGCATTGTGACATTAATGGTGTGTTTTTAGGATATGTGGAAAGCGAAGTGCATGAGTTGGCACTTACAAAGCATCGCTTCCAAGAGAGCATGATCTCACTTCCATTGTTTGAGGCGCAAGAAGAAGATGCTTTGAAGTTTGAACAGGGAGCCTCCATTCATCATAATGCCATAAGATGATGGCATGCTCCGTCTTAATGATTTGGACATCCCATATGAGCCATGTCTTTTGTACCCTTTTCTTACTTTTTAGTACTAGTAGTAGAACCAAACACCATGTAAGTTTGTATGGCTCAAGTAGTGCATCGTCGTGCTTGTGATGTTGTCTTGAACATCATGTTAATGTACTACTATAAAACTGCTCTACTGTTCTCCCCTGCTTACTTTCAGTTTGCTCTGTTAAAAGTCACGAAAGGTATTGTTGCAGTTTGAAATGCTAATTCGATGGCAACAAGTTATGGCACTTTAGTTGTTGTAATGGTAAGTTTAGAAACTCCCTTCTAATATTTGGATCTTTCATATTCAGTGCACACTGGTCCTATTGCTTTTGCCACCTCGTCGCTCCTGCTCTTTATATTGCGATGTCTTTCATCAGACATATTTGGGAATCTGGTTGTGTCTCTGATTGTTACTAGTGGCAAGTAATTTGAACACTACCAGGGTTAGGTTTAGGAATAAGTTACAAACTTTTTTTGTGGGAGAAAGGAGACTGGTACTTTGTTGATATAATCTTGGAAGTGCCGGGTCTTTCTTTCCTTCTGCTTTTGTGATCAACAGGATTTGTGGTCTGCTGGGAGCTTGTTTTTTTTTCCTTTATTTTTTTCTGTTTGTGTTCAACCGATTTGTTGCTGGCGTTTGGCGCTGTTGTTAGGTTGATATAGTTTGACCGATGTATGGTATTTTGTTTTGCGTTTCTTTCCCGGGAAATTGTGTTGTTTGTCCTGTTGAGATTTGGAGCCCTGCCTCGTCTTTTCTAGTATGCGGATCAGCAATTTCAGTGATGCCTCTCAGGTTGTTTACTTCAGAACAAATGCTGATATTTGGTGAAGCATTAGATGACCACAGCTCAACATCGACCATTCATTCGGGAATGTTCTACACTTTTAGAATTGTTTTTTTTTTAATCCTGGAATGATTGCCGAGATTGATTTGACGGATTTTTTCTGGGACAATCGATTGACTGAATATATTTGGTTGGGTGTAGGGCAGAACATATAGATAATGCTTTTTCTTTCTTTCTGGAATGTTGTAGCTGTGTCTCGGAGTAACATTTTGCTAAATTATTTTCCATAAAAAGGATGGTAACAAAATCATGGTCACGTTTTTTGCTCTTAGTTGTTTATTACTATTATTGTTGTTATTATTATTATTATTGCACTGCTTTGGTTTGCAGCACAGACTCCGCCCATGTTTGTGAGATTTGGAGTTTGCAAAAGTGAAGTCAAGATAGTGCTTTTTACAGTATATACTCCAGAAAAAAAAAGGAGAGCGGGTTTCTCCGAGAAAAAAAAGGAGAACAAGTTATGAGCTTTGGTTGATTGACAGCATCTTCAGCATGTATCGCCAGTTGGGAGAAAAAGGTTCTTTCTTTCCTGCTGCTTCTGTGACAAGGATTTGTGCTGCTATCCTCATCGGTTTTGTTCCATGTTGTCTGCTGGAAGGCTGGTGTTGGCCGGCGTTAATTTTTTGTAAGGCTGCTGTTTCCATGTCTCTTGTGTTTTTGTTCATCGTAGCGGAACCTGGTCTTGTTAGTTTTACCAAAAGAAAAAAAGGACCACTCATGGAGCAGGTAAATCCGCTAATTCCCACTTCATGTGTTACCTGGATGAAGATCTGTAGCTTACTGGTGGCAGTTTCACCGTGATGTTTCCATTATCGAAAAAATGGTGATAATTTGACCGACTTACATGGTTTTATACACACCCGACACCTCTAAGATGTAGAAAAATTTATTAATAAACACAACATAAAAAAAATGCGCATCCAGGGAATCGAACCCTGGTCAGTACCGTGGGAGGGTACTATGATACCACTACACCAGATGCGCTTCCCTTGATGATGCCTCTTCTTTTGTGTTCATCAATTCGGATTCTAGAGTACTCAGACCTGCAAAGAAAAAAAACAGAGTTGGAGAAGTGGGGTATCGATCCCCATACCTCTCGCATGCTAAGCGAGCGCTCTACCATCTGAGCTACATCCCCATTGTTGTGTATTTGTAATTAACCACCTCACTTAACTCTGTTGCGACTACATCTGAACTACATCGCCAGCAGGCTTTAAAAAGAAAATTTTGTCCTGCTGGTTTAGATATGGGAACTGTGAAATTACCATCACAAGCAACTAAGGGAATCTGCTTAGCTTATTATGCTTTCTTGTAAATTTGTAGCTATGATTCTTCCTCGGATCGGGGCTATATGTGTCGGGAAAATGCTTTTTGCACAACAAGGAAAGAAAGTTAGTAGTGGCCGCATGCAAAAATAATCGAAAAGCATGTCTATGCCACCGGACTTCATCATTCGCTAAATTATGGTTGTACTTCTATTCTTTATGCATTGCTTTTGTATTTTGCACAAGTATTTGTAGCTGTTGCGGGATGTCTTAAGACATTCAGTAAACGAGTTAGTTAACAAGTTCTTCTATTCTACTCCCTCTGTCCCAAAATGGAAGACCATTTTTAACACTAATGGAGAGAGTATGTAACTAATGGAGGGAGTATTTAATTTGTTCTTATACATTTTTTTTCTATAGCATGGACGGGCAGCAATGCGGACGCCTTCGTTCTAGTGAGATCACTAGTGGCGCGGCAGCCAAGTGGAACGCCACTAACATATGCATTACTAGCGGTGCGAGGGACACATATTAATAACTTTCTGCCCATGGCAATGTCATCACACATCAATCATAATAAAAAGGCACACGCCAGTAGGCCTCCATGCACTAGTGAGAACTGCTGACAGGAATACTTTTCATCACCGCTGTCATAGATACACCGTCGAAACGAGAGGCTCGAGGAGACCTTGTTGGCAGGAAGAAGAGAAAAACCTTGCGATGATCATGCTCCGGTTAGCTGTAACGGTATGACGTCAATTAGGTAATTACCATGGGCAAGGTTGTATCCGCAGTTCTTGGCATATGAATTATGTATTTTTCCTCTATGTTTTAAACTTTCTGTAGTCTAGAAAGGCCTTGACATACGCCTTCATCAGTCAAGGTGTTGCTTCTTCTCCCCTCCGTAGTTCCACCCAAGTCCTTCCCTGGGAAGCTTTATTTGAACTAAAACGGATTTTCAGAGCACGGGGCAACGGAGCACTTTATTTTGAGCTGCTCCAAAAAGGTGCCTAAAAGATTTGATTTTTTTATTTTCCTTACATGAATACACATGCATGTGTTCTAAGTACATCTAAAGTTTTAGTTCAATAATACGTTGTATTGCGTACTGAACAAAAAAGACACAAAGTTGTCCTCAAAACAACAACAAAACAAGCCCCTAATAGTCGAGCAGGGGAGGAATATCCTATTCGACCTTTCACACAGAGCTGGCGATCGAGCAATGACCTGGCCTGGGCCCATTAATGTGTTGCATCGCTTCCGGTTTTAGGAACCTTCTAGAGTTACCAGCTGGTTTTAGGAACCTTCTAGAAGGTTTCTTGGACCTTTTTTTGTTTCTTTCACCGATTTTCCTGTTTCTTTCTATTTTTTCACTGTTTTCTTTTTTTTTCCTTTTTTATTTTCTTCGTTTTTATGTTTCATCTTCTTCTTCTTTTCTCCTTTCCGTTTCTTGGTTTTCCTTTTTTTCGTTTCTATTTTTATTTTTCATGTTTATTTTTCTTTTTTTAAAAGATCATACTTCGAAAGTTGTTTAGAATTTTAGAAAAATGTTCGTGATTTTTAAAAACATTCAAAACTTCAAAAAATGTCAAGCTTTCAAAAAAGAAATAAATTTTTTGTAAATTGTTCAAGAATTTCAAAAAATGTTCTTGTTTTACAAAAAAAGTTCATAACATTTTTTTTCATGATTTTCACAACTTTTCAAAAAATGTTCATTATTCCAAAAAATATTCCTGTTTTAAAAAATTATTCATGAATTCAAAAAAATTTCATGTTCCCAAATAATTTTCTTAATTCCAAAAATTATTCGTTTATTCAACAAAATCATCAACTTTAAATTTTGTTCTGTTTTTCAAAAACTGATAGGGATTTCACAAATTGTTCATGTTTTCAATTTTTTGGTCGTGTTGTGATTTTTTATTTTTTTCATAATTTTGTTTGGTGTTTGAATTTTTTTCATGTGTTTTCTAAAAATGTTCACAATTCTCAGGACATGTTCGCATTTTGAAAATAATGTTATGGAATTTTAAAATTGTTCATGGTTTCATTTTCTAAAAGATGTCTTCCTTTTAGAAAATAGGAATCTCAAAATTGTTCGTAATTTTCAAGAAATATTTTAAAAAAAAGTTTTAAATCTGCCTCTTATAGAATTGTCCGTGCTAACACTTGTTCGTGCTAGCAATGTGATATCTGCTGGCGTCAGCTCAATTGGCTAGCTGCATGCTGTTCGAGGTGCGAGATCGCGTGTTCGATTCCTGCCGGTGCCCTCTTTTTGGTGGGATTTTTGCCGGGTGCTGTTATGCGTTCAACTTGATTCGGTTGTAGTGGGCCGGCCCAGTCGTGGCACGCGCTCCAGTTGGGCCTCATCCGAGTTTTTCAGGGACGCGAACGAAATCCACGGGGCGCATCGCTGCTCAGTAGTACCATACCGGAAGTTTAACTGAAGCCTGACAGGTTTATTAGACGGACTCTGTCTACTGCAATCGCCAAGACGGGGATGATGCACGGCTGTCAGCTGCGAAAGATGCCAAAGTGCACAAATGAAAGAGGCCTCCGAGCCCAACCCGTGACCCAGTACCAAAAGGTGCGCACGGACGAAAAGAAGGCCTCCGAGCCCATCCGAGACCCAGCACCGATAAGTGCGCACGGACCAAAATAATGCAGTGAAATGATCCCCTATGAGGGCACAGTCGTAAAAAAAAAATAGCGCAACTGCATCTTCCCGGGTTGGCATGTGCTAGACAATAGCACAAGGCTTTTTGTTCAAATTCCTTTTTTTTCTATATATATGAGCGATAATCTACTTTGTCTAAAAAAAAGGCAACAAATGCAGGTGCTATACATTATTATTTTTTGAACACAGTACAGACGCAAGTGCTCATATACACGCGCATACACTCACCCTTATGAACGCACACATGCACACCCTACCCCTATGAGCACCTCTGAGAGACTGAGCCGACATATCAAATCTACTTTGTCTAAAAAAAAGGCAACAAATGCAGGTGCTATACATTATTATTTTTTTAACACAATACAGACACAAGCGCTCATATACACGCGCATACACTCACCCTTATGAACGCACACATGCACACCCTACCCCTATGAGCACCTCTGAGAGACTGAGCCGACATATCAAATCTACTTTGTCTAAAAAAAGGCAACAAATGCAGGTGCTATACATTATTATTTTTTTAACACAGTACAGACGCAAGCGCTCATATACACGCGCATACACTCACCCTTATGAACGCACACATGCACACCCTACCCTTATGAGCACCTCTGAGAGACTGAGCCGACATATCAAATCTACTTTGTCTAAAAAAAAGGCAACAAATGCAGGTGCTATACATTTTTTTTTAACACAGTACAGACGCAAGCGCTCATATACACGCGCATACACTCACCCTTATGAACGCACACATGCACACCCTACCCCTATGAGCACCTCCGAGAGACTGAGCCGACATATCATCTTGAAATTTACGAAGTCACCGTAGGCACCTCGTCGTCGACGGGAACGTCCCCTCCCACTGAATGCGCATCGCCGAAAGTCCTGAAATAAATCCAGAAATAAATGCGAGAACCAGGACTTGAACCCTGATTGGCTGGGATACCACAGTCCCTTTTTGTTCAAATTCCTTTTTTTCTATATATACGAGCAATAATCTACTCTGTCTAAAAAAAAAGCAACAAACGCAGGTGCTATACATTATTAGTACCAATCTTTTTGTTCAAATTCCTTTTATATATATATACCAACAATAAACTACTTTGTCTAAAAAAAGGTAATAAACGCACGCGCTATACATTAGCACCAGGTTTTTTTTGTTCAAATTCCTACATTAGCACCAATCTTTTTGTTCAAATTTCTTTTTATATATATACCAGCAATAAATTACTCCCTTCGTCCCATAATATATATAAGAGCGTTTTTGACACTACACTAGTGTAGTGTCAAAAAAAAGCAATAAACTTACAACAGCGTACACCAGATGCGCTTCTACGATCTTTCTACTTTGGCATCCATAAATTCGATTCTAGAGTACTCAGAGCTGCAAAGAAAAAAAAGGAAGAATGGAGAAGTGGGGTATCGATCCCCATACCTCTCGCATGCTAAGCGAGCGCTCTACCATCTGAGCTACATCCCCTTCTATTCAATATATTAATCTTACGGTTAATGATTTAAAGACTGATGCAAGGTACATGCATGCAAGAACCATGGTAACCAAAGCAGGTACAAAAGTGGAAATGGAAACCCATTTTTCGTTCAAGGCTGGTCTGTTTGGATTGTTGGTCCTATCCATGAACCAGACCGAACCATCATCGCTGCGGAGGGCAGTTTGGGTCGCTTTCTAAACCTAAGGTGATGATTACCAGATTTTAAAGCCTTCATCATCATGTATGCTGTGAGGAAGATAAGAGACACTAATGACAAGTAAGATCCAATGTGTTCTTTATCGATGATGCATACTGCTATTTTCGACAGGGCCAACACAGGTGTGTACGGGGAAGCCGCGAGTGAGTAGCTACGTCCATTATAAACATAACTAAAATGGGTTAATTACTCCTAACAACATATAAACATTATAAAACTATACTAACCTTTGTGTTTGATTTAAATATACTTAATAAGTACAAAATGTTTGCTTTGATTGTAGTCAATTCTATTAACCAAACCAGAGTACGAACACACTTGAGAAATAAAGAAACCACGTCGAATTCCCCACGGGCCGACCATCTTCGTCCGAACAACACGCAGTGGCATGCTGCTCCAATGCTAGAGCTAGCCAGTCCATTGATGTTTGACCACGGACATGAATAACACGGTAATGCCAGACTAGTGCCCTAGAGAAGAAGCTATCACTGTCTGAAGAGCTGCAGGTCCAAGAGCCTAACCTCCACTATTTCTCACTGGTCACACGTCAACCCCGAAGGCCTCAGTGAAGTGAGAGGTGGGAGAACCAAACTACAAAGGGAAAGCCACATGAATAAACCTTGCAAATTGTAATCTCACCAAGCATGAGGTCGCATCGATGTGGCGTAGATGAGGTGGGATGGTCAAGGGGAAGTCACAATGCTAACAAACTCTGCAAGCCATAACCTCATCGGGTAAAACGTCCAGCAGGGAAAGAATACGCCATCGAGACGTCAATGACACCATCGATATGGGAAGGATCCAAGAGACCTTATTCTTTTTCGAATGTTGCAAGAGACCTTATTCTACTGATCGGAAAAGAACTTACAACGATCATGTATTCTGTGTGGGGTGGAATCGTGAGGACACCTTTCATACACTTTGCAGGCGCCCTCGGGCGTGGGCTTTATGTCTAGCTATGGCAGAAGAATGGAGCTTGCCGACGTGGACAACATGAGCAATAGTGAACCCTTTTTGTTTAGGATTTGTAGCACGCAAGCGCGGGGGCACACAACCCTTTTTGTTTTGGCTTTCGGTTTTCAATCTTTTATATCTTTTGAACTACAAATTCAAATTAACTTATGTTTTCATATTCGTGTTCCTGGTGAAGAGGGCTTTCAAATGAGGTCCATTTTGAATACATTTCGACAAGTCTTAAAATTTCGTTAAGTTTAAACTTCTGAAACTTAGTACGAGCGACCGACAAAATCTTAAGTTCTAGTACCTGCGGTCAACACAATCATAAAGCTTTAAGTTTCAACTCTGATAATTGTTACGAGCGACCGGCAAAATCACAAGTTTGAGAAGCCGGGACCGACAAATCGTAAGTTCTAGAAACTAAAACTTGAACTTATGTGTCCTCATGTTGGATATGGGTGGACCCCTTGCTTTGTGGCACACCACCTGTGACTGGCTCTCTTTAGATATTTGGGTGTTGCAGGACTATGATGCTGATTCAGTACCGGATCAACTTGTTAGCAATGGAGGCATCACCACGGCTTAATTTGGGGGTGAAATATGGCCCTAGTATGGCTGTGATCAATGAGCATGAGCTGTTGATTGCGCAGCATCCCGACCGTCTATTTCATTGCGACACTGATGGTGTGTTTTTGGGAAATGTGGAAAGTGAAGAACATGAAAACCACTTGATACTTACCAGGCATTGTCTCCAAGAGAGCATTATTTCAATTCCTTTGTTTGAGACACAAGAAGAAGATGATGTGAACAAGGAGCCTCCATTCCTCATAGTGCTATAAGTTGCCGTGCTCCATCTTTCTGCCTCGGACCAGTTGTTGCTGTGCTCTCGGAGTATTCCATATGAGCCCTCGATCTCAACTCCCACAACTACTACCATTGGCGCCACCTCTTCGAAGTTCATCTCGGGCGTTGCAATCTTCGTTCCCACGTCGACGCCACCGCCGTGCCGCAACCCCATGACCCCCAATGGGTCAAGGATGACCTCGCCATCATCCAATGGATCTACATGCGCGTCTCCACCGAGATCTTTAATCTCATATTCTGGGATGCTGCCACCACCGCCGGTCTCTGGGTGGCTCTTCGGCAGCTGTTCCAGGACAACGTCGACGCTCGCACCAACATCCTCCACACCGAGCTTAGGAATACGGTGCAAGGCGATTCTCCTCTCAGCGTCTACTGCCAACGCCTCAAGTCCATCGCCGACGAACTCTGTGAACTTGGTGATCCCGTCGCTGACCGTCAACTCATCAACATCCTCCTCATCGGGCTCAGTGAACAGTTCGACAAGCAGGCCTCCTTCATCCCCATGATGCGCCCCCTGCCAACTTTTGCCGAGGTGCGCTCCATCCTACAGTGGGCCGATCGTGCTCAATCCAACAAAGCGGCTCGTCCTCAGCTCTTCGCCGCCGTCCCTCGTGCTCCACCACCTGTCGCCCCGCCCGCGACACCTCCGTCATCAGCACCGGCCACTCCACCCCCGGGTTGGCGTCCCAGTACGAACTATCGCGGCAAAAATCCCATCTACCGGCCGCCCTCGACGCGCTCAATGCCTCCTCCGCCGCCACCAACTACGCAAGCTATGCCGCCCGCCAGTGCTCCTCCTGCAGCTTCCCCTGCTCAGCATCCTTCGCATGATCCATGGACCGGGCTCGTCCAAGCGTGGCCCATGCCCTGGTTTGCCCCATCTCCTATCGGCGCTCCTCCAGCATACACCGGTGCGTGGCAGCCCGTCCTTCGTCCACACACTGGTGCTCCCGGATTCCTCTTGCCTCGACCGCCGACGCATGCATATCATGCCATCCCTTCATACGCCGACGGCCGCTATCAGCCACCGTCGGCTTTGCTGCCGACGCCCATGCCCTATGGCGTTCAACCCTTTGCCGATGGCCACTACCCGACACCGTCAGCATTGCTGCCAACGCCACCACCCTGCGGCATCTCACCTTATGCCGATGGCCGCTCCTACATTCCACTGTCGGCTCTGCTGCCGCCGCCATCGTCCTCTTCGGCCCTGCTACCTACACCAACCTCAACTTCAGTGCCAAGCTGGGATCAAGCTGCTTTTCTTCAGGCCATGAACAACTTTGTTTCTCAAGGCAACTCAGGTACAGATTGGATTTTTGATTCAGGTGCTTCTAGTCATATGTCTGCATCAAGTACTTTTCTGTCTTCTTGCACACCATCTTCTTTTCAATCAATCACTCTTGGTGATGGTTCCACAATTCCAATATACTGTGTTGGAAAAGCTCAACTTCCCTCACCCATTAAACCGCTTCTTCTTCGTGATGTCCTTGTCGCTCCGGCACTTATCAAAAATTTACTTTCTGTTCTCAAGTTTACTTGTGATAATCTCGTTTCTGTTGAGTTTGACCCTTTTGGCTTATCTGTGAAGGACTATCAGACCAAGGCCGAGATCGCACGCTTCAATAGCTCCGGTGATTTGTACTCCCTCCATGGTGTTTCCGCTGCCGCACCTCCAACATCCATGATGGCGTCTATTGATCTCTGGCATCGGCGTTTAGGACATCCCAATCCTGCTGTCTTAGCATCTGTTCTTAGTGAATTTTCAATACCTTGTAATAAAGATTCTCATGATTCCTCCTTTTGCGAGTCTTGTCAATTAGGCAAACATGTACGTCTTCCTTTTAGTTCCACTAGCTCTCATAGCACTTATCCATTTGAATTACTACATTGTGATATATGGACGTCTCCTATTGCAAGTGTTTCCGGGTTTAAATACTATCTTGTCATCCTGGATGATTTTACACACTTTGTCTGGACTTTTCCCCTACACAACAAATCTGATGTTCATGCACTTTTTCTTAACTTTCAACGTTATGTTTCTGTTCACTTCTTCCTTCCAATTCGTTTCATCCAATGTGATAATGGTCGTGAATTTGATAACATTAAAAACCGTACTTTCTTTCTCCAACATGGCATTCTTCTTCGTTTCTCTTGTCCTTATACCTCTCCTCAAAACGGCAAAGCTGAACGATCACTTCGCACCCTCAACGACATTGTTCGTACTCTCCTTATTCAATCCTCCATGCCACCCAAATTCTGGGCAGAAGCTCTCCACCACGCTACCTTTCTTCTCAATGTTCGACCTTCCAAAGCTAACCCCAATACAACTCCCTATTTCTCTCTTTTCTTGTGTCATCCTAATTACTCCGACATTCGTGTTTTTGGTAGTCTCTGTTTTAGAAACATCTCCGCCACCTGCCCCAACAAACTTTCTTCCCGGTCGATCCCATGTGTCCTCTTAGTTTTTTCTGACGAACACAAAGGTTATCGTTGCCTCGACCTTCACACTGGCCGCGTTCTTGTTTCTAGGCACGTTAACTTTGCCGAGCACATATTTCCCTTTGCTCACCGTAATAATACACCCAACCCTATTCCGTCTTCGGCCACCTCTCCTTCGAGTCGTTCACCCCTTCATTTCTATGCTCCTTCCCCGGTCGTCTCCCCCGTTGCTGTAGGAGGTATGCCCTAGAGGCAATAATAAATGTTATTAATTATCTCCCTATTCATAATTAGGTTTATGTTCCATGCTATAACTGCTATGGTTCTCGAGTCTGCAATAACCACGAGGCTCGGAGGAAGACTCATATGCACGTGTGGAATAATAAATGGTAAAATGTATTCCTAGTCTGGCCTCTAAGACTGGCTCAAGTATTGCATGATGATCCTGTTTTCCTGATCATGGGCATGGCTATGCCGGCAATTTTGAGGGCACAATGTTAGAAGAACATTTGTGTTGAATCGACCCGAATTGATGTTATGCTATGAGATTCATTCGTCATAAGTTAATGGTTAATAACACAGAGATGGTTTACATTTGCATGATTCCTTAGACCATGAGAGTATCGAGTTTCTTCATGCTTGCTTCATGAACTTTGGGGTTTGTTAAACGTCATCCATAAATGGGTGGCTATTACGGCGGCTTACGGGTTCATGGAAAAGTATGTCAAGTAACTTGATAGCTCAAGATTGGGATTTGCTCCTCCGACGATGGAGAGATATCTCTGGGCCCTCTCGGTGTTACGGTATCCATTATCGTTTGGCCAGACACTTTGTGATTTGATCACGGGGATGCCGGAACACGGGAACGAGAAAAGAGAACAATACCGGTAACGAGGTAACTGGCATAGTGGACAAGTTGTTGATCCACGGGGATGCCAACATGTCTCACCTCGAGTATTTGTAACATATCGCGAAGCAACAGGAATAGCACACGGCAACTGGAGGTTCACTCGAATATTCATTCGTGTGGGTATAGGGGTCAATATGGGTGTCCATGGCTTCGATGTTGATCATTGATCGGAAGGGGTTCCGGGTCATGTCTATGCTTCACCGAACCTATAGGGTCACACGCTTAAGGGTCATCTATCTGCTGAATACTAGACAGGGAGTCTGAGAGAAAATCACCGAAAAAGTTTCGGACACCGGAAAAGTTTCGGACACCGGAAAAGTTCCGTAGAGAGAACACCGGAACAGTTTCGGTAAAACTGAAAAGTTGTTTCAGGGGATACCATAAAGTCAAATTGGTTTTGGCACATGCCTGATAATTCTTGGAGGGTGCCAGAATCATTCTGGAAACTTTCTGGAATTTTCCGGGATGAAAACCGGAAATGTTCCGGAGCTACCGAAACCGCTTCAGATGCTTTTCGCAGATGAAAATCACTAAACCGGAATTGTTCCGGATCGCATTGAAAATTATTTTAGTGGGTACTGGAAATGTTCTAAGCCCACATAAATATTTTCAGTTCGACCGGACGCTGAAAAATGTCGTCGTGAATAGTGAAAGTGCTTTTTGAGATATTTTTGGAAAGTCACCTTTTGGGATATTTTCCCAAAAGGCTTCTAGAAGGGATGGATGGATGAGGACCACCTTGGGGGGCCCCACAAGGGTTGTGTCTGGCCAAGAAGGGGGCTCCACCTTGGAGCCCCACTTGCCCACTTGCTTTCCCATTTTGCCCTTGGAAAGTGTTTCCTTCATGGGCAAGTTTTGGTATTTTGAATACCCATCCTACCCCTTGGCTTTCCTATAAATAGAGGTGGAGAGGGCTGCCATCTCTTGATCCTTCTCTCATACACATGCCATTTGACTTGTCTGGCTTCTCTCTCCCTCCCAGCGAAATAGTTTCGTAGAGCCGAAAGGCTGTCTGGGTTCCGGCAGGAACTAGTTCTGGACGGCGAAGCCCTGTCGGATAGATGACACCGTATGTGTGCAACTCTATAGAAAGATCGTAGTTTCGGTCTTAGTTTGAGAGTGCCTCCCGAAGGGCTGTTCGTGTGACCGTCCGAGTTTCGAAGGTCCTCCCGAAGGGCTGTCCGAGTGACTGTTCGAGTTTCGATGGTCCTCCCGAAGGGCTGTCCGCGACACCGTCCGGGGGACTGTCCGACCGCCTCCTGGAGGGCTGTCCGAGGGGCGGATGAGGGTATACATCTTCGCGGTTGGGAGGTTGTAAAATCCTAGTTGCGGGGATCTGCAGCGCCGATCGTCATCGACTCTACTTCCGCTGCGCTACGAGTCGGTAACGAAAATGATCAAACCTTGTATGCAGTCTCCATAGTGGTCCTGGGCTGGTGCGTAGGTCGGAAATTTTTTGTTTTCTGCTGCGTTACCCTACTGTGGCATCAAGAGCCGTGCTATGCGTAGATGCAGGTTGCGATCTAGAATACATAGAGATGTATGGGTGTTGCACAATATAATTAGGTAGTAGATGAGTTCTATTACTGAAAATTATTTGTGCGGGTAGCAGATGAAATCTGTTACCCGATGTTCCTGTTGCTTCCCCTGAATTTGCGTAGTCCTGATCTTGACGGCATGGTGGAATCTCACAAAGTTCTGGCAATCCGCGATCCTTTCATGCTGCTCCTGAGTATGCTGATTGACAGATCAACGAAGTGCTAACAGTTCTTGGGTTCCACCATAGTTGAGAAAGATGGATGTTTCGCAGACGAAAGGGCAATGCAGATGTGATCTACACGGGGTCACGCGTATGACGAAGTTTAGTATGGGGCTCGAGATTTTATTATCTCGTGTTTCATACACCCTGGAAAGTTAATCTAGCAACTTGAATTATCATACTTGATGATGGACGTTGGTAGCTTCGGTTTGTTTCGAAACCTTAGAAGCCACGTAAAACAAGTTTTTGCATGAACCGATTAGAGGCGTCTAACTTGGTTTTGCAGGATGGTTTGCATGTGCATATGATGTGGTATAGCAATGCTCATATTAATTTGATTATGTATGAGATGACTATATGATGTAATTTGATTAACATGACCTGCGTGTCATGATTCGGCATGATGGCTGGAGCCATATGATTGCACTTTAATGACCTGCGTGTCAACCTTATGTAATGCACTTATTTTATTAGCTATAGAGATAGCAATATTATCTGGTGCATCGACAAGGTGGTGGCAATCTTCGCGAAGGTGAACACCAACGCGAATGCCGAAGACGAAGAAATGAAAGACTTCTCCGTCAGAAAGGGCTATACCATATCATGCTATTATGAATTACCTGAGATGTTTATCCCTTATGATGCACCCTTTTTATTGCGCGGTAGTCGCTTTTATTAGGGTGATCTCTCACAAAAATATCAAGTAGTTAGTGTTCTCCCAAGTGTAGCACCGTCACGACACCTATCTCTTCGGGGTATCACATGGATACATGGGTACGAACGATTAGAGAAGTGTGAGGCGGGTGAGTTGAGACCTCACAGCAAGATCACTTGGTTGTCTTGACGTTCTAGCTTGAAAGTCCTGAGCTCGGAACACGCCCATCGAAAGATGAACAAGAGTCACATAGAGATGTGATTGGCAAGTTGGCCTACCGATTACAATTCTCGTCACTTGAGATGGATACATCCTTGGCGTTGAATTGTAGTTTGGATCTTGAATCGCTCACAATCAATTATGAGAGATATTGATTTGAGTGGGAGCGCACTGTAGAATTAACTTGTTTAATTCTCAGTGCAATTAATTTTGAACACTGTCTAAGTGTGATTTGCATAATAGTTATAGAATAATGGCTCGCGTTTCCACCTTCCCTGTTAAAATTGAATAAGCTGTTAAATATCTGGTTAAAACTTTACAGTTGGTAACGTAATGTGAGGATTGTCCTCAATAGTGCCGAGAAGGACTTTGTCCTATCGCATACTTTCGGTATTCTCCCGCTAATGCTATGGATCATGTGACTCTCATCCTTCGATCCAAAAGCTAGAATTCTGTTTCAGTCAAGTGCAATACGTTTGCTCCCATGAGACCCGAACTTCGAAAGTTTGGATAGTTATGTGATATTCATGGAATCTGAAAATCATTTTCAGAGACAGACAAAGGCTAAAAGATATGAGATATCCAAAGCAATGTTTGTTTGCAAACTATTAGTAAAGGAGTTTACTGTGCATTAGACTGATAAGAGAGGGATCCAGAAGAACGCCTGTCATATGATGATGGTGAATAAAACAACAACTTAAAGAGAAAGGAAGTATCCGAAGGGTGTTAGTGAAACTTTCACGCCTAGGAAGTCCGGGGCTATCGCCACTCTTAATTTGGGTGCTTCTTCTGAGAATAGGAGAAATACTGAAAGTTAAACTGTTAGAAGTATAAAGGCAAAAGGAAAGAAGACTGGAATATCCAGCTCATGTATGAATGTCATACAAGTTTTTGATGTCTAGAAGGCTGGTCAAAGATATAGTTCTTGGGAATTATGGTTAAACATGTTGATCACTAATTCTTGGGTATTGTGAGTTGATCACAAAGATACCCGCTTGATTGCATTCTGTTGCAACTCGATGTAAGAACTACTATGGCCTGAAAGACTAGCCAGGGATGAGGTTTAGATACACACAGGGAACATAGTAAATGTTACTATGCCTTCCATCGGTGTATTCCCTATGTATTTACTTTCATAATTCATTTTAGAGTTTCACACTCTAGCCCTTTGCATAAGGTATCTTGCAAGAAGGTTGTTCATAAGAGAACTTTTGATGTTCGGTGTTATGAATAACATAAGGGCCATACTTTCATTATGAATGAGATGTATGTTATGAATAATGATATTAATATATTACCTCTGTGTTTAATTTCATAATTCATTCTAGAGTTTCATACACTCTAGCCCATTGCACAATGTTTGTTGCAAAAGAGTTGTTCATAAAAACAACAATTGTTGTTCAGTATTATGAATAACATGAAGGGACATGCTTCCATCCTAGATGGGATGTATGTTATGAATATTGATGGAAATATGATACATCCATAACACTGGCGCTAAATGTCGCAAGACTAAAAGAATACCACACAAGTGTGGCACTGCATTTGGTCACATTGGAGAAGCCCGCATGGAAAATTCCATTATGATGGATTTTGAAGTCGTTTGATTTTGAATCATCTGACACTTGCAACTTTCCTCTAAAAGGTGAAGTGACTGAAATACCGTTCACAGGCCATAAGGAACGAGCATGGAACATATTGGTGATCATACATTATGATGTGTGTAGTCCAATAAATGTTGTTGCAAGTAGTGGATTTATCTATCTTCAGAAATGACTCAAGTAGATATATGGATATTTACTTGATGAGACGTAAGTCTGGATCTTTTGAAATCATTCGAAAGGTTTTCAAAATGAAGAAGAAAATATTGTAACAACAAAATTATGTTTCTACAATTCGATTGCAGAAAGGAATATTTGAGTTACAAGTTTAGCGAATGTCTGATGAGTTGTGAAAGGGGTTTCATAACTTGCACCTCCCGGAACACCACTGCAAGTGGAAAGTCTGTGAAGATGTAATCAAACCATTTATGACATGGTAAGATCAAAGATGACATAAATAAATTTGCCATTATCCCTTTTAAAGAGTGATGCTTTAGAGACTACGGCTTTTACACTGAAAAGAGATCCATCAGGTCTGTTGAAATGACGCCATGGTATGGTACGCCCAACCATGTTATATCTTTTCTTAACATTTGGAATATGGGGCTTGTGTAAAAGGTTACAAACCTATTCCAAATCAGACAAGTGCTACTTTGTAAGGTTATCCCAAGTCATTGGGTATTCCCCCACCACTATACCGAGGCAAAGGGTTTTGCCGCAAAACGGTATGCTTTTAAAGAGAATAGTTCTTTCAAAAGGTGAGTGGGAGGACAGTGCAACTCGACGAGATAACCAGTATCTTCGTCATCAGATCAAAGGAAAGAAACCTTGGAAGTGATTCCGGAGTTTCCTACTGCGACTGATACAGAAGTCTCTACAATAAAATGTATGGACTTCGGTCAAACTTGCAGCTGAACCACGTAGGCAAAGCTCGTGCAAACCTATCAGGTGCGCGAACGAGATATTGTTGTTAGACAACAGTATACGTACAATACACAAGGAAGCGTTGATGGGCCCTGACTCCGGAATTGGCTAAATGCCAATACAATCCGAGATAGTTTCCGTATAAGTGATTCGATATTAAAATCTTGATACACCTTTCGGAAGACTTAGAGTCTAACGAATATTTATGGAACTAAAAACTGATACGGATAAAATGTTTTATCCATAAAGCTCGACTTGTTGCCATAACAAGTTCAAGGAGTTGACTACGATGAGATTGTCTCACCATAGCGATGCTTGAAGTCGGTTCGGGTTGAACTAGCAATTAATACATATTTCAATCATGAGATATGAAACATGGATGACAAAAGGATTTCCATCTGATGGAAATGAAACCTAGGACTTGTATGTGATACAGTCCAAAGTAATTTGTCGATCCAGAGGATGCTAGTAAGTATGCAAACTTCAGAGTTCCAGCGATGAACAGAAGAGAGCAAAGTGGAGTTGGGATCTTCGTTTTTGATGGAATGGTGAAAGGTGTTTGACTTCATCAAATGGGTATGGAAGATGCTTGTGATTCAAGAAAGTAAGTGGGAGCATGATAATATTTCTAAAAACCTTGTGTACTTGACACATTGTTAAATTGGAAATAAATTTCTTGACACAAATTAGGACTTCATTTGAAAATAGTTTTTCGATGAAGTACTTAGGCTAAATAGCCTCAATATTAGGCATGATGATCTATGGAGATAGATTTACCTAATAGGGCTAAGCTATGAATACATATTGACAAGATGCTAAAACTTTTTTAGCATTTAAAACGCCAAGGAGTGATTCTTGCCGAAGTCACATGGAAAGAGTTTTGCAAGACTCAGTGTCTCAAAACACTGATGAGCAAAATACATGATGGAGAGTCCACACACTCTTGTGTTTGGATTAATCATGAATTCCATGGTAGGTAAATCAACCAGATATGTCCAATACTCCAAAGTTGTTGCGAGTATAGATACCATAGTGATCAAAGTACTGATCATAGGACAACAGTGAAAGATGTCATTGAGTACTAGAGTAGTAGTGATGACATGTTTTCTCGCAAGCAGAGATTATGAAGGTTTCATTGTAATTAATTACATCGATACAGTCTTCATCAATGCTCCATGTGATTTTCGATTTAAGTTAAGGGTTTTGTGTAATACACAATATGGTGGCACGGTAGTTGGAAATTGTTCCAAACAAGATACTGTGGCGAATTCTATAACAAAGGCTGAGTATGTTGACGCTTAAGAAGCGACAAAGAAGTTGTTGAATCATATAGTTCATTCATGAACTTAGTATGGTTCCAAGATGGCTTTGGTCTATGGGACACTATTGCAGATAGTTGCTCCATAGCTCAGTCTGAGGAATCAGGTTTCGACCAATGATTCACACATATGCAAAGCCAAGTCCATACAAAATATGAATTTTGTGAAAGCATGAAAAACGCGAGGATATGCAATGTTACACACGGAGCTGAAGTTGTCAGATCCGTTGGACATCAGGCTATACCACAAGCGAAGCATATTTTACACCAGTATGCCATAGGTGTAAAGTGCATTAGCATTGACTAGATTATTGACTCTAGTTGAAGTGGGAGTCTGTAGGAGGTATGCCCTAGAGGCAATAATAAATGTTATTAATTATCTCCCTATTCATAATTAGGTTTATGTTCCATGCTATAACTGCTATGGTTCTCGAGTCTGCAATAACCACGAGGCTCGGAGGAAGACTCATATGCACGTGTGGAATAAGAAATGGTAAAATGTATTCCTAGTTTGGCCTCTAAGACTGGCTCAAGTATTGCATGATGATCCTGTTTTCCTGATCATGGGCATGGCTATGCCGGCAATTTTGAGGGCACAATGTTAGAAGAACATTTGTGTTGAATCGACCCGAATTGATGTTATGCTATGAGATTCATTCGTCAAAAGTTAATGGTTAATAACACAGAGATGGTTTACGTTTGCATGATTCCTTAGACCATGAGAGTATCGAGTTTCTTCATGCTTGCTTCATGAACTTTGGGGTTTGTTAAACATCATCCATAAATGGGTGGCTATTACGGCGGCTTACGGGTTCATGGAAAAGTATGTCAAGTAACTTGATAGCTCAAGATTGGGATTTGCTCCTCCGACGATGGAGAGATATCTCTGGGCCCTCTCGGTGTTACGGTATCCATCATCGTCTGGCCAGACACTTTGTGATTTGATCACGGGGATGCCGGAACACGGGAACGAGAAAAGAGAACAATACCGATAACGAGGTAACTGGCATAGTGGACAAGTTGTTGATCCACGGGGATGCCAACATGTCTCACCTCGGGTATTTGTAACATATCGCGAAGCAACAGGAATAGCACACGGCAACTGGAGGTTCACTCGAATATTCATTCGTGTGGGTATAGGGGTCAATATGGGTGTCCACGGCTCCGATGTTGATCATTGATCGGAAGGGGTTCCGGGTCATGTCTATGCTTCACCGAACCTATAGGGTCACACGCTTAAGGGTCATCTATCTGCTGAATACTAGACAAGGAGTCTGAGAGAAAATCACCGAAAAAGTTTCGGACACCGGAAAAGTTTCGGACAGCGGAAAAGTTCCGCAGAGAGAACACCGGAACAGTTTCGGTAAAACTGAAAAGTTGTTTCAGGGGATACCATAAAGTCAAATTGGTTTTGGCACATGCCTGATAATTCTTGGAGGGTGCCAGAATCATTCTGGAAACTTTCTGGAATTTTCCGGGATGAAAACCGGAAATGTTCCGGAGCTGCCGAAACCGCTTCAGATGCTTTTCGCAGATGAAAATCACTAAACCGGAATTGTTCCGGATCGCATTGAAAATTATTTTAGTGGGTACTGGAAATGTTCTAAGCCCACATAAATATTTTCAGTTCGACCGGACGCTGAAAAATGTCGTCGTGAATAGTGAAAGTGCTTTTTGGGATATTTTTGGAAAGTCACCTTTTGGGATATTTTCCCAAAAGGCTTCTAGAAGGGATGGATGGATGAGGACCACCTTGGGGGGCCCCACAAGGGTTGTGTCTGGCCAAGAAGGGGGCTCCACCTTGGAGCCCCACTTGCCCACTTGCTTTCCCATTTTGCCCTTGGAAAGTGTTTCCTTCATGGGCAAGTTTTGGTATTTTGAATACCCATCCTACCCCTTGGCTTTCCTATAAATAGAGGTGGAGAGGGCTGCCATCTCTTGATCCTTCTCTCATACACATGCCATTTGACTTGTCTGGCTTCTCTCTCCCTCCCAGCGAAATAGTTTCGTAGAGCCGAAAGGCTGTCTGGGTTCCGGCAGGAACTAGTTCTGGACGGCGAAGCCCTGCCGGATAGATGACACCGTATGTGTGCAAATCTATAGAGAGATCGTAGTTTCGGTCTTAGTTCGAGAGTGCCTCCCGAAGGGCTGTCCGTGTGACCGTCCGAGTTTCGAAGGTCCTCCCGAAGGGCTGTCCGAGTGACTGTTCGAGTTTCGATGGTCCTCCCGAAGGGCTGTCCGCGACACCGTCCGGGGGACTGTCCGACCGCCTCCCGGAGGGCTGTCCGAGGGGCGGATGAGGGTATACATCCTCGCGGTTGGGAGGTTGTAAAATCCTAGCTGCGGGGATCTGCAGCGCCGATCGTCATCGACTCTACTTCCGCTGCGCTACGAGTCGGTAACGAAAATGATCAAACCTTGTATGCAGTCTCCATAGTGGTCCTGGGCTGGTGCGTAGGTCGGAAATTTTTTGTTTTCTGCTGCGTTACCCTACAGTTGCAACTCCTTCAGCGCTAGTATTTCCCTCTACTACTACAGATGATACCACTCCTGCCTCACCGTCGCCCAATTCTTCACCAGTAGTCACCCCACCATCTACCTCTCCCCTATCCCCATCCTCTGCTGAGTCAGACCCATCTCCACCTATTGCTTTAATTTCAGCCCGTGCTGTTCCTACTCTCCCAGCCACTAATGATCATACTATGCGCACTAGGTCTAAGTCCGGTTTCCGTCAACCCGTTAATCGTCTAAATCTTCATGCCACACCTACTCTCTCTCCAGTTCCCAAATCTTACAAATCTGCTCTCTTAGATCCCAATTGGGCTGCTGCTATGAAAGAAGAATATGACGCTCTTATTGCGAACAATACCTGGCAACTTGTTCCTCGTCCTTCTAACTCTAATATTGTCTCTGGCAAATGGGTTTTTCGCCAAAAGTTTCATTCTGATGGTACTCTTTCTCGCTACAAAGCTCGTTGGGTTTGTCGCGGTTACTCTCAGCAGAATGGGATTGATTACGACGAAACTTTTTCACCCGTTGTCAAACCTAGTACCATTCGCACCGTTCTTAGCATTGCAGTTTCTTCCTCATGGCCAATCCACCAATTAGATGTCAAAAACGCTTTTCTTCATGGTTCTCTTCAAGAAACTGTATACTGTCAACAACCTCTTGGTTTTGAAAATCATTCTTATCCCAATCATGTTTGCCTTCTCCAAAAATCTCTCTACGGTCTTAAACAAGCTCCTAGAGCATGGTTTCAACGTTTCTCCACTTTCATTCAAACCATATGTTTTCTCCCTTCTCTCTGTTGGGTAACGTTGCATGGGAAACAAAAATTTTCCTACGCACACACAAGATCTATCCATGGTGATGAGCATCTACGAGAGGGAGAGTGAATCTACATACCCTTGTAGATTGCTAAGCGGAAGCGTTAAGAAACGCGGTTGATGTAGTCGAACGTCTCCGCGATCCAAATCGCAAGTCGTCCCTCGATCCGATCACGAACTAGTGCCGAACGGACGGCACCTCCGCGTTCAACACACGTACGGCTTGATGACGCCTTCACCTCCTCGATCCAGCGAGCGATGATGAAGTAGTAGATGAGTTCCGGCAGCACGACGGCGTGGTGATGGTGGTGAGGAACAATCTCTGCAGGGCTTCGCCAAGCACTATGGAGATTATGACGGGAGAACTAGAGGGTTAGGGTTGCCGACACACGGCTTGGGAAATCTTAATGTATCCCGCGTGCTAGCCCTGCCCCTCTATTTATATGTTGAGCCTTGGGGTCTAAACTTGGAGTAAAAGCCTCCTCCAGGTCGGTTTTGCCCGCACAAGGTCGGTTTGGCCCGCAGGGAAAGAGTCCAACTCGGATCCCTGCAGTACCGCGCACAAGCGGTAGTACCGCTTACGATAAGCGGTAGTACCGCCTGTAGCGGTAGTACCGCTTACGATAAGCGGTAGTACGGCCCGTAGCGGTAGTACCGCTTACGATAAGCGGTAGTACCGCCCGTAGCGGTAGTACCGCTTACGATAAGCGGTAGTACCGCCCCAGACGCCAGCAAAACTTCCTTTTGCACCTTGCCTAAGCCTTGTGGGCTTTACCCCTTGGCCCAAATAAAGTGTTCTCGTATCCGAACATTTCGGGAAACATCCGGAACCTCTTCCGGTGAATTCCGGAACCCTTCCGGAAACCAAAACACTATTATCACATATATCAATCTTTACCTCCGGACTCTTCCGGAGATCCTCGTCATGTCCGGGATCTTATCCGGGACTCCGAACAACCTTCGGTCACCAACAAAATAACTCAACTATACTAATCGTCACCAAACGTTAAGTGTGTAGACCCTGCGGGTTCAAGAACTATGTAGACATGACCGAGACACCTCTACGATCAATAACCAATAGCGGGACCTGGATGCCCATATTGGCTCCTACATATTCTACGAAGATCTTTATCGGTCGAACCTCTATGTCAAGGATTCAGTTAATCCCGTATACCGTTCCCTTTGTTCTTCGGTATGTTACTTGCCCGAGATTCGATCGTCGGTATCTCTATACCTAGTTCAATCTCGTTACCGGCAAGTCTCTTTACTCGTTCCGTAATACAAGATCTCATGGCTAACACTTTAGTCACATTGCTTGCAAGGCTCATTGTGATGTTGTATTACCGAGTGGGCCCTGAGATACCTCTCCGTCACACGGAGTAACAAATCCCAGTCTTGATCCATGCCAACCCAACAGACATCCTCGGAGATACCTGTAGAGCACCTTTATAGTCACCCAGTTACGTTGCGACGTTTGATACATACAAGGTACTCCTCAGATGTCAGGGAGTTGCATGATCTCATGGTCAAAGGAACAGATACTTGACATGCAGAAAACAATAGCAATAAACTGACACGATCATATGCTACGTTCGTATTTTGGGTCTTGTCCATCACATCATTCTCCTAATGATGTGATCCCGTTATCAAATGACATCTCATGTCAATGGCTAGGAAACCTTAACCATCTTTGATCAACGAGCTAGTCAACTAGAGGCTTACTAGGGACACAGTGTTGTCTATGTACCCACACATGTATTTGAGTTTCCAATCAATACAATTATAGCATGGATAATAAACGATTATCATGAACAAGGAAATATAATAATAACCAATTTATTATTGCCTCTAGGGCATATTTCCAACAGTCTCCCACTTGCACTAGAGTCAATAATCTAGTTCACATCACTATGTGATTTACATTGTAATGAATCGAACACCCATGCAGTTCTGCTGTTGTTCATGCTTAGCCCTTGGAAGAGGTTTAGTCATCGGATCTGCAACATTCAGATCCGTGTGTACTTTGCAAATATTTATGTCGTTCTCCTTGATATAATCGCGGATGGAATTGAAACGTCGCTTTATGTGTCTGGTCCTCTTGTGAAATCTTGGTTCCTTGGCTAGAGCAATGGCACCAGTATTATCACAAAACAGAGTCATTGGGTTAAGCGCACTAGGCACTACTCCAAGATCTGTCATGAACTCCTTCATCCAGACACCTTCCTTCGCCGCCTCCGAGGCAGCGATGTACTCCGCTTCGCATGTAGAATCAGCTACCACGCTTTGCTTGGAACTGCACCAGCTAACCGCACCCCCATTAAGAATAAATACGTATCCGGTTTGCGACTTAGAGTCATCCGGATCAGTGTCAAAGCTTGCATCGACGTAACCCTTTACGACGAGCTCTTGATCACCTCCATAAACGAGAAACATGTCCTTAGTCCTTTTCAGGTACTTCAGGATATTCTTGACCGCCGTCCAGTGTTCCATTCCTGGATCACTTTGAAACCTTCCGACCATACTTATGGCAAGGCTGACATCGGGTCTTGTGCACAGCATTGCATACATGATAGAGCCTATGGCTGAAGCATAGGGGATGACACTCATCTTTTCTCTATCTTCTGCAGTCACTGGGCATTGAGTCTTACTCAACTTCACACCTTGCAATACAGGCAAGAACCCCTTCTTGGACTGATCCATTTTGAACTTCTTCAAAACTTTGTCAAGGTATGTGCTTTGTGAAAGTCCTATTAAGCGTCTCGATCTATCTCTATAGATCTTGATGCCTGATATGAAAGCAGCTTCTCCTAGGTCCTTCATTGAAAAACTCTTGTTCAAATATTCCTTCACGCCTTCCAACATTTCTATATTGTTTCCAATCAGCAATATGTCATCCACATATAATATTAGAAATGCTATAGAGCTCCCACTCACTTTCTTGTAAATACAAGCTTCTCCGTAAACTTGTATAAACTCGAACGCTTTGATCACCTCATCAAAGCGAAGATTCCAACTCCGAGATGCTTGCACCAGTCCATAAATGGATCGCTGGAGTTTGCAAACTTTGTCAGCATTCTCTGGATCGACAAAACCTTCTGGTTGTATCATATACAACTCTTCCTTAAGGAAACCGTTAAGGAACGCTGTTTTGACATCCATCTGCCAAATTTCATAATCGAAAAAGGCAGCTATTGCTAACATGATTCTGACGGACTTAAGCATCGCTACGGGTGAGAAGGTCTCATCGTAGTCAACTCCTTGAACTTGTGAAGAACCCTTTGCCACAAGTCGAGCTTTATAGACGGTGACATTACCGTCCGCGTCCGTCTTCCTCTTAAAGATCCATTTGTTCTGAATGGCCTTACGCCCTTCAGGTAATACTTCCAAAGTCCACACTTTGTTTTCATATATGGATCCCATCTCGGATTTCATGGCCTCCAACCATTTCTCGGAATCCGGGCCCATCATCGCTTCTCCATAGCTCGTAGGTTCATCGTTGTCCAACAACATGACCTCTAAGACAGGGTTGCCGTACCACTCAGGAGCAGTACGCGTCCTTGTCGACCTACGAGGTTCGATAGCAACTTGATCCAAAGGTTCATGATCATCATCATTAACTTCCTCTTCAGCTAATGTAGGATCTACAGAAACATCTTTCTGCGCTGCGCTACTTTCAGGTTGAAGTAACGGTTCAACAACCTCATCAAGTTCTATCTTCCTCCCACTCAATTCTTTCGAGAGAAACTCTTTCTCAAGAAATGTTCCGTTTTTAGCGACAAACACTTTGCCTTCGGATCTGAGATAGAAGGTATACCCAACTGTCTCTTTTGGGTATCCTATGAAGACGCATTTCTCCGCTTTGGGTTCCAGCTTTTCAGGCTGAAGCTTTTTGACATAAGCATCACATCCCCAAACTTTAAGAAACGACAGCTTTGGCTTCTTGCCAAACCAAAGTTCATATGGCGTCGTCTCAACGGATTTCGATGGTGCCCTATTTAAAGTGAATGCAGCTGTCTCTAATGCATAACCCCAAAACGATAGTGGCAAATCGGCAAGAGACATCAGAGATCGCACCATATCCAATAAGGTTCGATTACGACGTTCGGACACACCATTACGCTGTGGTGTTCCATGCGGTGTCAGTTGTGAAACAATTCCACATTGTCTTAAGTGACTGCCAAACTCATAACTCAGATATTCTCCTCCTCGATCAGATCGTAGGAATTTAATCTTCTTGTTACGATGATTCTCAACTTCACTCTGAAATTGTTTGAACTTTTCAAATGTTTCAGACTTGTGTTTCATCAAGTAAATATACCCATATGTACTTAAGTCATCAGTGAAGGTGAGAAAGTAACGATAACCACCGCGCGCCTCAATGCTCATCGGACCGCACACATCAGTATGTATGATTTCCAATAAGTCACTTGCCCGTTCCATTGTTCCAGAGAATGGCGTTTTAGTCATCTTGCCCATGAGGCATGGCTCGCATGTGTCAAGTGATTCAAAATCAAGTGACTCCAAAAGTCCATCAGCATGGAGCTTCCTCATGCGTTTTATGCCAATATGACCTAAACGGCAGTGCCACAAGAAAGTGGTATTATCATTATCAATTCTACATCTTTTGGCATCAATGTTATGAACATGTGTATCATTACTATCGAGATTCAATAAGAATAAACCCCTCACATTGGGTGCATGACCATAAAAGATATTACTCATATAAATAGAACAACCATTATTCTCTGATTTAAATGAGTAACCATCTCGCAATAAACAAGATCCAGATATAATGTTCATGCTTAACGCAGGCACTAAATAACAATTATTCAGGTTCATCACTAATCCCGATGGTAATCGAAGAGCGAGCGTGCCGACGGCGATCACATCAACCTTGGAACCATTTCCCACGCGCATCGTCACTTCGTCCTTTGCCAGCCTCCGTCTATTCCGCAATTCCTGTTTTGAGTTGCAAATATGAGCAACCGCACCGGTATCAAATACCCAGGCACTACAGCGAGAGTTGGTAAGGTACACATCAATAACATGTATATCATATATACCTTGTTTGTTGTTGGCCGCCTTCTTGTCAGCCAAATACTTGGGGCAGTTCCGCTTCCAGTGTCCATTTCCCTTGCAATGAAAGCACACAGTTTCTGGTTTGGGTCCAGTCTTGGGTTTCTTCACGAGAGGAGCAACTGCTTTGCCACTCTTCTTGGAGTTACCCTTCTTACCCTTGCCATTTTTCTTGAAACTAGTGGTTTTATTGACCATCAACACTTGATGCTCCTTCTGAATTTCAGACTCAGCGGCTTTCAGCATCGCAAACAGCTCGGCGACTGACTTGTTCATCCCGTGCATGTTATAGTTCAACACGAAGCTCTTGTAGCTAGGTGGCAATGATTGAAGAACTCTGTCAGTGATAGCCTCTGGCGGAAGGGGCATCCCCAATTCAGCCAGACGGGTGGAGTACCCAGACATTCTGAGTACATGATCACTGATAGACCCGTTCTCGTCCATCTTGCAAGCATAGAACTTATCGGAGATCTCATATCTCTTGATCCGGGCATTCTTCTGAAAGATAAACTTCAACTCCTGGAACATCTCATATGCTCCATGACGTTCAAAACGTCTTTGAAGTCCCGGTTCTAAGCCATACAATATTGCACATTGAACTATTGAGTAATCTTCAGAACGAGCCTGCCAGGCGTTCACAACGTCTAGAGACTCAACTAGAGCGGGTGGATCACCAAGCGGTGCATCAAGGACATAAGCCTTCTGGGAAGCCGTAAGGATAATCCTTAGATTACGGGCCCAGTCCACAAAGTTACTTCCATCATCTTTCAACTTAGCTTTCTCTAGGAACGCATTAAAATTCAGGGGTGCTACTGCACGAGCCATGATCTACAACATAAATATAGCTAAGACAACTTAGACTATTGTTCTAGATAATGAGTTTAATTAATCATATTACTTAAAAACTCTCACTCAAATTGACATCCCTCTGATCATTCGAGTGTAACATGATCCAAATCCACCAACTCAAGTCCGATCATCACGTGAGTTGAGGTGGTTTCAATGGTGAACATCTTCATGTTGATCATATCTACTATATGACTCATGTTCGACCTTTCGGTCTCTTGTGTTCCGAGGCCATGTCTGTACATGCTAGGCTCGTCAAGTTTAACCCGAGTGTTCCGCACGTGCAACATGGCTTACACCCGTTGTATGTGAACGTAGAGTCTATCACACCCGATCATCACGGCGTGTCTCGAAACGACGAACTTTCGCAACGGTGCACACTCGGGGAGAACACAATTTATCTTGAAATTTAAGTGAGGGATCACCTTATAATGCTACCGTCGTCCTAAGCAAAATAAGATGCATAAAAGGATTAACATCACATGCAAATCATAAGTGACATGATATGGCCATGAACTCGTGCTTTTGATCTCCATCTCCAAAGCACCGGCATGATCTCCATCGTCACCGGCATGACACCATGATCTCCATCATCTTGATCTCCATCAACGTGTCGCCATGAGGTTGTCGCGCCGACTGTTGCTTCCACGACTATTGCTAACGTTTAGCGATAAAGTAAAGCATTACATAGCGCTTAATGATTGACACACAGGTCATACAATAATTAAAGACAACTCTATGGCTCCTGCCAGTTGCCGTACTCATCGACATGCAAGTCGTGATATTCTATACAACACATGATCATCTCATACATCACATATATCTCATCATGTAATTGGCCATATCACATCACAACATACCCTTCAAAAACAAGTTAGACGTCCTCTAATTGTTGTTGCAAATTTTACGTGGCTGCTACGGGTTTGCAAGAACCGTTCTTACTTACGCAAAACCACAACGTGGTGTAGTGATTGCTTTCTGATCTTCTAAAAGAACCCTCTTCATTGAAATCGATTCAACTAAAGTGAGAGAGACAGACACCCGCTAGCCATCTTTATGCAACAAAGTTACATGTCAGTTGAAGGAACCTGTCTCGCGTAAGCGTACGCGTAATGTCGGTCCGGGCCGCTTCATCTCACAATACCGCCGAATCAAGTATCAACTAGTAACGGCAAGCAATATGTATACACCCACGCCCACAACTCGTTTGTGTTCTACTCGAGATCTCATCTACGCATAGACCTAGCTCAGATGCCACTGTTGGGTAATGTTGCATGGGAAACAAAATTTTTCCTACGCACACACAAGATCTATCCATGGTGATGAGCATCTACGAGAGGGAGAGTGAATCTACATACCCTTGTAGATCGCTAAGCGGAAGCGTTAAGAAACGCGGTTGATGTAGTCGAACGTCTCCGCGATCCAAATCGCAAGTCGTCCCTCGATCCGATCACGAACTAGTGCCGAACGGACGGCACCTCCGCGTTCAACACACGTACGGCTTGATGACGCCTTCACCTCCTCGATCCAGCGAGCGATGATGAAGTAGTAGATGAGTTCCGGCAGCACGACGGCGTGGTGATGGTGGTGAGGAACAATCTCTGCAGGGCTTCGCCAAGCACTACGGAGATTATGACGGGAGAACTAGAGGGTTAGGGTTGCCGACACACGGCTTGGGAAATCTTAATGTATCCCGCGTGCTAGCCCTGCCCCTCTATTTATATGTTGAGCCTTGGGGTCTAAACTTGGAGTAAAAGCCTCCTCCAGGTCGGTTTTGCCCGCACAAGGTCGGTTTGGCCCGCAGGGAAAGAGTCCAACTCGGATCCCTGCAGTACCGTGCACAAGCGGTAGTACCGCTTACGATAAGCGGTAGTACCGCCTGTAGCGGTAGTACCGCTTACGATAAGCGGTAGTACGGCCCGTAGCGGTAGTACCGCTTACGATAAGCGGTAGTACCGCCCGTAGCGGTAGTACCGCTTACGATAAGCGGTAGTACCGCCCCAGACGCCAGCAAAACTTCCTTTTGCACCTTGCCTAAGCCTTGTGGGCTTTACCCCTTGGCCCAAATAAAGTGTTCTCGTATCTGAACATTTCGGGAAACATCCGGAACCTCTTCCGGTGAATTCCGGAACCCTTCCGGAAACCAAAACACTATTATCACATATATCAATCTTTACCTCCGGACTCTTCCGGAGATCCTCGTCATGTCCGGGATCTTATCCGGGACTCCGAACAACCTTCGGTCACCAACAAAATAACTCAACTATACTAATCGTCACCAAACGTTAAGTGTGTAGACCCTGCGGGTTCAAGAACTATGTAGACATGACCGAGACACCTCTACGATCAATAACCAATAGCGGGACCTAGATGCCCATATTGGCTCCTACATATTCTACGAAGATCTTTATCGGTCGAACCTCTATGTCAAGGATTCAGTTAATCCCGTATACCGTTCCCTTTGTTCTTCGGTATGTTACTTGCCCGAGATTCGATCGTCGGTATCTCTATACCTAGTTCAATCTCGTTACCGGCAAGTCTCTTTACTCGTTCCGTAATACAAGATCTCGTGGCTAACACTTTAGTCACATTGCTTGCAAGGCTCATTGTGATGTTGTATTACCGAGTGGGCCCTGAGATACCTCTTCGTCACACGGAGTAACAAATCCCAGTCTTGATCCATGCCAACCCAACAGACATCCTCGGAGATACCTGTAGAGCACCTTTATAGTCACCCAGTTACGTTGCGACGTTTGATACACACAAGGTACTCCTCCGATGTCAGGGAGTTGCATGATCTCATGGTCAAAGGAACAGATACTTGACATGCAGAAAACAATAGCAATAAACTGACACGATCATATGCTACGTTCGTATTTTGGGTCTTGTCCATCACATCATTCTCCTAATGATGTGATCCCGTTATCAAATGACATCTCATGTCAATGGCTAGGAAACCTTAACCATCTTTGATCAACGAGCTAGTCAACTAGAGGCTTACTAGGGACACAGTGTTGTCTATGTACCCACACATGTATTTGAGTTTCCAATCAATACAATTATAGCATGGATAATAAACGATTATCATGAACAAGGAAATATAATAATAACCAATTTATTATTGCCTCTAGGGCATATTTCCAACACTCTCTCTGACACTTCCCTGTTTATCTATCACAACAATTCTGAGGTTGCGTATTTACTTCTCTATGTTGATGACATAATTCTTACTGCCTCCTCTCAAAACTTTTTAGACCGTATTATTTCTCAACTTCGCTCCGAGTTCTCCATGACTTACTTGGGTCTTCTTCATCATTTTTTGGGTATCTCTGTTATTCGTGAGTCTTCTGGCCTTTTTCTTTCTCAACGACAATATACTCTTGATCTTCTCAATCGCGCCGGTATGCTTGATTGTCAATCTTCTCACACCCCTGTTGACACCAGTTCTAAACTTTCTGCTGCTGGTGATCCCTTTCCTGATGCTACTCTTTACCGTAGTCTCACTGGCGGTCTTCAATACCTCACCATCACTCGCCCTGAAATTTCTTTTGCTGTACATCAAGCCTGTCTCTACATGCATGATCCACGTCTTCCTCACTACAATCACGTAAAACGTATCCTTAGGTATTTGAAAGGTTCTCTTGATCATAGTCTCCACATCAACACTTCTTCTCCCACTTCTCTCACTGCGTATTCTGATGCAGACTGGGCTGGTTGCCCTGATACTCGAAGATCTACATCCGGTTTCTGTGTTTTTCTTGGTAACAATTTAATTTCTTGGTCTTCGAAAAGATAGGTAACGGTCTCTCGCTCGTCCGCTGAAGCTGAGTACCGTGCGGTGGCACATGCTGTTGCTGAGACTGTTTGGCTTCGTCAGCTGCTCTCTGAGTTGCATCGTCCTATTTAACAGGCGACCATTGTTTACTATGACAACATATCAGCTGTCTACATGTCGGGTAACCCTGTTCAGCATCGACGGACTAAACATATTGAGATTGATATTCATTTCGTTCGTGAGAAGGTGGCCCTTGGACAAGTTCGGGTTCTTCATGTTCCTACTACAGCACAATTTGCTGACATATTCACAAAGGGACTGCCTACCACTTCGTTTCAAGACATTCGGTTCAGTCTCAACGTCGTCGAGCCTACGGTTGATACTGCGAGGGGATGTTAGACTATTACTTGCCTCTCAAGTTTATAAGAGTCCTACTCAGATTGTAATAGTTCTAGTCGGTTAGTAAACCTCTTATATAAACTCATGTACGCAGCCGAAATCATCAAGCAATAAAATTCTATTCTATCTTACACTCCCGTCTTTACTTTCATTTTGCACTATTAAGAAGCACAAAAGGCATGGTTGCAGTAGTTGTCGGAATGGTTAGTTAGATGCTCCCTTCTGTAGCTTAATATTCCCATCTTTCATTGTCAGTGCACACTTCGCTCCTATTGCTTTTGGCAGCTGGTTGGTCTTGCTCCCGCTCTTCGTATGTAGATGTCTTTTCTCATACATCCAGGGGAAGCTGGTTGTGTGTCTAATTGTTACTACTGTGTTTTGTTTCTGATTGCCACTTCAATACAGCCATTGTAAAAAAAATATTGGCAACATAGATATTTCTGCAGTGTCACTACAGTGTTTTGTTTCTGATAGCGATGAAGAGGGAGTACTCTGTTTCATTGACTTTCACTATTTTGGAGAAAAGAGGTTGGCTGTTGGTTATGTGTCCAGGATTTTTTTTTTATTTTTGGTAGAAATAAGTTGGGAGAAAAAGGGTTGGTACTTTGGTGGTGTATATATAATCTTGTAAGTGTTTCTGCCCAAGTTGGGAGAAAAAGGTAAGAATACATAATTAGTCTGAGTCGTTGATTTTATTAGTTAGTGGGCCAAAGTCATTAACATGTGCAAAATTAACCTCTCTCAGCCGGGCACCGCTACCAGTTGCTCGACATACATACAAGGAAAAGCCCCATCAAGAGTTCATAAGGAAACCGAAAAAACAAATCATCTGCCGGATCACATTCTCTCGCAATTAATGCTCCCCCCAAATGGCGCCGCACTCGTTGGACTATATATATGACGTATGAGCCATGTCTTCTGTTCTTTCCTCTAAACTTTTTAGTACTAATAATGGAATGGGACACTTTGTTCTACTGTCCTAAACAATGATGTATGTATGCTACGAAACTGTTCTCCCCTGTTTACTTTCAGTTTGCATTATTAAGAAGCATGAAAGGCATGGTTGCAGTTTGAGATGCTAATTCCTTTGTGAGGACCTATGGAATTCAGTTATTGAAATGGATAGTTTAGATATTCCCTTCTATAGCTTTTATTGTTTATAGGTTTACAGTTTTGCTTGTTGGCGCTCAGCTCCGCTGTTAGGCTGTTACCGTCTTGCCCCATTTACTTAAGAGGAGCTGAAGATGTCCTCCAGTTAGAGTATCTGTGCCATATGAGCTGTGTCTTCTGCTCTTCGTTCTTACTTTTCCTGCTACAGTTCATTGACTTTCACATGTTATATGGAAAGAGCTTGGTACAATGGTGATATATCTTGGATTTGTTGTTGTCCGGTGTATTTTTTCCGTAACGCTGCTGTTGAATGTCTTGCATTTTTTGTTTGTGTTTAACTGATTTGCTGCTAGTGCTTGGCGATGCTGTTAGGTTCTTATGGTTTGATCCGCTGAGAGTTGAAGCCGATATACTTGTGTTCTGTTTTGCATTTCCATCAGAGGTGAACATGGCCTTGTCCCTTTTACTTCAAAAGAATTGAATATGTACTCTCATGTACCAGGTAAATGAGCTAATTCCAAGTTCATGTTTTTCTGGAGGAAGATTTGTTGTTTACATGGTGACAGGTTGACCATGATGTCCCATTATGTAAAAACGATGGTGATCATTTGACCTGTTTATTTTCTCCAAGTTCATGTCACATCAGATGGACAATCAAGTGATTTCAGTGTTGCTTGTGTGGTTGAGATTTGGAGTGCTGCCTCATCTTCTTCAGTATGTGGATCAACAATTTCTAGCGATGGTCATATTTGGTGAAGCATAGTACTGAGGCCGCAGCGCAGCGTTGACCATTTCTTTGGGAATGTTCAACATTTCAGGAACTGGATTTATTGATAGGTACACTAGTAGAAAACATGCCATTAGTCCGGTTGGGAAGGGACTTTAGTCCCGGTTCCCCAACCGAGACTAATGTATACACTACTGGAATCAGGGTCTTTGCCATCTGCCAGCTCTTTGCCGTCTGCCAGCTGATGGCAAAGAGGCTGTTTGCCGTCTGTCTTGCCAAAGCAGACGGCAAAGAACCAGCTGATGGCAAAGAGGGTCTTTGCCATCTGCACTTCTTTGCCGTCTGATGGCAGACGGCAAAGACCAAAGTGGGCCCCACAGGGCATGGCACTGGCTAGGTCAAGCTCTTTGCCAACTGCCACTTCTTTGCCGTCTGCCAGCAGACGGCAAAGAGGTGAGGGGGGGGGCACAATGTCACGGCGGGGGCGGGCTAACGGTCACCGTCTTTGCCGTCTGTCAGCAGACGGCAAAGAGGGGGACTTAATTTTCGCGGCCGCGCCCAAAGCCTCTCTCTCTCTCACACATCTCTCTCCCTCTCTGTCTCAGCGCCGCCGCCCTGCCCTGCCCTGCCCCCGCCGCCGCCCCGCCCTGCCCTGCCCTGCCCCCGCCGCCGCCCCGGCCTGCCCCGCGCCGCCGCCCCGCAGTCTGCCGCAGCGGCCACGCGCCGCCGCCCCGTCGAGCCCCCCCCGGCGAGCCCTCCCCGGCGGCACCCCCCGGCGAGCCCCCCCGACGGCACCCCCCCGACGAGCCCCCCGGCGGCACCCCCTCCGGTGAGCTCCCCCACCTCTGCCTTTTTTTTTTCTTTCTGTTTTTCTGTTTTTTTTTCCTTTTTTTAATATCACGATTATAGATATATATAGATGCTACTGTTAGTAGATAGTAGATGCATCAATTAGGTTAATTAGTTAGATGTTGTTAATTAGGTTTTTTGAGTAGGTTAATTAGTTAGATGCTACTGGTTTCGACATCAATTAGGTTAATTAGGTTAGGAGGAGGAGAAGAAGAAAAAAGAGGAGAGGAGGAGAAGAAGAAGAGGAAAAAGGAAAGGAGGAAGAAGAAGAAGAAGAAGGAAAAAAGGAAGAAAATGAAGAAAAGGAAGAAGAGGAAGAAGAAGAAAAGAAAAAAAAGAGGAAAAACCCCGACCCCGACCCGACACCCCGACCCCGACCCCGACCCGACACCCCGACCCCGACACCCCGACCCCGACCCCGACCCCGACCCCGACGCCGACCCGACACCCCGACCCCGACACGACACCCCGACCCCGACCCCGACCCGACACCCCGACCCCGACACGGCACCCCGACCCCGACACCCCGACACCCCTGACACCCCGACACCACGACACCCAGACACGACACCCCCGACACCCCGACAACCCGACCCCGACACGACACCCCGACACCCCGACCCCGACACGACACCCCGACACCACGACACCCCGACACCACGACACCCCGACCCGACACCCCGACCCCGACCCGACACCCCGACCCCGACACGGCACCCCGACCCAGACACCCCGACCCCGACACGGCACCCCGACCCCGACACCCCGACACCCCTGACACCCCGACACCACGACACCCAGACACGACACCCCCGACACCCCGACACCCCGACCCCGACACGACACCCCGACACCTCGACCCCGACACGACACCCCGACACCACGACACCCCGACACCACGACACCCCGACCCGACACCCCGACCCCGACCCGACACCCCGACCCCGACACGGCACCCCGACCCAGACACCCCGACACCCCGCCCCCGACACGGCACCCCGACCCCGACACCCCGACACCCCTGACACCCTGACACCCTGACACCCAGACACGACACCCCCGACACCCGACACCCCGACCCCGACACGACCGCTCGACCCCGCCGGCCGCTCGACCCCGCCGCCCGAGGGCCTCGCTGCCGCGCCGCACCACCGAGCCACCCCCCCGCGCTCCTCCACCTCTCCCTCGGCCTCTGCCTCGCCGTGCCTCGCCGGAGAGGCTCAAACCCGCCGGATCTCGCCGGAGTTCTAGAAGAAACCCTAGGTGAAAATCTGCTAAGTCCCCTTTTCTGTTATTTTTTTGCCCTGTTCATCTTGAAGTACCGCTCGATCTGTGTGTCCGTTGCGATGTGCCAATAACGAAAGTTGTAGTGTTCTCTGTGATCTACACGATGGTAGTGGTTGCATCCATGTTTGAGTTCATCTAGTTGTTCAAATCTCTGTTGCAAAGTGGCATGTTGCTGTTAGCTGCTGTCACTGTTATATTTTGCGTTTTTGAGTTGATGTTTGCCACCAATCTATAAGTCATATGCAGTAGGTTTCTTCATGAGTTTTGTAGCCCTTCATGTCTAGTTTGATGCCATGCCATTTGTTGCCATGTTAGGATTCATATGCATGATCATATCTTGTTGCAAAGTGTGCTAGTTTCTGTTTTCTGCAACACTTAGCAGTTTTTCACTAAGTGTTGACTGTTTGTTTTAAAACTTGTCATCTTGCTTGGATGATTGCCATGAATCTGTAGCTCATATGGAGATGCTCCCTTTGGATGTTTTGCTGTGCATTACTTGTAATTTAATGCCATGCCTTTGTATGCCATGTTCTTGCCCTGTAGCTTGCTCCAAAGTATGCTCCAGAATGTTGCTGTGACAGTGATTTTTCACTAAGTCCTCTGTCTATTATATTGTGAGGGCTACTTCCCTTGATGTTTGCCATGAATATGTTGCTCCTTTGGAGATGCTTTGTGTAGATGATTTGTCGGGGTGTCGGGGTGTCGTGGTGTCGGGGGTGTCGTGTCTGGGTGTCGGGGTGTCGGAGTGTCAGGGTGTCAAATTTCTCTTGCTTAACTTAGGTGCCCCCGAGATGGTGTGCGGATAGGATGGACTGTTGGGAGGCGTTGGTGGATGAGTGGTGCTCTCCCCAATGGCGCTCCACCCACGACACTGCAAAGGACAAGCGTGGCAAAATGAAAGGTGTCCCACACCATCTAGGCAACGTCAACCTACATCAGTACGGGGAAAACTGGGTATGTGGTTTGCTTCATGATTCATGCAAATTTATTCTTCATGCTAGCTTGAGCCCTCAACTAATACTCTGTTCCTCTCTTTTAGGCGTGACAGAACAAGGCTCCAGTGCCACAGCTGTTCGACCTCTATGCCATGTCCAATACTGCCTCGTACAAGAAGGTCAAGGCATTCTCTGAGTCTGATCTCGATGATCCAAATAAATTCACCAACCGCGCCTCCCACCACAAGCTTGTGAGGTACAGAGACGAGGGGAATGCGAGGAAAGGGCCGGACTTTAACCCGAGCCAGCAACCTCTTGATCCAGAGCTGGTGATGATATCTGGTGGCGGGAGGCCCCATGGCTCGTTAGCCATTGGGGATGGACTGATACGTTGTAGTAGCACTCTCCCGCAGATCAAGAAGCGCCAGACCAGCTCCGATCCTGATATATTGCCTCGTGCACGGCCAGTGGAGCTCGAATTCAAGGTTAGTTATATGGACTCAGATACCTTTCCTTCATTACATTGTGTGTGCGGCCGTCGATGATTACAATGCTAACGAGTGGTGTTGCAGGCTGCTATTGAGGCAGAGAGAGTGAAGACCCAGGCTGCTATTGAGGAAGAGAGAGCGAAGACCCAGGAGATTCTAGAGGAGAGGGACCGGCAGGCGGCGGAGAGGGAGAGGGAGCTTGAGGACAGGACGGCTAATGCGTTGGAGGAGGAGAGGAACCGGAACATGATGGCTAACCGGGCCCTATACGAGATGTTCGCGGTAAGTTTCTTCTGCATATTAGCCAAATCATGCACGTAATGTTCCTTACAGTAGTATCTAATATGACTGACTCGTCAAAACCAAATGTGCAGACCCTGTGCGAGAAGGCCGACACGACCCCTCCGCCGATGCCAGTCATTGCTCCGGCGGGCACGGTGAGTTTCATTTGAATGGTCATTAGTTACTAGTCTTCACATTTGAGTTGCATCATGCTAACGATACATTGGAAATGATCTTTGGTGCAGCATAACTCCCAACAAGCATCAACCGATCCTCCTCCGTCAGCCACTGGTGCGACCGGTCCTACAACTACACCTCCGTGATGACGGTAAGTTTTCGCAAGTGTTTAGCATAACAAATGCGTACTTAGCTTAAGAAATGACCTATTTATCTCCAAAATGCTGTATACTTAGCTTAGTTTCCTCGAAAATGACATTATAACCTTACTTAGCTCCAAAATGACCAATTTTACCATGGATAGCTCTCAAATGACCTATACTTAGCTTAGCTTAAGAAATGACATATTTAGCTCTAAAATGACCTGTACTTAGCATTATTTCCTACAAAATGACATAATAACCTTAATTAGCTCCAAAATGACCAATTTTACCACGGATAGCTCTCAAATGACCTATACTTAGCTTAGCTTAAGAAATCACCTATTTAGCTCCAAAATGACCTATTTAACCTAGGAAAGCTCTAAAATGACATATACTTAGCATTTATTTCTCCAAAAATGAATTTATATGGTTAGCTAGCTCAAAAATGACATAATAACCTTAATTAGCTCAAAAATGACCTATTTAACCTAGGATAGCTCTAAAGTTACCTATACTTAGCATTTATTCCTCCAAAATGACTCAATATGCTTAGCTAGCTCAAAAATGACATAATATGCTTAAGAAATGACCTATTTAGCTCCAAAATGACTTAATATGATTAATTAGCTCAAAAATGGCATAATTACCTAGGTTAGCTCTGAAATGACCTATACTTAGCTTATTTAGTTCATTTATGACATACTTAGCATATTTAGGTCAAAAATGGCCTATTTAACTAGGTTAGCTCTAAAATGACACAAGTAAGCAATAAGAAGAAGAAAAAGAAAGAGAAGAAAAATGACACAAGTCTTCTTCTTCTTCTTTTTCTTCTTGTTCTTCTAGTCTTCTTCTTCTTCTAACTTCCTTCTTTCCCATTTTGCAGATTTGATTCACTTCACGGAAGCTTGCGTTCATGGAGTCCTTGTCCTTCCATTTTGTTTTGATTTTGTAGGATCAACAATTGACACTGGCATATGTATGTATAGATGAATGAAACTTGCATATGTATGGATGAGACTTGCATATGTTTTGATTTGGTATGTGTTGGATGATCATATCCATATGGCTTGCATATTATTTGCATATGTGTTGTTTATTATGTGGTGGATGAGACATTTTATGTGATGGACTAGACATAATGTTTGCCTTATTATGTGATTCTGAATATATATATATGTGTGTGAATTTCTGTGCAACTGAATTGATATAAGAGAAAACAGTAAAAACAGGGGCTATATAGTCACTTTGCCGTCTGCTAGCAGACGGCAAAGAGGTTTGCCGTCTGCTAGCAGAGGGCAAAGAGGCCACGTGGCAGCAGCCTGTGCAGTATGGGCTGGCCTATTTGGCCTGTTTGCCGTCTGCGAGCAGACGGCAAAGAAGCCAAGCTCTTTGCCATCTGCTGGCAGACGGCAAAGAGCCTGCGCTGGCCCAGCTGACGCCTGACGTCAGCTGCAGCTCTTTGCCGTCTGCCAGCATACGGCAAAGAGCTTGGCTTCTTTGCCGTCTGCTAGCAGACGGCAAAGGGGCCTTTGCCGTTAGCTGTTCGGCCGGACTGTTGGCCGTTTGCTGGCAGACGGCAAAGGCTTTGCCGTCCGCCAGGCATGCCTTTGCCGTCTGCTATGGCAGACGGCAAAGAAGCTGATTCCAGTAGTGATAGGGACTAAAGGGTCCAAGCCTTTAGTCCTGGTTGGCTATGAACCGGAACTAAACCCCTGCCACGTGGTCGGCAGCGGACGCCAGGGGATGGAGACCTTTAATCCCGGTTGGTAACACCAACCGGGACTAAAGATTTAGGGGCTTTGGGGTTTATGGGTTTAGGTTTTATTGTTTATTTTTCCTTTTCATTTTGTGTATTCGATTCAATTCTTTTTCATTTCAAACATATTTTATGCTACTACATACTGTACACGTTATGCATATATAATAGAATATCTCGTAGAACCAATCATATACATAGAACTTTTCGTACGACCATGCATACACATATGTACAATTTGGTATATACAATTTCTCCTACAATTTGCAAATCATTACATGCAGGCATTAGGTGTAATGTATTCTCCGTCGGGAGATATGACCTGCTCAAGCAAAAAACCTGCAATTTCCTCTTGAATTGCTCGTATGCGGTCCTTTGGTAGGAGCTTATCCCGCATCTCGTGCATCTTTAAAGAAGGAGATCAATATGAACATGTTAGTTGTCTGTATATATATTACATCATGATAAAAAAATGTGAATGGTGTTTACGTACCCAAAGATCTCTTGTAGTTTTGACCTTTTCGGTCATAAAGCGAATGTTCTCACAAACGTAATATGCACATAAATTAGTCCCTTGTTCCTGCCTCATGCACTTTACGAGAATATAATTCAATCAGATAATAATCAAGCATGATAATGGTATTGAAACTATACTTAAAGAGATGCGCGGACGTAGCTAGTACTACTTAAATACCTTGGACTTTCGCCATTTCAGCTCCTCTTTCCATTCACCTCTAACATCTTTGGTAAACTTTTTCCAAACCCTGCCCGGCAAAGAAAATGAATAAAGGAGTTACTAATTACTTGATATCAGGAAACGAACTAAAGAGGCCGACATAGTGCGTAAATGATTGAAATTACCTGTCGAGCATCGAATGCAGGCTTCTGTATTCTTCAGGGTCTTTACTTAGTGAGTCCAGTACTTCAACAGTTCCATCATCAATTCTAATGATTAGCAGGATCCAGTGGAAGCTGCAGACACGATTTGTATAAGCGGGCATGCATAACTCATCAACTACACTTAGCATCGAGTATATATATATATATAAGCAAAAAGAGAATTTGTAGTACAAAACAGTAACACTCACTTGAAGTAAGTAGTTAACACCTTTTCATTAACGGTATTTGGGTCAATGAACCCAATGCCATAGACTCCATCTCTTTTCAATTCAAAAATCTTCATTCTGCATAATACCACACAAAAGAATATAGTGAGGATAATTACAGGCAATGAACGAGCTGAGCTAGAGACTTAATTAAATTACAGAAAGAAATCACTTACAGACAGTAGCAACTGACGATTGATTTGTCGAGTGCCTTTTGATTGAATAACTGAAAGAATTCTTCATTTTCAATCCACAAATCATTTTCATGGATGTAATGCTCTCGCTTGACTTTCACCATGAGGCTCTCTCGCCCACTCTTTACTTCTCTCATGTACCAGTCATGCAAGTTGTGCATTTGCGTTGATAGAAGCTTCTCCTCTTCGGGACTCACGAGAGGGTTCCCGGGGACATATTTCCATGCTAGTTCCTTCGGATCCTCCGGTGGGAATTCCTCGATCTCTAGGAGTTGTTCAACAGTGATACCGATCTCTCTAGCCCTCTCTCTATCAGCGTCGGTTATTACCACCTTATAGGTACTCACCTTGAGCGGGATGATCGATTGCACTGCCTGTTCTCCGAGCTGGGGAACAGTTTTCCTGCATTTACTAATACCGCTCGACTTCTGTTTTTTTTTGTTTATGATAGGACTTGCTAATAGAGCGTTCATAGTCTGATAGCGGCCTTTTCTCCGCCGGTTTAGCTGCATTCAAAAAGTGTTGTACGACTTCCTCAGGTATTTTCTCCTTTGGCGGCGGGGGCGGTTTCGGTCCAAAATAGGCCTGCAATTCCTTAGCCACTTGTTCATCGATTTCCTCGTCAGTCTTCTCGTAAGCTAACTTCTTTTTGATAGGAGGCTCGTGTTTCTTCTTTTGTGCTCTCTTCCGCTTTGGAGACGGCTCCGTCTCGTATGGATTACGCTGACGCGGCGAAGATCGATATGGCGGACTCGCCCTGCGCTCTGTCTCGAGGTGGGTTGGAGTTTGGTGACGCGGCGGACTTGGAGGAGGAGTTGGTGGCCTTGGCACCGAGTTTGGAAACACGATGCATTCCTTTTTCCATAAAATGAGATAACGAATGGCTTCTCCCAGTGTCCGCTCCCCTTCACCTCCAAGGTAGTCAAGATCTAGTGATTCATATGCCGACACAACTTCATCCACCCCGACACGAGCATAGCCAGGTGGAATCGGATTGCCGTGGAAGGTTGCTTCAGGTCCACACGGTAAATCAAAGCCGTACGCCACCTTCATGGATATGTTCTTCAGTTTCACGTGTAGCTCACAAACTGTCGACTCTAGGATATCATCCACGGGGTAGCGAGCTAGCAGTGCATCATCGACCGGGACCCCCGTGGAACCCACGCTGCTTTTCGGCATAGATGATGGAATGGTACCATCCAATGCTGCATCTGGATGCTCCTGCTGTTGAGACGCGCCTTGCTGGCTAAGTTTGTTGATTTGCTCCTGCTGCAGCATGTATTTGCGTTCCAAGTCCACGTTCTTTGCTTCTACCATTTGAATCCGATCTACTTCATGCTTCTTCTTTCTCTCACGGCTTCTGTAACTGTCGTTCCAATCTGCAAACCCCAGAAGCCACGGAACAAGGCCTTTGCCTCGTGTTCATCCTGGGTGTTCAGGATTCTTGAGGGCGCGTGTAAGCTCGTCGTTCTCTCTCTCGGGATGGTACACACCCATTCGAGCTTCTTTTATTGCTTTAAGTAACTCGTCCTTGGCTTCTTTAAGACTTGCCTGTTCAAGAACCTTCCCTGTCTTTGGGTCCAACTTTCTCCCATGTGCATAAAACCAAGTCCTGCAACTGTCGGGCCAAGTCTCTATTTCTGGAGTGACCCCTGCAGCCTTCATGTTTCTCTCGGATTCATCCCACTTAGGCAACCCAGACTTGTAGCCACCTGGCCCCAGATGATGGTGCCACGTTTTTTTCTCGGCATTTATCTTGTTTACTCTCGACCGTTCCTTAGCTGCTTCTGATTCCTTGAACTGCACAAATCTGTCCCAATCATATTTTAACTTCAAATATTCTCCTTTGAATTCTGGAGTCTTCTTTCCTCCTTTCAAGTAATTGGTCCATAATCTTTTCTTCCAAGTCTGGAATTATGTGGCCATCTTCTTAAGAGCACACTTCTTGACTTTCTCCCGTTGGAGATCTGTGAGACCCTCTGGTAGGGTGAAATGTTTCATGAGCGCCTCCCAAAGCAGATCTTTTGCTCTTTCGCTGACAAAAGGAACTCCACGATCTTTTGGCTGATTCCATTCTTGAGTGGTGATCGGGATTTGGTCCCTAACGATAACTCCGCATTGACGTATAAATTTGTCTGCATTAATTTTAGGAGCAATCGGTTCGCCATCTGCTCTGATTTGATCGATGTTGTACTTTATGCCTTCTTTCGACTTTTTTGTCAGGCCACATTTAACCCTTGTAGAAGATTTGCTCGATCCGGAGGGCTAAAAGAAGAAAGATTCATTAATATATACGAATCAATCAATACTTCTGATGATCACCAGAGGGCAAATTAATACCTCGCCGGACTTCTGATGATGGAGAAAAATTTCTTTGCCATCATTGTCAGCTGATTCCACTTCGTCTCTTGGTTGTTCTTCCTGAATTCCCTCACCGGATGGGTTAAGGTATTGTGAGCCATCATCTACTTCTTCATTCTCTTCGTTTCCGGAGCGTATCATGTCGTACATGACATTCTCTTGATCACGGTCTCTGTCTCTACCGTCCATAGCTTAACTAAACCAGAACAAATATAAAACAATTAGAATGCATTCAATAAGCAAAACCGGAGATATGCAAATCAATACAAGGCAATGCAATAATATGATCATATAATATCACTAATACATCATCGAATAGTATCACTAATACATCTCGAATATTATTATATAATATCACTAATACATCATCAAATATTATCACTAATACATCTCGAATATTATTATATAATATCACTAATACAGATCTAGTTGACGTCTCGCGGCGCAGGCGGTGGACACCCAAAGAGAAGGAACTATGACAGGATCATAGCTCGGGTGAGATCCCTGAAGAACCTGCCAGGTATTGGAGAACCTGGCGTCCAACACAGCCATGTAGCGTCGGACATGCTCGTCCTCCTTCCTGACACGGCGACGTACCACCTCCGCGGGGGCCGGCTCCCTCTGCACCGACAGTGGTCCACGCGACCGCCACCAAAGAACCTCTGGGTCGACGACGGGACCCTGATTCCTCACCAAGCTGCGCGCCCCGGAAGGCAACACCTCCCAGTGCCAGCCCGGCGGAGCCCAGTCCCGGACATGGCGCCTCTCAAGCAGGTTATTGCCACCGAGTCGACGACGAGGATGCTGGCCGGGCATCGTCGACTCAATGGCTACGCTATGCAACTAAACATTTAAACATCTAAACATCATATATCTGCCTAATATAAAATAGCTAATGCCTAATAAAAAGTCTCATTTACTAAAACATATTAACATCTAAACCCTAAACATCTAAACATCATATATCACCGACGATCGTAGCCTCCTCCTCACCGGCGATCGTCGCGATCGTCCGGGACTCCTCACCGGCGATCATTGGGGACTCCTCACCGGCGATCGCCGGGGACTCCTTACCGACGATCGTCGGGGACTCCTCGATATCGCGTCACTGACGACCGGCGATACTACATTATTTCCAACTAAAACAACTAAAACATAAAAAAAACTAAACAACTAAAACATAAAACAACTAAATTAACTAAAACAATATGAACACTTAATTAACTAGAACAACTAAAACATAAAACAACTAAATTAACTAAAACAATATGAACACTTAATTAACTAAAACAACTAAAACATAAAAAAAATAAACAACTAAAACAACTAAAACATAAAACAACTAAAACAACTAAATTAACTAAAACATAAAAAAACTAAACAACTGAAACAACTAAAACATAAAACAACTAAATTAACTAAAACAATATGAACACTTAATTAACTAAAACAACTAAAACATAAAAAAATCCCCCGGGTGGAGGAGGCCGACGATGTCGGGCCGGGATTCGGCGACGAAGGTGGCGGCGGCGGGCGAGGGGGCGGCCAGGGCAGCAGTGCTGGCACACGCGGCCGCAGTGGCCGCGAAGGAGGAGGATGAGGAGGTGAGGAGGAAGGGGAGCAGGGCAGGAGCTCACCTGCGAGGAGAGCGAGGCAATCGGCGACGGTCAGCGGGCTCGGGGAGGAGGGCGAGGTAGTCGGCGACGGTAAGCGGGCTCGGGGACGGCGAGGAGGCGACAGAACGACGACGATGATATCCGGCAGCCTGGCGGCGTCGTGTGGTTCGACGTCGGGGGGAGAAAGTGAGTAGAGGAAGGAGAAGGCGGGGTTAAATACCCCAGGACCTTTAGTCCCAGTTGGTGGCTCCAACCGGGACTAAAGGTCTTAAGTCCCGGTTGGTGCTACCAACCGGGACTAATGGCCCATCTTTTCGGCGGCCCAAATTCCACGCGGGAAGGGACCTTTAGTCCCGGTTGGTAGCACCAACCGGGACTAAAACTGTATTTTCTCTTTTTTGTTTTGTTTTGTTTTTCTAATTTCTGTTTTTAGATTTTGAATAACTATTAGAATATTTATAGTTTTATAATGAATCTTTTTGCTTTAGGTCAAAACAATTATAAACTTTCTGTTAGTGCCAGTAGTTTTCAAATTTAAATAGTTTAAATTTGAATTCATTTGAAATTTGTGTGAATCACTAATTTGTGAATAACTTTAGTTTAAAAATAGATTTTTGAGTGATTGTTTTTCCTGTTGTTTAATATTAGTATGTTTTATCATTATGTTAAACTTGGGAATTTTTAGGATAATTTAAGTAGGTGTTTTAATCAAAACCAGATTTTGTTTAACTCTTTTAGTTTTATACCTTCATTTGTTTTAATCAAAATCACCCAAATGAACTCCAGACTTTTGTGCATTCAATATGCACCATTCTAAGCCACATATTCAAATTTCAACCCTTTCTAACTTCATTTGCTATTTTTCATGCATTTAATGATTTTTTTAGCTAAATGACCCTGAAATTAAAAAGCACTACAAATGAAATCTAAAAAGGTAGAAACTTGGCATGGTATCATCATTTCACCCACATAGCATGTGCTAAAAAGTTGATAGGGTTACGGCAAAAACTGGATGCACTTCGTGTACAAACTGGACCATCTCCTTCGAAGTATTAGGGTTTCGGACGAAAACTCATCTGTTACAAAGGCATTTCATTTTTTTAACTAATTTCAACTCCAGACTTTTTGTGCATTCAATATGCACCATTCTAAGCCACATCTTCAAATTTCAACCCTTTCTAACTTCATTTGCTATTTTTCATGCATTTAATGATTTTTTTTGAGCTAAATGACCCTGAAATTAAAAAGCACTACAAATGAAATCTAAAAAGGTAAAAACTTGGCATGGTATCATCATTTCGCCCACATAGCATGTGCTAAAAAGTTGAGAGGGTTACGACAAAAAATGGATGCACTTCGTGTACAAACTGGACCATCTCCTTCGAAGTATTAGGGTTTCGGACGAAAACTCATCTGTTACAAAGGCATTTCATTTTTTAACTTATTTCAACTCCAGGATTTTTGTGCATTCAATATGCACCATTCTAAGCCACATCTTCAAATTTCAACCCTTTCTAACTTCATTTGCTATTTTTCATGCATTTAATGATTTTTTTGAGCTAAACGACCCTGAAATTAAAAAAACGCTACAAATGAACTCTGAAAAAAGGTTGAAACTTGGCATGGTATCATCATTTCACCCACATAGCATGTGCTAAAAAGTTGAGAGGGATACAACAAAAACTGGAAGCACTTCGTGTACAAACTGAACCATCTCGGCTACTCACTAGAGAAGAAAAGTGATGACGGTGAAGCCAATCACATCCCAGAGTGGGATCTTGGGGTATAAAACTTTTTCTTATCGTGTGTCCCTTGCTTATTGCGCCGTAACCATGGACAATCTTCATCATTTAACAGGATGCTTGGGTCAGTCTTCACTGTGAAGGGAGGAATTTCATCAAACTTTTCATAATCTGTTGACATGTCTGTCTTGTCCTCCACTCCCACGATGTTTCTTTTCCCTGAAAGAACTATGTGGCGCTTTGGCTCATCGTATGATGTATCCGCTTTCTTATCTTTTCTTTTTCTTGGTTTGGTAGACATGTCCTTCACATAGAAAACCTGCGCCACATCATTGGCTAGGACGAATGGTTCCTCTATGTACCCAAGATTGTTGAGATCCACTGTTGTCATTCCGTAGTGCTAGTCTACCATTACCCCTCCTCCAGTCAGATTGAACCATTTGCACCAGAACAAAGGGACCTTCAAATCACTTCCATAGTCAAGTTCCCATATCTCCTCTATGTAACCATAATATGTGTCCTTTCCCTATTGGTGTTTGCTGCATCGTTAAAGCGGACACCACTGTTTTGGTTGGTGCTCTTTTTATCTTGGGTGATCATGTAAAATGTATTCCCATTTATCTCGTATCCTTGGAAAGTCAATATAGTCGAAGATGGTCTCTTGGCCAACAAGTACAGCTCATCTTCAACAATGTCGTCATTCATGAGATGTGTTTGCAACCAACCGCCGAAAGCCTCAATGTGTGTACGTTTAATCCAGGGGTCAGACTGCTCCGGGTTCTTGGAGCGTATAATATCCATGTGTTTCTCGATATACGGGGTCACCAAGGTAGAATTTTGTAGAACTGCGTAGTGTGCTTGCGCCCAAGAATGCCCGTCCCTACATATTATTGATTTTGGTCCAAGCGTGCCTTTTCCACGCAGTCTCCCCTCATGCCGGGATTGAGGAACACCAATCGACCTAAGGTCAGGAATAAAGTCAACACAAAATTCAATAACCTCCTCTGTTTCATGGCCCTTGGAGATGCTTCCTTCTGGCCTAGCACGGTTACGAACATATTTCTTTAAGACTCCCATGAACCTCTCAAAGGGGAACATATTGTGTAGAAATATAGGACCCAGAATGGCAATCTCTTCGACTAGGTGAACTAGGACGTGCGTCATAATATTGAAGAAGGATGGTGGGAACACCAACTCAAAACTGACAAGACATTGGACCAAATCATTCTGTAAGCTTGGTAGGATTTCGGATTGATTACCTTCTAAGAAATTGCATTGAGGAATGAACATAGCTTCACAATGGCTAATCGAACATTTTCTGGTAGAAGCCCCCTCAACGCAACCGGAAGCAATTGCGTCATGATCACATGGCAGTCATGAGACTTTAGGTTCTGAATTTTTTTCTCTGCCATATTTATTATTCCCCTTATATTCGATGAGAAGCCAGACGGGACCTTCATACTGAGCAGTTATTCAAAAAATATTTCCTTCTCTGCTTTGGTAAGAGCGTAGCTGGCAGGACCTTCATACTGCTTTGGATGCATGCCGTCTTTTGCGTTCATACGTTGTGTAAGAGCACATTTCTCCATGTGTGGTTTTGGGTAATTGATGACAACCCCTATGGACTAATGGTTTCCTTAAGTTATATTCGAAGGATTTGTCCATAGGCACTTCTTGAAGTCCATCTGTTGGTTTCAAGGAGTCTATATGGTGACCAAGGTGGTATTCAAGGTTTTATCCAAAGATTGGTCATAGAGAAGATAAGATACAAGGTTGATCAAGACTAAGTCAAAGAGTGAATCAAGTTTATCAACACACAAAGCGTACAAGATGCACCGAGAGGGATCAAGTGATCCCATGGTATGGTAAGCATTGTCCATTACGCTTTGTGTACTAACCCATGTTCCCTGTGAGTGTTCTTTGTGGGGTTAGGTATGTTTCCATGGGCGAGCATCAATAAGAAGATCCCATACAATCCATGGAGGATGACATCAAGTGGTGATCGTCATCAAGGTTGCGGTGTGCAAGTTCAAGTGAAGCATCACAGAGAGATCATGCTTGAATCTTGCCGTCCATTGTGGTGACAATGGACTTGTGAAGATGTGCCGAAGAGTGGCTCACCCATAGTGGAGTATGGGGGAGCAATCAACTAGTCTTCATCGAGCCAACGCAATCAAGAAAGGTGGTCCATCTTGAGGAAGTCAAGATCGTCATCATCTAGATCAAGTGGACTATACGCAAGGCTAAGGTTTGACCTTGATAGGGTTTTCTATTTTACCGGTCTCATAGTGGTAGTTGGGAGACTGGGTTATAGGATAGATAGTCTTACTATCAAGGGGGCTCTCAAGTGGGTAGCTTGATCGTATCGTTCGTTGAGAGCTCAAACCATTGCATTCTTGGCATCATCATCTTTCTTGGTTCTTGGTTGGTTTTTCTCTTTGAGGTTTCTTGAGCTTATGGCCAGCTTCATGACAAGCTCAAGTTCATCGAAAACGGAGTCCATATGCATCTTCTATGATGTTTTCGATGTTGGAGTTTTTGCCGATTCTTCATTGATAGAGGTTTCACATCGCTGTTGGATAGCTCTTGTCATCCTGAATCCAACAAGCTTGAGTTTGCTCAATTCAGAGCTCGTATGCGAAAGTTATGGCAGTTTCAGTGCCAGAGCTGTTTTTCTCTGAACAAGCGGTGGTACTGCTCGGTAGCATGGTAGTACCGCTTGGGCGGTACTTCCGCTATGTACTACCGCTGTCTCTACTGCTTATATTTGCCTTCTGATGCCTACAGGGGTCTCTGACCATTTTCAGCGGAAGTACCACTCTCCCCAAAGCGGTAGTACCGCTCTAGCGGTACTACCGCCCTGAAGAGCCGCTTATGTTTTTTAAGCGGAAGTACCGAGCGGTACTACCACCCTGAAGAGCCGCTTATGTTTTTTCAAGCGGAAGTACCGCTCCCTCCAGAGCGGTACTACCGCTTTGTTGTTCCAGGACGGGTATAAGCGGAAGTACCGCTCCCCTGAGCGGTACTACCGCTTGTGTGCGGGCTGTGGGGGTAACGGTTGGATTTCCCCTCACCTATAAAAGGGGTCTTCTTCCCCATTGCTCTCTAACTCTTGAGCTCGTGTTCTTCCCCCATTGTTGACCTTCTTCGAGCTTGCTAACTCTCAATCCCTCCAATGATTCTTGCTAGTTCTTGAGGGAAAAGAGAGAGGAGATCTAGATCCACATTTCCACCAATCACTTTCTCCTCTCTGTGAGGGGAACCCCTTGGGTCTTGATCTTGGAGTTCTTCGTGTTCTTCTTCGTTCTCCCTCTCTTTTTCCTCCATAGCATTAGTTGTTGTGGTGGGATTTGGGAGAGAAGGACTTGGGCACTCTGTGTGCCCTTGCCATTGCATTTGGTGCATAGGTTTGAGTTCTCCACGGTGATACGTGGAAGTGAGAAGCTTATTACTCTTGGGTGTTTGAGCACCCTTGAGCTTGTTCCTCTTGGGTGCTTTGGCGCCCTAGACGGTTGGTGGTGCCTCGGGGCTCAATCATTGTGGTGCAAAGCTCCGGGCAAGCTTCGGGGTCTCCAATTAGGTTGTGGAGATTGCCCCGAGCATTTGAGGTCACCTCGAAGCCACAATCCATTGTGGTGAAGCTTCGTGGTGTTGTTGGGAGCCTCCAATTAAGTTGTGGAGTTTGCCCCAACCTTGTTTGTACGGGTTCGGTGACCGCCCTCAAGGGTCCCTTAGTGGAATCACGTCATCTTGCATTGTGCGAGGGCGTGAGGAGATTACGGTGGCCCTAGTGGCTTCTTGGGGAGCATTGTGCCTCCACACTGCTCCGAACAGAGATTAGCATCCGCAAGGGTGTGAACTTCGGGATACATCATCGTCTCCGCGTGCCTCGGTTATCTCTTACCCGAGCCCTTTACTTATGCACTTTACTTTGTGATAGCCATATTGTTTCATGTTATATATCTTGCTATCACTTAGTTGTTTATCTTGCTTAGCATAAGTTGTTGGTGCACATAGGTGAGCCTAGTTGTTTTAGGTTTTGTGCTTAACTAATTAAATGATAGTTTTATTCCGCATTTGTTCAAGCCTAAACCGTAATTATTTTAAAGCGCCTATTCACCCCCCCCTCTAGGCGACATCCACGTCCTTTCACGTTGCTGGTCCTGCCGTGCCTCCGGTGTATCTTTTGTCTTCCCATACACTCCCAGGAAGCCTAGCAGGTTCACGCAAAGATTCTTCGTGACGTGCATCACGTCGATTGCAGAGCAGACCTCTAGGACTTTCCAATATTCTAGCTCCCAAAATATAGATTTCTTCTTCCACCTGGGGGCGTGTCCGTCAGCGTTAATCGGAACAGATTGTCCGCCAAGACCCTTTCCAAAGATTACTTGTAAATCCTTGACCATATCAAGTATATCATCACCAGTACGGAGGACAGGCTTCTTTCGGTGATCTGCCTCACCTTTGAAATGCATGCCTTTCTTTCTTAAGGCATGCTTGGTCGGAAGAAATCGACGATGTCCCAGGTACACATTCTTCTTGCATTTGTCCAAATATATACTTTGAGTCTCATCTAAACAGTGCGTGCATGCATGGTATCCCTTGTTTGTCTGTCCTGAAAGGTTACTAAGAGCAGGCCAATCATTGATGGTTACAAACAGCAACGCTCGCAGGTCAAATTCCTGCTGTTTGTGCTCATCCCACACACGTACGCCTTCTTTATTCCACAGCTGTAAAAGTTCATCAACTAATGGCCTTAGGTACACATCAATGTCGTTGCCGGGTTGCTTAGGGCCTTGGATGAGCACTGGCATCATAATGAACTTCCGCTTCATGCACAACCAAGGAGGAAGGTTATAGATACATAGAGTCATAGGCCATGTGCTATGCTTGCTGCTCTGCTCCCCAAAAGGATTAATGCCATCTGCACTTAAACCAAACCATATGTTCCTTGGGTCATCTGCAAAGTCCGGCCAGTTTCTCTCGATTTTTCTCCACTGCGACTCATCAGCGGGTACTCTCAACTTCCCGTCTTTCTTACGGTCTTCTTTGTGCCATCGCAACGACTTGGCATGCTCTTTGTTTTGGAACAAACGTTTCAACCGTGGTATTATAGGAGCATACCACATCACCTTGGCAGGAATCCTCTTCCTCGGGCGCTCGCCCTCAACATCATCACCAGGGTCATCGCGACTGATCTTATATCACAATGCACCGCATACCGGGCATGCATTCAAATTCTCGTACTCCTCACCGCGGTAGAGGATGCAGTCATTAGGGCATGCATGTATCTTCTGCACCTCTAATCCTAGAGGGCAGACAACCTTCTTTGCTTCGTATGTACCGTCGGGCAATTCGTTGTCCTTTGGAAGCTTCTTCTTCATTATTTTCAGCAACTTTTCAAATCCCTTGTCAGATAGACCATTCTCTGCCTTCCATTGCAGCAATTCCAGTGTGGTACTTAGCTTTGTGTTGTCAACTTCGCAATTTGGGTACAACCCTTTTTTGTGATCCTCTAACATGCACTGCAACTTCAACTTCTCCTTTTCACTTTCGCAGTTCTCTTTGCATCAGCAATGGCCCGACCAAGATCATCAGCGGGCTCATCTGATGCCTCGACTTCTTCTTCTTCATTCTCTTCCCCCATTGTAGTACCATCATATTCAGGAAACTCAGTATAGTTGTCATCGTCCTCTTCTTCTTCATTCTCTTCCATTAGAACCCCTCTTTCTCCGTGCTTGGTCCAACAATTATAGCCGGACATGAAACCAGATGTAAACAGGTGGACGTGAATGTGTTTTGCGCTAGAGTAAGTCTTATCATTCTTACACACACCACATGGGCAACATATAAAACTACCCCGCTTGTTTGCCTCAGCCGCACGCAGAAAACTATGCACGCCATTAATGAACTGGGGAGAGCGTCGGTCATCGTACATCCATTGCCGGTTCATCTTCATTACACAACACCGAAAAGACCAAATTAATACAAGTTCATACATAAAGTTCATACACACTTATTCTCATAAAACAACATACAACTATCTAGCTAAAACATTTAAATGCAACAACAAAAGCGATCAAAATCGCAACTAAGGTAACAATTGATCCAACAGCATAATGATATCAAGCCTCTTTATTAATGGCATATTTTCTAATCTTTCTAATCTTCAAGCGCATTGCATCCATCTTGATCTTCTGATCATCGACGACATCGGCAACGTACAACTCCAATTTCATCTTCTCTTCTTCAACTCTTTTCAATTTTTCTTTCAAATCCTCGTTTTCTTTTTCAACTAAATTTAACTTCTCGACAATAGGGTCGGTTGGAATTTCCGGTTCAACTACCTCCTAGATAAAAATATCTATGTCAACTTGATGGGCATAATTGTCATTAACACGAAATGCAACAAATAGTTATAAAAAAGAATATACCACATCCGAATCGTAAACCGGACGAGGGCCGACGGGCACGGATATCAAAACCATGGCACTATATATAACAAACAATTATACAAGAAAATTATGCAAGTAACTATCTAAATCATACAAGTACGATTTTTTTTTAAAAAAGGATAAGAACAAGAAGAGGCTCACCAAGGTGGTGCCGGCAACGGGATGGTGCGGGCGATCGACGATGGTTAGGACGGGGACGGGAAGGCACTAAGTAAACCACACCTACACACATATGCAAACTAAGAAGTTAATTTGAGCTCAAATTGCATATAAATCAAAAAAACTCCCACATAATTACACCCAAACTAAAACCCACAAATCACTATACTTATAAAGCATTGCACGAGCTAATCTAGCAATGAGAGATGAAAGGACAAAGTTGCTAACCTTTGTGAACACTTGGATGGATTGGGGTGCCTCAAATCTTGACAAATCTTGGCAAAAATGGAGGGATGAGCTCGAGAAGAGGAAGAGAAAATAGAGAAATGGAGAGGATGAGCTCGGGCTGGAAGAAGCACATCCATATATAGGGATACATTTAGTCCCGGTTGGTCCTACAAACCGGGACTAGAGGTCTATCTCTAGTCCCGGTTGGCGTTACAAACCGGGACTAAAGGTGCTCGCAGGGCCCCAGCCTGCCACCAGCCTGCCACCACACCTTTAGTCCCGGTTAGTAACACCAACCGGGACAAGAGGTTCCATCATTAGTCCCGGTTTGTGTGAGCAACCGGGACTAAAGTGGCTCGCAGGGGCCCCAGCCTGCCACCACCCCTTTAGTCCCGGTTTGTAACACAAACCGGGACTAAAGATTACTCATGAACTGGGACTAATGCCTAGCCTAATGAACCGGGACTATTGGTGGCATTAGTCCCGGTCCAGAAGCCAACCGGGACTAATGCTTCGATCCAAAGGCCTGTTTTCTACTAGTGGTACCGTAAATAGAAGCCTGTTGTATAGATAAGAGCTGTTTATTTCCTGTAATGTTGTAACTGTGTCTTGATGTCGATGCTGCATTAGCGAGATTGGTTGACTGAATAAATTTGGACGAGTTTTTTCTTCTTTCTAGAATGCTGTAATTGTATCTCCGAGTATCATTTTGCTCTTTCTTTTCTCTACATAAAAGGATGGTAACAAAATCATGATGGTAACATTTGTTCTTGGCCCGTTATTATTATTGCACTGCTTTTGTTTGAAGTACAGATAGAGCACATGTTTTTGTGTTTTCCTTTTATGTCTATATATAAAAGGATCCTGCATTTTTTTGTGAGATTTTGAGTTTGAAGAAGTAAAGCCAAGATAGTGTTTTTTTGACAGTAAATTAAGATCTGCAAAAAAATTACAACAAATGGAGAAGTTGACTACTGATAAGAGCTGTTTATCAAGTCTGCGAAAGTAAAACAAAGAGTGTTTTTTCACAGTATATTCAGATCTGCAAAAAGAATTGGAGAAGTGGGGTATCGATCCCCATACCTCTCGCATGCTAAGCGAGCGCTCTACCATCTGAGCTACATCCCCTTCCGACGTACTTCACAAATCCCGCTAAAAAAACTCTATACAAAAACAATGTTAACCAAAGCAGATGCAAAACTGCAAGTGGACACCCATTTTCACTGAAGACTGTTCAATTTGGATGAAATCGTGAGAATGAGTAATTCTAACTTTCTCTTCTCTTATTTTCGATGCAAGAATAGTTGAATTCGTCTTGTAAGCGTAATATACATTTCAGACGCTGGGGTTTGCCTTCCTTTCACAAAAACAAAAAAGAAAAAAAATAACGAAAACATACATTTTTACTGACCCTGCAACGTTTTCAGTGACTGTCAATGTAACAAGAGAACCAAAATGATGTCGTGTGAATGTGCAGAAGAACAATGTAATGAGAAGAAACTACTATTCTTACAGCATTGTGGGATACAACCTGAATTTTGTTCAAAAATATCCCAGCAAAATGCCGCAAGTCATGTCCGGGCACATTGGCATCGCCATGTTCAGAACTCGATCTCTGTCAAAGCACAACATTCATTTTCTGCTGACGGACTAAAACTGTAAGCAGAATGACAAAACTCAAGTGCTCAACTCACTGCAAGAACCACCACATCTGTGCTGACATCAGGTACTTCATCTAAGAAAAAAAATGAATGCAGCTAGCAATGTCGGAGTACTGGCCATTGTCAACGCATTACAGACTAATATATGTCACTGCACCATTTTTCGAACAGTTTCAGCATTTTAGAACCGCGATGCCAAAGCAAATAGGTGCCCTACTGTCAGTTGAGGAAAGCAAGTTTAGCTAGCAGAAACAAAAGAACTGTTGGGTTTTCATGAACCCATATCTCAACGAAAGGAACTGGGTTCTAACGACATTGTGCCCGAGGCGGCGACGCTTCTGAAGAGGAGGACAGGAAGGCGACTTCAAGAGGTCCTGGCTCTGGTTCCTCTCTACTCCGCATTGACATCCGCGTACCGTAGCGCAGCGTGGGCTGAATTAGCAGAAAATTAGATAAGCAGTTAGGCATCATGTGTCACAGCAGGTACTGTAACAAGTTCAAATAAGAAGATTAAAAGGAAAGATGATGTGCAAAACCTCAAAACAATGTAATGTGCTGTGGAACATAACCTGAATTTTGTTCAGGCGTTGCTCGAAACAAGTACAGTAGGCTAAAAAGCAGAAATCATTATCTTCGGTGTGAAGCTGAATAGGCAAACTGAACTGATTTGGGTTTTCAAGTTCTAAAGTCTTCCACTAGGTAGCTACCGACATATAGTGGTATTAAACTGAAGAACTGAATTATCTGAATCAAAGCAGAGTAGTATAATGGAAACCAATAGTTTCCATATCAAGCAAGGTTCAGTGTGCAATTTAGGATCAGTCCATAAATCCAAGAGTCGCAATGTCGTTCCTCTAGACCACCTACTGATTTGATTCAGCAATTTTTACTGATTGATTAATGTCTACGATCCTACAGTTGTTCAGACCATTACCAAGTCTGAAGTCCTAGTAATTAACCGAAACAGATTAGCAAAACTTTGCAGCAGAGGCAGATTATCACTCAACTGAACTGAAACTCATCATATCCGGACAAGTTGCAGAATTTTCTTGCCAAAGGAGAAGAATAGCAAGTTTAGGAGACGGATGGCTTCTCTTCTCACCAGGTGACCCGACGGTGACGACGACGACGCGGAGGTTCTGGTCTTTGCTGGGCAGGTCGACGACGAGTGGGAGAAGGCGGCCACCGCGGGAGGGGAGGCACATGACGACGTCGGGGACGTCCGTGTCTGCGGTAAGGGCCAGCCACACGGCCAGCTCGCTCCTCAGGCGGAACACGGACCTGCCATTGAACGTGAACCAGTCTTCGCCGAGGATGGTCCCGTCGATGTTCTGCCATACGTACTTGATCACCCGCGGCGTCAACATGGCGTCGGGGAGGGGAACCTGCAGTTGAGTCGCAAAGAACTCGATCAGACCGAACAAATCAAGAATGCGATCAATGCGGCCAAAGAAAAAGAGGCAAGAATCACTCTCAATCGAACGAAATTGACACGACTTGCAATCTTTGCGGCCAAATTGCGATGCATCCAAGAACCCAATTCGCGCAAATTTCGGGAAGAATCAAGAAGCGGGCATGGCGGACTCACCTCTGCCGGAAGGCCAGGCGCAATCTCGCTGGCGGGTATGGGCTCCACGACCCAGTTCATCATCATGCTGACAAACGGCGTGTCCTCCGCGCTCACCCCGTTGCCCCGGTAGTGTCCGAGCAACGGAGTGGCAAGGAGGCAGCCGCCGTTGACGTTGCGGAGGTGTACCCCCTCCCTGCCTCGCATACGGAATGCACGCCAGAGAATGGCATCCATCTCCGTATGGTCGTAGTTGCGCTGCTCGACGCGGAGCCCGCGGCCGACCGGCGCCCGCGCGTCCGCGGCGGCGAGGTAGCGGCCGTAGGCGGCGCTGTAGAGGAGCACGCAGTGGGCATAATCATCCAGCTTGTGCAACTCCACCGCCCAAGCCGAATTAATGGATGCCCCGCCGTCCTGGAGGGAGACGTTATCCCCGTCGTCGTCGGCGTGCAGGTACCTCCCGAGCTCGGTGCTCCGCAGCCGCACGTAGTCGCCGTCCTTGAACTGATCCATCGGTTGCCGGTGCTGTACCGCTGGAGAGCAAAGGCGGTGAAGACGGGGAGAGGGAGGTGGGGAGGTTGGGTTCTTGGTTTCTTGGCGCTCCGGCGAAGGGGAAGAAGGGGAGAGACGAAAGCTGTTGGTTGTTGGTTATGTTCGGGCGCCAAGGTAGAGTATTTCAAGCTGGGGGAGACGACAGAGCTTTCGCTGAAGGGCTGCACAAATGGGCCTGCCCACTATGCCCTAGACCAGTTTTCTGTGTTTTTTCCTTTGGTTTTTAGTCGGGGCTTTCAACCAAAAAGAACGGATTCGCTCAAAAAAAAAAAACCCTCGAAAAACACCGGTTTAGAAGATACTGTACATATTTTTTAATTCCTAATTCGTTTTATTGAACTGTGAACAATTGTTTTCCAAATAATGTGGACATTTTCTAAAATTGCGATTTTTTCCTGAATTCCTAAAAATATTTTTTAATTGTGGACAAAATTTGGAAAACATGAATCTTCATTTCAAAAAATATGAAATTTTTGAAAAATAAAAAACAAAACGTGAATTCAAATTTTGTTCTGAATTGGGAACAAATCTTGGAAAGCGTGATTTTTGGAAAAACATGACAAATGTTTTTGAAAAATGTGAACATTTTTATAAATTTCAAAACAAATTGATTTCCGAACAATTGCTTTGAATTGTGAACAAATTTTGAATTCCGTTATTTTTGAATTGTGAACAAAATTTTAAAAACTTGGTTCAGAACAATGTTTTTTAATTGTGAACAATTTTTAAAAATATGAATAAAATTACGAAAACATGATTTTTATCGAAACACATGAACAAAATTGATCCCTTCGCCTATGTGAACTGCGCCGATCGAGTTCCATCGCTGGAATTTCATACCCACGCGGAGAATCATGAACAACCACAAGGGAATAACCCCGCCGCCACCAAAAACGAATGTTGTCGGTGTCGTTCCAGAGGAAAACAACTACCACACCACCGTAGCAAAACAAAGTGGTCGGCAGGGGATTTTAAGGGAGCGCGCAACTCTATCGGTAGCAAACCTGATCCGCTGTCGAGATCATCCGAAATATGATAACAACTGTCACGCCCCTTCCCGTCGAGAGATCCCGACGCGGGCTAACACATAGAGCTTTCCAAATTTTTGATCAAATCAAGAACAGGGAGAAGAATAAAAATGCAAGAGGTAGGAGGAACAACTTTTTCCCCTTCATTTTTTATGCCTTGTCCTCTGGTACGTACGACCTAGTCATATAGCCAAGATGGGCTTATAGTTGGACCCAGTCAACTATACATACCACACACCACTCTCGTACCATCTCCACATCTCCATCGATAGCGCCCTTGAGAATTACGTCTCTGCACCTTGTCGGTGCTAAAACTGGCGGATCTCGGGAACAGGATCCCGAGTCGGTGATCGTGGAACGATGGTGAACATGAAGTAGAGGGACATCGTTTTACCCACGCTCGAGCCCTCTCAAAGAAGTAAAACCCTACATCCAACTTGTATTGTATAGATTGTGGATGCGTGTCGTGGTTTTGTCACGGAAGATGTTCTCTTAGAAAAACTTAGGTGTGAGGCCATCGCCGCTAGGTGGCGACTCAAAGGGGGTTAAACGGGAACAGGAGACGAATTTAACCAGGTTCGGCCCCTCCAATGGAGGTAATAGCCTACGTCCTACTTTATGCCTATATTGATGATGATCTCGATTACAAGGGTGTGAAATCGCTAACCTAGCTTTCGAGGGTGTGTAACTTAAGTCTTTCAGTCCTAGGGACCCGCCTTTATATACAGGTCGAGACCCTAGGTTTTACAAGAGGCCGAGTCGTGTTACGACTCGTGACCTACCATATCTCTAACTCGCCTTGCCCTCCAAACAAGGAAACTCCTGGCATTTTCTGCCTCTCGGGCCTTGAGTCGTCGTCTTCATGCACCGGGCCGCCAGGTGACTTGCCCTTGCCTGCCTTGTTTTCAATCGGTACGGCCCATCTTGAGTATAATCCATAAGCCGCCAATTATGCTGACCCGGCCCAATAGGGCGGGTTAGACTGCGGGGTTATATCCCTGACATTAGGCCCCAGATTGATTTGAACTTGTTCATGTCAATCTTCCCTATTTATCTTGGCGGCTCATCTTTGTCATTATCCATTGTATTCTCCGGGTCACAAAACGCCGTCTTAAAGTGTTTCTAGGCTTTGTAATTTCCTTATCTTCCTGTGGATAACATCACTCGCCCAGAAAATCTTTTTAATTTCCTGATGACGTCACTCGTTGGAAATCCAGGGATTTAATGATGACATCACAACGGATCTTTGTGCATATTTGTTGGACCCGAGAATCGAGGCGCCACTTATCCCGAAAATCGAGGCGTCTCTTGCTTCGAAAATTGTACTGTGTCTCCTCATTTCTCGCGCCGACCTTTATTTTCTTTGCCTTATAAATTACCACAGAAGATCCTCAGATTCACTTTTCACCTCGTCTCTTCAATTCTTCTTCCTCCTCGAGCTCGAGCTTCACTTCTCTGCCGCTGCAGTTTGCTCATCGTCGGTCGTCCTCCGCTAGGACTGCAACACCTCTCCAGCTCCGTCAGGACCCGACAGGCCACCTTCACCGTCTTCTGCAGCCGTCAGGTAAGTCATTCGCTTCCTCCTAGATCTGTTTGAGCTCGCCGTAGTTCGTCAGAGTTCGTCGGAGTTCATAGTTCCTCCATTATTATTTCTAATTTAGGCACAATTTTAATGAGCTTCCTCCATAAAAATAGATCAACTCGATCCATAGCACCATTTAATACATGACGTATTTAGATCTCTGTCTAGAAATCATGATCTAGGTTACCACTGTTCCGATACTCCATGGCTAGGTTTAGCAATTATTTCTCTTTTTCAACCTTTTGTAGATCCATAACCGCAATTGCCGTGGAAGAAACTTGTTTGTTTTTGGACTTAGCAAAAATCAAAAGATCCCTGATCACCATAAGTCGCCCTTACATCTGCCGGCTCATATGTTTAGCTGTAATTTGCCATGTGATAAACTGTCGTATTAAGACGCCGGCCCCTCATAAGGCGGCTTATCCATTGTAAATAATTAGGCCGTCTTATTTTTAACCATATTCTTAAGCCGCCCCTTTTTCTTTATTCTGGCGACTTATTATGTCGACATCCACTGCCTGCAACTGGGTACCTTCCCAAGTTTCTGAACTTGTGCTTAAAGATTACCAAGATCAAAGTTTTCTGCCATCTAAGGAAGTAATCGGCTGGCGGGTTGCTCTGGGAGAAGAAATTCCAAACCCTGATGAAGGAGAAGTAGTACTTTTCTTGGACCATCTTCTCAGAGGCTTATCTCCTCCCGGGTCAAAATTCTTTCGAGACGTTTTACACCTTGTCCATCTTCATCCTCAAGATCTTGGTCCCAACTCTATATCCAATCTTTGTCAGTTCCAAGTGCTCTGTGAAGTGTATCTGCAGATGGAGCCCTCTGTCTCCCTCTTTAGGGAGTTCTTCTACTTGAATCGCCAAACTGAATGCGCTGATGGCCCCAGCCTAGAACTTGACGGGGTCTCAATCCAGAGGCGAAAAGACGTTGCCTTTCCTGCTACCATTCTGCCAAGCCACCCTAAAGGATGGAATAAAACTTGGTTCTATTGCCGGAACACAACCCCAGCTGATGAGAACCCTTTGCCAGGTTACAGACCAAGTCGTCTTCCCATAGATTTCGAACTTCCTAGCTGGGCTCCTCAAGAAGAACGTTCTCAACACGCTCCTATATTTCCAAGGTTGAGGGCCTTAATAGCCAACGGGTTAACTGGAGTTGATTTGACCCGGTGTTGCGTATGTTGGAGTATTTTGCCGTTGAGTCGTCGTGACAGTCTAATGTGCACTTACTCCGGCGACTTAGACGATGCCCAAAGATATAACAACATAACTTTGAGCACTGATGAAATAAACCGGGTCGTGAAGAAGTTATTGGGTGAAAGTCAAGCCACTTGCAACAAACACAGATTGAAGCCCTTTTATGCTCTTAACCCGCCTCCTCCAGTAAGAATCTTCGACATCTCTTTATCCGACTTGTATAAATGTCTTTCTTTTTAAATTCCAAATCCTTACCTGTCAGTTCTGATTGTCAACTTTGCAGGCTAAGTCTTCATTTTGGGGCAAGAAGCGAGGAAAAACTCCAGCTCCCAAGCCTAAGGCCATTCCATGTGCAAAGAAAGATAAGGCGGTTGTAAAAGAGCCGTCACTTATAGACGAATCACCAACAACTGATGTTCAATCGGAGGTAGAAATAGATTTCCCTTAACCATATTTAATTGAACTTGCTGACACCTTTTTTTTCTCTTAGGACGATGTTGAGACGAGCCGGGCTGACAATGTTGAGATAATTTCTATCTCTTCCGGCTCAGAATCTTTACCCCCAAGGAAAATAAGGCGGGTTGTCAGGAAAGTAAAAATTTCTCACCCGGATGCTCATTTGGATCCCAATTTTATTTTGAAGAGGGCTCAGCTTAAATCAAGGCGCCATACTCGAAGCAGCTCTGGTGGTCTTGTGTCCGAGTTACCACGCAAGTCAGCCGCCCGCAAACGACAAAACGAAGTGCCTCATAGCCCAACTTTGTCTTACCCAAAAGTTGGCCTAATCTGGCAACATGTTAACCCTTCCGACTTAAATTATTAGGAATCACCTCCTTCGTCGGGCGACTCAACCGCCTCCAAGCTGCCACCCCGGGTTATCAACCAGGGGTAAGTTTCTTATCTTTAGCCATATATTTGCTTTTCTAAACTTTACCCTTGCATATGCTTTATTCTTCTTGCTTATTTTGCAGGGCCCTAGCCAAAGCTAAGAAGAGGAAAATTGGCGAGCCATCAGTAAATCCGGAGGTTGCAGACCAGAAATATCCAGCTCGGGAGATTCCTGAAGCTCATGTCGAAAATCCTGAATATCATCAGGATGACCATGGTGAACCAGCTCATCATGTTGAAACGACTACCACCGAGGCTGTTGATGTTGAAGCTGACCCGACAGACAAGCTTAAACCGCCCAGTCCTCCTGAAGCAGCTGAAGATGCCCCTCATGAACAGGATGATGAGGACATTACTGTTACTGGGACGGGTTATACAGCTCCGGGGGTCTCCCAAGTATTGACCAAGCATACTGCCAAGCAGGAAATGCCATTAAGTGACAAAGGGAAAGCTAAACTTGAGCTTCCCAGTTATGAAGACCTCAGCGCTGAAGATTTACACGCCGTCTATCTTAACCGCCTCACTGCCAGTCGGGAAATGGAAATCAACCTGGTTGGCATGATGACGAGAAAATACGAGGTATGCCTGATATTGTTTTGCACTCTTATATATTCTTATGTAGCCCCCAAGGGCCGGCTTATCTTCTTAAGATGAGTCGGGTCTTTGAGAATATAGAAAACTCGAAGGTTCATCCTGTAGCCCCCAAGGGCCGGCTCATCTTCTTGCGACGAGTCGGGTCTTCTTAGTAATTTGAAGGAAATCGACCTGTAGCCCCCAAGGGCCGGCTCATCTTATTGAGATGTGTCACACCCTGTGTTTTGCCTCTTCTGACTAAGTTAACATAGCTAAAAAATTAGGGCCAACAAAAACTTTTTGTGTGCATATGATGCTTGACTTGATTGCTATTTACTTGCTTGCTTGAGTGTGCTCTAAATTCATAAAATTCCTCCTACTCTCCAAACTCATCTCCCTGATCCACGAACCTTGCACAATGATCATACCATGTGTATAGGACTTAAAAATATTTTTTATAAAATATTATCTTGGCCAAAAAGGGATTTATTCAAATTAGGTTTTCAAAAACCCCTGAGTTGATGATTTAACTACAAGTCCTTAAATTGGGTGGATTTCTTTGCCCCAAAGGATTTATTTGGAACCAAATATATATATAACTCCCCAAAACCGCAAAATATTATTTTTAAAGATTATTTTCTTATTTTATTCAAAGGCCTTTTCTTAAGGCCAAAATTGGTCTTTTACAGGGAAAATTTATTTTTATACTTTCAAAATATTTGAGAAAATTTAGGAAAACTCAGTGGACATATATTGTCCATATATAAGAGTTTTAACACATGTTCATGTTCAAAATATTAGACAAAACCCTCCAAAACCCTTTCTGCCTATTCAGAGTATTTGAAATATTTCTATAAGAAATGTCCTCAAATAAATCCAGTAAAATTCCAGAAAGTCACAAATTCTATATGTGATGGTCTTTCAAAGTTTAATATCAATACCCATTGTTTTGATTCCCCAAAATATTCCAAAACCTTCTCTGTACAGATCCAAATTTGAGCAACTTTACATTCCGAAGTGTCTCCAATTATTCTCAAACTTTGTGCACATGTTCTAATCCTCTAATGATGCTTCCACACCAAGTGGTGAATCAAGGAGAATTGATCCACTTGTCCAAATTCCCCCAAATCCATTTCTGCTGATTTCAAGAATTGGGAATTTTTGCAGTGTCAAGTTTCTTAATTTGGTCCCAAACTTTTTGGGAATGTTATAATCGCTAATTTATGCCACCACACAAAGTGGGGCATCAATGAGAATGGATTTGCATAGCTAGATCTAAGAAAATCCTATTTTGTTCATTTCTAGGGTTTACCAAGTTTGTATTATCAACTTTCTTCAAATGAGCTGAAAATTTGTGATCAGGACCAAATGGACTTATCATTCAACCCTGGTAAATCTCAAGGCCATAGTATTCCTTTGCCCAGCCCAACCACAGCACAAACACCTTCAGCCATAAGCTTGTGGACAAGGGAAGTTGACCCAAAAAGATTCCCAATGCCTCCAACTTTTTACCACAGTATATTCTAACCTCATTTTACCTCCAGTAACTTTGCCATGGCCTCTGATCAATTATTGGGGGTTAACTACCTCATTTTCCCTCTCTCTTTTACCATGGCAAGGCCTCTTCTTCCTCCCTCCCACTATTCTGGTCATGCAAATTCCCCCAAACTTTTCTACAACCTCATTTGCATACTGATGTATCAATCCAAACCCAAAGATGGCATGCTCATTTGGAAAATATGAGCAAACCATCTGAACCTAGTTTATGGCAGCAAATACATCTTTTTTACTGCAAGTACCCTATTCACTTACCTCCCTAAGCTGAAAATTGGTGGGCATGTAATCCTTACATACCTAGGGCCACTAGACAAGGTTTTATCCATAGTACCCTAGAGTATAATCCCATTGGATCAGCCCCAAGTTTGCAACTACAAACTTACCCTTGGTAGAAACCACTCCTACCCAGCTCCAGATAGGTCCAAGCTCCACCAGTGCTCTCCTGCATGCGAGCCTCACATGGTAGACATGTTTGGCCGACAAAATGTCGCCCTGGACATGCCTTGGCGTGGTGACCACGCAGCTGACATGCAAAACCGGTGCTCTGCCACCTGTCGTCGTCCTGTAGCTCCCGTCCGACCTCGACAGAACGTCCACGCTTGCCTCCCACGCCCCTCCCTTATGCTCGCAAGCTTCCAAGGCAGCTGAGATGCGCGTGCTCGCTGCGCCCGAGGGCATCCGAGGCGCGCCCGAGCTCTCTCTGGTCGCCCCCGCCTACAAGACCATTCCCAAGGCCCCCACTTGCCTCCTCTCGCCCGCTTTCCTCCCAGAGACCTCCCTGGACGAGCCACTCGAGCCCCCGAGCTTGGCTCCCTTCCATGTGGTCGCCATGGCGCCGCCTCGGCCTCGCTTCAATTCGAGCAGGAGAGCCCTCCCGCGCCTCGGCTCTCTCCTCCAGAAGAACCCCCACGGCAGCTCCATCTTCCCCGGCACCCCAACCCCCGTTACCCGCCATTGTATCACATTCTCCATTGGCGCCCGATGCCGCCGTCCGCCGCTCCCGACGGGATGCATGGTCCCGGCCGTCTCCGCGACCAGCAAGGCCGCCCCCGAGCGCAGCTAGGAGCGGGGCACCCGTCACGGCCACCGGCTCGGCGTTGAGGCGGCAAGGTGGCCGGTGCCGCAGTGTCCGGCGTCCCCTCTACCTCCTGCCGGTGCCCTTTTTCTTTTTCTGGTAGAATAAAAAATTCATAGTAAATTCATTATAACCCCAAATCTGGTGATTCAAAATCCTACAGATTCCTAAAATCATGCTCTATCCAAAAGTGTACCCTACACATTTTTCCTGCAAACTTCTCTGTATAGTTTAAATTTAAATTTAAATTTAAATTTGAACTATGAGATACCCCCATTGCAAAATTCCTAGAGGATTCAAATCAACTCCAAAGAGGATGATTCAAAATTCCAGAGACTCCAAAAATCTTGCTAGCAATTGTCAAATTTTTCCTATGCTATATTCTGCTATACCAAATAAATGTCCCATTTTCCCTTTATTTCATCTTAGGAAAATCATAGGAAATTCATCCCAACTCCAAATCCAGTGAGACCAATTAGTAAATGTTTCTAAAATCATGCCCTACTTGATGAGTTCCTCCACTCATTTTATAAAAATATTTTCTCTGAACTTCTTATAGGGTAACCACTTCCTTCATTTCCATCCTATTAGCCTTTCCAAAAATCCCTATTGATGCAACTCTAGTAGATCCTCTTTAGGTATTTTTCTTGAGACCAAAGGTGTCCGAGAAAAATAAACTTCCTACTCTAGAACAATTTTATTTCCCTTCTTGTTGTGTTGCTTATTATGGTTGTTTCCGGCGATAGTTGACGAAGTAGACGGAGTGCTTGGAAGGGGACTAGAAGCTTGTGAAGACCTCGAAGACTTTGCTGAGCCAGGCAAGCATCCCTTTGACCATGTCTAAGAAACCATTTTTTATGCATGACATATGGCACTTTATTCCTTTGTATAGAATCATGATGAAACGGTGACCACCATAGTGGGTTACCCCCATTACTTTCCTCGTTGATACTTGCACTGAGCATGACCCTACCTTCTTATGAGGGCTGTGCGGGTGGGAAGTAGATAGGATGCTAATTAGTTGCTACGCAAGTGGGATGGCAAAATGCATGGTGTCAGTAAAGAAATGATTTCAAAGACTTTTCGGAAACCCCGTCGGGTGGCACTAATGCTCGAGGGAGATGATGTTGATCTAGGTAACCACTTGAGAAAGAAGTGGTGTACCGGAACAAGTTGTGTGTGTGTTTTCGTAAACGGATTAGATTTAAAGTCTGCTGACCGTCCCAACCTTACATGTGCGACCACTCTACCCCTATATGGGAAGGGGCCTTGTTGATTACTTTGGTCGATGCTAGCAGAGAGCCCGCATTACTAGTGGTGGGAGTGACGTGGTCACTCTCGATACGGGGTCGTGCCAGGTAGGGCGACAATGGGCTGTTTTTACAGACACCGGGCACACCATTGCGTCCCTTCATGTATGGTACTATGTTGAGCAAGGCTCGTGTTTGTACATCATGAAGACGTGGGCCGACGAGTGGACTCTTTGTTTAGTGTCTTAAAGGGAAAGGCATTGTTTGTGTGCTTACCTCGGGTTTGTAATATACCGCGAGTCGTGGATGACACGGAAGTTCCCCGAGTCTTGTGGGTAAAGCCCGCAACCTCTGCAGAGTGTAAAACTATTCAAATAGCCGTGTCCACGGTCATGGACAGTTGGAGGTCCTTCTTAAACTACGTCCAGATGTTTCCTCAAAACTTGGTGTGTGTGTGTGTCTGTGTGTGTGTGTGTGTGTGACAAAAATGCTACCTGAGCTAAGTCGGATGACTTGATGAAATGACTGAACATGAGATGTTCAACCCCCTGCTTATGATGATATCTGTAACTTGTTCATATGGATATCTGCCAACTGTTGATGCATGCTTACACAAGTTATTTGATCATGTCATTGCACTCAAAATTAGCTTTCTGCAAACTTACCTACTTAGTGCTATATCATGCATTGTTATACCTTGTTCCAAAACATGGGTTGCTTGCGAGTACATTCAAAGTACTCATTGGCTTGCCACTGGTTATTTTATTGGCCAGGCATGAAAGAACATGATGTAATGAAGATTACCTTGGTGACGATCATGCGATCTAGGACGCTTCCCTGTCAGAATGCCTATAGGGTTAAGGCATATGGCATGGGTTCACGCTATCGTTGAAGATTTTCCGCTGCGAGTTTATGAAGACTTGGCCTTAAGGGCCATATTTGAGTAAAAACGGTATGAAATGGATGTAAGACTCTTGTCATTCAGTTTCTGTGTGTTTAGTGAGCATTGATCTCTGGATCGCTGTGCACGTACATTCGGTGATCACGACTTATGAGTCGGATCTTCTTAGTAATCTGAAGGAAATCGACCTATAGCCCCCAAGGGCCGGCTCATCTTCTTGAGATGAGTCAGGTCTTCTTCATATCTTTGCTTGAAAGAATTGACATGCATTAGACCCCCAAGTGTCAAGTATAGTGCTTGCAATTTGCTTGAGACTTGTTATAATTTTTCCTTGTCATATCATGCTGCATCTTGCTACCGGCTTATGACCGTTGAATGTGATGACTCCTATTGCGCCCTAGGTGTTTATATGAACCCTAGATTTGTTTAGGGCAGTAGGCATTTTTTTAGCATTTAGGAAAAAAGATTAGCAAATTTCATTCAAATGAAATTTGAATTATTTGGACTATGGACCTGAATATTTTTGAAGAAATTGGGTGTAGGTACTAAGGTCCTTCCGTGTAAATTTTGGTGAGGTCAGAAGGGTTAGAGAAAATGGAGTTCCTTTGCAATTTCTAATAAGGTCAAGTATTGTTGGAATATTTGCTCTAAAACAATTTGGATGAAAAGAAAATAATGTGTGTGTGTGTGTGTGTGAGAGGAATAGCTAGAACAGAATTTGGGTTCTGCCCTAGGCAGAGAAGTGTTCATTTGCATATTCCATTATTGTTGATTATATCTTTTCACTGAAGTGGTCATGTTATATGCAAATTCCTCAATAGTGTTTGCTCATGTTATATGCAACATTGAAGTGGTTCGATTGTGCCCAAGTGGCCTTTTGTTGTTTGCAGGGAATGATTCCGAGTGGCCTATGTTTTGCCGGAATGTTGATTCATTTCCGTTCCGGCAAATTTCAGGCGCTCTATTTGTCCAGTTTGTAGCAAAGATCATGCCGAAATTTTCCGTGAATTTCGGCATGACTTGTGCTACAAACTAGGACATATCGAGTGCCCGGGATTTGCCGCAACGGGAATGAATCAACATTCCTGCAAAACATTGACCTTTTTTTTATGTCATTATTCATTTTATTAGGTCTAGAATTAATTGACTAGATTTAATCGTAGGAAACATGGCTAGCAACGATGAAGGACAGGGTTCTGGTGATTGCAACATCTACGCGGCGACAAACGCCTATTTGAACCTTCTCGATGAGTAACGGTTGTTGCAGGGCCCACCTGTCACATCCGAGACTGAGACCGACATCGAGACTGACACCGGCGCCGAGACTGGCACCGAGACTGGCGAAGCCGGTATAGAACCGAAACCAAAGAGGCAACGGCGCCCAAACCAGCTCATCACTACTAGACTGGTGGTCACGGAGGTGGACGACGGCAATTTTGAGCCAAAAGAGCCTGCGGAAGCGCGCGCGTGCTTCGGCAATCAAATAGGCTGCATCCTACGGGCAACCGCCACCATCAACGATGCGAAACTATGGAAGATACCAGATATGAAGCAGTCCCTCCTAACGAAGCTGCACCAGGTGTTCTTGTTCCCGGGCCGGGATGAAATCAAATATAAAAATCCAGATAAAGACCCGGCAATGAAGAAGATAAACAGACGCGCCATGGGCAAGTTTAGCGGCGCGTTGTCCGCCTGGAAAGTAAGGGTGAAAGCAAGGATCATTGACAAAAAGGAACCCTAGTCCGAGATTGTAAAGGATAATCCGACAATTACGGAAGAGCAGTTTGAAATATTCAAGGCGGCTTGCATTGCCGAAGCTGCCAAAGAAAAGTCGGAGTACATGAAGGGGCTTCAAGAGAGGAACATGGGGTGCCACCACCTCGGAAGCCGTGGTTACGCGGGGAAGAGGTCCATATGGGCCAAGGAGGACGCGGAACGCGATAGTCTGGGCATCCCAGACCCCTTGGCAGAGTTCACCGTCCCGCAGGAGCGTGACGTCCTCAGGGCCCGGTACCATTGGGACCCAGTCAAGAAGGTTTTCGAGACGGACGCGGTCACGACGGAGTTCATGAGACTGCTGGTAATTTTTAATTTACCCCCTAATTTTAGCTTCTGATCAATTCGACTGCACGTTTAGTCATATTTGTAAACGATCCTTGTTCCTTTTGCAGAGAGAGCAGCACAGGATCGCGGCCGAAAGCGACTCGCCGTCTGAGGCGTTGGCGAGGCCCAAGTGGGACACCCCATTCAACTGGGCCTTGAACATATTGAAAGGACTCCCGGTGGACACTCGGCCGTCGTATGGACGCGTGCACGGCGTCGGAGACGACGCCACGTGGAAGAAGTACTACCATGAGACCACGGAGGAGAGAAAGGAAAGACGGAGGTCAAATGAAGAAAACATCGACAAGAAGGTTGCGATTGCGGTCACAGCAGCGGTAGCTGCCGCAAAACAGGAGATTGCAGCTTCGTATGGTGTCTTGGTTCCGGATATCCTCAGTTGGAGCAGGCAAAATCCAAATAAAGAGGCAGCGGACTTTCCCCTTTCCAACTTCTTCGGGAGCAGCTCGACTAGCGTTGCACTAGCACCTGCTCCTGAACCAGCTCCTGCACCGGCTCCGGCACCTGCTCCTGCACCAGCTCCTGCACCGGCTCCCACACCTGCTCCTGCACCAGCTCCTGCACCGGCTCCGGCACCTGCTCCTGCACCAGCTCCTGCACCGGCTCCCGCACCTGCTCCTGCACCAGCTCCTGCATGGGCTCCCGCACCTGCTCATAGCAGCCCGTCCTCCGTCTCGGACGTGCTCGGCAGTGCTTCGTCTTTGGCTGAGCTCGACGACCTCACGGTACCTGTCATACCGGCCCTCTTCAATAAATGTGTAATCTCCCGTTTTCGTTGCCTTTTGGATGTCTCACGTCGCAGACATGTCTTTACAGGCCGATGTAACCCCGTGCACCATATTGTACACCATCAGCGGCCAGAAGGTGGACGTGGGGAAGGCGACGATAGTGAAGCTGAAGGAACAATTGTTCCACAGCCGGCCGATCCCCCCTGACGTCTTCAAGGTTTCCATGGCCAGTGTCAAACCGGGCCACGAGAATTTGGCTCCTCCGGTACTAGGGGGAGACGACGACGAGACCCCGCGGCGGCTTGGCGATTGCAAGAGGTGGGTCCTGTTGTGGCCAAAGAGTCTGCTTCGTCAGGAGGCGGCCGGGAGCACACCGACGACCACGCAGCCTCAGCAAGGTATGAACATCAACACCCCACCTACCCAATTAGCGTCGCCTGTCGTGCCGGGTGATAGCGGACGGGGTGAGGAAGAGGCTCCATTAGTCGCTGATGACGTCGCCGCCGCCGAAGAAGCAATGCATGATATCGATGCCATCGATGAGGATGACGATGACACTCTACAGTATCTCAATATTGGCGCCTATGACGATGGAGGATTGATGGCTCAGCAGTATGAGTACTCAGGGTTTGAGCGTCATGAGTCGGTGCCTGACTTGCCGCCTCCGGAGGCTGAACGTATTATAGACGACCTTCCAGTAGCAAAGAAGCATAGGAAGAGAGCGAGGAAAGGCAACAAAGCTGCTTCTATGATCCAGCCGCCTCCGCAGCCTCGGGTTCAAGACCGTATACCTGTCATGGGTGCGGCGAAATACCATATCCCCGGTGAACCAATCCTACCTAATAAGGAAGCGGTAGAGGCCATATTCGGCGATCTCAGGAGACTTCATGACGATGTGCTGCGAAGAGAGAAAAGCCTGATCGCCTCGCAAAATCCAGGATACCCGCTCTACGTGGTTAACGTGCCGCATCAAAGGTTGTACGTCGACACATTCCCCGCGGAAAAGTTCTTCCTTCGATTCGATTACATCTTCGACATGTTTCACTTGAAAAGGCTAGATTTTACGTTTGTCCGCCTTTTTGCCTTGTACATGAACTACATCATCAGGATTGAGCAGATACCTTATATCTGTGTCGCTGACCCGTACTTCATGCACGAGGGCTTCTTAGCAGTCTGCAAAAAGCGCCGTGAATACGCGAGTAACTACATCGCCAATTTCATGGTTGGCAATAAGGACAAGGAGACGATTCTCGTGCCTTATCATCCTATGTAAGTCATCCGCGTGGATATCCTTCCTTCCATTTCAATCATTTCATTTGCACGTGTGGAGGCTAATTTGAGGTGTACTTATTTTGCGCAGCGACGGGCACGCCGTCCTCATCATCCTTTACCCCCGAGTCTCCCACGCTCTTTACTTGGACTCGTCGAAGAACATGAAGAAAAAGGATTACACCCACATCAAGTCTGTTCTCGATAGTGCTATCTTTACGTACGGCGTATGGGGTGGAGAGATCACGGTCAGGAAGACAAGGAACCGCGCGCCCTGCTTCGGCCATAAGACTGACTTCTGGTGCATCCAGCAACTGAGTGGTACTATCAGTGATGGATTCTATGTCCTCCACCACATGCAGGAGTTCAGACGGGATCAGCAGAACCTTCGCATGTCACCTAGATCCGGTGATGCCCATATTCTGCAATGGGCAAAGAACATAGGAGATATCCCGGATCATCGACTCCGAGCTGAGTTCTATCACATCCAGCGTGATCTTGCCCAAATCATCATGAAGGAGGTCCTCGAAAAAACAGGGATGTTCTACGAAGAAGGGCAAATGTCGCGGGAAGACGTCCGAACATGCGTAGCCGCTCAGCGTCTCGACCTGAAGCCTTTCACTGCGCTCGGGGACTATCTCCCTGACTTGCATGGATGGCACGACATGTTGGAGTGATTGACGATATATGACAATGTGTCCGTTTAGTCCATACTTTCTCTATGACGAAACTTTGAGTTATGCACGACGAAACTTTATTTGTGATGTAATTAAACCGTCCTCCTCAACTAGCGAAGATCACTCTAGTTAGGGCATTTTGGGTACGATGAACTTTGTATGCTTATGATATGTTGCTTCTATTTTTGCCAAGTCTGTCTCTTTCTGTTGCTCAACTATATATGTTGCATATCATCAACTCATGTGACGATGCAGGTGCTTAGATCATCAATGGCGAAGAGTGCTACGACAGGAGTATACGACGAGTGGCCGGAGTGTCAGGCCCAGGTGTACCGGTTTTCGGTTTCCGAGCGACAGCCAGTAGTTAGTTTAGGTTCACGCTAGTGCGAGAGAGGGATACGAACCGACGCCTCAAGAAGTACTACATTATGTATGATGAGACATGTCATGTAACTTGTATAGCTATATCGTGATTATGACGTGACGACATGATTTGTGTTGGATGATATGATGAGACTATTATGTGTATGATATGATGAGCATATTGCATGTTTATGATATGATTAGAATACTGTAGGAAACCTGTACAGAAACATCGCAAATACGTAGCAAAAAAAAATGATATGAAAAAATATAGTAGTAGCGCTCTTTAGCGCTGGACAGGAAGACGCTGTTGCTAAAGGACTTAGCAGTAGCGCGTGTAAAAACGCGTTACTGATAGACTTAGCAGTAGCGCTGGTACAGAAAGCGCTACTGCTAAGTAGGTATAGCAGTAGCGCGTGTCAAAACGCGCTACTGATAAACGTTAGCTGTAGCGCCGTATCAGCAGCGCGGTGACCCGCGCTACTGATACACCAAATACCCGCGCTACTACTAGGGTTTTCCCTAGTAGTGAGAAGCTTGTGAAGACGTCGAAGACTTTGCTGAGCCAGGCAAGCATCCCTTTGACCATGTCTAAGAAACCATTTTCTATGCATGACATATGGCACTTTATTCCTTTGTATAGAATCATGATGAAACGGTGACCACCATAGTGGGTTACCCCCATTACTTTCCTCGTTGATACTTGCACTGAGCATGACCCTACCTTCTTATGAGGGCTGTGCGGGTGGGAAGTAGATAGGATGCTAATTAGTTGCTACGCAAGTGGGATGGCAAAATGCATGGTGTCAGTAAAGAAATGATTTCAAAGACTTTTCGGAAACCCCGTCGGGTGGCACTAATGCTTGAGGGAGATGATGTTGATCTAGGTAACCACTTGAGAAAGAAGTGGTGTACCGGAACATGGTGTGTGTGTGTTTTTGAAAACGGATTAGATTTAAAGTCTGCTGACCGTCCCAACCTTACATGTGCGACCACTCTACCCCTATATGGGAAGGGGCCTTGTTGATTACTTTGGTCAATGCTAGCAGAGAGCCCGCATTACTAGTGGTGGGAGTGACGTGGTCACTCTCGATACGGGGTCGTGCCAGGTAGGGCGACAATGGGCTGTTTTAACAGACACCGGGCACACCGTTGCGTCCCTTCATGTATGGTACTATGTTGAGCAAGGCTCGTGTTTGTACATCATGAAGACGTGGGCCGACGAGTGGACTCTTTGTTTAGTGTCTTCAAGGGAAAGGCATTGTTCGGGTGCTTACCTCGGGTTTGTAATATACCGCGAGTCGTGGATGACACGGAAGTTCCCCGAGTCTTGTGGGTAAAGCCCGCAACCTCTGCAGAGTGTAAAACTATTCAAATAGCCGTGTCCACGGTCATGGACAGTTGGAGGTCCTTCTTAAACTACGTCCAGATGTTTCCTCAAAACTTGGTGTGTGTGTGTGTGTGACAAAAATGCTACTTGAGCTAAGTCGGATGACTTGATGAAATGACTGAACATGAGATGTTCAACCCCCTGCTTATGATGATATCTGTAACTTGTTCATATGGATATCTGCCAACTGTTGATGCATGCTTACACAAGTTATTTGATCATGTCATTGCACTCAAAATTAGCTTTCTGCAAACTTACCTACTTAGTGCTATATCATGCATTGTTATACCTTGTTCCAAAACATGGGTTGCTTGCGAGTACATTCAAAGTACTCATTGGCTTGCCACTGGTTATTTTATTGGCCAGGCATGAAAGAACATGATGTAATAAAGATTACCTTGGTGACGATCATGCGAGCTAGGACGCTTTCCAGTCAGAATGCCTATAGGGTTAAGGCATATGGCATGGGTTCACGCTATCGTTGAAGATTTTCCGCTGCGAGTTTATGAAGACTTGGCCTTAAGGGCCATATTTGAGTAAAAACGGTATGAAATGGATGTAAGACTCTTGTCATTCAGTTTCTGTGTGTTTAGTGAGCATTGATCTCTGGGATTGCTGTGCACGTACATTCAGTGATCACGACTTATGAGTCGGATCTTCTTAGTAATTTGAAGGAAATCGACCTATAGCCCCCAAGGGCCGGCTCATCTTCTTGAGATGAGTCGGGTCTTCTTCATATCTTTGCTTGAAAGAATTGACATGCATTAGACCCCCAAGTGTCAAGTATAGTGCTTGCAATTTGCTTGAGACTTGTTATAATTTTTCCTTGTCATATCATGCTGCATCTTGCTACCGGCTTATGACCGTTGAATGTGATGACTCCTATTGCGCAGGAAGCTCTAAAATCAGCCGAGTCAAATGTGACCGGCTTAAAGAAAAATCTTGAAGTAGGGCAAAACGCCCGCGCGGCGGCTGAGGAGAAACTTCGACTTGCCTTGGAGGAATTGGAGAAAGCCAAGGTACAATTTGAAGAACAAAATAAATCCTTTGAAGCTGAGAAAGCCGTTTTGTTGAAACGTGCAGAAATGCTGAGGGCCAACTGAAGCCCGTCACGGAAGAGCTATCCGGGTTAAAGCGGGACATTTCCCACATGACCCAGGTTATCTTTGGTAAGTACCTGTAGGAGTTCTTGCTAACCCGTAAAAATACTTATGTATGTAGATAAACCGCCGGGCGACTTATGTGCTTAAACTGCTTTGTAGGCCCTCGAACTTGCAACCTCCAAGAGAACATCTTTCTTAAGCTTAAGGTTGTGTATACATTGCCTGAACAACTCTATGCTGGAAGCCATCTCGCCATCAAGGCCGTTATGAGAAACAAAGAGCCGGTGAGGCTCATCAAGGATGTGCTAAGGTATCTCTCGACAAACCCAAAACAAATTGAAGAGTTGAAAAGACCAGCTGCCCGAGCCGGCCCAACGTCTGCTTTGAGCCGAGCTTTTGCTTACTCAGAGGAGCTTGACCCAGTAGAAATGACCAAAGGGTTTCCCGAGTTTAAATATGAAGGCTCAGCATTCAGTGATGCTGACTATGTTAAATGCATCAAAACATCTCGAGTGTTGGCCACACAACTTGTCGTTGAAATGGAGTTCAAGAATTATCAGGCGGCTTACGATTCCAACAGCTCACGAGCTCGACCACCCTCCTTTGTAACAGTGGATCTGACTCCGCAACGTCATAAGCACATTTTTTCCCCTGACGTTGACCCGTCATCCATCCTGAATGAAGAAGCTATATTCCACGCCTTAACCCATTGCAACTGGGATGTGGACAACCTTCAGATCCAAGAACCAGAAGATCCAGTGGAGGATGACCCGAAGGCGGCTCAAGCAAGAGGTCAGCCTGAGATTAATCCGGACGTCACAGAAGGCGGATCACATAAGTGATATGCAAAACAATTTAAGTCGCCCGATGGCTCTAGCCCCCAAGTGTTGGGCAGAACATGGATATTTTGTGGATCCGGAGATGAGTCTGTAATAGGAGTAGTTTGAAAACTTTTTAAAAGCTCTGTCTTGCCTTCGTGCATGTTTGCTTTTGTGAAGGTACTTAAGAAAGTTTGATCCTTTTGATCTGTTTCGACAATTGATAATTGTGCTGTTCTTTTGCTTGTCTTTGAATATCTCTCTGCTGTGCTCAATGAGTCTTTTGATTAAAACAGAAAGGACATGTCAAAAAAATGAGCCGGCAAAGAAACTTGGCTTTCGACGCTCAAGCCTTGATTGAATCCTTCCATAATAATATTGAAGAAGATAGTGATTGAACCGATCATAATATGGCTGCGGTTAATTACCCGGACGCTCATGTATGAGCCAGTAATAGAGACAATGTTGTACCTACAAGATTTATGAGGTAGTAATAATAATTTTATAACAATATAAAGTACTGTTAATAATCTGGCTCAGTGAGACTCGGCAAAAGAGACTGGCTTTCGAGGCTCAAGTCTTGCTTCAATAAAGCGGGTATGATAGCCCATGGTTTATCCTAGCTTTCTGTAGGCCGGCTCTCACGTGACTCAAGCCGGTGTTTTAACCTTAATAAGTCCAGGGTCCAAAATGGATTGACTTGATAAGAGTACATGGGGTCACCTGATCGGAGTCGCATCAAGCATACAGGCAGGTTTAACCATATATTCTGGCGTTTTTGCTGGGTCAAGAGGGTGAGAAAGCTAAACTCGATGAGTTGGAAACCCCCAAGTGACCTATGTTTCATAAAAAAAAGACTCATGCTCAATTTGTAGGCTGAAACGACAGAGACCCTGAGTTTCGGGGGTGCCGGCTTTATTATATGTGAAACATAAAGAAGTATGTACATAATTTGCAGAGGGGGGAAGTGATAAAAAAGGTATAGGAGCCGGTGGCTCTAAGTATAATAAGGCCACAGGTGATCGATGTTTCAGGGCCGGGTTGTCTCTTCTTTAGAAGTGTATGATTCTGGTCTCAAGTCAATCAGGTAATATGAACCATTATTGAGGTTTTTGCTGATGACAAAAGGACCCTCCCAAGGTGGGGAAAGCTTGTGCATCCCGGTTTGATCCCAAATCAGACGGAGCACTAAGTCGCCTTCTTGAAAAGTACGGCTTCGAACTCTACGGCTGTGATAGCGACGTAGGTCTTGCTGATATATGGCGGATCTAGCTGCTGCTAAGTCACGTTCTTCTTCCAAGGCGTCCAAAGAATCTTGACATGCTTGCTCATTATCCGCCTCAACGTAAGCAGTGACTCGGGGCGAGTCATGGCGAATATCACTTGGTAGAACCGCCTCAGCTCCATATACCAGAAAGAAAGGTGTGTATCCAATGGATCTGTTTGGAGTTGTTCTGATACTCCAAAGTACTGTAGGGAGCTCCTCAACCCAACAGCTTGGAGTACGCTGTAGTGGAACCATGAGCCGGGGTTTGATCCCTCTCAAAATCTCTTGATTAGCTCGTTCAGCTTGCCCATTGGACTGTGGATGTGCCACCGCTGCCAAGTCAAGCCGGATATTCTCACGCTGACAAAACTGTTCCATAGCTCCTTTGGATAGGTTGGTATCATTGTCAGTAATAATGCTATGAGGGTAGCCAAAACAGAAGATCAACTTTTTCAAAAATTTGACTGTTGTCTCCACGTCACAGTTACTGACAGGTTCTGCTTCAACCCACTTGGTGAATTTATCAACCGCCACCAAAAGGTGGGTCTTCTTGTCAGAGGACGGCTTGAACGGGCCAACCATGTCAAGCCCCCAGACCACAAACGGCCAAGTAATTGGGATCATACGTAATTCTTGAGCCGGCACATGAGCCTGTCGACCGAACTTTTGACACCCATCGCACTTGTGCACAATGTCTTCTGCATCTGCATGAGCCATCAACCAGTAAAACCCATGACGAAAAGCCTTTGCCACCAGGGAACGTGAGCCGGCGTGGTGTCCACAATCACCAGCGTGGATCTCATTTAGAATCTCCTGGCCTTCCTCAAGGTAAACACAACGCTGAAACACGCCAGTGCTGCTTCGCCGATGTAACTCGCCATGGATGATAGTCATTGACTTGGACCACCTAACTATCTGTCGAGCGATGATTTCCTCAGCCGGGAGTTCGCCTCGAGTCAGATAAGCCAAATATGGTATGGTCCAGTCTGGGATAGTGTGAAGAGCTGCCACCAAGTGTGCCTCCGGGTCAGGAATAGCTAAGCCCTCCTCTGATGGCAACTTGACCGAAGGATTGTGAAGAACATCTAAAAAGACGTTAGGGGGAACCGGCTTCCATTGAGAACCAAGTCGTGACAGGGCATCAGCCGCCTCATTGAGCCGACGATTAATATGATTGACTTGATAGCCTTGAAAATAACCCGCCACGTCAAAGACTGCCCGCCGGTAAGCCGCCATCAAGGGGTCCTTGGAATCCCATGTCCCAGAAACTTGCTGAGCCACCAAATCTGAGTCGCCAAGACACTTGACCCGGCTAAAAATCATCTCTTTAGCCATTCTGAGTCCATGTAGGAGGGCCTCGTACTCAGCTGCATTGTTAGTGCAAGGGAACATGAGCCGTAACACATAAAAAAATTTGTCACCTCGTGGAGAAGACAATATAACTCCAGCCCCCGAGCCTTCCAATTGCTTGGACCCAACAAAATGTATAGTCCAGTACGTGTTATCTGGCCTATTGATTACCCACAAGTATAGGGGATCGCAAGAATTTTCGAGGGTAGAGTATTCAACCCAAATTTATAGATTCGACACAAGGGGAGCCAAAGAATACTAGAGAGTATTAGCAGTTTAGTTGTCAATTCAACCACACCTGGAGATTAAATATCTGCAGCAGAGTGATCAGTAGCACAGTAATATGATAGTTTGATAGCAGTAGTGATAGTAACAGTAGCAGTAACAGTTGTAGCCATAGTTTTGTAGCAGTTGGAACAGCAGCAACAACAATAGTAACTTAGCAAGAACAATAAGTGAAAAGCTCGTTGGCACTGGATCGGTAACTCGTTGGATGATATTCGTCATGTAACAGTCATAACCTAGGGCGATACAGAACTAGCTCTAGTTCATCAATGTAATGTAGGCATGTATTCCGTAAATAGTCATACGCGCTTATGGAAAAGAACTTGCATGACATCTTTTGTCCTACCCTCCCGTGGCAGCGGGGTCCATAAGGAAACTAAGGGATATTAAGGCCTCCTTTTAATAGAGAACCGGAACAAAGCATTAACACATGGTGAATACATGAACTCCTCAAACTATGGTCATCACCGTGAAGTATCCCAAATATTGTCACTATGGGGTTGACGGATCATAACACGTAATAGGTGCATATGACTAGGCAAGATCGGATCAAGAACATGGATATAGAGATGATAACATAAACGGTTCAGATCTGAAATCATGGCACTCGGGCCCTAGTGACAAGCATTAGGCATAGCAAAGTCATAGCAACATCAATCTCAGAACATAGTGGATACTAGGGATCAAGCCCTAAGAAAACTAACTCGATTACATGATGAATCTCATCCAACTCCTCACCGACCAGCAAGCCTACGAAGGAATTACTCACTCCCGGTGGGGAGCATCATGGAATTGGCGATGGAGAAAGGTTGGTGATGACGAAGACCGAAGATTCCCCTCTCCGGAGCCCCAAACGGGCTCTAGATCTGGCCTCCCGATGAAGAACAGGAGGTGGCGGCGGCTCCATATTGTAAAACGCGATGAAACTTCCTCTCTGATTTTTTCTTTGAAAATAGGAATTTATAGTGGTGGAGATAGGGCAAGTGGGGCCACGAGGTGGGCATAACCCACCAGGGCGCGCCCAGGGGGCCTGGCGCGCCCTAGTGGGTGATGCTCACCCTGGCCCCCTCTTCGGTGGATTTTGGCTCCAATAATTCTCATTTATTCTGAAATAATTCTCCAAAAAGTTTCTTTCCATTCCGAGAACTTTTATTTCTGCACAAAAACAACACCATGGTAGTTCTGTTGAAAACAGCGTCAGCCCGGGTTAGTTCCATTCAAATCATGCAAATTAGAGTCCAAAACAAGGGCAAAAGAGTGAGGAAAAGTAGATACGTTGGAGACATATCACCTATCCTCTGGAATTTGCATCTCTATCCAATCATTAATGAAATCCACCAGTGCTTGAGACTTGATGGCCGTTCTTGGCACATATTTCACATGATGAGGTCCAAGCTCTATCGCCCACTTGGCAATTTGGCCAGTGGTTTGTCGATTTTGTATGATATCGCCAAGGGGTGCTGAAAAGACCACGGTAATTGGATGTTCCTGAAAATAGTGCTTTAGCTTCCGGCTTGCCATAAAAACTCCAAAGACCAGCTTTTGCCAATGCGGATACCGCTGCTTGGACAAGGTCAAGACCTCTTTGACGAAATAAACCGACCACTGAACTGGATACTCCTTCCCTTCCTCCTTTCGTTCAATGACAACTGCAACACTTCCTTTCGATTACATGATGAATCTCATCCAACTCCTCACCGACCAGCAAGCCTACGAAGGAATTACTCACTCCCGGTGGGGAGCATCATGGAATTGGCGATAGAGAAAGGTTGGTGATGACGAAGACCGAAGATTCCCCTCTTCGGAGCCCCAAACGGGCTCCAGATCTGCCCCCCCCGATGAAGAACAAGAGGTGGCGGCGGCTTCATATCGTAAAACGCGATGAAACTTCCTCTCTAATTTTTTCCCCGAAAATAGGAATTTATAGTGGTGGAGATAGGGCAAGTGGGGCCATGAGGTGGGCACAACCCACCAGGGCGCGCCAAGGGGGCCTGGCGCACCTTGGTGGGTGATGCTCACCCTGGCCCCCTCTTTGGTGGATTTTGGCTCCAATAATTCTCCAAAAAGTTTCGTTCCATTCTGAAAACTTTTATTTCTACACAAAAACAACACCATGGTAGTTCTGCTGAAAACAACGTCAGTCCGGGTTAGTTCCATTCAAATCATGCAAATTAGAGTCCAAAACAAGGGCAAAAGAGTGAGGAAAAGTATATACGTTGGAGACGTATCAACTCCCCCAAGCTTAAACCTTTGCTTGTCCTCAAGCAATTCAGTTGATAAACTGAAAGTGATAAAGAAAAGCTTTTATGAACTCTTTTGTTCTTGTTTACATATATATGCTTAAGTAGCACCCAGGTTTTCAGCAAAGATTATGACTAACCATGTCAACAATAACTCTTAGAAATTATATTTACTCATATCAATAACATAAGCAACTAGTGAGCAATAATAATATATCTCACGCGCCAACACTTCGACAAAACAATCATGATACAATATGACAATAGTGGTATCTCGCTAGCCCTTTCTGAGACCGCAAAACATAAATGCCGAGAACCTTCAAAGTTCAAGCAGCGACTAGACATTGTAATTCATGGTAGAAAAGATCCAGTCATGCTGCACCCAACATCAACTATACACAATGCATGAGGATGACAATAGTGCTCTCAGGTCTGGCGCTTATTTGAGAAGGTGATGACTCAACATAAAGGTAAATAGATAGTCCCTTCACAAAGGGAAGCATGGATTTGCAGCGGTGCCAGAGCTCAAAGTTTAAAACAGAGATAGATATAATTTTGAGAGGTACACCCTTCCTGTCAACGTCACGACCAAGAGTTATCAATATCTTCCATGCTAAACAAATTAGCGGCGGTTCCCAAGCGATAAAAGTAAAGGTTTATTCCCCCTCCACCAACAATCACACTCCACGGCGGGCCGCATCCATGGGTACCATCCAAACCAACAACATTCCTGGGGGAGTTTTGTTTAATTATTTTTGATTTTTGATTTCGGGACTGGGAATCCTATTACCGCCCCTCACGTGTAAGGACAAGTGAATAAACACTCATCATGAGAATAACCCACTTAGCATGGAAGATACTGACCGCCCCCTGTCGCTCCATGAGCGGTCCAGGCACACAAAACAGATGTTCATTTGAATTTTTAGAGGTGGCACATGCAAATTTACTTAGAACGACAGGGTAATACCGCATATAGGTAGGTATGGTGGACTCATCTGGCATAACTTGGTTTAAGGGTTTTGATGCACAAGCAGTATTCCTGCTTAGTACAGGCGAAGGCTAGAAAGTAGATTGAGAAGCGGCCAGCTAGAGAGCGAAAACGGTCATGAACATGCATTACATATAATCAACATTGAATACTAGCATGAGTAGGATATGGACACCATGAACATAAATATCATGAAGGCTATGTTGGTTTTGATTCAACTACATGCATGAACATGTGCCAAGTCAAGCCACTTGAAACATTCAGAGGAGGACACCATATCATCATACCGCATCACAACCATTTTAATGCATGTTGACACACAAGATAAATCATTATCCACTCCTAGCTACTTAAGCATGGCATGAACAACTATAATCTCTAATGGTCATTGCAAACATGTTTGATCATAATGAGCTAAATCAAGGGATACTAGGTTAAACATATTTACAAAAACAAAAACAAGTTGAGATCATACCCGCCTTTCTCTGCCACAGTCAATTTATCAAATGTCGTCATTATTACCTTTCACTTGCACGAGCGAGTGATAAAAATAATAATAGTGCAAGAATGCCATGGACTAAGCTGAAATCTGCAAACATTTTATTCAAGAGGAGAAGACAAAGTAACATGGGTTCTTTGTTAGATAAACAATAATGCAGATGAGAACCACTCAACAATTTCATCATGGTCTTCTCCTAGGTATGACTCGAGTAAAAATAAAAGAATTTCAGAGAAACACATTGAAATATTTTTGGAGTTTTTGGTTTTTTCTTGAAGGAAGCAAGTTAAATAAGAAAAACAAAAAACGAGAAAAACTATTTACACGGGAAAGCTCCCAACAAATAAAAGAAGAAGTGAGAAATCTTTTTGGGTTTTCTTTTGATGCAACAATTAAACTAAGCTAGAAAGAAAAACTAAAAAGAAGTAGGAAATATATTTTTTGGGTTTTCTCAAAGTTTTTCAAACACACAAGAAGAAAGCGAGAAAACAAATCTAGCATGGATATTACATTGAAAAAGTGTGAACACCGACAATTGGAATGAAATGTGTGAACATGAATGTAATGTCGGTGGAAATACATACTCCCACAAGCTTAGGCTTTTGGCCTAGCTTGGTAATCACCATCCGTATGAATAATAATCTGGGCGATGGCTCATCGATGCCCTCGGAGCAACCTCCGTGGCCCTCCTGGCAGCTTCAACCTCCGCGTTGTACGCATGAGCTTCGCTCTCAAGAACATAATATCTTCCCCTAGTGTGAAAAATCAAAGAGAGCAGGAGCAGGCAAAGCAACAGGCACCACGTTTTTTTATTAAATCTCAAGTTATAGGTGTAGTTGGTGGCCGTACCCGTACGGAACTTATGACGCTTCATGGCATCAAAGTTTAAATACTGACTGGGTAGGATGGGGTCATTAGGCCAGGGTGAAACATTTAATCTCTCAGCTACACGAGAGGCATAAATTCCTCCATAAAAATTACCACTAGCAGCATTAAGCCGCAACCTCCATGCAACAATTGCACCAAGATTATAATCCTTATTCCCAGTTATGGCAGTGTGTAAGAGACTCAAATCATGAGCACATAGTGTGCTACAATCTTGTTTGCCTACAATACATTTATCGTTAAAGAGCGCAAAATATTGTAGTGATGGAAAATGGATGCTGTTAATTCTCCCTTGTGTAACCCCCTATCTTCGCCAAAGCAAAGATTAACTAAAAATGATTCGTACTCAGATTTTGTTGGTTCATCGAAGGAACCCTCATATGGAAGTTTGCATGCTTCGCTAAACATTTCTAACGGCATGGTAAAGGAATGATTGTACAGGTTGAATGAAACTCTAGACTCACGGGGAAAATATTTAAATTTCTTTGTGAAGGTTTTCATGAGTTTGAGGTGTTGGGGGCACTTATCTGCGATGAAGGGAGCAAGCTCTGTGTTGCGAATAAATTGATCAAATTCCTCCTTAATACCTGCACCTTCCATGAACTCGTCGCAAGGCCACAAGCATGATTTGGTGGCGGCATCTCGCATCGAGCTTTCGCTTGGTTCAACATAAGACCGTCGAACCGAGCTTCCACTTGATGAGGCTCCCGAGGATCTCCTCCTCGAAGAACTCCTAAAGAATTGCATTTTTATTCCTATAATAATTCTAAAAAAAAATTAGTCCACAAAAATTTTGTCAACAAAACTTTGTAAGATTGTTAGCAACTACTCCTAAGCATGCATATAGGCCATATTGAGCATTCAAACTACTTAGAACTCTAAGAATTCAACATGCAAGCTCATCTACAACAACACCAAGAGTAGTTAATTACTCTAAAAATAACCCACTAAAACAAAAACTAATTGGAGCAATGGAGGAGTCACATACCAAGTAGCAATCCCTCCAAACAGTTTCAGAAACGGAACTTCGAGCAAAGAGATCGAAATCCGCGGGTTTGAGAGCAAGAACATGAAAATGGTGATTGTGGCGATTTTTTGCTGGAGGTAAGTGATGATGTGGGCTAAAGAGATAAGTGAGGGGGCCCACGTGGGGGCCACAACCCACCAGGGCGCGCCTGGTGTCTTGTGGGCACCAGGTGCACCCCCCTCTGATATTATTTGCACCAAAAATTCATAAATATTCGGAAAAAAATTGTGTTAAATTTTCAGGCCATTCTGAGAATTTTTATTTTTGGGTCATTTTTTATTGCACGAAGAAAACAGAAAACAGGATAAATATGGCATTTTATTCTATTTGACTAACTAGAACAGAGAATAAAAGGTGGGAGCACAGAGTTGTGCTTACTAGATTCATCGACGTCATACCTCTAAAAAACGATTCATTAATAAGGTTGATCAAGTCTTATTAACAACCACTTCCGATTAGCTTGAAACCGAAGAACTTTCGTAAAACACTAAGTTACCTCAATGGGGATGCGCATATCCCCAACAATAAGTATATCATATTTCTTTTTGGCAGTAGGTAGAGGTAATTGAAAACTTCCAATAGTGATGGTCGGAGATTCTTTAATAACATTTATACCATTCACTTGGAATTGTTTCTTTGGAAAGTGCACCGTGTGCTCATTACCATTAATATGAAAAGTGACTTTGCTTTTGTTGCAATCAATAACATCCCCTGCAGTATTCAAAAAGGGTCTACCAAGGATAATCGACATGTTGTCGTCCTCAGGCATCTCAAGAATAACAAAGTCTGTTAAGATAGTAACATGTGCAACAACAACGGGCACATCCTCACAAATACCAATAGGTATGGCTGTTGACTTGTCAGCCATTTGCAATGATATCTCAGTAGGTGTGAGTTTATTCAAATCAAGTCTTTTATAAAAGGAGAAAGGCATAACACTAACACCAGCTCCCAAATCACACAAAGCAGTTTTGACATAGTTTCTTCTGATGGAGCAAGGTATAGTTGGTATTCAAGGATCTCCAAGTTTTTTAGGTACTCCATCCTTAAAAGAATAATTAGCAAGCATGGTGGAGATTTCAGCTTCAGGTATTTTTCTTTTATTAGTGATGATGTCTTTCATATACTTTGCATAAGGGGCCATCTTCAGAATATTAGTTAAGCGGGTACGCAAAAAGACTGGCCTAATCATCTCAGCAAAGCGCTCAAATTCTTCATCATCCTTTTTCTTAGATGGCTTAGGTGGAAATGGCATGGGTTTTTGACATCATTATCTGGTTCTTTATCATTACTAGGTTGAGCATCATCATGAACATCATCATTATTATTTTCGTTATCACTAGCTTGATGTTCACTACCAGATTGAGTTTCAGCATCGGAAATAGAGACACCATTGTTATCAGGAGGTTTTTGTGTCTTAGGTTCACTAGAGGTATGCAAAGTCCTATCATTTTTCTTTTCCTTTTTCTTCTTAGAAGGACTAGGTGCATCAGGATTAATTCTCTGAAAGTCTTGTTCAATTCTTTTAGGATGACCCTCAGGATAAAGTGGTTCTTGGGTCATTCTACCTCCTCTAGTTACTACTCTAGCAGCAAAGTCATGCATATTATTATTCATTTCATCAAGCAATTCTTTTTGAGACTTAGCAACTTGTCTTAATTGAGTTTAAACCATAGAGGCATGCTTTCCTACACCTCTAACATCATTACTGATTCTAAATAGCAAGTCACTCAAGCGAGCAATCATATCAGAATTATATTTCAATTGTTTCAGGACATGTGCATTGAAATGATCTTGCTTCATAATATAGTTATCAAACTCATATAAGCATTGACTAGGATGTTTATTGTGAGGGATGTCACTTTCATTAAACTTTAATAAAGAATTTACCTCTACCACCTGTGGAAGTGGTGATGTGTCAAGGCCATGTATTTCTTCAATAGGTAGCAAATTCTTAACATCCACAGCTTTAATACCTTTTTCCTTAATAGATTTCTTTGCCTCTTGCATATCTTCTGGACTGAGAAATAAGATACCCCTCTTCTTCGGAGTGGGTTTAGGCGGTGGTTCAGGGAGAGTCCAATCATCATAATTCTTCAATATGTTATTCAATAATTCCTCAGCTTGTTCAACAGTTCGTTCCCTGAAAACACAACCAACACAACTATCTAGGAAGTCCCTAGAAGCACCGCTTAGTCCATTATAAAAGATATCAAGTATTTCATTTTTATTGAGAGGATGATCAGGCAAAGCATTAAGCAACTGGAGAAGCCTCCCCCAAGCTTGTGGGAGACTCTCTTCTTCAATTTTCACAAAATTAAATATTTCCTGTAAGGCAGCTTGTTTCTTATGAGCAGGAAAATATTTTTCAGAGAAGTAGTAAATCATATCCTGGGGACTACACACACAACCAGGAGCAAGAGTATTGTACCATGCCTTAGCATCACCCTGTAATGAGAACGGAAATAACTTAAGGATGTAATAGTAGCGAATCTTCTCATCATGAGCAAAGAGGGTGGCTATATCATTCAGTTTAGTAAGGTGTGCCACTACAGTTTCAGTTTCATAGCCATGGAAAGGATTAGATTCAACCAAAGTAATTAACTCTGGGTCGATAGAGAACTCATAATCCTTATCGGTAACAAAGATAGGTGAAGTAGCAAACTTAGGATCACATTTCATTCTAGCATTCAAAGTCTTTTCCTTATACTTGCATAGCAATTTCTTAAGATCGTCTCTATCCTTGCAAGAAAGAATTTCTCTAGTTATCTCCTCGTTCATAACATAACCTTCAGGTATCTTAGGCACTTCAAACTTAGGAGAGCTAGGACTAATAGGTGTTTCATAATCATCACCAGTTTCATAAGCTTTATCAGTTTCAGCAATCTCATCAGTTTCAGTGGTTTCATTTTCTTTAGCTCTAGCAATTTGTTCATAAAACAAATTCTCCTAGTGGCACATTATCATCAAGCATGGTACTAGCATCATCAATAGCATAATTCATAGCAGAGGTAGCATCATCAATAACTTGCGACATATCAGGATTACTAGCATGTGGTGGTGTTGCAAGCTTACTCATAACAGAAGGTGAATCAAGTGCAGAGTGTGATGGCAGTTCCTTACCTCCCCTCGTAGTAGAGGGAAAAATCTTGGTATTAGTATCCTTCAGATTCTTCATAGTGATAAATTCATATAAATCCCAAGTGACACAAAAAATTATTGCTATGCTCCCCGGCAACGGCGCCAGAAAAAGGTCTTGATAACCCACAAGTATAGGGGATCACAACAGTTTTTGAGGGTAGAGTATTCAACCCAAATTTATAGATTCGACACAAGGGGAGCCAAAGAATACTTGAGAGTATTAGAAGTTGAGTTGTCAATTCAACCACACCTAGAGATTAAATATCTACAGCAGAGTGATCAGTAGCACAGTAATATGATAATTTGATAGCAGTAGTGACAGTAACAGTAGCAGTAACAGTAGTAGCAATAGTTTTGTAGCAGTTGGAACAGCAGCAACACCAATAGTAACTTAGCAAGAACAATAAGTGAAAAGCTCATAGGCACTGGATCGGTAACTCGTTGGATGATATTCGTCATGTAACAGTCATAACCTAGGGTGATACAGAACTAGCTCCAGTTCATCAATGTAATGTAGGCATGTATTCCATAAATAGTCATACGTGCTTATGGAAAAGAACTTGCATGACATCTTTTGTCCTACCCTCCCGTGGCAGCGGGGTCCATAAGGAAACTAAGGGATATTAAGGCCTCCTTTTAATAGAGAACCGGAACAAAGCATTAACACATGGTGAATACATGAACTCCTCAAACTACGGTCATCACCGTGAAGTATCCCAAATATTGTCACTATGGGGTTGACGGATCATAACACGTAATAGGTGCATATGACTAGGCAAGATCGGATCAAGAACATGGATATAGAGATGATAACATAAACGGTTCAGATCTGAAATCATGGCACTCGGGCCCTAGTGACAAGCATTAGGCATAGCAAAGTCATAGCAACATCAATCTCAGAACATAGTGGATACTAGGGATCAAGCCCTAAGAAAACTAACTCGATTACATGATGAATCTCATCCAACTCCTCACCGACCAGCAAGCCTACGAAGGAATTACTCACTCCCGGTGGGGAGCATCATGGAATTGGCGATGGAGAAAGGTTGGTGATGACGAAGACCGAAGATTCCCCTCTCCGGAGCCCCAAACGGGCTCTAGATCTGGCCTCCCGATGAAGAACAGGAGGTGGCGGCGGCTCCATATTGTAAAACGCGATGAAACTTCCTCTCTGATTTTTTATTTGAAAATAGGAATTTATAGTGGTGGAGATAGGGCAAGTGGGGCCACGAGGTGGGCATAACCCACCAGGGCGCGCCCAGGGGGCCTGGCGCGCCCTAGTGGGTGATGCTCACCCTGGCCCCCTCTTCGGTGGATTTTGGCTCCAATAATTCTCATTTATTCTGAAATAATTCTCCAAAAAGTTTCTTTCCATTCCGAGAACTTTTATTTCTGCACAAAAACAACACCATGGTAGTTCTGTTGAAAACAGCGTCAGCCCGGGTTAGTTCCATTCAAATCATGCAAATTAGAGTCCAAAACAAGGGCAAAAGAGTGAGGAAAAGTAGATACGTTGGAGACATATCACCTATCCTCTGGAATTTGCATCTCTATCCAATCATTAATGAAATCCACCAGTGCTTGAGACTTGATGGCCGTTCTTGGCACATATTTCACATGATGAGGTCCAAGCTCTATCGCCCACTTGGCAATTTGGCCAGTGGTTTGTCGATTTTGTATGATATCGCCAAGGGGTGCTGAAATGACCACGGTAATTGGATGTTCCTGAAAATAGCGCTTTAGCTTCCGGCTTGCCATAAAAACTCCAAAGACCAGCTTTTGCCAATGCGGATACCGCTGCTTGGACAAGGTCAAGACCTCTTTGACGAAATAAACCGACCACTGAACTGGATACTCCTTCCCTTCCTCCTTTCGTTCAATGACAACTGCAACACTTCCTTTCGATTACATGATGAATCTCATCCAACTCCTCACCGACCAGCAAGCCTACGAAGGAATTACTCACTCCCGGTGGGGAGCATCATGGAATTGGCGATAGAGAAAGGTTGGTGATGACGAAGACCGAAGATTCCCCTCTTCGGAGCCCCAAACGGGCTCCAGATCTGCCCCCCCCGATGAAGAACAAGAGGTGGCGGCGGCTTCATATCGTAAAACGCGATGAAACTTCCTCTCTAATTTTTTCCCCGAAAATAGGAATTTATAGTGGTGGAGATAGGGCAAGTGGGGCCATGAGGTGGGCACAACCCACCAGGGCGCGCCAAGGGGGCCTGGCGCGCCTTGGTGGGTGATGCTCACCCTGGCCCCCTCTTTGGTGGATTTTGGCTCCAATAATTCTCCAAAAAGTTTCGTTCCATTCTGAAAACTTTTATTTCTACACAAAAACAACACCATTGTAGTTCTGCTAAAAACAACGTCAGTCCGGGTTAGTTCCATTCAAATCATGCAAATTAGAGTCCAAAACAAGGGCAAAAGAGTGAGGAAAAGTATATACGTTGGAGACGTATCAACTCCCCCATGCTTAAACCTTTGCTTGTCCTCAAGCAATTCAGTTGATAAACTGAAAGTGATAAAGAAAAACTTTTATGAACTCTTTTGTTCTTGTTTACATATATATGCTTAAGTAGCACCCAGGTTTTCAGCAAAGATTATGACTAACCATGTCAACAATAACTCTTAGAAATTATATTTACTCATATCAATAACATAAGCAACTAGTGAGCAATAATAATATATCTCACGCGCCAACACTTCGTCAAAACAATCATGATACAATATGACAATAGTGGTATCTCGCTAGCCCTTTCTGAGACCGCAAAACATAAATGCCGAGAACCTTCAAAGTTCAAGCAGCGACTAGACATTGTAATTCATGGTAGAAAAGATCCAGTCATGCTGCACCCAACATCAACTATACACAATGCATGAGGATGACAATAGTGCTCTCAGGTCTGGCGCTTATTTGAGAAGGTGATGACTCAACATAAAGGTAAATAGATAGTCCCTTCACAAAGGGAAGCATGGATTTGCAGCGGTGCCAGAGCTCAAAGTTTAAAACAGAGATAGATATAATTTTGAGAGGTACACCCTTCCTGTCAACGTCACGACCATCGTCAACCGCCGTGTGAGCCGCCCTGACCAAGCTGACCCGGATGTCGCCCACCATTGCCTCCTTGGTGATTGTGGAAAGCCTGGTTGCGGAACTCCTACATGATATAACCATTTTCCCATGAGTGCATGGACGGCTACTGTGTTTGGGACAAGGCGCCTTGAGAGCCTCCTCGTAGTTGCGTGGCTTGTTCCCATTGTAAGCCCCTCCTGGACGGTTGTTGCGATGCTGGTTCTTGAAACCGGTGTTGGTATTAGCGACGAACTCTGACCCGCCATCTTGCTGCTTTCGCTTATTGTTATTGCCTTGTCCCCCAGGGTTTCCACTGTTCCCAAAATTTTGCTGACCCTTGCCACCATCGCCCTTCTTATCTTTCCCAGTTTTGTCCTCGTCTGAGCCGGGATCCTTTGTACTGTCTGACTCGGCGTATCTGGTAAGAACATCCATCAGGTCGTCCATATCCTGCACCTTCCGCTTAAGACAACCAAGCTTTTGAACCAGTGGTTGAAAGTGGCAGTTTTTCTCCAAGATTAGGACGCCTTGAGCCACCGTGATACTGTCCAACGAATGAATAATTTCGGCAACCCGGCGAGTCCAATGGTGAGCCGACTCATCCCCGCGCTGGACACAATGTTGAAGATCCACAATCGTCATTGGTCGCTTGCACGTTCCCTGGAAGTTCTTGATGAATCGCTCCTTCAGCTCTGTCCAAGTATTGATAGAGTTGGGTGGCAAGTTCTTCAGCCATGTTCGAGCCGGTCCTTCCAGCATCATGGTCAGGTACTTTGCGCACACGGCGTCGCTGACGTCGAGCATTTCCATAGCTAACTTGTAACTCTCGATCCATGCTGCCGGCTCAAGATCCGCTATGTAGTTTGGTACCTTACGAGGCCCCTTGAAGTCCTTGGGCATACGCTCGGCACGGAGCACCGGAGATAAACAAGGGATTCCAATCATCCTACTGTTCATCCCAGCCCCTGTAGTCGCCAGTTGATGATGAAACTGCTAAGTCGCTCATGCTGCCGCCGCTTCCGCCTCTACCTGTCGCGCAGCCCTGGACGCATCTACGACCGCCTGGGCGTCTGACGGCATAGGCTGGGTTGGGGAGACTCGAGGCTGCTGCTTACGTCCACTGCTAGAAACAGCTGGAGATTCTACATGGCGGCTCTTGCTGCGGCTGGCATATGGGGTGGAGTGCATCCGGTCACGGCTATAAGAATATTGCACTTGCTGCACCACCGCTGTTTTCAACATCTCTGAAAGGACCGATGACGACTAGAGGAGGGGTGAATAGGCGATTTGAAACTTTTACGGATTTGGCTTTATCCTAATGCGGAATTAAACTAAACAGATGCTTTTCAAGCACAAATCCTAAATATGCTAGGCTCAACTAAGTGCACCAACAACCTATGCTAAACAAGATAGGCAATTAAAGAAACTAGCAAGCACAAACTATATCACAAGATATGGAAATGTAGGATGAACTAAGCAATTCTAACTAACACAAGATATATCTATATGAGCAAGTATGAATTGCGGAAAGTAAAAGGTGTGGAATGAGATAACCACAAGTGAGTCGGGGACGCGGATTTATCCCGAAGTTCACACTCATGAGCATGCTAATCTCCCTTGGAGCGGTGCCGAAGCCAAAGCTCCGGAGTGCCACCAAGTGGCTCACCGTATTCTCACTTTCGAGTCACCCCCAATGGATGAGCCTCAATTCACTCAGGGTTGGTCTTGAAGGCGACCACCACACCTTTACAACTTCTCCGGAGCACACCACAAACACGAAAGCTTTCGGAGGAACTTGACCACCTAGGCCACCTCACACCCTTCCCCGGAGCACACCACAAAAGGAAGCTACCGAGGGAACCTTGGCCACATAGACCTCATGACAAACTCCTCAATATATCACCAAACCGTCTAGGAGGCGGAAGCCTCCAAGAGTAATAAACTCACGGTCTCACACTCGAACAAATCGATGCGGGGACCTCAAACCAATGCAACAAATGCAATGCAAGGTCAAGCAACAAATGCTCAACTCACTCTCTCAATCTCACAAGATGCCCTCTATAAAGTAGGAGATTGAAGAGAGGGGATGTAATGGAGGAAATCAACAAATGACTCCAAGATCCATCCACAAATCCCCCTTCACATAGAGGGGAGATAGGGGCTTAGGAGAGGTGGTATGATGCTCAAATTGATGTTTAGAAAGTGTATAAAACAACCCCCAAACCGGTGGGGAGGAAGGGATTTTTTATAGCCAACCCCCAAAACTAGCCGTTGGGGCTCCAATAGACAGTTCCTGGACACCCCGTCCCCACGGTACAAGCCCGTGTTCACGGGGACCCCGTTCCCACGGCCTCAAAACCCTGTGCGCACGAGGTACCCAGAGACAGCCCAGAGCAGGAAACTGAAACATGCATAACTTGGGCATACGGACTCCGAATTCGATGATCTTGGGCTCGTTTTAAAGCTATGGAAAAGCCCAAGGTCCTCACATAGAGAACCACCCAAGATCAACAATAAAGAATGATGAAAATCATGAAAAGGTTTGAGCTCTCTACACATGAAGTGATCAAGCTACTCGCCCGAAAGTTCCTCTTGATAGTACGGCTATCAAACCTATAATCCGGTCTCGCACCAAGCACCATGAGACCGGCAAAACTAGGAAAACCTAGCTAAGGTATACCTTTGCCTCGCACATCCAACTTGAGCTTGATGATGACTTTTAATGCTTGCCTCAAGTTGTAATCCTTTTCTTGTCCACGATCACTTGGTGAAGATACTCGAGATGCTTCCTCATATTGAAATGAGGGAAGCCTTCACTTAATCCCATCTTCACACACACATTATCATGATGTGGACCTCAAGATTCAAAGCATATAACCTCTGGCTTCTCATCTTGCACTTGGACTCCTTGAACCCGATGATCATCACCACTTGATGTCATCCTCACATAGGCCACTCGAAATCTTTCTTTTGATGCAAGCCCATGAGAAACACCTAACCCTTATGGAAATAGCAAACAAATAGCATTGGTTAGTGCACAAAATGCAATTCACAATTACTTACCATACCACTAGATCACTTGAGCCCACGCGGTACATTATTTATGCTTGTGTGTTGACCATATAGATACACTCTTTGAGCTTCATCTGGGTCAACCAACATCTTTACTTCAAGCTCTATATTGGTTTCTTGAAAGTCATAATGAACTCTTCATTTTACTTCATTGCTTCAAGACTATATCACCAAAGCTCTTTCATGACCATATCAAGATTCACCATGAACATCATATTGATCATCACTTGCTCTTTTAAATGCCCCATCACAAACTCTTGAGAGACACAATGAATTCTTCACTCTAGTTTCTTGCTTCAAGATATGATCAACCAAAACCCAACACATGAGCTCATCATGATCTTCACTTGATCATACCACAGATTGAATTCTTCCCTTTAATTAGACTCTCAAGACCTTGATTATTATGAGCCCAAATGTGTCAACCTTTGAGATCCTCCAATAAACTCCACCATGAGGACTTATTGGAGAGGCTTTTGATGGAACTCTTTCCACATAAATTCAACATGCTTCATGCATCACTATGGAACACTTCTTCGTATAAGATACAATCCCCTTGATGCTCCATAGAGATTGTCATTCAATACCAAAGCTAAGAGCAAATCTGCATCTCTATGGCAATCATCCTTAAGCCTCCACCTATGTAATATCCCTTCAAATATATCTCAGTGAAAGCATTAGTCCATAAAGATTGTCATATATACTATATCACTAATCCTCCTAGAATTGAAGGCCTCTCATTCAATTGAGTTTACCAATTTGGAATTGGGTCATCGATTTTGACCGGGTCAACAATTTTTTACTCAATTATTTTAATCCTCTATAACACCAAGCTCCCTATTTTTTTAATGCCTCACAATCAATTGGAGTCTCAATTTGGAGTTGGGTCATCCAATTTTGACCAAGTCAACAATTTCACAATGACCTCTCTGATTCATTTTTTAATACACAATGCTCCCTAATTTTAAAGCTTCTCCCGTCAATCCTTGATTTTGACTCCTTCAATCCTTTGTTGTGGTAATGAAATATCTAACTTCGTTAAGCTATCCAGTTTTAAAGCCTTCCATTCAACTCAACAATTTCACAATGAGCTCTCTCATTCATTTTTAATACACTATGCACCCTAATTTGAAAGCTTCTCCGGTCAATCCTTGATTTTGACTCCGTCAATCCTTTGCTGTGGCAATTAAATCTCTAACTTTGTTAAGCTATCCCATTTTATAGCCCATCATTCAACTCTTCAATTTGGATTGGATATATAATTGACTGGGTCGTTCACCCTGGCTTCGTGGTGGGATCTCTTGATGAATGGGTGACAATACGTAAGTATCGCCCATGACACGTTTAGCACCAGCGTAACACACGTGTCCATCAATGTAAGTAACTTTCTCATGTTTTTGTACTAATTAAAAGACGTCCTCCAATCACACGGTCAAAAAAATCCACCCAAGCACCACAATAAAAAAAGAAAAATGATAATAAACTCACGAATGATTCGCTACGGATTGGTCATACCAAAATTTTTCCCATCAATCACATCCCCGGTTTGCAACTTTGACCCACTTTTTCCCTAATCTCTGACCATAAATTGACACATTCATCTGTAAGCATGAATTCATAAAGTCTGTCCGTATGAGTAGCATATCTGATAAAAAAAATACACTTCATTGTATGCACGCATGCGAAACCAACTAATACGTAAATATTTTTAACAAATTAAAAAATTTACATAAAACATGTACAACCCCAAGAATATAAACGGCGCGGCAAAGCGCACACTGTCCTTCTAGTTAATTACCAAAACCACACATAGGGGCTAGATGCCCTTTCAATCTCTATGGCATTCCTGGCCTTGATCTCGACGGGGGTATTCCCGTGGATGAGAAGCGCCTCCAGATTGTGAGTCGCCGCTAGCACGTTATCAACGGGGTTGGAAAAGTGACCCTGCGGCGTCTGGAACCGCGGTGGCGAAGGCTGAGCCGGCGATGGTTGAGTCGGATCCGTTTGCCGGGCTGTCTGTCAAGGAGGATCCTCACGTGCGAGTTCAGCCCCTGGCGTCTGATGTGGAGTGGGGAACAAACGAGTCGGATCGAAATTTAAAGCCAGGCGGCTTTGGTGTCTCCTATGGTGAACTGCCTCCGAGGCGTCTCGACGAAGCCCTAACTGCCAAGCCTCGGCCTTCAGATGCTCCGACTCATTATGGATACGGGTTTGTATTTCTGCCATCCGGGCGTTTTCGGCGTCAATTTCCCTCTGCACCTGAGTCATCTACTCGCGGAGTTTTACCAACTCCGTGTTGCATTCCTCTTGGTTTTCCGCAGTGACGGGTGTGTCTACCAGCTTCGCCATCTCAGCCATCAGATCTATCATGGCTTGAGCCGACGCTTTGACTGATCCGCTAGAGCCGCCAGCTGCGCCTGCTGACGACGGGTCTTGATCTGCCAATGTTCCTGCTGTAGGGTAACACAGCAGAAAACAAAAAAATTCTGACCTACACACCAGCCCAGGACCATTATGGAGACTGCATACAAGGTTTGATCTTTTCGTTACCGACTCATAGCGCAACGGAAGTAGAGTCGATGATGATCGGCGGTGCAGATCCCCGCAGCTAGGATTTACAACCTCCCAACCGCGAGGATGTATACCCTCATCTGCCCCTCGGACAGCCCTCTAGGAGGCGGCCGGATAGTCCCCCAGACGGTGTCGCGGACAGCCCTTCGGGAGGACTTTCGAAACTCGGACAGCCCTTCGGGAGGACCTTCGAAACTCGGACGGTCACACGGACAGCCCTTCAGGAGGCACTCTCGAACTAAGACCGAAACTATGATCTCTCTACAGAGTTGCACACATACTGTGTCATCTATCCGGCAAGGCTTCGCCGTCCAGAACTAGTTCCTACCGGAACCCAAATAGCCTTTCGGCTCTACAAAACTATTTCGCTGGGAGGGAGAGAGAAGCCAGACAAGTGTATGGCATGTGTATGTGAGAAAGGATGAGGTTTGGGCAGCCCCCTCACCTCCTATTTATAGGAAAACCAAGGGGTAGGATGGGTATTCAAAATATCAAAAATACCCATGAAGGAAACACTTTCCAAGGGTAAAAGGGGGAAGCAAGTGGGCAAGTGGGGCTCCAAGGAGGAGCCCCCTTCTTGGCCGGCCACACCCCTTGTGCCCCCCAAGGGGGTCCTCATCCAGCCATCCATTCTAGAAGCCTTTTGGGAAAAAAATCCCAAAAGGTGACTTTCCAAAAATATCCCAAAAAGCACTTTCACTATTCACGACTACATTTTTCAACGTCCGTTCAAACTGAAATTTTTTATGTGTCCTAGAACATTTCCAGTACCCACAAAAATAATTTTCAACGCATTCCGGAACAATTCCGGATTAGGGATTTTCATCTGTGAAAAGCATCCGAAGCGGTTCCGGCAGCTCCGGAACATTTCCGGTTTTTCTTCCGGAAAATTCCCAGAAGTTTCCAGAATGATTCTGGCACCCTCCAAGAATTATCAGGCATGTGCCAAAACCAATTTTACTTAATGGTATCCCCTGAAACAACTTTTCAGTTTTACCGAAACTGTTCCGGTGTTCTCTTTGTGGAACTTTTCCGTTGTCCGAAACTTTTCCTGTGTCCGAAACTTTTCCGGTGATTTTCTCTCAGACTCCCTATCTAGTATTCAGCAGATAGATGACCCTTAAGCGTGTGACCCTATAGGTTCGGTGAAGTATAGACATGACCCGGAACCCCTTCCGATCAATGATCAACATCGGAGCCGTGGACACCCATATTGACCCCTATACCCACACGAATGAATATTCGAGTGAACCTCCAGTTGCCGTGTGCTATTCATGTTGCTTCGCGATATGTTACAAATACCCAAGGTGAGACATGTTGGCATCCCCGTGGATCAACAACTTGTCCACTATGCCAGTTACCTCGTTACCGGTATTGTTCTCTTTTCTCGTTCCCGTGTTCCGGCATCCCCATGATCAAATCACAAAGTGTCTGGCCAGACGATGATGGATACCATAACACCGAGAGGGCCCAGAGATATCTCTCCATCGTCGGAGGAGCAAATCCCAATCTTGAGCTATCAAGTTACTTGACATACTTTTCCATGAACCCGTAAGCCGCCGTAATAGCCACCCATTTACGGATGACGTTTAACAAACCCCAAAGTTCAAGAAGCAAGCATGAAGAAACTCGATACTCTCATGGTCTAAGGAATCATGCAAACGTTAACCATCTCTGTGTTATTAACCATTTAACTTGTGACGAATGTATCTCATAGCATAACATCAATTCGGGTCGATTCAACACAAATGTTCTTCTAACATTGTGCCCTCAAAGTTGCTGGCATAGACATGCCCATGATCAGGAAAACAGAACCATCATGCAACACTTGAGCTAGTCTTAGAGGCCAGACTAGGAATACATTTTACTGTTTATTATTCCACACGTGTATATGAGTCTTCCTCCGAGCCTCGTGGTTATTGTAGACTCGAGAACCATAACAGTTATAGCATGGAACATAAACCTAATTATGAACAGGCAGATAATCAATAACATTTATTATTGCCTCTAGGGCATATCTCCTACAGACTCCCACTTGCACTAGAGTCAATAATCTAGTTAATGCTAATGCACTTTACACCTGTGGCACACTGGTGTAAAATATGCTTCGCATGTGGTATAGCCTGATGTCCAACGGATCTGACGACTTCAGCTCCGTGTGTAACTTTGCATATCCTTGCGTTTTCATGCTTTCACAAAATTCATATTTTGTGTGGACTTGGCTTTGCATATGTGTGAATCATTGGTTGAAACCTGATTCCTCAGGCTGAGCTATGGAGCAACTATCTGCAATAGTGTCCCATAGACCAAAGCCATCTTGGAACCATACTAAGTTCATGAATGAACTATATGATTCAGCAACTTCTTTGTCGCTTCTAAAGTGTCAACATACTTAGCCTTTGTTATAGAATTCGCCACAGTATCTTGTTTGGAACAATTTCCATCTACCGTGCCACCATGTTGTGTATTACACAAAACCCTTAACTTAAATCGAAAATCGCATGGAGCATTGATGAAGACTGTATCGATGTAATTACTTACAATGAGTACTTCATAATCTCTGCTTGCGAGAAAACATGTCATCAGTACTACTCTAGTACTTAATGACATCTTTCACTATTGTCCCATGATCAGTACTTTTGATCAATTTGGTATCTATACTCGCAACAACTTTGGAGTATTGGACATATCTGGTTGTTTTTACATACCATGGAATACATGATTAATCCAAACACAAGAGTGTGTGGAATCTCCATCATGTATTTTGCTCATCAGTGTTTTTGGGAAACCGAGTCTTGCAAAAACTCTTTCCATGTGACTTCGGCAAGAATCACTCCTTGGCGTTTTAAATGCTAAAAAGTTTTAGCATCTTGTCAATATGTATCTTTGCTCAGCCCCATTAGGTAAACATATCTCCATAGATCATCATGCCTAATATTAAGGCTATTTAGTCCAAGCACTTCATCGAAAAACCCTTTTCAAATGAAGTCCTAATCCGTGTCAAGAAATTTATTTCCAATTAACAATGTGTAAAGCACACAACATTTTTAGAAATATTATTATGCTCCCACTTACTTTCTTGAATCACAAGCATCTTCGTTACCAATTGATGAAGTCAAAACCCTTTTGACCATTTCATCAAAACACGAAGATTCCAACTCCATTTTGTTCTCTTCTGTCCATCGCTGGATCTCTGAAGTTTGCATACTTACTAGCATCCTCTGGACTGGAAAAATACCTTGGACTGTAACACATGCAAGTCCTTGGTTTCATTTCCATCAGATGGAAATCCTTTCGTCATCCTTGTTTCACATCTCATGTTTGAAATATGTATTAATTGCTAGTTCAACCGGAACTGACTTTAAGCATCGCTACGGTGAAACAACCTCATCGTAGTCAACTCCTTGAACTTGTTATTGCAACAAGTCGAGCTTTATGGATAAAACATTTTTATCCGTATCAATTTTTAGTTCCATAAATATTCGTTAGACTCTAAGTCTTCCGAAAGGTGTATCAAGAATTTAATCTTGAATCACTTATATGGAAACTATCTCGGATTGTATTGGCATTTAGCCAATTCCGAAGTCAGGGCCCATCAACGCTTCCTTGTGTATCATAGGTATACTGTTGTCTAACAACAATATCTCGTATGCGCACCTGAGAGGTTTGCACGAGTTTTTCCTACGTGGTTCAGCTGCAAGTTCGACCGAAGTCCATACAGCTCATGTAGAGGCTTCCGTATCAGTCGCAGTAGGAAACTCTGGAATCACTTGCAAGGTTCCTTTCCTTTGATCTGATGACCAAGATACTGGTTATCTCGTCGAGTTGCACTGTCCTCCCACTCACCTTTTGCAAGAACTATTCTCATTAAAAGCATACCATTTTGTGGCAAAATCCTTTGCCTCGGTATAGTGGTGGGGGAATACCCAATGACTTGGGATAACCTACAAAGTAGCACTTGTATGATTTGGAATAGTTTTGTAACCTTTTACACAAGCCTCATATTCCAAATGTTAAGAAAAGATATAACATGGTTGGGCGTACCATACCATGGCGTCATTTCAACAGACCTGATGGAGCTCTTTTCAGTGTAAAAGCCGCAGTCTCTAAAGCATCACTCTTTAAAAGGGATAATGGCAAATTTATTTATGTCATCTTTGATCTTACCATGCCATAAATGGTTCGATTACATCTTCACGGACTTTTCACTTGTAGTGGTGTTCCTGGAGGTGCAAGTTATGAAACCCCTTTCACAACTCATCAGACATTCGCTAAACTTGTAACTCAAATACTCCTTTCTGCAATCGAATTGTAGAAACATAATTTTCTTGTTACAATAATTTCTACTTCATTTTTGAAAACCTTATGAATGAATTCAAAAGATCCAGACTTACGTCTCATCAAGTAAATATCCATATATCTACTTGAGTCATTTCTGAAGATAGATAAATCCACTACTTGCAACAACATTTATTGGACTACACACATCATAATGTATGATCACCAATATGTTCTTTGCTCGGTCCTTATGGCCTGTGAACGGTATTTCAGTCACTTCACTTTTCAGAGGAAAGTTGCAAGTGTCAGATGATTCAAAATCAAACGACTTCAAAATCCAGCATAATGGAATTTTCCATGCGGGTTTCTCCAATGTGACCAAATGCAGTGCCACACATATGTGGTATTCTTTTAGTCTTGCGACATTTAGCGTCATTATTATGGATGTATCATATTACCATCAATATTCACAACATACATCCCATCCCGGATGGAAGCATGGCCCTTCATGTTATTCATAACACCGAACATCAAAAGTTCTCTTATGAATATCCTTCTTGCAAGATGCCTTATCTAAAGGGCTAGAGTATATGAAACTCTAAATGAATTATAAAAGTAAATATAGAGGTAATGTATTATTATCAATATTCATAACATACATCTCATTCATAATGAAAGTATGGCCCTTATGTTATTCATATCACCGAACATCAAAAGTTCTCTTATGAACAACCTTCTTGCAAGATACCTTATGCAAAGGGCTAGAGTACATGAAACTCTAAAATGAATTATGAAAGTAAATACATAGGTAATACACCAATGGAAGGTATAGTAACTTTTACTATGTTTCCAGCGCGTATCAAAACCTCATCCCTGGCTAGTCTTTCAGGCCATAGTAGTTCTTACATCGAGTTGCAACAGAATGCAATCGAGCGGGTATCTTTGTGATCAACTCACAATACCCAAGAATTAGTGATTAACATGTTTAACCATAATTCCCAAGAACTATATCTTTCACCAGCCTTCTATACATCAAAAACTTGTATGACATTCATACATGAGCTGGATATTCTAGTCTTCTCTCTTTTTGCCTTTATACTTCTAAAAGTTTAACTTTTAGTATTTCTCCTACTCTCAGAAGAAGCACCCAACTTGAGAGTGGCGTTAGCCCCGGACTTCCTAGGCGTGAAAGTTTCACTAACACCCTTCAGACACTTCCTTTCTCTTTAAGCTGTTGTTTTATTCACCTTCATTATATGATAGGCGTTCTTCTGGATCCCTCTCTTAACAGTCAAATGCCCAGTAAACACTTTTACTAATAGTTTGCAAACAAACATGGCTTTGGATATCTCATATCTTTTAGCCTTTGTTTGTCTCTGAAAATGATTTTCAGATTCCATGAATATCACATAGCTATCCAAACTTTCGAAGTTTGGGTCTCATGGAGGCAAACATATTTCACTTGACCGTAACGGAATTTTAGCTTTTGGATCGAAGGATGAGAGTCACATCATCCATAGCATCAGCGGGAGAATACCAAAAGCATGCGATAGGACAAAGTTCTTCTCGGCACTCTTGAGGACAATCCTCACATTACGTTACCAACCGTAAAGTTTTAACCAGATATTTAACAGCTATTCAATTTTAATAGGGAAGGTGGAAACGTGAGCCATTATTCTACAACTATTATGCAATTTACACTTAGACAAAGTTCACAATTAATTGCACTGAGAATTAAAAGAATTAATTCTACAGTGCACTCCCACTAAAATCAATATCTCTCATAATTGATTGTGAGTGATACAAGACCCGCATTTAAATTGTTCGCCATTGGTGTAACACCACTGATGACGAAAATCTCAACGGGTAGGCCAACTTGCCAATCACATCTCTATGTGACTCTTGTTCATCTTTCAATGCGTCTGTTCCGAGCTCATGACGGTCATGCCTGAACGTCAAGACAACCAAGTGATCTCGCTGCGATGTCTCAACTCACCCGCCTCACACTTCTCTAATCGTTCGTACCCGTGTGACACGGCGCACCCCGAAAAGATAGGTGCCGTGACGGTGCTACACTTGGGAGAACACTAACTACTTGATATTTTTGTGAGAGATCACCCTAATAAAAAGCGACTACCGCGCAATCAAGAAGGGTGCATCATAAGGGATAAACATCTCAGGCAATTCATAATAGCATGATATGGTATAGCCCTTTATGATGGAGAAGTCTTTCATGTTTTCGTCTTCGGCATTCGCGTTGGTGTTCACCTTCGCGAAGATTGCCACCACCTTGTCGATGCACCAGATAATATTGCTATCTCTATAGCTAATAAAATAAGTGCATTACTTAAGGTTGACACGCAGGTCATTAAAGTGACAATCATATGGCTCCAGCCATCATGCCGAATCATGACACGCAAGTCATGTTAATATTACATCATATAGTCATCTCATACGTAATCAAATTAATATGAGCACTGCTATACCACATCATATGCACATGCAAACCATCCTGCAAAACCAAGTTAGACGCCTCTAATAGGTTCATGCAAAAACTTATTTTACGTGGCTTCTAAGGTTTCGAAACAAACCGAAGCTACCAACGTCCATCATCAAGTATGATAATTCAAGTTGCTAGATTAACTTCGCGGGGTGTATGAAACACGAGATAATAAAATCTCAAGCCCCATACTGAACTTCGTCATACACATGACCCTCGTGCAGATCATATCTGCATTGCCCTTTCGTTTGCGAAATTTCATCTTTCTTTTTAACTACGGTGGAATTCAATGAACTGTTAGCACTTCGTTGATCAATCAGGATCGCGGATTGCCAGAACATTGAAACTCCACCATGCTGTTATCAAGATCAGAAATATGCAAACTCTAGGGAAGCAACAAGAACATCGGGTAACAGATTTCATTTGCTACCCGCACAAATAATTTTCAGTAATAGAACTCATCTACTACCTAATTATATTGTGCAACACCCATACATCTCTATGTATTCTAGATCGCAACCTGCATCTATGCATAGCACAGCTCATGATGCCACTATAGGGTAACGTACTAGAAAACAAAAATTTTCCGACCTACGCACCAGCCAAGGACCACTATGGAGACTGCATACAAGGTTTGATCTTTTCGTTACCGACTCGTAGCGCAACGGAAGTAGAGTCGATGACGATCGGCGGTGCATATCCCCGCAGCTAGGATTTACAACCTCCCAACCGCGAGGATGTATACCCTCATATGCCCCCCGGACAGCCCTCCGGGAGGCGGTCGGACAGCCCCCGGACGGTGTCGCGGACAGCCCTTCGGGAGGACCTTCGAAACTCGGACGGTCACTCGGACAGCCCTTCGGGAGGACCTTCGAAACTCGGACGGTCACACGGATAGCCCTTCAGGAGGCACTCTCGAACTAAGACCGAAACTATGACCTCTCTACAGAGTTGCACACATACGGTGTCATCTATCCGGCAGGGCTTCGCCGTCCAGAATTAGTTCCTGCCGGAACCCAGACAGCCTTTCGGCTCTACGAAACTATTTCGCTGGGAGGGAGAGAGAAGCCAGACAAGTCTATGGCATGTGTATGTGAGCAAGGATGAGGTTTGGGCAGCCTCCTCACCTCCTATTTATAGGAAAACCAAGGGGTAGGATGGGTATTCAAAATACCCAAAATACCCATTAAGGAAACACTTTCCAAGGGTAAAAGGGGGAAGCAAGTGGGCAAGTGGGGCTCCAAGGAGGAGCCCCCTTCTTGGCCGGCCACACCCCATGTGGGCCCCCCAAAGGGGGTCCTCATCCATCCATCCCTTCTAGAAGCCTTTTGGGAAAAAATCCCAAAAGGTGACTTTCTAAAAATATCCCAAAAAGCACTTTCACTATTCACGACGACATTTTTCAGCGTCCGTTCGAACTGAAATTTTTTATGTGGTCCTAGAACATTTCCAGTACCCACAAAAATAATTTTCAACGCGTTCCGGAACAATTCCGGATTAGTGATTTTCATCTGCGAAAAGCATCCGAAGCAGTTCCGGCAGCTCCGGAACATTTCCGGTTTTTCTTCCGGAAAATTCCCAGAAGTTTCCAGAATGATTCTGGCACCCTCCAAGAATTACCAGGCATGTGCCAAAACTAATTTGACTTAATGGTATCCCGTGAAACAACTTTTCAGTTTTACCGAAACTGTTCCGGTGTTCTCTCTGCGGAACTTTTCCGCTGTCCGAAACTTTTCCGGTGTCCGAAACTTTTCCGGTGATTTTCTCTCAGACTCCCTGTCTAGTATTCAGCAGATAGATGACCCTTAAGCGTGTGACCCTATAGGTTCGGTGAAGTATAGACATGACCCGGAACCCCTTCCGATCAATGATCAACATCGGAGCCGTGGACCCCCATATTGACCCCTATACCCACACGAATGAATATTCGAGTGAACCTCCAGTTGTCGTGTGCTATTCCTGTTGCTTCGCGATATGTTACAAATACCCGAGGTGAGACATGTTGGCATCCCCGTGGATCAACAACTTGTCCACTATGCCAGTTACCTCGTTACCGGTATTGTTCTCTTTTCTCATTCCCGTGTTCCGGCATCCCCGTGATCAAATCACAAAGTGTCTGGCTAGACGATGATGGATACCGTAACACCGAGAGGGCCCAGAGATATCTCTCCATCGTCGGAGGAGCAAATCCCAGTCTTGAGCTATCAAGTTACTTGACATACTTTTCCATGAACCCGTAAGCCGCCGTAATAGCCACCCATTTACGGATGACGTTTAACAAACCCCAAAGTTCATGAAGCAAGCATGAAGAAACTCGATACTCTCATGGTCTAAGGAATCATGCAAACGTTAACCATCTCTGTGTTATTAACCACTTAACTTGTGACGAATGTATCTCATAGCATAACATCAATTCGGGTCGATTCAACACAAATGTTCTTCTAACATTGTGCCCTCAAAGTTGCTGGCATAGACATGCCCATGATCAGGAAAACAGAACCATCATGCAACACTTGAGCTAGTCTTAGAGGCGAGACTAGGAATACATTTTACCGTTTATTATTCCACACGTGCATATGAGTCTTCCTCCGAGCCTCGTGGTTATTGTAGACTCGAGAACCATAGCAGTTATAGCATGGAACATAAACCTAATTATGAACTGGGAGATAATCAATAACATTTATTATTGCCTCTAGGGCATATCTCCTACACCTACCATATAGACAGTAATCTGACGAGGCAGCTCAAGTGTCTCCTTGAGAGCTTCCGCTTCCACAGAGCCCCCAAGTCTGCCATCGTAAAGAGGACATATAGATTCGGTGTCTCGCATGGAAGATTCGCCATCAGAGTTGACGAGGGTGTCCCTGCTTCCCGCCGGCTCATCCGAGAGGCTAACTCCTTGGGTGAAACCTACGAAGATGCGATGCCGGCCGGCTTGTTGCCGGGCGGGTTGGGCGCGCATAGCCGGCTCGACGAGGTTGGTGCAGATGTCTGACTTGGGCACTGATGCTCCGATTTTGCCGATGAAGACATGGATCTTTCCGAAGGGGACCTGGTACCCGTACTCGATTGAGTCGGCCTTAGGGCCCCAGCCTGCATCGTCGATGTAGAGCTTGCCGCGCCGGCTTTTGGTCATCTGACCAACCGCGAATCTCCCGAACCCTGGACGGGCTCCCTTTGAGAACTCAACTCCACCGGGTGAGTGCCCCACGGTGGGAGCCAACTGTCGTGGTTTTGCCATGGCAGATGTTCTCTTAGAAGAACTTAGGTGTGAGGCCATCGCCGCTAGGTGCCGACTCAAAGGGGTTAAATGGGAACATGAGACGAATTTACCCAGGTTCGGCCCCTCCAATGGAGGTAGCAGCCTACGTTATGCTTTGTGTTTGATGATGATCTCGATTACAAGGGTGCGAAATCGCTAACCTAACTTTCGAGGGTGTGTAACTTAAGTATTTCGGTCCTAGGGACTCGCCTTTATATACAGGTCGAGACCCTAGGTTTTACAAGAGGTCGAGTTGTGTTACGACTCATGACCTACCATGTCTCTAACTCGCCTTGCCTTCCAAACAAAGAAACTCATGGCGTCTTCTGCCTCTCGGGCCTTGAGTCGCCGTCTTCATGCATCGGGCCGCCAGGTGACTTGCCCTTGCCTGCCTTGTTTTCAATCGGTATGGCCCATCTTGAGTATAATCCATAAGCCGCCAATTATGCTGACCTGGCCCAATAGGGCAGGTTAGACCGTGGGGTTATATCCCCGACAATGGGGTACAAAGTACAATATGATGTAGCTCAAGATCGTACGGTTGTGTTTTAAACTCTAAACTTAAAGCGTGTGCCTGTAAAGACTAAACCCTTCGGTTTATATAGGCACCAGGGGTACTAGGGTTTACACATGGTCAATTTACAAGTTAGGGATAAAACATGCCGACTATTTAAATATGCCTTGAAGTATACGCGAAGTCTTTGGAGGTTTCTATCATAAGTACACAGAGGGACACATATTCGAGAGTCCTTCCTACAATGGTTGGTGGGCTTATCGGCTCGGCCCATAGATGACAGGCCGGCATGGTGAGCATTGATACGTCTCCAACATATCTATAATTTTTGCTTGTTCCATGCTATTATATTATCATTCATGGATGTTTTACAATTATTTTATTACAACTTTATATCATTTTTTGGGACTAACCTATTGAAATAGTGCCAAAGTGCTAGTTGTTGTTTTTGCTTGTTTTTTACTTCGCAGAAAATCAGTACCAAACGGAGACAAAACGCTGCGGGGATTTTTGTGGATTTTTTTACGGACCATAAGAAAGAAGATGGGCCAAAGAACACCAGAAGAGGGGGCCCAGGGTGGCCATCCTCCACCAGGGCGCGCCAGAGGCCCCCTGGCACGGCCTGGTGGGTGATGGGCACCTCGGGCACCCCGTCAACCGACTATCGTGCCTATAAATTCCCAGAAAATCCAAAAACCCTAGAGGAGTCGACGAAACACAATTCTAGAACCTCGAGATCCAATCTAAACACCATCATGGAGGGGTTCATCTTCCTCATAGGTGCCTCTCCGATGATGCGTGAGTAGTCCACCATAGACCTATGGGTCCGTAGGCAGTAGCTAGATGGCTTCTTCTCTGTCTCTTATAATTCTCAATACAATGGTCTCTTGGAGATCTATTTGATGTAAACTTTTGCGGTGTGTTTGTTGGGATCCGATGAATTTTGAGTTCATGATTAGTTTCTATCCATGAATATTATTTGAGTCTTCTTTGAGCTCTTATATGCATGATTGCTTATAACATCGTATTTCTTCTTCGAATCTTTGGTTTAGTTAGGCCGACTAGATCGATTTTTCTTGCCATGGGAAGAGGTGCTTTGTGATGGGTTCGATCTTGCGGTGTTCTTTCCCAGTGACAGAAGGGGCAGCAAGACACGCATGTATCGTTGCTATTAAGGATAACAAGATGGGGTCTATTCCTACATGAATAGATCTTGTCTACATCATGTCATCGTTCTTATTGCATTACTCCGTTTTTCCATGAACTTAATACACTAGATGCATGCTGGATAGCGGTGGATGTGTGGAGTAACAGAGGTAGATGCAGGTAGGAGTCGGTCTATCTATCTTGGACATGATGCCTATATAATGATCATCGCCTTGGATATCGTCATGACTATTCGATTTTCTATCAATTGCCCAACAGTAATTTGTTCACCAATGTCCATTCGATTTGTCCATTGGCGCCCTGCTCGAAACATCTTCTCCTTCTCATGGTCTTCGGCTTAGCAGGCGAGTTCCTTCTTTGTTAGCTTGTATTCAGATCCGAGGTCCTTTCTCACACTTTGACCATCTGCTTCCCTTCAAGTTTGATTTAGCAACCATATGTTCGAGGTTTTATCTCGACAGGGGAGGATATTTTAACAAACCCTTGTTATAACAAATTCCCTCTGTCCGAAGACTATATTAGCTTAGCCCCACAGGCTTGCCACGCAGGTACGGCTGGTGAGTGGGTTAAAACCAATTTAGGTCACGCGAGAAGGGCAGCACAAATGGGCAGACCCACTTTGCCCTAAACCAATTTTCTATTTTTTTCCTTTGGTTTCTAGTCAGGGCTTTCAAACAAAAACACTGGTTTTAGAAGCTAGTACATATTTTTGAAAAATATTGAAAAATTATAAATATACATTAAAAAGTTTTGAAATTTTGTTTTAGAAAATTTGGACAATTTGTTTCAGAAAATTTGAGAATTCTAAAATTCCATTTTTTTTGAATTCCGTATAACATTATAATTGTAAACAAATTGTTAAAAAGTGAACAAATTTTGGAGTAGGTGAATCATTTTTTTCTTTCAAAAAATGCGATTCTTTCTTAAAATTACAAACAATTTTGAATGTCAAACTTTTTTCAATTGTTAACAAATATTTAAAATGTGAACAAAATTTGGATAGCGTGACCTACTTTTGAAAACGTTAATTTTTTTCTTCATAAATGTCAATTTTTTCTCGAAATTACGAACATATTTCGAATTCTAAACAAATCTTGAATTTTATTTTTTTGAATTGTGAACAAATTTCGGAAAACTTGGTTCTAAACAATATTTTTAATTTGTGAAGAAATATTCAAAATATGAATAAAATTTGGAAAACATGAACAATTTTTGAAACACATGAACAAAATTGATCCCCTTCGCCTCCGTAAACTACGCCGATTGAGTTCCACCATTGGAATTGTTGGAAATATGCCCTAGAGGCAATAATAATGGTTATTATATATTATATTTCCTTGTTCATGAAAAATGTTTATTATCCATGCTATAATTGTTTTGATTGGAAACTCAAATACATGTGTTTCCCTAGTATGCCTCTAGTAATCTAGCTCGTTGATCAAAGATGGCCAAGGTTTCCTAACCATGGATATGAGATGTCATTTGATAGCGGGATCACATCATTAGGAGAATGATGTGATGGACAAGACCCAAACTATGAACGTAGCATATGATCGTGTAAGTTTATTGCTATTGTTTTCTGCATGTCAAGTATGTGTTCCTATGACCATGAGATCATGTGACTCACAGACACATGAGGAGTACCTTGTGTGTATCAAACGTCACAACGTAACTGGGTGACTATAAAGATGCTATGCAGGTATCTCCGAGGGTGTCTGTTGAGTTGACATGGATCAAGACTGGGATTTGTTACTCCGTGTGACGGAGGTATCTCAGGGCCCACTTGGTAATGCAGCATCACAATGAGCCTTGCAAGCAAAGTGACTAAAGTGTTAGCCACGGGATCATGTATTACAGAACGAGTAAAGAGACTTGCCGGTAACGAGATTGAACTAGGTATGGAGATACCGACGATCAAATCTCCGCTAAGTAACATACCGATAAACAAAGGGAGCAGCGTATGGGATTAACTGAATCCTTGACATAGAGGTTCAACTGATAAAGATCTTCATAGAATATGTAGGAACCAATATGGGCATCCAGGTCCCGCTATTGGTTATTAACCGTAGAGTTGTCTCGGTCATGTCTACATAGTTCTCGAACCCGCAGGGTCTACACACTTAACGTTCGGTGACGTTTCGGTAGTATTGAGTTATGTATGTTGGTGACCGAAGGTTGTTCGGTGTCCCATATGAGATCTCGGACGTCACGAGGAGCTCCAGAATGGTCTGGAGGTAAATATTGATATATAGGAAAGTGGTATTTGGGCTCCAGAAAAGTTTCGGGCATTTCCGGCAGTGTACCGAGAGTGACGAATGGGTTCCTGGGGTCCACCATGTGGGGCCCACCCACCCCAGGGGCTACATCGGCCTAGGAGGTGGCGCACCAGCCCCTGGTGGGCTGGGCAGCCAGCCCCTAGGAGGCCCTTGCGCAAGGGGTGGGGAAGGGGCCAAGTAGAAAGGAGTCCTACTAGGACTCCACCTCCCTTGTGGGAGGTGGACTCCTCCCACCTGGTTCGGCCGGCAAACCCTAGGGGAAACCCTAGGGTGCCACCCCTCCCCCTCCCTCCTATATATAGTGGAGGTATTGAGGGAAGCACACACCAGAAAAGCCACGTGCTGCCCTCCTCCCTATAGACCATAGTACTCCTCTAGATTAGTTCGGTAGAAGCTCGACGAAGCCCTGCCGGATTAGTTCACCACCACCGCCACCACGCCGTCGTGCTGCCGGAGAACTCATCTACCTCTCCATCCTCTCTTGCCGGATCAAGAAGGCGGAGATCGTCATCGAGCTGTACGTGTGCTGAACGCGGAGGTGCCGTCCGTTCGGCGCTAGATCGTGATTGGATCGCGGGACGGCTTGCGATTTGGATCGCGAAGACGTTCGACTACATCAACCGTGTTTCTTAACGCTTCTCGCTTAGCGATCTACAAGGGTATGTGGATCCAATCTCTCCTCTCGTAGATGCTCATCACCATGGATCGATCTTGCATGTGCGTAGGAAATTTTTTGTTTCCCATGCAACGTTCCCCAACAGTGGCATCATGAGGTAGGTCTATGCGTAGATGAGATCATGAGTAGAACACAAACGAGTTTGTGGGCGTTGATATTCAGATTGCTTCCCTCCTTAGTATTTTCTTGATTCAGCGGTATTGTGGTATGAAGCGGCTCGGACCAACCTTACTCGTCCACGTACGAGAGACCGGTTCCATCGACTGACATGTAACTTTGTTGCATAAGATGGCTGGCGGGTGTCTGTCTCTCCCACTTTAGTTGAATTGGATTCGACAGAGGCGGTCCATGTAGAAGGTGAAATAGCAACTTGTATATCACTGTTGTGGTTTTGCGTAGGTAAGAATCGTTCTTGCTAGACACCCATAGCAGCCACGTAAAACATGCAACAACAAATTAGAGGACGTCTAACTTGTTTTTGCAGGGTATGATGTAATATGATATGGCCAGAAACATGATGAGATATATGTGATGTATGATACGATCATGTTTTGTATAGATAATCACGAATTGCATGTCGATGAGTACGACAACCGGCAGGAGCCATAGGGTTGTCTTTAATTTATTTTCGCCGTTTTTGCTTTACTTTATCGCTATGAGTTAGCAATAGTTGTAGACACAATAAGTTGGCGCGACAACCCCATGGCGGCACGTTGATGGAGATCAAGATGATGGAGATCATGGTGTTATGCCGGTGACGATGAAGATCATGCCGGTGCTTTGGAGATGGAGATCAAAAGCACAAGTTCATGGCCATATCATGTCACTTATGATTTGCATGTGATGTTAATCCTTTTATGCACCTTGTTTTGCTTAGGACGACAGTATCATTATAAGGTAATCCCTCACTAAAATTTCAAGATAAAATTGTGTTCTCCCCGAGTGTGCACCGTTGCGAAAGTTCGTCGTTTCGAGACACCTCGTGAAGATCGGGTGTGATAGACTCTACGTTCTCATACAACGGATGCACGCTAGTGTTGCACGTGCGGAACACTCGGGTTAAACTTGACGAGCCTAGCATGTACAGACATGGCCTCGGAACACAAGAGACCGAAAGGTCGAACATGAGTCATATAGTAGATATGATCAACATGGAGATGTTCACCATTGAAACCACCTCATCTCACGTGATGATCGGACTTGGGTTGGTGAATTTGGATCATGTAGCACTCGGATGACCTGAGGGATGTCAATTTGAGTGGGAGTTTTGAAGTAATATGATTAACTAAACTCATTATCTTGAACAATTGTCTAAGTTGTCTTTGCAAAATTTATGTTGTAGATCAATGGCTCGCGCAGTAGCATCCCTGAATTTCAATGCGTTCCTAGAGAAAGCTAAGTTGAAAGATGATGGGAGTAACTTTGTAGAGTGGGCCCATAATCTGAGGATTATCCTCACAGCTTCCCAAAAGGATTATGTCCTTGATGCACCACTTGGTGAACCACCCGCTTCAGTAGAGTCTGCAAACGTTACGAACGCCTGGCAGGCACGTTCTGATGATGACTCAATAGTTCAATGTGCAATGTTGTATGGCTTAGAACTGGGACTTTAAAGACGTTTTGAATGCCTTGGAGCATATGAGATGTTCCAGGAGTTGAAGTTTATCTTTGAGAAGAATGCCCGGATCGAGAGGTATGAGACCTCCGATAAGTTCTACGCTTGCAAGATGGAGGAGAACGGGTCTGTCAGTGAACATGTACTCAGAATGTCTGGGTATTCCAACCGTCTGTCGGAGTTGGGAATTGTTCTCCCGCCAGAGGCGATCACCGACAGAGTTCTTCAATCACTGCCACCTAGCTACAAGAGCTTCGTGTTGAACTATAACATGCAAGGGATGAACAAGTCAGTCGCCGAGCTGTTTGCGATGTTGAAACTCGCTGAGTCTGAGATTCAGAAGGAGCATCAAGTATTGATGGTCAATAAAACCACTAGTTTCAAGAAAAATGGCAAGGGCAAGAAGGGTAACTCCAAGAAGAGTGGAAAAGCAGTTGCCCCTCCCGTGAAGAAACCCAAGGCTGGACCCAAGACATAAACTGAGTGCTTTCATTGCAAGGGAACTGGTCACTGGAAGCGGAACTGCCCCAAGTATCTGGCTGACAAAAAGGCGGACAACACCAAACAAGGTATATATGATATACATGTTATTGATGTGTACCTTACCAACTCTCGTTGTAGTGCCTAGGTATTTGATACCGGTTCGGTTGCTCACATTTGCAACTCAAAACAGGAACTGCGGAATAGACGGAGGCTAGCAAAGGACGAAGTGACAATGCGCGTGGGAAATGGTTCCAAGGTTGATGTGATCGCTGTCGGCACGCTAGCTCTTCGATTACCATCGGGATTAGTGATGAACCTGAATAATTGTTATTTAGTGCCTGTGTTAAGCATGAACATTATATCTTGATCTTGTTTATTTCGAGACGGTTACTCATTTAAATCAGAGAATAATGGTTGTTCTATTTATATGAGTAATATCTTTATGGTCATGCACCCATTGTGAGCGGTTTATTCTTATTGAATCTCGATAGTGATGATACACATGTTCATAACATTGATGCCAAAAGATGTAGAGTTGATAATGATAGCCCCACTTTCTTGTGGCACTGCCGCTTAGGTCCTATTGGTGTAAAACGCATGAAGAAACTCCATGCTGATGGACTTTTGGAGTCACTTGATTTTGAATCACTTGACACATGTGAACCATGCCTCATGGGCAAGATGACTAAAACCCCTGTTCTCTAGAACAATGGAACGGGCAAGTGACTTATTGGAAATCATACATACTGATGTGTGCGGTCCGATGAGCATTGAGGCGCGCGGTGGATATCGTTATTTTCTCACCTTCACCGATGACTTAAGTAGATATGGGTATATTTACTTAATGAAACATAAGGCTGAAACGATTGAAAAGGTCAAGCAATTTTAGAGTGAAGTTGAGAATCATCGTAACAAGAAGATTAAATTCCTATGATCTGACCGAGAAGGAGAATATCTGAGTTATGAGTTTCGCACTCACTTAAGACAACCTGGAATTGTTTCACAATTGACACTGCCTAGAACACCACAACGTAATGGTGTATCCGAACGTCGTAATCGAACCTTATTGGATAAGGTGCGGTCTATGATGTCTCTTGCCGATTTGCCACTATCGTTTTGGGGTTATGCGTTAGAGACAGCTGCATTCACTTTAAATAGGGCACCATCTAAATCCGTTGAGACGATGCCATATGAGTTATGGTTTGGCAAGAAGCCGAACTTGTCGTTTCTTAAAGTTTGGGGATGCGATGCTTATGTCAAAAAGCTTCAGCCTAAAAAGCTGGAACCCAAAGCGGAGAAATGCGTCTTCATAGGATACCCAAAGGAGACGGTTGGGAACACCTTCTATCTCAGATCCGAAGGCAAAATGTTTGTCGCTAAGAACGGGTCATTTCTCAAGAAAGAGTTTCTCTCGAAAGAATTGAGTGGGAGGAAGATAGAACTTGATGAGGTTGTTGAACCTTCGCTTCAACCAGAGAGTAGCGCAGCGCAGAAAAATGTTTCTGTGGAGCCTACATCAGTTGGAGAGGAAGCTAATGATAGTGATCATGAAGCTTCGGATCAAGTTACTATCGAACCTCGTAGGTCGACAAGGGCACGTACTGCTCCTGAGTGGTACGGTAACCCTGTCCTGGAGGTCATGTTGTTGTACAACGATGAACCTATGAGCTATGGAGAAGCGATGGTGGGCCTGGATTCCAACAAATGGTTAGAGGCCATGAAATCCGAGATAGGATCCATGTATGAAAACAAAGTGTGGACTTTGGAAGTATTACCTGAAGGGTGAAAGGCCATTCAGAATAAATGGATCTTTAAGAGGAAGATGGACGCGGACGGTAATGTCACCGTCTATAAAGCTTGACTTGTGGCAAAGGGTTTTTCACAAGTTCAAGGAATTGACTACGATGAGACTTTCTCTCCCGTAGTGATGCTTAAGTCCGTCAGAATTATGTTAGCAATAGCTGCATTTTTCAATTATGAAATTTGGCAGATGGATGTCAAAACAGCGTTCCTCAACGGTTTCCTTGAGGAAGAGTTGTATATGATGCAACCAGAAGGTTTTGTCGATCCAGAGAATGCTGACAAAGTTTGCAAGCTCCAGCGATCCATTTATGGACTGGTGCAGGCATCTCGGAGTTGGAATAAGCGCTTTGATGAGGTGATCAAAGCGTTTGGGTTTATACAAGTTTATGGAGAAGCTTGTATTTACAAGAAAGTGAGTGGGAGTTCTATAGTGTTTCTAATATTATATGTGGATGACATATTGCTGATTGGAAACAATATAGAGTGTTTGGAAAGCGTAAAGGAATATTTGAATAAGAGTTTTTCAATGAAGTACCTAGGAGAAGCTACTTTTATATTAGGCATCAAGATCTATAGAGATAGATCAAGGCGCTTAATAGGACTTTCACAGAGCACATACCTTGATAAAGTTTTGAAGAAGTTCAAAATGGATCAGTCCAAGAAAGGGTTCTTGCCTGTGTTACAAGGTGTAAAGTTGAATAAGACTCAATGCACAGTGACTGCAGAGGATAGAGAAAAGATGAGTGTCATCCCCTATGCTTCTGTGCTAGGCTCTATCGTGTATGCAATGCTGTGCACAAGACCGGACGTCAACCTTGAAATAAGTATAACTGGAAGGTTTCAAATAATCCAGGAGTGGATCACTGGACGGCGGTCAAGAATATCCTAAAGTACCTGAAAAGGACTAAGGAAATGTTTCTTGTTTATAGAGGTGATCAAGAGCTCATCGTAAAGGGTTACGTCGATGCAAGCTTTGACACTGATCCGGATGACTCTAAGTCTCAAACCGGATACGTATTTGTTCTCAATGGAGGAGAGGTAAGCTGGTGCAGTTGAAAACAAAGCGTCGTAGCTGATTCTACATGCGAAGCGGAGTACATAGATGCCTCGGAGGCGGTGAAGGAGGGTGTCTAGATGAAGTAGTTCATGACGGATCTTGGAGTTGTGCCCACTGCACTGGACCCAATGACTCTGTTCTGTGACAACACTAGTGCCATTGCTCTAGCCAAGGAACCAAGGTTTCACAAGAGGACCAGACACATAAAGCGACGCTTCAATTCCATCCGCGATTACATCGAGGGAGGAGACATAAGTATTTGCAAAGTACACACGGATCTGAATGTCGCAGACTCGTTGACTAAACCTCTTCCAAGGGCTAAACATGATCAACACCAGAACTGTATGGGTGTTGGATTCATTACAATGTAAATCACATAGTGATGTGAGCTAGCTTATTGACTCTAGTGCAAGTGGGAGACTGTTGGAAATATGCCCTAGAGGCAATAATAATGGTTATTATTATATTTCCTTGTTCATGACAAATGTTTATTATCCATGCTATAATTGTTTTGATTGGAAACTCAAATACTTGTGTGGGTATATAGACAACACTGTGTCCCTAGTATGCCTCTAGTAAACTAGCTCGTTGATCAAAGATGGCCAAGGTATCCTAACCATGGACATGAGATGTCATTTGATAACGGGATCACATCATTAGGAGAATGATGTGAAGGACAAGACCCAAACTTTGAACGTAGAATAAGATCGTGTCAGTTTATTGCTATTGTTTTCTGCATGTCAAGTATGTGTTCCTATGACCATGAGATCATGTGACTCAGGTATATATACAACAGTGTGTCCCTAGTATGCCTCTAGTAAACTAGCTCGTTGATCAAAGATGGCCAAGGTTTCCTAACCATGGACATGAGATGTCATTTGATAACGGGATCACATCATTAGGAGAATGATGTGATGGACAAGACCCAAACTATGAACGTAGCATATGATCGTGTCAGTTTATTGCTATTGTTTTCTGCATGTCAAGTATGTGTTCCTATGACCATGAGATCATGTGACTCACTGACACCGGAGGAGTACCTTGTGTGTATCAAATGTCACAACGTAACTTGGTGTCTATAATGATGCTCTACAGGTATCTTCGAGGGTGTGTGTTGAGTTGACATGGATCAAGACTAGGATTTTTTACTCCGTGTGATGGAGAGGTATCTTAGGGCCCACTCGGTAATACAACATCACAATGAGCCTTCCAAGCAAAGTGACTAAAGTGTTAGCCATGGGATCATGTATTACGGAATGAGTAAAGAGACTTGCCGGTAATGATATTGAACTAGGTATGGAGATACCAACGATCAAATCTCAGGTAAGTAACATACCGATAAACAAAGGGAGTAGCGTACGGGATTAACAGAATCCTTGACATAGAGGTTCAACCGATAAAGATCTTCGTAGAATATGTAGGAACCAATATGGGCATCCAGGTCCCACTATTGGTTATTGACAGTAGAGTTGTCTCGGTCATGTCTACATAGTTCTCGAACCCGCATGGTCTGCACACTTAATGTTCGGTGACGTTTCGGTAGTATTGAGTTATGTATGTTGGTGAACGAAGGTTGTTTGGAGTCCCGGATGAGATCCCGGACGTCACGAGGAGCTCCGGAATGGTCCGGAGGTAAATATTGATATAAAGGAGAGTGGCATCATGAGCTAGGTCTATGCGTAGATGAGATCACGAGTAGAACACAAAGGAGTTTGTGGGCGTTTATATTCAGATTGCTCCCCTCCTTAGTCTTTTCTTGATTCATCGGTATTATGGGCTGAAGCAGCTCGGACCAACCTTACTCATCCACATACGAGAGACCGGTTCCATCGACTGACATGTAACTTTGTTGCATAAGATGGCTGGCGGGTGTCTGTCTCTCCCACTTTAGTTGTATTGGATTCGACAGAGGCGGTCCTTGTAGAAGGTGAAATAGCAACTTGTATATCACTGTTGTGGTTTTGCGTAGGTAAGAATCGTTCTTGCTAGATACCCATAGCAGCCACGTAAAACATGCAACAACAAATTAGAGGACGTCTAACTTGTTTTTGCAGGGTATGATGTGATATGATATGGCCAGAAACATGATGAGATATATGTGATGTATGAGATGATCATGTTTTGTATAGATAATCACGACTTGCATGTCGATGAGTACGGCAACCGGCAGGAGCCATCGGGTTTTCTTTAATTTATTTTCGCCGTTTTTTGCTTTACTTTATCGCTATGAGTTAGCAATAGTTGTAGAAGCAATAAGTTGGTGCGACAACCCCATGGCGGCACGTTGATGGAGATCAAGATGATGGAGATCATGGTGTTATGCCAGTGACGATGAAGATCATGCTCGTGCTTTGGAGATGGAGATCAAAAGCACAAGTTCATGGCTATATCATGCCACTTATGATTTGCATGTGATGTTAATCCTTTTATGCACCTTGTTTTGCTTATGACGACGGTAGCATTATAAGGTGATCCCTCACTAAAGATTCAAGATAAAATTGTGTTCTCCCCGAGTGTGCACCGTTGCGAAAGTTCGTCGTTTCAAGACACCTCGTGATGACTGGGTGTGATAGACTATATGTTCGCATACAACGGGTGCAAGCCAGTGTTGCACGTGCGGAACACTCGGGTTAAACTTGACGAGCCTAGCATGTACAGACATGGCCTCGGAACACAAGAGACCGAAAGGTCGAACATGAGTCATATAGTAGATATGATCAACATGGAGATGTTCACCATTGAAACCACCTCATCTCACATGATGATCGGACTTGGGTTGGTGAATTTGGATCATGTAGCACTCGGATGACCTGAGGGATGTCAATTTGAGTGGGAGTTTTTAAGTAATATGATTAACTAAACTCATTATCTTGAACAATAGTCTAAGTTTTCTTTGCAAAATTTATGTTGTAGATCAATGGCTCGGGCAGTAGCACCCCTGAATTTCAATGCGTTCCTAGAGAAAGCTAAGTTGAAAGATGATGGGAGTAACTTTGTAGACTGGGCCCGTAATCTGAGGATTATCCTCACGGCTTCCCAAAAGGCTTATGTCCTTGATGCACTGCTTGGTGAACCACCCACTCCAGTAGAGTCTGCAGACGTTGCGAACGCCTGGTAGGCATGTTCTGATGATTACTCAATAGTTCAATGTGCAAAGTTGTATGGCTTAGAACCGGGACTTCAAAGACGTTCTGAACGTCATGGAGCATATGAGATGTTCCAGGAGTTGAAGTTTATCTTTGAGAAGAATGCCCGGATCGATATGTATGAGACCTCCGATAAGTTCTATGCTTGCAAGATGGAGGAGAACGGGTCTGTCAGTGAACATGTACTCAGAATGTCTGGGTATTCCAACCATCTGGCGGAGTTGGGAATTGTTCTCCCGCCAGAGGCGATCACTTACAGAGTTCTTCAATCACTGCCACCTAGCTACAAGAGCTTTGTGTTGAACTATAACATGCAAGGGATGAACAAGTCAGTCGCCGAGCTTTTTGCGATGTTGAAAGTCACTGAGTCTGAGATTAAGAAGGAGCATCAAGTGTTGATGGTCAATAAAACCACTAGTTTCAAGAAAAATGGCAAGGGCAAGAAGGGTAACTCCAAGAAGAGTGGCAAAGCAGTTGCCCCTCCCGTGAAGAAACCCAAGGCTGGACCCAAGCCAGAAACTGAGTGCTTTCATTGCAAGGGAACTGGTCACTGGAAGCGGAACTGCCCCAAGTATCTGGCTGACAAGAAGGCGGCCAACTATAGGATCGAAAGTATGTCTAGAAGGGGGGTGATTAGACTACTTGAGAAAATAAAAATTCTACCTTTTCCGAGTTTTAAGTGTTGGCAGATTTTAGCAATGATAGCAATTCAAGTACACCCTACACTTGCATGTCTAAGAGTATAGCTGCGAAAAGTAACAACAAGCATATGTAGTAGAGGGTAGGAAGGAAGATCAAACGCAATTTGGAGACATGAAGATTTTTCCCGTGGTTCTGATAGGTGGTGCTATCGTACGTCCACGTTTATGGAGTCTTCAACCCACGGAGGGTAATGGCCTCGAGAGTCCATGGAGGGCTCCACCCATAAAGATCCACGAAGTAGCAACCTTGACTATTCCATAACGGCTTTCGTCCACGAAGGACTAGCCTCACTATGGGTAGATCTTCACGAAGTAGGCGATCTCCTTGCCCGTACAAACTTCTTGGCTCAACTCGACAACATGAAGTAGGAGGCTCCCAAGCGACACCTAACCAATCTAGGAGGCACCACCCTCCAAAAGGTAACAGGCTCGGCAATGCCGATGAACTCCTTGCTCTTGTGCTTCAAGATGATAGACTCCTCAACACACAATCACTCTCTCATAGATTTGGCTTTGGTGGAAGAGATTGAATTGGTGGAAAGCAACTTGGGGAGGCTAGAGATCAAGATTCACATGGTTGGAATGGAATGGCATGATCTCAACACATGAGTAGGTGGCTCTCTCTCAGAAAATTGGTTGGGGCAAGTATGGAATAGTTCTGAGTGCTTTTCTTTCAAGTGGGGGCCAAGGGACAGTCTCAGGTAGACAGTTTCTATGGGGCGTAGGCCTCCCAAAAGGTAACGGAGGCGTGCAAAGGTTTCCTCGGGCCATGTGGTGAAGGGGTATATATAGGCATCCCCAAAAATCCAACCGTTACACCTAAAGTGACCAACTCGGTGACACTGAAGTGTAAAACTTGGTGGTACCGAGTTGTTCCAAAGGTAGCAACTTTTGAATCTCGGTGAGACCAATACATAAAACTCGGTGGTACCGATAAGATGACTAACGGTCAGATTGCACAACTCGGTGAGACCGATTCTCAAATTTCGGTGGTACCAATTCTTGACAACGGCTAACCAGAAAGTTGGTCCAAAACTCGGTGAGACCAATTCACAAAACTCGGTGGTACCGATTCTTGAGAATGGCTAACCAGTAAGTTGGTCCAAATCTCAGTGAGACCGATTGGCAAAACTCGGTGGTACCGATTCTAGAAAATAGGATACCCGAAAGTTGGCAACTGATTTTGGTGGCACTGAATGGAATGATGGTAGTACTGAGATGCTAGGGTTTGGCATGGGTCTGTCTGAGTTGGGAATCGGTGGCAACGAGTGGAAATTGTTGTTAGCACCGATTTTCAAGATAGGCTTGGACAGACTTTTGTGGAAAACTTTGTGGGTGTTTTTGGTGACTATCACTTGTGCACGTGGAGCATCTTGTTCACCAACAGTACCTTACCCCCTATTTAATAGTATTGGCTTTCCTATGGACTCAAGGTGATTTCTCACAAAGTAAAATGTAGAGTCCTCTTGCTTGAAGCTTTGCCAATCCATTTCCTTGCATCTTGGGTTTCTCCACAATCCTTTTGCCAACCCATCATTGAACTTTTCCTGAAATATACTTAGTGGAAACATTAGTTCAATGACATATATGTTGTTATTAATTACCAAAACCACCAAGGGAGCAAATGTGCTTTCAATCCCCCCCTTTTTGGTAATTGATGACAACATATAGATCAAAGCTTCGACATATGATATAATCAATGAATATAATCGTCGCTTTGAGAAGTATGTGATAAGCAAGAGCTCCCCCTAAATTTGTGCATTATTTTGAATTTGCGATTGAATGCAAATGAGCAATCGATTAGGTACATGGGGCACTCTTTCATGTCACATACAACTTGGTGGTGTGCGAGAGTAATAAGAATGAATATCATAGCACAACACAATCAAGTAAAGGTGAATAATCATCTCATAAGCATCACAAGGATAGGAAATAGTAGCAATACACATCAAGTGTATGATCAAACACCAACAAAGTTTAACACAAGCAAACCAACCAAAAGATATCAATGTTTTGAAAAGCGATAAAAAGCAACGCTCTCTCTCTCGAAGCCTAAAGATCTATATACATCTTCTCCCCCTTTGGCAACAAGTTACCAAAAATTTCAAAGGTATATAACTAAGCGCTCTTCTGGGGCTGATCTCCTCCGGTGGCCGATGAAGGAGTCGAGAGAACGGCATCAGCGAAGACTTCTGCAGACGTCATGGACGGAGTCAGAGTAGCAACTGGAAGTGCTGGAGGAGCTGAAGGAGCTACGGCAGGTGCTGATGAAGAAGGTCTAGACTCTGGAACTGGCACTGTGGCAGATCGGAGCTGAGTCCTGAACCGAGTGGCTATCCGGAGAGGTGGACTATCCTCATCATCATCAGTAGTGTGGGGACTGGGCACGCCATCAACTTCCTTCTTGAGCTCATTCATAGTCACTGTGAGCTCATCCACCTTGTTGTTGAGAATATGGAATTTGGTGTCAACAATCCTCGAGAGGCTCTCCTGGTTCTTCAATATGTTTCCAATGTCCTTCTTTATGCTGAGCACAGAGCTAAGTAGAAGAACCATCTGCTCACTCCTAGTCTTTGTCACCTGAGAACTAGAGTCTCTGGTTGCCTATGCCTGTGCCTGTGCTATAGCTGAGGTGGGATGGTCTGGGTCCATCACCACAACGTTGTCCTCTAGCTCTGGCAAGAGTGGAAAATGTGGTCGATCAAGTGCATATATGTGCTTCTCCAACTTGGAGTTGATAAGCATCTGTATATATGGAGCGTATCCACACGACCTCTTCTGATCTGCTGCAGTCCTCTTTACTGTTTCAATGATCAAGTCCATCATTCTGAATCTGGTGTGTTGATCAAGATGGAGCAGCATGTTGATAGAGTAGCCTCGTATCATCTTCTCATCTCCAGACTTAGGCATCAAGGTATGCCTTAAGATAGTGTTGATCGTGCGTAGACCAGCCTGGAGGAAGTAAATGGATCCAAACTTGTGTGATGGCAAGTTTGAAGCAGGGATCTCATTGTACATGTTCTTCATAGCATTATGGTTGGCCTTGGACTCGGAGTACACATCCAAGTCCCCGTCTTGCACCTGTGGAGCTCCTAAGATGGCAGCCCACTCCTCAACTGAGGATTCATATCTGGTGCCTTCTGTCATCCACACAATCCTACCATCTCCATAGAAATGTGCAGTGGAGTAGAATTGCATGATCATCTCGTCGTTCCAAGCGGTAAACTCCTTACCAACAAACTCATCAAGACCAATGCAGTGGAAGTTGTATTGCACACTTGGGAAGTAGTCCTCATTATCCTTGATGTGCTTCCCATCCACATATCTCATGTCACTCAGTACGGGGCTCTTATCAAGCAAAACTGTTTCATAGAAATCTTGTTGCTCCTTTGTATAGAACATGTAGTCCACATCAGTCCTCCTCCTCTGAGAGTAGGGATCAATAGCTCTCCACTCTCTCAAACCTGAGTCCTTCCTCTTCTTCATGTCCTCAGCAACTGGATGGCTGGCATTGTGCTCTGAAAGGTGTGGTCTAAGCTTCATCAAAACAAACTGTGTATCATCCTCAGCTTCCCTGAAAGTGGAAGTCTTGTTCTTGGAAGTGGTTGGGATGTCTCTGGAAAACCTCTTGGGTTTGGGAACAGCAGCAACCTTCTTGGGGGCAGTCTTGGTGCCTTTGGATGATGTATCCTTAGGCATAGCATCAGCCATGAGCTTCTTCTTCTTAGGAGGAGCCTTGGCAGCTGGCTCTTCCTCCTCCTCAGAGTCATCCTCTGGATCCTCAAACATAGAGGGAGGCCTGCCCATGACATGTATGATCCTCTTTGTGGACTTCTTCTTCTCCCCTGCCTTCTTAGGCATGGACTTCTTGGAGGGCTCAATAGTAATTGTAGCCCTAGCACTCTCTGGTGCTCTCACTAACTCTGAGCTAGCATACTCTTTCCTTATAGCCTTCTTCTTGGAAGTGGTGGCAGCAGCAGTGCTCTTGACAGTTGTGTCTTTCTTGGGCAGCTCTTCTGGAATAAAGTCTTCATCCTCCTCATTAGAATTGAGCTTTCTTCTTGCCCCGGTTGCAGCTTTGGGCAGATCAGGTGAGCTAGGTACATCATCATAGCTCCCTTCATGACTACTGCCCTAGCTCATGTCAACACTTTTCTCTCTGAAGTCATTCTGGCTATCATCAGAACCTGACATCTCTGACCCTGTGAAATAGAGTATAGAAGAGTGGAAGGGTTGAGTCATCACAAAATGCAGACAATTTTCAAAGATTTGAACTAAAATTTCTCAAGATTTGCATTCTGCCAAGTGAATGTCGGTACAGCCGAGGCAAACTTTTCGGACCCACCGAGACAAACAACCTTCATTACAGAAACTTAGCATCACTTTTGGTCAGACCGAAAATGGGCACTCGGTTTCACCGAGGTGGTTCTCAGTTGACCAGAAAAGGGAATCAGTGCTACCGATTCTTTTGCGTCGGTTCCACCGAGATTCAAAATTTGCGGACGGCAAACCCTAAAAAATCTTTTGTTCTCTATTCTACTGGAGGTTCTTGTGGATAGATCAATCTCAAAGCGTGTCTTATCGATGGAAAAGTCCTAATGCGCAAGATTTGGAGGGAGGAGCGCACGAGGGGTCGAAACCGTACCCTAATTCGGTGACGATCTCGCTATGGCGGCGACGGTGGTGAAGATTCCATCGGCGGCGTGGACTTCCAACAACGGAGGCGCTCGGGAAGACGAAGGAGATGACCAGGGGTCCTTGTTCGGCAGCTAGGGTTTTGGAGGGGATGACGTTTGAGAAAGTAATTTCAAAAGTCGGGTCCGCCTCTTTATATACCTGTAGCTGTCGGTGAGGGAGTCCTGGACTAGGGGGTCCTCGGGAAGCCGGCCTGATCTCATATGGGCCGGACTAGGTGGGCCGTTCGCCGGACACTGGGTTACTCGGAGGACCAGACTCCAGCAAGGAAGTTTCTAGAAGCAGGGCGTGTTCTCCACGTTTAAAGTAGAATAGGCATGTTTTATCCCCTCGACGTGTAACCGACCATGTGTAAACCCTAGGTACCCTCGGCGTCTATATAAGCCGAAGGGTTTTAGGTCATAGGCCAAGAAAAAAGAACTCATCTAGGGTTTTAGTCATACGATCTCGTGGTAGATCACTCTGTAATCTCTATACCATCAATATAATCAAGCAGGACGTAGGGTATTACCTCCATAGGAGGGCCCGAACCTGGGTAAAACCTTGTCCCCTTCGTCTCCTGTTACCATCGATCCAAGCATCATAGTTCGGGACCCCCTACCCGAGATCCGCCGGTTTTAACACCGACATTGGTGCTTTCATTGAGAGTTCCACTGTGATCGCCAGAAGGAATCGATGGTTCGCCTAGTCGTTAACGAAGAGGTCCGCAACACAGGGGCTTTTTACCCTGGACAGATCTTCGCTTTCGGCAGCATAGTGCTGCACGCCGACCCGACCGGCCGTCTTGGCCGCGTCGAAAGTTTCGCCCCTGATCAGGAGGTCAGATTCGGGAACTTAGAGTTCTCCGTAGACCCCCGCGGCGATCTATCACTAACCGGGCTCGTAGTCTCGCCTGCCATGCCCGAGGACCCTGAGGCTTTAACCTCGGACTCACCTTCCGGCTCCGCCTATGGGATCTGCCCTGGTGGAGGCCCGGTCTTAAGTTCGGATCAGGTCATAGCGCCCGACAGCCGAACACCCGTTCTTGCCGAACACACCCCATGCACGGATGCATCGGAGGTTGACTCCGGAAGCTCTGGGCAGACCGGTCCGATGGAGCTCTCGATACTCGACGAAGCTCTAGATCGGATCTCGTCGATGAAAATCAACGACGACCCAATCCCGATCTGCTCTCAGATCGGTCTTCAGACGGGTCGAGACGGATTTTTCCTCCCACCCACCACCCACTTGATAGCCACTGTCGAGGATTTAACCGACATGCTAGACTACGCTTCCGAGGAGGCAGGGTACATGGACGAGGAAGATCACTCCCCCGCCCCTGCCAAGACCGGACAGTGGACGGCCACCTCCACATACGACGTGTACATGGTGGACACTCCAAAAAGAAATGGCGATAAATCGGATGAAGCGCCGTCAAGGCGCCGGAAACCGCATAAACGGTCCAACGGGAAAAAGGGGCGCAAGTCTATTAAGGGCACGGGGAACGATGATACTCCAGAGGACATCGGCCGCCCTGAAATCCCCGGTAGCCCGTTGAGGGTCAGGAGGATCCCGAAGACCACCGCAAACCCGATGACCCAGAAGATCCTCTGGCCGACGACTACCTCCGCTCTATCGAGGGGGAGGATAATGCGGATGCCGATGACTTGGCCATCCCCAACGATCCTGCAGATCAGGAATTGTTCAAACAACAGCTGATACCCACAGCTCACAGCCTGAGAGCAAAGGAGCGACAACTCAAAGCCGAACAAGACGACCTCAATCACCGATGGACACGAGTCCTTTCAGCGGAGGAGGAGTTCGGCGCCGGCCTATCGGACCAACCAAAGAGCTACCCGCGCCGACAGCTGCTGCCTCAGTTCGATGACGAGCTCTCCAATACGCCGTCTCCCGAACATACTCCATACGACAAACCAGATCGCCCTCCTCGAGGACGAGATCGGACGACTGATGGTACCGGCTATAGGCCGACGATACCCCGTAGACATGGAAAGGAGCCACTAGAGCCCGATGACAGGTTCGACCTGCGCCACGACCTGGACCATAGAGCAGGCCGTACACGATCCATCTACGGCTCCAGAAGATACTCACCCGACAGACGGGAAGGGTACCGGTCTCGGTTCGACCACAATGAAAATCGGGAACAAAACCGAGCAAGGGTAGCCGCCGATCATCGGCAGACTATAGCTCGGGTTAGAGGTGCCGCACACCCACTGTGCTTTACAAATGAGGTAATGCAGCATCAGTTCCCAGAAGGGTTTAAACCCGTAAACATAGAGCAATACGATGGGACAACTGACCCAACCGTATGGATTGAGGATTTCCTCCTCCACATCCACATGGCACGAGGAGATGACCTCCACGCCATCAAATACCTGCCCCTAAAGCTCAAGGGGCCAGCTCGGCACTGGCTAAATAGCCTCCCCGAAAACTCCATTGGATGTTGGGAGGACCTAGAAGAGGCATTCCGATCTAATTTCCAGGGCACTTATGTCCGGCCACCGGACTCCTCCGATCTAAGTAACGTCGTTCAGAAACCCGGAGAGTCCGCGAGGCTATTCTGGAATCGTTTCCTGACCAAGAAAAATCAGATCGTAGACTACCCAGACGCTGAAGCTATAGCCTCTTTCAGGCATAATATTCGGGATGAATGGCTAGCTCGACAGCTCGGCCAAGACAAACCCAGGACAATGTCCGCCCTCACATCACTCATGCCCCGCTTTTGCGCGGGCGAGGATAATTGGCTGGCCAGATGCAGCCATAACCCCGAAGACCCCGGAACCTCCGAAGTACGGGATGGAAACGGGAAACCAAAGCGCAACAAAAACAAACGCCGGCATAATAACAGTGATGCCGATAACACGGCTGTAAACGCCGGATTTCGCAACAACCGCTCTGGGCAGCGGAAAAAGCCTCCTAAAGGCAAACACGACGGACCTACCCCGCTGGACAAGATTCTGGAGAGACCTTGCCAGATACATGGCACCCAGGAGAAGCCCGCCAATCACACCAATCGTAACTGTTGGGTTTTCAAACAGGCCGGCAAGCTCGCTACCAAGGACCAAGGCAAGAGCTCACGCCCCGAGGACGAGGATGAACCTCGGGGTCCGATCTGTGGCGGTCAAAAGAAATTCCCCTCAGAAGTGAAGACAGTAAACATGATTTACGCCACTCATATACCCAAAAAGGAAAGGAAACGCGCCCTTCGGGATGTCTACGCCATAGAGCCTGTAGCTCCGAAGTATAACCCCTGGTCGGCACACCCGATCACTTTTGATCGACGTGACCATCCGACCAGTATCCGTCATGGGGGTTCGGCCGCACTTGTCCTCGACCCGATCATAGATGGGTACCACCTAACCAAAGTCCTCATGGATGGTGGAAGTAGCCTCAATCTGATCTACTCAGATACGGTGAAAAAGATGGGCATAGATCCGTCAAGGATCAAGCCCAGTAACACTACCTTTAAAGGAGTGATCCCAGGCGTTGAAGCCCGGTGTATAGGCTCTATAAGCCTGGAAGTTGTGTTCGGCTCGCCCGACAACTTCCGAAGTGAGGACTTGATCTTCGACATAGTACCATTCCGCAGCGGCCATCACGCCCTGCTCGGTCGTACGGCGTTCGCCCGCTTTAACGCCGTTCCGCACTACGCATACCTCAAGCTCAAAATGCCTGGCCCCCGAGGGGTCATCACTGTCAATGGCAATACAGAGCGGTCACTCCGAACTGAGGAACATGCGTTGGCCCTGGCGGCCGAATTCCATTACACCGATGACCGGCAGACGCCGACGTCCGCCGTCAAGGCATCCAAGGCTGGGAAGCGAGCTCGGTCTCAAACCGAAATTCCAGAAGCTTCCCCTCCCAATAAATAGGGATTAGCCCCCCACCACATGGCCCCATTTCCCGCACAATACGTGCCGAGGGTGCATAACTTCGCGCTTGAAATTCCATGGGCAACGGTGGGGGAACATTGATGTAGGGTAAGTCTTCGACTAGACCGAACTATCACCCTCAAACATGTCTTCGGACACATGGCAGGTACCGTCAAGTACCCACAAAGGCGTCAAGCTTGTTCAAATTTCGGCGACTTCTCAAGACTCTTCTACAATATTCCGTTCGCCGAACAGCACACCTAACACCGTCCTGGTGGTCGCAGGAGAGGATACGCTGCAAGGCATATCGCGGACGTCAGGCCACAAATCGAAGACCCTTAGCGCAGCACCCTCCTGTAAGATTTATATTTTATCTTCTATACCTGTAAACAGTTGTATCAACACTTTGAATGAAAAGAATGGTTTAGTATAATATAGATATATTATGCACACTCGTTTGATGTTTTTTAAGCATATTCTCTATTTTTCTCCTTCTTTTCTTGCGAGCCTGTTTGGTATACTTTCGCGAAGCAACCGGCTAATAGACCGGGGGCTCGCTCTTAAAATCGCCCCGTGCACAATTGATTTCGTATTCGGCGTCTTGGACTTCCGCTTTATATGCATTGGTTCCGAACTGTGTCTTGGGTCAAATGTTGGGTTGCCCGGCTCCTGTGCTTGCCCCTTTATGTTCCGCTCGTTCGGCTAAAGGGGCAAAGGGAGCACCGCTGCGATTGTGCTTCCGGCTAGTCTGGTCAAGCGCCTCAGCGGAGAAAGCCGAAAACTGACTGTCACGGTATGCGAGAACCGGTCTGCGATTCCGAGCTTAACTTAATCTCGTCAGAGGTTACTCCGTGTAATGCGATGGGTTCGGTATTAGTCCGAACCATGTGATATAGGCTTTGGCCACGGCTCGTCCGAACATCACAAACTCCTGGGGGCTATTTATCGGCCTCCTGCACTCCTTTCTCGCGCTCCTACGGCTAAGTGAAGGTAATAAAGCATTCTGGTCCGATTGCCTAGTCCACCCCGCACTACCGCCTTTGGGTACCGATAGTTCGGCTAAGGGTTATAGTGCGTTTTGGAAGCGACACCCCACGTAGTATCTACCTGGGGGCTGAAGCCGACGACTCGCAGCCTTCAGATTTAACCGGCCACAAAAGAAGTTATAAAGGATGCAAAACACACAAGACATGATAAACCATGCAAACTTTATATACATAAAAACGCGTTCCAAAAATTCTTCGGACATATTACATAACCGTTTACTCGTACACAGTATCTCTTCGACACTGTGACTCTATGGCCCGAGCACCCTCCATAACTCCGGAGAAGTACCGCTCGGGGCACCTATACTCTTTTCCAGGCGGCGGAGAAGCAGTGGCCACCTTCATCGGATCCAGCCCCGGCCAGTGTACCTTGGCCTTCGCAAAGGTCATCCTTGCCCCCTCGATGCAAGAAGACCTCCTCAATGCGTCGATCCGAGGAGTGGCGTCGCTCAGCTTCTGCACCAGGCCGAAGTAACTGTCGGGAATTGGCTCATCGGGCCACAGCCGGATACAGAGATCCTTCATGGCCGGTTCCGCCACCTTGTGCAGCTCCAATAGCTGCTTCAGTTGCTCATTCAGGAGAGGAGATCGCTCGTGGGCTTCGAATTGAGCCCAGAAAACACGGGCTTCATCTCCTTCTCCCCGCGAAGCATAGAACAGCTTCGCGTCCGCTGCGCTCTTCTGGAGGTCCAAGCCGGCGCCTACGGAACGCCATACTTGGGTAAGAGCTTTGAACCTATCATCTCCGAAGACACACTGCAGTAAATATGGCTTACCACTCAGTATAGCCTGGGCCTGGCTGATTTCCTCTTCAAAGGTCCGCCTATCCACCCGCTCCTTTTGAAGATCGGTTTTTAGGGTGGATAGTTCGGCAGCCTGCTCTTTTTCTTTCAGCTCCAGGGCCTCGCACTTCTTGCTGGCGTCCTTAAGCTCCAGTTGGACCTCCTCCACTCGAGCCTGGTGCTTGTCGCTGGTAGCTCTCAAGGCAGATAGTGCGGCTACGGCCTCTTGGGCCGCCGCCTTTTCTACAGCAGTTTCCTGCTTTGCCTTCTTGAGTTCGGCCTTGAGCTTCTCCATCTCTTTCGCCGAGGCTGCGTAAGCATTGACTTATATTAAGCATCCGTGTTGATAGAACGGAAACATGAAGTTTAGATACTTCACTCCGCTTACCTTGAGCCTCGTCGAATCTTCGGTTTAGAGCGTTAAGCTCGTCATCGGAGTTCTTAAGCTTCCGATTCAGCTCCTCTATTTCAGCGGCGTTATCGGACGCCGCCGATGCCTGCAAAAAATGCGAAAGTCTCATATTATATGAGTTCACAGACCTACGAATTATCATAATCCTGTGCCTGGTCTCCTTAAAAGAATGACCGAACAATCTGAGCATATGTATACCTAGGGCTCGGGGGCTGCTATGTATGTAAACAACTGCTTAAACATATCAATGACTTACAAAAAACGGGGCATTACATTGTTTACCTGAAAACCCGTTAGGAGGCCGTTGAAGGCCGCTTTCAGTCCGGTATCCACGGACCGAATGCTCTACAGCACCGTACCCATAAGGGTGCGTTGCTCCTCGGAGATGGAGGCGCTGGATAGAGCCTCCCCCATGGCCGGCCACTCAGTGGTCGGAGGCACCGGTGGGGGTCGGTTAGCCCGATCCCCAGTCGGGGATTGAAGCTGTGTCTCCGGACACATGGTGTGCTCCGGAGACAGCTGTGGAGGTGATTGGACAGTTCCCTGACCGGTCTCCTCGGTATCCGGGAGGGTCTTCTCCCCTGGGTCTTTGGTGGCCGAGGTATTAACCTCGACCATCATCTCATCGCCCTCGCCTCCAGTGTTCGGCTCCAGGGGAGCCTGTTGGGATGACACCTCCGTGCCTTCCTTATTGGCATCTGGAGGGGAAGGGTGCGACGCGTTTCCACTCTCCGCTAGATCAGCGGGCGGGGTCTCCCCATCCGAGTTTTGGTCGGTGGGAAGGATGCGGGGCGGGCTGCAAGTCAATTGACGCCCGCATGTTAAATATATTAACGAAACTTGGTATTTACAAGGTCTTCGGATCTATACCTTCGAGGTGGGGGCTTAACCCTAAGGGTCCTTCGCGGAACCCTCTTGAACCCCTCGGACTCGGTGTCCGAGGCCGAACTATCGTCGGACAGGATCGCCTGTGACCGGCGTGCTTTCTTCTGGGCTGGAGGAAGTTCATCCTCCAAGGCGTCCGGTGACGTCGCCCTCTTTCTTGTAAGGGGGGAATCGCCTCCCCCCTCGACCTCGTCCTCCTCTTCCTCCTCTTCCTCTTCTTGATTCGAGGACGCGTGGGTCTCTTCGGACTCAGCCTCTAGCTGGTCCTTGGTGCGCAGGCCAGCTCGGCCTGTCTTCTTCTTCTTTTCTTTCTTCTCTGGTGCCTTGTAGGGCGCCACGACGAACATCTCCAACAGCAGCGGGGACAGGGGATCCTCGGGCTGTGGAGCCGGACTCTTGAAGTCCTTGGCTTTTTTCAGCCATTCCTGCAGAAGTGATCGGACAATCCTTAGGTGACCTACGGAAGAATAAAGCCGATCTATCGAAATCATAACATACCTTGGAAGGAGGCTTGGCAGCATTCAAGCCCTGGTCTTCCTCCTCGCCCGGCCAGTCCTTCTGCGCCTTAAACAGCGCCTTCCATAGTTTCTCCCACGTGGTGCGGAAGAGTCGACGAACTGTAGGGTCGTCGCCGGTCCGGTAATCCCACATAGGAGAACTCCGGCACTGGCAGGGCAGGACATGTCACCGAAGCATTACCTGGACCACATTGGTCAGGCCAACGCCTTCCCTGATTAGGGAGGCAGTGCGCCTCTGCAGGTCCTCTACTTCGGTAGCCGACCCCCAATCCAGGCCCCTTCGGACCCACGAGGTCAGTCTGGTTGGGGGGCCGGACCTGAATTCGGCAGGAACAGTTCCGCCCTCTTCCTCCTTTGGCTCAGTGATATAGAACCACTCCTTCTGCCAGGTCTTAATGGTGTCGATGAAGGTGCCAGATGGCCACACTGCGCGTGGGAGTTTGCCGATGACTGCCCCGCCGCAGTCCGCGTGCGCGCCGGCAACACACTTCGGCTTAATGTTGAAAGTCTTAAGCCATAATCCGAAGTGCGGCTCCACCCGCAGAAAAGCCTCGCAGACAGTGATGAATGCAGATATGTGCATGAAGGAGTTCGGCGGAAGGTCGTGGAAATCGAGCCCGTAAAAGAACATCAGACCCCTCACAAAGGGGTGAAGTGGGAAGCTTAATCCCCGGATGAAATGGGGGACGAAAACCACTCTTTCCCCTTGTTTAGGGGTGGGAATCACCTGACCCTCCTCGGCGGCGCGGTGGAAGACGTTGGCAGGGATGTATCCGGCGTCCTTGAGCTCCCGGATATCCTTGTCTGCGACTGTGGAGGCCTCCCACTTGCCGCTGGCCATGGCTGACCTCGGAGGGAGAAGAATGTGAAACCTAGATCTGAGCTCGGTGAACTCGGGAGTCTAGGGAGGCGAGGATGCGAAGGGAGGAATGTGGATAAGCCTTGGGGTTTTTCCCTTTTTATTAAGGGCCGCTACCGGTTAGCCTCCCTCCACTACGCCGTTAATCTCTCCACTTCCCGAGGCGTGCGCGGCGTTACACGCGCATGATTAGGCATGTCCCGTATGGAACGGAGCACGATCCGTGTATTGATGGATCGTGCCGATAAATACGGTCTCGTGCCGCTAAATGAGTCTGAACAACTGGCTCAGCGGTCATGATGAGCCGCGGCCTTTCGTCTGAAAGGTTGTCAGAAGAGCGCTATTGGCTCCCTGAAATTTGGCCTTATCGGCCGGGTTACACATGATGTTCGGATGACCTATGATCGGGAAAACTACGTGTTCATGGAAGCCGGACTAAAGGAACTGCCGATTACTATTCGGAGAAAGGAACTCGCCTCGCAAGCCGAAGACTCTGATCATTTGAAGCAGCTGGAGCTTGGACCCTTGGCGTTGGAGGCTAGTTCGGGGGCTACTGAGGGAGTCCTGGACTAGGGGGTCCTCGGGAAGCCGGCCTGATCTCATATGGGCCGGACTAGGTGGGCCATTCGCCGGACACTGGGTTACTCGGAGGACCAGACTCCAGCAAGAAAGTTTCTAGAAGCAGGGCGTGTTCTCCACGTTTAAAGTAGAATAGGCATGTTTTATCCCCTCGACGTGTAACCGACCATGTGTAAACCCTAGGTACCCTCGGCGTCTATATAAGCCGAAGGGTTTTAGGTCATAGGCCAAGAAAAAAGAACTCATCTAGGGTTTTAGTCATACGATCTCGTGGTAGATCACTCTGTAATCTCTGTACCATCAATATAATCAAGCAGGACGTAGGGTATTACCTCCATAGGAGGGCCCGAACCTGGGTAAAACCTTGTCCCCTTCGTCTCCTGTTACCATCGATCCAAGCATCAGAGTTCGGGACCCCCTACCCGAGATCCGCCGGTTTTGACACCGACAGTCGGTGAAACCGGTTCTAACTTTTTGGTGTCACCGAGTTTCTCTACTGTCAGCTGACAGGGAAACTTGGTGTAACCGAGAAGATGGAATCAGTGATACCGAGTGTGAAAACTAGATCAACCCTAGGCATTCGGTGAGACCGAGAAGTTTGAGTTGGTTTCACCGAGGTGTACTTGGGAGGTTTTAATGGTCAGTCCTTTGTCGATACGGAACTCCGAGTTCTCCTCACACAGAGAGACCGAAAAGTACTTGTTCAAATTTTGTGATGAAGCAATAATGGAATATGAGACGAGGAAGCATAGATAGCTAGAGAGTGGTCCTAGGCATTCTTGTCCATCCAATTGGCAAAAGAAAAATCAAATACCAAATAGCAACAATTGGATGTCCTCGAATGGTTAAAGAAATGCAGACCAACATGCTCACCCAAGAAGATGTCAATTGAAATCATGGAAAACATGCACATACAAACTAGCATCTATCAAGCATATTGGGGATGACGGAGTCATCTATATATGAGTATATTAACTTATGAGCCAAGTAAGAATACTTGATCATAGGTCATACTCATCGTTTAAGCACAAGTGGGGTTACCACTTTGACATAAAGCATTTAATATTGTCACATACTATGAGATGCTTTAACTCAAGTCTTAGAGTAAAGCTCCCCCTTTATATGACATCCTCCCATAGGAGGGATAAACTAACATTGGGTTTTGTCGATGAAGACTTCATGTTGGTGAGGTAGTGATGGATGCTCAAGGTTGATGAAGATCACCATAAGTTGGGAGCATCCTTGTTGTTTCTTACTCTTCTCACGTACACGGGTTAGTCCCAACACTCAAGAGACAAATACAAGGATATCTATGGACATGGAGTGCAAAGCATACATGATGATGTCCATGGATTTGATGATTACCTTGTCCCTTGCTTACCTTTGAGGGAATGTGTGACTCCTTGAACTATTGCATGATGTTGACGTTGATTGCAACTAGTTCTTGCCAATAATGAATGTGAGTGAATTTCATTGGTGGAGTCACCCCTCAAGAACTTCTCTAGTTCTTCTTCTTGGGAACCCACATCAACTTCATGGGGATCCTTGGTGTTGAAGTGGCACTTGTAGAAGTTGAGCTTGAAGTAGCATTGGGAACCCACTTCACCAAACATGGGATTCATCTTCATATGGGTCAATGTCCTCTTGAAGATTGTCCTTGCCCTTGAACTTGTGATCTTGTGGTGGAAGGTCATCTTGAGTGTTTGTTCCCTTGGGAAGAGTATGTTCATACTTCTCCCTTTGAGGAACAAACTTGGGCTTGGGGTATTGACCTTCTTCCCATTCGACTCCATTTGCGTTGAAGTAGCCAATGCCATGGTTCTTCCGGTATCCTCCATGCTTGCGTACAATCTCCTCAAATTGCTTACACCCGGCAAGACTCTTGTAGACACCTTTCTCTATAATCCCTTTCAAAAGTTCATTTTCTTGCTCAAGTGTAACTTGGCTAAGAGAATCATCATTAGTGGAATCAATATAACTACTAGAAGCAACATCATTAGATTTAGCATTTTTAGTGTTGCTACTAGATGAAGAACCTTTCTTGCCTTTGTTATTAGTTTGTCTAGGTTTAACTTGTGGCATGAATGTAGACAAGTGTAGTCGTTTGGCTAGATAAGATGAAGTCTTCTTTCGGAGATCATCATTGATAGCTTTAAGAAACTCATGTTCTTGCTCCAAGGTGAGCTTCTCGAAGCGTAGCTTCTCATGAGTTCTTACAAGCTCTCTATGATCTTCTAGAGTAGATTCATGGGCTAACTTAAGAGTGTTTAATTCTTTAGTTAGTCATTCTATTTCCATCTTATCATCATCACACGACTTATCTTGACTAGTATGAAAATTATCAAGTTCATTTTGACTAACATCACTAGTTTTATCAAAGAGCAAGTCATCATCTCCAAGTAAATCATCTTCATCACTATTGAATTCAAGATACTCAGGATGTGATACCTTGGGGCCTTTAGCCATGAAGCAACTTCCACTCCCTTCATTTGGTGAATCAAATAGATCAAAGGAGTTGGTAGTCACTAGTGCAAGTCCGGCAACACCTTCATCTTGACTATAGTTGGAGTTGGAGTGATAGCTTCTTTCGGAGTGGTTGTCGGATTCGGAGCCGGAAACCCATTAACCAACATGAGCTTGATGTCTTCTTCTTGAGTAGCTCTTGGTGTACTTGTCCTTCTTCTCCGAGTCCCTACTTCTCCTTGAGGGTCTTCGTTCATAACGATCATCTCTACTTCTTCTCTCTCTTTGAGGTGATTCATTTCTTGAGCTTCGTCTTCTAGGTGACTCTTCTCTTCGTTTGTAGGGAGCCGTGCACTCATTGGAGTAGTGTCCGGGCTTCCCACAATTGTGGCAGTTTTGGTCATGACTTGACGAACGCTTCTCTTCATATCTTGAGTTGGAGCTTTGTTCTTTGCCTCTATTCTTGTAGAACTTGTTGAATTTCTTAACCATGAGGCTTATCTCTTCATTGGTGACAATGTTGTCGCTTGAAGTTGCGGGAGCATCACTTGTGGCTTTGTAAGCACCGCTAGATTTGTTGTGAAGCTCTTCTTTGTCCTTGAGTGTCCGCTATTGATCAGGCTGCCATTGGGGGTTCCGCTATTGATCTTTCTGTGAATTATGTCAAGGATAGGTGTTCTCTTTCCAAGTTTCCTGTCAGCAAATTAGGTTTCATATTGTGGATCTGCGGTCTTTCTCATGTCCTCAATTTAAGAGTTATTTTCATCTTTGGGGCAAAGGGGGACCAAATTGGTGGCGTGAGTTTAAGATTTGGAAGAAAGAATGTGATGCTGAGTGGATTCTAGTTAGTCCCTCCAGGCGTAGAGCGGCTCTTGGCATGATTGCTATGCACAAGCCCCCCCCCCCCAAAAAAATCTGCTCTTCGTTCTAGCTCTTCAGCTAAGAAGAAGTTAACGTTTTCAACTTTTCAAAAGTATGAGGTTTGCCGTGGTTATCGTTGTCCGGTGATGCAAGAGTTCATTGATGTGGCTCCCATAGCTGGTTATCCTCTTCCAAGCAATGAGCGTGTTGTCATCCATCCACCACCGCCAGTGGAACTCCAGTGGACGATCGCTACACCCTCCATTACTTTTGGAACTATTCCATCTGTTCCGGTGCGATTGTCGTCTCCTTCTGTTTCTTCGCCGCTTTCGGAGGACGGGAATTCTGGCATTTCAAACCAGACCTTGGAGATCTCTCCCACTCTAGGTCCACGAGTTATGGTTGAGGCTTCCCTCTTGGCCCATTAAGGTGTGGGCCAGGAACCTGAGTTGTCTCTGTCTGAAGATACTTCTGGCCCATCTCCTGCGCGCCTTCGGCGCCCGTTTTTCGTCAGGTAGGATTTTTCTTCTGGGATTTCTATTCCATCTTCTCAGGAAGCTCAAGCTGATTTTAATGCAATGGTCGATGACATGGTGGACCAGGTAATTACATGTCAGAATTGTTCCATCCGGGGCCACATGTCGGTGAATTGCCCCTCTGCTGCTCCCTGTTTGGCCTGTGGGATGGTGGGTCACTCCTAAAAAGATTGCGTCACATTTGCCCTGGAAAGGGGTTTGTTTCGGAAACCGAAGAGTCCTCCTATTTCGGTCTTGCCTTCCTGCCTCGAGCAGCTTGCTCTGACTCCTCCATTAGCGAGTCATCCCGTCACATCCCCGTCTTTGTCGCCGTCCTATCAACCCTGCACGCCGACTGCTTCGCCGCCTGTAACGCCGCCGCCACCATCTTCATTACAGCACTCCGCTTCATCGCCATCCCCTGTGTGCGACCCCCCCTATGGCGGTTTTTGAGCTTGACCCCGAGAGATATGTTCCAGTGGTACACCACATCATCGACGGTGGGGAGCATCGTCTTCCTCGCTCCTTCGTCACCCCTGCTGCTCCGATTGCTCGCCGCTATGAGGCCTTCATGATTGCGGAGATTATGCCAGCTCCGCCGCCTGGGCAAATCGGTCAGGTTCGTCAGGAAGTAGTTGGGCTAATTAATCAGCTTGGTTTCCTTGTTCGTTCTGCTCAGCCTTGGATTTCTGGAGTTGGTTTGTTTGAAGTAAGAGATGCTGCAGAATGCTTTGCCTTGATTCAGTTGCCGCAACAAGACCTAGGGGATGACAGATTTGTCCGCTTCATGAAACATGACCATGGGGAGGGTTTTCGAGGTGTTCAAGGTTTCAGAGATGGTTGCCTGATGTTTTTGGGTGTGCCCCTTGATCTTCATAATACTGAAAATCTTATGGCTGCGGTTAACACTTTTGGCAAGTTTCACCATTGGATTAGTGATGATCCGTACCTTGTCAGGTCGATTGTTTTTGCTTCCTTCCCTGAAGATATTTTAGTGCCTCGCGACGTGGTTTTCTCGGATTATGCGGCCTGGGTTGGTGCAAAGGTCTCTTGGACGGCCCCCTGCTATATTCTTGGTGCAAACTTCGCTGAGCAAATGCCGCAAGATGAAGACCCAATGCCATTGAATGGCATTGTGCATCCTCTGACTGGAGAATTTGTTCAAGATCCGCACTTTTTCGCTTTGCCTCCTTTCCCTGCCCTGGGGTGGAATGATGTCCCGCCACCTCCGCCACCTTTGGATGATCAGCAGCAAAATCATGGTGACGGTTGGGGGTGGCTGGCTGATCATGATCCAGTAGTTGCTCAGAATGATGATGTTGTTGCCCAGGATCAGGAGTCTATGGTTCTGGATGAGCAGATGCTTTCTGATTCCAGTGGTCATGATGTTGCAGTGGATGTTGTTAAGAATGGTCTCACTGTTAACAATGCTGCTCAGAATATTGATGTGGAACCGCATCAGGAGGAGGGTTATTTGTTTGACACAAATGCTCTCGTCATTGTCCCTTACCAGCCGCCTGTTCTACAGAATGCGGCCATTGTTGTTGGCATGGCGTGAGTTGTGTTTGGGCCCCCTCTTCCTCCTGAAATTGTATGGAGAAGGACGTTTGAATCAGTTCAACAAAGAGGGAATGTTTTCTCTGTACCATGTTCTGTCAGTTTGCCTATGATCCAACCTGTGGTGGTACCAAAGAGATCCTGGTCCATTGCTTTTGATGAGGCAGCCTGGATATCCAAGATTGCTCCTGTTGCTCCCATGGACCCTTCTGTTATCTCCTCTCCTCCGGTGTTGGTGCAACGGCCGGTGGCGCGTGCTTTGTTTCCCTCACCCTCCAGGGAGGTGGAACCTTCTGCTCCTACTGTCAGTAGTTTGGTAATGGATGATCAGTTTGCTTTCTCAGCCCAGCAGATCAGGAAGAAGAATGCTAGGAGAATTGACCCTCCAATTGTTGACACCGCGCTCCGTAGATGCACTAGAAGTGCTGCCAAGCGTGATGAGTTTAAGCCAGTCCTACAGCAGTTGCCGCCGTTGGAGCCACGCAAGAAGAAGCCTAGAGCAAAGCCCTTCCCGGCGATGAATGTTGTTGATATCCAAGATGTGCCCCCATCTTCCCCTTTGCCTGACAAGGATGACCCGTCAGCTGAGGTTGTTCCTCCTCCAACTCCAGTTAGAACCATCCAGCTCATTGGGCAGGATCTGGGTATCCCTCCTGAGAAGCTCACTGTTGATCTGCTTATGGCAGACAAGCCCAAAGATCGCCAAAACCCTTCTGATGACTAGCTCTGGGTTTGGAATTTGGGTTTGGCAAGCCCCCAAATTTGCTAGTTATCTTAGGATTTTATCTTTTGTCTTATGTGCTACTTTTGTGGTCTGTAAGCTCTGTGTCTGTGGTCCGAACTTCTTCTGTTATTGCTGGATAATGTGTGCTCTATTATGTAGTAGCACTTCTGCTATACTTTTGTGCGTGTTGAATGGAAGATCGATCTAGCAGGAGTTGGAGGGTGTTTTGTTGGAATGTATGCCCCAGCTCGTCAGCGTGCTGTGAGAAATAAGATTGATGAAAGTATGGCATCTGTTGTTTGCCTGCAAGAAACAAAAAAGCAATCTTTTGATTATCAGTCCATCAAAAGTTTCTGTCCCCAGAGGCTTGATTCTTTTGTTTTTAGTCCTTCAGTTGGTGCCTCTGGTGGTCTCCTGGTTGTTTGGAACTCGGCTGTGCTATTTGGTGTGCTAGTTGAGTCCAAGCAATATGGTATAATTGTGCGTTTCACCTCCTGTCACAATAATGAGCAGTGGACCCTTGTGAATGTCTACGGTCCCTGTCAGGGTCAGCTCAGGGATGAATTTGTCAGTTGGTTATATAATCTTCACATTCCTGATTCTGAAAATTGGTTGATTCTGGGTGATTTCAACTTCATTCGATCCAGTGATAATAGAAACTAGCCTGGGGGGACATCAAAGATATTTTCATTTTTAATGAAGTAATTGGTCATTTGGGTTTATTGGAGCTTCCCATCAAAGGCAGAAGTTTCACTTGGTCAAACATGCAAGATAATCCTTTGTTGGAGCAGCTTGATTGGTTCTTCACATCTGCTAACTGGATCTATTTTTATCCTATGTCTCAAGTTTTGCCACTGGCCAAAACTGCCTCTGACCATGTTCCATGTGTAGTGGCTATCAACACTTCCATACCTAGGTCAAATATTTTTTCGTTTGAAAACTACTGGGTTGAAATGGAGGGCTTCATGGATTGTGCTGAAGCTTCCTGGAAGGTTGTTTCTAGGAAATTAAATGTCTCTGCTATCATTGCTGATAAGTTCAAATGCTTAAGGCAGTCTCTGAAAAAGTGGCAAACAAATTTGTCCAGGTTAAAGGTCCTAATTTCAAAATGTAACAGAGTGATACTCATTCTGGATTTTCTGGAAGATTTAAGACCATTGTTCAGGTAGGAGCTCAATTTTAGGAGGATTGTCAAGTTACATGTTGCACATCTGCTGCGGCTGCAGTACCTCTATTGGGAAAAGAGGTGCACTATCCGATCCATTAAGGTTGGGGAGGAGAATACCAAGATTTTCCATGCTATGGCTACTGAAAGGTTCAGGAAAAACAATATTGGTAGTCTAAAGTTGGAGGATGGTACTGTTATCTCTGACCATGACACTATGGCAGCTCATTTTTGGGTTACTTTCAAAAATAGAATGGGCACCACTAGGGGGATCAATATGTGTTTTGATCTACCTGCTATAATCAGTCCTGTAGATGGTCTCGATGCTCTGACTAGGCCTTTTACTAAAGAGGAAATGGATAAAACCATTAAGGAAATGCCTGTTGACAAGGCTCCTGGCCCTGATGGTTTTAATGGCTTATTCTTTAAGAGATGTTGGCACATTATCTGTGAGGACTTCTATGAGCTGGCTAAAGCCTTTCATGATGGAACTATTGATATTGGCAATATAAATTACTCCTATATAACTCTTGTGCCAAAGAAAGGGTCACCTGAGTCTGTTAATGATTTTAGGCCTATCTTATTATCTGGTATGGGAGTCAAATTCATTTCAAAAATGGCTGCAAATAGGTTGCAAGTGGAAATCATGAAGTGTGTTCACAAAAACCAATATGGATTTATTAAATCAAGGACAATTTAGGATTGTGTGGGCTGGACACTTGAATACATCCATTAGTGTCATCAGTCTAAAAGGCCCATTGTCATTCTCAAGATGGATTTTGAAAAGGCCTTTGATTCTACAGAGCATGAGGCAATCTACCAGATCCTTAAATGTAAAGGCTTTAATGATAAATGGATTTCCTGGGTTAAGCAGCTCCTTGCAACTAGTACTTCCTCTGTCCTGCTGAATGGTGTTTTTGGCAAACAGTTTTTATGTAAGAAAGGTGTTAAACAGGGGGATCTAGTGTCTCCTCTCCTGTTTGCCATTGCAGCTGATCTACTACAGTCTGTAGTCAATGATATGCACTCCAAGGGCCTTCTTCAGCTCCCCATTCCTTGTCATGATAAGGACTTCTCAATTGTACAGTATGTTGATGATACATTGATCATCCTGCCTGCTGATGGCCACCAGTAAAATTCTTTGAAGGCCATGCTCCTTCTCTTTTCTTAGTCAACTGGCTTACAGGTTAATTATCACAAGTCTTCCATGTTACCTATTAATGTTGATCCTATGGAAATGGATAGACTTGTTGATCTATTTGGGTGTGTTGTGGGATCTCTGCCCTTCACATATCTTGGCCTTCCTGTTGGTACTATGAAGCCTAGGATTGTGGACCTCATACCACTGGTGGATAGTATGGAAAAGAAGCTGTATGTTAGCTCTGGTTTCCTAGCTCAAGGTGGGAGACTGCAGTATCTGAACTCAGCTCTGTCCTCTGTTCCAATTTTCTTTCTCAGTAGCCTTGATATTCCTGCTGGTATTCTTAAGCAGTTGGAGAGGATTCAAAGGCAGTGTCTATGGAGGAAATTTGGTAATAACCAGGCTCCTCCCCGTGCTGCTTGGGATTTAGTGTGCAGGCCAAAGAACAAGGGAGGGCTGGGTATTTTGAATCTTAGAGTTCAAAATGAGGCTTTGTTGTTAAAGCATGTTAATAAGTTTTATAATAAAGCTGACATTCCTTGGGTGCACCTGATCTGGTACACTTACTACCATGGGAGAGTGCCTCATGCTACTGTCTTGTGTGGATCCTACTGGTGGAAAGATTTATGCAAGTTGATGGACAAATATAGGATGGTGTCCATGGTTTCAGTCAATGCTGGTGACACAGCATTGTTCTGGGCAGATGATTGGAACTTGCTTCCTGATACTGGGCCTTTGGACCAGGTGTTCCAAAGGTTGTTCTCCTTTGTTAAGGACCCATTAATTTCTGTGAAAGATGCAGTTACTACCCATGACCTTGCTACTCTATTTCAGCTGCCACTTTCTGAGAGAGCCTATGCAGAATTCCAGTCTCTGCAGAATTTCCTTGCCGGTTTTTCAGCTGATCCTACTCAGAATGATGTGTGGCTCTGGAGGGGTGATGATAAGCCTTACACTGCAAAAAATATTACTCCTTCCTTCATAAACCCATCAGTCCTAACCCAGTGTTGAAGTGGATCTGGGCCCGTTGCTGCACAATGAGAATCAAGGTTTTTGCCTGGATGTTAATCATGGACAGAGCTAATACTCAGGATATGTTGGAGAGGAAGCATTGGAATTTGTCTGATTGTAACCATTATGTGCTGTGCCCCACCCAAACTAGGGAGGACAGGGATCAGCTCTTCTTCACCTATAATTTTAGTTGCAGGGTGTGGAATTATTTACAAATTTCATGGCCTAGTGGTAACAATATGGCTGAGATTGCTTATTCTGCCAGAAGGGACTTTCAAAAAACTTTCTTTGCTGAGATTGTTTTCATGGCCTGTTGGAATATCTGGACTGTTAGAAATGGCAGAGTCTTCAGGAACATCAGGCCCTCATTTAGGAGGTGGAGAGTTTCTTTCATCCATGATATGTCCCTTTTAGCTCATAGGATTAAAGTTAAGTTTAAGGATGAGCTACTTAGATCGATTTCCTTTTTACCACCTTGAGGTGAGACTTGTATATTTGTAGCTTTTAGCTTCTTTTCTTTTTTAAGCCCCTATATATATTGTATTTTTGTGGGAATATAAGTTTTGCTGTGGGGTGTTTTCCCCTACAGTTACAGGTCAAAAAAAAGAACTCACCTTGCAAGCCAACACGAACAACATCCGAAATGGCGGGGTTATGACCAAGAATATGCATTTTCATTTTGTGCTTCCAACTAGCAAAATTTGTGCCATCAAAGTACGGACCTCTACCGTGATAATTTCCCTCACTAGACGCCATACTCTCCTAGGTTGTGAGACCAATGCAATGGAGACCAAAGCTCTGATACCACTTGTAGGATCGAAAGTAGTCTAATCACCCCCCTCTAGACATACTTTCGATCCTACACCAACACGAAACAAGGTATATATGATATACATGTTATTGATGTGTACCTTACCAACTCTCATTGTAGTGCCTGGGTATTCGATACCGGTTCGATTGCTCACATTTGCAACTCAAAACATGAACTGCGGAATAGACGGAGGCTGGCAAAGGACGAAGTGACGATGCGCGTGGGAAATGGTTCGAAGGTTGATGTGATCACTGTCGGCACGCTCGCTCTTCGATTACCATCGGGATTAGTGATGAACCTGAATAATTGTTATTTAGTGCCTGCGTTAAGCATGAACATTATATCTGGATCTTGTTTGTTGCGAGACGGTTACTCATTTAAATTTGAGAATAATGGTTGTTCTATTTATATGAGTAATATCTTTTATGGTCATGCACCCATTGTGAGGGGTTTATTCTTATTGAATCTCGATAGTGATGATACACATGTTCATAACATTGATGCCAAAAGATGTAGAGTTGATAATGATAGCACCACTTTCTTGTGGCACTGCTGCTTAGGTCATATTGGTGCAAAACGCATGAAGAAACTCCATGTTGATGGACTTTTGGAGTCGCTTGATTTTGAATCACTTGACACATGTGAACCATGCCTCATGGGAAAGATGACTAAGACCCCTGTTCTCTGGAACAATGAAACGGGCAAGTGACTTATTGGAAATCATACATACTGATGTGTGTGGTCCGATGAGCATTGAGGCGCGCGGTGGATATCGTTATTTTCTCACCTTCACCGATGACTTAAGTAGATATGGGTATATTTACTTAATGAAACTGTTCGCACACGAACACGACACCGTGTAACCTCGACGCCGGGGGTGGTGCACCGCCGCTCACGTCGAAGGAGACCCGGCCAGAAGCGCGGTACGCAAGCAATCCGGCGGGCGCTTTTGTAGACTCGAAACCCCACACGCCCGGGAGGGACCCCGTCAGGGCGCGCGGTGGCTATGGGCTACCCTAGGTCGACCTGATCGCCCCTAGGGCCTCATGGATCGCTGGCCTTCAAGAGAAGAACGAACGAAGAACGAGAAGAAAGATACAAGGGTAGGAGATAGATGAACACGAAAAAGTAGTAGATGTGTTTGTTCGATTGTGTGTTGTTTCAATCGGCCGTCACCCCCAACATATATAAGAGGCGGCTGGACTTCCCGTACAAGCAAAGGATTCATCTAGGCTTTCCTTACAAGAAAATTACATCAATTCACGTCCTAGAGTCCTAGTTCTGGTCCCACTCGGATTCAGCCCGAATCTGGTCCAATCTTCTGTCTTGCTCCTTGCGTGGGCCGTGGAATCTGCATATGACTTCTGAAGGAGACGGTTCAAATACCAATTTTGTGCGCTTCGACGAGGCCGACAATACGTATGTTGATCACTTTTCCAAATAAGGCCATCTTGAATACTCCACGGGGTCATCTTTAATTTCGAGTCGGACTCGGTCATGTAGCTGACTGTACCGTCCGACTCTTGTAGCGTCTATGCAGGTCGTATATTACGTCGGATGATGATGACTCCAGAAGCAAAGTTGACCGTTTCGACGTTACGAACAACTTTCATGTTGAACATTTTTTCATCCGAAGCCATCTATATAATCTTTTGAGTCCATCTTCAGCTTCTGGTCGGATTGGCCTTGACAGTTTCCACCCCAGCAATCTTTTCCCGGCAAGCTTTCCACCTTGGCAAGCTTTCATGCCGGCAAGGTTTCCACCCCGGCAAGCTCTTTGCCCGGCAAGCTTTTCACCCAGCAAGCTTTTTCACCCGGCAAGCTTTTCACCCGGCAAGTTCTTTGCCCGGCAAACTTTCTGGCTGCACCTTGCGGGTCTTTTTTGAGGCAGTAAACGACATCGGATGAAAACGCGTCCAAAAGCAAAGTTGACCGTTTCGACGAGACGAACAACTTTTATGTTGAACGTTTTTCGATTCGAAGCCATATTCTGGGCCAAAACGGTCGCGCAAAACATCTGAATTGTGGCGCTACCCATCAGACATATGTCTGGTGGGGCGCGCCATATTTCGCCCCCTGACAGGGCTGCCTTCCGATAGCTCTAACTTTTGCATACGAACTCGGATTGAGACGATTTTTATATCAAAATCGACCGTTTCGACAAGACGAAGACAACCCGTGTAGAAACTTTTCCCATATGAGGCCGTCTTGGGGGCGTAATCAGCCAAATAGTGTTCTGGATACAAAATCTCAGTACTTCGAACACAACTTCGGCCTTAGAGATGAGATCGGATGGTATGGCCCAAATATCAAGGTTTTTCCTTTCGGCAATACGGAACTTTCTCACTTTGAGCACTTTTCCATTTGAGGCCTTCTTAATTGTGTTTTGTATCGTGCCAAAATCAGGTGTTAACACATGCCCCCCTGTTTTCTGGCAGAGCTAGCGTGCCAGAAAATACTTTGGCTAGTGTAATGTTGAAGCACGATGTCAAGACTCCATCAGCTGTGCGTGCTGAGGACGATAATTATTATCGGCCATATGCTCAGGTTTGCTGCCACTTGGGATTTCTTCAGATATTTGCCGCTTCAAAGCCCATGACGGGTGTATAAAATGTCTCTGTGTATGCATCCTATGGGAATCTTTGCTTGCTTCGAACAACTTTGCCCAAGCACCTCAACAGAATATTGTCAATCGTTCGGCAACACAAATCATCAAATATCGAAGGGTATATTAAGTCATGTGCCGAACAATCTTGCTTCACTCGGATCCTGCAAATGACTGATACTCGGATTTCTCCAGTTAGCTTTCTGGCTCGCACTAGATCCTTCATTACTGGCTGAATCGACTAAGCAGTAGGCCACACCTGACCGATTCAAAGATGAGTCAGCCGTACACTCCTCACAAGCCGAGTGAATAAATAAGTCGGCCTTGCTGGTATTGCAAAGACTGAACATCGGCTATAGGAGTACCAGAACCATGATGAACACCGCTAGCCAGATGCCCGCTTTGCCAATACAATGAACTCTCAGGGCGATATGAAAATATTGGCCATGTGTTCTTGTCTCAAAGGAGCTTAGGAATCCGTCCACCAAAGTGTGAATAGCCGAAATAAATCAGATATTTCAGCTGGGGATAAATTGTTGGGCACAAACTCTGATGGGAAGGTTCCAGAACATGCATGATGCGCCGTTTGGAGTCTCGTATAGTGACATAAAAATCGTTGTTTTCGCCTACCGGCTTCACGTTTGTCCTCCCTTACTCCTGCCGGTTTCACAACAGGAGCTTGCACATCATTCTCGCCTTGACGGCTTCCCTTGGGGATCCATGCCATATTCCTCTCCTCCAACTCTTTGGCCCTGAGCTGCTTCAGCTTTCTTTCTTGCCAATGTGATAAGCCGAGTGAGCATCCCGTCTGTGATTTTGTTTTATGCTCTAGCACCTCTTTCTTGGCTTTGGGCACCTCCGGCTTGGCCTGTCCAAACTCGGCGATTGGGTCTTTGAATGTAACTCGCTTCAATTCCTTTCCCTTAGTAGCTAACGTAGACTCGGCTGGCTTTTTGTCGTTCGGAGTCGGATCTAAAACACCACACTTGCGGCCATCCTTTTTCACTCGGTAAACTTGCTTGACCATGTTAATCTTCTTCGTCGAGCTCCAGACCGATTCTTTTTGGTTGAGTTGATCTTTAACATGTGGTTGTTGAACAAACGATGATCCTCTCGGAGCTGCATAATTTTGGTGAAGCGGCTTAGAACATGATGTACGGTGTGCCCTCGATTTATACTTGTCCCATGATTGATATGAATAATAGTCATCTATATAATCTTTTGAGTCCATCTTCAGCTTCTGGTCGGATTGGCCTTGACAGTTTCCACCCCAGCAATCTTTTCCCGGCAAGCTTTCCACCTTGGCAAGCTTTCATGCCGGCAAGGTTTCCACCCCGGCAAGCTCTTTGCCCGGCAAGCTTTTCACCCAGCAAGCTTTTTCACCCGGCAAGCTTTTCACCCGGCAAGTTCTTTGCCCGGCAAACTTTCTGGCTGCACCTTGCGGGTCTTTTTTGAGGCAGTAAACGACATCGGATGAAAACGCGTCCAAAAGCAAAGTTGACCGTTTCGACGAGACGAACAACTTTTATGTTGAACGTTTTTCGATTCGAAGCCATATTCTGGGCCAAAACGGTCGCGCAAAACATCTGAATTGTGGCGCTACCCATCAGACATATGTCTGGTGGGGCGCGCCATATTTCGCCCCCTGACAGGGCTGCCTTCCGATAGCTCTAACTTTTGCATACGAACTCGGATTGAGACGATTTTTATATCAAAATCGACCGTTTCGACAAGACGAAGACAACCCGTGTAGAAACTTTTCCCATATGAGGCCGTCTTGGGGGCGTAATCAGCCAAATAGTGTTCTGGATACAAAATCTCAGTACTTCGAACACAACTTCGGCCTTAGAGATGAGATCGGATGGCTATGGCCCAAATATCAAAGTTTCTCCTTTCGACAATACGGAACTTTCTCACTTTGAGCACTTTTCCATTTGAGGCCTTCTTAATTGTGTTTTGTATCGTGCCAAAATCAGGTGTCAACAGAAACATAAGTCCGAAACGTTTGAAAAGTTCAAGCAATTTCAGAGTGAAGTTGAAAATCATCGTAACAAGAAGATTAAATTCCTACGATCTGATCTAGGAGGAAAATATCTGAGTTATGTGTTTGCCACTCACTTAAGACAATATGGAATTGTTTCAAAATTGACACCGCCAGCATAATGGTGTGTCCGAACGTCGTAATCGAACCTTATTGGATTTGGTGCGGTCTATGATGTCTCTTGCCGATTTGCCACTATCGTTTTGGGGTTATGCGTTAGAGACAGCTGCATTCACTTTAAATAGGGCACCATCTAAATCCGTTGACACGACGCCATATGAGTTAGGGTTTGGCAAGAAGCCGAAATTGTCATTTCTTAAAGTTTGGGGATGCGATGCTTATGTCAAAAACCTTCAGCCTGAAAAGCTGGAACCCAAAGCGAAGAAATGCTTCTTCATAGGATACCCAAAGGAGATGGTTGGGTACACCTTCTATCTCAGAGCCGAAGGCAAAGTGTTTGTCGCTAAGAACGGGTCATTTCTCGAGAAAGAGTTTCCCTCGAAAGAATTGAGTGGGAGGAAGATAGAACTTGATGAGGTTGTTGAACCTTCGCTTCAACCAGAGAGTAGCGCAGCGCAGAAAGATGTTTCTGTGGAGCCAACATCAGTTGGAGAGGAAGCTAATGATAGTGATCATGAAGCTTCGGATCAAGTTACTATCGAACCTCGTAGGTCGACAAGGGCGCGTACTGCTGCTGAGTGGTACGGTAACCCTATCTTCGAGGTCATGTTATTGGACAACGATGAACCTACGAGCTATGGAGAAGCGATGGTGGGCCCGGATTCCAACAAATGGTTAGAGGCCATGAAATCCGAGATAGGATCCATGTATGAAAACAAAGTGTGGACTTTGGAAGTATTACCTGAAGGGCGAAAGGCCATTCAGAATAAATGGATCTTTAAGAGGAAGACGGACGCGGACGGTAATGTCACCGTCTATAAAGCTCGACTTGTGGCAAAGGGTTTTTCACAAGTTCATGCAATTGACTACGATGAGACTTTCTCTCCCGTAGTGATGGTTAAGTCCGTCACAATCCTGTTAGCAATAGCTGCATTTTTCGATTATGAAATTTGGCAGATTGATGTCAAAACAGCGTTCCTCAACGGTTTCCTTGAGGAAGAGTTGTATATGATGAAACCAGAAGGTTTTGTCGATCCAGAGAATGATGAAAAAGTTTGCAAGCTCCAGCGATCCATTTATGGACTGGTGCAGGCATCTCGGAGTTGGAATAAGCGCTTTGATGAGGTGATCAAAGCATTTGTGTTTATACAAGTTTATGGAGAAGCTTGTATTTACAAGAAAGTGAGTGGGAGTTCTATAGTGTTTCTAATATTATATGTGGATGACATATTGCTGATTGGAAACAATATAGAGTTTTTGGAAAGCGTAAAGGAATATTTGAATAAGATTTTTTCAATGAAGGGCCTAGGAGAAGCTGCTTTTATATTAGGCATCAAGATCTATAGAGATAGATCAAGACGCTTAATAGGACTTTCACAGAGCATATACCTTGATAAAGTTTTGACGAAGTTCAAAATGGATCAGTCCAAGAAAGGGTTCTTGGCTGTGTTACAAGGTGTGAAGGTGAGTAAGACTCAATGCCCACTGACTGTAGAGGATAAAGGAAAGATGAGTGTCATCCATTATGCTTCTGCGATAGGCTCTATCATGTATGCAATGATGTGCACAAGAGCAGACGTCAGCCTTGCCATAAGTATGGCCAGAAGGTTTCAAACTAATCCAGGAGTGGATCACTGGACAGCAGTCAAGAATATCCTAAAGTACCTGAAAAGGACTAAGGAAATGTTTCTCGTTTATGGAGGTGATCAAGAGCTCGTCGTAAAGGGTTACATCGATGCAAGCTTTGACACTGATCAGGATGACTCTAAGTCGCAAACCGGATACGTATTTCTTCTCATTGGAGGAGCGGTAAGCTGGTGCAGTTCCAAGGAAAGCGTCGTAGTTGATTCTACATGCGAAGCGGAGTACATAGCTGCCTCGGAGGCGGCGAAGGAGGGTGTCTGGATGAAGCAGTTCACGACGGATCTTGCAGTTGTGCCCAGTGCACTGGACCCAATGACTCTGTTGTGTGACAACACTGGTGCCATTGCTCTAGCCAAGGAACCAAGGCTTCACAAGAGGAGCAGACACATAAAGCGATGCTTCAATTCCATCCGCGATTACATCGAGGGAGGAGACATAAGTATTTGCAAAGTACACACGGATCTGAATGTCGCAGACCCGTTGACTAAACCTCTTCCAAGGGCTAAACATGATCAACACCAGAACTGTATGGGTGTTAGATTCTTTACAATGTAAATCACATAGTGATGTGAGCTAGATTATTGACTCTAGTGCAAGTGGGAGAATGTTGGAAATATGCCCTAGAGGCAATAATAAAGTGGTTATTATTATATTTCCTTGTTCATGCTATTCTATTATCTATTTTGGATGTTTTATATGCATTAATATGCTATTTTATATTATTTTTGGGACTAACCTATTAATCTAGAGCCTAGTGCCAGTTTCTGTTTTTTTCCTTGTTTTTGAGTATTGTAGATAAGGAATATTAAACGGAGTCCAAACGGAATAAAATCTTCGGGATGATTTTTCTTGGACCAGAAGAAACCTACCAGACTTGGAGATGAAGGCAGGAGACCTGCCGGGAGGCGACAAGCCACCAGGGCGCCCCCTAGGGGGGGGCGCCCCCCTGGCTTATGGCCCCCCAGCAGGCCTCCTAACCCTATTCTTCGGCCTATAAATTCCCAAATATTCCCCCAATACCAAAAAGAGCCACGAAAATACTTTTCCGCCGCCAGAAGCCTCTGTTCCCGTGAGATCCAATCTTGGAGCCTTTTCCGGTAATCTGCCGGAGGTGGATTCGATCACGGAGGGCATCTACATCAACTCCATTGCCCCTCCGATGATGCGTTAGTAGTTCACCACAGACCTTCGGGGCCATAGCGAGTAGCTAGATGGCTTCTTCTCTCTCTTTGTTCTTCAATACCATGTTCTTCATGATCTTCATGGAGATCTATCCGATGTAATACTCTTTTGCGGTGTGTTTGTCGAGATCCGATGAATTATGGGTTTATGATCAGCTTATCTACGAATATTATTTGAATCTTCTCTGAATTCTTATATGCATGATTTCATATCTTTGCAAGTCTCTTCGAGTTATTGGTTTGGTTTGGCCAACTAGATTGGTAATTCTTGCAATGGGAGAAGTGCTTAGTTTTGGGTTCAATCTTGCGGTCTCCTCACCCAGTGACAAAGTAGGGGTAGCGAGGCACGTATTTGTATTGTTGCCATAGAGGATAAAAAGATGGGGTTTTCATCATATTGCTTGAGTTTATCCCTCTACATCATGTCATCCTACCTAATGCGTTACTCTGTTCTTCATGAACTTAATACTCTAGATGCAGGCAGGAGTCGGTCGATGTGTGGAGTAATAGTAGTAGATGCAGAATCGTTTCGGTCAACTTGACACGGACCTGATGCCTATATGCATAATCATTGCCTTGGATATTGTCATAACTATGCGCTTTTCTATCAATTGCTCGACAGTAATTTGTTCACCCACCGTATTATTTTCCTTCATGAGAGAAGCCTCTAGTGAAACATATGGCCCCCGGGTCTATTTTCCATATTATATTTTCAGATCTATAAATCAAAAATACCAAAAATACTTAGCTGTAATCTTTTTACTTTTGTTTTACTTTTCGTTTTAGCAATCTTTATATCTATCTCTATCAGATCTCATCCTTGCAAATAACCGTGAAGGGATTGACAACCCCTTTTAGCGTTGGGTGCAAGAGTTTGACTGTTTGTGTAGGTGCGAAGATTGGGGACTTGCTTGTATCTCCTACTGGATTGATACCTTGGTTCTCAACAACTGAGGGAAATAGTTATCTACTTTTCTGCATCACCATTTCCTCTTCAAGGGGAAACCAACGCAAGCTCAAGAAGTAGCAAGAAGGATTTCTGGCGCCGTTGCCAGGGAGATCTACATCAAGCCTACCAAGTACCCATCACAAACTCATCTCTTGCATTTACATTATTTGCCATTTGCCTCTCGTTTTCCTCTCCCCCACTTCTAAAACGATTTTCAGAAAAAACCAAAAAGATTTGCCTTCTTATTCGCCCTTCTTCCGTTCGTCTTTTCGTTTGCTTTTTGTTTGCTTGTGTGCTAGATTGCTTGCTTTGTCACGATGACTCAAGAGAATACCAAGTTGTGTGACTTCTCCAATACTAATAATAATGATTTTATTAGTACTCCGATTGCTCCCACCACTAGTGCGGAATCTTATGAAATTAATGCCGCTTTGCTTAATCTTGTTATGAAAGAACAATTTTTCGGCCTTCCTAGTGAAGATGCCGCATCCCATCTAAATACTTTCGTTGAGTTGTGTGATATGCAAAAGAAGAAAGATGTGGATAATGATATTGTTAAGTCGAAGCTATTTCCGTTCTCACTACGAGATCGTGCTAAAACTTGGTTTTCATCTTTGCCTAAAAATAGTATTGATTCATGGAATAAGTGTAAAGATGCTTTTATTTCCAAGTACTTTCCGCCCGCTAAGATCATCTCCCTTAGGAATGATATAATGAATTTTAAGCAACTTGATCATGAGCATGTTGCACAATCTTGGGAGAGGATGAAACTAATGATTAGAAATTGCCCCACGCATGGTTTGAGTTTATGGATAATTATACAAAAAATTTATGCGGGATTGAATTTTGCTTCTAGAAATCTTTTAGATTCTACCCCGGGTGGTACTTTTATGGAAATCACATTAGGAGAAGCTACTAAACTCCTAGATAATATTATGGCAAATTACTCTCAATGGCATACCGAAAGATCTCCTACTAGTAAAAAAGTGCATGCTATTGAAGAAATAAATAGTTTGAGTGAAAAGATGGATGAATTAATGAAATTCTTTGCTAGTAAGAGTGCTCCTATTTATTCTAATGATATGCCTTTGTCTTCTTTGATTGGAAATAATAATGAATCTATGGATGTGAATTTTGTTGGTAGGAACAACTTTGGTAATAACGCGTATAGAGGTAATTTCAATCCTAGGCCGTTTCCTAGTAATTCCTCTAATAATTATGGTAATTCCTACAACAATTCTTATGGAAATTATAATAAGATATCCTCTGATCTTGAGAATAATATTAAATAATTTATTAGTTCGCAAAAGGGTTTCAATGCTATGATTGAAGAAAAATTGCTCAAGATTGATGATTTGGCTAGGAACGTTGATAGAATTTCTCTTGAGATTGATTCTTTGAAAATTAGATCTATTCAACCCAAGCATGATATTAATGAGTCTTTAACAGCTATGAGAATTTCTATTGATGAGTGTCAGGAAAGAACCGCTAGAATGCGTGCTAAGCGTGAATGGCTTGAAAAAGTGTGTTCTCGTGATAATATTGATGAAGATCTTAAAGTGATTGATGTGACTCCTATTGAATCTTTGTTTTCTAATATAAATCTTGATAAATATGGGACTGGAGATAAGTCAACTTTAGTTAAAAGGCGTCCCAATGATTCGGAGTCTATAGATCTTAATGCTAAGATTGATAAAAGTGGGATTGAAGAGGTCAAAACTTTAAATAGCAATGAACCCACTCTTTTGGATTTCAAGGACTTTAATTATGATAGTTGTTCTTTGATTGATTGTATTTCCTTGTTGCAATCCATGTTGAATTCTCCGCATGCTTATAATCAAAATAAAGCTTTTACTAAACATATCGTGGATGCTATGATGAAATCTTTTGAAGAAAAACTTGAGTTGGAAGTTTCTATACCTAGGAAGATTTATGATGAGTGGGAACCTACTATTAATATTAAAATTAAATATTATGAGCGCCATGCTTTGTGTGATTTGGGTGCTAGCGTTTCCACGATTCCGAAAACTTTATGTGATGTGCTAGGTTTCCATGAATTTGATGATTGCTCTTTAAATTTGCATCTAGCGGATTCCACCATTAAGAAACCTATGGGAAGGATTAATGATGTTCTTATTGTTGCAAATAGGAATTATGTGCCCGTAGATTTCATTGTTCTTGATATAGGTTGCAATCCTACATGTCCTATTATTCTTGGTAGACCTTTCCTTAGAACGATCGGTGCAATTATTGATATGAAGGAAGGAAATATTTGATTCCAATTTCCATTAAGGAAAGGCATGGAACACTTTCCTAGAAATAAAATTAAATTACCTTATGAATCTATTATGAGATCTACTTATGGATAGCATACGAAAGATGACAATACCTAGATCTAATGTGTTATGCCTAGCTAGGGGCGTTAAACAATAGCGCTTGTTGGGAGGCAACCCAATTTTATTTTTATGATTTTGTTTTTGCTTCTGTTTCTGAGTGCTTTACACATTATTACCTATGTAGTAATTGTGTTTTCTTGTTTTAATTAGTGTTTGATCCAAGTAAGACCTTTGGGATGGTCTACGGTGGTTGTGATTTGATTTTGCTGAAAAACAGAAACTTTGGCGCTCAGTCCAGGAATTTTATAAATTCACCAGAGCGTCAAATGAGTCTGAATTTTTTACATAAGATTTATATACAAATTTCCCTGATTTTCCTAATGTTACAGAATTTTTGGAGTTACAGAAGTATTTGTAGTCTATAGATTGCTACAGACTGTTCTGTTTTAGACAGATTCTGTTTTCTTTGTGTTGTTTGCTTATTTTGATGTATCTATGGGTTGTATCGGGGGGTATGAACCATGGAGAAGTTGGAATACAGTAGATATTACACCAATATAAATAAAGAATGAGTTCACAACAGTACCTAAAGTGGTGATTTATTTTTATTATACTAACGGATCTCACGAGTTTTCTGTTGAGTTTTGTGTTGTGAAGTTTTCAAGTTTTGGGTAAAGATTTGATGGACTATGGAATAAGGAGTGGCAAGAGCCTAAGCTTGGGGATGCCCAATGAACCCCAAGCCATATTCAAGGATACCAAAGAGCCTAAGCTTGGGGATGCCCCGGAAGGCATCCCCTCTTTCGTCTTCAATCCATCGGTAAATTTACTTGAGGCTATATTTTTATTCACCACATGATATGTGTTTTGCTTGGAGCGTCTTGTATGATATGAGTCTTTGCTTTTTAGTTTGACACAATCATCCTTGCTGCACACGTATTTTGAGGGGGACACGCATTAATCGTGAATTTATTAGAATACTCTATGTTCTTCACTTATATCTTTTGAGCTAGGCAATATGGCTCTAGTGCTTCACTTATATCTTTGTAGAGCATGGTGGTGTTTTATTTTATAGAAATAATTGAACTCTCGTACCTCACTTATATTATTTTGAGAGTCTTTAAACAGCATGGTAATTGTTTTAGGTTATGAATTTAGTCCTAATATAATGGGCATCCAAGAGGGATATAATAAAAACTTTCATATTAAGTGCATTGAATACTATGAGAAGTTTGATTCCTTGCATATAGTTTTGAGATATAAAGATGGTGATATGAGAGTCATGCTAGTGAGTAATTGTGAATTGGTAGAAATACTTGTGTTAAAGTTTGTGATTTCCGTAGCATGCACGTATGGTGAACCGTTATGTAACGAAGTCGGAGCATGATTTGTTTAATGATTGTCATCCTTTGTGTGAGGGTCGGGACCGCGCGATGGTTAACTCCTACCAACCTCTCCCCTAGGAGCATGCGTCTAATACTTTGCTTCGATAACTAATAGACTTTTGCAATAAGTATGTGAGTTCTTTATGACTAATGTTGAGTCCATGGATTATACCCACTCTCACCCTTCCACCATTGCTAGCCTCTCTAGTACCGCGCAACTTTCGCCGATGCATTAAACCCACCTTCCTCAAAACAGCCACCATATACTTTCCTCAAAACAGCCACCATACCTACCTATTATGGCATTTCCATAGCCATTCCGAGATATATTGCCATGCAACTTCCACCGTTTCGTTTATTATCGTTTCGTTTATTATGACACGCACCATCATTGTCATATTGCTTTGCATGATCGTAAGATAGCTAGCATGATGTTTTCATGGCTTGTCCATTTTTTGATGTCATTGCTATGCTAGATCATTGCACATCCCGGTACACTACCGGAGGCATTCATATAGAGTCATATTTTGTTCTAGTATCGAGTTGTAATTATTGAGTTGTAAGTAAATAAAAGTGTGATGATCATCATTATTAGAGCATTGTCCCATGTGAGGAAAGGATGAGGGAAGCTATGATTCCCTCACAAGTTGGGATGAGTCTCCAGACTTTACAAATAAATAAAAGAGGCCAAAGAAGCCCAAATAAAAAAGAGAGGCCAAAGAAGCCCACCAAAAAAAACAAAAACAAAAACAAAAAAAATGAGAGAAAAGAGAGAAGGGGCAATGCTACTATTCCTTTTTCCACACTTGTGCTTCAAAGCAGCACCATGATCTTCATGATAGAGAGTCTCCTATATTGTCACTTTCATATACTAGTGGGAAATTTTCATTATAGAACTTGGCTTGCATATTCCAATGATGGGCTTCCTCAAATTGCCCTAGGTCTTCGTGAGCAAGCAAGTTGGATGCACACCCACTTAGTTTCTTTTGAGCTTTCATACACTTATAGCTCTAGTGCATCTGTTGCATGGCAATCCCTACTCACTCACATTGATATCTATTGATGGGCATCTCCATAGCCCGTTGATACACCTAGTTGATGTGAGACTATCTTCTCCTTTTCCTCACAATCTCCACCATATTCTATTCAACCTATAGTGCTATATCCATGGCTCACGCTCATGTATTGCGTGAAAGTTGAAAAAGTTTGAGAATACTAAACTATGAAACAATTGCTTGGCTTAAACCGGGGTTGTGCATGATTTAATACTTTGTGTGATGAAGATGGAGCATAGCCAGACTATATGATTTTGTAGGGATAACTTTCTTTTAGCCATGATATTTTGAGAAGACATGATTGCTTTATTAGTATGCTTGAAGTATTATTGTCTTTATGTCAAACTAGCAAAGTGGCCCGCTCTTCGCGCGGGCTAGTACTTAATATCATTTGGTTGATTTTATATTCAACAGTTGTTTGGGACGGTCATGAAGTGGTGATTTTAAGGATATAAAAGTTACCCCTTTAATGTTTCGATGAGATATCTGGAGGCTATGTTGCTGCTGAACTTTTATAGTGCTATGTGCTTGAATCCACCTGTTTTACTAATGCAGCTTGAGTGATGTGTACATGGTGTGTTGTTGGCTTGACAATCTCGTTGAGGCATATTAAAGTTTCTTATGTTTAGTATGTAACGTTTCCCCAAAAAGTATCATAGGAATCAAATTTGAGTCAATATGGGTGATTTTGTAAAGATCATATATTTTTGTTCATATTCCCATGAAGTATATGTTAGCATGGATTTTTTTTAGTTTGCATGACTATATTACACAATTTTCTCTGAAACTATGTATATGCACTATATATACTATTTTCCCTAGATGATGTACATTAATCATAGGTGTTTTTTATAATTCGTAGCTGATTTTTTAGAACAATTGATAACTGATTATTCGTACTTTTTGTAGTAAAATATTTTTTTCGTACTTGAATGATTAGTTGGGATTTTATCCCAACAGGCTCAGCACAATGCTCAGGTATCTTTCACAGACCACGGTCCATATCTTCACACAGAGCCTGGTCTTGCCTGATCCCCTTTGTCATATTTTGCTTTTCCTTCCTTTTATGTGTTGACTTCTAGGTTGTTACTGCCGGTTGATGTCCAGCTAATCATAGAGCAAAGACACCCTCCTTTTCTCTGTTGACTTCTTGATTGATGACGTCGGCTGGTGTCTAGCTACGCAAAGAGCAACATTGGTGTTGTTGTTCATTCGTTGTGGGCATTGATCTCATCTCCCGTGGCCATCTTGAATCCGGACCGAGTTCATCCTCCAGAAGACACATCCATATCAGTGAAGAACACTATAATAGAAGCCTTTTTCCATGCCTTCAGAATATTTATTTATATACTATTACCTTTAGTCCATCCTTTATTGCAACTCTCGAGAATGCTATGTATAGTTCTCCATGTGGAAACACATGTTTAGGTAGAGATAGGTCTAATGTTTTGATCTGCAAGTCTCACTTGCACTTTTTTTTTTCACCGTACCATTGAACTAATATATTAATTAAGGTAGTTTTTGTTAGTGACTAACCTTCCAGATCATGGTTTTGTACCACCCTATATGCTGGCTGCTCTTGATCTTCAGTCGATTGACTTATGGCCAAGTTACAAAATGATGATAGTAAGTTATGAAGGTCAAATACAAAGGCATAGGGTTAATTTGTCTATGCTCCCTCAACTTTTTTCTGGTCTTGGGACCGACATTGGCAGTGTTCGGCCCCGGCCTGAAACCTATTAATTTTCAACAAACTAAATAACAATGTTTGATTGCATTCTACATATAAAATATAACAATGTCCAGATGCTCTCACTATTCGTTGCACTATATAAAAATCTTGAGGATGCAGATATAACAAAATATAGATTTGAGAATGTTTGAAACCAAAACTATTTCCACCAATTGTTACTCTGAGAGTAGTTGGTACATATATATTGTTATAAAACATGCAAGGAACCTAATGAAATGGCATTGGCCTCGTGTCTAGAAGGCGGGTACTCAGTGGCACCACCATCAACGTAATATTACAATAGTTGCTGCCCTCCATATAATCGAAAACCTCCCAATGTGCCTACTCCGGCGACACGAAGAAAAGATCGTGGAAGTTGGTGTATCGAAGGCTTCTACGTCCGAACGCAACAACCTGGAAGCCAGGATCGACGAAGCTACTGGATCGGAGGTTCGTACATGGGAGCGAGAATAGTGGTCGGGAGAAGAGTTTTATTTACCCTGGAGAAGGAGATCAGGAATTGGTGCCTTGAACATAGGTTTTTCTTTCTACAAAAAAATATCGGCAATTGACAATTTTTCTTTGTAGCTAGGCGGCGGCGAAGAGACCTCGGATCCCGAAAGCAAGTCCGGCAGCCCTGGTGTAGAGACTCATTACGACGACCGCTATATGAGGTCGAGCACATAGGAGACGACAGCTGCATGTGTTTTTGTTTTCTGAGGGACGGCGGCTGCAATCTTTATTCCAGGAACCTGAAAGGAAGGTGAGATATGTTAGTAGTTTTTTCTGTACATGAAATGCCGCTAAAAAAGATATGTGAGATGTAATAGCTTTTTTTAGGGTTAATATATAGTAGTAGCTTTTTTGTACGTGAGATGTAGTAGCTTTTTGTTTTTCATTTTGTTTTCAAGGACGTGAGATCTGGACCATGACATGTAGTTTTTTTTTTGTAGGATGTGAGATCAAGTAGTTTTTTCTTTTAGTTTTTTTTTATTTAAAAGGACTCATAGATAGATAAAAGATGCGTACGTATAATAAATCGGATCCATCAATTTTACATGCAGCTACGTGAGATCTTCTAGTTTTTTTAACACATTCTTTTATTTATTTAGAGGGACATGCATATGGCTACAAGGTGTGTACTTTTTTTAAACTGCACGTATTCCTTATTTTAGGATTTAGTCGCACGTCCAGGCTAAGGATAGTTGCAGTTTTTTTTCTTTTTGATGAGATGGAGTGCTCTTAGATCTAATCCATTGATTAAGTCTTTTAAGTTATGGGTCCACCAAATCAACGACCAGATGTTTCTAATTATTGTGGTAATTTCTAGCTTATTTATCTTTTTTCTGCTTAACCCGTCAAACACTTTTTATATATAATAGATGATAGACTATTGCTTTGCATCACTCGTGTCTTAATATTCATGCCATGATTAGATTATATGATCAAGATTATTCTAGGTAGCATTCCACATCAAAAATTATCTTTTTTATCATTTACCTACTCGAGGACGAGCAGGAATTAAGCTTGGGGATGCTGATACGTCTCCGTCGTATCTATAATTTTTGATTATGTCATGCCAATATTCTACAACTTTCATATACTTTTGGCAACTTTTTATACTGCTTTTTGGGACTAACATATTGATCCAGTGCCCAGTGCCAGTTCCTGTTTGTTGCATGTTTTTTGTTTAGCAGAAAATCCATATCAAATGAACTCCAAACGGGATAAAAACTTACGTAGATTTTTTTTGGAATATATGTGAATTTTGGGAAGTGGAATCAACAGAAGGCGGTGCCTGAGGGGCCCACAAGCCATAGGGGTGCGCCCCAGGGGGTAGGGCACGCCAGGGTGGCTTGTGGTCACCACTTAAGGCGGTTGGTGCCCTTCTTTCACCGCAAGAAAGTTAATATCCGGATAAAACTCGTGTTGAAATTTCAGCCCAATCGGAGTTACGGATCTCCGATAATTTAAGAAACGGTGAAAGGCCAGAATCTGGAAGGCAGAAACAGAAGGAAACAGAGAGAGATCCAATCTCGGAGGGGCTCTCGCCCCTCCGCTGCCATGGAGGCCAAGGACCAGAGGGGAAACCCTCCTCCCATCTAGGGAGGAGGTCAAGGAAGAAGAAGAACGAGGGGGGCTCTCTCCCCCTCTCTCCCGGTGGCACCGGAACGCCGCCAGGGCCATCATCGTGACGGCGATCTACACCAACAACTTCGCCGCCGTCATCACCAACTCTCTCCTCCTCTATGCAGCGGTTCAACACCTCTTCTCCCCACTGTAATCTCTACTTAAACATGGTGCTCAACGCTATATATTATTTCCCAATGATGTATGGCTATCCTATGATGTTTGAGTAGATCCATTTTGTCCTATGGGTTGATTGATGATCATGATTGGTTTGAGTTGCATGTTTTATTATTGGTGCTGTCCTATGGTGCTCTCCGTGTCGCGCAAGCGTGAGGGATCCCCGCTGTAGGGTTTGCAATATGTTCATGATTCGCTTATGGTGGGTGGCGTGAGTGATAGAAGCACAGACCCGAGTAAGTAGATTGTTTGCGTATGGGAATAAAGAGGACTTGATACCTTATAATGCTATGGTTGGGTTTTACCTTAATGATCTTTAGTAGTTGCGGATGCTTGCTAGAGTTCCAATCATAAGTGCATATGATCCAAGTAGAGAAAGTATGTTAGCTTATGCCTCTCCCTCATATGATTACCGGTCTAGTTATCGATTGCCTAGGGACAAATAACTTTCTTGTGACAAAAAGCTGTCTACTAAGACTAACTTAGTTGTTTCTTCATCTAAACAGCCCCTAGATTTTATTTACGTGTTCTTTATTATCTTGCAAACCTATCCTATCACACCTACAAAGTACTTCTAGTTTCATACTTGTTCTAGGTAAAGCGAACGTAGAGTTGTATAGGTGGTCGATAGAACTTGAGGGAATATTTGTTCTACCTTTAGCTCCTCGTTGGGTTCGACACTCTTACTTATCAAGAAAGGCTACAATTGATCCCCTATACTTGTGGGTTATCAAGACCTTTTTCTGGCGCCGTTGCCGGGGAGCAATAGCGTGGGGTGAATATTCTCGTGTGTGCTTGTTTGCTTTATCACTAAGTAGATTTTATTTGCTATTCTAAGTTGTTCTCTATCTTTAGTTATGGATATGGAACACGAAATACCAAAAAAATTAGTTGAACCTACTACACCAATGGTTGAAGAACCACCCAAAATCTATCACACTGTTGAAGCTTTTTACTTGGATCATCTTCGATCCGTTTGTGCTCGTGCTGAAACCCCAACTAGCTTAGTTGAGGGAAAATCATTAAATGAGCATGCTTATTATGTGCGACACCGCTTATCTCAAAAAGGGAAACTTTTATGGCATCATATTAATACTTTGCAATGCTATGCTTGGAATTTATGTGAAATTTATGATTTTACTTGTTGTTCTGAAGACCCTAAAAAACACCTTCCCTATCAATGTGAGTTTAAGGATAATGGAATCGTATCTTCTTATGCCAAGGGTGTTTATAATTACTATGATATTGAGCAAATTGAAGAATTTGTTGCTTTTAAGGGTGCCTATGAAATTGCTTCTTTGATTGAAAAGTATGATGCTACTCTTTACAAATCTGAAAGTTTTGCCATATTTAAATATTGCTATGAAAAGTATGCTTCTAATGCTTATGTTAATCCATATATTGAGGACTCCTCCGCTGTCCTAGAGGAGACTAATATTTTGCAGGAAACTATGGAAGAATAAAATGATGACACTGTGAGCTCATTTGATGAAAAAGATGACGAGGAGAGCGAAGAACAAAAGGAGGAAGAGCGGACTAGCTACCCGTGCCCACCTTCTAATGAGAGTAACTATTCAACTGATACATTGTTTAATTTCCCTTCGTGCTTACCGAAGGATGAATGCTATGATGATTGCTATGATCCCTTGGATTCATTTGAAATTATCCCTTTTTGATGAAATTGATGCTTGCTATGCTTGTGGCCACGATGCCAATATGAATTATGCTTATGGATATGAACTTGCTATAGTTCCTTATGTTAAGAATGAAATTGTTGCTATTGCACCCACACATGATAGTCCTATTATCTTTTTGAATTCTCCCAACTACACTATATCGGAGAAGTTTGCACTTATTAAGGATTATATAGATGGGTTGCCTCTTACTATTACACATGATGATTTTGATAGATATAATATGCATGTTCTTGCTGCTCCTACTTGCAATTATTATGAGAGAGGAACTACATCTCCACCTCTCTATGTTTCCAATATGTTAAAATTGTAAGAAACTGCTTATGCTATGTATTGGCCTTTACTTTGTGTGCATGAATTGTTCTTTTATGACATGCCGATGCATAGGAAGAGAGTTAGACTCCGTTGTTGCATGATATATGTTACTTTGTGCCCACTACTAAAATACAAATCATTGTTAATTAAAATTGGCTTTGATATACCTTGGGATCCGGGTGGATCAATTACTTGAGCACTTTATGCCTAGCTTAATGGCTTTAAAGAAAGCGCTGCCAAGGAGACAACCCGGAAGTTTTAGAGAGTCATTTTATTCTGTTGTGTGATTTTATATAGTTCAAAAACAAAAAAATAAATAGGGGAACCTAAAACTTTTTCAAAAAGAGAAGTGAAAGTAAGAAGGACGAGCACCGTTGAAGTGGGGGAGCTCCTTGAACTTTGTTCATGCCCATGGAAACTTTGCGAATCTTAATTACAGAAACTTTTCAACAAAAATAATTATCCCCTTGTATAAATCCCTTGTATTATAAAAATAATGTGCCAAGATTTGCCTTTAGGATGATTAGATTGCTTGTTTGGTGTGTGCAGTGCAAAAACAGAAACTTTGGCTGTAGTGCGTGAATTTACATTTTTTACTGGAATGTCAAAAGTTTCTAAAACTTTTACACAGAACTTCTATGCAAATTTTCTATTTTTTCCTAATGTTTCAGAATTTTTAGAGTTACAGAAGTATAGTAAATGTTCAGATTGCTTCAGACTGTTCTGTTTAAGACAGATTATGTTTTTGATGCATTGTTTTGCTTGTTTTGATGTAACTACCAATTGTATCGGTGGTATAAGCCATAAAGAAGTTATAATACAGTAGCTACAATGCAAAAATAAAATGTGTATGGGTTTGCAACAGTACTTAAAGTGGTAATTTGCTTTATTATACTAACGGATCTCACAAGGGTTTTGTTAAGTTTTGTGTGATTGAAGTTTTCAAGTTTTAGGTGAGATCACGATGGATGAAGGAATAAGGAGTGGAAAGAGACTAAGCTTGGGGATTCCCGAGGCACCCCAAGGTAATATTCAAGGACTCCCAAGAAACTAAGCTTGGGGATGCCCCAGAAGGCATCCCCTCTTTCTTCTAACAACCATCGGTTAATTTACTTGGAGCTATATTTTTATTCGTCACATGATATGCGTAAATCTTGGAGCGTCGTGTGCTTTTTATTTTACTTTTAATAATTCACCATGCTGGTATGAGAAAGTCCTTGGTTGATTTATAGAAGGCTCTTTGCACCTCACGTATATCTTTTGAGTATGGCTTTGTAGAATGCTTCATGTGCTTCACTTATATCATTTGAAGTTTGGATTGCCTGTTTCTCTACACATAGAAAACCGCCATTTGTAGAATGCTCTTTTGCTTCACTTATATTTGTTAGAGCGTGGGCATATCTTTTGTAGAAATAATTAAACTCTCATGCTTCACTTATATCTATTTAGAGAGTTAACAGGAGTTGGTCATTCACATGGTTAGTCATAAAATCCTACAGAAAACTTGTAGATCACTGAATATGATATGTTTGATTCCTTGCAATAGTTTTGCGATATAAAGATGGTGATATTAGAGTCATGCCAGTGAGTAATTGTGGATTGGTAGAAATATTTGTGTTAAAGTTTGTGATTCCCATAGCATGCACGTATGGTGAACCGTTATGTGAAGAAGTCGGAGCATGATTTATTTATTGATTGTTATCCTTTGTGTGGAGGTCGGGATCGCGCGATGGTTAACTCCTACCAACCCTTCCCCTAGGATTTAGTTAATCCCGTATGCTGCTCCCTTTGTTTATCGGTATGTTACTTATCCGAGATTTGATCGTCGGTATCTCCATACCTAGTTCAATCTCGTTACCGGCATGTCTCTTTACTCGTTCCGTAATACATGATCCCGTGGCTAACACTTTAGTCACTTTGCTTGCAAGGCTCATTGTGATGTTGTATTACCGAGTGGGCCCTGAGATACCTCTTCGTCACACGGAGTAACAAATCCCAGTCTTGATCCATGTCAACTCAACAGACACCCTCGAAGATACCTGTAGAGCATCTTTATAGTCACCCAGTTACGTTGTGACGTTTGATACACACAAGGTACTCCTCCGGTGTCTGTGACTCACATGATCTCATGGTCATAGGAACACATACTTGACATGCAGAAAACAATAGCAATAAACTGACACGATCATATGCTACGTTCATAGTTTGGGTCTTGTTCATCACATCATTCTCCTAATGATGTGATCCCGTTATCAAATGACATCTCATGTCCATGGTTAGGAAACCTTGGCCATCTTTGATCAACGAGCTAGTTTACTAGAGGCATACTAGGGACACAGTGTTGTCTATATACCCACACATGTATTTGAGTTTCCAATCAAAACAATTATAGCATGGATAATAAACATTTGTCATGAACAAGGAAATATAATAATAACCATTATTATTGCCTCTAGGGCATATTTCCAACAGTCTCCCACTTGCACTAGAGTCAATAATCTAGCTCACATCACTATGTGATTTACATTATAATGAATCTAACACCCATACAGTTCTGGTGTTGATCATGTTTAGCCCTTGGAAGAGGTTTAGTCAACGGGTCTGTGACATTCAGATCCGTGTGTACTTTGCAAATACTTATGTCTCCTCCCTCGATGTAATCGTGGATGGAATTGAAGCGTCGCTTTATGTGTCTGGTCCTCTTGTGAAACCTTGGTTCCTTCGCTAGAGCAATGGCACCAGTGTTGTCACAGAACAGAGTCATTGGGTCCAGTGCACTGGGCACAACTCCAAGATCCGTCATGAACTGCTTCATCCAGACACCCTCCTTCACCGCCTCCGAGGCATCTATGTACTCCGCTTCGCATGTAGAATCAGCTACGACGCTTTGGTTGGAACTGCACCAGCTTACCGCTCCTCCATTGAGAACAAATACGTATCCGATTTGAGACTTAGAGTCATCCGGATCAGTGTCAAAGCTTATATCGACGTAACCCTTTACGACGAGCTCTTGATTACCTCCATAAATGAGAAACATTTCCTTAGTCCTTTTCAGGTACTTTAGGATATTCTTGACCGCCGTCCAGTGATCCACTCTTGAATTACTTTGAAACCTTCTAGCCATACTTATGGCAAGGCTGACGTCTGGACTTGTGCACAGCATTGCATACATGATAGAGCCTATCGCAGAAGCATAGGGGATGACACTCATCTTTTCTCTATCCTCTGCTGTCACTGGGCATTGAGTCTTACTCAACTTTACACCTTGTAACACAGGCAAGAACCCTTTCTTGGACTGATCCATTTTGAACTTCTTCAAAACTTTATCAAGGTATGTGCTCTGTGAAAGTCCTATTAAGCGTCTTGATCTATCTATATAGATCTTGATGCCTAATATAAAAGCAGCTTCTCCTAGGTCCTTCATTGAAAAACTCTTATTCAAATATTCCTTTACGCTTTCCAAAAACTCTATATTGTTTCCAATCAGCAATATGTCATCCACATATAATATTAGAAACACTATAGAACTCCCACTCACTTTCTTGTAAATACAAGCTTCTCCATAAACTTGTATAAACCCAAACGCTTTGATCACCTCATCAAAGCGCTTATTCCAACTCCGAGATGCCTGCACCAGTCCATAAATGGATCGCTAGAGCTTGCAAGCTTTGTCAGCATTCTCTGGATCGAAAAAAACTTCCGGTTGCATCATATACAACTCTTCCTCAAGGAAACCATTGAGGAACGTTGTTTTGACATCCATCTGCCAAATTTCATAATCGAAAAATGCAGCTATTGCAAACATGAGTCTGACGGACTTAAGCATCACTACGGGAGAGAAAGTCTCATCGTAGTCAATTCCTTGAACTTGTGAAAAACCCTTTGCCACAAGTCGAGCTTTATAGACGGTGACATTACCGTCCGCGTCCGTCTTCCTCTTAAAGATCCATTTATTCTAAATGGCCTTTCGCCCTTCAGGTAATACTTCCAAAGTCCACACTTTGTTTTCATACATGGATCCTATCTCGGATTTCATGGCCTCTAACCATTTGTTGGAATCCGGGCCCACCATCGCTTCTCCATAGCTCGTAGGTTCATCGTTGTCCAAGAACATGACCTCCAAGACAGGGTTACCGTACCACTCCAGGAGCAGTACGTGCCCTTGTCGACCTACGAGGTTCGATAGTAACTTGATCCGATGCTTCATGATCACTATCATTAGCTTCCTCTCCAACTTATGTAGGCTCCACAGAAACATCTTTCTGCGCTGCGCTGCTCTCTGGTTGAAGCGAAGGTTCAACAACCTCATCAAGTTCTATCTTCCTCCCACTCAATTCTTTCGAGAGAAACTCTTTCTAGAGAAATGACCAGTTCTTAGCGACAAACACTTTGCCTTCAGATCTGAGATAGAAGGTGTACCCTACCGTCTCCTTCGGGTATCCTATGAAGAAGCATTTCTCCGCTTTGGGTTCCAGCTTTTCAGGCTTAAGCTCTTTGACATAAGCATCGCATCCCCAAATTTTAAGAAACGACAACTTCGGCTTCTTGCCAAACCATAACTCATATGGCGTCGTCTCAACAGATTTAGATGGCGCCCTATTTAAAGTGAATGCAGCTGTCTCTAACGCATAACCCCAAAACGATAGTGGCAAATCGGCAAGAGTCATCATAGACCGCACCATATCCAATAAGGTTCGATTACGACGTTCGGACACACCATTACGCTGTGGTGTTCTAGGCGGTGTCAATTGTGAAACAATTCCACATTGTCTTAAGTGAGTGCCAAACTCATAACTCAGATTTTCTCCTCCTCGGTCAGATAGTAGGAATTTAATCTTCTTGTTACGATGATTCTCAACTTCACTCTGAAATTGCTTGAACTTTTCAAATGTTTCAGACTTATGTTTCATTAAGTAAATATACCCATATCTACTTAAGTCATCGGTGAAGGTGAGAAAATAATGACATCCACCGCGTGCCTCAATGCTCATCGGACCGCACACATCAGTATGTATGATTTCCATTAAGTCACTTGCCCGTTCCATTGTTCCAGAGAACGGGGTCTTAGTCATCTTGCCCATGAGGCATGGTTCACATGTGTCAAGTGATTCAAAATCAAGTGACTCCAAAAGTCCATCAGCATGGAGTTTCTTCATGCGTTTTACACCAATATGACCTAAGCGCCAGTGCCACAAGAAACTCGTGCTATCACTATCAACTCTACATCTTTTGGCATCAATGTTATGAACATGTGTATCATCACTATCGAGATTCAATAAGAATAAACCCCTCACAATGGGTGCATGACCATAAGATATATTACTCATATAAATAGAACAACCATTATTCTCTGATTTAAATGAGTAACCGTCTCGCAATAAACAAGATCCATATATAATGTTCATGCTTAACGCAGGCACTAAATAACTATTATTCAGGTTCATCACTAATCCTGATGGTAATAGAAGAGCGAGCGTGCCGACGGCGATCACATCAACCTTGGAACCATTTCCCACGCGCATCGTCACTTCGTCCTTTGCCAGCCTCCGTCTATTCCGCAGTTCCTGTTTTGAGTTGCAAATGTGAGCAACCGAACCGGTATCAAATACCCAGGCACTATAACGAGAGTTGGTAAGGTACACATTAATAACATGTATATCATATATACCTTGTTTGATGTTGGCCGCCTTCTTGTCAGCCAGATACTTGGGGCAGTTCCGCTTCCAGTGACCAGTTCCCTTGCAATGAAAGCACTCAGTTTCTCGCTTGGGTCCAGCCTTGGGTTTCTTAGCGGGAGGGGCAACTGCTTTGCCACTCTTCTTGGAGTTACCCTTCTTGCCCTTGCCATTTTTCTTGAAACTAGTGGTTTTATTGACCACCAACACTTGATGGTCCTTCTGAATCTCAGACTCAGCGACTTTCAACATCGCAAACAGCTCGGCGACTGACTTGTTCATCCCTTGCATGTTATAGTTCCACACGAAGCTCTTGTAGCTAGGTGCCAGTGATTGAAGAACTCTGTCAGTGATCGCCTCTGGCGGGAGAACAATTCCCAACTCCGCCATACGGTTGGAATACCCAGACATTCTAAGTACATGTTCACTGACAGACCCGTTCTCCTCCATCTTGCAAGCATATAACTTATCAGAGGTCTCATACCTCTCGATCCGGGCATTCTTCTCAAAGATAAACTTCAACTCCTGGAACATCTCATATGCTCCATGACGTTCAGAATGTCTTTGAAGTCCCGGTTCTAAGCCATACAACTTTTCACATTGAACTATTGAGTAATCATCAGAATGTGCCTGCCAGGCGTTCGCAACGTTTGCAGACTCTACTGGAGGGGGTGGTTCACCAAGCGGTGCATCAAGGACATAAGCCTTTTGGGAAGCCGTGAGGATAATCCTCAGATTACGAGCCCAATCTACAAAGTTACTCCCATCATCTTTCAACTTAGCTTTCTCTAGGAACGCATTGAAATTCAGGGGTGCTACTGCACGAGCCATTGATCTACAACATAAATTTTGCAAAGACAACTTAGACTATTGTTCAAGATAATGAGTTTAGTTAATCATATTACTTAAAAACTCCCACTCAAATTGACATCCCTCAGGTCATCCGAGTGCTACATGATCCAAATTCACCAACCCAAGTCCGATCATCATGACCTTTTGGTCTCTTGTGTTCCGAGGCCATGTCTGTACATGCTAGGCTCGTCAAGTTTAACCCGAGTGTTCCGCACATGCAACACTGGCTTGCACCCGTTGTATGTGAACGTAGAGTCTATCACACCCGATCATCACGAGGTGTCTCGAAACGACGAACTTTCGCAACGGTGCACACTCGGGGAGAACACAATTTTATCTTGAAATTTTAGTGAGGGATCACCTTATAATGCTACCGTCGTCCTAAGCAAGACAAGGTGCATAAAAGGATTAACATCACATGCAAATCATAAGTGACATGATATGGCCATGAACTTGTGCTTTTGATCTCCATCTCCAAAGCACTGGCATGATCTTCATCGTCACCGGCATAACAATATGATCTCCATCATCTTGATCTCCATCAACGTGCCGCCATGGGGTTGTCGCGCCAACTTATTGCGTCTACAGCTATTGCTAACTCATAGCGATAAATTAAAGCAAAAATGGCGAAAATAAATTAAAGACAACCATATGGCTCCTGCCGGTTGCCGTACTCATCGACATCCAAGTCGTGATTATCTATACAAAACATGATCATCTCATACATCACATATATCTCATCATGTTTCTGGCCATATCATATCACACCATAACCTGCAAAAACAAGTTAGACGTCCTCTAATTTGTTGTTGCATGTTTTACGTGGCTGCTATGGGTATCTAGCAAGAACGATTCTTACCTACGCAAAACCACAACGGTGATATACAAGTTGCTATTTCACCTTCTACAAGGACCGCCTCTGTCGAATCCAATTCAACTAAAGTGGGAGAGACAGACACCCGTCAGCCATCTTATGCAACAAAGTTACATGTCAGTCGATGGAACCGGTCTCTTGTACATGGACGAGTAAGGTTGGTCCGAGCAGCTTCATCCCACAATACCGCTGAATCAAGAAAAGACTAAGGAGGGAAGCTATCTGAATATCAATGCCCACAAACTCCTTTGTGTTCTACTCGTGATCTCATCTACGCATAGACCTAGCTCATGATGCCACTGTTGGGGAACGTTGCATGGCTTAGAACCGGGAATTCAAAGACGTTTTGAACGTCATGGAGCATATGAGATGTTCCAGGTTGAAGTTTATCTTTGAGAAGAATGCCCGGATCGAGAGGTGAGACAACGTACATTCTCAAGATCGAGAGGTGTAAGGTTGGTCCGGAGGTAAAGATTTATATATGGGAAGCAGCCATTTGGAATAGTTTATTTTTGTTTCATCGAGACATGACATTCCCCTTCCATTCGATGGTTACCTTCACTGGTTTCACATTCTCAAGCGTTCCTCTATCTCTGTTTTGACTGTTCGGTTGTGGCTCTGTCTCAACAACAAACGCCCAAGTCCCAATCTTTCCATCGAATGTCATCTCTCCTTCATCATCGTATCGGGGCTTTGCCACAGTGGTCAATAGCATGACCTTCCCAATGTTGTTAGTGTTTGACACGGTGCACTCATGTCGTCGTTTCGTCACGGCAGATGCCATGGGTAGGCTTATCGAGAGTGGTTGGGGCCGAAGGACGCCGACGGGCTCCGGGAGCGGGGTTAGGCACAAGCGGTGGCGGACACACGATGTACCCAGGTTCGGGGCCCTCCGTGGGAGGTAACACCCCTAGTCCTGCTCGGTCTAGTTGAGACAATGGTGAGGTTACAATGATGCTCCTGGAGCTGTACGGCTAGAGGAGGAAGAAAGGGCTGGGCTGCCCTTGCTGCCTTTCTATGTGTGTGTGTGTGTGTGTGTGTAGAGTCGACCCCGTTGCATGGGGGAGGCCCGGGTGGTTTTATAGGCCAACCCCCCGGGTTACAATATGAATAAGAGATCTCGGGGGGCCCCAGCCGGCAGCCTCTCTAGTCGGCTGTGGGGACCGCCAGCTGTGGGGTTTTGTCGCTGGTAGGGCCCGCCGGCTGCAGGGTCCCGTCAGGAGCCAGCGGGACCTGCTAGTGGGTCCCCGTGCCGGTCACGTCGCGGCACGGGTAGCCCGTCGGGGCGTCGTCTTGAGGCAACCGGCCGAGGTCAGCGGTACGGCCGGCTGCCCTATAGCCATGCCGGGGCAGGTAATGGAGTGGTTGGGGGCGTGTCGGCACTGTTGGAAGCCCTGTCGCGGTTGGCCGAGGTCAGCAGCCACTGTGGCCATGCGCGCCCGTGCGTCAGCGGCCATTGTGGCCACACCGGGATTGGTCATGGGGGTCTCGTCCTGTCGTCGTACTAACGTGCAGAGAGACGGGACGGTTGTTGGTCCGTCCGAGAGTCAGCGGAAGGGCCGGCCTGGAGGCAGCCGGCCCTTTGCCAGATGACCGGCTCCTCGATCAGCTGGCCGTAGGTGAGCCGGTAACGGACCTGCCAGTTCCTCGCCACCTGGCTCCTCGCCAGCCGGTCTGGAGGCAACCGGCGGCCGGCTGGCCGGCGGTGGCCCAGCCGGCCCCGGGCCGGCCGGCGGTATCGATTTTCTTCGAGCGGGGGGAGGACCCCACAGCTTTGGCCTACCCGGGGGTAATAACCCCGTCAGTAGTCCCCGAAGCCGGCAGGGGCCCATGTCTGCCCAACGAGGGGGAGCCGGCGGCTTCCCTCAGGCGGTGTTTCATCTTCTGCGGAGAGCCGAACGGCCGGGCGAGTCGGCGGCTACCCCCGACGCCTCGGGCTCCGTTGCGCCGCCCCGGGCCCCACGCCGGCTCGCGGAGCGCCACGGGGAGCGTAATGAAGCCATGGGGCCCGCACGCATGGGCAGACGGGACGTCGCCCTGGGCCTAGCGCGCTAGGCCGCGGGCGTAGCCCAGTAGGCCTCGGGCCGCAGACCGAGATCTTCTGTGCCTAGTCTGAAGTGGCCGCGACCCGAGGCGCCCACGATTTTGCGAATATCCCGGGGGAGCGGGCACAATTAATCCCCACCTCCCCCAGGCGTCGCCCCTTTATTTAAATGGGAAGGGCGAGGGGCGGAGGCAGTTATGCTCCACTGGACCCTTCGTCTTCTTCCTCCTCGCCTTCTCCTCTCGCCTCGCGCCGCAGCTTCGTCCGCTCGCCGCTTTCGCGCCGCCCCGCCGCGGCGATGGCTGACGGCCCGTATGGTTGCTGGGGAGGCTCCATTGTCACGGAGGAGGACATCGCGAAGCTCCGCCGCGCCCACATGCTGCCGTCGGAGGAGCGCGTGATCGCTCGCGTGCCAGGCGGCGAGGCGGTGCCGAGACCGCAGGCGGGGGAGCACGTCGTCTTCGCCTGTCACTTCTTGCGCGGCTTTGGCATGCCGGTGAGCCTCCTCTTCCGTCTTCTGATGGACACCTTCGACCTCTAGCCGCATCATCTCGGCCCCAACGCCATTCTCTACATCGCGAGCATCGTGACCTTGTGCGAGGGGTATCTTGGGATGCTTCCCTTCGTGGAGCTCTTCAGGAAGCTCTTTTATCTCAAGGCCCTGAAGAACAAGGACGAGGCGCCGTACGCCTGCGGGGGCACGGTGGTGTGTTGCCGCGGCCCGCATTTTCCCCGCATCGACCTCATCGACTCCGTCAAGGGGTGGAATCGGACGTTCTTCTATGTGAAGAACGCCGACCCGCAGCGGGATTACATCCGGCTGCCGGCGTTTTTCAATGCCCCGTCCTCCGGAGTGAACTGGTCGGGGGTCGGCCCGCGCGGTGCTGTGCTCGGAGAGCTGGGCCGGCTCCAGACGATGAGGAGTGGAGAGGGGCTCGTTGCCTCGGACATGGTGGCTGCCTTCATCGTGCGCCGGGTGCTGCCACTCTAGTTGAGGCCGCACCGGATCTGCGACATGTCCGGCCGGCGGGACCCCTGCCGGCTGTCCACCGTCGAGCTGACGCCGGCCCAAGTGGCGAAGCGGGTGAATGCTATCACGACCTCCAAGCTGGTGCCGGGGACCTGGTCCCTGGCCAAGGAGCCGTACAGCCGGCTCAATCCGGCACCCCTGGTACGCCCCGTTGAGGTGAATTTTCTTTTCTTTTTTGGATCTTTCCAGCCGGCACCCGATCTCACCCAACGCGCTGACCGCAGCTTTTCGTTTGACAGAACACGCCGGACGGCCCGCACCCCCAGATTTTCGAGGCGGAGCGCGCCGAATCCGACCCCGAGGACTTCGAGCCGGGGGCCGCACCCGAAGAGGGGGTCGACTCCTCGGGAGAGGCCGAGGCGGGGGGCGACCCGGGAGCCGGCGGGTCCCGACGGGCTGGTGAGTTCACCTCCGGCCCCACGATCAAAGATTGGAGCGACGATGATGACGATGATGATGATGATGTCCGGATCCTGGACGCGCCTCCCCCCGCAGTTCAGCGGAGCCCGCGCGGGCGGAGCAAGGAGCGGCTGTCGCGCAGCCGGGCGGCCGGGACCTCCCATCGGGAGAAGAGGCCGGCTCAGGAGGAGCCGGCGGTCCAACCTCTGGCTCGCAAATGGGTGAAGGTGGTCACGGCGAAGCCGCCGGCGCGGGCCAAGCGGGTCCTTCCTGTCGTCGCCAGGTAGGTCCCTTGGTTCTTGGGGGTGTTTCTTTCAGTAAGTCACGTACCGGCAGGCGGCTGAATGTTCGCCTGTTCCAGGGACCCCATCGAGCTCCACGACGTGGAGTCGACGGCCGGCCCGCTGGAGCCCGCCAGCCAGCTGGCCCTAGAGCACGCAGCCACGCAGCGTGAGGAGAAGAGGAGGCTCGCAGAGGTGCGAGCCTCGAAGTCAGGAGCCCAGGGCGGGACCGCGCACCCAGGGGCCTCGAGCGGCGGGAGGCGGAGGCGGTCCGCGGACCCCGTGCGGGCGTCGGATTCGGTGGCGGAGTCGGCTCGCATGTCGAGACCTCCGTCGAGCGAGCCGCAGGGGCCGGCTGTGGAGGCGGTCGCGACCTCGACCGGAGCGGAGGTGGCCCGGCCGGGGGGAGCAAACCCCGAGCTGGCACCGGAGGGGCCCCGGCAGGCGGAGGCGGTGGTGACGCCGCCTGTCGCCGAGCCGGCCGCGGTCGTCGTGCCGGAGGCCTCGGCGGCGCTGGAGGCGGCACTGGAGGTGCCAGCCGCGGAGACGGGAACGCCGGCCGCCGCGACCGTCCCGTCGAGCCGGGCGGGAGAGGAGGCAACGGCGCTGGACGTGGGGCAGTCGGGAACTGATTCTCGAGCCCTTGTGGTTATCGATCGCCCCTCGGCAGCCGGCGCCGCGGCGGATGCCGGGGCGAGCGGCGGGGGGAGCCGGTCCGGGAGGACCATGCTGGACATGATCCAGGACTGGGATGCGCTGGCCCACATCCCGGCCGTTCTGCCTCCGTCGGTCGACGGCCCGGTCCCGGCGCTCGACGAGCTGGGCAGGGTCCTGGCGCGGTGCCGCGAGGTGCTGGCCAAGTTTGCCGAAGCGGCCGACAGCACCCTGCAGCGTGCAGAGGTAAACCTTTTTGGTCTTTGTCGAATTTCCAGTGGGGGCGCGCGAGCGCACCCACTGGGTGTAGCCCCCGAGATGCGGGCCGGCTGACCGGCTGCGAGGCAGCCGGGCCGGATCTTCCTTTGCATGTTCTTGACTGGTTTCTTGGAGCAGGCGGGGAACTCCAGGCGGCGGGAGTTCGTTGACGAGGCGGTCGCTATCCACAATCGTGGCAAGCGCGGCTATTACCGTCTGGAGCAGGAGCTGAAGAAGGCGCAAGGTATGCCGGTTCCAGTGGGGGCGCGCGAGCGCACCCACTGGGTGTAGCCCCCAAGAGTCGGGCCGGCTGCTCGGCAGCCGGCACGGGTCTTGTGCATTTTGCTGATCGCAATCGATGTTTCTGCAGGGGACTTGGACGCCCTGGCCTCTATCCGGGAGAAGAGGGATGAGGTGGCCGCCGAGCGGGACCGGCTGGCGCAGAACGTTCAGGAGATCACCTCGGAGCGGGACCGGCTGGCTGGCCTGCAGGTGGACGGGCAGGCAGACCAAGAGCGCCTGAGGGAGGAGCTGCAGCGGGAGGTGACGGCCAAGGAAGGTGCTGTCAAGGAGGCGGCTGATGCCGCCCAACAGACCGCCGCCCTCGAAGTCAAGGTGACCCGCCTCGAGAAGGCGCTTGAGGCGCGCAGCGCCGCCCTTGCCCAGGCAGAGGAGGCGCTGGCACGCGAGAAGGAGGCGGCGCTGTAGTTCGCCATTGAGATGGATGACGCCTTTCAGCGTAAGTCTTGATCTTCTTCTCAGCCGTCCGTGTTTTTCTTGCCCTTGGGGTGTTTTCTGATTCCGATTTTCCTTTCTTCAGAGCGGTTCCCGGAAACCCAGCGTTATGCCGAGTGAGTCGTGGCGAGCCACCGGGAGGATCTGCACCAGCGCGGGCGAGAGCGCGAGGAGGACGCCAGCTGGGACGTGGATGAGCTTGGGTTGGCCGTGGAGAACCGGCTGATCCACCTCCAGTGCGGCATGGAGAGGCTGAAGACAGCCGGCAAGGAGGTGATCGCCGCCTTGTGGCCGGGTCGTCGGGCCCCGGAGAACCACGTGGCGCTGTGGCTGGAGAACGCCAAGGCCCGGCTCGAGTTCTGGAACGCGTCGGCGGCTCGGGCCGGCGCGTAGATGGCGCTTCGGTTCGTCACGTCGTGGTACTCCGGTATTAACTTGGACCGGCTGGCCACGATGCGTGAAGTCCCGGAGGCGGAGCGGGCGGCCCGTGAAGGTGCCCTTGTCCACCGGGCCAACGAGCTTGCCTCGTATGTGGACCCGGATGAGCTTCTGCCGGCGCTTGGCGAGGACGGCGAGCCGGTCGCTGAGGACTCCTTCGGCAATCCCCAAGGCCTGGATGACGAGGAGGTCGCCGGTGAGAGCACCGCCTCCAGCACCGACGGTGGCACCGGTGCCACGGAGACCACGGAGGCGGACCCGAAGGCCGCAGGTTCTTCCGGGCGGTCCGTCGAGCCGGCTGGCGACACGCCGGTGGCCTAAGCCGCCCCGCATATTTACCTGTTTCTTTTGCTAAAACATTATGTTTAAGACACTTTTCCCCCCACTGGGTGTGGGTGTATTGTAATGAATCTTTGGCCTGTGGCCGTTTATCGTGTTAACTTGTGCCGTAAAAACTTTATGCGTGCCGGCTCTTCTTTCGCCTTTTGCCTTTTGACTTGTGTCGCACGCCGGGATTCCTTCTGGGGTAGGGACGAGGCTTCCTCCTTGGGAAAACAAGCGCGCCATTTAGAGTCATCCGGCTAGGGCTAGGTTGAGCCGGCAGTGGCTGGTTTGCTAGAAGTAACATAGTTCGGTTGGGTCAGTCCGGCTGCCGCTCGTTGGCCGACCTTTGTGTGAGAAGTTTCCTCGTACCCCGTGGCCCCGTCAGCCGGACAGCCGGGAGCCGGTCTGTGGCTGGTTGGGGGGGGTAGCGAAGGGTTGCTTGCTCACATTACTTATCCGCCTCGGAGGGGAGCCGGCGAGCCCCCGGGCCAGGGAGCCAGACCCGGGTGACGCGCTTTAAATAATGAGAAACCTTGGAAGGATCAAAAAGGGGCGTGCCCCAAGTGCTGGCTTGGGGTCCCCATTGCATTCATAACCCCAAAAGGGAAGGATACATACATACACTGGTTTTCAGCAGTAGAACGGACGGAGGAGCGCCGCGTTCCACGGGCGCTCCGTTTCCTCGCCGGAGGCGTCTCTCTTGCGCTTCTGCGGCTTCTGGGCGTCTATTAGATAGTACGCGTTGTTGTGCAGCGCCTTCCTGACGATGAACGGGCCCTCCCATGGGGAGGACAGCTTGTGCTGGCCGGCAGTTCACTGGATCCGGCTGAGCACCAAGTCTCCTTCGCGGAAGGAGAGTGGCCGGATCCGCTTGATGTGGTAGTGCCGGAGCTTCTGCTGGTAGATGGCCGTCTGGCTCAGGGCCAGCTCGCGGGCCTCCTCGAGGAGGTCGACTCCGTCTTCTCTTGCCTCCTTCGCGTCCTTCTCCGTGTATAGGGTAACCCGAGGCAAATCAAACTCGATGTCGGTGGGGATGATTGCCTCGGACCCATACACGAGAAAGAACGGTGTGTAGCCGGTTTATCGGTTGGGCGTGGTCCTGAGGCTCCAGAGGACAGCCGGCAGCTCTTCGATCCAGCAGCCGGCTGACCTGACCAGCGGTGCCACGAGCCGGGGCTTGATGCCGGACAGGATCAAGCCGTTGGCCCTCTCGACCTGGCCGTTGGACTGTGGGTGGGCGACAGACGCCAAGTCGAGCCGGATGCCCTGCTTGGAGCAGAAACGCGCTAGCGCGCCCTTGGCGAAGTTCGTGCCATTGTCGGTGATGATGCTGTGGGGGACGCCGTAGCGGACCGTGATGTCTTCGATGAACCGGACGGCCGTGGGACCGTCCAGTTTCTTGATTGGCCTGGCCTCGATCCACTTGGTGAATTTGTCGACGGCTACCAGCAAATGTGTCATGCCGCCTCGCGCGGTCTTGAAGGGTCTCACCATATCCAGCCCCCAGACGGCAAAAGGCCACGACAGGGGGATGGTCTGGAGGGCAATAGCCGGTAGATGGCTCTGCGTGCTGAAGCGCTGGCCGCCTTCGCACTTGTCGACCAGCTGCTTGGCCGCCTCCAAAGCAGTCGGCCGGTAGAAACCGTGGCGGAAACCCTTGGCCACCAAGGTCCTGGAGGCGGCGTGGTGCCCGCACTCGCCCTGGTGGATGTCGAGGAGGATCTCTTGCCCTTTCTCCGGCTCGACGCAGCGTTGGAAAATGCCGGTGGTGCTGCGATGAACCAGCTCGTGGTTGATGATGCTGTAGGCCGAGGCTCGGCGCTGGATTTGTCTTGCTGTGGCCTCGTCGGAGGGGAGTTCGCCACGTTGGAGGAACGCCAGGATGGGATGGGCCCATAAGGGAGCCGAGACGGGAGCCGGCTCGGGCTCGAGCGGGACCGTAGCCCCCGGGTCCGGAAGATCAGCCCTCGGGTCCGTCCTGCCAGCCCCCGGGGCCGGCTCGCCAGCCCCCGGGAGTGAACCGGTGGAAGGATCGTCGATCGCCATCATGACGGCTATGGGTCCAGAGCTGGCTGCAGCGCTCACGGCCGGCTCGACAGCCGGAGCTGGCGGCGCCGGCCGGGCAGCCGGAGATGGTGGAGTCGGATGGGCAGCCGGAGATGGCGGAGCCGGCAAAGTTGCTATAGCCGGCCCGGCCGGCTGGGCAGCCGGGTCTGTCGGGGGGCCGGCTGCGTTAGCCGGCACGAAAATGGACTCCGATTCGGGAGAGGGCTTGATCGACGGTTTGAGCAGCCGCTCGAAGGAGACGCCGGCTGGGATGGCCTGCCAGGTGGAGCCGATCTTTGCCAGCGTATCGGCCGCCTCATTGTCCGCACGGGGGACGTGATGGAACTCACAGCCCTCGAAGGAGCCGGTGAGCTGTTGGACGAGGAAGCGATAGCTGGCCATGTTGGCGTCCCTGGCGTCCCACTCGCCAGAGACTTGCTGCACCACGAGGTCGGAGTCGCCGAAGCATATGATGCGCTGGATGCCGATCTCCTTGGCGAGCCGGAGGCCGTGGACGAGGGCCTCGTACTCGGCCACGTTGTTGGAGGCGGCGAAGTGGATTTGGAGCGCGTAGTTGAGCTGATCTCCCCTCGGGGATGACAGGACGATGCCGGCTCCCAGGCCGGCTCGCATCTTCGAGCCGTCGAAGTGCATACGCCAGTGTGTGGAGTCGGGTGGAGGCGGCACGAACTGGGTTTCGGCCCAGTCAACGAGGAATTCGGCCATCGCTTGTGACTTGATGGCGGTGCGCGGCTCGTACCGTATCTCGTAGTCGGCGAGGGCGATGGTCCACTTGGCAATCCGGCCGGTGGCGTCCCAGCCGCACATGATTTCGCCCAGTGGCGCTGTGCTCATGACGGTGATGACGTGCTCCTGGAAGTATTGCTTGATCTTCTGGGCGGCGAAGTATATGCCGTAGCACATCTTCTGGTAGTGGGGGTAGTTCTGCTTGGAGGCGGAGAGGACCTCGCTGAGGTAGTAGACGGGGCGCTGGATCGGCAGCGTTCTGCCCTCCTCCGGCCGCTCCACCACCAAGACGATGCTGATGACGCGCGTGGTCACCGCGATGTAGGCGAGCAAAGGCTCCTTCTCAGCCGGCGCGGCCAGGATGGGCGCGCTGGTGAGGGCCCGCTTGAGGCCGCGGAACGCCTCGTCCGCCTCGTCGGACCAGTCGAACATGGCCGGCTTCTTCAAGGGATCGCGAACCGGCTCGACCAGAGTCGTCTTGCATAGGAGCCCGTAGAGGGGCAAGGCCTTCTCGCCCAGCCGGCTGATGAACCGGCTGAGGGAGGCGAGGCAGCCGGTGAACTTCTGGACGTCGCGAAGCCGGGCCGGCTTGGGCATGCGCTCGATTGCCCTGATCTTCAAGGGGTTAGCTTCGATGCCGCAGGCGGACACGAAGAAGCCCAAGAGTTGGCCGGCTGGAACGTCGAAGACACACTTCTCCGGGTTGAGCTTGATCTTGTACTCGCGCAGGTTGGCGAATGTTTCCCGGAGATCATCGAGGAGGCTGAAATGCTTCTTGGACTTGACGACGATGTCGTCAACGTAGACGTGGACGTTCCTGCCTATCTGAGGCAGGAGGCACTTTTGCATGCAGCGCTGGAAGGTAGCGCCTGCATTCTTCAGACCGAAGGACATGGTGATGTAGTAGTAGGCCCCGAAAGGGGTGATGCAGGAGGTCTTCAGCCGGTCGGCCGGGTCCAGTTTGATCTGGTGGTAGCCTGAGTAGGCGTCCAGGAAAGACAGCAGGTCGCAGCCGGCCATGGAGTCGATAACTTGATCGATCCGCGGCAGGGCGAACGGGTCCTTGGGGCACGCCTTGTTCAGGCTCGTGTAGTCCGATACAAATGCGCCAGGTCTTGTTCTTCTTCAGCACCAGGACTGGGTTGGCCAGCCAGTCCGGGTGAAAAACTTCCATGATGAAGCCGGCAGCGAGCATCCGGGGGATTTCTTCTCCTATAGTACACCGCTTCTCCTCGGAGAAACGGCGCAGGGGTTGCTTGACCGGCTTCGCGTCCGGTCGTACATGAAGCTTGTTCTCGGCGAACTTCCTCGAAACACCCGGCATGTCCTTGGGAGACCATGCGAAGATGTCCCGATTCTCACGGAGGAAGTCGACGAGCTCGCTTTCCTATTTGCTGTCGAGGCGGGAGCCGATGGTGACGCACTGGGTGGGGTTAGCCGGGTCAAGCGGCACCTGCCTGGTGTCCTTGGACGGCTGGAACGAGGCTTCGCTGACCGACTGGGATGGAGGAGCCGGCATGGCCGGTTGGGCCGAGGCGAGGGCTACGAGCCGGTCGAGCTGCCGCTTCACCTCCGCTATCTCCAGGGCTTTGGCCAGCCGGCTGCCGTCTCGCGCGCACGCGATTGACATCTTGTAGTCGCTGGCTATGGTGATGATACCCTTGGGACCCGGCATCTTGAGCTTGAGGTAGGCGTAATGGCGGATCGCCATGAACTTGGCGAGAGCCGGCCTTCCCAGCAGCGCGTGGTAGGGACTGTCGAGGTCCACTACCTCGAACCACACTGGTTCGCGGCAGAAGTGGCCGTGGACGCCGAAGAGGACGTCGAGCTTGATCTTGCCGACGGGGGTGCAGGACTTTCCCGGCACGATGCCATGGAAAACCGTCCGGCTTGCTTGCAGGTCCTCCACCTTGAGTCCCAGCTTGTGCATCGTATCGAGGTAAAGGATGTTGATGCTGCTGCCCCCATCGATCAGTACCCGCGAGAAGCGGCATGAGCGCCTCTCGGAGGTGATGGTGGGATCGAGGACGAGGGCGTAGCAGCCCGGGCTTGGCATCACAGCCGGGTGGTCAGCCCGGCTCCAGGTGACCGACTTCTCGGACCAGTGCATGAACTGGGGAGTCGCGGGCATTGTGGCATTCACCTCGCGGCGGAGCCGGCACTGAGCGTGCTTGTCTATCTCTTCACTGGTGAAGACGACGTAGGAACCGTCTTGGATGGGGAACTGATCGACCAGCCGACCGTCGTTCTGAGCCGAAGCCGGGGCCTGAGCCGGAGCGGGACCCGGAGGCGGCGCTGGCACGCGAGGAGGCGGCGGGGGAGGAGTCAGAAGACCCTCGCCCCGGGCCAGCCACTGCGAGAAGCTGCACTGCCGGAGCGTGTGCGTGGCCGGCTTCGCACCGGAATGGTGTTTGCAGGGGAGGTCGAGCATCTGCTCGAACGTGAACTTGGGCTGCCAGGCAGCTTTGCCGGTGCGCTGACGCTGGCTGGATGCCTGGGCAGCCAGCTGCTCTTCCTCGATTGAGGCAACCTACCGGCTCCCGTAGCGGGGATCCGGCTGGTCGGCCTTGCCCTTGTTGTTCTGCTGCTGCCGGTTGTCGGCGGCCGCCTGCGGCGCGGCGGGCGGAGGAGCTGGTTTGGCTGCCGTGGCGACCTTCACCCGCATAGCGGAGTCGGCCGTGGCGTACTTGTCCGCCTTGGCCATCAGGTCCACCAGGGTGGCCGGCTCGGAGCACAGGAGCTTGTGTTTGAGGTGGGTGCCATCTCGGCACCCCTCGATGAAGTATTGGATGGCCTGCACCTCGTCCACTCCTTCGCAGGAGTTGCGAAGCTCGGTCCAGCGCGTGAGGTATTCGCGGAGGGGCTCTTCCGGCCCCTGGACGCACATGGCCAGTTCGCGGGGCCGGCCAGGCCGTTTGTAGTTGCCGGTGAAGTTGCGGACGAACGCTTCTTGGAAGTCCATCCAGGTGTTGATGTTCCGGCTGCCAGGCTGTTCAGCCAGGTGCGGGCCGAGCCGATCAGCATAAAGGGAGCGTAGCGGACGGCTACGCGCTTGTTCCCCCTAGCGATGCCGACCGCGGTGGTGTAGTCAATCAGCCAGTCCTCCGGCTTGGTAGCCCCGTTGTACTTCGGGGTGTCGCGGGGAAGCGTGAAGCCGGGCGGGAATGGTTCGTTGCGAATCCGGGGGCCGAAGCACGCCGGACCAATCGAGCCCTCCTCCTCGAGGAGAGCCGACTGCGCCAGCCGGTCGAGGCGGAGCCGCGCATCGTTTTCGCTGTGGGGGACCCACGGCCCGAGCCGGGCCGCAAGCTCGGGGCGGACGGCCGGCAGGATGGACCGCGCCGGTTCCTGTCATGGAGGCGGGGTGTGTCCGCGGCTGCGCCGGCTACCGCCAGCCGGCGCTTCGTCGCGGCGATTGCCGCCAGCCGGGTTGTTGCTGCGCCGGCTGTTCATAGCTGGCTGCTCGTTCCCGCGCGACTGGGAACGCCGAACGTTGCTTCCCTCGGCGTGCCAGCCGAAGGGACGAGGGGCACTGGAGTGCTGAGCCGGCCGACGGTCAGCAGCCCCAGCGTCCTCGCCCTCGGGACAGGGAATCTCGGAGACGGCTCCGCCTGGGGCGAAACCGACTTGTTGCGCGTTGGCAGTGTCGATGAGGTCCTTGATGTGCCGCTCGCGCGCGGCACGCTCCTCACCCACCAAGGTTGCCAGATCCTCGTAGGCCACCATGGCGGCCCGTAGGTTGGCCGCGGGGGTGTCATAGACGGGAAGGCGGCCGCCAAGGATTTCCGCGACCACGCGGCCGCGGTCACGCACAGCCCCACGCAGGCTGGGCTCGGTGCCAGCCGGGGTGAGACCATATGCAGAGGCGTACTCCCGTTGCACGGCTTCCATCCGGCGCTGCTCGGTTTCGAGGACGCTGGCGTCTTCGAATAATACATGGCGAGCCGGCTCCAGCTCGGTTCTGGCGGTGGTCGGGTCCGCCGTCGGGGCGATGGGGGTGCTCAGACCCCGGAGGGTAGCGGCGAGCGGGTCGCAAGTACCGGCGCGGGCGGCGGCCACGTCGACCTCGGCCCGCGCACGGCCCGAAGTGGTGGAGGAGGCGGTGACCATCACTCCCACGCAAACGCGGGAGCCGTCAGCTTCGCCCGTGGGGAGTGCACCCACGGACGCGGGGGGATCGGTGCAGTCGATCACCCAGTTAGGGTACTCGTCGGCCGCCGGCTCGCCGGCGAGGCTTAGCTTGTCGAAACACTCGGCGAGCGCAGCGACGTCGAGTGCGGAGTTGCAGCCGAGGCACTCGTTGGAGAGGCCGGCAAAGTCGCCCGCAGGGCCTGCCGGAGCAAGCACCACGAGCATGCGGTTCCGCACGGACGTGGGGCGGCCGGGGGAGGTGGTGAAGGGCCCCGCCCGGAGCGTGACTCCGGCCGGGGCCGCGGACGGCCCCACGGTGGGCGCCAACTGTCGTCGTTTCGTCACGGCAGATGCCATGGGTAGGCTTATCGAGAGTGGTTGGGGCCGACGGGCTACAGGAGCGGGGTTAGGCACAAGCGGTGGCAGACACACGATGTACCCAGGTTCGGGGCCCTCCGTGGGAGGTAACACCCCTAGTCCTGCTCGGTCTAGTTGAGACAATGGTGAGGTTACAATGATGCTCCTGGAGCTGTATGGCTAGAGGAGGAAGAAAGGGCTGGGCTGCCCTTGCTGCCTTTCTATGTGTGCGTGTGTATGTGTGTGTAGAGTCGACCCCGTTGCATGGGGGAGGCCCGGGGGGTTTTATAGGCCAACCCCCCGGGTTACAATATGAATAAGAGATCTCGGGGGGCCCCAGCCGGCAGCCTCTCTAGCCGGCTGTGGGGGCTGCCGGCTGTGGGGTTTTGTCGCTGGTAGGGCCCGCCGGCTGCAGGGTCCCGTCAGGAGCCAGCGGGGCCCGCTAGTGGGTCCCCGTGCCGGTCACGTCGCGGCACGGGTAGCCCGTCGGGGCGTCGTCTTGTGGCAACCGGCCGAGGTCAGCGGTACGGCCGGCTGCCCTGTAGCCATGCCAGGGCAGGTAATGGAGTGGTTGGGGGCGTGTCGGCACTGTTGGAAGCCCTATCGCGGTTGGCCGAGGTCAGCAGCCACTGTGGCCATGCGCGCCCGTGCGTCAGCGGCCATTGTGGCCACGCCGGGATTGGTCATGGGGGTCTCGTCCTGTCGTCGTACTGACGTGCAGAGAGACGGGACGGGAGCTGGTCCGTCCGAGGGTCAGCGGAAGGGCCGGCCTAGAGGCAGCCAGCCCTTTGCCAGATGACCGGCTCCTCGATCAGCTGGCCGTAGGTGAGCCGGCAACGGACCTGCCAGTTCCTCGCCACCCGGCTCCTCGCCAGCCGGTCTTGAGGCAACCGGCGGCCCGCCAGCGGGCCCCGGGCCGGCCGGCGGTATCGATTTTCTTCGAGTGGGGGGAGGACCCCACAGCTTTGGCCTACGCGGGGGTAATAACCGCGTCAACTCATGTTCCGGTTCTTCAGGAAGTACATAGTAACTGTTCTTAACCCTGGTCATATCATACCATTTCTCGTCTATGTGGACCATATTGTTCATTGATTTGAATATAGGATAGGGGGTTGATATCCAGTGCTCATCCATCATGGATATATAGAACTTCAGCCTCGCTATCTTGTTTTGTGGCTTTAGGGTGGGTTTGACGGTGTTCGTGATGCGTTTCAGCTCTTTCAACTGAAACCTGTCATGTAGCATCGAGCGGGGAACACCCAAACACCTTGCAAGAGATTTGATTGTTCTTCTTCTTTTTAGTGGGACCGTAGCTGTTCTCGCCAAGTCTAGCCCTTTTCTCTTCCTACCAACATTCCCCTTCTTCTTGCTTGAAACGTTCACTTCTTAGCCTAAGTCAAGTTGTTCTTCGGCTGGATTCCATATCTTGAAACTGTTCGTAGGCATACATTCAGCCGTGTTGCGACGGGCACCTTGTCATATAGATGAACCTCCCCATCTCTGAGCTCGATTACTCGCAGAGCAAAGTAAACACCAAACCTCTCATTGTCTGACAGCTCCTTCTTTTTTGGATTACCTTGTGGATTAGCTTCTTGAGCTTCTTGACCTTCTTCCTCTTCTTGACCCTGTTGAGATTCTTCCTCCTCTTTAGCCATCAAGTTCAAATCAATAGCATGACCCTGTTGAGCTTCTTCCTCCTCTTCAACCATCAAGTTCAAATCAATAGCATGACCCTGTTGAGCTTCTTCCTCCTCTTCAGCCATCAAGTTCAAATCCATAGCATGACCATGTTGATCTCCTTCCTCCTCTTCAGCCATCAAGTTCAAATCAATAGCATGACCCTGTTGAGCTTCTTCCTCTTCTTCAGCCAACAAGTTCAAATCAATAGCATGACCCGATTGAGCTTCTTCCTCCTCTTCAGCCATCAAGTTCAAATCCATAGTCATTCCTCTGCTTCTATCTATAATCAATGGTAAATGGCAAAAGATGAATATGGTTAGCACCATAATGGCAACAAATGAAGCATTCTTGCCAATATACAAATGATCGAGACAAGTAACTGAAACAGGGCAAAGAGGCTGCCATGGCACCATTTTGAGTATTCTCAGTTAACAAAGGTTTTAAATATCCAGGGTTCATTGTTCACACAGAGACAACTCAGTCAGGTCAGTAAGAAATTTTTTGTTCACACAGAATCAAACAAAATCTCACAAGCAGAATTTTGTTCACTAAGGCAAGTCAGTCAGGTCAGTAACACAAGCCAGTCAGGTCATAAGTACTCTAGTAACTTTTGTGGAGTACTGTATTAGTGGGCTAAATGAAAGGTTGATCCGAATGTCCTAACAAGAATGCATAGATTAGCTTGCTTATTATGCATTAGATTTTTTGTGGTTTTTACACTCCAGCAACATCATTTGCAACACCACTACTGAGCTGATAAGGAAGCACAAGGACAAAGTTGCCCAAGTTGCAGAGCTATTGCTTGAGAAGGAGGTCCTCCATCAGGATGATCTAGTCCAGGTTCAGTAGCAACAACAGCAACAGGAGGGCATCAACAGCAAGAAGCATTTCAATTTTGTTCAGTAATTTGCACAGGAGGACATCAACAGCTTCAGTAGCAACAAGAGGACATCAACAGGTTCAGTAGCAAAATGAGTAAATTATAGCAACATGAGGACATCAACAGGTTCTGTAGCAACAACATCATTAGGATGATCATCACAAGGCATCACAAGCAGCAACAGTTCTACTGATTTTACGCGCATAAATTCAATTTTGTTCAGTAATTTGCACAGGTTTAGAGTACTGTACCTACAGCCAGCATTAGCAACGAAGGCAATTAGCAGCAGCTGGGTGGGGACTCGATCGGCAGCGGCAGCGGCAGCAGCAGGTGGCGGCCGGGCGGCAGAAGCAGGTCCGCGTGGTTGTCTCGCCGCCGGGGAAGATCCGGCTGGCCCTGCTTGCCGAGAGGGGAGCAGCGGCCGGAAGGGGAGCGGTGGGCGAAAGGGGAGCGGCGGCCGGGGTTGGCAGTGACGGCTGTGGTTGCCGCGGGCGCGAGGAACCGGCCAGGGCGACGAGGAGGAGGAACCGGCCAGAGCGACGACGAGGAGGAACGGCGGCTGGGGTTGCCGCAGGCACGAGGAACCAGTCGCAGCTCGCCTCCGTGCGGCGGGCAGATTCGCTGCAGCGGAGCAACCGCGGGTGGGAGGAAGGCTTGAGGGCGGCGCAGGTGGGCAGCGGTGCAGGTGGGCGGCGGTCGCCTGCTGTTTCTACAGCTGCTGCTGACGGTGGCGAAGACGACCGCTTGGTCCAGCCGCGAGCGAAGGAGGAAGAAGCAGAGGAGGGGGGATTAGCAGGAGATTTAAAATCAGAAGGGTGTTTTTGCAAAATTAGAAATCAAGTAGGCCGTGGACATCCTTTTCCGGACGGCGAGAGTACACAAATTGTGGATCAAATCAAGAACAAAAATGCGAGATGTAGGAGGAACATGTTTTTGCCTTAATATTTCTTTTGAGTTGCATTCATTTCAAAATCACCACAGCTCCATGATTGTGCCCTTGAGAATTACATCCATGCACCTTTATTCATAGTTAAACACTCTTACAGGTCAGGCTGGTAAGGGAGCTTATTCGGGCGGGTATTGGAGTCCCATCCAAGTGACAATTTTTACATACTCGTCCCCATCCCATATTCGTATGCGGGAATAAAGATATGCACATCCCCATCCCCGTCAGGTTTTTGTCCTCATGGGAAATCTCATACACACGATCAACAACAACCTTCAATAGCATTTTAGTAGCAAAAAAGCATTTCAGCACAATAAATAATATATTGTGGCTAGGTTAAGGTTATCTTAGGGATTTTTGACCAAAATGGTTGGATGGTTGGAAATTTGGGTGTGTAAGAGCAGGAATTACATGGGGTCTATTAATTTTAGAGCACACATGGAAGGCCTTCACGTGTAAGACATGTAACGGGCATGTGTAATGCTATCCCATCCCCATCCCCTTCTTACGTGCTAGGTAAGGTATTTAACCCACCAGCTTCCCCGTGGGCAGTCAAGCTCGTGCATCCCCGTCTAGGGATGACAATGGATACCCATTACCCACGTACCCTACGGGTAAAAACACTATTAGGGTAAGGGTATGGGACAAAAATTTATCCATGGTTATATAAATAAGAAAATTGAAACCCATCGGGTAGAGCGGGTACAGGTATGGGATCATATAACCCATACCCACATACTCATGTACCCATATAAAATCTATGTAAACTGAAAATTATCTCTACAATGTACACTATGTCCAGAATTTGTGAACTGAAAGTGTATGTCTATGTGTTCTTGTTTATGACTATATGATGTTGTTTATAAGTATATGTTGTTTTTATAATCTATTTTTGTGAACTATATTATATGATGCAGTTTATGACTCACTAGTAGAAAACAGGCCTTTCGACCGGAGCATTAGTCCCGGTCGGGTTTTGCACTGGGACTAATGTGCCCACTAGTCCCGGTTCATGAGCCTATGCTTTACTCCCGGTTCGTGAGGAATCTCTAGTCTCGGTTGGTGTTACCAACCCGGACTAAAGGGGTGGTGGCAGAGTTGCGGTGGGCTGGGGCCCATGCGAGACCATTTAGTCCCGGTTGGTTACACAAACCGGGACTAGATAGAAATCCCTATATATAGATGCTTCTTCCAGCCGCCCGAGCCCAAGCTCTCCTTTCTCTCCTCTTTGTTTTCTTCCTTCCCCTGAGCTCATGAGGATTTGACAAGATTTGTGAAGATTGGAGGCACCCATCCATTTTTGCCAAGATTTGTGAAGATTGGAGGCACCCCATCATTCTAAAAGGTTAGCAACTTCATGCTTTCATCTCTCATTACTGTTTGGGAGTAATTATGTGGGAGTTCATTTGATTTATATGCATGCAATTTGAGCTGAAATCCTCTTCTTAGTTTGCATGTGTAGGTGTGGTTTACTTAGTGCCTTCCCGTCCCCGTCCTCAGTTTGAGCTCAAATCCTCTTCTTAATTTGCATGTGTAGGCGACGTATTATGTCTGGACGAAATCCTCAGTGTGGACAAAGTTCTCATTCTAAACAAAGTTCTCAGTCTGGACGAAATCCTCAGTCTGGACAAAGTTCTCTGTCTAGACAAAGTTCTCGGTCTAAACAAAGTTCTCCGTCTAGACAAAAATATCAGTCTAACTGTTCGGCACATATAAGATAACTATATGTTGTTTTATGAGAACTATGTATGAACTCTATGTATTTATTTTTGCAGTAATAATATTTTGATCACTATTAATTCAGTCATTTATCTATTCATGATGTTCTTTAATTGTTTTTGATATACTTAATTATATAATGCAGGATGTACAGTGACCGAGACACTTCCGGCGCACTTCGTTTAAGATAAGAAGATTGAAGTAGTTTTATTATAAATTGAGACTGAATTTCAGAAGTTTCATTTATAAATTGAGATAGAAATTTTAGAAGTTTTAAGATAAGAAGTTTCATTATAAATACATCATGCATTATGATTTTTTTATACAAAAATAGGACTAGAAATAGAGAGTAAAAAAATTACGTACTTTCGGTCTGTCGGAGCTCCTTGTGTGACTTTCATGTCTCTTCTTGATGGAGGAATCCCGACTGTTGTCGCAGGGGTCGTTTCTCTCTTCTTCTTCTCGAGATATATACCTTGGTATATTGCGCGAGAGAAGAAGGGGAAACGACCAGCACCGACGGTCGAAATATTAGTGTGAGGTAGTGTCCACCAACATACACCACCATATAAGTGTGAGAGAGTGCGCACCATACACACCATGAGGCATGAGAGTTTTTCTAAGGAAAACCTTGACAGACCGAAAGTCAAGCCATCACTAGTAGAAAACAGGGCATCTGTCCCGGTTCCAGAGGGCCTTTAGTCCCTGTTCTGCAACCGGGACAAAACGATCGGGACTAATGCCGATCGCTTTTAGTCCCGGTTGGCTTACGAACCGGGAACAACGGTGCTCCATGTGGCCGCACGGCGGCGCCGAGGCAGGAGGACCTTTGGTCCCGATTCGTAACACGAACCGGGTCTAAAAGGCGCTCGGGTTTTTTTTTTGAAAGGGTCGTGTTTCTTTTTTTGTTTTCATTTTCTTTTATATTTATATTGTATTTTCACGCGGGTTTTCATTTTTGGAAAGGGCCAATCGCAACATCATATTTTCCTCTAATTCACATGATCACTTGCATCCATCCACCTTAATCAAATATATGTCATATAACTCATCATCATCTTACTCATCTAACAACTCATCATCATCTTAATCATACCAAGTTAAAATCTCATAAAACAGAAAAACATCATAATAGTAATCATCCTAATCGATCATGCAAGTTAAAATAAACCAGAAAAACTTCTCTCTCATATAGGACCTAGTCGTCCCTCCTAGGTAAAATGACATAAAACAGAATAACACCTATGTCTCCATGATGAAGCAAAGAGATCCAACGGTCTCCAACTTGTGGCTTGCGATCCTTCTTTATTTGTCCCCATGCTTCAATTTGGAGCCGTCTTGGTGGTTCGCGCTCAGTCGAGTATGCAAAAGAGAACTCGGGCTGGAAGGGGCTTTTAATTGTCATATTACCTTCGGGTTGCATCAACGGAGGCACAACTTCATTTGGCAGTTTCTGTTGAAGACCATAATAGTAGCCTAGTTAGCAATGTAATCAATACCATTTACGCAATAGTATAGTGTACTTAATTAGCAACTCTTACCAAGATATTTCGGCGAATGTCATCCGCCCTCAACCTATGCACTAGTGTCCTGTACAATGTATAATTTGGGCCAGTTCCCAAATTATACGGGAAGATCTCCCTACCAACTGGGACACCAATAACAAAGTTGATAAGATCATCCTTCTCCTCCCAAGTTAGATGTGATCCATAAGTGTAGTGTGTCGTGTCAATTATTTTCTGTGTTTCACTCGAAGAAACTAAATAAGCTGTAAATTATAAATTAACAAATTTAGTATGGATGAACACCAACTATTTTTAAATATAGAATGCAAATTACTTGACAAATATGCATGGTTGATAAACTCACATGGAGGTAAAACAGGAAGCATATCGACATCCACCCAAATGTCGATGTTACCTTCAATATGATCTTCAGGACGAAGATCGAAGGTTATTTCCATATCCTCCTGAAATCCATATGCCTTGCAAAGAGCTTCCCAATTTGAGCACCCTAATTCTGTGTTATTAACTGCATTCATTACTTTGACCAGAAATGTGTGACCATGTTTAGTCCTCAGGTTGGCTCTCCTCGTCTCGAAACCGTCGTGCTCTTCGAAACCGAGCCTCTCCAAGAAATACCGTCTTGCATGACAGGGGATGAACTAGTCGAATTGTATAAAACATAAATTACACGTTGAAGCAAAGAAACAAAAGTCGTGCTTACTTACGAAAAAACACTTGTCATCGTTGCGTACCGTAGAAATATCGAAGTCCTCGTAAAGCTTCATGGTAAAGAACCTGCCGTCTCGCAGCCCAGGCCGATCGCAAAGACCCTTATCTTCGCCGCACTGTTCGCACATTTGGTACCTATGGTCGTCATCAGACGACGACATTTCCTGCAAAATACAGGCACTAGGAGGTGTTCCCTGCAATAACATATGCACATGACCAAATAGACCTAATTGCAATAACATACGCACATGACATATAAATTGATTATTACTTTCGGTCTGTCGAGGCTTTCCTTAAATAACTCTCATATCCCATGGTGTGTTGGTCCGCACTCTCTCACACTGATATGGCGGTGTATATATTGGTGGACACTCTCTCACACTAATAGTTCGACCGTCGGTGATGGGAGCAACCCCTCTTCTCTCCTTGCGCATTATACCGAGGTATCTATCGCAAGAAGAGAAGAGGAAGAAGCGCCCCCCACGACAATAGTCGGGATTCCTCCATCAAGAACACACATGAAAGTCACACAAGGAGCAACGACAGACCGAAAGTCACACACGCATTATAACAATATAATATCAATAATACAATTATAATGAACTCGAATATAATATCACTAATACATTTATAATGAACTCGAATATAATATCACTAATCCAGTTAATGCATCATCAAATATTAACTAATACATCTCGAATATTATCATATAAGATCACTAATACAGATCGAATATCCTAGAATCCAAAGTGGAGGACGGTGAACTCGGTTCACTAGCGGTCTCTAAGTCGCTGACGGTGGACACCCAAAGATAGGAACCATCACCGGATCATAACTCGGGTGAGATCCCTGAAGAACCTGCCAGGTATTGGAGAACCTGGCGTCCAACGCCACCATGTAGCGACGAACGTGCTCGTCCTCCTCCGTGACACGGCGACGTACCACCTCTACGGGGGCCCACTGCCTCTGCACCGAAAGTGGCCCAAGCGACCGCCACCAAAGAAGCTCCGGGTCGACGACAAGACCAGGATTCCTCACCAAGCTTCGAGCCCGGGAAGGTAGCACCTCCCAGTGCCAGCCCGGCGGAGCCCAGTCCCGGACATTGCGCCTCTCAAGCATGATGTCGCCGCCGACTCGACGATGACGAGGATGCAGGCCAGGCATCATCGACGTCGAGACAAATTCCTATGAGAACATTTTCTTATCGTTTAATGTTTTGCTTTTTTAGAAATGCGGGATTGGTATCGTCGACGAAAATAAATTGTGGCTATAGCAAATATCATTTTATTTAACAACAATAAAACAACAATAACATTTTTTAAAACAAAGCCTAGTGATGTGTAAGTTAGCAAATAAAGAAGCATCTTCCTCATAGATCAACAAATCAACTTAAAATGCCATCTTAATTTCCTTACTAACTTAAAATGCCATCTTAATTTTCTAACTAGCCCTGGATCCGCCGCTGACCGCCACTACTTCGGCCGGCGACGGATGCGGGGGATGACGGTAACCGCGGGGGTGAGGGAGGATAGCTAGGAGGAGGAGGGGAACGGCGGTGTAGCCCGCGGCTCACCTAGGAGGAGGAGGAGGCCGGAGCGGACTCGGGGAGGCGACGGCGTCAGGGGGCGGCGACGGGGACGGCGTCGGGGGCGGCGACGAGGAGCGAGCGGGACTAAAGTGCAACCTTTAGTCCTGGTTGGTAGTTCCAATCGGGACTAAAGTCCCCCCTTTAGTCCCGGTTAGGGCCAACAACCGGGACTAAAGGTAGTTTTCGGTAGCCCGAAAGGGCGGGAAGCCCAGCCCTTTAGTCCCAGTTGGTGGCTCCAACCGGGACTAAAGGTAGTTTTCGGCAGCCCGAAAGGGCGGGAAGCCCAGCCCTTTAGTCCCGGTTGGTGGCTCCAACCGGGACTAAAGGGGCAGTTTAGTCCCACCTCGACAAGCGAGAGGCGCTCGCACCTGTTTATAAGCCCAGCCGTCTCTGCCTTGTTAAGTTCCTCTCAAATCCTAAATTTAAAGTGAAAATAGATGTGCTTGTAGAGAAAATTCAACCTAAATTAAAGCACTAGTACATCTTTTTAGGTTACTAGCACTTTGAATTTAGGTTGAATTTTCTCTATAAGCGCATCTATTTTCACTTTTGCTATTTTTTATGTCATTTTTTTCATATTAAAAGTTCTTAACAAAAAATACTTTATGAATATTCTTTTTGCTATTAAAGTTTTTAACAAAAATAACTTTGATAATTTTAGTTGCATAAATTTTATATAATATTAAGTTAAATAACTTTGATCAGACGAAAACACGTCTATTACAAAGGGATTTCAATTTTTTGAACATATTTTAAATCAAGACTTTTTCTGCATTCAATATGCACCATTCAAAGCCACATCATCACTTTTCAACCATTTTCTGACTTCATTTGCTAGTTTTCATGCATTTCATGATTTATTTTGAGCTAAATGACCCTGAATTGAAAAGCACTGCAAATGAACTCTGAAATGGTTGAAACTTGGCATGGTATCATAATTTCACCCACATAGCATGTGCTAAAAAGTTGAGAGGGTTACCAGAAAAACTGGATGCACTTCGGGTACAAACTGGACAATCTCTTTCGAAGTATCAGGGTTTCGGACGAAAACACGTCTATTACAAAGGGATTTCAATTTTTGAACATATTTCAACTCAAGACTTTTTCTGCATTCAATATGCACCATTCAAAGCCACATCATCACTTTTCAACCATTTTCTGACTTCATTTGCTAGTTTTCATGCATTTCGTGATTTATTTTGAGCTAAAATGACCCTGAATTGAAAAGCACTGCAAATGAACTCTGAAATGGTTGAAAGTTGGCATGGTATCATAATTTCACCCACATAGCATGTGCTAAAAAGTTGAGAGGGTTACCGGAAAAACTGGATGCACTTCGTGTACAAACTGGACAATCTCTTTCGTAGTATCAGGGTTTCGGACGAAATCACGTCTATTACAAAGGGATTTCAATTTTTTGAACATATTTCAACTCAAGACTTTTTCTGCATTCAATATGCACCATTCAAAGCCACATCATCACTTTTCAACCATTTTCTGACTTCATTTGCTAGTTTTCATGCATTTCATGATTTATTTTGAGCTAAAATGACCCTGAATTGAAAAGCACTACAAATAAAATCTGAAATGGTTGAAAGTTGGCATGGTATCATAATTTCACCCACATAGCATGTGCTAAAAAGATGAGAGAATTACCGGAAAAACTGGATGCACTTCGTGTACAAACTGGACAATCTCTTTCAAAGTATCAGGGTTTCGGACGAAAACACGTCTATTACAAAGGGGTTTCAATTTTTTGAACATATTTTAACTCAAGACTTTTTCTGCATTCAATATGCACCATTCAAAGCCACATCATCACTTTTCAACCATTTTCTGTCTTCATTTGCTAGTTTTCATGCATTTCATGATTTCTTTTGAGCTAAAATGACCCTGAATTGAAAAGCACTGCAAATGAACTCTGAAATGGTTGAAAATTGGCATGGTATCATAATTTTTACCACATAGCATGTGCTAAAAAGTTGAGAGGGTTACCGGAAAAACTGGATGCACTTCGTGTACAAACTGGACAATCTCTTTCGAAGTATCAGGGTTTCGGACGAAAACACGTCTATTACAAAAGGGATTTCAATTTTTTGAACATATTTTAACTCAAGACTTTTTCTCCAGTCAATATGCACCATTCAAAGCCACATCATCACTTTTCAACCCTTTTCTGACTTCATTTGCTAGTTTTCATGCATTTCGTGATTTATTTTGAGCTAAAATGACCCTGAATTGAAAAGCACTGCAAATGAACTCTGAAATGGTTGAAACTTGGCATGGTATCTTAATTTCACCCACATAGCATGTGCTAAAAAGTTGAGAGGGTTACCAGAAAAACTGGATGCACTTCGTGTACAAACTGGACAATCTCTTTCGAAGTATCAGGGTTTCGGACGAAAACACGTCTATTACAAAGGGATTTCAATTTTTTGAACATATTTTAACTCAAGACTTTTTCTGCATTCAATATACACCATTCAAAGCCACATCATCACTTTTCAACCATTTTCTGACTTCATTTGCTAGTTTTCATGCATTTCATTATTTAGTTTGAGCTAAAATGACCCTGAATTGAAAAGCACTGCAAATGAACTCTGAAATGGTTGAAAGTTGGCATGGTATCATAATTTCACCCACATAGCATGTGCTAAAAAGTTGAGAGGGTTACCGGAAAAACTGGATGCACTTCGTGTACAAACTGGACAATCTCTTTCGAAGTATCAGGGTTTCGGACGAAAACACATCTATTACAAAGGGATTTCAATTTTTTGAACATATTTTAACTCAAGACTTTTTCTGCATTCAATATGCACCATTCAAAGCCACATCATCACTTTTCAACCATTTTCTGACTTCATTTGCTAGTTTTCATGCATTTCATTATTTAGTTTGAGCTAAAATGACCCTGAATTGAAAAGCACTGCAAATGAACTCTGAAATGGTTGAAAGTTGGCATGGTATCATAATTTCACCCACATAGCATGTGCTAAAAAGTTGAGAGGGTTACCAGAAAAACTGGATGCACTTCCCCTGGCTGTGGCACTTTCACTGCCGCCTACTCCTACTATTGGGTCGGTTGTGGTTGGTGTTTTGATTCAAAAGTGGAGAATAGATTGTTCATTGCGAAGGAAATCAGAAATCTACATACAAGGGTCAAGATGTAAGCTCAAGTTAAGTGGACGGGTCCAAAGATCAGGGAAAAGGGTAGACCGGGACATGGTTGCAAGGGCTATATATCTATATAGTTACAAATGAATGAAAACGCCATGCTTAAAGCCAAAAGAATAAGCTCTTGATACGGATCTCTTTCATCTTGTAAATAAAGTAGGGGCGTCCCTAACTACAGCTTCCTACCATAAGTCAGACATTCAGCTAATACTGAAGAAATCTTCTTCTGGGGACACCTCTCTAAAATAAGAATGATGGCGTTTTTGATCTTATTCGTTTTCTGATCGAGAAATGTGAGAATGTAGTTATTTTTATGAAACCGGATATTCAACATGCTTTCCTCGACCAGATCTATTTACGGGAGTCGTATTTCGAACTGACCCCGGGTCTGATCTAGAAATGGTAAATCCTATTTGATCTTCAAGGTTAAGTACTTCTGCGAGACTATCAGCATCTTATCTGGTTGATAGCACTCAACCCACTGACTATACGTTTTATATGGGAGCCCTAACTCCACCATGCAATTCAACAAGCTGAGGACGGAGAAGTCAACCGGTCTCACGTTTTCTTCTTTTCTTTTTAAAGAACCTGCCCCGAAGGAAAGCATATTATAGGGGAAGAGCTAGCTTCATTCGAGCTGGATGGGCTAAAAGCTTTCGTTGAGACAAAGCAGGCAAAAAAAAAGTTCGAGAACAGGATAACTAACGTTTGGAACCAAGAGATCTCATAGTTCTTCAAGTGAGAAGCTGAGAAGGGATGACACCCATTTGACCTAGAAGACCGATGATCAAGTGTCAAATTCTAAGCCAAGAGATGGCAATGGGACTATAGGAGCACGGTACTAAACCATCATACCATACCGGTGACTTCACCAACCGAAACCAACTCAAATAAGTTCAGGGAGGAAAAGAAGACGGTCATGATAGATTGGTGAATGAGGAAGGAAAAGATATGAAAAACTATCCAAGCAAGATAGCGAAAGAGAAAGCTGTCTTTAATTCCATTTTGACCAAGCAAGCAAGCTGGAGCACCTTTCACGCTAGCTTCCCCATCGCTCGAAGTACACTTCCGGTGCACTTCTCACTGCTCAACCACTATCTCTAAATAACGAGTTATTAAAAAGAGAAAAAGGGAAAGGATTGAGTAGGCCGGTATTGAATTTCAAATAGGTTGCCTTCAGTAATCCGAGTAGGGTGTCAGTGATTATGCTTGAAGGGCCAAGTGGAGATGCTAGTGTTTCATCTCTTCCTATGCTTTTTTCCATACTTTTCTTGCAGTACTTCAGTAAAGCTACCCCATTTTAATAAGATAGGGATTCGAGATATCAGCATTTTCACAGGTCCTTGTCAAGCTGCAGCAGAATCAGATTCGAGTATAGCATCATTCAGTTGGAGTTCTTAAATAATCTGGATCCCCTTTGCTATTTTAGCAATCTCTGCTGCTCAGTTTCATCCCTTTCTGAGGTAGAAAACCCATCCATATATGTACGAGTGAGAGATGTCTTCCGTCCCGGAGAACCGTCTTCTCTCCCTCCTTAGGAAAAGGAGATCTAGGTAGAGGAGGTAGAAAATAATAGATACCGTCTATTCTATTAACTAGTCATCAAAAAGCATCACTTTTCAACCATTTTCTGACTTCATTTGCTAGTTTTCATGCATTTCATTATTTAGTTTGAGCTAAAATGACCCTGAATTGAAAAGCACTGCAAATGAACTCTGAAATGGTTGAAAGTTGGCATGGTATCATAATTTCACCCACATAGCATGTGCTAAAAAGTTGAGAGGGTTACCGGAAAAACTGGATGCACTTCGTGTACAAACTGGACAATCTCTTTCGAAGTATCAGGGTTTCGGACGAAAACACATCTATTACAAAGGGATTTCAATTTTTTGAACATATTTTAACTCAAGACTTTTTCTGCATTCAATATGCACCATTCAAAGCCACATCATCACTTTTCAACCATTTTCTGACTTCATTTGCTAGTTTTCATGCATTTCATTATTTAGTTTGAGCTAAAATGACCCTGAATTGAAAAGCACTGCAAATGAACTCTGAAATGGTTGAAAGTTGGCATGGTATCATAATTTCACCCACATAGCATGTGCTAAAAAGTTGAGAGGGTTACCGGAAAAACTGGATGCACTTCGTGTACAAACTGGACAATCTCTTTCGAAGTATCAGGGTTTCGGACGAAAACACATCTATTACAAAGGGATTTCAATTTTTTGAACATATTTTAACTCAAGACTTTTTCTCCATTCAATATGCACCATTCAAAGCCACATCATCACTTTTCAACCCTTTTCTGACTTCATTTGCTAGTTTTCATGCATTTCATGATTTATTTTGAGCTAAAATGACCCTGAATTGAAAAGCACTGCAAATGAACTCTGAAATGGTTGAAAGTTGGCATGGTATCATAATTTCACCCACATAGCATGTGCTAAAAAGTTGAGAGGGTTACCGGAAAAACTGGATGCACTTCATGAACAAACTAGACAATCTCTTTCGAAGTATCTGGGTTTCGGACGAAAACACGTCTATTACAAAGGGATTTCAATTTTTTGAACATATTTCAACTCAAGACTTTTTCTGCATTCAATATGCACCATTCAAAGCCACATCATCACTTTTCAACCATTTTCTGACTTCATTTGCTAGTTTTCATGCATTTCGTGATTTATTTTGAGCTAAAATGACCCTGAATTGAAAAGCACTGCAAATAAACTCTGAAATGGTTGAAAGTTGGCATGGTATCATAATTTCACCCACATAGCATGTGCTAAAAAGTTGAGAGGGTTACCGGAAAAACTGGATGCACTTCGTGTACAAACTGGACAATCTATTTCGTAGTATCAGGGTTTCGGACGAAAACACGTCTATTACAAAGGGATTTTAAATTTTTGAACATATTTTAACTCAAGACTTTTTCTGCATTCAATATGCACCATTCAAAGCCACATCATCACTTTTCAACCCTTTTGTGACTTCATTTGCTAGTTTTCATGCATTTCATGATTTATTTTGAGCTAAAATGACCCTGAATTGAAAAGCACTACAAATGAACTCTGAAATGGTTGAAAGTTGGCATGGTATCATAATTTCACCCACATAGCATGTGCTAAAAAGTTGAGAGTGTTACCGGAAAAACTGGATGCACTTCGTGTACAAACTGGACAATCTCTTTCAAAGTATCAGGGTTTCGGACGAAAACACGTCTATTACAAAGGGATTTCAATTTATTGAACATATTTTAACTCAAGACTTTTTCTGCATTCAATATGCACCATTCAAAGCCACATCATCACTTTTCAACAATTTTCTGACTTCATTTGCTAGTTTTCATGCATTTCATGATTTATTTTGAGCTAAAATGACCCTGAATTGAAAAGCACTGCAAATGAAATCTGAAATGGTTGAAAATTGGCATGGTATCATAATTTCAACCACATAGCATGTGCTAAAAAGTTGAGAGGGTTACCGGAAAAACTGGATGCACTTCGTGTACAAACTGGACAATCTCTTTCGAAGTATCAGGGTTTCGGACGAAAACACGTCTATTACAAAAGGGATTTCAATTTTTTGAACATATTTTAACTCAAGACTTTTTCTCCATTCAATATGCACCATTCAAAGCCACATCATCACTTTTCAACCCTTTTCTGACTTCATTTGCTAGTTTTCATGCATTTCATGATTTATTTTGAGCTAAAATGACCCTGAATTGAAAAGCACTGCAAATGAAACTCTGAAATGGTTGAAAGTTGGCATGGTATCATAATTTCACCCACATCCATTGCCGGTTCAACTGCGTGCATTATATAATTAAATGTATCAAAAACCATTACAGAGCATCATGAATAGAGAAGTGATCAAAGGTTATTACTGAAAAAATAAATACATAAAGTTCATACATAGTTCTCATAGAACAACATACAGCTCTCTAGAGCATCTAATTAAAACATAAATTGAAACTGCCATACAACTATGTAAAACATTTAAATGCAACAACAAACATGATCATAATCGCAACTAAGGTAACAATTGATCCAACAGCATAATGATACCAAGCCTCATTATCAATGGCATATTTTCTTATCTTTCTAATCTTCAAGCGCATTGCATCCATCTTGATCTTGTGGTCATCGACGACATCGGCAACATGCAACTCCAATTTCATCTTCTCCTCCTCAATTCTTTTCAATTTTTCTTTCAAATCCTTGTTTTCCTTTTCAACTAAATTTAACCTCTCGACAAGAGGGTCGGTTGGAATTTCCGGTTCACATACCTCCTAGATAAACACATCTATGTCACGTTGGTCGGCACAATTGTCATAAACACTAAATGAAACAAATAGTTATAAAAGATAATATACCACATCCGAATCATAGACCGGACGAGGGCCGGCGTGGACGGATACCATGACCATGGCACTATATAATCACAAACAATAATAAAAGTAAGAAATTTATACAAGTATCTATGTAAATCATACAAGTAAGAATTTTTTTCTTTTAAAAAGAAGATAAGAACAAGAGGCTCACCACGGTGGTACCGGCGACGAGATCGGCGCGGGCGATCGACGACGGTGAGGACGGGGACGGGACGTGACGGACCGCCAAACCTAGACAAATCTTGGGGAAAATGGAGCTTGGAGGTCTAGCTTTGAGTGGAGAAAGCTTAAGCGTGGCTCGGGCATTTCATCAAACACCTCGTGTGCATAGGAGGTGAAAGCAGAGCAGCACACACCTCGCACACGCCGGCCGGCCAAAAAACAGAGGAGTGAGCGGGCAGGGGCGAGCATATATATATATATATATATATAGGCATATCTTTACTCCCGGTTTGTGGCTAGAACCGGGACTAAAGGGACTGGGCCAGGAGCGAGGCCCTTTAGTCCCGGTTTGTGGCTAGAACCGGGACTAAAGGGGTCACACGAATCGGGACTGGTTCCTGACGAACCCCGGCCTGCGCCCTGGCCGCTCGAACCGGGACTGATGCACCCATTAGTCCCGGTTCGTAACACGACCGGGACTAATGCAATATTCTGACCCGTTTCAAAGCCCTGTTTTCTACTAGTGCATGTTGAATTAAATGCATTCATTAAATGCATGAAAAATAGCAAATGAAGTTAGAAAGGGTTGAAATGTGAGAATGTGGCTTTGAATGGTGCATATTGAATGCACAAAAAGTCTGTAGTTGAAATAAGTTTAAAAAAATTAAATGCCTTTGTAAAACATGAGTTTTCGTCCGAAACCCTCATGCTTCAAAGGAGATGGTCCAGTTTGTACACGAAGTGCATCTAGTTTTTGCCGTAACCCTCTCAGCTTTTTCGCACATGCTATGTGGGTGAAATGATGATACCATGCCAAGTTTCAACCTTTTCAGAGTTCATTTGTACTGCTTTTCAATTTCAGGGTCATTCAGCGCAAAAAAATGATTAAATGCATGAAAAATAGCAAATGAAGTTAGAAAGGGTTGAAATTTGAGGATGTGGCTTTGAATGGTGCATATTGAATGCATAAAAAGTCTGTAATTGAAATAAGTTTAAAAAAATTAAATGCCTTTGTAACAGATGAGTTTTCGTCCGAAACCCTCATACTTCAAAGGAGTTGGTCCAGTTTGTACACGAAGTGCATCTAGTTTTTGCCGTAACCCTCTCAACATTTTAGCAAATGCTATGTGGATGAAATGATGATACCATGCCAAGTTTCAACCTTTTCAGAGTTCATTTGTACTGCTTTTAAATTTCAGGGTCATTCTGCGCAAAAAAATCATTAAATGCATGAATAATAGCAAATGAAGTTAGAAAGGGTTGAAATTTGAGGATGTGGCTCTGAATGGTGCATATTGAATGCACAAAAAGTCTGTAGTTAAAATAAGTTTAAAAAAATTTAATGCCTTTGTAACAGATGAGTTTTCGTCCGAAACCCTCATACTTCAAAGGAGATGGTCCAGTTTGTACACGAAATGCATCTAGTTTTTGCCGTAACCCTCTCAACTTTTTAGCACATGCTATGTGGGTGAAATGATGATACCATGCCAAGTTTCAAACTTTTCAGAGTTCATTTGTACTGCTTTTCAATTTCAGGGTCATTCAGCGCAAAAAATTCATTAAATGCATGAAAAATAGCAAATAAAGTTAGAAAGGGTTGAAATTTGAGGATGTGGCTTTGAATGGCGCATATTGATCAAATTAATATTTACTTATAATCAAATAGAAACAATTCGACTAATAATACAAATTGTTTCTAATCTAAAACTAAAATCAAAAATAGATTTAGTCCCGGTTTGTGGCTACAACCGGGACTAAAGGCCTGAGGTTCCCACCTTTTTGGCTGCCAAAAATTAGGTTTAGTCTCGGTTGGTGGCTCCAACCGGGACTAAAGGTCCACCTTTAGTCCCGGTTGGAGCCACCAACCGGGACTAAAGCTTGGGCAATATATATTACCGCCCGCGCGCGGCCTCCTTCTTCCACAATTCCCAATGCTCCAACGTGCCCGGCGACGCCGAACCCACACGCACACGCGCGCCGCCAGGCTGCCGGACATCGTCGTCGACCTCCGCCCCGAGCATCGCCAGACATCTTCCCCGAGCCGCGTCACCGAGCCTCGCCGCCGCTCCCCGGCAACGCTAGGTGAGCCGCTGGCCGCCGCCGTTCCCCTCCTCCTCTTATCCCCCCCCCCCCACCCCCCCCCCCCCGCGGTCACTGCCACCCGCGCCGATGCCACATGCCGTTGCCCTCCTCCTGTTATCAAGTAAATTTGTACATGGCAACGTATATATGTACTATATATGTACAAATTTAGTATTATGCTAATGAACACATTACATATATAGATTCATTAGTTATTACATTTGTATCATATTTGTATGTATATCTAATTAGATATACGTACAAATTTAGTATTATACTAATGAAATTAGTACATATATAGATCCATTAGTTTATATGTTGGCATGTACTTTATATGTTCTAATTAGATATACGTACTAATGAACTCAGTACAAATTTGTCATACATTGTTCAGAAAATTAATGAATACACACGGTGTGAGAAATACCTACTCTTTTGCATGAAAAGTGGTTGAAAACTATTCATTTTGTACAATTATACATGGCATGAGGTAGCTACTCTTCCACCATAACATTCTGCAAAAATTTAAATACTAAATTTTTAATCTTAAAAAACAAATTAAGAAAAAAAATTGCTGTCGATTTTTAATCTTACAATCATGAACACAGGAAATGTCAACGTCGTCTGACGATGAGGGGAGGTTCCCTGAGTGCCCTTTGTGCTGGGATGACAGGGGTATATGTGATATTTATCCCCACCTAGACAATGGTACATCCTTCACCGTCAAGCTAACGAAAGAATTTAGTATTATTACGGTATGTAAAGACGACATGTATTTTCTGATAATTAATGAAGTATGACATGTGCTTTTTTGCTTTAGTTAACCTTTAATTTCCTTTTGTACAATTCGACTAGTGCGTTCCCTGTCATGCAAGATTCGCTGTCTTGGACAAGTTCCATTTCAAAAAGAAGGATAGTACAGAGCCTAAGATAGCTCACCTAAGAACGGAGCATTACACTTTTGTTGTTAAGGTGAAAAATAACGAAGATCATACATATTTTGGTTTTCTAATTGGAGAGCATTTTGCAAGGCGTATGGGTTGGATGGGGACATGAACATTACCTTCGATCTTGGTAATGACGATGTTCGTGATAATAATATAGAAATTTGGGTGCATGCGGAGGATGACTTGATTCCAGTTCAACCTCCAAGTGCGTTTGTCAACAGATTTGTTAGGTAACTTATATTGATTATTGAAAAGTATTTGGTACTCATCCTGATTAAATTTCCTTATTTTTAATTATCAGCTTATTTCCGTGCTAAAAGAACTACCCGACAGATAATTGATCGGACGTACTACAGTTATGACTCCAAGCTTACTTGTTTGGAGAAAGATCATTGTGACGCCCCCAATTTCGACCGTACGCTAATCAAACACGCAATGCGTACGACCAAGATTAGGGACTCACTAATTGATATCACAACACAACACTAGACACAAATTAAAGTCATACAGCTTCATATTATAAGCCAGGGGCCTCGAGGGCTCGAATACAAAGCTCGACAAGCACGAGTCAGCGGAAGCAAAAATATATGAGTACAAACATAAGTTAGACAAATTTTGCCTTAAGAAGGCTAGCACAAACATAAGCAGCGGATCGAAAGAGGCGAGGCCTCCTGCCTGGGAACCTCCTAACTACTCCTGAGCGTCGGCATTCTCCACGTAGTAGTAGGCTCCAGCGGTGGTGTAGTAGTCGTCTCCGGCATACTCCATCTCCTGGGCTCCATCGTCTGAACGCGGTAATCGTATCGAGAGGGAAAGAGAAAGCAAAGCAGCGGTGAGTACTCATCCAAAGTACTGGCAAGACTGACATTAGAACTATGCTAAGTATGCATCAGTATCAAGGGGAGGGGGTAATATCTGGCCTGACTGTAGAAAGCAAGAATAGGGAGAAGGCCTAGTCCTATCGAAGACTAGCATCTTCAGCATCTTCAACATCTTGCAGCATTAGAAGAGAGTAGACTGGTATCTCATATATAGTCATATTATTGTAGCAATTTTATTAAGTAACCACGCCCAGAGATTCTTCCTCGACTCCCTGCGAGGAAGCAATCTCGGAGCCACAATTCATTTCAAATTAAATCACAATTATAGTTGTATAAGGTCAAGGTACAACTCCAAGTCGTCCTGTTACCGTGGACACGGCTATTCGAATAGATAATTTCTTCCCTGCAGGGGTGCACCACATATTCCCCAACACGCCTGAGTCACCTCCGGCCGGACACACTTTCCTGGGTCATGCCCGGCCTCAGGATATCAGCACGTCGTCGCCCCACCTAGGCTCAACGAAGAGGCCAGCCCGCCGGTCTAAATCCTAAGCGCGCAGGTTCGTGGGCCCACTTGCCCTTGCACTCCTACATGATGCGTGGGCGGCCGGAAACAGACCTAGTACACTCCAGTCCAAGAGCTGCACCGTCCAGTCCAATCCTGCGCGCGCCGCTCCATTGCTGACGTCCGAAGAGCTTCGGCTGATACAACGACGCTGAGTACCCATAACTTCTCCCACGTGAAGGTTAGTGCGTATTAAGGCCAACGACCTAACTCAGATCAAGTACCCAACCCATTAGCATTTTATTAATGCGGGGCAAGCGCGACCCATGAAGTGCGGTCCCGTCGCCCCGTCTCGAGGATGTGTGGCAAGGACCTCTCTCGCCCGTCCACGCCTCATCATCATCAAACCGTGGGTACCCCTCAAGGCCGACCCATCACCAACATATTTCTGTAACCAGGTCATAGTAACTGTGTGTATAAAACATCAAGACGGAACCTGAGGAATCACCCTCAAAGGGCCCCGCTCGATGAAACCGTCAAGGTGGACTTAGAGGAATCACCCTCGAGGGTCCCACACTTGAGGGGTTGCACGACAGAGGCATCGTCGGGAGTGGCGAAGGAGGAATCACCCTCGATAACCACGACCGACTAGCTCCACCACAGAGCTAGCATCATGAGTACTTCACGAGGTGTCACCCTCGGTACTCGATAGTAGCTCTGTAGAGTCGTACAACTAAGGGGTGTGCGGTGATGTGAAGGGGGGCCTGGCTCGTCGGTCGGTTGACCGAGTCTTCGAGTCTTCGGGTCGTCGGGTCGTCGATGAAGAAGCAGGGGCAACTGGGACAAAGGGGGGTCACTGGGGATTCATTGATCAACCTATACTAAGCAGTTGATATGATTGCAGGTATTGTAGCAGTTTATCAAAAGCAAGATATGCATCAGAATAGGAGCTAACTAATACAATAGCAAAATCTAATGCAAGAATAAGAGGGAAAGGAATGGGCGATATCGGAATGCTCAAGGGGGGGGGGGGTTGCTTGCCTTGCTGCTCTGCGGCAAAAGGCTGATCGTCAACGGCGCAGTCGTACCCGGCAGCACCGTCAGTCTCGGGGTCTATCGGTAAGAAGAGGTGGGAGAAACAATAAATATAAAGCAGACAAATGCATCACGATGCATGACATGGTAATATGCAGAGCTAGGCATGCACTAACGCGGTATTATACGTCGCGGGCGGGTCGAAAGAATATCTGACGATATTTCCCGGGTCGGGCTACTACCGGACATATGAAACCGATGGAAAAGTTCCATGTTTGCTATGCTAGAGGCATGTGACAGACTAACGGACCGCGTATTTGGAACCGTAGAATTATTCTGAGCAACTTTCATGTTCAAAACTTTTTAATCCGGACTACGGTTGATTTTATATTAATTTTTAAAGTTTTAATAATATTCTGAAATTAAAGCAGATTATTTTAATTCAATAATTATATATGACAGCAGCATGATGTCATGCTGACATCAGCAGTCAACTATTTGAATGATAACCTGGTCAACTGACAGGTGGGGTCCACTGTCATTGACTCTAACACTAACTAACAGATTAGGTGCTAACTAACTAATTAGGTTAATTAAGACAGAGTTAATTAACAGAAGTAATTAACTTAATTAATTATCTAATTAATTAATTAATTAACTAATTATTATTTATATTTTATTTTTTTTATTTTTTTTCTATTTCTATTTTTTTAGTACATACGTATACGTACGTACATGCATACGCATACGCGTATACACACACAGCACGCACGCACGCACACGCACACACACAGCACGCACGCACACCGGCTCGGGTGCGCGCGCGCAGGAGCACGCCGCGTCGGCGGTCGTCGGTGGGGGGGGGGGTGGCGGTCCGAGGCGGCGGGGTGCAAGGCGGCGGGGCGGCGAGGCGGCGGCGAGCCGACGGTCGGAGGAGGAAGCGGCGGGGCGGCGAGCGCCGCGGCGAGGGACAACGAGGGCGGCGGCAACGCGGCGACGACGGCGGGAGGCGGCGGGGCGGCCGCAGGCCAGCCGCGCGGGGGCGTGCACTTCCCGGCTGGGCGGGGCCGGTTTCCGCGCCGCGCGGGGGGGAGAGCAGGGGCGGGTCGGGGCCGCGCCGTCGGCCGCGGGGGGGGGGAATCGGGGTGGGGGCTCGGGCGCCAGGCGGGCGGCTCAGGGGGGCAGCAGGCGGCTCCGGGGGGTAATCGGGACGGGGCGGGGCGCTGGCGCACGGCGGCGCGCGAGGGGGGGGATCGGGAGCAGCGGGGGCTTCGGGTGACTAGGGTTTGGGCTAGGTGGGGGTTAAGTAGGCCGGGGAGGTGATGGGCCGGTTCGGCCCAGCAGGGCCAGTGGCCCTTTTCTATTTTTTTTGTTTATTATCTTATATGTTTCCATTTATTTAATTAACAAAACAATTTGTTAAATAGTAAAACTTATACCTAATTTATAAGTGCAATTTAATCTACTTTATTAAAATGTCCAAACATTATTTTAAACTAGTTTGTAATTCTTTATTAAATTAAAGTATTTATAAATTATTCTTAAATGTTGTTTTAATTATTTTAGTGCCATTAAACATTTTATAAAAGTGTAGTTTCTCCACCAACATTACCTTTGAATTATCAGACACACTCGGAGCATTTTAGTTTTAACTTTCGAAAACTTTTATTGTTTGGCTCGATTTTGAATTTGAATTCGCATGGGAGTGAATCATCGCCAGATTAGCAACAGTAAACGCGGTGACGTGGCATCATTAGCGTGGAATTACTGTAGCTTAATTACAAGGATTACTGTAGCACAAATCCAGGGCGTCACAATTCTCCTCGTCTAACAAGAATTCTCGTCCCGAGAATTAAGAGGTAGGGTAAGGGAAAAAGTTCTGGTTACGAAGTTCTAACGGATCTTCTCGTCTTTGTTGTTCTTCTCGAAGAGGTTGATCCATGGCATTGATGTCTTTAACTTGCTGTATCAGGGCATCATGATGAAGTCGTCATCCTTTCTTCGGGATCTTCATCGTCCTACGAATGCGACGAGAGAGAAAACTCTGGAAGAACGTATCTCCACAAAGTTAGGCACCTGACAGTGAACTCAAGGAAGAAGACATGAATTATTTCTCGAGTTGTTACTCAGGGAATTTATTGAGGGCAAAATGCGGTGGTACCAAAGTTTCAAAAGGGTAGGCAATCATTCGATGCCTGATCAGAAGGTGAAAGGGGCTCAGAGCAACGAGAATAATTATTGTGTCTGATACCAGAATAGATCATCTCTTGGTCGGTGGCTCGGGAATTACGTACGAAGCCAAGTGCAAAGGATACTTTGGAATTAAAGATGTACAGGAGAGTCAGGTTTCAATCCTGTGGAACTATGGGTTAAGGGCCCATCATGGGGGTTAAAATATGGAGAGCGGTGACATCTTACACGGTCATGGTAGCAAGACATGTCGGAGGAAAATCTGTTAATTATGTCGGCAACAACTTCGGTACCAAGGGCGGGGGACGAAGAGAACCATCTTCCTCCTCGTTGAAACGAGGCGGACCAATAGGCAAAGTTCTCGTCCACCGGCGGTTACCGGAATGTTAACAACAATAGTAACAGGGTCTCTCTGACAGAGTTGTACACCGAGGTGTTTACCTAAGCAGGGAATTATCACTGCTCAGATCAAATAAATCTCCAGAAATGTTAAACAGACCAATGGAAAGGAAAATGTGATTATCACATCAAACAGACCAATGGAAAGGAAAATATGTATACACGAGCATTGGGTGTATTTCCTTTCCAAGAGCAAGCAGAGCGAGATAATCATGACAAGGCTCCGTGTAGGTAACCATTAAGACAAAGGGCAAGGAACTTATGTAGTTTACCCATACAACGGTGTTAGGAAAATTGATCAATAAACATTTAGCATTATGCCTCCAATGTCCTTGATGAAATTCGGAATACCACAGTCATGCTTCGGGGTAGCATCGACATGGTCATTAGGTAAGGGCTGGAGTTTGGGAACAAAAAGGATATATTAGGAACTACTTATAAAATTAAGTCATACAATTTTCTCATGGAAGAATGGCTAATCTTGCTGAACAAGATACTATAACCATGGGCCCTCCTTCAAGGCATGCTAGCCATGACATCACCTTACCGAGTATATAGGGACCAAAATTATAATTCTTGGGAAAAGTCCCTACCATCATATCTGACTGAGATTCAGATCTGGCTGAGTAAACAGGTACTTCAGATGCTTGGTACTACAACAATGGGGATGCGAGATCCACGGAGGTGTGGATGTGGGCGCGGTTACTTTTTATTGCGGGGAGGTGGGGGGTGGAGATAATTGATCCTTATCTGCGTGAGGACGAGACGGTAAACACCACCCATCCACCGACCCACGAGCTAGGTAAAGAGTTTCACTATGCGCGCCCTTGTTGCATGCATGGCACGGAGGGACACGGGTGACACTTACCGTACCGACGCATGCATGGATAGACCGACCAGGCTGTGTTTAACAGTGATGCCTCTCCACTTTAGATAAGAACAGCTGAGAGGTCACCGTGGACGATAGACCTGGGACTGACCACCGATCGACCAGGACATATGGCACGTGGCCATGGATGGAGGTCTCTGCAAGACGGGACACTGCTACGCGCGAAAGGGATCGTCGGCTGCAGTATCAACTCCAGCAGGAACTTACGGGATGTATCTGTATGCCGTCTCCAGTATAAGACGAAGATGTTCAGCATGATCTTATTTATTCTTGGAGTAAACCAGGATATCATCCAGATAACCCACGACGAATTTATCAAGGTAATCCATGAATATATAGTTCATCACACAAGAGAAAGTTGCTGCAGCATTGGTTAATCCGAAGGACATGATGGTGTACTCGTACGAACCATATCGAGTAACAAATGCAGTCTTGAGAATATACTCTTCACGAACCCGGATCTGATGGTAACCCAACCCCAAGTCGAGTTTCGAAAACACCAATGAACCGGCAAGTTGATCATACAGATCGTTGACCCGAGGAAGCGAATACTTGTTTCGAATCGTTGCTTGGTTGATGGGACGGTAATCTTGGACCAATCGATTCGTACCATCTTTCTTCTTGACAAAGAGAGAAGGTGCTCCCCAAGCAGAGGAACTTGGACGAATGAAACCCAGATGAAGCGAATTGTCAATTTCTTGCTTAAGTTCAAGGAGTTCATGCGGTGGCATCTTATACGGACGCTTGGCTATTGGAGTGGTACCAGGTACCAAGTCGATGACAAACTCGACAGTTCTTACAGGGGGGGGGGGATCCCTGGAAGTTCTTCCGGAAAAATATCTTGGAAATCCCGGATAACTGGAATGTTTTCAATCCCCTCAGGAGGTGACTGATTTAATGCATTCAAGGTATATAACCGGGCTTCAGCATTTAACAGCTTGGAATGACATGATCGAGTACAACTCATAACCAAAGAAGATTACTAAGAGTTTTGATTTGCAATGCGTACTCAATTCGGACATCAGTGTCCTAGATTGTCCAACAACTCAGAACACAAGGAAACTGGAATCAGTGAAACGTCATAGTTGATTAGGAGCTCACAAGAAGTTATAAGGCTCCGTGATACTTATCAAGATACCAGGGATAATACTCGGAGTTAGATCAGAATAGAGGTTAGACTAACGTATTGATTGGTGGAAGACAAGCACTTTAACTTGTCTGAGAATGAAATCAAGGTAGAACAACATGGTCGGAACCACGATTGTAAAGGACAAGATCAAAAATACAATATCAAATCATACAATGAAAGATTATATGAAAGGAGAAGTTTGTATGATAAGACCAACCTCGTGTCCATGGGCATGAACACAAGGTACAAGGTCGACTCCCACTTCATCAATGCATCACCTTCCATTTACACCTCGCCTCTGATGAAATTGTAGTTTTGAAAGTTTAACTGGCAAAACACCAGGAGAGTATGATTCGTGAAAACTATCAGGTTCACACGAATTAAGGAAGGCATAGGTCCAACCCATCGGGGCATCTTAGGAACATATACCACAAGCTTCAAGAGTAATTAACACATGCTTGCAAACAGAGCATGGCTGACGAAAGCATAGGATACCACTTATCAAAGGGAGAAGACACAGCTTACCAATGGTATCATGTATCAGGGGAAGAACTCATGAAAAATTGAATGTGAAGGATGCTGTCGGATAATAACCCAACAATGGTTTCGCATCCCACAAAGGGATCTGATATGAGTATCGGAACTCAATCAGTGGAAGAAGAAAGCAAGGCATCAGATTATAGATCATCCAAATAATTTGATGCTTAAATAACCAAAGGAATTAAGATTTCCAAATTGGTGTATCGGAAACAGATGTTCTGATCAAATACAAGTAAGATGAAAGGACTTAGATGGACAATCAATTAAGGTTGATTTGTCGACAACCAACTCAGGTTCGGAAAGATGTCCAGGCCGGGACGATAATTTATGAGGAACAACTGACGGTTGCGTGCATTCATACACATGTTGAATCAATAAGATCAGATGATGACCACAAAGGATTTAATGAATATTGCTAGACATATGGAATTAACCATAACGCAAGCAGGTGAGAAAGGCCAAGAGCAATAGGCTAATGAGGATTTCGGGAGATCGAATAGCAACTTGAAGGACTTGCGAAACCCAAGATAATTGAGGACGAACGAATTCTCGATAAGACAATTCGATGTACCTTGTAATAACAAGAACAACTGGATATGAAAGTATGAGCGACAATTGTATGTAATCATCCATAGGGGTTGACGGAGGAAGGGAATCGCAAAGGCGATTAGCACAAGTTCTCGAGAGAACTTCAGAGAGTAACTTCGGAGTCTTCTGATGAATCAAGCCATCATCTGAAATGAGGGGCTCTCCGGGAGGAGTAGTCACGAGAACCTAGAGTTAGAGTTAATAAAATCTTTAACCCGAAAGAGAAGGGGGATCAGAACCCAGAGTATAGACAAGGAATAAAAGATCCTAATACCACCCGATTGAGATGTGGGCCCGTAAGCCACACAACTATGTTAGCAAAAAAAATTCAATGACTAGACTCAACTTCGGCCAAGGAGTTGGAAAGGGGGCTACCTACAGGCAGTCGGCTCTGATACCAACTTGTGACACCCCCAATTTCGACCGTACGCTAATCAAACACGCAATGCGTACGACAAAGATTAGGGACTCACTGATTGATATCACAACACAACACTAGACACAAATTAAAGTCATACAGCTTCATATTACAAGCCAGGGGCCTCGAGGGCTCAAATACAAAGCTCGACAAGCACGAGTCAGCGGAAGCAAAAATATCTGAGTACAGACATAAGTTAGACAAATTTTGCCTTAAGAAGGCTAGCACAAACATAAGCAGCGGATCGAAAGAGGCGAGGCCTCCTGCCTGGGAACCTCCTAACTACTCCTGAGTGTCGGCATTCTCCACGTAGTAGTAGGCTCCAGCGGTGGTGTAGTAGTCATCTCCGGCGTACTCCATCTCCTGGGCTCCATCGTCTGAACATGGTAATCGTATCGAGGGGGAAAGAGAAAGCAAAGCAGCGGTGAGTACTCATCCAAAGTACTCGCCAGACTGACATCAGAACTATGCTAAGTATGCATCAGTATCAAGGGGAGGGGGTTATATCTGGACTGACTGCAGAAAGCAAGAATAGGGAGAAGGCCTAGTCCTATCGAAGACTAGCATCTTCAGCATCTTCAACATCTTGCAGCATTAGAAGAGAGTAGACTGGTATCTCATATATAGTCATATTATTGTAGCAATTTTATTAAGTAACCACGCCCAGAGATTCTTCCTCGACTCCCTGCGAGGAAGCAATCTCGGAGCCACAATTCATTTCAAATTAAATCACAATTATAGTTGTATAAGGTCAAGGTACAACTCCAAGTCGTCCTGTTACCGTGGACACGGCTATTCGAATAGATAATTTCTTCCCTGCAGGGGTGCACCACATATTCCCCAACACGCCTGAGTCACCTCCGGCCGGACACACTTTCCTGGGTCATGCCCGGCCTCAAGATATCAGCACGTCGTCACCCCACCTAGGCTCAACGAAGAGGCCAGCCCGTCGGTCTAAATCCTAAGCGCGCAGGTTCGTGGGCCCACTTGCCCTTGCACTCCTGCATGATGCATGGGCGGCCGGAAATAGACCTAGTACACTCCAGTCGAAGAGCTGCACCGTCCAGTCCAATCCGGCGCGCGCCGCTCCATTGCTGATGTCCGAAGAGCTTCGGCTGATACAACTGAGGGAGTCCTGGACTAGGGGGTCCTCGGGAAGCCGGCATGATCTCATATGGGCCGGACTAGGTGGGCCATTCGCCGGACACTGGGTTACTCAGAGGACCAGACTCCAGCAAGGAAGTTTCTAGAAGCAGGGCGTGTTCTCCACGTTTAAAGTAGAATAGGCATGTTTTATCCCCTCGACGTGTAACCGACCATGTGTAAACCCTAGGTACCCTCGGCGTCTATATAAGCCGGAGGGTTTTAGATCATTAGAGGAGAAAGAACTCATCTAGGGTTTTAGTCATACGATCTCGTGGTAGATCACTCTGTAATCTCTATACCATCAATATAATCAAGCAGGACGTAGGGTATTACCTCCATAGGAGGGCCCGAACCTGGGTAAAACCTTGTCCCCTTCGTCTCCTGTTACCATCGATCCAAGCATCCTAGTTCGGGACCCCCTACCCAAGATCCGCCGGTTTTGACACCAACATTGGTGCTTTCATTGAGAGTTCCACTGTGATCACCAGAAGGAATCGATGGTTCACCTAGTCGTTAACGAAGAGGTCCGCAACACAGGGGCTTTTGCCCCTAGACAGATCTTCGCTTTCGGCAGCATAGTGCTGCACGCCGACCCGACCGGCCATCTTGGCTGTGTCGAAAGTTTCGCCCATGATCAGGAGGTCAGATTCGGGAACTTAGAGTTCTCCGTAGACCCCCGCGGCGATCTATCACTAACCGGGCTTGCAGTCTCGCCTGCCATGCCCGAGGACCCTGAGGCTTTAACCTCGGACTCACCTTCCGGCTCCGCCTATGGGATCTGCCCTGGTGGAGGCCCGGTCTTAAGTTCGGATCAGGTCATAGCGCCCGACAGCTGAACACCCGTTCTTGCCGAACACACCCCCTGCACGGATGCATCGGAGGTTGACTCCGGAAGCTCTGGGCAGACCGGTCCGATCGAGCTCTCGATACTCGACGAAGCTCTAGATCGGATCTCGTCGATGAAAATCAACGACGACCCAATCCCGATCTGCTCTCAGATCGGTCTTCAGACGGGTCGGGACGGATTTTTCCTCCCACCCACCACCCACTTGATAGCCACTGTCGAGGATTTAACCGACATGCTAGACTACGCTTCCGAGGAGGCAGGGTACATGGACGAGGAAGATCACTCCCCCGCCCCTGCCAAGACCGGACAGTGGACGGCCACCTCCACATACGACGTGTACATGGTGGACACTCCAAAAAGCAATGGCGATAAATCGGATGAAGCGCCGTCAAGGCGCCGGAAACCGCATAAACGGTCCAACGGGAAAAAGGGGCGCAAGTGTATTAAGGGCACGGGGAACGATGATACTCCAGAGGACATCGGCCGCCCCGAAATCCCCGGTAACCCGTTGGAGGGTCAGGAGGATCCCGAAGACCACCGCAACCCCGATAACCCAAATGATCCTCTGGCCGACGACTACCTCCGCTCTATCGAGGGGGAGGATAATGCGGATGCCGATGACTTGGCCATCCCCAACGATCCTGCAGATCAGGAATTGTTCAGACAACAGCTGATATCCACAGCTCGCAGCCCAAGAGCAAAGGAGCGACAGCTCAAAGCCGAACAAGACGACCTCACTCACCGATGGACACGAGTCCTTTCAGCGGAGGAGGAGTTCGGCGCCGGCCTATCGGACCAACCAAAGAGCTACCCGCGCCGACGGCTGTTGCCTCAGTTCGATGACGAGCTCTTCAATACGCCGTCTCCCGAACATACTCCATACGACAAACCAGATCGCCCTCCTCGAGGACGAGATCGGATGGCTGATGATACCGGCTATAGGCCGACGATACCCCGTAGACATGGAAAGGAGCCACTAGAGCCCGATGACAGGTTCGACCTGCGCCACGACCTGGACCATAGAGCAGGCCGTACACGATCCATCTACGGCTCCAGAAGATACTCACCCGACAGACAGGAAGGGTACCGGTCTCGGTTCGACCACAATGAAAATCGGGAACAAAATCGAGCTAGGGTAGCCGCCGATCATCGGCAGACTATAGCTCGGGTTAGAGGCGCCGCACACCCACTGTGGTTTACAGATGAGGTAATGCAGCATCAGTTCCCAGAAGGGTTTAAACCCGTAAACATAGAGCAATACGATGGGACAACTGACCCAACCGTATGGATTGAGGATTTCCTCCTCCACATCCACATGGCACGAGGAGATGACCTCCACGCCATCAAATACCTGCCCCTAAAGCTCAAGGGGCCAGCTCGGCACTGGCTAAATAGCCTCCCAGAAAACTCCATTGGATGTTGGGAGGACCTAGAAGAGGCATTCCGATCTAATTTCCAGGGCACTTATGTCCGGCCACCGGACTCCTCCGATCTAAGTAACGTCGTTCAGAAACCCGGAGAGTCCGCGAGGCTATTCTGGAATCGTTTCCTGACCAAGAAAAATCAGATCGTAGACTGCCCAGACGCCGAAGCTATAGCCTCTTTCAGGCATAATATTCGGGATGAATGGCTAGCTCGACAGCTCGGCCAAGACAAACCCAGGACAATGTCCGCCCTCACATCACTCATGACCCGCTTTTGCGCGGGCGAGGATAATTGGCTGGCCAGACGCAGCCATAACCCCGAAGACCCCGGAACCTCCGAAGTACGGGATGGAAACGGGAAACCAAAGCGCAACAAAAACAAACGTCGGCATAATAACAGTGATGCCAATGACACGGCTGTAAACGCCGGATTTCGCAACAACCGCTCTAGGCAGCGGAAAAAGCCTCCTAAAGGCAAACACGACGGACCTACCCCGCTGGACAAGATTCTGGAGAGGCCTTGCCAGATACATGGCACCCAGGAGAAGCCCGCCAATCACACCAATCATAACTGTTGGGTTTTCAAACAGGCCGGCAAGCTCGCTACCGAGGACCAAGGCAAGAGCTCACGCAGCGAGGACGAGGATGAACCTCGGGGTCCGATCTGTGGCGGTCAAAATAAATTCCCCTCAGAAGTGAAGACAGTAAACATGATTTACGCCACTCATATACCCAAAAAGGAAAGGAAACGCGCCCTTCGGGATGTCTACGCCATAGAGCCTGTAGCTCCGAAGTATAACCCCTGGTCGGCACACCCGATCTATTTTGATCGACGTGACCATCCGACCAGTATCCGTCATGGGGGTTCAGCCGCACTTGTCCTCGACCCGATCATAGATGGGTACCACCTAACCAAAGTCCTCATGGATGGTGGAAGTGGCCTCAATCTGATCTACTCAGATACGGTGAAAAAGATGGGCATAGATCCGTCAAGGATCAAGCCCAGTAACACTACCTTTAAAGGAGTGATCCCAGGCGTTGAAACCCGGTGTATAGGCTCTATAAGCCTGGAAGTTGTGTTCGGCTCGCCCGACAACTTCCGAAGTGAGAACTTGATCTTCGACATAGTACCATTCCGCAGTGGCTATCACGCCCTGCTCGGTCATACGGCGTTCGCCCGCTTTAACGCCGTTCCGCACTACGCATACCTCAAGCTCAAAATGCCTGGCCCCCGACGGGTCATCACTGTCAATGGCAATACAGAGCGGTCACTCCGAACTGAGGAACATGCGTTGGCCCTGGCGGCCGAATTCCATTACACCGATGACCGGCAGACGCCGACGTCCGCCGTCAAGGCATCCAAGGCTGGGAAGCGAGCTCGGTCTCAAACCGAAATTCCAGAAGCTTCCCCTCCCAATAAATAGGGATTCGCCCCCCACCACATGGCCCCATTCCCCGCACAATACGTGCCGAGGGTGCACAACTTCGCGCTTGAAATTCCATGGGCAACGGTGGGGGAACATTGATGTAGGGTAAGTCTTCGGCTAGACCGAACTATCACCCTCAAACATGTCTTTGGACACATGGCAGGTACCGTCAAGTACCCACAAAGGCGTCAAGCTTGTTCAAATTTCGGCGACTTCTCAAGACTCTTCTACAATAGTCCGTTCGCCGAACAGCACACCTATCAAGGTATACACCGTCCTGGTGGTCGCAGGAGAGGATACGCTGCAAGGCATATCGCGGACGTCAGGCCACAAATCGAAGACCCTTAGCGCAGCACCCTCCTGTAAGATTTATATTTTATCTTCTATACCTGTACACAGTTGTATCAGCACTTTGAATGAAAAGAATGGTTTAGTATAATATAGATATATTATGCACACTCGTTTGACGTTTTTTAAGCATATTCTCTATTTTTCTCCTTCTTTTCTTGCGAGCCTGTTTGGTATACTTTCGCGAAGCAACCGGCTAATAGACCGGGGGCTCGCTCTTAAAATCTCCCTGTGCACAATTGATTTTGTATTCGGCGTCTTGGACTTCCGCTTTATATGCATTGGTTCCGAACAGTGTCTTGGGTCAAATGTTGGGTTGCCCGGCTCCTGTGCTTGCCCCTTTATGTTCTGTTCGTTCGGCTAAAGGGGCAAAGGGAGCACCGCTGCGATTGTGCTTCCGGCTAGTCTGGTCAAGCGCCTCAGCGGAGAAAGCCGAAAACTGACTGTCACGGTAGGCGAGAACCGGTCTGCGATTCCGAGCTTAACTTAATCTCGTCAGAGGTTACTCCGTGTAATGCGATGGGTTCGGTATTAGTCCGAACCATGTGATATAGGCTTTGGCCACGGCTCGTCCGAACATCACAAACTCCTGGGGGCTATTTATCGGCCTCCTGCACTCCTTTCTCGCGCTCCTACGGCTAAGTGAAGGTAATAAAGCATTCTGGTCCGATTGCCTAGTCCACCCCGCACTACCGCCTTCGGGTACCGATAGTTCGGCTAAGGGTTATAGTGCGTTTTGGAAGCGACACCCCACGTAGTATCTACCTGGGGGCTGAAGCCGACGACTCGCAGCCTTCAGATTTAACCGGCCACAAAATAAGTTATAAAGGATGCAAAACACACAAGACATGATAAACCATGCAAACTTTATATACATAAAAACGCGTTCCAAAAAGTCTTCGGACATATTACATAACCGTTTACTCGTACACAGTATCTCTTCGACACTGTGACTCTATGGCCCGAGCACCCTCCATGACTCCGGAGAAGTACCGCTCGGGGCACCTATACTCTTTTCCAGGCGGCGGAGGAGCAGTGGCCACCTTCATCGAATCCAGCCCCGGCCAATGTACCTTGGCCTTCGCAAAGGTCATCCTTGCCCCCTCGATGCAAGAAGACCTCCTCAATGCGTCGATCCGAGGAGTGGCGTCGCTCAGCTTCTGCACCAGGCCGAAGTAACTGTCGGGAATTGGCTCATCGGGCCACAGCCGGATACAGAGATCCTTCATGGCCGGTTCCGCCACCTTGTGCAGCTCCAACAGCTGCTTCAGTTGCTCATTCAGGAGAGGAGTTCGCTCGTGGGCTTCGAATTGAGCCCAGAAAACACGGGCTTCATCTCCTTCTCCCCGCGAAGCATAGAACTGCTTCGCGTCCGCTGTGCTCTTCTGGAGGTCCAAGCCGGCGCCTACGGAACGCCATACTTGGGTAAGAGCTTTGAACCTATCATCTCCGAAGACACACTGCAGTAAATATGGCTTACCACTCAGTATAGCCTGGGCCTGGCTGATTTCCTCTTCAAAGGTCCGCCTATCCACCCGCTCCTTTTGAAGAACGGTTTTTAGGGTGGATAGTTCGGCAGCCTGCTCTTTTTCTTTCAGCTCCAAGGCCTCGCACTTCTTGCTGGCGTCCTTAAGCTCCAGTTGGACCTCCTCCACCCGAGCCTGGTGCTTGTCGCTGGTAGCTCTCAAGGCAGATAGTGCGGCTACGGCCTCTTGGGCCGCCGCCTTTTCTACAGCAGTTTCCTGCTTTGCCTTCTTGAGTTCGGCCTTGAGCTTCTCCATCTCTTTCGCCGAGGCTGCGTAAGCATGGACTTATATTAAGCATCCGTGTTGATAGAACGGAAACATGAAGTTTAGATACTTCACTCCGCTTACCTTGAGCCTCGTCGAATCTTCGGTTTAGAGCGTTAAGCTCGTCATCGGAGTTCTTAAGCTTCCGATTCAGCTCCTCTATTTCAGCGGCGTTATCGGACGCCGCCGATGCCTGTAAAAAATGCAAAAGTCTCATATTATATGAGTTCACAGACCTCCGAATTATCATAATCCTGTGCCTGGTCTCCTTAAAAGAATGACCGAACAATCTGAGCATATGTATAGTTCGGATAAGGATTTTTTGTCTTGACCCCCAGGTAAGTTTTTCAAACTTACCTAGGGCTCGGGGGCTGCTATGTATATAAACAACTGCTTAAACATATCAATGACTTACAAAAAACGGGGCATTACATTGTTTACCTGAAAACCCGTTAGGAGGCCGTTGAAGGCCGCTTTCAGTCTGGTATCCACGGACCGAATGCTCTACAGCACCGTACCCATAAGGGTGCGGTGCTCCTCGGACATGGAGGCGCTGGATAGAGCCTCCCCCATGGCCGGCCACTCAGTGGTCGGAGGCACCGGTGGGGGTCGGTTAGCCCGATCCCCAGTCGGGGATTGAAGCTGTGTCTCCGGACACATGGTGTGCTCCGGAGACAGTTGTGGAGGTGACTGGACAGTTCCCTGACCGGTCTCCTCGGTATCCGGGAGGGTCTTCTCCCCTGGGTCTTCGGTGGCCGAGGTATTAACCTCGACCATCATCTCGTCGCCCCCGCCTCCAGTGTTCGGCTCCAGGGGAGCCTGTTGGGATGACACCTCCGTGCCTTCCTTATTGGCATCTGGAGGGGAAGGGTGCGACGCGTTTCCGCTCTCCGCTAGATCGGCGGGAGGGGTCTCCCCGTCCGAGTTTTGGTCGGTGGGAAGGATGCGGGGCGGGCTGCAAGTCAATTGACGCCCGCATGTTAAATATATTAACGAAACTTGGTATTTGCAAGGTCTTCGGATCTATACCTTCGAGGTGGGGGCTTAACCCTGAGGGTCCTTCGCGGAACCCTCTTGAACCCCTCGGACTCGGTGTCCGAGGCCGAACTATCGTCGGACAGGATCGCCTGTGACCGGCGTGCTTTCTTCTGGGCTGGAGGAAGTTCATCCTCCAAGGCGTCCGGTGACGTCGCCCTCTTTCTTGTAAGGGGGGAATCGCCTCCCCCCTCGACCTCGTCCTCCTCTTCCTCCTCTTCCTCTTCTTGATTCGAGGAGGCGTGGGTCTCTTCGGACTCAGCCTCTAGCTGGTCCTTGGTGCGCAGGCCAGCTCGGCCTGTCTTCTTCTTCTTTTCTTTCTTCTCTGGCACCTTGTAGGGCACCACGACGAACATCTCCAACAGCAGCGGGGACCGGGGATCCTCGGGCTGTGGAGCCGGACTCTTGAAGTCCTTGGCTTTTTTCAGCCATTCCTGCAGAAGTGATCGGACAATCCTTAGGTGACCTACGGAAGAATAAAGCCAATCTATCGAAATCATAACATACCTTGGAAGGAGGCTTGGCAGCATTCAAGCCCTGGTCTTCCTCCTTGCCCGGCCAGTCCTTCTGCGCCTTAAACAGCGCCTTCCATAGTTTCTCCCGCGTGGTGCGGAAGAGTCGACGAACTGTAGGGTCGTCGCCGGTCCGGTAATCCCACATAGGAGAACTCCGGCGCTGGCAGGGCAGGACATGTCGCCGAAGCATTACCTGGACCACATTGGTCAGGCCAACGCCTTCCCTGATTAGGGAGGCAGTGCGCCTCTGCAGGTCCTCTACTTCGGTAGCCGACCCCCAATCCAGGCCCTTTCGGACCCACGAGGTCAGTCTGGTTGGGGGGCCGGACCTGAATTCGGCAGGAACAGTTCCGCATTCAGCAGGAACAGTTCTGCCCTCTTCCTCCTTTGGCTCAGTTATATAGAACCACTCCTTCTGCCAGGTCTTAATGGGGTCGATGAAGGTGCCAGATGGCCACACTGCGCGTGGGAGTTTCCGATGACTGCCCCGCCGCAGTCCGCGTGCGCGCCGGCAACACACTTCGGCTTAATGTTGAAAGTCTTAAGCCATAATCCGAAGTGCGGCTCCACCCGCAGAAAAGCCTCGCAGACAGTGATGAATGCAGATATTTGCATGAAGGAGTTCGGCGGAAGGTCGTGGAAATCGAGCCCGTAAAAGAACATCCGACCCCTCACAAAGGGGTGAAGTGGGAAGCTTAATCCCCGGATGAAATGGGGGACGAAAACCACCCTTTCCCCTTGTTTAGGGGTGGGAATCACCTGACCCTCCTCGGCGGCGCGGTGGAATACGTTGGCAGGGATGTATCCGGCGTCCTTGAGCTCCCGGATATCCTTGTCTGCGACTGTGGAGGCCTCCCACTTGCCGCTGGCCATGGCTGACCTCGGAGGGAGAAGAATGTGAAACCTAGATCTGAGCTCGGTGAGCTCGGGAGTCTAGGGAGGCGAGGATGCGAAGGGAGGAATGTGGATAAGCCTTGGGGTTTTCCCCTTTTTATTAAGGGCCGCTACCGGTTAGCCTCCCTCCACCACGCTGTGAATCTCTCCACTTCCCGAGGCGTGCGCGGCGTTACACGCGCATGATTAGGCATGTCCCGTATGGAACGGAGCACGATCCGTGTATTGATGGATCGTGCCGATAAATACGGCCTCGTGCCGCTAAATGAGTCTGTACAACTGGCTCAGCGGTCATGATGAGCCGCGGCCTTTCGTCTGAAAGGTTGTCAGAAGAGCGCTATTGGCTCCCTGACATTTGGCCTTATCGGCCGGGTTACACATGATGTTCGGATGACCTATGATCGGGAAAACTACGTGTCGATGGAAGCCGGACTAAAGGAACTGCCGATTACTATCCGGAGAAAGGAACTCGCCTCGCAAGCTGAAGACTCTGATCATTTGAAGCAGCTGGAGCTTGGACCCTTGGCGTTGGAGGCTAGTTCGGGGGCTACTGAGGGAGTCCTAGACTAGGGGGTCCTCGGGAAGCCGGCCTGATCTCATATGGGCCGGACTAGGTGGGCCGTTCGCTGGACACTGGGTTACTCGGAGGACCAGACTCCAGCAAGGAAGTTTCTAGAAGCAGGGCGTGTTCTCCACGTTTAAAGTAGAATAGGCATGTTTTATCCCCTCGACGTGTAACCGACCATGTGTAAACCCTAGGTACCCTCGGCGTCTATATAAGCCGGAGGGTTTTAGATCATTAGAGGAGAAAGAACTCATCTAGGGTTTTAGTCATACGATCTCGTGGTAGATCACTCTGTAATCTCTATACCATCAATATAATCAAGCAGGACGTAGGGTATTACCTCCATAGGAGGGCCCGAACCTGGGTAAAACCTTGTCCCCTTCGTCTCCTGTTACCATCGATCCAAGCATCATAGTTCGGGACCCCCTACCCGAGATCCGCCGGTTTTGACACCGACAACAACGACGCTGAGTACCCATAACTTCTCCCACGTGAAGGTTAGTGCGTATTAAGGCCAACGACCTAACGCAGATCAAGTACCCAACCCATTAGCATTTTATTAATGCGGGGCAAGCGCGACCCATGAAGTGCGGTCCCGTCGCCCCGTCTCGAGGATGTGTGGCAAGGGCCTCTCTCGCCCGTCCACGCCTCATCATCATCAAACCGTGGGTACCCCTCAGGGCCGACCCATCACCAACATATTTCTATAACCAGGTCATAGTAACTGTGTGTATAAAACATCAAGACGGAACCTGAGGAATCACCCTTAAAGGGCCCCGCTCGATGAAACCGTCAAGGTGGACTTAGAGGAATCACCCTCGAGGGTCCCACACTTGAGGGGTTGCACGACAGAGGCATCGTCGGGAGTGGCGAATGAGGAATCACCCTCGATAACCACGACCGACTAGCTCCACCACAGAGCTAGCATCATGAGTACTTCACGAGGTGTCACCCTCAGTACTCGATAGTAGCTCTATAGAGTCGTACAACTAAGGGGTGTGCGGTGATGTGAAGGGGGGCCTGGCTCGTCGGTCGGTTGACCGAGTCTTCGAGTCTTCGGGTCGTCGGGTCGTCGATGAAGAAGCAGGGGCAACTAGGACAAAGGGGGGTCACTGGGGATTCATTGATCAACCTATACTAAGCAGTTGATATGATTGCAGGTATTGTAGCAGTTTATCAAAAGCAGGCTATGCATCAGAATACGAGCTAACTAATAGAGTAGCAAAATCTAATGCAAGAATAAGAGCGAAAGGAATGGGCGATATCGGAATGCTCAAGGGGGGGGGGGGTTGCTTGCCTTGCTGCTCTGCGGCACAAGGCCGATCGTCAACGGCGCAGTCGTACCCGGCAGCACCGTCAGTCTCGGGGTCTACCGGTGAGAAGAGGGGGGAGAAACAATAAATATAAAGCAAACAAATGCATCACAATGCATGCCATGGCAATATGCAGAGCTAGGCATGCACTAACGCGGTATTATACGTCGCAGACGGGTCGGAAGAATATCTGACGATATTTCCCGGGTCTCGGGCTACTATCGGACAGATGAAACCGAGGGAAAAGTTCCATATTTGCTATGCTAGAGGCATGTGACAGACTAACGGACCGCGTAGTTGGAACCGTAGAATTATTCTGAGCAACTTTCATGTTCAAAACTTTTTAATCCGGACTACGGTTGATTTTATATTAATTTTTAAAGTTTTAATAATATTCTGAAATTAAAACATATTATTTTAATTCAATAATTATATATGACAGCAGCATGATGTCATGCTGACATCAGCAGTCAACTATTTGACTGATGACCTGGTCAACTGACAGGTGGGATCCACTGTCATTGACTCTAACACTAACTAACAAATTAGGTGCTAACTAACTAATTAGGTTAACTAAAACAGAGTTAATTAACAGAAGTAATTATCTAATTGATTAATTAATTAACTAATTATTATTTATTTTATATTTTTTTATTTTTTTATTTCTATTTCTATTTTTTTAGTACATACGTATACGTACGTACATGCATACGCATACACGTATACACACACAGCACGCACGCACACCGGCTCGGGCACGCGCGCAGGAGCACGCCGCGACGGCGGTCGTCGGCGGGGGGGGGGGGGGGGGGGCGGAGCTCATGGGGGGGTGGCGGTCCGAGGCGGCGGCGGTGCAAGGCGGCGGGGTGGTGAGGCGGCGGTGAGCCGACGGTCGGAGGAGGAGGCGGCGGGGCGGCAAGCGCCGCGGCCAGGGACGACGAGGGCGGCGGCAACGCGGCGACGACGGCGGGGTGGCCGCAGGCCAGCCACGGGGGACGCGAACGGCCCGGCCAGGCAGGGCCGGTTTCGGCGCCGCGCGGGGGGGAGAGCAGGGGCGGGTCGGGGCCGCGCCGTCGGCCGCGGGGGGGGAATCGAGGTGGGGGCTCGGGCGCCAGGCGGGCGGCTCAGGGAAGCAGCAGGCGGCGCCGGGGGGGGAATCGGGACGGGGCGGGGCGCTGGTGCGCGGCGGCGCGCGGGGGGGAGGGGGGATCGGGAGCAGCGGGGGCTTCGGGCGACTAGGGTTTGGGCTAGGTGGGGGTTAAGTAGGTTGGGGAGGTGATGGGCCGGTTCGGCCCAGCAGGGCCAGTGGCCCTTTTCTATTTATTTTTTGTTTATTATCTTATCTGTTTCCATTTATTTAATTAACAAAACAATTCGTTAAATAGTAAAACTTATACCTAATTTATAAGTGCAATTTAATCTACTGTATTAAAATGTCCAAACATTATTTTAAACTAGTTTGTAATTCTTTATTAAATTAAAGTATTTATTAATTATTCGTAAATGCTGTTTTAATTATTTTAGTGCCATTAAACATTTTATAAAAGTGTAGTTTCTCCACCAACATTACCTTTGAATTATCCGACACACTCGGAGCATTTTAGTTTTAACTTTCGAAAACTTTATTGTTTGGCTCGATTTTGAATTTGAATTCGCACGAGTGAATCATCGCCAGATTAGCAACAGTAAACGCGGTGACGTGGCATCATTACCGTGGAATTATTGTAGCTTAATTACAAGGATTACTGTAGCACAAATCCAGGGCGTCACAATCATCTCATCTCGTTTATTCATGATGTTCAACATCATAATGAAAATTACATGACTGGTAGAATTTATCATGGATATGTGCCACTAGTGCACAAGTTAAACCCGTATAACATCACTAGAGACAACTTTGTAAGAATTTTTTAGTCTTGTGTCATTAGTCCATCCTTTTCATACATTGTTCTTAAGCAAAACTAATTTGCTAACTATGTTATTATAACTTATGTTCTTCAATAGGTACTCCCGCCAGAGACCGTGCCTAAATGGATGTTTACCAAAGGTGATTTGCATATGGTTAGTTTACGGCCAATGCCGATGAGTTACCCTGGTAAATACACGATATCTCGAAGTGAGAAAACCATGAAAATCAAAGGATGGAGCAAGGCAATAAAAGCATCCAAGAAACCACTTGGAGCATATAACTTGCACAAGCCACAAGTTGGAGATAGGTTATCTGTATTCTTCAATAGGGGGATGCAGGAGTTTACCTTTTTTATGCTATTTTACCTAGTAGTTAGTGTTGGTAACTTGTGATAACTTCGTGTAGAGCTGTTTAACTAGCTAGTATGATACAACTAGAATGATGAGGAGTTGATTAAGATGATGATGAGTTGTTGGATGTTGAATGATGATGAGTTGATTAAGATGATGATGATGACTTGTTATGTGGCCGGTGTGTAGTCCCGGTTCGTGGCCAACCGGGACTAAAGGGTAGGAACCTTTAGTCCCTATACATTAGTCCTGGTTGGGGAACCGGGACTAAAGGCCCTTCCCAACCGGGACTAATGGCCTGTTTTCTACTAGTGACTATAAGATGTTCAAATTGATGTTTTGCAAACATGAGTAGTTTACTCGCGGGTACCCCTCTACCCTGTCGGGTAACGGGTATGGGAAAAAATTGTATCCGTTAATGGGTATGGGTAAAGTTGATGGGTAAGCTCAGGCGAGACGGATAAGGGTATGGGGACGCTCCACCCATACACATGCCCTACGGGTGCCATCCCTATCCCCGTCCACTGATAGAGTAATTGCCCATGGGGACGCGGGTACCAATTAACCATTGCCAACTTGAATTTCAGGTTTCGCACCGCCCATGCTCCTTCTTGCACAGTACACCAAGGGTTTTCCCCTCACTTCCATCAAGATTTTTGCTCTCTCACCATCAGGCCGCTCACTGCTTTCTTACATGGGAAGCCTTCAGCCGTGCGTGGTGAGTCTCATCTCCCGTCCCGTGTCAAGTATCTAAAAAAAATCTATTAAATTCATTTATTTTTCAGTTTACCATTGCCCCCTCCAACCGTCCTTGTGTTCCTGCCACTACTATAATCGCCTACTTTGCCAAGTGTGAAGGGAACTTGGCGATGTTAAAAGCAAATCGACACGTTGCCGAGTTCCGCCCTCAATGAACGGGACTCGGTTGTACTGGATCGTCAATCATTAATATTGCCTAGTTCTTATTATCGGTAACTCAATGAAGCTAAAAAACAATTTGGCAGCATGTTGCCGCGTTCCACCCGCGACAAAACGGGAGTCGGTTGGACTGGATCGGCAATCATTAGTCCCGAGTTATTATTATCGGTAACTCGGCAAAACGGAAATTAACTACTGTCCTAGCAGTCGATCCTCGTGTCGCCCAAGCTCGGGGGGAACCCTAGCCGCCATCGGCCGCCTCCCACCTCCCATCCCCCCCCCCCCACGCCGCCGCCACCGGTGGACTGGTCGACAAAGCCGCGCGCAGGCCCTGGGATGGTGGCGGCGGGGCCGCTTTCCTCTTCCCACCGCATCTGCCCCCCGTCCGCCCCTCCTCCCCCCCCCCCCCCGATCTAGCCTCTGGCGGCGTCGGCGTCCTCCACCAATGGCGGGGGAGGCCTCCCCTGGCGGTCTCTTCGCCAACATGATGTTGGCACGAGTGGCCTCCTCCAACCCAGATGGGATCTGGGGTCCTACTTGGCCGGGTGTGGTGCTCACCGGCTGGCCTGCCGTGGCGGCCGACGCGCGCTCCTCGCTGCATGCCCTCCCTCGACCACCACCACTCTCACCCCCAGCTCGGCTCCAGGTCTGCCTCCCGATGAGACGGATGTGGAGGCGTGGGGTTGTGCCCAATGGCGGCTGCTTCCCGCAGTGCGCCGGTTGGAAGATTTGGCTGCGCGTGAGCTTCACCACCCACCCCCACCCCAAGCGCAGGGGTGGCTTCGGCGTGAAGGCTATGGACCTGCGCTCCTCCTTCGTCCATGGTGAGTCAGCACGACTTCGGATCTGGCGCGCGACAAGAGTTGCGCTCTTTCCGGCTCTTCGGCATCTCCGCACCATCACCCTGCTGGTTCCCTTGGTTGGTCGTCCATCCCGGTGCATCTCCGCTTTTGGCATGCTCCGGGAGCTGCATCCCCTTCCAGATCCTGGGCTCGTCGACGCTCTCGTGCTTCATTCTCGGTGGCCTAGATCTGCGTTCCTTTCCAAATCCTGGCTTTTCTGAGGCTTCGACCACCGTCACATCCCGCCGCCTATCATTCCACTCAGCCATGCAACCTTGCTCTCATCCGGAGCTCGCATGTCCAGCGGCGCCCGGTGCCTCCTTCAGCGTCGGGCGTGGCTTCCCTTCCTACAGTCGCAGTTCCGGCCTATACTTGACTTCCTCTTCTTCGACTCGTGCTCCGATGGCTTGGGATTGCTCGGAATTTGGCCAGGGTGAAATCCCTGCATTCTATGCTGGCAGCGGCGACACTTGCGGGTGATGTCCCCTTCTTGGAGGCGTTGTCATGTCCGCTATTTGTGCCCCTCTTCGAGCATCAAGGGAAACCATGGATACGGTTTCTTGGATCGGACGACGACGGCGTCTTGGAGTCCTTCTCCTTCGTGAAGGCGCTGTCTTGTTTGCTTGCGGCGTCCGAAGTTAGCACCGAGGACGGGTGGTAGGTTAAAAAGTTACGTAGTCATACATATACGTGTTGGTGTCGTTTACAAAGTCCAAGTCGTAGTCATGTTGGACGCCGAGTCGGCAAATCCTAGAAGATGTAATCTCTTCTATTATAAATTAAAGGAAAGGAAAACGATGAAGCCCACGTAGGGGTGAAGGAAGAAAAGACATCGCGTGTACGTGAATTTCGTGTGTGTGTGTGTGTGTATGCGGCCGTCCGGCGAAATCGATTGTTAGTTCAGCTTTCCCTGAGTATAGTCTCTCCGAGGATCGATTCAGCAGCCTAGTTTGATCCAGCTTTGTACGTGAGCCTATACCTCGCGCGCTGGAAGACGGCGGCAGGCTGTGTCGTCAAGTTCCAGGCTGCGCCGGGAGACGGAGTCGCCGCCGGGAAATTGCCGCTCCAGAGTAGAGTAAATCCCCTCAGCTCTCTCCGTCCATTCTCCATCGGCTTTTTTCTTTCCTTGGAACACTTTGCCGAGCGAGAAAAGCTAATCTCCCATGCACGGAAGGTACCGTGCATGCATGCGCCGTTGATTTGCTTGGAGATCCGATGATACTGCTCGCATTTAAGTTAGATCTTCCTCTCACCACATGCAAGTTCACTGTTCCAGCTATGATCCACCATCCCATGCTTTTTATTTCCAAGTTTTAACCTAGTTTATCTTTTGGACCAAAAGTACAATTTATGATCCGTTTTCATGTTTGTGTTTTTGACGACGAGAACTTTAAAACGAGACTACTTTTGAATATATTTCAACAATTTTAAAATTTAAATTCTGAAACATGGTGAAGCACTATAAAAGTACACAGAACATCTTACTATATAAGTTCAACATTTTGTTGCAATAAAATCTACTAATATTTACAAACTTTTAGATACTAAGAATCAGTTTGATACACATTGGCACACAATGTAACATTATGATATGCAACAGAATATGGGGAGCCAATAGTGAATAATAAGTTTTTTTTACGAAACAGAATGAAACATTATTAAAATATCAATAAATGTGTATGGAACAAGTTTGAAACATGGTAATTTAGTTGTAAAAAATAATTTTTGAAAAGTATATTCAACATTGGTCTTGTTTTAAAGACCTTACAGAAAAAACACAATTGTGCAAACAAAATGTAAATCAAACTTTTTTTATTTCAATATACATTAGGCATCTATTTATTTGAATGAAACTTAGTCACTAGAGAATAGCATGTGCATGTATGTAGGTGATGTCAGCGGTCCAACACAACAATAAAAAAATGCGATGGATGCATGCACGGGAGGTCCCGTGCATGTAGAAAATCCTCTCTCTTTTCCGAGCTTCGACTAAACGTTTGCTTCTTCTTCTCTTTTTCCTAGCGAGGAATCACTATGCCGGGTAGACACGGCTTGACCGTCTTGGACGACCTGCCCGAGTGGCTCATCGTCGATGAGATCCTTGTCCGCCTGCCTGTCAAAGACGTGCTCCGTTGTCGCGCCGTCTGCAAGTCGTGGCGCAGCGGCACTTCCACCAACGCCTTCATCCTCGGCCACCACCGCCGACAGCTCTCGCTCCCCATCTACAAACACGAAGATGCCGTCAGCTGTGTCGTCCGAGCCTCCAACGATGGCCTCAAGGGACGGCCAGTCCTCCGGGGCGCATACGGTGCCGCCAATGTACGCGCCACCTGCGAGGGTCTCCTTATCCTGTCGCGGAAATCCGATTTCTACATCTGCAACCCGGCCATCCGCAAGTGTGCGTCGCTGCCACATCCTCCGCTACAACCACACACCAGGGCCGTCATCGTAGCCGGCTTCTATCGGCACCACCCATCTGGAGAACATCGAGTTCTTTGGGTGTCATACCCGACAGACGCCACCTGGAGGAGGGACGTAGCAGTTGAGTTGCTTGAGTACTTGGTCCTCACCGTGGGATCGGATCAGCCAAGATGCATCCAATGGCCGACCCTTTCAGAACAAAGGGTTATTCCCGCTATTAGCAACCAATGCCGATCAGTCCACCATCGTGGTAACCTGCATTGGGCAATGGGTCTCAAAATAACGGTATTCGACACCATAGCCGAGACATTCCGAGAGATGAGCCGCCCCACACAGTTGGGAGATATGGTGTCATTGATGGATATGGGTGGAGGTGGAGCCCTTGCATTGTGCCGCACTGATCGTAACTGTGTCACTCTAGATGTTTGGGCGTTGCAGGACTATGATGCAGAGATGTGGAGCTTTCAGTACCAGATCAACTTGTCAGCGATGCAGGCATCACCACCGCTTAATTTGAAGTCGAAATTTACTCTTATAATGGCTATGATCAGCGAGCGTGAGTTGTTGATTGAGCAGTGTAATCCCCGTCTATTTTATTGCGACATTGATGGTGTGTTTTTAGGCAATGTAGAAATCAAAGAGCCGGGGAACGTGTTGATGCTTACAAGGCATCGCCTCCAACAGAGCCTGATTTCACTTCCATTGTTTGAGACGCAAAAAGAAGCTGTGGACAAGGAGCCTCCATTCGACATTGTGCTATAAGATGTCGTGTCCCATCTTAATGTCTTGGACTACTTGTTTGTTGTGCGCTTGGAGAGTATCTATCCCATGTCAGTCATTTCTACGTTTTAGTACTTCTATATAGTAGGACTGTTTGGTGCTTGTCACTTGTCAACCTACCTTGATCATCCTGTTGATGCTCTAAACAATGCTACAGAACTGTTCTCCCATGTTTATTTTCAGTTTGCATGTTAAAAAGCACAAAAGGCATGGTGGCAATTTGTGCCCAGGATTGTATTTTTGGCAGGAGTAAGCCACAAGATGTGCTATCTTAATCACCTTGTTGTAGTCTGCTGGAAGGCTGGTGATAGTCTGTGTAGGCTGCTGTTAGCTAGTGTTATTTTAGTGTATGGCTGTAGTCTTTTGATTTTATTCTTAGCGGCTTTACGGATTTACTTGTTGGTCCTGGGCTCCGCTGTCACGCTGCTACGGTGTTTTTCCGTTGGAGTATATAAGCCATACGAGCCATGCAGGTTCTTCACTGCTTGTGTCCGCTGTCGTTCATACTTTTTTTTTTTATGATACGTTCTTACTTTTTAGTGCTATATCTGGCTCATTGCAATCACCTGTTGGGAGAAAAGAGCTTGATACTGTGGTGATATATCTTGGAAGTGTTGCTGAGGGTCTTTTCTATCCTGCTCCTTTTGTGTCCAGGATTTGTGCGAAAGTGCTCTTCTGATCACGAGCTCATGTGAGCTCGGGTGAACAGTAAAATCGAAAAAAATAGTAAAACATTTTTAAAAAATCTGAATTTTTTTTGTGAAAAACATTGATGTTTTTCTCACATGCGTACAAATTTTCATCACCATATGACTTTCGTGGAAAATGCAGCAAAAAAAACAAAATCGATGCTCCAAAATGCTATAAAAAACAGACTTTTTGGAACATCGTTTTTGTTTTTTTTTCCACATTTTCCACGAATGTCATCTAGTTATGAAATTTTGCAAGCATGTGGGAAAAACATCAATGTTTCTCACAAAAAAAATTCAGATTTTTTTGAATTTGTTTACTATTTTTTTCGATTTTACTGTTCATCCGAGCTCGCACGAGCTCGGGATCAGGACAGCTGCGTCCGGATTTGTGGTGATATCTTGAGTAGCATGTTATGGTCTGCTGGCCGGTGTAGTTTTGTGCCTTAATAGATTGGCGGCTGCTACAAATCAGCCGGATGATTTCTTAGAGAAATCATCCGCCTAGCTAGCCGTCCGATCAGTGTACTGGTAGCCGTTGGATCACAGCAACGGCACGGTAGCAGCGAGCGCGGTAGCTTCAACGAAGCGCCATTACACCCCCGCCAGAGCTTCAACGCAGCACCGGTAGCATCCAGCGAACTCCGTTGCAGCCCCGGCGGGCTTCAACGCAGCACCGACTACTCCGGCGAAGCTTCATTGCAACTCCGGCGAGCTCCATTGCAACTCCGGCGTAGCTCCAACGCAGCACCGACGGCTCCGCGCGAGCTCCATTGCAACTCCGGTCGACCTCCATTGCAGCCTCGCCGGAGCTCCAACGCAGCATGACGACTCCGGCGAGCGCCGCCTCCCCCGCCCACGCATTCCGCACAACGCCCCGCCTCCACGCCTCCACCCATCACCGCCGAGGCCGCCTCCTCGCCGCGTCAGGGCCCGGGTCATCGCCGTCGCCGTCGCCCGATCAGTACCCGTCCGAGCCCGACGATGGCCTTGTGGAGCTCCCTCTGTTCCCTCTCTCGCTGGACGCAAGAGAAAGGGGTGGGGAAGAAAACGTGTGGAGGAGAGAGGGGTTGAAGAGATAAGGCTGGCTAACGAAGCGGTGGATGGGCCCAGGGGACGCGTGTCGATCAGCGCGGGCGGCTTACGCAGCGAGTAAATCAGCCGGCTGATTTAGAACGTTTTCCTAATAGATTTGCTGTTGGGTTGTTATGGTTTTGATATGCTCAGAAGTGAAACCGATTTACTCTATCGTGTTTTGTTTTGCGTTTTCCTCGGAGTGGAACCTGGTCTTGTCATGAAAGAGAAGACTCAAACCATTTCTTTAGAAAATGGAACGTCATGGTCAAACTTTCACCATGTTAGCTAGCACAAATCTTCATCCAGGCAAAGAAGTACTGTGAATTAGCACATTTACCCGGTCCATGAGAGGACATCTTGAAGTCCCTTTTTTTTTAATGTAAAAGGGACATGATATATCAGTGAAAGCGCAAACTAAAACACAATGCAACGGTTTCAGCTTTGAGCACATGTTATTGTCAAACCATAACAACCTGTTAACCGAGATTTTCAAAGGATCAACACATGCGGAGAATGCCATGACGTGATTGGAGAAACTGCTAGTGACGAAGGCATGGTCTTGGATGCAATGAAGACTTTGCTTCACAAGCAGTTGTCCAGACTTGGCTTGCGGCATATGTTCCCGTCCAGACCAGGCACGAGTTTCTGTGAGCCTAATGATATGTGACTCGTAGTAGTAGACTCCGCGGGGGGGGGGGGGGGGGGGGGGGGGGGGGGGGGGAGGGGGGGGGGCAACATGGGAGGACTTGTTTGTTGGTGGTGCTCCTTTGAGTACCATGTCATGATTTCCAGGGTGAAAACCCAAGGTCTGGTCTTTATTGGTTGTACATAGCGATGATCTTGTTGAAGGCATTGTTTTGGAAACGCGGTCTTTCTCCAGCGTGAAAACCTACGATCTTCAATCGGGCAACAACAATGTTAGGTGCATTGTTTCCTTCTTGGAGCCGTTGCTTTTAGAGAATCTTCTTTTAGTCCGGGTGCTGTCTTTGATGATGGTTAGAGTGCTACTACTACAGATGATCAATCACCGTGACATGGTCTTTTATTTTTTTTATTTTTTTATTTTCTCTTTTGGTTGTGCGCATCCTAGATGTTTTTAGAACACCTTGCTGATGCAAAGGCTGGGTGTAATTGGTACTGTATCTACTTGATATTAATATATTCCCCTTTAAAAAGAAACCTCATAATAGTGCCGAGTGCCAGCAGCAAATCTGTTAAACACAAACGCAAGAGACATCCCATCAGCAGCCTTACAAAAAGGAAAACTGGACAGCAGCCTTCCAACATGTTGGACACAGAAGCAGTAGGAAAGGAAGCCCCCAGCAGCACTTCCATCATATCACCAAACAGCCCAAGAATCACCGAAAAAACTTCAACAATGGCCAAAACTATGCTGAGCATCAAATCACAGCCAGCTTCCTAGATATGCTGAGAAAGATATCTCCATACAAAGAGCTAGAGCGACCAGGTGCCAAAAGCAATAGGATCAAAGTGTGCACTGAACAAGAAACATGAAATATTAAGCTACAAAAGGGAGTACGTAAACTAGCCATTTCAACAACGAAAATGCCATAACTTCTCACCAAGGAGCTAGCCTTTAACAATGCAAACTTGAAACTAAAAAGGGAAGAACAGTACAGCATTTCCATAGCCTATAGTTACTCCATCGTTTAGAAGTTCAAGATAGCATAACAAGCACAGAATTACGATAGTAGGAGTGCTACTTCAGACACCCAACATGTTCAGTTCTACTGGTACTACTAAAAGGTAAAAAGAAATAACATGGCTCGCATTGGATGGATATTCCAATGGCACAGCAAACAACATGTCCAAAGCATTAAGATGGAGCATGGCATCTTTATAGCACTATGAGGAATGGAGGCTCCTTGTTCACAGCATCTTCTTCTTGCTTCTCAAACAATGGAAGTGAAATCATGCTCTCCTGGAGACGATGCCGAGTAAGCATCAAGTAGTTTCCATGCTCTTCGCTTTCCACATTTCCTATAAACACACCATCAATGTTACAATGCAGCAGACGGTCAGGATAATCGATGACCAGCTCATGCTCATTGATCACAGCCATCCTAGGGACATATTTGATCCTCAAATCAAGCGGTGGCGATGCCACCATCGCTGACAAGTTAATATGGTACTGAAAGCCCCAGGTTTCGGCATCATAGTCCTGCAACACCCAAACACCCAAACACCCAAAAGGTCGACCCCTGTAACAGGGCTTCTGCCTGCAAACTGCAGGACGGGCAGTATTTTTTGATCACCGGAGGCTCTGGCGAGGCGGGCGATGCCGTTTAGGTGCTGGATGATGGGGAGCGAGGGCTGACTGCGGTGGTGCTTAAGGATGAACGTGTCGGTGGAAGTGGTGCTGCGCCACGACTTGCGGACGGCACGGCAGCGGAATACGTCTTTGGCTGGCAACCGGGAGAGGATCTCATCCACGACGAGCCACTCTGGCAGGTCGTCGAAGACGGTAGTGCCGGTGCTGTCTGCCATGCTGGTTGCTCGCTGATAATCTACTACCCCTATAAAAAGAAAAGAGGGCTAATCCAACTTACAATCTGAACCGTCTAATCACAAGATCAATGGTCTAAAAACTCCGTTAACGAAATTAACCTCGCTAACGAAAAACTAATCACCCACGCTTCGTCTCAGCAGTCAGCACGTCTTTTTTCGCCCCGCCAACCGCTCCCGCACCCACCGCTTCCCCCACCACTCGGCCCTCCCGCATCCGCCGCCCCTTGCCCCCGACGCTGGCCACCGCTCGGCCCGGCCGCGCCCTCCGCCGCCGACGCCGCCAACCTCCGCCCCCGACGCCGGCCGCCACCCTCCGCCCCCTACGCCGCCACCCTCCGCCCGCGACGCTGGCCGCCACCCACCGCCCCCGACGCCGCCAACCTCCGCCCCCGATGGCGGCCTCCCCTGACGCCGCCAACCTCCTCCCCCCGACGGCGGCCTCCCCCGACGCCGCCAACCTTCCCTTATCCCAAGCGCCCCCACCTCGGCGGCCTTCCTCTGCCGACGACACTCGACGTCCACATCTCATCCCCAACCCACCCACGCAGATGCGACGGTGGTAGCCGCTCAACAGCAGCGCCTACTGAACACGCGCTCCCGCCGTCGCCTCCTCAGACTAACAAAGCCAGACCGAGGACTCTTCCTCGGAGCCTCCTCTCACTCATTGCTTCGTCGGCCCCGAGCCCCCCTCGCGGTGGCGACTGGTGACACGGCTGAGGGCGCAGCCAGCAAGGTTGCCTCCTAGGGTTGGCGGCGGAGTCGCCAGCGGCCTGTCGACGCGCGGATGGGAGGGGTCCAGGAGCCACCACGACAACCAGGAGAGTCTTCCTAGAGAGCAGCAACAGAGAGGACTCGCAAGGCAGCGGCGGCCAGCGGCGACGAGCCCGACGGTCTTACCAACCTCACCCACCTCGCCGATAAGTTCTCAATACGTAAGTTGCCCACCCCCTTCTGCCCACCCCTTGCTGTTGCGGGCTTCCATCGTCTGCTCATGTGACTTGTGCGTTTGTGTTCACGGCCATGATTTCCCCAAATTGTGTTTGGCAGCTAGGCAGGTTGGATAGGTAGCTAGCTGCTACCATGTGAAACTACCCAATTATTATTGCTTCTGAACGTCTGATCGGTATATGTTGGAGGAACATATCTGCAATCACATGTATAGCAACTACTGAATTAGTTGTTACTACCGTAGCACCTTCTCCCAAGTAAGTTGCTGGTAGCAATTATGATGTTGATAGCGCATGATAACACCAACGAAAAATTGATATGTCTGGCATGTTTGATATGATTTTACTCCATGACCACAGAGCAGAACAAAAATCTATGGTAACCTTGCTGACACCTTGCCATCTGTGCCATTATCAAGTCTGGCTCAGAGAAGGCGGTCGGTTTTCTATTTTGCTCATTTGTTTTACCCAGAATAGTAATCGGGTTAACTTAACTTACTGTGTCGGTATATACTGGAGCTTCAGTCTCTCATAACTCAGAACAGGTCAATGCACTATCAGCTGCATCCGTCATCTACTCATGGGGCACTTGAGATACTACTTCAGATACGACACGGTGGTCTACGTGTCCAAATGGCAAGGTTATATTCAACAATTGCAGAAAACTGTAGAAAATATAACACACATTTTTTTTCCTGCATATATAGATTTACTTGATATTTTTAGTAATCAAATAATTTGGTATTCAGTGTTTACTTGAATATTTTAGAGTGATTTCTAGAATGTTCATATCAGCAAAAGTAAGAGCAATGGACTGATAGACATTCTCAGTGTGTTGTAGTTTCCATGCTGCATTATCAGGAGGGAGACCCGGCGTTCAATTGGTCACGGACAATATGTCGAGTCGTGGCACCATACAGTTGCAAGAGTCGCCTGCCAAGGATGGCAATGTCGACAAGATGCTCTATGTAATGCTGACCTCCCCATCCTCTTGTTTGATCCTTCTTGCCGTGCTTTTTTAGCTGCTGATGGTTGACCTACCATGTTGTGTGTAGAGGACAGAGGACAAGGGGAGAGAGTACGGCAATACAGAAAAATGAGTGTTGGAGAGGGTCCCTATAGACGATACAGGATGACGCCAACCATCATTACAAGTTTGCCGAATTAGAAATGCGAAGAGAAGTGCAATACCGATAAATTGCTAGGTGCGTGCAACGATTTGTTTAACCCATTGCAATGCCCGGGCATGGTCTTTTATATTTATTTTTGATTCTGATCCTAAGCAGAATGTATTTATATGTTCTGACAGAAAGTATGATCTCCTAAATGTCCTGGAATTTAGTAGCTCATGAAAATGGATGTGCCTTTTAGTGAAGGAACCAGAGGGGAGTTTAGACGTAAGTACTCAACTTACTTTAAATTTCTATATCTTTTCATAAATAACTTTTAAACTTGTGCACTGCCTATGCCTGCTTATTCTGGTTCTCCATGTGCACCAGCTGTTAAAGAATTTGAGGAAGAGACTAAAAGTTTGTTTTCTCCATGTGTACCGGCTGGAAGATAATTTGAGGAAGAGAATAAAAGGCACATAAATGAGTGTTCTGATTCTGGTGTAAGAACATTGCTTCTTGTATACCTTGTCTTCCATGAGAAAGAGTATGCGATCATTGAATACTTCAGTGCGCACTGCCAAACTATGTGGACGTGCAGAGGCATGCTAATCTATGGCATTCTGCCATTTTATAGAATCTTGTTCGCTTCATGCATGATCAATCTACATCATTTTTCCCATATAAAATCTCTTTGAATCAAAGAGGCTCTATAAATCCGTGTTTTCTCAAACTTGACTTCTCCTTAACTTGTAATATGAAACTAGAGTTTGTGGCACAGGATGCTGAAATTTAGACCTTGACCATCGGGAAGAAGTCGTGCGGTGTGACATTATGAGAATTGGCAAGCAGACTCCTCTCCTGGTACGTTCCCTGTGACATTATAAGAATGATACTACGGTATCTTTGGCTTTATAATTTGACTCATGTTGAGTTTTTCCGTCTTCTCCTCGCCGGAGGCATGTGCGACATGGTGCTCACCTGCGTCCAGTAATACTTGCGTTGCACACTACAGAATGTCAACATGCAGTGCCTTATAGCATGCGGTGTGATTAATTTATAACATGGTATATGTTTCGTAAACTTTCATAAAGGCAGGGATAAGTTCAGTTCGTTTCAGCGCAACACCACTCCAAGCTCGAGAAGGATTGCATATTGTTGTTTTCTATGCCAACACTCCATCGTCACATGTATAACTGTATCAGTGAAAGGCATAGCACATGCATCTCCTAGGCACATGCTGGTACATTTCATAATCTTCCAGATTTAAGAGTTACCATTTAAATTGGCCAATTAAAGATGTGCACTGATATTTATTTGTTGCTCAAGCTCTTTAGTTGGCTAGGATCTCTTGATGATGATCAGCAGTATTGCAAGTTCGGCACAAAAAAGTGAGTACTGGTTCGTAGAATTATATGAGGATAATATCTGGGTAGAAATGTTTTTCTTGTATTCACCCGACGCTGGACGGTGACGGCGGAGGCCACACGCACCCAAGGCCGGACGGCGATGGTGGAGGCCGCACGCACCCGGCGGGGAACTAGGGATGTTCGTGCTAACCAGGAGGTATTTGCACATCCCGCAATTTGATACAAATTTCTGCACTGCTTATGTTCTGATGCAATTAATCTACAGTTCTCGGTTATGAGTAGATCTATTTGTATTGTAGAATTTGCATTGGAACTTTTGCTTGGTGGGCAGACACCAGCGTAGAAATTTCTGCCCTCTTATGCATCGGATGTTTGTATTGTAGGATTTGAATCGAACTGCGAGTTTTCTAATGTTGAGACAGTGATGTTGACTGATGCACCCCTTCTCTATACTCCTGGACAGGTAGGCTTAAACTATAAATAATATGGTTACTTTTCTATTAATGTGTTACTCCAGTAGATCACTGTTATTTTCATAAATTTGTTGATTATTTTCCATAGAGACTCAAACTCCAGAGTTTCAACCAACTTACGTGATATGACTGAATAGTGTGGTCCATTTTTACAGTTGGCTTTGGCTGCTCTGTACAAGTCTAATGATGCACTCAACATCCTTGTTTTTTAAAAGTCATAATATTATCTGTGTTTATTATGACCTTAATTTGTCGGAACTCTGTGTTTCATGATGCTACTATTTTATCTTACATTTACTCATTGTTGATCTTACTAAATTCATTGATTGTTCGCAGATACTTGGAAAGTGTTTTTTCAAGGCAACACTTTGATTGTCTGGTCGAACAATTTATTAAGATAATCAGTACAATGAATCACCTGGTAAGAACGTTTACCTGGCTTGGCAGAAATACAGTTTATAACATAATCATGTAAACTCCCACCAATAATTGTTCTTTAACTATGTGTGTCATTTCACCTGCCTACATGAACACCCTGTGTTAACAAAAAAGGATAACCGTGGTGGTGCTTGGTTGAACATATGCCACTGGTTGGCAACGTCAAAGGTACTGATGAGGGCATAAATGATTAAATATCCTCCTAACCAGTGGCATATGTTCAACCAGGGTTAGTAGATGCAATATGCATGGTAACAAAGTACAATACTTGCTCAGTGTAGCTGATGTTTGTACATCTAATTTTTACTTTAAAATACGCACCATAAGAATTCCTTGAAGCAAGTTTGGGAAAAAATAAATTGTATACTTAAATTGGTCAGCTTATGCAAGGTGAAAGGGAGAGCACGCCTTTCGATAACCCCGTTGCTTTCTTGTCGCTTTCATCTGAACTATGGGTTTTGTAAGCAATTATTTATGAATCGCATTCTGCATTTGTCGCTTAATTTTAGATCCGTGAAATCAAAAGCTTAAATGTGCATTTATTTGCATTCAGAAGATATATAATGTTGTTAACCACACCAGCTTACTATCCTCCAATATCGGCCTTTTCCTCTGTAGGTGTACTACATTCCTTTGGCTTGGAGTTATATTCTGCTCAATGCTTGTAGACTGATTTATGCTAATTACTACTGTAGCTATGCCACAAGCCATATGTATATCCAACACTAGAAATTATGGTAGAACCACAATTCATTCACTGTAAGAAAGTGAGTTGCTCTGGTGCTCTTGCTGGATTGTTTGGAAGTGTCAATGAATTGGTGATGCAAAACCTGTTTTGGTACAATATCCATGAAACTTATATACTACTTGTTATATATTTGTTCTAACAATCTGAATGGTTTGATAATGTTATCTTTTGCGGATTTACGTCTCTCATTTTTGTAGGATGTCCTACGCTTCAGCAGGCTGAGATTTTTTTATTTTTTTATTATGCTTATATAATTTTCTCCTACCTTAAGGACCTAGGTGATCCAGGAGTTTTAGGACATGATACAATCTCACTATGAGTGCAAAAATATTTAAAGAAGCTTCTTTATACTTGATGCATGTTATTGTGAGATTGATTGTTTGCTCCATTTATTAATGCCTTATGATTTATGATACCTACTAAAACTGCTAGATGTCGCTAGATGATATGTTTTCTAATGATACTCAATAACACAAGATATTGATATTAACTATGTGTCTACTATTAAGGAGCTTGTGATGTGTATATTTATATTACTCGAGACATCCATTGCATGTATCGATAACTATTTGATGGCAATCTTAACGCACGTGCAAGCTTACTAGTAATAATAAGAGAAAAGAAGCCAGCATTAGTACAGCGCATGAAAAAGAAGAAAAGGGATTTGCTAAAGACCACTTGGGTAATATTTTCTGTTGTGTCAGTCGATTTGTGCTGCTGGTAGGTCCAAACCTGAAATGCAAGCCGATCTGTGCTGTTTTTTCAAACTTCCTGTTACTAATACTCTGCACTAACAAATCGTTGGCCATTTGACGCATACCGAGCAATTAAATTCATGGTCTTGTTTGTACATAAATTATTCTTTCACTGTTAAGTTTCAGAAAAGAAAATTTATTCGGATTTGCTGTCATGGAGCTATTCATCTTTCACATTTGTTGATGAAACAATTTTACACATTTAAATGAAAATTTTAACAATTTAGTACATTTTTTTTATCGTAACACTTGATGTAATCCGAAATGCAGTGTGCACTACTTACATTTTTTAGGAAACATTTACTCGTATCTAAAATGTAAGATTTACTATTTGGTACAATTCGGTTGCAACATCTACACGGAGATCTATCTATCCATCGACTTAAAAAGGGAGAGAATGGACAGACAGACAGAGGCGAGAGGATTTACTCTGGCAGCGGATTTCCGGCGGCGTCGCGACGGTGTTCCTTTCCTGGCCGCGTCTCTGGCTGGACAGCAAGATGATCGACGGTCTGAGGGGATAGGAAAGGGTAGAGCCTAGAGTGAGACAAAAAAAAAAACAGTTGATAGAACGCACCCAAAAACCGAACCTGCCATGGGAGGGATGTGAGGGAGATACTCACCACACACGGCTGAAATCCTGGCTTGGTTGAAAGCTGAAACCTCCCCGGGGAAGAAGACTTGGGAGGAGGAGGATGGCGTAGTCTGCAAGGAGGAGGAGGATGGGCGGTGCGAAGGCTGAAATGCCGTGCACTCTCTCTATCTCTCTCTCACTCTGCTGCAAGCGGCCGATGGGACGAGACCAGCTGTGCTAGTGGTGGTAGCCTTTTAGGTGAGGTTGATGGGTCGAATTGATGAAGGGAGAGAAGAAGAAGCAGTGCTTTGACCGATGAAAAGCCATGGAGGTGATGAAACAGCGGGCGGATATATCGGTAGCTGCCGCCTGCAGGTTCCGGCCCCTCGTTGTTTGATCTACACATACATAGAAAAAAAAACTTAGGTGAATAATAATCTTGTCTCACTCGCAAATTCTCTCCGGCATCCGTTTGCGGACAGGGTGACCAATTCGCGGACATCGATGCCAAAGGCCGTCATCCAACGATGTCCGCGTACATTTCAACAACTACTGAAACTAACCGGACAAAATTCATACAAACCAGGCGAATATTTAAATAAACTGGAAAAGATGGCGGATTTCATATATATACGACGAAATTAATTATATTTCGGACAAACTTCAACTAAAAGTGGAACTCATCCGGCTCTGGAGGTATAATTCCTAATCTAAATGATCGCGGGCACCCGTTTTCCACCGGACTGCCATGAGACCCGAGAATTGAAGCTTCGGCACTTGCCTTCGCCTTCTTCAGCTATGTCGCCGCAGCCTCTGGCCGACGATTATCGGTCCGCCAAGCTTGACTTCAAGCGGAGGGGAAGAGCGGTGGGCTTCCAAGGACCCGAGCGACGTCGACCTACCATGCACTACTCTCCCTCGCTACCGTCGGCGCCCGCGGACGTGCCGATTTCGTGATCGTGATGGCGGGGAGCGGCCTTGACAGAGCCGACGATGTTCTCCTCGTCGTCGCTCTTGTCCCACACCTCGTCCGTCGCCTCGTCGAACTCCTTATAGGCCGTACGGAGGGAGGGGATGAAGGCGCGGCCGTGGCTAGCGGGATCTAGACGTAGGTAGCCCAGCAAGTCGCCCATCCTGTGTGTAGTCCCGTGACGAGGACTTGGCGGCCCGAATCATGAGGAATGTGATGCATCGACGTGTTGTGATTCCGTCCTTGAGAAATATGCAAAGCACACCTTCCTGGTTTTCCGGACATACGTTGGTTGACCCAGATATTTGCCCCCACTTGATTTGGTTCCCAACTAGAGTTCTTGCAAGATCAGATTCTTGTATGCTTGGCTAGCATTGGCACTGAAGAAGATCGAGGACTTCTCTCTATTGATCATCTGGCCGGAGCTTTCTTCATATGCTTGCAGAATTTGATTGATTAGTTAGGCACTCTGGATATTAGCCTCCATGACTAGCAGGGAGTCATCGGCGAAGAGTAAGTGGTTACTCTTGGTGCAGTAGGCGCAAGTTTCAGTCCTCGGATTTTCTCTAACTCAGCTACTCTATTTAGCATGGCCGAGAAGCCCCCCACACACAAGAGAAAAAGGTACGGTGAGATCGGATCTCCATGTCTTAGGCCCCTCCCTGGTAGCACTGTTGTAAATATGCCCTAGAGGCAATAATAATTTAGTTATTATCATATTTCCTTGTTCATGATAATCGTTTATTATCCATGCTATATTTGTATTGATTGGAAACTCAAATACATGTGTGGGTACATAGACAACACTGTGTCCCTAGTATGCCTCTAATAGACTAGCTCGTTGATCAAAGATGGTCAAGGTTTCCTAGCCATAGACATGAGATGTCATTTGATAACGGGATCACATCATTAGGAGAATGATGTGATGGACAAGACCCAAACTATAAACATAGCATTTGATCGTGTCAGTTTATTGCTATAGTTTTCTGCATGTCAAGTATCTGTTCCTATGACCATGAGATCATGCAACTCACTGACACCGGAGGAATGCCTTGTGTGTATCAAACGTCACAACGTAACTGGGTGACTATAAAGATGCTCTACAGGTATCTCCGAGGGTGTCTGTTGAGTGGGCATGGCTCAAGACTGGGATTTGTTACTCCGTCTGACGGAGAGGTATCTCAGGGCCCACTCGGTAATACAACATCACTATAAGCCTTGCAAGCAATGTGAATAAGGTGTTAGCCACGGGATCTTGTATTACGGAACGAATAAAGAGACTTGCCGGTAACGAGATTGAACTAGGTATAGGGATACCGACGATCGAATCTCGGGCAAGTAACATACCGAAGAACAAAGGGAAAAGCATACGGGATTAACTGAATCCTTGACATAGAGGTTCGACCGATATAGATCTTCGTAGAATATGTAGGAACCAATATGGGCATCCAGGTCCCGCTATTGGTTATTGACCGTAGAGGTGTCTCGGTCATGTCTACATAGTTCTCGAACCCGCAGGGTCTACACACTTAACGTTTGGTGACGATTAGTATAGTTGAGTTATTGTGTTGGTGACCGAAGGTTGTTCGGAGTCTCGGATAAGATCCCGGACATGACGAGGATCTCTGGAAGAGTCCGGAGGTAAAGATTGATATATGTGATAATAGTGTTTTGATCTCCGGAAGGGTTCCGGAATTCACCGGAAGGGGTTCCGGATGTTTACGGAAGTGTTCGGGTGCAACAACACTTTATATGGGCCAAAGGGGTAAAACCCACGAGGTATTGGAAAGTGCAAAAGGAAGTTTTGCTACTGCCTTAAGCGGTACTACCGCTGGTAAGGCAGTACTACCGCGTAAGCGGTACTACCGCTTGTGTGAAGCGGTACTACCGCTCAAGCGGTACTACCGCTCACGAGCGGTACTACCGCTTGTGCGCGGTACTGCAGGGATCCGAGTTGGACTCTTTCCTTGCGGGCCAAACCGACCTTGTGCGGGCAAAACCGACCTTGTAGAGGTTTTCTCTCCAAGTTTAGACCCCAGGGCTCAACATATAAATAGAGGGGCAGGGCTAGCACACGGGACACATCAGGATTTCCCAAGCCGTGTGCCGGCAACCCTAGCCCTCTAGTTCCTCCGTCATAATCTCTGTAGTGCTTGGCGAAGCCCTGCAGAGATTGTTCCTCACCACCATCACCACGCCGTCGTGCTGCTGGAACTCTTCTACTACTTCACCATCGCTCGCTGGATCGAGGAGGTGAAGGCGTCATCAAGCCGTACGTGTGTTGAACGCGGAGGTGCCGTCCGTTCGGCACTAGTTCGTGATCGGATCGAGGGACGACTTGCGATTTGGATCGCGAAGACGTTCGACTACATCAACCGCGTTTCTTAACGCTTCCGCTTAGCGATCTACAAGGGTATGTAGATTCACTCTCCCTCTCATAGATGTTCATCACCATGGATAGATCTTGCGTGTGCGTAGGAAAATTTTTGTTTCCCATGCAACGTTCCCCAACAGTGGTATCAAAGCTAGGTCTATGCGTAGATGAGATCTCGAGTAGAACACAAAGGAGTTGTGGGCGTGGGTGTATACATATTGCTTGCCGTTACTAGTTGATACTTGATTCGGCGGTATTGTGAGATGAAGCGGCCTGGACCGACATTACGCGTACGCTTACGCGAGACTGGTTTCACCACTGCGTGCACTTGTTGCATAAAGGTGACTGGCGGGTGTCTGTCTCTCTCACTTTAGTTGAATCGGTTCAATGAAGAGGGTTCTTTTAGAAGATCAAAAAGCAATCACTACACCACGTTGTGGTTTTGCGTAGGTAAGAATCGTGCTTGCTAGATACCCGTAGCAGCCACGTAAAACTTGCAACAACAATTAGAGGACGTCTAACTTGTTTTTGCAGGGTATGTTTTGATGTGATATGGCCAATTACATGATGAGTTATATGTGATGTATGAGATGATCATGTGTTGTATAGAATATCACGATGTGACGCCCCCGACTTAATCGTGCACTAATCATACACGCAAATGCACACGATCAAGCCTAGGGACTCACTTGAAGATATCACAACACAACTTTAGACACAAATAAAATAATACAAGCTTTATATTACAAGCCAGGGGCCTCGAAGGCTCGAATACACAAGCTTGATGTCATACAAGCATCAGCGGAAGCAAAAGTATCTGAGTACAGACATAGTTAGTCAAGTGTGCCTTAAGAAGGCTAGCACAAACACAAGCACGGATCGAAAGAGGCGAGGCCTCCTGCCTGGGAGCCTCCTAACTACTCCTGGTCGGCTGGATCGATACAGAAGTAAGTACCATCGGGACCCTCCTGGTAGAAAGCTCCGGCAGTGTCGTCTGGCTCCTGGGCTCCGTCGTCTGATGTATCAACAATAGGGTATGGGGGAAAATAATAGCAAAGCAACCGTGAGTACTCATCCAAAGTACTCGCAAGACTGACATCAGAACTATGCTAAACATGCAATGGTATCAAATGAGAAGGCTGTATTTGTGGACTGTATTGCAGAAATGCCAGAGGAGAGAGAAAGGCCTAGCCTATCGAAGACTAGCATCTTCAAGCAGTCTTGCAGCATCAGAAGAGAGTAGATAGTAGTAGCATACATGTTGTCATACAGTATCAATGCCCTGAGATCCTTTCTCGACGCCCTGCGAGAAAGCGATCCCGAGAGCAGTATTAACAGTTTATCATGTATCATCATCTCTTTATAGTTGTCATGGATCCGGGCACAACTCCAAGCGTCCTGTTACCGTGGACACGGCTATTCGAATAGATATCTTCCCTGCAGGGGTGCACTACTGTTACCCAACACGCTCGATTACCTCCGGCCGGATACACTTGCTGGGTAATACCCGGCCTCGGGTGATCGACACAACGCAGCCCGACCTAGAGCTCAGCAGAGAGGCCAACACGCCGGTCTAAATCCTAAGTGCGCAGGGGTCTTGGGCCATCGCCCTCCGCACTCCTGCACGTTGCGTGGCTGGCCGGAGAAACAGGCGCGACACTGGACAACCCAGTGAAGTACCAGCCCAATCCCGACGATCAGCCCGCAAAGTAACCTGTGACGTCTGAAGAGCTTTCGGCTGATACTACGCTGCAGAGGGCCCCATTAAACCATTATCCCACGTGGTGGTAGTGCGAAATGGGCACGACGACCCACTCAGATCAAATACCCAGTTCCGTTAGGCGTATTTAGTATCGCGCGGGTGCTCTTGGAGCCGACCCGTCTTTAATGATATTCGCTCGCGGGCACCCTTGGGGCCAGCCCGACTTTACATTTCCCCGCGGGTACCTCTCGAGGTGGACCCGCCTGTAACAAAGGTCAAAGTAACCGTGTGTCCAAGTGACGAGGAGGAATCCGAGGAATCACCCTCGATGGATTCCCACTCGAGGAGTTGCGCGACGGTAGCTTAGCGGAGGTGATGTAAGAGGAATCACCCTCGATAACACACATCCGGGAAGCTATTCTACAGAGGCACCATCGAAAGTGAGCTAAGAGGTATCACCCTCGGCACTCGATGCCAACTCTGCAGTGTCGAGCAATTTAGGGGGTGTGCGGTGATGTGCTGTCTTCAGTCCATCTGTCTTCAGCCCTAAAGCGGAGCAACTACAGCAAGGGAGAGGGGCCACAGATGGTTTACCACCCAATCCTATTCTAAGCAGCTCGGACAATTGGCAGTTATCATAAGCAGTTACAAGGACAGGCTATGCATCAGAAATAGGATAAAACATAATAGCAGCAATTTCTAATGCAAGCAGGAGGGAGAAGGAATTGGGTGACAAAGGCATGCGTCAAGGGGGTTTGCTTGCCTGGTTGTTCAGCGGCAAAGGCGGGGTCGTCAGACGTAGTCGTACACAGCAGTTTCATCAGTAGTCTCAGCGTCTATCGCAGCATCAGGGTCTACCGAAAAAGAAGCAACGAGGGGAAACAAATAAATAACAGCGCAAACAATAGCATCACAAAGCATGACATGGCAATACGCGGTGACAGAGGGGATCTAACGCAGTGTTACACGACACCGAGAAAGGGGGATCCCATCCGGGAAAGTATCCCCGGTTCCGGACAAATGTCGGACAGATGACCGGAGGGGGCAATGTTCCAGGTTGCGATGTTATAAGCATGGGACAGCTAGAATACAGTGTAGGGTTGATATACTGCCTATCTAAGTGCTCTAGTCAATTTAGGAATTTAATCGGAATTATTTTATTAAAGTCATGCACTATTCATTTGACGGAAACAGACGAAAAGTTGCAGGTGTGCTATACTAGGGGCATCTGACAGACTAACGGACAGCGTAACCGGATTCGTCTCGTCGTTCTGAGCAACTTTCATGTTCAAAGTTTTTCGATCCGGGCTACGGTTTATTTTATATTAATTATTAAAGATTAAACATTTTCTGAATTTCATTTAATTATTTAATCCGAATTATCTAAAACAGTATTTACTGTTTATTTAAATCAATTAACTAATAGATTAATTAGTCACCCTAATTAACCTTAATCAGTTAATTAATTAACTAATTAACTAATTAATTAAATCACTAATTATTTAATCTAATTAATTAATCATTAATATTAATATTTATTTATTTATTTACTTTCTAATTTCAATTTTATTTTAAACACTTTTATTTTTATTTTGTTATTAGTATATACGTGTATGTGTGTACGTATATACGTATATCCATACGTATATACATACACACACAACACAACACACACGCACGCTACATGCACACACATATTTCACACACATCCACACACGCACACACGCACGGGCACGCACACGCACGCGGGCAGGGCCGCGGCCGGTGGCCGGCGGCGGCACGGGTCGCGCGGGGGGGGGGGGGGGCGAGAGCTCACCGGGGGAGGGGCGTGGCCGGCGGTGCGCCGGCGGCGAGGAGGGCCGCGGGCGACGGGGCAGAGCAGGAGGCGACGGGCCGGCCGGTGCGGGGGCGAGGCGGCCGGGGGCGGCGAGCCGCGGCCACGGGGCGACGCGGGGGTGGCGGGGCCGGCGACGGCGGGCCGTGCGGGGCCGGCCGGCGGCGGAGCAGGCGGGCGGCGCACGCGGCGGGGGCGAGCGGCGGGCGCGGTCGGGAGGGGAAGACGGGGCGCGGGCCGCCGGGGCCGAGCCGGCCGGGCGCGGGGGCGCAGGGCGCCGGCGGGGGCTGGCGACCGGGGCGGCGGCGCGGGGCCGCGCGGCCGGTGCGGGGCAGGCGCGGGCGAGCGCCCGAGCGGCGGCACGCGGGGATAAATGGGACGGCTAGAGTTAGGGTTCGTCCCGGTTTCGTATATATATAGGGTGCAAACGGGCCACCGAATTTCGACCCGGTTAGGTCCAATTTTCCCACCGTTTCAAAATTCGTTTGAAATACTTTTGGGGCTCAAATTAAATTCCAAAATTACCGATTTCAATTTTATAAAATATTAGGAAATATTTCCAACCCATCCAACATTTTTAATCTCGGTTTTGCACAACTTTATAATCCACTTTTTCGGACGATTTAAATTGCAACGAAACTGACGGGGTTTGCACAGGCGCGAATTCAACAACAGTGATCGCGGCAACAGTGAACGCGGTGACGTGGCAACATTAGCGTGGGATTACTGTAGCTTAATTACCAGAATTACTGTAGCCTAATTATCCGGGCGTCACACACGACTTGCATGTCGATGAGTACGGCAACTGGCAGGAGCCATAGAGTTGTCTTTAATTATTTTCGCCGTTTTGCTTTACTTTATCGCTATGAGTTAGCAATAGTCGTGGAAGCAACAGTCGGCGCGACAACCTCATGGCGACACGTTGATGGAGATCAAGATGATGGAGATCATGCCGGTGCTTTGAAGATGGAGATCAAAAGCACAAGTTCATGGCCATATCATGTCACTTATGATTTGCATGTGATGTTAATCCTTTTATGCATCTTATTTTGCTTAGGACGACGGTAGCATTATAAGGTGATCCCTCACTTAAATTTCAAGATAAAATTGTGTTCTCCCCGAGTGTGCACCGTTGCGAAAGTTCGTCGTTTCGAGACACCACGTGATGATCGGGTGTGATAGACTCTACGTTCGCATACAACGGGTGCAAGCCAGTGTCGCACGTGCGGAACACTCGGGTTAAACTTGACGAGCCTAGCATGTACAGACATGGCCTCGGAACACAAGAGACCGAAAGGTCGAACATGAGTCATATAGTAGATATGATCAACATGAAGATGTTCACCATTGAAACCACCTCAACTCACGTGATGATCGGACTTGAGTTGGTTGATTTGGATCATGTGACACTCGAATGACCGGAGGGATGTCAATTTGAGTGGGAGTTTTTAAGTAATATGATTAACTAAACTCATTATCTTGAACAATAGTCTAAGTTGTCTTTGCACTATTTATGTTGTAGATCATGGCTCGCGCAGTAGCACCCCTGAATTTTAATGCGTTCCTAGAGAAAGCTAAGTTGAAAGATGATGGAAGTAACTTTGTGGACTGGGCCCGTAATCTAAGGATTATCCTTACGGCTTCCCAGAAGGCTTATGTCCTTGATGCACCGCTTGGTGATCCACCCGCTCCAGTTGAGTCTCCAGACGTTGTGAACGCCTGGCAGGCTCGTTCTGATGATTACTCAATAGTTCAATGTGCAATGTTGTATGGCTTAGAACCGGGACTTCAAAGGCGTTTTGAACGTCATGGAGCATATGATATGTTCCAGGAGTTGAAGTTTATCTTTCAGAAGAATGCCCGGATCGAGAGGTATGAGACCTCCGATAAGTTCTATGCTTGCAAGATGGAGGAGAACGGGTCTGTCAGTGTCACATACTCAGAATGTCTGGGTACTCCACCCGTCTGGCTGAATTGGGGATGCCCCTTCCGCCAGAGGCTATCACTGACAGAGTTCTTCAATCATTGCCACCTAGCTACAAGAGCTTCGTGTTGAACTATAACATGCACGGGATGAACAAGTCAGTCGCCGAGCTGTTTGCGATGTTGAAAGTCGCCGAGTGTGAGATTCAGAAGGAGCATCAAGTGTTGATGGTCAATAAAACCACTAGTTTCAAGAAGAATGGCAAGGGTAAGAAGGGTAACTCCAAGAAGAGTGGCAAAGCAGTTGCCCCTCCCGTGAAGAAACCCAAGGCTGGACCCAAGCCTGAAACTGAGTGCTTTCATTGCAAGGGAACTGGTCACTGGAAGCGGAATTGTCCCAAGTATTTGGCTGACAAGAAGGCGGCCAACAACAAACAAGGTATATATGATATACATGTTATTGATGTGTACCTTACCAACTCTCGTTGTAGTGCCTGGGTATTTGATACCGGTGCGGTTGCTCACATTTGCAACTCAAAACAGGAACTGCGGAATAGACAAAGGCTGGCAAAGGACGAAGTGACGATGCGTGTGGGAAATGGTTCCAAGGTTGATGTGATCGTCGTCGGCACGCTCGCTCTTCGATTACCATCGGGATTAGTGATGAACCTGAATAATTGTTATTTAGTGCCTGCGTTAAGCATGAACATTATATCTGGATCTTGTTTATTGCGAGACGGTTACTCATTTAAATCTGAGAATAATGGTTGTTCTATTTATATGAGTAATATCTTTTATGGTCATGCATCCAATGTGAGGGGTTTATTCTTATTGAATCTCGATAGTGATGATACACATGTTCATAACATTGATGCCAAAAGATGTAGAATTGATAATGATAATACCACTTTCTTGTGGCACTGCCGTTTAGGTCATATTGGCGTAAAACGCATGAAGAAGCTCCATGCTGATGGACTTTTGGAGTCACTTGATTTTGAATCACTTGACACATGTGAGCCATGCCTCATGGGCAAGATGACTAAGACGCCGTTCTCTGGTACGCTGGAACGGGCAAGTGACTTATTGGAAATCATACATACTGATGTGTGCGGTCCGATGAGCATTGAGGCGCGCGGTGGTTATCGTTACTTTCTCACCTTCACTGATGACTTAAGTAGATATGGGTATATTTACTTAATGAAACACAAGTCTGAAATGTTTGAAAAGTTCAAGCAATTTCAGAGTGAAGTTGAGAATCATCGTAACAAGAAGATTAAATTCCTACGATCTGATCGAGGAGGAGAATATCTGAGTTATGAGTTTGGCAGTCACTTAAGACAGTGTGGAATTGTTTCACAATTGACACCGCCTGGAACACCACAGCGTAATGGTGTGTCCGAACGTCGTAATCGAACCTTATTGGATATGGTGCGATCTATGATGTCTCTTGCCGATTTGTCACTATCGTTTTGGGGTTATGCATTAGAGACAGCTGCATTCACTTTAAATAGGGCACCATCGAAATCCGTGGAGACGACGCCATATGAACTATGGTTTGGCAAGAAGCCAAAATTGTCGTTTCTTAAAGTTTGGGGATGTGATGCTTATGTCAAAAAGCTTCAGCCTGAAAAGCTGGAACCCAAAGCGGAGAAATGCGTCTTCATAGGATACCCAAAAGAGACAGTTGGGTATACCTTCTATCTCAGATCCGAAGGCAAAGTGTTTGGTGCTAAAAACGGAACATTTCTTGAGAAAGAGTTTCTCTCGAAAGAATTGAGTGGGAGGAAGATAGAACTTGATGAGGTTATTGAACCTTTACTTCAACCAGAGAGTAGCGCAGCGCAGAAAGATGTTTCTATAGAACCTACATCAGTTGAAGAGGAAGTTAATGATGATGATCATGAAGCTTCGGATCAAGTTGCTATCGTACCTCGTAGGTCGACAAGGACGCGTACTGCTCCTGAGTGGTACGGCAACCCTGTCTTAGAGGTTATGTTGTTGGACAACGATGAACCTACGAGCTATGGAGAAGCAATGGTGGGCCCGGATTCCGAGAAATGGTTAGAGGCCATGAAATCCGAGATGGGATCCATGTATGAAAACAAAGTATGGGCTTTGGAAGTATTACCTGAAGGGCGTAAGGCCATTCAGAACAAATGGATCTTTAAGAGGAAGACGGACGCGGACGGTAATGTCACCGTCTATAAAGCTCGACTTGTGGCAAAGGGTTTTTCACAAGTTCAAGGAGTTGACTACGATGAGACCTTCTCACCCGTAGCGATGCTTAAGTCTGTCAGAATCATGTTAGCAATATCTGCCTTTTTCGATTATGAAATTTGGCAGATGGATGTCAAAACAGCGTTCCTTAACGGTTTCCTTAAGGAAGAGTTGTATATGATGCAACCAGAAGGTTTTGTCGATACAGAGAATGCTGACAAAGTTTGCAAACTCTAGCGATCCATTTATGGACTGGTGCAAGCATCTCGGAGTTGGAATCTTCGCTTTGATGAGGTGATCAAAGCGTTCGGGTTTATACAAGTTTACGGAGAAGCTTGTATTTACAAGAAAGTGAGTGGGAGCTCTATAGCGTTTCTAATATTATATGTGGATGACATATTACTGATTGGAAACAATATAGAAATGTTGGAAAGCGTGAAGGAATATTTGAACAAGAGTTTTTCAATGAAGGACCTAGGAGAAGCTACTTTCATATTAGGCATCAAAATCTATAGAGATAGATCAAGACGTTTAATAGGACTTTCACAAAGCACATACCTTGATAAGATTTTGAAGAAGTTCAAAATGGATCAGTCCAAGAAGGGGTTCTTGCCTGTTTTGCAAGGTGTGAAGTTGAGTAAGACTCAATGCCCAGTAACTGCAGAAGATAGAGAAAAGATGAGTGTCGTTCCCTATGCTTCAGCCATAGGCTCTATCATGTATGCAATGCTGTGCACGAGACCCGATGTCAGCCTTGCCATAAGTATGGCCGGAAGGTTTCAAAGTGATCCAGGAATGGAACACTGGACGGCGGTCAAGAATATCCTGAAGTACCTGGAAAGGACTAAGGACATGTTTCTCGTTTATGGAGGTGATCAAGAGCTCGTCGTAAAGGGTTACGTCGATGCAAGCTTTGACACTGATCCGGATGACTCTAAGTCGCAAACCGGATACGTATTTATTCTCAATGGGGGTGCAGTTAGCTGGTGCAGTTCCAAGCAAAGCATAGTAGCTGATTCTACATGCGAAGCGGAGTACATCGCTGCCTCGGAAGCGGCGAAGGAAGGTGTCTGGATGAAAGAGTTCATGACAGATCTTGGAGTAGTGCCTAGTGCACTAAACCCAATGACTCTGTTCTGTGACAACACTGGTGCCATTGCTCTAGCCAAGGAACCCAGGTTTCACAAGAGGACCAGACACATAAAGCGACGTTTCAATTCCATCCGCGATTACATTAAGGAGGACGACATAAATATTTGCAAAGTGCACACGGATCTGAATGTTGCTGATCCAACGACTAAACCTCTTCCAAGGGCTAAACATGATCAACACCAGAACTGTATGGGTGTTAGATTCATTACAATGTAAATCACATAGTGATGTGAGCTAGATTATTGACTCTAGTGCAAGTGGGAGACTGTTGGAAATATGCCCTAGAGGCAATAATAAAATGGTTATTATTATATTTCCTTGTTCATGATAATCGTTTATTATCCATGCTATAATTGTATTGATTGGAAACTCAAATACATGTGTGGGTACATAGACAACACTGTGTCCCTAGTATGCCTCTAATAGACTAGCTCGTTGATCAAAGATGGTCAAGGTTTCCTAACCATAGACATGAGATGTCATTTGATAACGGGATCACATCATTAGGAGAATGATGTGATGGACAAGACCCAAACTATAAACATAGCATTTGATCGTGTCAGTTTATTGCTATAGTTTTCTGCATGTCAAGTATCTGTTCCTATGACCATGAGATCATGCAACTCACTGACACCGGAGGAATGCCTTGTGTGTATCAAACGTCACAACGTAACTGGGTGACTATAAAGATGCTCTACAGGTATCTCCGAGGGTGTCTGTTGAGTGGGCATGGCTCAAGACTGGGATATGTTACTCCGTCTGACGGAGAGGTATCTCACGGCCCACTCGGTAATACAACATCACTATAAGCCTTGCAAGCAATGTGACTAAGGTGTTAGCCACGGGATCTTGTATTACGGAGTGAGTAAAGAGACTTGCCGGTAACGAGATTGAACTAAGTGTAGGGATACCGACGATCGAATCTCGGGCAAGTAACATACCGAAGAACAAAGGGAACAACATATGGGATTAACTGAATCCTTGACATAGAGGTTCGACCGATATAGATCTTCGTAGAATATGTAGGAACCAATATGGGCATCCAGGTCCCGCTATTGGTTATTGACCGTAGAGGTGTCTCGGTCATGTCTACATAGTTCTCGAACCCGCAGGGTCTACACACTTAACGTTTGGTGACGATTAGTTTAGTTGAGTTATTGTGTAGGTGACGAGGATCCCGGACATGACGAGGATCTCCGGAAGAGTCCGGAGGTAAAGATTGATATATGTGATAATAGTGTTTTGATCTCCGGAAGGGTTCCGGAATTCACCGGAAGGGGTTCCGGATGTTTACCGAAGTGTTCGGGTGCAGCAACACTTTATATGGGCCAAAGGGGTAAAACCCACGAGGTATTGGAAAGTGCAAAAGGAAGTTTTGCTACTACCTTAAGCGGTACTACCGCTGGTAAGGCAGTACTACCGCGTAAGCGGTACTACCGCTTGTGTGAAGCGGTACTACCGCTCAAGCGGTACTACCGCTCACGAGCGGTACTACCGCTTGTGCGCGGTACTGCAGGGATCCGAGTTGGACTCTTTCCTTGCGGGCCAAACCGACCTTGTGCGGGCAAAACCGACCTTGTAGAGGTTTTCTCTCCAAGTTTAGACCCCAGGGCTCAACATATAAATAGAGGGGCAGGGCTAGCACACGGGACACATCAGGATTTCCCAAGCCGTGTGCCGGCAACCCTAGCCCTCTAGTTCCTCCGTCATAATCTCCGTAGTGCTTGGCGAAGCCCTGCAGAGATTGTTCCTCACCACCATCACCACGCCGTCGTGCTGCTGGAACTCTTCTACTACTTCACCATCGCTCGCTGGATCGAGGAGGTGAAGGCGTCATCAAGCCGTACGTGTGTTGAACGCGGAGGTACCTTCCGTTTGGCACTAGTTCGTGATCGGATCGAGGGACGACTTGCGATTTGGATCGCGGAGACGTTCGACTACATCAACCGCGTTTCTTAACGCTTCCGCTTAGCGATCTACAAGGGTATGTAGATTCACTCTCCCTCTCATAGATGCTCATCACCATGGATAGATCTTGCGTGTGCGTAGGAAAATTTTTGTTTCCCATGCAACGTTCCCCAACAGTGGCATCTGAGCTAGGTCTATGCGTAGATGAGATCTCGAGTAGAACACAAAGGAGTTGTGGGCGTGGGTGTATACATATTGCTTGCCGTTACTAGTTGATACTTGATTCAGCGGTATTGTGAGATGAAGCGGCCTGGACCGACATTACGCGTACGCTTACGCGAGACTGGTTTCACCGCTGCGTGCACTTGTTGCATAAAGGTGACTGGCGGGTGTCTGTCTCTCTCACTTTAGTTGAATCGGTTCAATGAAGAGGGTTCTTTTAGAAGATCAAAAAGCAATCACTACACCACGTTGTGGTTTTGCATAGGTAAGAATCGTTCTTGCTAGATACCCGTAGCAGCCACGTAAAACTTGCAACAACAATTATAGGACGTCTAACTTGTTTTTGCAGGGTATGTTGTGATGTGATATGGCCAATTACATGATGAGTTATATGTGATGTATGAGATGATCATGTGTTGTATAGAATATCACGACTTGCATGTCGATGAGTACGGCAACTGGCAGGAGCCATAGAGTTGTCTTTAATTATTTTTGCCGTTTTGCTTTACTTTATCGCTATGAGTTAGCAATAGTCGTGGAAGCAATAGTCGGCGCGACAACCTCATGGCGACACGTTGATGGAGATCAAGATGATGGAGATCATGGTGTCATGCCGGTGACGATGGAGATCATGCCGGTGCTTTGAAGATGGAGATCAAAAGCACAAGTTCATGGCCATATCATGTCACTTATGATTTGCATGTGATGTTAATCCTTTTATGCATCTTATTTTGCTTAGGACGACGGTAGCATTATAAGGTGATCCCTCACTTAAATTTCAAGATAAATTGTGTTCTCCCCGAGTGTGCACCGTTGCGAAAGTTCGTCGTTTCGAGACACCACGTGATGATCGGGTGTGATAGACTCTACGTTCGCATACAACGGGTGCAAGCCAGTGTTGCACATGCGAAACACTCGGGTTAAACTTGACGAGCCTAGCATGTACAGACATGGCCTCGGAACACAAGAGACCGAAAGGTCGAACATGAGTCATATAGTAGATATGATCAACATGATGATGTTCACCATTGAAACCACCTCAACTCACGTGATGATCGGACTTGAGTTGGTGGATTTGGATCATGTGACACTCGAATGACCGGAGGGATGTCAATTTGAGTGGGAGTTTTTATGTAATATGATTAACTAAACTCATTATCATGAACATAGTCAAAATGTCTTTGCAAATTATGTTGTAGATTACTAGCTCGCGCTGTAGCTCTCTTAATTTTTATATGTTCCTAGAGAAATAGAGTTGAAAGATGATGGTAGCAATAAAGCGGACTGGGTCCGTGATCTGAGGATTGTCCTCATTGCTGCACAGAAGGCTTATGTCCTTAATGCACCGCTCGGTGCGCCACCCCCTCAAGCGTCGTCTGTAGATGTTGTGAACATCTGACAGGCATGTTCTGATGACTACTTGATAGTTCAGTGCGTCATGCATTCCGGCTTAGAATTGAGGCTCCAAAACGTTTTGAACGTCACGGAACATATGAGATGTTCTAAGAGCTAAAATTGGGATCTCAGGCTCGTGCCCGTGTTGAGAGGTATGAGACCTCCAACAAGATTCTTTGCCTGCAAGATGAAGGAGAATAGCTCAATCGGTGAGCATGTGCTCAGATTGTCTGGGTTCTACAATCGCTTGAATCGAGTGGGAGTTGATCTTCCAGATAAGATAGTGATTGATATAGTTCTCCAAGTCACTGTCACTAAGCTACTAGAGCCTCGTGATGAACTATAAAATGCCAGGGATAGGAATAATGATCCCTGAGCTATTCGCGATGTTTGACACCGCGAAGGTAGAAATCAAGAAGGAGCATCAAGTGTTGATGGTTAGTGAAACCACTAGTTTCGAGAAGGGCAAGGGCTAGGAGGGAAACTTCATGGATGGCAAGTCAGTTGCTGCTCCAGTGAAGAAACCCAAGGTTGAACCCAAACCCGAGACTAAGTGCTTCTATTATGAGGAGAACGGTCGCTGAAGCGGAACAACCCTAGATACTTGGTAGATAAGAAGGCTGGCAACGTCGATAGAAGTATGTTTGATATACGTGTTATTGATGTGTGCCTTGCTAGTACTCCTAGTAGCACCTGGGTATTGGATACCGGTTCAGTTGCTAAATGTTAGTAACTCGAAATAAAAGCTACGGAATGAACGGAGGCTAGCTAAGGGTGAGGTGACGATGAGTGTTGGAAGTGTTTCCAAGGTTGATGTGATCACCATCGCACGCTCTCTCTACCTTCGGGATTAGTGATGAACCTAAATAAATGTTATTTGGTGTTTGCGTTGAGCATGAACGTGATTAGATCATGTTTATTGCAATACGGTTATTCATTCAAGTTAGAGAATAATGGTTATTCTGTTTACATGAATAATACCTTCAATGGTCATGCACCCAATGAGAATGGTTTATTGAATCTTGATCGTAGTGATACAAATGTTCATAATATTGATGCCAAAAGATACAAAGTTAATAATGATAGTACCACATACTTGTGGCACTGCCGCTAAATGTCATATTGGTGTAAAACACATGAAGAAACTCCATGCTGATGGATCTTTGGACTCATTCGATTTCGAATCGGTTGAGACATGCGGACCATGCCTCATGGGCAAGATGACTAAGACCCCGTTTTCCGGTATGATGGAGCGGGCAAGTGACTTATTGGAAATGATACATATTGATGTATTCGGTCCAATGAGTGTTGTAGCGTGCGGTGGATATTATTATTTTCCTACCTTCACTGATGATTTGAGTAGATATGAGGATATTTACTTAATGAAACACAAATCTGAAACATTTGAAAAGTTCAAACAAATTCAGAGTGAAGTTTGAGATCATCGTGACAAGAAGATAAAATATCTACGATATGATCGTAGAGGTAAATATCCGAGTTACGAGTTTGGTATACAACTTAAGACAATGTGGAAGTTGTTTCACAACTCACGCCACCTGGAACACCATAGTGTGATGGTGTGTCCGAACGTCGTAGTCGTGCTCTATTGGATATGGTGCGTACTATGATGTCTCTTATCGATTTGCCACTATCGTTTTGGGGTTATGCATTAGAGACAACTACATTCACTTTAAAAAGGGGCACCATCTAAGTCCGTTGAGATGACACCGTATGAATTTTGGTTTGGCAGAAACCTAAGCTGTCATTTCTTAATGTTTGGGGCTGCGACGCTTATGTGGAAAAGGTTTTCAACCTGATGAGCTCGAACCCAAAGCGGACAAATGCATCTTCATAGAATACCCTAACGTAACAGTTGGGTAAACCTTCTATCTCAGATCCAAGCACAAAGTGTTTGTTGCTAAAACGGGTCCTTTCTCGGGAAAGAGTTTCTCTCGAAAGAATTGAGTGGGAGGAAGATAGAACTTGATGAGGTTATTGAACCTTTGTTTCAACCAGAGAGTAGCGCAGCGCAGAAAGTTGTTTCTGTGGAGCCTACATCAGTTGAAGAGGAAGTTAATGATGATGATCATGAAGCTTCGGATCAAGTTGCTATCGAACCTCGTAGGTCGACAAGGATGCGTACTGCTCCTGAGTGGTACGGCAACCCTGTCTTAGAGGTCATGTTGTTGGACAACGATGAACCTACGAGCTATGGAGAAGCGATGGTGGGCCCGGATTCCGAGAAATGGTTAGAGGCCATGAAATCCGAGATGGGATCCATGTATGAAACAAAGTATGGACTTTGGAAGTATTACCTGAAGGGCGAAAGGCCATTCAGAACAAATGGATCTTTAAAAGGAAGATGGACGCGGACGGTAATGTCACCGTCTGTAAAGCTCGACTTGTGGCAAAGGGTTTTTCACAAGTTCAAGGAGTTGACTACGATGAGACTTTCTCACCCGTAGCGATGCTAAAGTCTGTTGGAATTATGTTAGCAGTTGCTGCATTTTTCGATTATGAAATCTGGCAGATGGATGTCAAAACATCGTTTCCTTAACGGTATCCGTGAGGAAAGGTTGTATGTGATACAACCGGAAGGTTTTGTCAGTCCTAAGGATGCTAAAATGTATGCAAACTCCAGCTATCCTTCTATGGACTGGAGCAAGCATCTCGGAGTTGGAATACACGCTTTGATAAGGTAATCAAAGTTTTTGGGTTTATACAAAGTTTATGAGAAACTTGTATTTACTATAAAGTGAGTGGGAGCACTATAGAATTTCTGATAAGTATATGTGGATGACATATTGTTGATCGGAAATGATGTAGAAATTTCTGGAAAGCATAACAGGTTGTTTGAAAGGTGTTTTTCAAAGGAAGGCCTGGATAAAAAGCTACTTAAATATTGGGCATCAAGATCTATAGAGATAGATCAAGACGTCAGATAAAACTTTCAATGAGTACATACCTTGACAAGATTTTGAAAGAGTTCAAAATGGATCAGTCAAAGAAAGAGTTCTTGCCTGATTTGTAAGGTGTGGAGTTGAGTGAGACTCAAAGCTCGACCACGGCAGAAGAAAGAGAAATGACGAAGGTCGTCCCCTATGCCTTATCCATAGGCTCTGTATAGTATGCCATGCTGTGCACCGCACCTAGTGTGTGCCTTGCCATGAGTCTGTCAAGGGGTACAAGAGTGGTCCAGGAGTGGATCACTGGACAGCGGTCAAGATTATCCTTAGTAACTAGAGGACTAAGGAAATATTTCTCGATTATGGAGGTGATAAAGAGTTCGTCGTAAAGGGTTACGTCGATGCAAGCTTTGACACCTATCCGGACGACTCTGAGTAGCAGTCAGGATACGTATAGTGGAGCAACCATTTGGAATAGCTCCAAGTGGAGCGTGGTAGCATCTGCAGTATGACGTATAGATTTGCAAAGAACACACGGATCTGAATGTTGCAGACCATTGACTAAAGACCTCTCTCACATGCAAAGCATGATCGAACCCCAGAACTCATTGGGTGTTAGATTCATAGCAATGTAAATCACATGGTGATGTGAACTAGATTATTGACTCTAGTGCAAGTGGGAGACTGTTCGAAATATGCCCTAGAGGCAATAATAATTTAGTTATTATCATATTTCCCTGTTCATGATAATCGTTTATTATCCATGCTATAATTGTATTGATTGGAAACTCAAATACATGTGTGGGTACATAGACAACACTGTGTCCCTAGTATGCCTCTAATAGACTAGCTCGTTGATCAAAGATGGTCAAGGTTTCCTAGCCATAGACATGAGATGTCATTTGATAACGGGATCACATCATTAGGAGAATGATGTGATGGACAAGACCCAAACTATAAACATAGCATTTGATGGTGTCAGTTTATTGCTATAGTTTTCTGCATGTCAAGTATCTGTTCCTATGACCATGAGATCATGCAACTCACTGACACCGGAGGAATGCCTTGTGTGTATCAAACGTCACAACGTAACTGGGTGACTATAAAGATGCTCTACAGGTATCTCCGAGGGTGTCTGTTGAGTGGGCATGGATCAAGACTGGGATTTGTTACTCCGTCTGACGGAGAGGTATCTCAGGGCCCACTCGGTAATACAACATCACTATAAGCCTTGCAAGCAATGTGACTAAGGTGTTAGCCACTGGATCTTGTATTACGGAACGAGTAAAGAGACTTGCCGGTAACGAGATTGAACTAGGTATAGGGATACCGACGATCGAATCTCGGGCAAGTAACATACCGAAGAACAAAGGGAACAGCATACGGGATTAACTGAATCCTTGACATAGAGGTTCGACCGATATAGATCTTCGTAGAATATGTAGGAACCAATATGGGCATCCAGGTCCCGCTATTGGTTATTGACCGTAGAGGTGTCTCGGTCATGTCTACATAGTTCTCGAACCCGCAGGGTCTACACACTTAACGTTTGGTGACGATTAGTATAGTTGAGTTATTGTGTTGGTGACCGAAGGTTGTTCGGAGTCTCGGATAAGATCCCGGACATGACGAGGATCTCCGGAAGAGTCCGGAGGTAAAGATTGATATATGTGATAATAGTGTTTTGATCTCCGGAAGGGTTCCGGAATTCACCGGAAGGGGTTCCGAATGTTTACCGAAGTGTTCGGGTGCAGCAACACTTTATATGGGCCAAAGGGGTAAAACCCACGAGGTATTGGAAAGTGCAAAAGGAAGTTTTGCTACTGCCTTAAGCGGTACTACCGCTGGTAAGGCAGTACTACCGCGTAAGCGGTACTACCGCTTGTGTGAAGCGGTACTACCGCTCAAGCGGTACTACCGCTCACGAGCGGTACTACCGCTTGTGCGCGGTACTGCAGGGATCCGAGTTGGACTCTTTCCTTGCGGGCCAAACCGACCTTGTGCGGGCAAAACCGACCTTGTAGAGGTTTTCTCTCCAAGTTTAGACCCCAGGGCTCAACATATAAATAGAGGGGCAGGGCTAGCACACGGGACACATCAGGATTTCCCAAGCCGTGTGCCGGCAACCTTAGCCCTCTAGTTCCTCCGTCATAATCTCCGTAGTGCTTGGCGAAGCCCTGCAGAGATTGTTCCTCACCACCATCACCACGCCGTTGTGCTGCTGGAACTCATCTACTACTTCACCATCGCTCGCTGGATCGAGGAGGTGAAGGCGTCATCAAGCTGTACGTGTGTTGAACGCGGAGGTGCCGTCCGTTCGGCACTAGTTCGTGATCGGATCGAGGGACGACTTGCGATTTGGATCGCGGAGACGTTCGACTACATCAACCGCGTTTCTTAAACGCTTCCGCTTAGCGATCTACAAGGGTATGTAGATTCACTCTCCCTCTCGTAGATGCTCATCACCATGGATAGATCTTGCGTGTGCGTAGGAAAATTTTTGTTTCCCATGCAACGTTCCCCAACAAGCACGACATCAGAAGCCCCGGAAGCGGTAAGACACCGTGATACGACACTTCATGACTAGTTGCACAAACTCCTCAGTGAAGCCCATCTGTCTCATCATTCCTTGTAGAAACGACCACTCGACCTGGTCATACGCCTTGCGCATATCCATCTTGAGTGCTATGTACATCTCTTTCCCTCTTCTCATGAAATGAGTCATCTCATAAGCCAAGATGGTGTTATCCAAAATGAGCCTTTCGTGACAAATGCTGTCTGATTGGAGATATAAGATCATCCAAAACTATCTTGAGGCTGTTTGCAATCACGTTGTACACAAGTTTGTACAGAACGTTGCATAGGCTAATTGGGCGTAGATCTTTAATCCGATCAGGGTCCGAACTTTTGGGATGAGCATAACAACTGTTTCATTCCATCCCTCGGGTATATTGCCACCTCGCAACACATGTAACACCTCTTGCACCACAACATCACCAACCGTGCTCCAGAAACTCTTGTAAAAAAAATGTTGGCATCCCATCCGCACCAGAGGCCTTGAGATCACCCATATCATCGAGAGCTTTCTTTATCTCTTGAGTCGTGTTCTCTTTAAGCAACACTCCATTCATCTATGCCGTTACTCTTGGATGTACAGCTTGGAGGACTTGATCAATATTTGTACCCACCATGGGGGTAACCAAGCCAAATAAATGGTTAGTAATGAGTGATGTCAGCCCCTCCACTCCCCTGACCTCCATCACTTCCTCTCCCTTCGGCTTCTCGATGTGGTTCTTGCATTTTCTCGTTGATGCATATGCGTGAAAAAATTTGTGTTCCCGTCTCCATGGGCGGATTCAGGCCCCAGGCAGCCCGGGCGGCGGCCTGGGGCGTGAGCCCCATCTCCTGTGTACACTGTAGCGTTTACTGTAGCTCGACTGCTACAGTGTCCGAAGGTTGCCTGGGGTGTGGCCCAGTTTGCCTGGGACTTGGCCTAATCCTGGGTCCGCCACTGCCCGTCTCCCTTGTCCAACCAATTTGCATGGGCTTGTTGTTTCTAGAAAATGTTCAGCTGCTTCTTGATGGGGATGCCTTGACTGAAAATGGATTTCTATTTTGTAGTTTTGCACCTGCTTTTGTTAACAATGGTTCTTGCATGACCTTGGACTGCAATTGCGTGATCTTTTGCTTTATTCAGGGACAATTAGAGTAACAAAGCAACATGGGGATGTAGCTCAGATGGTAGAGCGCTCGCTTAGCATGCGAGAGGTATGGGGATCGATACCCCACTTCTCCATTTCTTTTTTCTTTTTGACTATTTTTTGCACATCTGAATGAATACTGTAAAATCCAAATTCCTGTATTTATCCAATCCAAATCTCGCCAAAAAAAAACAAAAACAGTAGGCTTCTACCACTGTATCCATCAACGAATTCAGTTCCCAAACGAATGATCAATGTTGGGCTGCTGCCACGGTAAAAGAAAAATCAGACCAGAGAAAAGTTCATCTTATATATGCACATCTGAATATCACCATCTCTCTCTAGTAAGCAGCGCCTAGTTCTTATTGTAAAAAGAAAAAAGCAAGGTTGAGATTGCCCATCTGATCTGACACGAAACAATCGCTCTCTAGTAAACTTTGACGGTTTTATTAGATAGTGGAACATCATGGTAGGTCAAAACTGCCACCATGTGATTACAAATCTTAATGCAGACAATGATGAGTTCAGAATTTGCACACTTAGCTGGTTTATGCGAGAATCATATGACAAACAAAGGAAGAAACATATTGAAGCGCATCTGGTGTAGTGGTACTGACCAGGGTTCGATGCCCTGGATGTGCATCTCTTCTCATCTTTTAAACTTTTGTTTTCTACATCTAGAGGTGTCACTGTGGTATCTTCTCCATATGAAGACACCACTCTTGCCATGTCTCAACTTCCTCAGCATTTTGCTACAGAAACTATCATCCTTGGTTGCTGGAATATATGGATACAACGAAATCGGAAAAAAAAATTAGAGCACAAACACAGACAGTTCAAGCGTGGAGATTTTTTCTCAAACAAGATTTGAAACTCCCGAGGTTCAAGATCAAAGAGAAGCATGCTCACAGCTACACCCTCTGGATAGAAAACAATTTGTAATATAATGATAGTGCTACCTAGAACATGCATTGGTTAAACATTTGCTGGTTCTTTTAGAACCTTTCATGTAATTGTTTATATATATATATATATATATATTAAAAATACCGTAGAACAATTGTTCTATGGTTTGAGGGTAAAAAAAACCTAAAATCTAAAAAGTGCGTACGCACTATTTGGGAAGAACGAGCGGCGAGCTCCTGGCCACTCGATCCCGCCCCGAATCGTCGCACGCGTGGGTCAGGTGTTATCTGGTCGGGCCCTCTCAATCGCAAAACGCCTGCCCTTGTCGCTATCTTCCGCTTCCACAACCTTCATCCTTATCCCCCTCGCGTCGGCCGCCGCGGCCACACCTCGCACCGGACACCTCCGCCCCTCTCGCGCCGGCTGCCGCAAGTTGGAGACGGGCGCCGCACCGCTCGGCTGGATCTGGGCGCCGCCGCTCGCTCCCGTACATACCAGATCTCGTGGCCGGCGTACCCACCCGTGCCTGGCTTGTTGAGGCTGGGTGGAGGGCAAGGGAGCTCTGGCCGGAGGATGCGAATGGGAGCAGCGGCCGCCGTGAGGTCTAGGCATGCCTGCATCGACTGGGAGAGGATGAAGCACGGGCTTGGGTGTAGTGGAGCGGACGGATGAAGTATAGACACAGGAGGGGGAAAGGAGCTTGTCCTCCATCTGGAGCAAGAAGAAGACGACAACTGCTAGGGAAAGGAGACGACGGCCATGGAGCCGGAGCAGTGCTGCTAGCAGGTCGTTGGGGGACGGCCATGGAGGTGCACTTGAACACTGTTGCGAAGCAGCTGTTCGAGTTCTGTGGGCAGGAGGTGAGCGCCACCCGGGTGTACAACCACCTGAGGAAGTGAAGAGCCCGATGGATCCAAGTGTCTAGGCTCAGAGACCTTAGCGGGGCCTCCTAGGATCAGGGAACTTGCTCTATCGTTCTGGAGATAGACCGCTACACCGGCCATGTCGCGGTTAGTTCACTGTCACTTTGTTTTGCACATTGTCACCCATTGCCTTCTAGCAGCTAACATTACTTGTGATTCTATCTTAGGACCATCCCAAGGATGCTGAGTTCCTCAACACACCCATCCAGAACTACAAACAAATGCAGCACATCTTCTCCTTCGACCTGGCAACCGGCAAGCATGCCCTAGGCTCCGGTGAGGCTCTTGGTTCTCCGATGCTGTGGCCAGAGCTGAACATTCCAGGCACCCCGGAAGTAGAGGCAGTGCTTGATGGCCCTGAGAAGCCATTTGAGCATGTCCCTGTGCTCGATAGGAAGAGGAAGAGGGGCGGCCTGATGGACGAGGATATCACTATCTTCGCCAGCATGACTGAGGCCGTGAAGGAGATGGCAACCTCCATTAGGGAGAGCAAGACCCTCGACGTCCACCCTGACCTGTATAGCGCCGTCATGGAGCAAGGTGGCTTCAGCGATGAGGCTCTCATGGCAGCTTTGAACCACCTGCTGGACAACAAGGCCCAGGGTGTTTGGAGTGCATGCGAGGTCCTTGGACAAGTCCGATGTTCTTACGCCACAGGTTAAAGGCCTCTGGAGTCCTTCCTCCAGTAATGGGCCGCTAGGCCGGCCCACGAAATACGTCGACTAGGCGGGGACCCCCTAGTCCAGGACACCGTCAGTATCCCCCGAACTTGTCTTCGATCCCAAGGATGATAATCTTTTCCGGATATATGGCTTCGGCTAAATGTCTTCGGCTCGACAGGCGAGTTCCCGTTCCAGCTTAGAGCCTTCAGTTCGGACACACGAGTTCTCTTCAACCCTGGTCCCACCACATGTCGCCTCGAGTGCTGAGGAGCCTAGGGAAATGAACCGCTTTTACAACAAAACATTGAAGCATAGCCCTTTCTTTCTTTATTTAACTGACGTTTGGCCTACAGCCTTAATCAAGCACATCCTGGTCTTGCCCTTCCATCGTTCAGCTCCATCCTCCTCCTCCCAAGCCTAGCCTCGAGGGTTCTAGTAATGGCCAGCGACGCAGGCTCTTCCAAGCGCCCCCACGGTCCCCTCCAAGGGGATTGGGGGAGCTGCCGCCATCACGCGCCTCCAGCTGAGTCGATTAGCTACGTAGGGCTACTTGCGGATTCAGATTTGGCTGCCACCACCCAGGCTTGATATTTGTGGATGGGCAGACGCATGCCGATAGCCATCCTATCCCTCATGGGGATGAGCGGGTATGTTTTGTTCCTTTCCTCCTCTGCGGTCTGGGATTTCCCATCCACCCCATCCTCCGCGGGTTGCTTGAGTTCTATTGAATTCAACTTCACTATTTGACCCCCAATTCGATTCTACACATCGCTGGGTTCGTCGCCCTCAGCGAAATGTACCTCGGATGCGAGGCGCATTTTGGGTTGTGGCGGAAATACTTCTGCATAATGCCTTGTTCCTGCGACGGGAGGCTGCACGAGGTTACCGAAGTCTTCTTTGTCCCGCATCCGTCGAAGGCGCACTTTGAGCATTGCTCGGTGCCGAAGTCTCCTCTTTAAAACTCACGTGTTTGTAGAAATAGCGGTCGGAAAGTCATTGATGTAGACTAGGAGACACCAATGGTAACGATCGTTGAAGCAAATTGCCGCCCAGGAGAACAAAACGTTGATAAGGGCCTGTAGCAACTCCGAAGACCATGAAAGTCGAACGAATCTAGACGGATCCATCAGAAAACCTAAACCAACCGGGTCCTAGGAGACCAACCGGAAACATGGCTCCACACGCCTTCCGCCGACGATGGGATGCGGCGTGAAGACCATTATTCGTACACTGCGCCGCCACCGCCTTGCTACCCGGAACCAAGCATGAAGACTCTCTAAAGCAAACCTGGAAAAAATCACCCTTGCCGCTGCATAACAAGTGCGGGTCTAATGTGAAGCGCATCACCGTCCATGACCAATCACCGATGCCCGCTTCTCCAATGACTTAGCCAAGCCAGTCCGCCATTGAAGATCGCCGTGCTGGATCCCTCTGGCCACTGCCGGCTTCACCACCACTGCAGTCGAGCACCAGCTGACGAAGATCGCCACTCGAGCCCTCATCTCCTTCGCCGTCCGTAGTAGCCCTCAAACACCTCTACAACAGGCTGCCTCTCAACCAGGACCCTTGCCAGCGACCAGAGGCCGGGGGAGACGACAGGCGGCGTGTAGGGTTTTGGATCACCGCCTCTGTCCTTTCTCTCGCGTCGTGCATATGTAAGGACGTGCTGGGTTTTAACGGGCTTATATCACTCTGATGTTAATGTTGGTGGGATGACGTTTGCCGCGTTGCTAAAGCCAAATTTGGTTTTCTTATCTTATAATAAAAGTCGTGAGAAAACCCTTTTCTTCATCATCTGAAAAAACCCAAAGCTGCACGCACTTTGAATCCCCTGATGGAAACTGCGGTTTTTTTCACTCTATGAGCCGTGGATTCTGGTTCATTGGATCGTAGAAAACCAAACCTTGGACGACGTGGTTCTTTTGCGCTGCTAATCCGACTCCGGGCGAGTCCGACCGACGCTCCCGTTGGCAGCACCGACTCGAGCTGGATCGATCGTGTCCGTTTCCTTCTCAGATCCACCGTACGTGCACCGACCACCAACGCGCGCGTCTATATATTAAGTCAGACCAAACTCACGTCTTAACACAGCAGACGCGACGCCTTCCACGGCGCGAACAAAAACGATCGAGGCTTCCGCCGACACGACGACGCCGCCTCCGTTCCATCAGCAGCCATGACGGTCTCCGGCGACGGCGGCCCGGTCCTCCTCCACGCGCTCCCCGCGCTGCACCACCACGCCGTCTATCCCGCCCACCACCACCACCACCACCCCGCCATGGTCTGGAATCCCTACCAGCACCCGTACGACCAGCAGCACCTCCTTCCTATACCCATGCCCATGCACATGCAGCCGCCGCCCGTCGACCGGTTCGCCTTCGACGCCCACGTCCGCCGCGGCTCGAGGACGCCCTCGCCGCCCTCGTCGCCCGTGGACCAGCTCGCCTTCGCCCGCCACGTCCACTGCGCCCCGCAGTCACCGCCGGAGGTCGAGGTGCGCGACTTGTGGGAATGGAACCAGGCCGACGAGACGACGCCGCTCCTGCCGCCGCCGCACCCGGTGGTGACCGTCGACACGGAGTTCCCGGGCGCGCTGCACGCCGCGCCGCGCCAACTCTGGGGCCTCGCCGAGGTCGAGGTTCGCGACGTGTGGAAGTGGAACCTGGCCGAGGAGATGGCGGCCATCACGGCGCTGCTGACGACGCACCCGGTGGTGACCATCGACACGGAGTTCCCGGGCGCGGTGCACGACTCCGCCACGCCGCGCGACCTGCGGAGCCCGAAGGAGGCCTACACGCTCGTCAGGCTCAACGTCGACCACCTTAAGCACCTGCTGCAGCTCGGCCTCACGCTCTCCGGGCCCGAGGGCAGCCACCCCGTCGTGTGGCAGTTCAACTTCCGGGGCTTCGACGAGGAGCGCGACCCGCACGCGCCGGAATCCATCGCCATGCTCAAGGCCCACGGCATGGACTTCGACAGGCTCCGCGAGGACGGCATCGACCCGGGCGACTTTGCCGACCAGTTCATGCGCTCCGGCCTCAACCACCGCCGCCCGCGCCGGGGCAAGGGCGCCCCAGAGCCCCTCACGTGGGTGGCCTTCTCGGGCTCCTACGACTTCGCCTACCTCGCCAAGGTGCTCCACCGCCGCAGCAGACGGTTGCCGCAAAAGCTCGAGGACTTCAGAAGGCGCGTGGAGCTGCTCTTCGGCCCGTGGGTGCTCGACGTCAGGCACATTGCCAAGACCAACGGCGTGCCCGGCGGGCTGGAGAAGGTGGCCGCCGAGCTCGGCGTCCAGCGCCGCGCCGGCGTCGCCCACAACGCCGGCTCCGACAGCCTTCTCACCGCCGACGTGATGCTTGCCCTTGTGTTGCGCCTCGAGGGCCCGCCCAACTACAACTACGACGTGCGCAAGATACACGCCGGACAGATCGATGGGCTCGTGTAACTGCACGTACTGACCTGTAGACATGTACAGAGATATTACTCCTATGTTATTTTGCTTTAATGAATCCAAGTGATTTAGTTTTCTTGTTTGCTCGCATTCTTCTACGCTTGGATATGTTAAATTCATCTCTAGTTCCTTGACCACATGAACCGTGAAGAACTAAAATACAATAGTAGCAGATGCGTGCCTTGACGCGCCTAGGGCTGCAAACGAGCAGCAGGTTAAATTAGGTTCAGCTCAACTTATACTAAATTCGAGCGAGCTCAAACTGACTGAAGCTTAAGGTCAAGCTCTAAAATATGACTCATGCTCAGCTTGAAACGGTCTCAAACTAAATAGGATGGTTTTCTTTTATAATCTAAGATGAATTTTGAGCCAGAACACAACATAAAAAGGCATTATATAATTCAATTTATTCTCTCTCAACACATCATGGATGAACTAGCAAGGGAAGAAAATGAACGCGCATATGCTCTGAAACTTTGGCCACGATATAATGGTAACAAAAACATGGCTGACCATATATCATATTGGGGCTAAATTTTCTCCGCATTTAGAGCATCGACAGCGGCGATGGGCTAATTCGGTCCCTCAAACACCCGCGGACGCACCTGGATGCGTCCGCGGGCACTGACCGGGCATACCTCATCTTTGCTACTTTGCATCTGCGTAACTCATATCGAACACCCTATATTCATACTACGCATGCAACGTTGAGCTACTTTATGTGATCACCCAACAGAAAACAAAATCGGATGCAAACAAACACATGACCGACTGCGAACGGACATCAACAAACTTTGCATCACCCAAAAGATCATCTTAGTTCTTCACGGGACAAAGTTCTTAAACTTCTACAACTAAAAATGATATAAACATATGCGGAGGGGGCGGGCTCACCACTTTAAATGTGAGGAGGCGCGACCGATGGCGGTAGTGGGGGTCTCCCTCTCTCACGTGCCTTACGGGTGGGGCAGGGCCCCTAAACGTGAGGAGGCGCGGCCGATCGGGCCTTGGCGGCGCGACGGTGATGGCTACGGTGCGACGGTCGGCCCTGCCTCGGGCGAAGGCGGGTGCAGGTGCGGCAGGCGGCCAGGCCACGGACGCGGCGGCCGGCCCTGTTCAGGCGGCGGTGGTGGCTGCGGTCAGCAGTGGCGGCGTGGAGGGGCTGGTTGACAGGTCGGGGACATGTGTGGTCTGTCCTCCGATCAGATTTGATCTGGCTGGTGCGACATGCGCGCTGCGCGGCGGTAGAGATCGGTGGTGCCCCGTGCACACATTGCTAGATGGAGGTTCGTTGAGTAGGTCCGGGTGAAAACCTTGTTCTCAGCTAGTTGTCAAGGCCGGTGATGGCGGCGCTGTTCTATGTCGTCCCCTTTCTAAAGGCATCACCGTGAAGAAGCTCCACACTTCTATCTGCTAATTCCATGGGAAACGCTATATCGGTCGATCGGATGACAGCGGCACTCTTGTGTTGTTGGGGCGTCATTTTTTGACGTGTGCATTGACTCGAGGTACCACTGGATGACTTCTGTGGTGGAATGGCGTTTCAGGTGACGCATCGACGTTGTGGAGTCCCAGGGACGGATGTGTGATGATGGACGCGCGTAGGGAGGTGGCGTCGATAGCAAACCTGGCAAGGTGGATGCGTCGGTACCTCCTCTGAAGATGTATTGGTGAAAGACGGTGGCGTCGAAATCGGCAGCATGCGCATGCGGTGCACACTGAGAGTGCGTCGGACGGGTGTGTGACGCTGTGTTAGTAATTCGGCTTCGGTGTGAGGTCTGGGTATTCGGCTCAAACAATCTGCACCCCTTCATCAAGTGGATAGAAGTAACGACAGATGTTCCCAGGATGACAGCTTCAAACTTATTGATGTATTTAGTAAGATCTTTATGAATAATTAATAAAATGGTTGTATGCATCGTCCAGATGCAAAGGCCGATGGTCATCCTCCTTTTCAAAGAAAAATCTATATATCACAACCGGAGAATAAGTTGAGGGTGAAATCATCATCTTCTCCAACAGCGTAACAACCACCAAAAAAGTCAAGCGCCAGTCATTGTCTTTACCATAGAAATCGAAATATCGACGTGTCCCATAATGTCAACACATACCGAAGCTTCGTGTCACACCCTCCTGAAGCCACTCGGGTTGAAATAGGGGCGCATACGACCGAATTCCATCTGATCCAGCGATCTACAGGCGGCAAGCACCCAATGAAGATCTCCGGCGAAGCATTTCGGAACTCGTCAGCGGCCAGATCCATGAGGGCCGGCAACCGGCAGTACACCATCTTAGAGCAAAAAGAACCCAAGGACCGCGTCACCCGTCGGTTCCCTACAGCAGGCCAGGGATTTGAACGGGCACCGGCACCACCACCCACACCACGTGGAGATGAGTAACTAAGCCGCACCGAACCCCCCAATATAGTCGTCGTGCCGCCCTTGCGGCCACAACGGTAGTCGAGGTCGCCGAAGAAATCCACCACCCCGGACGAACCACGCCGTCGAGGACCGCCATGAAGCTCTGGCCGGAGATCCCGCAACACGAGAAACGATAGGCCCCCCGCCGCCATCAGTCGCGCGAGGAAGGAAATGGAGGGGAGGAGCAGCTGATCGGGGCCTTGGGGTTGGTGACGGCGTTGGAGAGGAGCAGCAGCGGAGAGGGTCGTTGAAGGAGGGAGAGGCGTCGCGGTGGATCAGACACCGGGCGGTCTAGGCAGTTGATCTGAAGCTGATCGCGGTGGGTTTAGGCAGCTGGTTGGTTTTGCCGTGGTACGCATCAAAGAAGGCGGCCGTCGGGCTAGGCAGTTGATCTGAAGCTGATCGCCGTCGGTTTCCAGTCCGGGAGAGGTCTCTCTTCCTTTTTCCAAGTGTGGTGGTGAGTGGTGACCCAGACCTTGAGTTTCATCCATCACCTGACGCTGACAGAGGAGGTAGGGTGAGGGAGGGATACAGAGGAGATTCATTCATTTCTGACGGAAGGAGGGGAGGTGTCAGTCACACGCATTACACATTTCACCCTCAAGTTGAGCAAAAAATCGTTCCGTCAAGTCCAGATACTTGACAGAGCAAAACATCCTTCCTTCTTATCAATCTACCCCAACGCAATGCTACTGACTAAGATAAGATGCACTACAGCTGAACCCAGCACTTCCGATTTGGATAAGCCCAGCCCAGCCCAGCACCGATGTCGTTGGTTACCCTACATGTCCCTCAACTTTAACCCGCATCTGTACCCACACATCAACTTCAGGGACAGGACGATTGATTTATTTCCATCAACTCTTTATATAATTTTATTATATATAAAATTATACAGCAGCGTTTAAATGCCTGTCAGCTCAGCTAGCTTAACTAGTACTCCCCCTGTAAACTAATATAAGAGCGTTTAGATCACTATTTGTTTCCTAGTTTGCTCGGACCAACCCAACAAAGAAAGAATACATTACACCCAAGATGGAATAATTGTCACTTCTACTTCTACTTGCAGGGTCAAGGGTCAAGCTCAAGGGAGCCAAACAGCTAGCTACCTACCTCTCTGACCCCAGACCTAATAATAACCAAACAAGACGCGAGGCAGAATCATATTTTCAATGTCTGGGGAATCACATAACAAACTAGTAGTACGATATCCATCCATGAAATAAAATGGCAATGGAAGCAGATAATAACGTTTTCTTTGTCAACGGAAGCAACCAAGCAGGTAACACTCAACCATCGAGTTTCAACTTTCAAGTAGTACAAATTTAATACGACTTTGTCTATGGAAGCAGCAGGCAATACAGCGGCAATGGAAGTACAACGGTAAGCAGGTAGCACTTTGATTTCTTATGCCTGCTTGGAACACACAACTGTAAATGGTGACAGCAATCTGAGTTTGGTTTCAGATGAACGTGGGGTCAACTGACTAAGTCGGAGCAGCCCAAATCCTGATTCACGCCTCCACTTTCCTTCATCCAGCGTCACCTTCTTATCTTCCTTCACATCGAGGGCCGCCGTTTCTTCAAAGAAAAAACAGCAAAAACAAAGTGAAGGGCACGAAAAGAACATGTGGTACTACTGATGATGGAATACGCTTGTGAAGTACAAAGTTTATAGGAATACCCATATGACAGATAAATAAATAAATACCTTTTGTCGCAAGCGAGCAAGCAGCATCTTGTTCTCCTCTGATTCACACCACGGCTCTAACTTAGGGCAGTCATCAATTCCTAATTCTTGCAGATTCGTGAGCTCCTGTATGTTCTTCGGCAAAGTAATGAGATCACCACAGCTTATAATCTGAAGGTTTCTGAGAGAGGTTAGTTCCCCTAACCACAGGGGCAACTGTCTCAAGCCATGACACATATTGAGTGTTAATGATTTCACTTGTTTTAGTTGCCTCATGCTATCAGGCAATTCATCAAGCACGTAGTCCCGAATCTCCAATTGCTCAAGGGATGTCAAGTCACCAAGCCAATCCGGCAGTTTTGGGTCTTCAAAATAATTCAGTGGTGGATACATATCATCCAGTTTGAGTGATCTGAAGGACTGGAGGGCCCTGGTGATGTCTGGTGAGCTTGTCAAATCACTGCAAGATGTGATATGCAAATGACTACAGGCAGGCAGGGCGTAGCTCCACCTCCACTACACTAGCCCCCGCGTCGCCCCCCGCTCGGGCGACTCGGGTGGCACCCCAACCCTAGCCGCCGCCGGGCCCAAAACCACCTCCCTCCCCTCCTTCCGCCGCCGTCGGAGGACGCCGCCGGCCTGCGCCCGGTGGCCGACGGCGGTGGCGGGGGTCCTCCTCTCTCCCGTGTCTCAGAGGTGGCGGGGCCCCTACGCGCGTGGAGGCACGGCCGATCTAGCGGAGTGGCGGCGATGGCAGCGGCGGCGGCGGCGGTTGCCGGCCCTGCCTCGGGTGGCGGCGGATGCAGGCACGTTGGGTTGCCCGGTCACGGGCGGCTGCGTGCGGCGGATGTCTTGGTTCCGGCGGCGGCGCCATGCGATCTATGCTGCGAGGCGCGTCATCTGGCTCTGGATCGGCGGCGGCGTCGAGGGCCTGGTGGACTGCTCGGCGGCACCTCCGGGCAGATCTGTTCTGTCTGGTGCAGCCGGTGGTGGTGGTCATCTTCTTCGTCGGAGGTGGCCGGCCAGAGGCTGGGTGGTCGGATCTCGAGATCCGTCATCTAGTCCCGGCTACGAGTTGGGGAGATAGAGTTGCCGGTGAAAACCGAGCCGACGGCAGGCGATGGCGGCGTTCTGCGCCGTTACCTTGATGAAGGCATCATCGTGTAACTTCTGTCGACCCACTCGTGCTGCTCCGGGGGAAACCCTAGGATCTGGTGTTCCAGATCGGACGATGGCGGCACTACAATGTCGTTTCTCTCTTGGGAGCATCGTTTGTGGAGCAGCGCTGGAAGACAGAGGCAAGAGGCGGAGCGGCTTCGTCTTGAACGGAGCTTCGGTGGAGATGTCAAGTCATGCCTGGCCGACAGGTGCTACGCTGTGTCATGCCTGGTCGGCAGGTGCTACGCACGACAGATCTTCCAGAGTCTCCGCGTCGGGATGGACGAGCGCAGGGCGGTGGAGTCGTTGGGCGTCGTGGTGGCGTCGACGGATGGCCGGACTGGCAAGGATGATGCGAATTTCTCTCTTGAAGATGGGACAGCGGTTCGATGATGATGGCGGCTTCTAAAACGTGTGCATGTGATGTACGCTTTAGGTCTGCTGCACCGGTTGTTCGTTCCAATACGTTATATGGATGGATCGGCGACGACATTGGTTATAGATATGGGGAGTGAAAGCACTCCACATCATCAAGTTTGTAGGTGTGAGTGGAGGCTTCGGGTGGCTTGATGTATGTTCTTGTCAGACCTTAGTGGAATAATTAATAAAGATGGCTGCATGCATCAATTGATGCAGAGGCTGGGGGTTTAACCTCCTTTTCAAAAAAAAAAAAAAAAAACAGGCAGGTACATGATGCAGCAACCTCCACTGATGCAGAGGCACCTCAATGTCTTCAACTAACAGATTCATAGGTCCTCCTGCTGCAGACGAAGATGAGGAAGCATCATTCTGTGACACGCTCTCTGCCCATGATGTGAGCACATTATCACTTTCCATTATGCTCAAAGAAGCAGCTCTAGGAAGTTGTGGTGTAATCCTCAGCTTGATGCATCCATGTATGTTGACTTGCTCAAGCTTACAGGAGATTAGCTCATTCACTGCAGCCTCACCACTAGAGAAAGGTGATGTGTTCCACTCTTCAAGGCTGTCCATGTTTTTCAGGGTAAGGTATCGGAGGTTTGGTAGTTGGGTGATGGGTGGAAGGCTGTTGCAGTAGGGCAAATCAACCAGCTGCAGTCTGACAATGTTGGGCAGATAACTACCAATGCTCATCAACCAATCTGGAAAGAAATCACTAGCATAACCTTGAATGGCAAACGCATGCAGAGTGCTTGGTGGCACTAGCTCCGCCAGAATGTCGCTGTCACCAAGAAGCGCGTTAACACTTGGATCACTCCACCTTAATGTCAATTCTCGCATGTTCACTTTTTCACTTAGCTTTATACTCGCTGCCTCTTCTCGGGACCACACGTTTTCAAGTCGACCAATGTTCAGCTCATCAGGGTTGACATGCTCAAGCAAGCCAAGGTTGTTGGTGCACTTGTTACCATCAGCTACACCAAATACATCAAGTTGGGGCAACAGGCCAAAAAGAGTTTGATTGTCAAGTTTAGCCACGCACTCCGGAAGACTCGTAATTCGTAAGCACCCCACAAGGACCAGCTTCCTCAGGATCGTAACATTATCTGGTATACTAACAAGAGGGTATTGATTGAAAGATAGGTCCAGCTCCTCCATGCAGGCAAGGTTGCAGATACGGTGAATAAAACCCTCAGCTTCATTTGTTGATGGGCTATCAAAGATATATGGAATGCACCCTGATAGATTAAGATATCTTAGTTCGGTGAGATTGCCAATGATTTGTTGCAGCCCTCTAAGATTTTGGCAGAACGCTAGATTCAAGTGCTGGAGTTTGGTAAGCTCAGTCAATGCTTCACATATCCCTTTAACGTCACGACATAATGCCAGATTCAGGTATATCAACGCCTTGAGCTTACCAAAAGAGTGTGGGAGTTCTTGTAGACGCATAGTAGATGATAAGTCAAGATGCATCAGACTTTTCATTTCACAAATTGATTCAGGGAACACTTGTAAATTTCCACAATTGCGAAGGTTGAGATAATTCAATTCTCGAGGCATACTGATACGGCTGAGACTTGTACCATCAACAATATGTGGAGCGCCAAGATATCTCAACTGCTTCAATTCACCAACAGAGGTAGGTAGCTCCTTGAAACAGTAACAGCTTAAATCCAAGACACGGGCATTCTTAGCTGGTGAAAATGCATCATGACGGAACTCAGCCACAGCCTCATCATCTTTGTGGTCCACAATATGGAGTGCTCTGAGCTTTACAGGGGAAGTAATGGATGACTTTAGTGGCTTTGTATGATCTGTGAGCCATGCATAGCGGCAGTTGGGTCCCACCAAATTAAATTCATCAGCCATTACTGATCTTGCGAGGTCATGCACCAGATCATGCATAACGAACAAAGTGCAGCCGTCTTGGAATGATAATTGGGTGTCAGCCTGCACGAAAATAATATGCAGTAGTGCAAGACTCGGTTCAAATTCTACTGCTGACGCAAGGATAGGTTTTGCAATATTGGTAACTGAAAGGAGTAAATTTAGTGGATTACTATTAAACAAATGTTTACCTTGGTTTGAAATTCAGAGGTTAGTCTATTTTCCAAAAGACTACTGTCTGTTCCGTCTCATGCATTGCTACTTTGTACCGACTTTTTTTCTATATCTATTCTTTGTTTTCTAAACTGCCTTTTTCATCAACAAATTTTTATTCTAATGTCTATCATATTATAAAACTACAAATAAGAACTGGAACACCAAATTATTACATGTATTTTATAAAACTACACACAAATAAGAAGTAAAATAAGAACTGGAACACCAAATTATTAGATTTATTTTATAAAATTAAATGCAAATAAGAACTGGAACACACAATTATTACATATATTTTTGCACGAATTGGACTAATGAATAATATGTTAATTTTGAGTGCATTCTACCACCAGATTAGGACGTGTTGATGTTGCAATACTGGTTCTCCCACATCTCTTACATTATTTAAAGCTCCATGTTGTGATTGTAGTTGTAGAATTTGGACCAGAGCCATGTGGTCAAAGCCTATAAGGATAGTTATAAGAAGGTGATGCTGGATTATCACCTTGTTCAATTCCCCGTGGCTATGAAAAGCATGCTGGTATGATCCCTGTCTTTGTTTAACCTTACATGGATGACGCACAAGTTATTTCATTTCATGGGGTGATTCCATCAAAATTATTTATATTTACACTAACATACCATGATTTTTTTTCTATACTAATTTGAGCCTCTGTACGAACCACCATAGACCATACTGATACACATCATCAAAATTAATTAGAGCATTAGATCACGAATTTAATGGTTAAGATCTAGTATCATGGGTAACCTGCTCTAATACAACTCCTTCGATCCTACCATATTTTTCACATTTTGTTTTCAAACTTAATATCCAATGTCATGAGGCCCTGGCCTGACTCAAAACAGAAAAATCGTCCCGTCAACCCCACGTACTAAAAGGCACCATGATCAAATTCAAAACACAACCGCATGACCACACAAATAAAAGTAAACCCTCCCTTGACTAAGACAAGAGTTTCAAACCTCTTCTGCTACTGCTTGGATAAAACTTGAGAAGTGGGAACTCCTAAACAATACAATAGAAAAGGAAATACCCCCTGATTTTCTCAATGATATATATATGCCATTAGTCACACACTTACCTAAGATGTACACTTTAGTCACGCAATTTGCAGCATATTATAATGAGGTCAGATTATGTGCAGCATGGATTAATAGACTCACCTTTGAATGTTGAAGAAATGACATCTTCAGAAGCTGCATGATATAAATCTCTCCAAGCTGCCAACTGGAGAATGTACTTGATGGTTCGACAAATTCAAGTGCAATCCATAGATGTAAGATCGGCTTTAATCATCTTGCGGCCCTTTGGAAAGATTCCACAATATGCAAAGCACAACTTCAAGTGTGGTGGCATGATGTTGTAGCTTAAAAGCAACGATCCTAATACTTCATCTCTAGGCAATCTACCTACAGATGTAGATAGACTCCAAATATCATTGGTGCTGACCCAATTCCATTCTCTGAAAGGCTTGGATTTCAACATATGTCCAAGTGCTTGAGCACCTAAAGCTACGCCTTTGCACTTCTTTGCAATTTCTCTTCCAATCGGCTCCAGCCGTTCTTTGTCACTTCTTGTGTCAAATTTACTTTTTTGCCTTATTATTTCCCAACACATCTCATCTGACAACTGAGGCAAGTTATACGGCTGGGCAGTACCGATTTCGTTTGCTATTCCTTCATCGCGTGTGGTAACTATCACAATCACCTTGCACCCTTCCCCCTGCTTCAGCATGGACTTTAATTCTGCAAGTTGGGAAGGATGGTTCTCCCAGAGATCATCTAAAACGATCAAAACATTCCTTTTCTCCACAAGAAGCTTCTGAAGGCGAATGCTAATACCATGCAAATCATCTAGTTGCTGGTCTTGTTTTTCTGATAATTGTGATATTATAGTGTTGCCAATCTTTTTCAAATCAAACATCTGGGAAACATATATCCATACCCTGGAGTATTCTTTGAAACAGGAATCATTGAAAAGCAATTTCGCAAATGTGCTTTTTCCAATACCTCCAAAGCCCCATATGGGACCGTAGGTTGCTCCTTCAGTGCAGCACTCAGATAAATGAGCTAAGAAATCTGACTTTTCCTTTATCCTCCCAATAATTTCTGCCTCAATCATACTGCCTGCATTTTCCCGGACATCAGGAAGTGTCATCTCATAGGTGCAGGTTTCTGGTGGAAGACTATAACTTTTACGATCTTCTGTTATCTTCTGTAGACAGTCTTGCATCTTTTTAATCTTGTTTGGCATACTTATCCTCTTGCCAATAGTTCTGACCTGCAAGAGGCATGACTTAATCGTTAGCACCATGGAAGACAGGAAAAGAAAATGCACACGGGGGCAAATTATATGACGTGATGCTGTTATCTTTTCTTGAATCTTCTTGTAGAATGAAGTTTGTGCAAAGGACTTAGAGATGCAACTTGTATACGTACGTTTCATTTGCTGTTCTATCTACATATTCTAAAGGGTGTCATTTTCTATACCAGATTATACTACTCCCTCCAGTCCAAATTAATTGTCGCTGGTTTAGTATAACTTCAGTACAAAGTTGTACTAAACAACGACAATTAATTTGGATCGGAGGGAGTACTTGATTTTACCTTCCTACGTAGTTTCCTATAAAATTTACATTAATATGTTGTATTTGTCAAGCAGGTATGACATCGCTACTTAAAGCGAGAGAACACCCTGCTGGATGGAAGCACCTTACATGCCTTAAGATAGGCGAGTTTGGTATTCAAAGGTCACTTCATGCTATTAATCTGTTCGGCCCGATTGCTTGCTTATTTGATGGGTGTTCTTAGATATCATCTCTAGAATCTCGACAACAAAAATTATCCATCTTACGGTAGTAACTTATAACAAACAGAAGTTATGATGTATACTAAATTAAGTGATTGCGGTCCTATTGTTCATTGTTTATCATTCTCAACAAAATAAACTGTTATATTGCTACCGAAGTTATCCTACCAAGATAAACTGTTATATTGCTACCGAAGTCTAAACATATTCCGATTGGACAATTCATATCCTAGAAAAAAAGAATAACAACAATCAAATTCAGATTGAAGAAGATCAGATGGATGGAATCTTTGCATACCAAATTTGGGTCTTCGGATTCGTACTCATTCAGCATATCTGAGATTTCATACATAGCATCCTTGAGGCGGTTCACCCACAGAAGCGCCGCGCTATCCGTGATAGACCGTCTCTCGGCATCGCTTAGCGCAGCCTCCAGAGACTCCAATGTCATCTTCATCTTTTCCAGGTCCTTGGTGAGGCTCATGTGCCTCTTGAACTTGCCCATGGAGGCGGAGCCAATCTGCTTGATAACTACTTTGATGATGCCCGAGGCGATCATCCCCCCGACGGCTGCTGCCGCCATTGTTGGTCCGGGTCGGGCGGATCTTGGGACACCAGTTCTCGGAGGCTACTGCATAGGAGTTGGTGATCGAGACAAGGTTCGCTGGAGAGAAATGGAGAGGGAGGGATAGAGATTGACCTGTGTCAACGCCGTTGTGGGCGCGGACGAGGCGAAGGCGACGAGATCTGAACTGATGCGGTCAAGTGTGAGACTGTGACGCCAGCGAAAACCTAGCGCCGCCGCCTCTCGCCTCCCTCCATCTTCCCCTGTTCCCCGCGGTGGCGGCGGGCCTAGCTACCAAAAGTGTCGGGGATTCTGCTCGGGGAGGCGCTGGAAGTCGATCCCGCCGGCTTGGGTGATGCCCGAGGCGGCGGCGTCCGTCCTCGGCTGACGGCTCCGGCGTCCTGGGCGCGGATCTAGCGCGTGCTGTGCGCGGCGGCGGCCCCTGCGGTGGCTCGATGGGGTGGGGGTTTAGGGTTTAGTGTGTGTGTGTGTGCAGTGAGTGCGGTGGAATGGGAAGAGGGATGGGGAGGGGTGCACGCGGTGGGAAGAGGGGTAGGCCGGCCTCCATCCGTCCCGTGGCCCAGACCTGGCCAAACGGGCCGTGCCGTGCCAGCCCGTGGGCTGCGGCCCAGGCACGGCCTGATTAGCTCGCTGGGCTACACATTTTCAGCCCGTGGACTCATTTCTAGGCCTATTGGGTTGTATTTTAAGTATATATATATATTAAAAAATCTGAAAATACATAAAAAAAATAAACGGGACGTGCCGTGCCGGCCCGCGTGCCCAGCCTCTAGGCCCAGGCATGGCCCAAGGCGTGCCGCGTGCCGGGCCCGGCCCGTTTACGGTCGTGCCGTGCCTGGCCCATGGCAGGTCGTGCCGGCGTGCTCACGGGCTGGCCGTTTGGCCGGCTATACCGTGGCCGTCCGTTTACTCGCGTCCGCAGGTGCACAATGCCCTCCTAAAAAATGTACTACTATCAATATCTCATCATATATAAACAAAAAAAAGTTGAGTAAAAGGCATCCAAGGTCACACATAGTTATTTTCCAAATCTCTTAAATCAGTTTTATTTTTCTTTGAAAATGCATGTATTGGTCATGTTAACCCATCTATGCCAAATTCATGGCCCAACCCTGCTATGTCTATCTCAAGCTTAAAATGTCGGGCCCGAAGGATGTCATCACTATGTTGGTGACTTTGAGCGCTATATCAAGTGTGAGGTTACCAATGTCGATGTAGCCAAATCTTAGATCGCCTCTACGAAGCTTAATGTTCTCAAGCAGGTTGTTGACCCCAACGAGGCTCCCCGAGCAAGAAGAAATCTTGGCCATCGATGTTAAGTCTAATGAGGACATGAAGAACATCCAGGTCCATCCTGAAGATGCGTCCAAGATAATGCAGATTGGGACGACATGGATTCTAAATAGGAAAGTGCACTCACGACTTCCTCTTTGGGACCTGAGACATCTCAGTGTGAAACCCTTCTAACATGCCTGGTCTTTCAAGGGAGGTTGCCAAGAACAAACTCAATATTATTTCTCGCGCCAAACCGCTCAACAGACCTGACGTCCCTTTGCAGAGGATCGCCGCAGAGCTGTCGGGAGTAAATAGCATAAAACTACTAGTTTACAGGCAATGGTTCCAAAAAACTACCGGATTTTATTTTTTCTCAGAAAACTACCAAACGCGTGGTCGGCTGTTTCAAAAAACCCAAAACCGCGGTGACTAGCGATTTAACCGTTTTCCTGACGGATTGGGCCCACCGGTCAGGCCACCTGGCCCAGCGCGGGGACGGAGCGGCCGTTAACGGTCGTTACGCAGACCGGTCCGGTCGGAACGAAAATAGCCGGTCGCTCGTGCTCTCTCTCACTCTCCCCTCCTCTCCCCCCTCCTCTCTCCCTCCTCTCTGACCTAGGTGCGATGGCGGCGCCGCAGCCAGATGTCGTCGGCGGCGTGCCGCAGCCAGAAGGCGTCACCGGCGAGGAGAGACATTCAGAGGTAGAGAAATGGCTAGGCAGCTCGAGCTTCCCGACGCAGCGGTTGCCGCAACCATCACCGTTGGAGGTCCAGCTAGATCCGGCATACCGCGCGGCAATGGCAGTGGCGAAGTGCATCCACGCGGATCCAGAGGGGGGCCACAGGTGGGCGTCGTCGTTTGGTGGAGTTAGGTAAGTAATTTCAGTACCATTCATTCATACATTTAGTGGAGTCATTTAGTTCAGATTAATTCATACATACATTTGGTGGAGTTAGGAAAATTATAAATTAGGTTTAGAAGATGATATTGACTTATTAAGAGAGTGCAGTATAGGAACTGAGCAGATTAATTTGTTTGTTGGTAAGTAGTTGTTTTAAGTTTCCAGTTTCCAGTTATTTTTTAGAAATGCTCATAGTTTGTCTATTTAATCTCCTACAGCTTAGATGATGAGGTTTGGGAGGTGAGGCTACATTTTCTAGGCAGAGACAATATGGAGAGAAAGTTTTCAGTTCCAGATATCAGTTATCTGACCTTATTAGCACTGGTTGAATTGGAGGGGTATGGATTGGATGCATTTTTGACTTATGTTAAGGAAGAGGGAAAGGGCTTGGAGGGGTGGAGGTCCTGGATAGTGAGGAGAAAGTAGAGGAAATGCTTAAATTATTTGTTGATAAGAAGGTCATGAACATCACTGTCAGAAAAGCTACCGATCCAAGCCCATCAGATGTTAATATGGATCACATCTTGCTTGAGGACCAGATTCCCATAAGTAATGTTGGTGAGCCAGTTGTTTACAGTGTTTCTCCACAAGGTGTGCTCCATCCAGCCTCTAATTCATCTTTGCCACCAGTAATCCCTGAGGAGCCCTATCTTAACACACATCATAGCTGTAATTTCAACAAGGGAAAAATGCAGTGGAAGAAGAAGAAGAAGAAGATGATGAAGATGAAGATGAAGATGAGATGGACAAATCATCTTCAGATTTTGATTTTTTCAATGGTGATTACAGAGGGCAGAAAATTTCATACAAGGCTTGGTCTAGGGGTGAAGATGAGGCTGGCACAGGGACAAGTCATAAGCAGAGGGAAGAGGAAGATACTGCTGAGCACTATTGTGGAGGTAACTCAGAACCTTCTGAGTTTTGGGAGGAAGACCAAATCCTTTCTGAACATGAAGAACCTTCAATTGTACCAAAGGAAGGAGCAATGAAGCTTAAACCTGTCAAAAAACCAGGCCCAACTAGCAAGTCACACAGTGAGCCTGAACACCAGAAGTTTGAAGATTGTGTGCCTGAACCTGATGAATACTGCTTTCCAGGTGATTTTGACATTAGTGATGAAGAAGAATTTCCAAGGTTGCCTTCTGGTAGGAAGAGAAGGTTGAAGAAGAAGAAGGAGAGAATATGGTATGATCCATCACTACCTGATGCACATGAGCAGTTTGCAATGCATTTGTGCTTCCAAAATGTTGTGGAGTTCAGAGAAGCACTTAGAAATTTCCATGTAAGGACACTTAGGAATTTTGAGTATGTGACGCCCGGATAATTAGGCTACAGTAACCTAGGTAATCAAGCTACAGTGATCACCAGATTAAGCTAATCCAATTTTTTCTAAACAGTGCTTGGTCACAGTGGTTAAATAAATCAATTCAAAATTCTTTCTGAAAATTAATTCAAATTCAAGTGCAAAATAAAGTTGCTCGAAAATTTCTGGAAAAATATTCATATTGTTGGCAATATTCCAAAACAAATGTTGTTAAGGAAAACAACATCACCATCAACTTGGTTTGTACCAGAGCAATTAAACAAAGCCAAATCAGCATTAAAAATGCCTATTTTCATTTTTGAAAATTCCAAAATAAAACTCAATTTGGAATTCAAAATAAGTCAAATTATTATTTCCTCAAATCATGAAAAGTAAAGTGTTCATGTTTTTGCCAAAAATCAATAGGTAATTATCACGAAGGAACCAACATTTTATAAAGTATTTTAGTGTCTCAAAATAATCAAAACAGAGGCCAACACAATTATTTCAAATGCCGTTTGAATTATGAAAACTTCCAAACTTTTCAAAATGCCCCCAAACTTTATGTGGCTCTGCCTAATATTGCAATACTAATATTTGGCCAAATGGCTTATTTTACAAAAGGTATTTTGCTAAAAACAAAACAAAACAAAACAGAAACTATTAAAAAGAAAACTAAAACTAAAATAAAAATAAAAAAAGGAAAAGCCCCCCGGCCAACTGGGCCAACCGGCCCAAGTAGCCCACCCCGGCGCCCCTCTTATCCCCCTGGGCGCCTGAAACCCTAGCCCCGGCCAGCCCCGACCCCGCACTCACCCCCTCCCCTCCTCTCTTGCTCCCGATCCGAATCTGGATCGGGGCAGAGAGCGTCCGCCGCCGGCGCCTCGCGCCCCCTCGTGCCCCCTCGTGCCACCGGCCCCGCCGCCATCGCGTCCCCCTGCGCCTCCGTCGCCCCTCCCGTGCCCACCGACGCCCGGCGCTGCCCCGCTCCTTCGCCACCGCCGTCACCGTCGCCACCACGCCGCCGCAACCATCGCCGGCCGTCGCCCCTCGTCCCCGCGCCCATTGCCTCCCCCTCCTCGCCGAGGTGAGCTCGCCATGGCCTCTCCTTCCCCCCCGGTCGCCGCGCGCCGCGCCCGCCACTGCCCACGGCTCGCCCCGCTCGCGCTCGCCACCCTCCCTTCCGCGCTCGCCACGGCCGAGTCGCGCCCGCGCGCGCTCGCTCGCGCGCACGCCCCTGCGCCACACGCGCACCGCGGCCCCGCTGCGGCTCGCGCTCGCCTGGCCGCCCGCCTGCTGCCGCCGTTTGCGCCTGCTGCGGCCCCGCGCTCGCCCGCTGCAGCCGCCCGCAGCCCCCGGCCGCACCTTTGGACACCGGACGTGTCCGGTGCCCAAAGGGCCAGGCCCGAACGTGTCCGCCCGTCCCTATGACATGGGGGCCCCACCCCCCCTCCAGAACGTTTTTAATAAAAAGAAATGAAATTAATAAAAAAAGATAATAAATATAAATAAATAATAAAAGTAATTATTAAATTAATTAATTAAATTGTTAATTAACTTAATTAGGATTAATTAGATTAGTTAGTCTGTTAGCTAAATAGTGTATGACATGTGGGGTCCACCCCCCCATTAACACTAATTAAACTGTTAATAATTCTGTTAATTAAATAGATTAAACAATATTTACTGTTTCGGATAATCCTAATTTAATTAATTAAATAAATTCCAGAAATTGATTAAATCTTTAAAAATTAATAGAAAATAAACCGTAGCCCGAATCGAAAAACTTTGAACATGAAAGTTGCTCAGAACGACGAGACGAATCCGATTTCGCGCTCCGTTCGTTCATTAGATGCCTCTAACTATCTGGACATGGAACTTTTTGCTTGTTTCAGGCAGATGAATAGTGCCTGCCTACCGACTAATAAATCCAGAATAAATCCTAAAAATATCTAGTATGACTTAGACATGATTTTAGGCAACCCTGCACTGCCTCCTAGCTGGCACATGCCTCTAGCAACGCAAACGTGGAACGTTCCCCCTCCGATTAGTCCGTCCTATAAATCAACTGACCCGGGAAATATCGTCAGATATTCTTCCGCTTTGTCTGAGACGGTAGTACTGCGTTAGATCACCCCTAGCCCTGCATGTTGGCATATCATGCACCCCTGTGGCATCACTGCCGTGTAGTTATTATTTCATTCCCCCTCCGGTCATCTGTCTGACAAATGACCGGGACCGGGAAAACCTTCCCGGATGCCCCCCCCTTCCTCGGTATCGTGTAGCATTGCGATAGATCACACCCGGCTCTACGTATCGCCATGTTATGCTTTGTAATTGCTTTAGTTGCTGTGTATTTATCTGTTTCTTCCCCCTCTTCTCTCTCGGTAGAGCCCGATGCTGACGCAGTCCCCGAGACCGACGGTGCTACCGAGTACGACTACGCCCCTGACAACCAGCCCTCTGCCGCAGAGCAGCAAGGCAAGCAAAACCCCCTTGAGCATTCCGATATCACCCATCTCTCTCCCTCTTATGCTTGCATTAGATTTTGCTACTGTATTAGATAGCTCCTACTTTGATGCATAGCCTGATTTTGATGAACTGTCACTAGCACTGTAATCATACCAACTGCTTAGTATAGGTGGATCAGTAAATCCCCAGTGACCCCTGAGTCCCAGTGGCCCCTGCTTGTTCATCGACGACTCGACGACTCAAAGACCCGAAGACTCGGTCAACTGACCGACGAGCCAGACCCCTCACATCACCGCACACCCCTTTAGTATGGCACTGCAGAGCTACCATCGAGTGCCGAGGGTGATACCTCACTTAGCACTCCGGATGTTAATTCTGTAGCGTAGCTAATCGATCGTGGGTATCGAGGGTGATTCCTCCATCCCATTTATCGATAGCGACTCTTGTCATACACATACCTCGAGTGGGATCCATCGAGGGTGATTCCTCGGATATCCACTTGGTGTATAACCACACAGTTTCTTTGACTTGACATTTATTACATGTGAAAGACGGGACTGGAGGGACAGGCGGTACCACCCTGGTTGAGGTGGACCTGAGTTCCCGACAGTTCTGAGACGGGTCGGCCCCAAGGTTACCCGTGTGAGAAGGATTTGGTGGGATGCGTCGCAAGGCATCCGAGGATTTGGTGGGATGCGCCGCAAGGCATCCGGAGACTTGGTGGGGTGCGCCGTAAGGCACCCGAGTGTTAATAATCACTAATAAATTGCAAATGGGTTGGGTACTTGATCTGAGTTAGGTCGTTTGCCTAATACGCACTAACCACCACGCGGGGTAATCAGTATGGGCTGCTCGGCGGCGTACATTCTCCCGAAAGCTCTTCAGATGCCACGTTTTTCGACTCGCGCCCGGGTGGTCTGGAACGCAGGGACCCTGATGGAGGGCGTGCTAGGACTGATCCCGGCCGATGGCGTAACGTGCAGGATGGCGAGGGCGATGGCCCAAGACCCCGAGCCATTAGGATGTAGACCGGCGTGCTGGCCTCTCTGTTGAGCCTAGGTAGGACTACGTCGTGTCGATATGTCGAGGCCGGGTATGACCAGAAAATCGTATCCGGCCGTAGCTTATCGAGCGTGTTGGGGAATGTGGTGCACCCCTGCAGGGAAGTAAACTATTCGAATAGCCGTGTCCACGGTAACAGAACGATTTGGTGTTGTGCTCTGACCTACTACAACTATAATCATAACTAATTAAAATGAATTGTGGCTCCGAGATTGCTTCCTCGCAGGGAGTCGAGGAAGGATCTCTGGGCGTGTTTAATTAAGTAAAATTTGTTCAACAATATGACTATGTATATGAGATGCAGGTCTACTCTCTTCTCATGCTGCAAGATGCTGAAGATGCTAGTCTTCGATAGGACTAGGTCTTCTCCCTATTCTTGCTTTCTGCAGTCAGTCCAGAGATACCCCTTTCATTGAGAATGATGCATATCTAGCTTAGTTCTCATATAAGTCTTGCGAGTACTTTGGATGAGTACTCACGCTGCTTTGCTCTATCTTTTCCCCTCGATACGATTACCGCGTTCAGACGATGGAGCCCAGAAGATGGTGTACGCTGGAAGTGTCGACTACTACTACCCCGATGGAGGCCCCTTCCAGCAGGATGGAGCTTACTACGACGTAGATTTCTTCGACGTCCAGGAGTAGTTAGGAGGTTCCCAGGCAGGAGGCCTCGCCTCTTTCGATCCGTGCTTATGTTTGTGCTAGCCTTCTTAAGGCAAAACTTGACTAACTTATGTCTGTACTCAGATATATTTGCTTCCGCTTTCTCATGTTTATGTCGAGCTTTGTATTCGAGCCCTCGAGGCCCCTGGCTTGTAATATGGAGCTGTATGACTTTATATTTGTGTCTTTTGTCATGTTGTGATACTAATCAGTGAGTCCCTAATCTTGGCCGTACGCATTGCGTGATTGATTAGCGTACGGACGAGAATGGGGGCGTCACAGAGTATCACAGAAATGAACCAACTAGGGTTATTGCTTGGTGCTCTGATAGAAAGCAAGGTTGTGAGTTTTACATAGTGGCCTCTAGAATAGCTAATGAGGCAACTTTCAGCATCAAGAAGATGAACTTGGATCACACTTGTGGAGCAAGTGGAGAGAGCACCAAGGTTACAGTCAATTGGGTTGCCAAAGTTTGTGAGGATACAATTAGATCAAATCCTGGAGCTGGTGTTGAGACAATTATGACATACACAAAGAAAACATTTGGTGTTCATGTGCTTAAAAGCTTGGCATATAGGGCAAGGAAGCAAGCAGTTGAAGTTGTGCAAGGAGATCACAAACTCCAATATCACAGACTAAGGGACTATCTGCAGTGTGTGCTAGATACTAACCCAGGCAGTAGATGCATAGTGACAACACAAGAGGACACAGAAAATCCAGCTCCTACCCCCAGGTTTCACTACATGTTCTACTGCCTGTTTGCATGCAAGGAGGGCTTCCTAAATGGATGTAGGCCATTTATAGGTATTGATTCATACACATAGATCTAAGATTGTTGCATTCATGTTATTTACAACTAATATGATCATATCTTCAGGCCTAGATGGTTGCTTCATCAAGCTCAGCACTGGACAACAAATATTGGCAGCTACAGGGAGGGATGGGAACAATAACATCTTCCCAATAGCCTTTGGTGTTGTTAACAAGGAAGAGACAGACAGCTGGACATGGTTTCTCACACAACTAAGAACTGTTATTGGAACTGGGAACAAGTTTGGCAAATACACAATAATGTCTGACAGGCAAAAGGAATTGTTGAATGCAATCAATGATGTATTCCCTGACTCCCCACAGAGGTTTTGTCTTAGACATATATATGCCAACTTCCAATCTGCTGGTTTTAGAGGGGAGGAACTCAAGAAACACTTAGATCAGGCTGCCTATTCCTTCACTAAGCATGGTCATGATAAAGGCATGGAAAATTTGAAGAAAGAAAGTTACGAGGCTTGGCAGTGGTTGTCTCAGATACCAGACCATACATGGGCAAGATACAAAATGGATACTATTTGCAAAACTGACCTAGTTGTAAACAACCTTAGTGAAGTTTTCAACAGGATGATATTGGATGTTAGGAACACGCCAATCAGGACTATGTTGGAGGGCATAAGAACAAAGTTGATGATCAAGTTTCAGAAAATCAGAGAGAAAATAGAGACATGCAGATGGGAGATCACACCAACCTACTCAGAAATCTTAGAAGAAGGCAAGAAGTGGGCTAAGTATTGTGAAGCATACATGGCAGGTCCAGGCATCTGGCAAGTGACTAGTAGGTCTGATAACACATATTGTGTTAACTTGAACAACTATTCCTGTGACTGTAGGAGGTGGGACATGACAGCTGTGCCTTGCAGTCATGCCATTGCTGCAATGCAGAAAGTGAAGCTACATCCTGAAGACTTTGTCAATGATTTCTTCAAAAAGCCCATGTACTGTGAAACATACAAGCATATAATTTTCCCAGTTCCAGGTCCTGACCACTGGCCTCATACACCTGGAGATGACATATCTCCACCAGTGTTCAAAGAAAAGAAGGGGGAAAAGCAAACTGCCAGGAGGAAAGGTATATTTGAGGTGCCAGCAAAAAAGGACACCTCAAGAATTGGTACTGTGACATGTAGCAACTGCAAGAAGCAAGGGCATATGTTCAACAATTGTGGTGACCCTTTGAAGCCTAAGTTTCACATGATGATGAACATGCATCAGGTAATTTGAGGCTGGTTCTTCATTTCATTGTTACATTTCATGTCATTTCTTACAAAGTTTCATAATTGTGTAGGAGAATAGAACAAATTACTATGAAGCTGGTTCTTCTATGGCTACAAATGCTCAGAGGCCTCCAAAAGTACCTGCTGCAGCAAGAGCTACAACTTCTGCACCTGCACCAGGCCCAGTGGCTTCTTCTAGGGCAAATAAAAGGGTTGCTTCAACTAGCCCAGCAGTAGCAGAAGCACCAGGAAGAGCTAAGAGGAGTAGGACTAACACTTCTCCAGCAGCAGCAACAACACCAGCTAAAAAGAAAAGCACCAACACTTCTTCTCCTGCTATGACCAACAGGTCATCTACAACTTCTCCAGCAGCAGCAGCACCAGCTAAAAATAAAAGCACCAACACTTCTTCTCCTGCTAAGAACACCAGGTCATCCACAACTTCTCCAACAAAGAACACCAAGTCTGCAAGTGCCAAGAGGACAACTTTCATTGCACCAAGGCAGTCAACTTCAACTGTTGTCCAGGATGGGTCAAAGAGGATCAGGAAGCCAAGTGGGAGGCTGAAAGGCTATTTTTATGCAAGTGGTAACTATCATGTCTGTGTCCGAACTAGAGTTTAACTGCTATGGTTGTGTTTATGTCAGTGAACTGCTATGGTTTTGTTTATGTCAGTGAACTGCTATGGTTTCAGCCAGTTTATGTGTGTTTAGTCAGTCAATTTATGTGTGTTTAGTCAGTCAGTGAATGTGTGTTGATTCAGTCAGTGAATGTGTGTTCAGTCAGTCAGTTTGAGAGTAGCATACATATAGATTCTCCTGCAGATGCACCACTTACAGATACACAATAATAGATAGATATATAGATAATGGTTCTCATCCAGATCTTACAAAGAACACCACTTAACCCTGGTACATGGTTTCATCCAGATCTTACAAAGATCTTACAATATCAGTCATAACACTCGAAGAAACGAGCCCACTTAGCCCTAGTAGTTGGATGAGGAGCCATGACAGCTCTTCTCCTCGCCCAGCTAATGATCTGCTCGAAAGTCCTTCCCCTGCCACCAGGGAAAACAAGCTCAAGCTCTTCACCATTGCATTTCTCCAGCACCTTATCGGAGAGCCGGCAGATGTACTCGAGCTCCTGCTCATCGTGGGCGGCCTCATGTGCCCTCTGCTTGCGCCTCCTCCTCCTTTGCTGTGCTCCTGGAGGCCTAACCTCCACAGCCTCTCCCTCCTCCTCTGTGAGATCTCCCATGTCAGGATCCATCTCTAGGGTTTGATATGGGTGGCAGCTCTTGGGGTGACTGGGAAAGGGTGAGGTGGGGTTTATATTGACAGTGGTGGAGGGGTTGGGTTTTAGTAGGCCTATGGAGTTTCATTTGGTCAGATACTAGTGGCCCACTAAGCCCAATAGCACTATACATGAATATATAGATAACATAGCATTGGAGAACTTACTAAAAACCATAGCATTGGAGATCCATTACAACACTTAATACCATAGCATTGGAGATCCATTACAACATACTTAGGAACATAGCAAATATGGTTCTTACATAAGACACTAAAGTTCAAATGCAGTGCCAAACCCTAGGTTAACTTCACATTCCCCCAAAATGTACACCCTAATGATCACTTGAGACAGTTAGGCCACATCCTTATATAGGCCTTGGATGTACTTCACCACCATTTCACACCACTTCATGACTCAAGGATGGCCTTGATTTGCTCTAACTTGTCCTTGCTGCCATACCCATCTTTCAGCAGCTCACCAACAACTTGCTCAAGCTTTGCCTTCTCCTTCTTAAGAAGATCTCTGTCCACTTCAACATCCTTCATAGCCTTCCTTGTGTTCTTGATAATGTCAGCTTGGATCTGCAAAATGCACCTCTGCTCCTTTGCAAGTTTAAGCTTTTCCATTTGCACCTCCAACCTAGCTTTCTCCTCTACCTCTTTCTTCTTCTTCTCAAAGTCTTCTTCCTCCATTTGTTTCTGGTTCACCTTCCTGTCCACCTTACCATCCTGCCAATCAAACATGGGAGAATATCATACGGAAACCAACATTCAATGAAAACTTCGTGGAAACCATATTTTAAAGTTTCAAAAAAATCTGAAAAAAATATGGGATGTTAAGAGGGTGATGTTTTATTGCCACACAAAATTTCAAACTGAAACACATTACGTGATGTGAGCTATGAAAAAGACAAATTTCAGCCCTGAATAGTGACATTACTGTTCGGCACTATTCAATGCTGATTTTGTCTTTTTCATAGCTCACATCTCGTAATGTGTTTCAATTTGAAATTTGGCGTGGCAATAAAACATCATCCTCTTAACATCCCGTATTTTTTCAGATTTTTTTGAAGCTTTTCAAAATCTTTTTTTCGTGGTTTTCACCGGTTTCCACCGAATGTTGGTTTCCGTATGATATTCTCCCATCAAACATTTTTGATACATCTTCAACAAGCTTGCTGTACTCCATGGCAAGCTTGTCATTTTCAGTCTTAAGCTTGGCCAGGTGCTTCTCAAACTTCTCCTTGTCAAGTACCCTTCCACAGTTCTGCTCATGGAACATTTCCCATAGCTTGTCCAAACATCTCTGAAGAACAGGAGGCCAAGGCCCATCAACCCACTGTACAACACCACAATTCACACCATTTTCATGCATTGGTAAATAATATAAGTTATAGTGCAAGCTTATTTCACTGCCATCATTAATTGGAATTTTCACTGCCATCATTAATTGGAATGTTCTGAACATAACTGAAATATGATAAGTTATTGCAATGCCATAATTTAGCTTGCAAAGTAACTAACAAGTTACAGTGTCATATCATGTGCTGCACTGAACATCCATATGTAACAACACAAAATTGACATCTAACCTGGACTGGGCAGCCATAGAAACGTCTTCCTGTTAAAGTGCCTTCAAAAGCCACACACTTAACAGGCCTCATGTGGTGCAGAATGCATTTGGGTTCAGAAAGCTCAAGTTGGCCACAGAAAAGGGGCTCCACAATGGTGTCTGGTTCCTCCTGCAACCAACAACACTGGTTTCAATCACCAATATACTAGAACAGCAAATTTACCCTTAACACTAAATAAATCCCCAAATCAGCAAGAACCCTAACCCTATACAAAGATGAACTCTAAGTTAGCTAAATCCTACAACCAAGCCCCACCCTCCCTAATCAAAATCCATATCATAGACACAACAAAATCCCTAAACCAAGAAAGATCCATGTCATTAGCCTATCATTTATCCCTAACCCTAACCCTAGGTGGAGATGAATAAACTTACCAGAAGTCCCATGTCCATGCTCACGGCCTCGCAGTCATCGTCGGAGCTCTTTTCCTCGTCGTTCCAGGAAGGCATGGCGGCAAGGAGGTCGACGGTGGCCGATCCCGACGACGGCGAGTGGCGATGAGCTCGTACTGGAGCAGGGGAGTGTGAGCAGGGGAGTGGGAGTGAGCGGGCAGGGGACCGAGCGACCGACCGGAGGTGTATTTATTACCCAGTTCCGACCGGACCGGTCTGCGTAACGGCCGTTAACGGCCGCTCCGGCCCCGCGCTGGCCAGGTGGCCTGACCGGTGGGCCCAATCCGTCAGGAAAACGGTTAAATCGCTAGTCACCGCGGTTTTGGGTTTTTTTGAAACAGCCGACCACGCGTTTGGTAGTTATCTGAGAAAAATTAAAGTCCGGTAGTTTTTTGGAACCATTGCCCGTAAACTAGTAGTTTTATGCTATTTACTCAGCTGCCGGGGAAGAGATCACCCGTTTGTTGGCCGCTGACTTCATAAAATAAATCTTCCACACTGACTGGTTGGTCAGGAAGAAGGACAGCTCTGGTGCATGTGTATCCACTACATGAGCCTATACAAAAGCATGACCCCAATGATCATTTAAATCTACCGCACATAGACTAGGTTGTGGACTCCACGGTTGGGTGCGAGCGCCTTTACTTTCTGGATGGCTATTTAACCTATCACCAAATCAAGATGAAGGAGTTTGTTCAGATCAAGACCTCTTTTATTACTCCTTATGGAACTTTGTGATATATCTCCATGCTCTTTGGGTTCAAGAACACTGGTACGTATTATCACTGCATCCATAATATCTACAAGTATTAAAGCGGCTAAGCTAGCCTCAACGTCAAGCATTTCAAGTGTTGAGCGTAACTATCCTCCTTGATTTTTTTGAGAAAACTTTCGATCTATCCATCTTCAATTATGGCAGTACAACGAACATTAGAAATAATAAAAATTACATCCAGATCCGTATAACAACTAGCAACGACTACAAGCACTGAAGCAAGCCGAAGGCGCGCCGCCGTCATCGCCCCTCCATCCCCAGAGTCGGGCACAACATGTTGTAGTAGACAGTCGGAAAGTCGTTGTGCTAAGGTCCTATAGGACCAGCGCACCAGAACAGCAACCGTCGCCGATGAAGAATAACGTAGATCGGAAGGACCCAATCCGAAGACACACGAACGTAGATGAACAACGACGAGATCCGAGCAAATCCACCAAAGATATATCCGCCGGAGACACATCTCCACATGCCCACCAACGATGCTACACGAATCGCTAGAACGGGGGCTAGACGGGGAGACCTTTATTCCATCTTTAGGGAGCCGCCGCCGTCTCGTCTTCCTAAGTAAGACACAAACCCTAACAAAACTGAAAGAAACGACTAAAAACGGAGCCCTCCCGCCAGCTCTTGCAAGGATCCACCGTGCCTCCATGGCCCTAGGGCCACCGGAGACGAGGTGGACCTGCGGCGGCACCGGCGAGAGGCAAGAACCCTAGCTTTTTTGGAGGAGATGCGGCGGCTGCGTTTGGAGAGGACCGAAGCACGTAACTATCCTCCTTGTTTGACACCTGTCTTCCATCTTTTCTATGGTTCATTCATGGTTTTGTTATGGTTTGTTTTATTTTCATAAGGGTCGGTCCACCGTTATATTTTTGAACATTGTACAGACACATATGCTCATACACACGCATATACACTCACGTCTATAAACACACGCACGCACACCCTATTTTTATGAGCATCTCCGAAAGACTGATGCAGCACATCATCTTGAGATTGACGAAGTTGCCACAAATGTCTTTGTAGTCGACGGGGACATCTCCTTCAAATGAACCGACATTGTCGAAAGGCCTAAAATAAATACAGAAATGGCTAAACTAGCCTCACCGCCAAGCATTTCAAGTGTTGAGCGTAACTATCCTCCTTGTTTGACACGTGTCTTCCATCTTTTCTATGGTTCATTCATGGTTTTGTTATGGTTTATTTTATTTTGTTAAGGGTCGGTCCACCGTTATGTTTTTGAACACTGTAGAGACATATATGCTCATACATACGCACATACACTCGCATCTACAAACATACGCATGCACACCCTATTTTTATGAGTACCTCCGAAAGGCTGAGACATCACATCATCTTGAGATTGACGAAGTTACCACTGACGTCTTTGTAGTCGATGGGAACATCTCCTTCAAATGGACCGACTGATGGGGATATGTACCTAGGGTAGGGTCTTAAGCCTGACCTACATACCCTACCTAAGGACACTACATTGGAGAACTTAAAGATTACAAGGAAGACTCCGACTGAAATCACCATGGCGCATGAGTCACTCGACAGAACATCCACTCGGAGGTTTATCCCCCCATTCGATAGCTGCCTTTCACTCGGAAGATCCAGAAATCAGTGGACCACTGAAGACCAGAAGCCACTCCAGGGAGGCCAACGGGCAGGTGTTCGACTAGTCGCCATAAGTAGCATTTATTACATACGTTATCAGTAACGTTCACCTTTATTACCACGATCGAACCCTTGGTTGCTGGGTATTCATGAGGGGCAGTGCACTCTATATAAGCCACCCCTCCCCTCTGGCACAAGGGTTTGCACCCCCTATAACTCACACATTCCACACGACAGAAGCTCCCGAGCACTAAGACGTAGGGCTGTTACCTCACGAGAGGGGCCTGAACTCATACATCCGTGTGTACAATCTCGCCGTAGCTAGGACTCTGCCCTCTCCTTACGTACCCCTAACCTCTACTGTCAGGCTCGTTCTCACGACAGTTGGCGCCCACCGTGGGGCAGGCGTCTAAGCGACTTCCGGTGAGTTTGCAATTTTCTTCTTCGTCATGTCTTCCGGCGGCGGTTCGTTCCTGGGCCACGAGATCCGTCTCGGTGTGCTCACCTTCGTCGCCGACGAATCGGCATGGCTTCAGGAAGCGCCTCTGGACGTTGAGGCGCTCCCGATCCGCGGGGCGACGCACTTCCATGCAAGCTCCCGCGGCGTTCTTCTTCGGCAGCCGTCGACTCCATACCTGTCGACTCCGGCATCGTTTGCTCTCCCCGCTATTCGTCGCCGCAAGCGATCTGGTCGCTCACGGCTCCAGCGTTGGGTGAGGCATGCGGCGGCTCACCAAGCGTCATCTCCGCAGATTGCGGCTATCGAGCCCGCCGAATCACTTCACGGCGTGTTCGATTCGGCGTCGGATCAGTCTGACGTTCCTTCCGAGTGCGAGAGCTGCGATCCAGCGGCTGGGGTTCTTATGGCGGGCTCACAGCAAAGCCCGCCTGGTTACGGCCGTGGTGGGCATGAGGTTGGAGGACTGTCGAATGAGCAGCAGCGTCGAGATGAGGAGATTCTCCGTACGCCCATCGTCGGTGCGACTGCCGAGGCCCGGGCCTTGGAAGCCACGCGCCTTCGGCTCGAAGAGATGCAGAAGGCACTCGACGAGCGTACCCGCCAGCGTCCACTAGTATCCAGTCGACGTCAGCGACAGTTGTTTCCGAGTGGGTCTCAGAACAACGTCCAGGTATTCCGTACTCCAGTTCTGAATGTTGCAGCCGCTGCTAGGATTGCAGATTCCATTCAACCATCACGTTCAGAGGCTGACAGAGGTTTGCAGCAGATCCGAGCATTGCTTGAGGCAGCGCAACAGCAGAATTTGGCTGTCTCTCAGTCGCGCAATAGGGTACATAGTGATTCACCCAATGCAGACACAGTTCAGTCGGTTCACAGCCCGGGGTCACCTCTGCGTCGCAGGAGCGGAGGTTACCGTGAAGATCAGTACCGAGATCAGGGGCGAGATCAGTTTGCTCCTCGTTATCACCGTGATGACCGCCGTCGAGTGCCTACTCCTCCGCGGAGTGGTTCATATGTGCCCCGACACTATGACAATAGGCGCCCGTTCGGCGATGAGCGGAATCCTGGGTTCGATGTGAGGAATGTCCTCTTACAGAAGCGGATTGACAGGGGCAGGGCTCACAGGGATGGTTATGATAGAGATCATCCGAGTGGAAGTGGTGTCGTTGTCTCTGGGCCTGAGTGTTTCAGCAGAGCCATTCGATATGCTGAGATTCCCCCCAACTTCAGGTTGGCGGCTGGAATAAGCAAGTTCACTGGTGAGTCGAAGCCGGAAACATGGCTAGATGATTACCGAGTGGTGGTGCAGATCAGTGGAGGAAATGACAATATAACCATGAAACATTTGTCTTTGATGTTGGATGGTTCGGCCCGAGCATGGCTAAATCGGTTGGCTCCTTCTAGCATCTACTGCTGGGAGGATCTTGCCCAAGTGTTCGTCAGAACTTTCGAGGGCACATGCAAGCGTCCCGCTGGTTTGTCTGAGCTGCAGCACTGTGTGCAGAAACCGAATGAAACTTTGAGGGATTACATTCAGCGTTGGACCACCCTCCATCACATGGTGGAAAATGATTCCGAGCATCAAGCCGTCTGCGCCTTCAAGGCCGGTGTTAAGTACAGAGAGCTTTATCTGAAGTTTGGTCGGATAGGAGATATGTCTCTGAGCAAGATGATGGAGATTGCCACTCGGTACGCCAATGGCGAAGAGGAGGACCGCCTCCGCGGCGGCAAGGGAAAGGCAGTCGACAATGATGCTGGCGGCGGCAATTCTAGTCGGAAGCAAAAGCGCAAAGCCGATAGTTCTGCTCAGGCAGAGGCAGCCGCCCTGGCGGCGCAAGGAAAGAATAAGGGGAAACCCAAAGGGCAATTTACCCCCAAGAAATCAAAGAATCAGTCAGGAACATACATCCTAGATATGCCGTGTGCAATCCACACGAAGAAGGATGAGGAAGGCAATTTGATATTGCCAAAGCACACCACTCGACAATGCAGATTACTGATCCAACAGTTCAAGGAAGGACAGTCGAGTGGGAAAACTTCTGAAAAGGAAGATGATGAAGATAAAGAGGATTTTCCTGAGGTCAATGCCACTTTGATGATTTTTGCCGATGTAGAAAGCAAAAGTCGACTGAAAGTTATTAACAGGGAGGTCAACATGGCTGTTCCTGCCACCCCCACATACCTCAAGTGGTCTCAGACTCCTATCACCTTTGACCAGTCAGACCACCCTGCTCATGTCGCTACCCCCGGTCGGCAAGCTCTGGTGGTGGATCCTGTTGTAGGAGGCACTCAACTCCGCAAGGTTCTCATGGACAGAGGGAGTGGATTGAACATCTTGTATGCAGATACCCTCAAGGGGATGGGCATTCCGATGTCCCGACTCAGTGAGAGCAACATGCAGTTCCACGGAGTCATCCCTGGGAAGAAGGCCAAGTCACTCGGTCAGATTGCGTTGGATGTGGTGTTCGGCACCGACAAGAATTTTCGCAAGGAAAAGTTGACGTTTGAAGTTGTAGACTTCTAGAGCGCATATCACGCCATCCTTGGTCGACCGGCTTATGCCCGTTTCATGGCCCGTCCATGTTACGTGTACCTCAAGCTGAAGATGCCCGGGCCCAAGGGTGTGATCACAGTCACAGGGAATCGACAAAGGGCTGAGGAGTGCCTTCAGCAAGGCTCCAAGATTGCCGACCATCAAATGGCTGTGGTCAAGTTGGAAGAATACAAGAGGAATACTGATCCTGCCGATCTGCTGCGTTCCAAGAAGCCTGCTTCTGAGTTTGCTTTTTAGTCGGCAGGTGACGTGAAGCAAGTGAACGTTCACCCGATAGATCCTAATGCTGCCTAGACTGACATCTCGACGACACTCGACAGCAAATAGGAAGCCGCGCTCATCCAGTTCCTCCGTGAGAACTGGGACATCTTCGCATGGAAGCCTTCTGACATGCCGGGTGTACCTAGGGAACTGGCTGAGCACCGACTGAGAGTTTACCCGAAGGCCAAGCCTGTCAAAGAGCACTTGCGTCGGTCGGCGGCAGAGAAGCGGAAGGCAATCGGCGAGGAGGTGGCTCGACTCTTGGCGGCTAAGTTCATACGTGAGGTTTACCACTCCGAGTGGCTCGCGAACGTCGTCATGGTCCCCAAGAAAGACAAGTCGCTCCGCATGTGTATTGACTTTAAACATATCAATCGGGCCTGCCCGAAAGATCATTTTCCGCCCCCCCCACATCGATCAGATTGTCGACTCAACTGCGGGATGCGAGCGTTTATCTTTTCTCGATGCATACTCTGGTTACCATCAGATCCGTCTGTTTGGTCCAGATGAAATAAAGACGGCCTTCATCACCCCTTTCGGGTGTTTCTGTTATATCACCATGCCTTTTGGTCTGAAAAATGCTGGCGCTACTTTCATGCGTATGATTCAGAAATGCCTGCTCAAGCAAATCAGTCGGAATGTCGAGGCTTATATGGATGATATTGTAGTCAAGTCTCGCAAAGGTTCTGACCTACTGACTGACTTGGCAGAAACATTCGCCAACTTGAGGAAATATGATATCAAGTTAAATCCGACCAAGTGCACTTTTGGAGTTCCTGGTGGCAAGTTGCTCGGTGCTACTTCTCGAGCATGCGTTGGTTTCCGTGAAGAGGAACGGGTGATGCAGCAAAGTAGATAAGTATTTCCCTCAGTTGTTGAGAACCAAGGTATCAATCCAGTAGGAGATACAAGCAAGTCCCCAATAGATGTACCTACACAAAGAATCAAACACTTGCACCCAACGGTATAAAGGGATTGTCAATCCCTTCACGGTTACTTGCAAGGATGAGATCTGATAGAGATAGATAGATATGATTGCTTGAAAGTAAAGTAAAACAAAAGTAAAAAGATTGCAGCAAGGTATTTTTGGTATTTTTGGTTTTAGATCTGAAAGTATAATATGGAAAATAGACCCGGGGCCATAGGATTCACTAGAGGCTTCTCTCATGATGGCAAGTATTACGGTGGGTGAACAAATTACTGTCGAGCAATTGATAGAAAAGCGAATAATTATGAAGATATCCAAGGCAATGATTATGCATATAGTCATCACGTCCGTGTCAAGTAGACCGAAACGATTCTGCATCTACTACTATTACTCCACACATCGACCGACTCCTGCCTGCATCTAGAGTATTAAGTTCATGAAGAACAGAGTAACGCATTAGGTAAGATGACATGATGTAGAGGGATAAACTCAAGCAATATGATGAAAACCCCATCCTTTTATCCTCGATGGCAACAATACAATACGTGCCTCGCTACCCCTACTATGTCACTGGGTGAGGACACCGCATGATTGAACCCAAAACTAAGCACTTCTCCCATTTCAAGAATTACCAATCTAGTTGGCCAAACCAAACCAATAACTCGAAGAGACTTGCAAAGATATGAAATCATGCATATAAGAATTCAGAAAAGACTCAAATAATATTCATAGATAATCTGAACATAAACCCACAATTCATCGGATCTCGACAAACACACCGCAAAAGAGTATTACATCGGATAGATCTCCATGAAGATCATGAAGAACATGGTATTGAAGAGCAAAGAGAGAGAAGAAGCCATCTAGCTACTAGCTATGGACCCAAAGGTCTGTGGTGAACTACTCACGCATCATCGGAGGGGCAATGGAGTTGATGTAGATGCCCTCCGTGATCGAATCCCCCTCCGGCAGATTACCGGAAAAGGCTCCAAGATTGGATCTCACGGGAACCGAGGCTCCTGGCAGCGGAAAAGTGTTTTCGTGGCTCTCTTCGGTATCCAGGGAATATTTGTGAATTTATAGGCCGAGAAATAGGGTTGGGGGAGCTGCCGTGGGCCCACAAGCCAGGGGGGCGTGCCCTACCCCCTGGGCGCGCCCCTGTGGCTTGTGGCCACACGTCGGCTCTCCTGCCTTGGTCTCCAAGCTTGGTAGATGTCTTCTGGTCCAAGAAAAAATATTCCGAAGATTTTATTCCGTTTGGACTCCGTTTAATATTCCTTATCTGCAATACTCAAAAACAAGGAAAAAACAGAAACTGGCACTAGGCTCTAGATTAATAGGTTAGTCCCAAAAATAATATAAAATAGCATATTAATGCATATAAAACATCCAAAACAGATAATATAATAGCATGGAACAATCAAAAATTATAGATACATTGGAGACGTATCAAGCATCCCCAAGCTTAATTCCTGCTCGTCCTCGAGTAGGTAAATGATAAAAACAGAATTTTTGATGTGGAATGCTACCTAACATATTTATCCATGTAATATTCTTTTTTGTGGGATGAATATTCAGATCCGTAAGATTCAAAACAATAGTCTAATATTGACATAAAAACAGTAATACTTCGAGCACACCAACAAGGCAATCGTGTCCTTTCGAAATAACATGGCCTTAGAAAGTTATCCCTACAAAATCATATGGTCTGGATATGCTCCATCTTCCCCACACAAAGTATCTAAATCATGCACAACCCCGATGAACAAGCCAAGCAATTGTTTCACACTTTTGGTGTTCTCAAAACTTTTCAACTCTCACGCAATACATGAGCGTGAGCCATGGATATAGCACTATAGGTGGAATAGAATATGGTGGAGGTTGCAAGGGAAAGGAAGAAGATAATCTCACATCAACTAGGCGTATCAACGGGCTATGGAGATGCCCATCAATAGATATCAATGTGAGTGAGTAGGGATTGCCATGCAACGGGTGCACTAGAGCTATAAGTGTATGAAAGCTCAAAAAGAAAACTAAGTGGTCGTGCAAGATGAGACTCCACTAGTTACATGAAAGTGACAAAATAGGAGACTCTCTATCATGAAGATCATGGTGCTACTTTGAAGCACAAGTGTGGAAAAGTATAGTAGCAATTGTCCCTTCTCTCTTTCTCTCATTTTTTTTCTTTTTTTCTTTTTTTATTTATTTTGGTGGGCATCTTTGGCCTCTTTTTTTATTTGGGCTTCGTTGGCCTCTTTTATTTTTTGTAAAGTCCGGATACTCATCCCAACTTGTGAGGGAGTCATGGCTTCCATCATCCTTTTCTCACACTGGACAATGCTCTAATAATGAAAATCATCACACTTTTATTTACTTACAACTCAAAAGGAAAATTACAACTCGATACCTATGACAAAATATGACTCTATATGCAATATGAAAGTGAGGGTGCATGTCATGAAAAGCGGAATGGTGGAAGTTGCATGGAAATATATCTCGGAATGGCTATGGAAATGCCATAATAGGTAGGTATTGTGGCTGTTTTGAGGAAAATATATGGTGGCTGTTTTGAGGAAGGTGGGTTTGATGTACCGGCGAAAGTTGCGCGGTACTAGAGAGGCTAGCAATGGTGGAAGGGTGAGAGTGCGTATAATCCATGGACTCAACATTAGTCATAAGGAACTCACATACTTATTGCAAAAGTCTATTAGTTATCAAACAAAGCATTAGACGCATGCTCCTAGGGGAGAGGTTGGTAGGACTTAACCATCGCGCGCTCCCGACCCTCACACAAAGGTCGACAATCATTAAACAAATCATGCTCCGACTTCGTTACATAACGGTTCACCATACGTGCATGCTACGGGAATCACAAACTTCAACACAAGTATCTCTTCCAATTCACAACTACTCACTAGCATGACTCTCATATTACCATCTCCATTATCTCAAAACTATATGCAAGGAATCAAACTTCTCATAGTATCCAATGCACTTAATATGAAAGTTTTTATTATATCCCTCTTGGATGCCTATTATATTAGGACTAAATTCATAACCTAAAAAAATTACCATGCTGTTTTAAGAAACTCTCAAAATAATATAAGTGAGGTACGAGAGTTCAATAATTTCTATAAAATATAACACCACCGTGCTCTAAAAAGATATAAGTGAAGCACTAGAGCAACATTGCCTAGCTCAAAAGATATAAGTGAAGCACATAGAGTATTCTAATAAATTCACGATTCAGCGTGTCTCTCTAAAAAGATGTGTGCAGCAAGGATGATTGTGGCAAACTAAAAAGCAAAGACTCATATCATACAAGACGCTCCAAGCAAAACACATATCATGTGGTGAATAAAAATATAGCCTCAAGTAAATTTACCGATGGATTGAAGACGAAAGAGGGGATGCCTTCCGGGGCATCCCCAAGCTTAGGATTTTTGGTATCCTTGAATATGGCTTGGGGTGTCTTGGGCATCCCCAAGCTTATGCTCTTGCCACTCCTTATTCCATAGTCCATCAAATCTTTACCCAAAACTTGAAAACTTCACAACACAAAACTCAACAGAAAACTCATGAGATCCGTTAGTATAAGAAAAATAAATCACCACTTTAGGTACTGTTGTGAACTCATTCTTTATTTATATTGGTGTAATATCTACTGTATTCTAACTTCTCCATGGTTCATACCCCCCGATACAACCCATAGATTCATCAAAATAAGCAAACAACACAAAGAAAACAGAATCTGTCTAAAACAGAACAGTCTGTAGCAATCTATAGACTTCGAATACTTCTGTAACTCCCAAAAATCTGAAAAATTAGGACAACCAGGGAAATTTGTATATCAATCTTGTGTAAAAATTTCAGATCAAAATCACATTCCAGTGAATTTATAAAATTCCTGGACTGAGCGCAAAAGTTTCTGTTTTTCAGCAAAATCAAATCAACAAACACCGTAAACCATCCCAAAGGTCTTACTTGGCTCAAACACTAATAAAAACATAAAAACACAATTACTACAGAAGTAATAATGTTCAAAACACAGAAAAACAGAAGCAAAAACAAAAGCATAAAAATAAAATTGGGTTGCCTCCCAACAAGCGCTATTGTTTAACGCCCCTAGCTAGGCATAACGATTTCAATGATGCTCGCATAAAGAGTAGTAATTGAAATATGCAAAAGAGCATCATGAATCTCATGAAAAACACGTTTAAGTCTAACCCACTTCCTATGCATAAGGATTTTGTGAGCTAACAATTTATGGGAACAAGAATCAATTAGCATAGGAAGGCAAAACAAGCATAATTTCAAAACTTTTTTTTGAGGGGCCAATGACAGTAGGGGTAATAACCCTACTGCCTTAGATTAAATTAAAGACAGGGACAAGTCTTACAGTTACAACATGTACAGAAAGAGGGGGGGGGGAAGGGTTTTATACAAAAGACCTAGAAAGACAACGGGCACAGCAAAATCAGAACCAGGAGGTAATCAGGGTAGAGATTCTCCCCTCTAGACTAGCTTTCCTGTGGATGAGGGATCTGAAATCCTCCTGAATCCTAGCAGCCCACCCCCCAAAGGAAGGATCGACCCCTCTGAAATGTTTATTATTCCTCTCCTTCCAAAGGCTCCACGCAGCCGTTGCAAAACATTCAGTGAAAAGTGTCCCCGACCAAGCAGCTCTCCCAGTTTGCATTTTCTGAAGTCTATCCCCACCGCCAATCCATGATATATGCAACCTGTTCCAACATGAAACACTGAAGGGACAATCAAAAAAATAAATGTTCCACTGTTTCCCGGGCTCCCCCACACAACAAACAGCTGAGGCCGGAGCCTATGTTATAGTGTCTTCTGTTTAGCATGTCTCAGGTATTCAATCTATCCGCTAGCAGCAACGAAAGGAAGACCTTTATTTTCATGGTGCATTTTGATTTCCAGATCAGCTTGAACTCAGGGTGGGTTTGAACATCTCTGAAGCAAAACTCATAGTATTTTTTGGCGGAGTACTCCCCCCAGACACAAGACCACACATCCCCACTGTCATTGGTTAGGCAAACGGGTGTCGTGTTGAGCTGTAAGGCTCTAACCTCCTCTCTGGCCTGGATTGAGAGCGGCAAGTGAAAGAGTTGTTGCAGTGAGGGAGATGTGAGCATGTCGCGGACAGATATATCCGGTGAGATTGCGAACAACGCCGCCCTAGGATGCGACTCCTCCAAAATACTGTCCAACCAAAGATCTTTCCAGAAGAGGGTGTTTGTTCTGGATCGAACAGAGATCTTGGTTATCCCTCTATAAATCGGGCTGAGACTCATGAGCTCTCTCCACCAGAACGAACCACACATATCGGAAGCATGGGGAATCGAGTCTGTATAATATGTATCCCAGACCAGGTCGACCCATGGCAGATCAGCGTGATTATAGAATTTGTGCAACTGTTTCATAAGTAGGGCGGTGTTTTGAATCTTAATGTCGATCACTCCCAGCCCACCACGATCCTTGGGCTTACAAACCATCGACCAAGCGGCAAGAGAATTGCATTTTATCTCATCTCCATGTTTCTTCCTCCACAAGCAACACCTCCTGATCTTGTCAAGATGTTCCACTATTTTTGGAGGCAATCTGATCGAGCACATGGCATAGATAGCTAAGGAGGACAGAACTGAGTTAACAAGCTGCAGTTTAGCCCCTTGAGAGACCATGCACAGTGTGGTGGAGAGCCTTCTTTCCATAGAGTCCACCAGGGGCATCATGTCCAAGACCGTGGGTTTAGTAGTGCCCAAAGGCAAGCCTAGGTAGGTGAAGGGCATAACTCCCACAGAGCATTGGAGGAGAGCAGCCAACTCCGAGGCCTTTTGTGCATCTATATTGATAGGAATTAACGTGGATTTCTGGAAGTTTATCTTAAGACCAATGGACACAGTGTAATCAACCAACAACTCCTTCATGAAGGTAACTTGTGTACTGTCCACTGGCATAACAACAATGGTGTCGTCGGCGTACTGTACAACCGGGTAATCTGAACCGCCTCGGTTGAGGATCGGGAGTTGTAGGTATTGTTTCCTGGCCGCATCGTTGATTGCTGCCTGCAAGAGGTCCGCAGCAAGGACGAAAATCAGCGGCGAGAGTGGATCACCTTGACGCACACCCCGCTTACAATGAAACTGTCTCCCTGGTGACCCATTGAGGAGCACTGCTGATTTGCCAGACGAGAAGATACAATGCATCCATGACAACCACCTTTCATCAAACCCCATGTTCCTTATGATCTCAATCATAGCAGAGTGCTCGACCGTGTCAAATGCTTTGGCGAAGTCCAACTTGAGCAAGATTATCTCATTCCCAGAGCTCTGGCATTGGTGAATGTATTCGAAGGCCCATGCAATGCAGTCCTGTATGAATTTCCCCTTAAGGAACCCATACTGATTTCTGTGTACAATCTTCAGAATGAGCTTCTGAAGCCTGTTGGCTAAGATTTTAGTGATCACCTTCAAGCAGCAGTTAAGAAGGGTGATTGGTCTGTAATCGTTGGCTGTCTCCGGGGAGTTATTCTTGGGGATAAGGGTGATGTACCCGTCATTGATGCTTTCTATATTCAGCTTCCCATCATAGAAATCGAAACATAGCTGGTAGAAATCCTCTTTGACAACCTGCCAACAATTCTTCAGAAAAAGCCCATTAAACCCATCGGGTCCTGGTGCACGATCAGCTGGCATACTCTTGATCACGTCATCAATTTCCGGTTTAGTAAAGGGGACCGAAAGCTCCCCCAACCCCTGCACTTTCTTGATGATATCAGGTAAGCTGAATTTCATGTGCGGAGTGTTGGCCTGTCCAAGACTATCTCTGAATGTGTCGAAAAGAATTTTCTCTTTTCCTGCATGATCAGATATAACTGAACCATCAGGATTTGTCAAGGTGGCAATGGAGTTTCTCCTATATCGCTCGGTGGCCATACGGTGGAAAAACTTTGTATTTTCATCCCCAAACCTGATTACTCGGACGGTACACCGTTTCTTCCAGTATTGTTGTTGATAAGCCAGTAGATTCAGTAGATGAGCTTTTAGGATTTTTCTGAAGTTGGCTTCGGGAAGAGAAAGGGGACGTAAGTTTTCAAGTTCATCAATATTAGCCAGCACAGTATTGGAGTTGTCGATCAGTGTGCCCAGTCTGGATATCCCTCTACTCCATTTTTTCAGATCATACCGCAAGTATTTAAATTTATGGCAGATACGAGCGGCTCTAGAGGCTGCAAAACATGGTTTATTCCAACTACTTTGGACCGTATCCATAAATCCCTGATGTTGCACCCAGAAGTTTTCAAACCGGAACACTTTGCTAGCAGGAATGGCAGATTCTATTTGAACCGTGCATGGAGTATGATCAGAAATTGGCTTCCCCTGAGGTAGGACCATAGTGTTCGGATATGTAGAAGTCCAATTCTGTGAAGTGAAAAACCAATCAAGTTGTTCGAGGAGCGGATCTTGCTGCATATTGCTCCAAGAAAATCGACGGCCTTTAATTGGCAGCTCCACAAGCGATTGGGACCTGATGAACTCATTAAAGGTTAACATATCATTAGCATTACCACCCGGTTTATTTCTGTTAGTTGGAGCTCTATAGTAGTTGAAATCGCCGATCAATAGCCAATTTTCATCATCCGGAATAGTAAGATCAAAAAGCCAATCCGTGTAGTTCACTCTGGCCTCACCACGGCAAGGGCCGTATACATTCACCGATATCCAACTAGTGCCCATTTGGGTGGAGGTGAATTTGACAACAAGAGCGTAATCATGTGAAAACAATAGAGAGCCAGAAAAGACAACACTATTCCAAATAGTAAGCAGACCACCAGACGCCCCATCCGAGGGCACATACAGAAACTGATCAAATCTTTGCGGACATATAGTTTTAATAAAAGACATATCACAAAAGGATAACTTGGTCTCTTGCAGACAAATAACAGCGCACCCGCTCACCTTAATAGCGTTTTTAAGCGCGATACATTTATCATTAGAATTCAGGCCTCGGATGTTCCAGCATAATACATTCCAAAGTTTATTTCTGGCCATGGAGGTGGAAACTATTCTGCAGAGTCCTCCTCCTGAGCGCTTGCTAGAAGCTTCTGAGGGGAGAGATCTTTAGCTGGCACGCCACAGCTTGCACCCATGTGTTGCAGCACAGGGATAGGTGTGTCTTTCATCATATCCGAGACACACTCTTCGTCGGATGGATTAGCAGAAGGGGCACTGACAGAAGGAATTATCCATGGTTTTACCTTTGATTTGGTAACCCTGACATCCTTGGGCTGTGAGATCTTGAAGCCATCATATTTATTAGCCCGGGCGCTCCTACGCACATGGGTGGTATCAAGGGGCATCACCTGTTTCCCTCTGTTGCAAGTACTAGTGACTTGTGTACTGCAAAACGGTGGAGGTTCTATCTCAGAATGAGCTGGGTTCATGGTAGCCAAAGAGACAGATAAAGGGGCCTCCCGCACCGGATGGGCCTGGGAAAGTGACTCACGGACCACAACGTCAGTATTGCGCAGATTGGGGCCTGAAAGAGCTGGGTTGTAAACCACTAGGGGACACAACTCTGACAGAGGAAGTATGCCAGCTTCCTGTGCAGCTGCTTTGTCTAGACTGAAACTAGCCTCCCAAGCCGAGAACCAGTTGGAGTTGAGACTAACAGGGTCAGGTTTGATGTGCTGCAAAATAGCAAGACAAAAACATTGTAGCTGCCTCTTGATGACTGCGAAAGGATTTACAGGAAGTGGAACTCCAGGGATGACCGGGGCAGCCATGATCTGGCCGTTATAGATGCGCTTCATCATTTGTCCAACCCAGAGCAGAAATTCAGTGTCCATGGAGATCGTGACTGAAGTTGAAGCATCGCCAGCACGGGCAAAGTTCAGATTATCTCCCCTGACACCATTAATGAAGTTCTCGGCTGCTTCTTCCACGTCTGTGCTGAATTGGTCCTTCAGGGTGGTGGGATGTGCTGCAACAGACGGAGGGATACGGAGCGGCACCGCGCAATGAGGGGCGGCCACGTCCTCAACCAGGGGGATTTTCTGTTTCTCAATCCAAATCTTCCAGTGTGTATCTTTCCTAGGAAACCGCACCGCGGTATGAGCCCTGGATATTGGCAGTCGAATTTTCTCTTTCCAAATAAATCTCCTGTTAGAATGGCCTGGTTGATTGCATTCATGGGCCAAATGGCCCAACACATGACAAACAGCACATCTGATATTACCAGGGCATAACGAGAAATGATGACCCAATTGGTTACAGGTACGACATCTTTGGCCCGCATTGCATGAACATTCGACAATCCCATGAACGTGACAGGAGGTCATGGCCGGAGTTAGACATCGGCAGTCACGTTTAAGAACATTGCAAGTGTAACAAAAAATACCTGGGCACATGAGAGAGTTGTGGCCTGCATAATAAATTTCAGTAACATCTAGAAGGAATTCAACAATATAACTATCACATAAATCATTCTTTTCATGATACACGAGCATGCAATCATCATAATGAATTTGCTCATCAAAACTTGGGGGACAAAAAATAGCATCTTCATCAAACATAGCATCCCCATGCTTGTGGCTTTGCATATCATTAGCATAATTGAAATTAATAGAATTTATAGTAACATCATTGCAATCATGCTTTTCAATCAAGGAGCTATCATGAATCACCTTATAAATTTCTTCTTTCAACACTTCATCAAAATTTTCAGATTCATGGTTTTCAAACAAAACTTCATAGAGATAATCAAGTGCACTCAACTCACTAGCAATTGGTTCATCATAATTTGGCATTTTGAAAAGATTAGCAAGTGGATGAGGATCCATAACAATAGATTTTTAGCAAGCGAAGATGCAAGCAAATAGGAGGCACATGGCAACACAAGCAAACAAAAAGAGATCCGGCGAGAAAAAGGCAAACGACAAAGAGGGCGAATAAAACGGCAAATTGCTGAAGTGGGGGAGAGGAAAACGAGAGGCAAATGGCAAATAATGTAAATGCAAGAGATGAGTTTGTGATGGGTACTTGGTAGGCTTGATGTAGATCTCCCCGGCAATGGCGCCAGAAATCCTTCTTGCTACTTCTCGAGCATGCGTTGGTTTCCGTGAAGAGGAACGGGTGATGCAGCAAAGTAGATAAGTATTTCCCTCAGTTGTTGAGAACCAAGGTATCAATCCAGTAGGAGATACAAGCAAGTCCCCAATAGATGTACCTACACAAAGAATCAAACACTTGCACCCAACGCTATAAAGGGGTTGTCAATCCCTTCACGGTTACTTGCAAGGATGAGATTAGATAGAGATAGATAGATATGATTGCTTGAAAGTAAAGTAAAACAAAAGTAAAAAGATTGCAGCAAGGTATTTTTGGTTTTAGATCTGAAAGTATAATATGGAAAATAGACCTGGGGGCCACAGGTTTCACTAGAGGCTTCTCTCATGATGGCAAGTATTACGGTGGGTGAACAAATTACTGTCGAGCAATTGATAGAAAGCGAATAATTATGAAGATATCCAAGGCAATGATTATGCATATAGGCATCACGTCCGTGTCAAGTAGACCGAAACGATTCTGCATCTACTACTATTACTCCACACATCAACCGACTCCTGCCTGCATCTAGAGTATTAAGTTCATGAAGAACAGAGTAACGCATTAGGTAAGATGACATGATGTAGAGGGATAAACTCAAGCAATATGATGAAAACCCCATCTTTTTATCCTCGATGGCAACAATACAATACGTGCCTCGCTACCCCTACTATGTCACTGGGTGAGGACACCGCAAGATTGAACCCAAAACTAAGCACTTCTCCCATTGCAAGAATTACCAATCTAGTTGGCCAAACCAAACCAATAACTCGAAGAGACTTGCAAAGATATGAGATCATGCATATAAGAATTCAGAAAAGACTCAAATAATATTCATAGATAATCTGAACATAAACCCACAATTCATCGGATCTCGACAAACACACCGCAAAAGAGTATTACATCGGATAGATCTCCATGAAGATCATGAAGAACATGGTATTGAAGAGCAAAGAGAGAGAAGAAGCCATCTAGCTACTAGCTATGGACTCGAAGGTCTGTGGTGAACTACTCACGCATCATCGGAGGGGCAATGGAGTTGATGTAGATGCCCTCCGTGATCGAATCCCCCTCCGGCAGATTACTGGAAAAGGCTCCAAGATTGGATCTCACGGGAACCGAGGCTCCTGGCGACGGAAAAGTGTTTTCGTGGCTCTCTTCGGTATCCAGGGAATATTTGTGAATTTATAGGCCGAGAAATAGGGTTGGGGGAGCTGCCGTGGGCCCACAAGCCAGGGGGGCGCGCCCTACCCCCCTGGGCGCGCCCCTGTGGCTTGTGGCCACACGGCGGCTTTCCTGCCTTGGTCTCCAAGCTTGGTAGATGTCTTCTGGTCCAAGAAAAATTATTCCGAAGATTTTATTCCGTTTGGACTCCGTTTAATATTCCTTATCTGCAATACTCAAAAACAAGGAAAAAACAGAAACTGGCACTAGGCTCTAGATTAATAGGTTAGTCCCAAAAATAATATAAAATAGCATATTAATGCATATAAAACATCCAAAACAGATAATATAATAGCATGGAACAATCAAAAATTATAGATACGTTGGAGACGTATCACTCGGTTTCCTCATTTCCGAACGGGGGATCGATGTCAATCCCGAGAAGATCGGCGCCATCGTCCGAATGAAACGCCCTGAGCGTGTGCACGATGTCCAGAAGCTCACGGGCTGCCTGGCGGCATTGAGTAGGTTTAATTCTCGCCTCGGAGAGAAGGCATTGCCTTTATACCGACTGATGAAGAAATCTGATACGTTCGAGTGGACTCCTGAGGCAGAAGCAGCGTTTGTCGAGCTCAAAGCCGTGCTTTCCACCCAGCCGGTGCTTGCTGCTCTGCACAACAAAGAACCCCTGCTTTTGTACATTGCAGCCACTAACCAAGTCGTCAGTACGGTTCTCACTGTCGAGCGAGAAGAAGAGGGCAAGGCTTATAAAGTCCAACGTCCAGTTTACTATATCTCAGAAGTGTTGACTCCTTCAAAGCAAAGGTACCCTCATTATCAGAAGCTCGTCTATGGTATATATCTATCAGCGAAGAAGGTGGCACACTACTTCCAAGATCACCCAGTCTCAGTCGTCAGCGATGCTCCATTGTCTGAGATCCTCAACAATCGAGACGCGACTGGTCGAGTGGCCAAATGGGCTATTGAGCTCCTATACTTTGATATCAAGTTTGAAGCAAAGAAGGCAATCAAATCTCAAGCGCTTGCTGACTTCATGGCCGAGTGGATAGAACAGAAGCAACCGACTCAAATCCACTCGGCGCACTGGACCATGTTCTTTGATGGCTCTAAGATGCTGAATGGGTCTGGTGCTGGTGTGGTATTGGTATCTTCAAAGGGTGATAGGCTCAGTTATGTCCTCTAGATTCACTTTGATTCCTCCAATAATGAAGCTGAATACGATGCACTCCTCTACGGGTTACGTATGGCCATCTCACTCGGCGTCTGGCGCCTGATGGTATACGGTGATTCAGATTTGGTGGTTAACCAGGTGATGAAGGAGTGGGATGTCAGGAACCCTGCCATGACTGGATATTGCCATGCAGTGAGAAAGCTTGAGAAGAAATTCGAAGGTTTGGAACTCCACCATATTCCCCGAGTGAAGAATCAGGCAGCTGATTGATGTCTACTACACAACCTTCTTCTTGTAGACTCGTGTTGGGCCTCCAAGCGCAGAGTTTTGTAGGACAGTAGCAAATTTCCCTCAAGTGGATGACCTAAGGTTTATCAATCCGTGGGAGGCGTAGGATGAAGATGGTCTCTCTCAAACAACCCTGCAACCAAATAACAAAGAGTCTCTTGTGTCCCCAACACACCCAATACAATGGTAAATTGTATAGGTGCACTAGTTCGGCGAAGAGATGGTGATACAAGTGTAATATGGATGGTAGATATAGGTTTTTGTAATCTGAAAATATAAAAACAGCGAGGTAACTAATGATAAAAGTGAGCACAAACAGTATTGCAATGCTTAGAAACAAGGCCTAGGGTTCATACTTTCACTAGTGCAAGTTCTCTCAACAATACTGACATAGTTGAATCATACATGAGTTCACTCCAAAGTCACAAATAGTGGAGAACAAACGAAGAAATTATTGTAGGGTACGAAACCACCTCAAAGTTATCTTTTCCGATCAATCTTATGAGCTATCCCTATAAGTGTCACGAACAGCCCTAGAGTTCGTACTAAAATAACACCTTAAGATACACATCAACCAAAACCCTAATGTCACCTAGATACTCCAATGTCACCACAAGTACCCATGAGCTTGATTATACGATATGCATCACACAATTTCAGATTCATCATGTTCAATCCAACACAAAGAACTTCAAAGAGTGCCCCAAAGTCTCTACCGGAGAGTCATGACGAAAACGTGTGCCAACCCCTATGCATAGATTCCCAAGGTCACGGAACCCGCAAGTTGATCACCAAAACATACATCAAGTGGATCAATAGAACATCCCATTGTCACCATGGATATCCCATCGCAAGACATACATCTAGTGTTCTCAAATCCTTAAAGACCCGATCCGATAAGTAAACTTCAAAGGGAAAACTCAATTCATCACAAGAAGATAGAGAGGGGAAAACTCCATATGATTCATCTATATTAATAAAGCTCGTGATACATCAAGATCGTGCCATCTCAAGAACACGAGAGAGAGAGAGAGATCAAACACATAGCTACTGGTACATACCCTCAGCCCCGAGGGTGAACTACTCCCTCCTCGTCAAGGAGACCGCCGGGATGATGAAGATGGCCTCCGGTGATGCTTTCCCCCTCCGGCAGGGTGCCGGAACGGGCTCCCGATTGGTTTTTCGTGGCTCTGGAGGCTTGCGGCGGCGGAACTCCCGATCTAGGTTTCTTTTCGGAGATTTCTGTATTTATAAGAGTTTTCGGCGTTGGTCCCACGTCCAGAAGGTTCCCGAGGAAGTCACAAGCCAGGGGGGCGTGCCCTAGGGGGGGGCACCCCCCACCCTTGTGGCTTCCTCGGCTTTCCTCTCCGATGAATTTTCGCTCCATAATTTTTTATATTTTCCAAAAATATTCTTCGTAAATTTTCAGCTCATTCCGAGAACTTTTATTTCTGCACAAAAACAACACCACGGTAGTTCTGCTGAAAACAGCGTCAGTCCGGGTTAGTTCTAATAAAATCATACCAAAATCATATATAATTATTGTAAACATGACATGAATACTTCATAAATTATAGATACGTTGGAGACGTATCACTGATGATTTAGCAAAGATCGGATCCACTCGGAGGTCTGTACCTAGCAATGTGTTTCTGGAACACCTACATTCTCCTTCGGTGCAAGAAGATCCCTTCACTGATGAGCCCCCGCAAGCAATAAGCGCCTCCAATCCGACTGAGGTTGATGTCCCGGCAGTCATAGATCTGGTCATGGAGATTCTGGTGATTATGCCCGATTGGACGGTGCCATATATTGCATACATACTGAGGCAAGAACTCCCAGAAGACGAGGTTGAAGCTCGACAGATCGTCCGCAGGTCCAAGGCCTTTACTGTGATGGATGGACAGCTTTATAGAGAAAGCATAACTGGCGTAACTCAGCGGTGCATCTCTCTTGAGGAAGGTCGACTGATTCTGGAGGAAATTCACTCGGAGACCTGTGGTCATCATGCGTCCTCTCGGACGATTGTTGCGAAAGCATACGGAGCTGGTTTTTTCTGGCCGCGCGCCAAGGAAATGGCTAAGGAAATTGTTGAACACTGCGAAGGATGCCTGTTTTACGCAAACTTGTCACATAAGCCCGCGTCCGCCCTGAAGACTATTCCACTCGTCTGGCTGTTCGTTGTATGGGGTTTGGATATGGTCGGTCCTCTCCGAACGGGCCAGAGTGGATTCATGCATCTGCTTGTAGCAGTCGACAAGTTCACCAAGTGGATTGAGGCTAAACCCATAAAGAAGCTGAATTCGCGCACTGCTATCAAATTCATGAAAGAGATAACATTCCTGTATGGAGTTCCCCACAGTATGATCACAGACAATGGTTCAAACTTTGACTCAGAAGAGTTCAGATAGTTTTGCTCCGCCCAAGGCACTCGGGTGGATTACGCATCCGTTGCGCACCCCCAGACTAATGGTCAAGCTGAGCGAGCAAATGGCCTTATCCTTCAAGGGTTGAAGCCTCGACTCATGCAAGATCTTGAACATGCAGGTGGAGCCTCGGTTACTGAATTGCCGTCTGTTCTGTGGGGCTTGAGGACGACTCCTAACCGGTCGACTGGGCGCACTCCTTTCTTCATGGTGTATGGAGCCGAGGCCATTTTGCCGAGTGATCTCCTTCACAACTCTCCCCGTGTAGATCTTTACTCAGAGGCTGAGGCTGAACAAGCACGACAGGACAGTGTAGATCTCCTGGAAGAAGAACGTGAAATGGCTCTGATTCGGTCGACTGTGTACCAGCAAGATCTGCGTCGCTTCCATGCAAGGCACTTCAGGAGTCGGTCGTTCCATGAAGGTGATCTTGTGCTCCGAGTGGATCAGCAGCGGCCTCACAAGCTCGCCCCCGCGTGGGAAGGTCCTTTCGTCGTCACCAAAGTACTGAACAATGGAGCCTACCACCTTTTCAACCTCAAGAAGAATATCGACAAACCACGTGCCTGGAACGCAGATTTACTTCGACGTTTTTATACCTGACGACTGAGTTGTTTGATGTAATAAGAGTACTCTAGACAATGTTGTTTATCAAAGTTATGACTCCCGTAGTCCTTTGTCGATTCCGATAGCACAATCTCATATTCAAAATCCTCCGAGTGGTGAGCGATTCTCTCACTCGGGGGCTTAGCCACGAACAAGCTTTAGCCTAAGTTAAAAATCCTGCCGAGTGAATAACATCCTATTCACTCGGAAACTTAACTGCGAACCAGTCTTCGCCTAAGTTAAAAATTCCTTCGAGTGGTGAGCGACCCTCTCACTCGGGGGCTTAGCCGTGAACAAGTTTTCGCCTAAGTTAAAAATCCTACCGAGTGGATAGCATCCTATTCACTCGGAAACTTAGCTGCGAACCAGTCTTTGCCTACGATAAAAATTCCTTCGAGTGGCGAGCGACCCTCTCACTCGGGGGCTTAGCTGCGAATCAGTCTTCGCCTAAGTTAAAAATTCCTCCGAGTGGGGAGCGATCCTCTCACTCGAGGGCTTAGCCGTGAACAAGCTTTTGCCTAAGTTAAAAATCCTGCCGAGTGAATAACATCCTATTCACTCGGAAACTTAGCTGCGAACCAGTCTTCGCCTAAGTTAAAAATTCCTCCGAGTGGTGAGCGACCCTCTCACTCGGGGGCTTAGCCGCGAACAAGTTTTCGCCTAAGTTAAAAACCCTGCCAAGTGAATAGCATCCCATTCACTCGGAAACTTAGCTGCGAACCAGTCTTCGTCTAAGTTAAAAACTCTTCCGAGTGACGAGCGCTTCTCTCACTTGGGGGCTTACCCGCGAACAAGTTTTTGCCTAAGTTAAAAACCCTGCCGAGTGTATAGCATCCTATTCACTCGAAAACTTAGCTGCGAACCAGTCTTCGTCTAAGTTGAAAACTCCTCCGAGTGACGAGCGCTTCTCTCACTCGGGGGCTTAGCCGCGAACAAGTTTTTGCCTAAGTTAAAAACCTTGCCGAGTGAATAGGCAACGCTTTCACTCGGAAACTTAGTTGCGAACCAGTTTTCGCCTAAGTTCAAAATTCTTCCGAGTAATGAGCATCCATCTCACTCAGAAACCAAACAAACTTAGCCAAGCAAAGGATTGGAAAGCAAAATGCAGATAAATCCACGCAAACGGAAGTACTCAGGCTTAAGGTCTGAACGAAGTTTTAAACGGTTACACCATCACTCGGCATACCGAGGCAAATAAAGTTTCAACTGCAAGCAAAGTTTTTCTCAAGCACCGGTGGGGCTCGCGGGCTCGATGAAGGTGTCCAGAGCAATCCCATTGGCGATCCGAGTGGCTGCGTCGATGAAGGTCTCCATGAAGTCTTCGAATTGAAGTTTCTTCATGTTGGCCACCTGGAGAGTCTTCAGCTTGTCCTCCTTGGCCTCCTTGCAATGGACCCGGACGAGTGAAAGCGCCACGTCAGCTCCGCAGCGAGCAGCAGATTTTTTTCCATGCCTGTACTCGACCGGGAATTTCGTTGAGGCGGGTCATCATCGATTCGAGGTCAGTCTGGAGGGTGTCTTCTGGCCACAATTCTTTGTCGATCTTCACCAGCGCAGCTCTCAGTCGAGTGATATACCCTTGAACACTTCTAAGACGAGCGTCAAGCCGAAACATGTTCATGGCCACAACGTCCCCGACGGGTGACTTGGTGGGGTCCAGATTTGGCTCGATCTCCTCAGTCTCCTTGTCAAAGTCTTGGCAGAATTCTACACGAAGGGAAAACGAAAGGTTGGTCACGCTACTGTTCTGTAGAAATTAAGGAAATTCACTCGACGGAAGAAAGTTACCTTCAAGCATGCCAAACATCTTCTTCACGAAGTCTCCCAAGTATTTCTCCAGACCGCTACTTCTCTTGGTCAGCTGTTCAACCTTTTTGATCCAATCGGCCCGTTCTTGCTTGAGTTTGGTGTTCTCTTCTTCCAACTTATTGCCTGCGGCAAGCTTCTTCTCAACAGCCTCGGTTTTCTCCCTCGCCACCTTCTGAGCATCAGCGAGTGCCTTGTCCTTATCTTCAAGCGCCTTCTTCATGGTATCTAAAGAAATAACATTGTCGAGTCGCGCTTGGAGTCGGCGGTTCTCACCACGCACGTCTGTTTGAGTGAGGACACTCGGTTCAAAGGATAGAAGATGAAAGTGATAGTGCAATTGGTCGACAAGGATTACCTCCCAGGGTCTTCATCTCGGTCTGTGCACGGTCTAGGTCGTTCTCGGTCACCTCCAGATCTAGCTGAAGCCGGTTTTTCTCCTTCTCCAGGTCGACGTACTGAGTCCCAAGCTCACAGGCTTTCTGAAATCAGCAAAGAAGTAGTTCAGTCGACACTAATATTTCGTCACTCCCGAGTGGAAAAGTGCAAGCTCAGTCGACTGGATGGCGGCTCGCCGCCCCACCCCACACCCCTGCAAAGCGTCATATCATGGTTGATGGAAATGATGTCCATGAAACCTGCAGGATACGTCTTGCCAGTTCGGACCTTTCCATCCCTAAGACAGGCATTCAGAGGTGGAGACACTAAGAAACAGAACTCACTCGACGGACCGAGTGAGAAGCGTACTCCAAGTATGAAAAAGGACCCCGAGTCCAAGTTCTTAAGACTTCTGCCAATCGTAAACGATCGACAGTAGTCTCGGGGACTACACCCAGTGGGTGCACTCAGCGTGCCCCCACTGGATTCGACACCACTCGACCAGGTCCGACCTGTCCGAGTAAAAAAAAAAGAAAAAAAGAGATAGAGCAAACATGCAAACATTGTCTCTATCAGACCCCCACCGATGCAAGCGCTCGACGGCGGTCTCGGGGACTACACCCAGTGGGTGCACTCAGCGTGCCCCCACTGGACCTACTATCACTCGACCAGGTCCGTCCTGTCGAGCGACAAGCGACTATCAAAGCAAATCTAAGACCCCTGCCGATGTCACCACCATTCGACAGCGGTTTCGGGGACTACACCTAGTGGGTGCACTCAGCGTGCCCCCACTAGACCAGAAACCACTCGACTAAGACCTGATCTACTCGAGGGGAAAACAAGCAAGTATGCACCAAAAGAAAACACCCAGTGTAGAGTCAAGATGAACATGAATTCAATCAGAAATGAACTTACAATCGCACTTACTCGGACATTGGCACGAAGCGCTGAGCTGGCATCATAAGCCAACTTGCTGGCCTCGTATGCCTCCTTCGTACGCAGCATCATTTGCTCAGCCTGGATCATGGCCTCTTTGCCAGGTCCAGTCTGGTCCTCTGGGACACGGTTCAGAGGGAACGCGGGCGTCGGATGAGTCGGTGCTGCAGCTGGGGTCACAAGAGTCGCCTGAAGTTGCCCAATTGGCGCTGAGACCACAAGAGTTGAAGTTGCTGGCGGGGCACTCGACAACGGAACCTCAAGTCCAGCTCTGGCTCAGGAAGAGTCGCCAAGTTCTTGAGACACTGCAGCAGTCGACCTACGAGGCGCCTGCCCCAACGATGTCCTCCGAGCGCGTACGCGTGGGGTGCCCAAGGTCACACCTTCTCTCCCCGCACCCTGCTGTGGCTCCTCATCGTCTTCCACGTGGATGACGTCTGCAGCTGCCAATCGACAACGTTAACTTATTCAATCGACGAATCGTCTCCAAAAAACAGAGCATAGTGAAGATTTGTTATACCTCGTTGAGAGGTGGCCGCGTCAGCAGTGTCCACTTCCATGTGCTCATCTTCATCTCGCGGTGGCAACGTCACCGAGGTAGCAGCTCTGGCAAACAAATTCCACTCGATCAGCAAAGACATGAAGTTCCACAACAGCAGAAAAGGAAAATGAACACTCACGTTGAGGCGACGGGCACGGCGATCTTCATACGGGGTAGAGCCTTCTGAGGTTTTGGTGCATCAGACCTGGGCTGTTTTGCGGCCTTTTCAGTCGACTCAGATGTTGCAGCTCGGTCGCGCTTCGGATTCCTGGTGCTCGATGCCAAAGTTCTGCTTGGGACAGCCGCTGGGTCTTGGCGCTGCTTGGAACGATGCTCGGTGTGCGGAGGAGACTGAACCTCGTTCTCGCTCTCCTCCGAGTCATCATCACTGCCTTCACTGTTCTCGGCGTAATCAACGTCTACGCTGCCGTCTGCGCTCTCTTCTCCGTCATGAGGCTGCTCTCCATTTGGCACGGGCGAACACATGTTCGTTAACTCCTGCAAGATACAAACAGTAAAGTCAGTCGGCTGAAGACCCAATCACTCGACAAAACATGAAAGCATTCGACAAAGATATAAATAACCAGGTTCGGCGGCGGGTTGGCGGCAGAGAAGGGCAAGATTCGCTTGGCTCCCAGAGGGTTGTCACAGGTTCCGGTGATGCTTCGGAGCCACTGTGCAACAGTCTTCTTAGAGACTTCCTCTGGATGTGTCTGAGTGGTGTATTCGGCGCCCGAATAGTGCCACATAGTGTGGTCCCTCGCTTGAAGGGGCTGTATTCGCCGACTGAGAAACGCCTCTAGTAGGTCCATACCAGTCACTCCGCCACGGATCAAATCTACTACTGCATTCACTAAAATTCCTACCTGGACTCTCTCTCCCTCTATCACGGACAATGATCTGTTGGGGAACGTTGCATGGGAAACAAAAATTTTCCTACGCACACACAAGATCTATCCATGGTGATGAGCATCTACGAGAGGGAGAGTGAATCTACATACCCTTGTAGATCGCTAAGCGGAAGCGTTTAAGAAACGCGGTTGATGTAGTCGAACGTCTCCGCGATCCAAATCGCAAGTCGTCCCTCGATCCGATCACGAACTAGCGCCGAACGGACGGCACCTCCGCGTTCAACACACGTACGGCTTGATGACGCCTTCACCTCCTCGATCCAGCGAGCGATGGTGAAGTAGTGGTTGAGTTCCAGCAGCACTACGGCGTGGTGATGGTGGTGAGGAACAATCTCTGTAGGGCTTCGCCAAGCGCTACGGAGATTATGACGGAGGAACTAGAGGGTTAGGGTTGCCGCACACGGCTTGGGGAAATCTTGATGTATCCCGTGTGCTAGCCCTGCCCCTCTATTTATATGTTGAGCCTTGGGGTCTAAACTTGGAGTAAAAGCCTCCTCCAGGTCGGTTTTGCCCGCACAAGGTCGGTTTGGCCCGCAGGGAAAGAGTCCAACTCGGATCCCTGCAGTACCGCGCACAAGCGGTAGTACCGCTTCACACAAGCGGTAGTACCGCTTGGGCGGTAGTACCGCTTCACACAAGCGGTAGTACCGCTCGGGCGGTAGTACCGCTTCACCAAGCGGTAGTACCGCTTACGCGGCAGCAAAACTACTTTTGCACTTTCAAATACCTCGTGGGCTTTTATCCCTTGGCCCATATAAAGTGTTCTTGCATCCGAACACTTCGGTAAACATCCGAAACCACTTCCGGCGAATTCCGGAACCCTTCCGGAGATCAAAACACTATTATCACATATATCAATCTTTACCTCCGGACTATTCCGGAGGTCCTCGTCATGTCCGGGATCTTATCCGGGACTCCGAACAACCTTCGGTCACCAACAAAATAACTCAATTATACTAATCGTCACCAAACGTTAAGTGTGTAGACCCTGCGGGTTCGAGAACTATGTAGACATGACCGAGACACCTCTATGATCAATAACCAATAGCGGGACCTGGATGCCCATATTGGCTCCTACATATTCTACGAAGATCTTTATCGGTCGAACCTCTATGTCAAGGATTCAGTTAATCCCGTATGCTGTTCCCTTTGTTCTTCGGTATGTTACTTGCCCGAGATTCGATCGTCGGTATCTCTATACCTAGTTCAATCTCGTTACCGGCAAGTCTCTTTACTCGTTCCGTAATACAAGATCCTGTGGCTAACTCTTTAGTCACTTTGCTTGCAAGGCTCAATGTGATGTTGCATTACCGAGTGGGCCCTGAGATACCTCTCCGTCATACGGAGTAACAAATCCCAGTCTTGATCCATGCCAACCCAACAGACACCCTCGGAGATACCTGTAGAGCACCTTTATAGTCACCCAGTTACGTTGCGACGTTTGATACACACAAGGTACTCCTCCGATGTCAGGGAGTTGCATGATCTCATGGTCATAGGAACAGATACTTGACATGCAGAAAACAATAGCAATAAACTGACACGATCAAATGCTACGTTCTTAGTTTGGGTCTTGTCCATCACATCATTTTCCTAATGATGTGATCCCGTTATCAAATGACATCTCATGTCAATGGCTAGGAAACCTTAACCATCTTTGATCAACGAGCTAGTCAACTAGAGGCTTACTAGGGACACAGTGTTGTCTATGTACCCACACATGTATTTGAGTTTCCAATCAATACAATTATAGCATGGATAATAAACGATTATCATGAACAAGGAAATATAATAATAACCAATTTATTATTGCCTCTAGGGCATATTTCCAACAGTCTCTCACTTGCACTAGAGTCAATAATCTAGTTCACATCACTATGTGATTTACATTGTAATGAATCGAACACCCATGCAGTTCTGGCGTTGTTCATGTTTAGCCCTTGGAAGAGGTTTAGTCATCGGATCTGCAACATTCAGATTCGTGTGTACTTTGCAAATATTTATGTCGTCCTCCTTGATGTAATCGCGGATGGAATTGAAACGTCGCTTTATGTGTCTGGTCCTGTTGTGAAATCTTGGTTCCTTGGCTAGAGCAATGGCACCAGTATTATCACAAAACAGAGTCATTGGGTTAAGCGCACTAGGCACTACTCCAAGATCTGTCATGAACTCCTTCATCCAGACACCTTCCTTCGCCGCCTCCGAGGCTGCGATGTACTCCGCTTCGCATGTAGAATCCGCTACCACGCTTTGCTTGGAACTGCACCAGCTAACCGCACCCCCATTAAGAATAAATACGTATCCGGTTTGCGACTTAGAGTCATCCGGATCAGTGTCAAAGCTTGCATCGACGTAACCCTTTACGACGAGCTCTTGATCACCTCCATAAACGAGAAACATGTCCTTAGTCCTTTTCAGGTACTTCAGGATATTCTTGACCGCCGTCCAGTGTTCCATTCCTGGATCACTTTGAAACCTTCCGACCATACTTATGGCAAGGCTGACATCGGGTCTTGTGCACAGCATTGCATACATGATAGAGCCTATGGCCGAAGCATAGGGGATGACACTCATCTTTTCTCTATCTTCTGCAGTCACTGGGCATTGAGTCTTACTCAACTTCACACCTTGCAATACAGGCAAGAACCCCTTCTTGGACTGATCCATTTTGAACTTCTTCAAAACTTTGTCAAGGTATGTGCTTTGTGAAAGTCCTATTAAGCGTCTCGATCTATCTCTATAGATCTTGATGCCTAATATGAAAGCAGCTTCTCCTAGGTCCTTCATTGAAAAACTCTTGTTCAAATATTCCTTCATGCTTTCCAGCATTTCTATATTGTTTCCAATCAATAATATGTCATCCACATATAATATTAGAAACGCTATAGAGCTCCCACTCACTTTCTTGTAAATACAAGCTTCTCCGTAAACTTGTATAAACTCGAACGCTTTGATCACCTCATCAAAACGAAGATTCCAACTCCGAGATGCTTGCACCAGTCCATAAATGGATCGCTGGAGTTTGCAAACTTTGTCAGCATTCTTTGGATCGACAAAACCTTCTGGTTGCATCATATACAACTCTTCCTTAAGGTAACCGTTAAGGAACGCTGTTTTGACATCCATCTGCCAAATTTCATAATCGAAAAAGGCAGCTATTGCTAACATGATTCTGACGAACTTAAGTATCGCTACGGGTGAGAAGGTCTCATCGTAGTCAACTCCTTGAACTTGTGAAAAACCCTTTGCCACAAGTCGATCTTTATAGACGGTGACATTACCGTCCGCGTCCGTCTTCCTCTTAAAGATCCATTTGTTCTGAATGGCCTTACGCCCTTCAGGTAATACTTCCAAAGTCCATACTTTGTTTTCATACATGGATCCCATCTCGGATTTCATGGCCTCTAACCACTTCTCGGAATCCGGGCCCATCATCGCTTCTCCATAGCTCGTAGGTTCATCGTTGTCTAACAACATGACCTCGAAGACAGGGTTGCCGTACCACTCGGGAGCAGTACGCATCCTTGTCGACCTACGAGGTTCGATAGCAACTTGATCCAAAGTTTCATGATCATCATCATTAACTTCCTCTTCAGCTAATGTAGGCTCCACAGAAACAACTTTCTGCGCTGCGCTACTCTCAGGTTGAAGTAAAGGTTCAACAACCTCATCAAGTTCTATCTTCCTCCCACTCAATTCTTTCGAGAGAAACTCTTTCTCAAGAAATGTTCCGTTTTTAGCGACAAACACTTTGCCCTCGGATCTGAGGTAGAAGGTATACCCAATTGTCTCTTTTGGGTATCCTATGAAGACGCATTTCTCCGCTTTGGGTTCCAGCTTTTCAGGCTGAAGCTTTTTGACATAAGCATCACATCCCCAAACTTTAAGAAACGACAGCTTTGGCTTTTTGCCAAACCAAAGTTCATATGGCGTTGTCTCAACGGATTTCGATGGTGCCCTATTTAAAGTGAATGCAGCTGTCTCTAATGCATAACCCCAAAACGATAGTGGCAAATCGGCAAGAGACATCATAGATCGCACCATATCCAATAAGGTTCGATTACGACGTTCAGACACACCATTACGCTGTGGTGTTCCAGGCGGTGTCAGTTGTGAAACAATTCCACATTGTCTTAAGTGACTGCCAAACTCATAACTCAGATATTCTCCTCCTCGATCAGATCGTAGGAATTTAATCTTCTTGTTACGATGATTCTCAACTTCACTCTGAAATTGTTTGAACTTTTCAAATGTTTCAGACTTATGTTTCATTAAGTAAATATACCCATATCTACTTAAGTCATCAGTGAAGGTGAGAAAGTAACGATAACCACCGCGCGCCTCAATACTCATCGGACCACACACATCAGTATGTATGATTTCCAATAAGTCACTTGCCCGTTCCATTGTTCCAGAGAACGGCGTTTTAGTCATCTTGCCCATGAGGCATGGCTCACATGTGTCAAGTGATTCAAAATCAAGTGACTCCAAAAGTCCATCAGCATGGAGCTTCTTCATGCGTTTTACGCCAATATGACCTAAACGGCAGTGCCACAAGAAAGTGGTATTATCATTATCAATTCTACATCTTTTGGCATCAATGTTATGAACATGTGTATCATTACTATCGAGATTCAATAAGAATAAACCCCTCACATTGGGTGCATGACCATAAAAGATATTACTCATATAAATAGAACAACCATTATTCTCTGATTTAAATGAGTAACCGTCTCGCAATAAACAAGATCCAGATATAATGTTCATGCTTAACGCAGGCACCAAATAACACTTATTTAGGTTCATCACTAATCCCGACGGTAATCGAAGAGCAAGCGTGCCGACGGCGATCACATCAACCTTGGAACCATTTCCCACGCGCATCGTCACTTCGTCCTTTGCCAGCCTCTGTCTATTCCGCAGTTCCTGTTTAGAGTTGCAAATATGAGCAACCGCACCGGTATCAAATACCCAGGCACTACAACGAGGGTTGGTAAGGTACACATCAATAACATGTATATCATATATACCTTGTTTGTTGTTGGCCGCCTTCTTGTCAGCCAAATACTTGGGGCAGTTCCGCTTCCAGTGTCCAGTTCTCTTGCAATGAAAACACACAGTTTCTGGTTTGGGTCCAGCCTTAGGTTTCTTCACGAGAGGAGCAACTGTTTTGCCACTCTTCTTGGAGTTACCCTTCTTACCCTTGCCATTTTCTTGAAACTAGTGGTTTTATTGACCATCAACACTTGATGCTCCTTCTGAATTTCAGACTCAGCGGCTTTCAGCATCGCAAATAGCTCGGCGACTGACTTGTTCATCCCGTGCATGTTATAGTTCAACACGAAGCTCTTGTAGCTAGGTGGCAATGATTGAAGAACTCTGTCAGTGATAGCCTCTGGAGGAAGTGGCATCCCCAATTCAGCCAGACGGGTGGAGTACCCAGACATTCTGAGCACGTGATCACTGATAGACCCGTTCTCCTCCATCTTGCAAGTATAGAACTTATCGGAGATCTCATATCTCTCGATCCGGGCATTCTTCTGAAAGATAAACTTCAACTCCTGGAACATCTCATATGCTCCATGACGTTCAAAACGTCTTTGAAGTCCCGGTTCTAAGCCATACAACATTGCACATTGAACTATTGAGTAATCATTAGAACGAGCCTGCCAGGCGTTCACAACGTCTAGAGACTCAACTGGAGCGGGTGGATCACCAAGCGGTGCATCAAGGACATAAGCCTTCTGGGAAGCCGTAAGGATAATCCTTAGATTACGGGCCCAGTCCACAAAGTTACTTCCATCATCTTTCAACTTAGCTTTCTCTAGGAACGCATTAAAATTCAGGGGTGCTACTGCGCGAGCCATGATCTACAACATAAATATAGTAAAGACAACTTAGACTATTGTTCTAGATAATGAGTTTAGTTAATCATATTACTTAAAAACTCCCACTCAAATTGACATCCCTCCGGTCATTCGAGTGTAACATGATCCAAATCTACCAACTCAAGTCCGATCATCACGTGAGTCGAGGTGGTTTCAATGGTGAACATCTTCATGTTGATCATATCTACTATATGACTCATGTTCGACCTTTCGGTCTCTTGTGTTCCGAGGCCATGTCTGTACATGCTAGGCTCGTCAAGTTTAACCCGAGTGTTCCGCGTGTGCAACATGGCTTGCACCCGTTGTATGTGAACGTGGAGTCTATCACACCCGATCATCACGGCGTGTCTCGAAACGACGAACTTTCGCAACGGTGCACACTCGGGGAGAACACAATTTATCTTGAAATTTAAGTGAGGGATCACCTTATAATGCTACCGTCGTCCTAAGCAAAATAAGATGCATAAAAGGATTAACATCACATGCAAATCATAAGTGACATGATATGGCCATGAACTTGTGCTTTTGATCTCCATCTCCAAAGCACCGGCATAATCTCCATCGTCACCGGCATGACACCATGATCTCCATCATCTTGATCTCCATCAATGTGTCGCCATAAGGTTGTCGCGCCGACTGTTGCTTCCACGACTATTGCTAACGTTTAGCGATAAAGTAAAGCATTACGCAGCTCTTAATGATTGACACGCAGGTCATACAATAATTAAAGACAACTCTATGGCTCCTGCCAGTTGCCGTACTCATCGACATGCAAGTCGTGATATTCTATACAACACATGATCATCTCATACATCACATATATCTCATCATGTAATTGGCCATATCATATCACATCATACCCTGCAAAAACAAGTTAGACGTCCTCTAATTGTTGTTGCAAATTTTACGTGGCTGCTACGGGTTTGCAAGAACCGTTCTTACCTACGCAAAACCACAACGTGGTGTAGTGATTGCTTTTTGATCTTCTAAAAGAACCCTCTTCATTGAAATCGATTCAACTAAAGTGAGAGAGACAGACACCCGCTAGCCATCTTTATGCAACGAAGTTACATGTCAGTTGAAGGAACCTGTCTCGCGTAAGTGTACGCGTAATGTCGGTCCGGGCCGCTTCATCTCACAGTACCGCCGAATCAAATATCAACTAGTAACGGCAAGCAATATGTATACACCCACGCCCACAACTCGTTTGTGTTCTACTCGAGATCTCATCTATGCATAAACCTAGCTCTGATACCACTGTTGGGGAACGTTGCATGGGAAACAAAAAATTTCCTACGCACACACAAGATCTATCCATGGTGATGAGCATCTACGAGAGGGAGAGTGAATCTACATACCCTTGTAGATCGCTAAGCGGAAGCGTTTAAGAAACGCGGTTGATGTAGTCGAACGTCTCCGCGATCCAAATCGCAAGTCGTCCCTCGATCCGATCACGAACTAGCGCCGAACGGACGGCACCTCCGCGTTCAACACACGTACGGCTTGATGACGCCTTCACCTCCTCGATCCAGCGAGTGATGGTGAAGTAGTGGTTGAGTTCCAGCAGCACGACGGCGTGGTGATGGTGGTGAGGAACAATCTCTGCAGGGCTTCGCCAAGCGCTACGGAGATTATGACGGAGGAACTAGAGGGTTAGGGTTGCCGCACACGGCTTGGGGAAATCTTGATGTATCCCGTGTGCTAGCCCTGCCCCTCTATTTATATGTTGAGCCTTGGGGTCTAAACTTGGAGTAAAAGCCTCCTCCAGGTCGGTTTTGCCCGCACAAGGTCGGTTTGGCCCGCAGGGAAAGAGTCCAACTCGGATCCCTGCAGTACCGCGCACAAGCGGTAGTACCGCTTCACACAAGCGGTAGTACCGCTCGGGCGGTAGTACCGCTTCACCAAGCGGTAGTACCGCTTACGCGGCAGCAAAACTACTTTTGCACTTTCAAATACCTCGTGGGCTTTTATCCCTTGGCCCATATAAAGTGTTCTTGCACCCGAACACTTCGGTAAACATCCGAAACCACTTCCGGCGAATTCCGGAACCCTTCCGGAGATCAAAACACTATTATCACATATATCAATCTTTACCTTCGGACTATTCCGGAGATCCTCGTCATGTCCGGGATCTTATCCGGGACTCCGAACAACCTTCGATCACCAACAAAATAACTCAATTATACTAATCGTCACCAAACGTTAAGTGTGTAGACCCTGCGGGTTCGAGAACTATGTAGACATGACCGAGACACCTCTACGATCAATAACCAATAGCGGGACCTGGATGCCCATATTGGCTCCTACATATTCTACGAAGATCTTTATCGGTCGAACCTCTATGTCAAGGATTCAGTTAATCCCGTATGCTGTTCCCTTTGTTCTTCGGTATGTTACTTGCCCGAGATTCGATCGTCGGTATCTCTATACCTAGTTCAATCTCGTTACCGGCAAGTCTCTTTACTCGTTCCGTAATACAAGATCCTGTGGCTAACTCTTTAGTCACTTTGCTTGCAAGGCTCAATGTGATGTTGCATTACCGAGTGGGCCCTGAGATACCTCTCCGTCATACGGAGTAACAAATCCCAGTCTTGATCCATGCCAACCCAACAGACACCCTCGGAGATACCTGTAGAGCACCTTTATAGTCACCCAGTTACGTTGCGACGTTTGATACACACAAGGTACTCCTCCGATGTCAGGGAGTTGCATGATCTCATGGTCATAGGAACAGATACTTGACATGCAGAAAACAATAGCAATAAACTGACACGATCAAATGCTATGTTCTTAGTTTGGGTCTTGTCCATCACATCATTTTCCTAATGATGTGATCCCGTTATCAAATGACATCTCATGTCAATGGCTAGGAAACCTTAACCATCTTTGATCAACGAGCTAGTCAACTAGAGGCTTACTAGGGACACAGTGTTGTCTATGTACCCACACATGTATTTGAGTTTCCAATCAATACAATTATAGCATGGATAATAAACGATTATCATGAACAAGGAAATATAATAATAACCAATTTATTATTGCCTCTAGGGCATATTTCCAACATGATCTGGGAACAGTGGGTCGCTCCAATGTGAAGGGGGGAAGGCCAGTCGACATGTTGGGAGATGCAACATCGTTGCAGTAAAACCAAGTCGACTGCCAGCCCCGAACGGATTCAGGAAAGGTCATCGACGGAAATGCACTCCTGCTCCTCTTTTGGAGTCCCAGGCCACTGCATAGCTGGAAGACGTGGGTCTTACTATCGTTGGTGTTGGCCTTTTTGACTGACTGAGACCGGATGGTGAAGATGTGTTTGAACAAGCCCCAGTGAGGGGGACAGCCCAAGAAGCATTCACACAGAGTTATGAATGCAGCAAGATACGCAATGGCACTCGGAGGGAAATGGGGAAGTTGTGCTCCGAAGAAATTCAAGAACCCATGGATGAATGGATGGGGAGGCAGAGAAAAACCTCGCTCGACGTGGGTGAGGAGGAGGACTCGCTCGCCTTCGCGCGGCTCCGACTCGATCTCTCCCTTCGGCAGCCTCCACGACCCGTCGGCTATCAGGCCGTCGGCGACGAGGTTCTGGACGTCCTCTGCCGTGACGGTCGACCGAAGGAAATCCCCTTGGATCCACCCCGGCGGCGCCGTGGACCGGGCTTATGACGGCTTCTTCGCCTTGGCTACCTTCTTGGCGCGCTCGAGCTTCTCCGTCTTCCCCTTCGTCATCGTGGCGGCGGTCGTCGAGGTGGAACCGAGCGGCGCGCGTGGAGCAGAGGAGGCAGAGGAAAAGAGGGGAATGGAGGAGGAGCACTGTACCGGCCCTTGCACCGTCCCGTCTTATAGCTGCCCAAGTGGGTCACTGACCTGTGGGCCCGCCGGATCTCTGTGTATCCCTATTGCAGAGGAAGCGCAGTACGTGGCATTAAAGATGGCGCGAAAATCGAGGCGTCATGCCCCCACTTGCCCCAGTTGCGTCATCGCCGCGCGGCGCGTGCTTACCAAATTTTCGAATCTCGTAAAATCCGGGCCTGACGAAGCGACCCGTCGCATCAAGAGACCCTGCTGACCACTCGGACCTGAGTCCGCGCTCAAGTTCACTCGGACGCATATCAAGACAGAATCGATCAGGGTGAATGACAAAGACTCCAATCGACGCAGACTTCTGTGAAGCCCTAAAATGCATTCGGAATTTGTGTGTCTTATCAGAACCTGCATCGACCCTTTTTTCACTCGAACCCTGATCCATTCGGGGGCTAATGATGGGGATATGTACCTAGGGTAGGGTCTTAAGCCTGACCTACATACCCTACCTAAGGACACTACATTGGAGAACTTAAATATTACAAGGAAGACTCCGACTGAAATCACCATGGCGCATGAGTCACTCGACAGAACATCCACTCGGAAGTTTCTCCCCCCATTTGACAGCTGCCTTTCACTCGGAAGATCCAGAAGTCAGTCGACCGCTGAAGACCAGAAGCCACTCCAAGGAGGCCAACGGGCAGGCGTTCGACTGGTCGCCATAAGTAGCATTTATTACATACGTTATTAGTAACGTTCATTTTTATTACCACGATCGAATCCTTGGTTGCTGGGTATTCATGAGGGGCAGCGCACTCTATATAAGCCACCCCTCCCCTCTGGCACAAGGGTTCGCACCCCCTGTAACTCACACATTCCACACGACAGAAGCTCCCGAGCACTGAGACGTAGGGCTGTTACCTCACGAGAGGGGCCTGAATTCATACATCCGTGTGTACAATCTCGCCGTAGCTAGGACTCTGCCCTCTCCTTACGTACCCCTAACCACTACTAGCAGGCTCGTTCCCACGACACCGACATCGTCAGAAGGCCTAAAATAAATACAGGAAAAAATACGAACACGAGTGTAAACTCTAGGACTTGAATCATGATGGGCTAGGAATATCACTGTCCTCCTGACCATCCAACTACAGGTTGGTTCCCATGTATGATGTGTATTTGGGTTTCGTGTTGCGATCTAGTTTCTCGTCACGTCTCTCATAGGTATGATCATGGGTATAGTTACATACTAGGGTATAGTTACCTATTACCACGTATATTTGTGATTTTGACTGATATACATTTTTCTTAGCGCTTAATGAAAAGAATTGCAAGGTCGTCATAACTTTCGCATTCTGTTTATTCTGCTTCCCCAATCTCTCTCTCTCTCTCTCTCTCTCTCTCTCTCAACAGCGACAACACATACACAATATGTCGAGTCAGTACAAGTGTCCAACGACACATCTCCACTGACGCCTCCCAGCAACACGCAACCACTCCTTCACCGAATGGCCATGCCAGTCGGTGGTGACCTACAAGTTGCACCTTCGTGGACCACTAGCTTCAGGTGGCGTTGGACGAACTAATAGCCCTGGTGCATCCCAGTCTTTCCCTCTTTCGCCCGTTGCTCCAGATTCGCAACTTACCACATCACCATCAGTTGGTGGGCATCGTTTATGTTGGTGTAGCTCTTCACGCTACTCGGCTTGATATTCGGGTGGGAGGCCACGCCATTGGAGTTAGTGAATGAAATGCCATGTCCGAGGTTGTTGGCGCGACATCGAAGGCTGTGTAAGGAAGTATTTCACCGTTGTGTGCTATTTGGCTATGTACTTAATTTATTTTGTGAAGTCCCGGTTTCATTCTTCTGATTCGTTTTGTATGTCTCGGGTGGTTCTTCCCTGTGTCGTACCTAGAGACAAAACATGAATTCATTTGTGCCCATAGGATTAGGTTGTTCAGGTTCATAATAGATGGCTGGAAGGTGAAGAAATTGGATCAGACTTCCTTATCCTTATGGGTATGTACATCCTTGGCTAAGTTTGCTCCAAGCCATTTACATATGCATAATTATTGTGGTTTATTTTCTTTTCCTTATACTGATTGATACACGGTTTTACTTGCTTTTATACATTCATAATATATCGAAGATTTGTATTATTTATACATTCTAGGTTATATTTGGAGATTCTACAGTTGGTAGCAGTCTACTTTCGCTTGACAAAAATTCACTGTTGATGCAGGTGTGGCCTCATTCCCGCCCCGGTTTTCTGCTCGGTGATGTACAATGGGGGCTAAATGGTTGTTTGATTGTAAAAGGTATGTGAGTTCCTTAGAAAAAGCATTGGCGCTTGTAATATATGGAATTCCTTTATGTGGCTATAAGACATTTCAAATGCACTATGACCCTCCTAAATTTGTGTGTATGAAGATCGAATATGTAGATGTGCAGTAATGTTTCTCCAGGGTCTCTTGCTAATAAAACTCTTTCCTTGCATGTACGAATGTACATGGTCATGTTACGTGGATAAACAAATAAAAACAAATATCAGTGACCAAAAGCAATTGTCAAACTGGTGATTGACTGGAATCAGAAAATCTATCTATAAACAGAGATACACCAGAGGCCAAGATCTAAAACACACACCTCTAGCGCTCTTTCACTCAAATAACAAGCAAACCAACAAGCACACCCAACTTCCAGCCACAACCAACCATCGCCCTGCCCAACTCCTTCCCCCGGCGATTACAATGTTGTTCGGATCCTTGGCATAATTAGCCATGTCACCACACGCTTTCGTGTGAAAAATAATTTCCTTCTATGTTGCTATAACCTCCCTAGCTTCTACAAATAAGAAAGTACAAGGACCTGCATGAACACGCTAAATAAATAGATACTTTCACATCATCAGCTCGCCTTCAAACGCATTGTTTTCATTTCTCTCTTTAATAAAAAGCAACATACACGCGCACATAGGCTTGTTGATGGGCTTCTGATGGGCGCGACGTGCCGACACGCCTCTGCCAGCTAGTTGTTTTCATGATCAGATAGGCATCAACGTTCAATCGTATGTCAATGATGTTATTGTCAAGACTAGGTACAAGATAAACCTCTTGAAGGACTTGACACAGACATTTGCCAACCTTAGAGCATCTACAGCCGGACTCCTCGTATTGACCGGGCGGACAGGATGCGTATGAGATGCGCCCGGGTGTGTCCCATGAGTGGTCCTGCCTCCGCCACATAGGATTTGGCCTACCTTTTCTTTTTGTTTATTCTTTTTATCTTTCTCTTATTTTATCTCCACCAATCACATGCATGTGAACAGATGTATAGGGAAACGATGAAAGACATGACTGTAAAAATGAAAATGTAAGAGGTGACCGATCAGTGTACGCGGACGCGTCCGGTCGCATCCGCGGGCGTTTGAGGGGCCGGATTTGCAGGTTGCGAATATAGATACTCTTAGGAGGTTTCATATGAAGCTAGATCTAAATCACACTAGTAGAAAACAGGGTTTTGGTCCACGCCGGATCAGAGCTTTAGTCCCGGTCGTGTTACGAACCGGGACTAATGTGAGCATTAGTCCCGGTTCGAGCGGCTAGGACGCCGGCCGGGGTACGTGATACGTCTCCAACGTATCTATAATTTTTGATTGTTCCATGCTATTATATTATCTGTTTTGGATGTTTTATATGCATTAATATGCTATTTTATATTATTTTTGGGACTAACATATTAATCTAGAGCCTAGTGCCAGTTTCTGTTTTTTCCTTGTTTTTGAGTATTGCAGAAAAGGAATATTAAATGGAGTCCAAACGGAATAAAATCTTCGGGATGATTTTTCTTGGACCAGAAGGAACCTGCCAGACTTCGAGATGAAGGCAGGAGACCTGCCGTGGCGTCACAAGCCACCAGGGCGTGCTCTAGGGGGGGGGGGGGGCGCCCCCCTGGCTTGTGACTCCACGACAGCTCTCCTAACCCTATTCTTCGGCCTATAAATTCCCAAATATTCCCTGGATACAGAAAAGAGCCACGAAAATACTTTTCCGCCACCGGAAGCCTCTGTTCCCGTGAGATCCCATCTTGGAGCCTTTTCCGGTAATCTGCCGGAGGGGGATTCGATCACGGAAGGCATCTACATCAACTCCATTGCCCCTCCGATGATGCGTGAGTAGTCCACCACAGACCTTTGGGTCCATAGCTAGTAGCTAGATGGCTTCTTCTCTCTCTTTGTTCTTCAATACCATGTTCTTCATGATCTTCATGGAGATCTATTCGATGTAATACTCTTTTGCGGAGTGTTTGTCGTGATCCGATGAATTGTGGGTTTATGATCAGGTTATCTATGAATATTATTTGAATCTTCTCTGAATTCTTATATGCATGATTTCATATCTTTGCAAGTCTCTTCGAGTTATTGGTTTGGTTTGGCCAACTAGATTGGTAATTCTTGCAATGGGAGAAGTGCTTAGTTTTGGGTTCAATCTGGCGGTGTCCTCACCCAGTGACATAGTAGGGGTAGCGAGGCACGTATTTGTATTGTTGCCATCGAGGATAAAAAGATGGGGTTTTTATCATATTGCTTGAGTTTATCCCTCTACATCATGTCATTTTACCTAATGCGTTACTCTGTTCTTCATGAACTTAATACTCTAGATGCAGGCAGGAGTCGGTCGATGTGTGGAGTAATAGTAGTAGATGCAGAATCGTTTCGGTCTACTTGACACGGATGTGATGCCTATATGCATAATCATTACCTTGGATATCGTCATAATTATTCGCTTTTCTATCAATTGCTCGACAGTAATTTGTTCACCCACCGTATTATTTTCCTTCATGAGAGAAGCCTCTAGTGAAACCTATGGCCCCCGGGTCTATTTTCCATATTATATTTTCAGATCTATACTTTGCTGCAATCTTTTACTTTTGTTTTACTTTTCGTTTTGGCAATCTTATCTATCTATCTCTACCAGATCTAATCCTTGCAAGTAATCGTGAAGGGATTGACAACCCCTTTATACCGTTGCGTGCAAGTGTTTTATTGTTTGTGTAGGTGCGAAGATTGGGGACTTGCTTGTATCTCCTACTAGATTGATACCTTGGTTCTCAACAACTGAGGGAAATACTTATCTACTTTGCTGCATCACCCTTTCCTCTTCAAGGGAAAACCAACGCAAGCTCAAGAAGTAGCAAGAAGGATTTCTGGCGCCGTTGCCGGGGAGTTCTACATCAAGCCTACCAAGTACCCATCACAAACTCATCTCTTGCATTTACATTATTTGCCATTTGCCTCTCGTTTTCCTCTCCCCCACTTCACCAATTTGCCATTTTATTCGCCTTTTTCTTGCCGGATCTCTTTTTGTTTGCTTGTGTTGTCATGTGCCTTCCATTTGCTTGCATCTTCGCTTGCTAAAAATCTATTGATATGTATCCTCATCCACTTGCTAATATTTTCAAAAGGCCAAATTATGATGAACCAATTGCTAGTGAGTTGAGTGCACTTGATTATCTCTATGAAGTTTTGTTTGAAAATCATGAATCTGAAAATATAGATGAAGTGTTGAAAGAAGAAATTTATAAGGTGATTCATGATAGTCCCTTGAATGATGAGCATGATTGCAATGTTGCTAGTATGAATTCTCTAAATATCCATGATGCTTATGATATGCAAACCCACAAGCTTGGGGATGCTATATTTGATGAGTTTGCCATGACCACTACTTATTGCAATGATCATGATTGGGGTGATAATGCTTCTTATGATCTTGATAATTTATTTAATACTCATGATGAATATGATATTGAAAGTGGGTTTGGAAGAGTGTCAACTTTAGGCATTATTGATCCCACTATTTTGAAGAGTGTTCAATCTTATGATTTTTTTTATAAAAGTGGGTTTGGAGAGGTCATGAGTTTAGTTAATGATAATCCCACTATTTTGGAAGAGTGTCAACTTTGCATGCATGTGGATCATGAAGAGAAAATTTTATATGATAGTTATATTGTTGAATTTGAATATGATCCTACATGCAATTATTACGAGAGAGGAAAATATGGTTATAGGGATTTTTATGTTCAATTACCTCTCTTGAAGATCAAATTGTTAATGTTGTGTTCTTCCTCTATGCATACGCTAGATATTTCTTGTCTTGATAAATTGATTTCTTATAAAATGCCTATGCATAGGAAGTATGTTAGACTTAAATTTTTTTGTCGTATGTTTGACGATGCTCTCTTTGTGTTTCAATTGTTATCCTTCGTGTGAGCATCATTAAAAATTTGAGCCTATCTTAATGGCTATAAAGAAAGAGCTTGTTGGGAGGCAACCCAATTTTATTTTTATGTTATTATTTTAGTTTCTGTTCTTGAATAAATTACACATTATTACCTCTGTAGTAATTGTGTTTTATTGTTTTAATTAGTGTTTGAGCCAAGTAAGACCTTTGGGATGGTCTACGGTGATTGTGATTTGATTCTGCTGAAAACCAGAAACTTTTGCGCTCAGTCCAGGAATTTTATAAATTCACCAGAGTGTAGAATGAGTCTGAAATTTTTACAAAAGATTGATATACAAATTTCCCTGATTGTCCTAATTTTTCAGAATTTATGGAGTTACAGAAGTATTCGAAGTCTACAGATTGCTACAGACTGTTCTGTTTTTGACAGGTTCTGTTTTCTTTGTGTTGTTTGCTTATTTTGATGTATCTATGGGTTGTATCGGGGGGTATGAACCATGGAGAAGTTGGAATACAGTAGATATTACACCAATATAAATAAAGAATGAGTTCACAACAGTACCTAAAGTGGTGATTTATTTTTCTTATACTAACGGATCTCACGAGTTTTCTGTTGAGTTTTGTGTTGTGAAGTTTTCAAGTTTTGGGTAAAGATTTGATGGACTATGGAATAAGGAGTGGCAAGAGCCTAAGCTTGGAGATGCCCAAGGCACCCCAAGCCATATTCAAGGATACGAAATAGCCTAATCTTGGGGATGCCCCGGAAGGTATCCCCTCTTTCGTCTTCAATCCATCGGTAAATTTAGTTGAGGCTATATTTTTATTCACCACATGATATGTGTTTTGCTTGGAGCGTCTTGTATGATTTGAGTCTTTGCTTTTTAGTTTGCCACAATCATCCTTGCTGCACACATCTTTTGAGAGAGACATGCTGAATCGTGAATTTATTAGAATACTCTTTGTGCTTGACTTATATCTTTTGAGCTAGGCAATGTTGCTCTAGTGCTTCACTTATATCTTTTTAGAGCACGGTGGTGTTTTATTTTATAGAAACAATTGAACTCTCGTACCTCACTTATATTATTTTGAGAGTTTCTTTAAACAGCATGGTAATTGGTTTAGGTTATGAATTTAGTCCTAATATGATGGGCATCCAAGAGGGATATAATAAAAACTTTCATATAAAGTGCATTGAATACTATGAGAAGTTTGATTCCTTGCATATAGTTTTGAGATATAAAGATGGTGATATGAGAGCCATGCTAGTGAGAAATTGTGGATTGGTAGAAATACTTGTGTTGAAGTTTGTGATTCCCGTAGCATGCACGTATGGTGAACCGTTATGTAACGAAGTCGGAGCATGATTTGTTTAATGATTGTCATCCTTTGTGTGAGGGTCGGGAGCGTGCGATGGTTAACTCCTACCAACCTATCCCCTAGGAGCATGCGTCTAATACTTTCCTTAAATAACTAATATACTTTTGCAATAAGTATGTGAGTTCTTTATGACTAATGTTGAGTCCATGGATTATACGCACTCTCACCCTTCCACCTTTGCTAGCCTCTCTAGTACCGCGCAACCTTTGCCGGTGCATTAAACCCACCTTCCTCAAAACAGCCACCATATACCTTCCTCAAAACAGCCATTATACCTACCTATTATGGCATTTCCATAGCCATTCCGAGATATATTGCCATGCAACTTCCACCGTTCCGTTTTTCATGACACGCACCATCACTTTCATATTGCATTCATATAGAGTCATATTTTGTTCTAGGTTTCGAGTTGTAATTTCTTTTGAGTTGTAAGTAAATAAAAGTGTGATGATCTTCATTATTATAGCATTGTCCCGTGAGAGAAAAGGATGATGGAAGCTATGATTCCCTCACTAGTTGGGATGAGTCTCCGGACTTTACAAATAATAAAAGAGGCCAGCGAAGCCCAAATAAAAAAAAGAGGCCAAAGATTCCCACCAAAATAAAATAAAAAAATAAAAAAAATGAGAGAAAGAGAGAAGGGACAATGACACTATCTTTTTCCACACTTGTTCTTCAAAGTAGCACCATGATCTTCATGATAGAGAGTCTCCTATTTTGTCACTTTCATATAACTAGTGGAATTTTTCATCATCATGCACGTCCACTTAGTTTCTTTTTGAGCTTTCATACACTTATAGCTCTAGTGCATCTGTTGCATCGCAATCCCTACTCACTCACATTGATATCTATTGATGGGCATCTCCATAGCCCGTTGATACGCCTAGTTGATGTGAGACTATCTTCTCCTTTTTCCTCACAACCTCCACCATATTCTATTCCACCTATAGTGCTATATCCATGGCTCACGCTCATGTATTGCGCGAGAGTTGAAAAGGTTTGAGAACATAAAAGGTGTGAAACAATTGCTTGACTTGTCATCGGGGTTGTGCATGATTTAAATACTTTGTGTGGGGAAGATGGAGCATAGCCAGACCATATGATTTTGTAGGGATAACTTTCTGAGGCCATGTTATTTTGAAAGGACACAATTGCCTTGTTAGTATGCTTCAAGTATTACTGTTTTTATGTCAATATTAGACTTTTGTTTTGAATCTTATAGATCTGAATATTCATGCCACAATAAAGAATATTACATGGATAAATATGTTAGGTAGCATTCCACATCAAAAATTCTGTTTTTATCGTTTACCTACTCGAGGACGAGCAGGAATTAAGCTTGGGGATGCTTGATACGTCTCCAACGTATCTATAATTTTTGATTGTTCCATGCTATTATATTATCTGTTTTGGATGTTTTATATGCATTAATATGCTATTTTATATTATATTTGGGACTAACCTATTAATCTAGAGCCTAGTGCCAGTTTCTGTTTTTTCCTTGTTTTGAGTATTGCAGATAAGGAATATTAAACGGAGTCCAAACGGAATAAAATCTTCGGGATGATTTTTCTTGGACCAGAAGGAACCTGCCAGAATTGGAGATGAAGGCAGGAGACCTGCCGTGGCGTCACAAGCCACCAGGGCGCGCCCTAGGGGGGGGGGCTGGCTTGTGACCCCACGGCAGCTCTCCTAACCCTATTCTTCGGCCTATAAATTCCCAAATATTCCCTGGATACCAAAAAGAGCCACGAAAATACTTTTCCGCCACCGGAAGCCTCTGTTCCCGTGAGATCCCATCTTGGAGCCTTTTCCGGTAATCTGCCGGAGGGGGATTCGATCACGGAGGGCATCTACATCAACTCCATTGCCCCTCCGATGATGCGTGAGTAGTCCACCACAGACCTTTGGGTCCATAGCTAGTAGCTAGATGGCTTCTTCTCTCTCTCTGTTCTTCAATACCATGTTCTTCATGATCTTCATGGAGATCTATCCGATGTAATACTCTTTTGCGGTGTGTTTGTCGAGATCCAATGAATTGTGGGTTTATGATCAGGTTATCTATGAATATTATTTGAATCTTCTCTGAATTCTTATATGCATGATTTCATATCTTTGCAAGTCTCTTCACGTTATTGGTTTGGTTTGGCTAACTAGATTGGTAATTCTTGCAATGGGAGAAGTGCTTAGTTTTGGGTTCAATCTTGCGGTGTCCACACCCAGTGACATAGTAGGGGTAGCGAGGGACGTATTTGTATTGTTGCCATCGAGGATAAAAAGATGGGGTTTTCGTCATATTGCTTGAGTTTATCCCTCTACATCATGTCATTTTACCAAATGCGTTACTCTGTTCTTCATGAACTTAATACTCTAGATGCAGGCAGGAGTCGGTCGATGTGTGGGGTAATAGTAGTAGATGCAGAATCGTTTTGGTCTACTTGACACGGACGTGATTCCTATATGCATAATCATTGCCGCCTTGGATATCGTCATAACTATGCGCTTTTCTATCAATTGCTCGACAGTAATTTGTTCACCCACCGTAATATTTTCCTTCATGAGAGAAGCCTCTAGTGAAACCTATGGCCCCCGGGTCTATTTTCCATATTATATTTTCAGATCTATACTTTGCTGCAACCTTTTACTTTTGTTTTACTTTTCGTTTTGGCATTCTTATCTATCTATCTCTATCAGATCTAATCCTTGCAAGTAATCGTGAAGGGATTGACAACCCCTTTATAGCGTTGGGTGCAAGTGTTTGATTGTTTGTGTAGGTGCGAAGATTGGGGACTTTCTTGTATCTCCTACTGATTGATACCTTGGTTCTCAACAACTGAGGGAAATACTTATCTACTTTGCTGCATCACCCTTTCCTCTTCAAGGGAAAACCAACGCAAGCTTAAGAAGTAGCAGTTCGTCACGCATCAGTCCCGGTTCAAACGGGACCTTTAGTCCCGGTTGGTGATACCAATCGGGACTAAAGGGGTGGTGGCAACCGTTTGCCTAGTGCGAGCCCTTTTAGTCCCAGTTCGTGGCTCAAACCGGGACTAAAGGTCCCAACCGTTCAAATCCCGTGCCTTGGAAGTTGTTGTAGGGTAATGCAGCAGAAAACAAAAAAATTCCGACCTACGCACCATCCCAGGACCACTATGGTGACTGCATACAAGGTTTGATCATTTTTGTTACTGACTCGTAGCGCAGCGGAAGTAGAGTCGATGACGATCGGCGGTGCAGATCCCCGCAGCTAGGATTTTACAACCTCCCAACCGCGAGGATGTATACCCTCATCTGCCCCGTGGACAGCCCTCCGGGAGGCGGTCAGACAGTCCCCCAGACGGCGTCGCGGACAACCCTTCGGGAGGACCTCCGAAACTCGGACTGTCACTCGGACAGCCCTTCGGGAGGACCTCCAAAACTCGGACGGTCACACGGACAGCCCTTCGGGAGGCACTCTCGAACTAAGACCGAAACTACGATCTCTCTACAGAGTTGCACACATACGGTGTCATCTATCCGGCAGGGCTTCGCCGTCCAGAACTAGTTCCTGCCGGAACCCAGACAGCCTTTCGGCTCTACGAAACTATTTCGCTGGGAGGGAGAGAAGAAGCCAGATCATTGCAATGGCACTTGTATGTGAGAAAGAGTCAAGCATATGGGGCTGCCCACACACCTCTATTTATAGGATAGCCAAGGGGTAAAGATGTCATACAAAAAACCCCAAAGTACCCCCACTTTATGCCTTTTCATAAAAGAATAAAGATAAAAGGGGTGCCATGTGGAGCTCCGCTCCAAGGAGCTCCACCATGCTTGGCCGGCCACACTTGGGGGCCCCCCCACATGGGGGTGCCTTGGCTCCCAAGTCCTTCTAGAAGACCTTTTGGAAATATCCCAAAAGGTGCTTTCCCATAAATATCCAAAAAGCACTTTCACTATTCACGATGACATTTTTCAGCGTCTGATCGAACTGAAAATATTCATGTGGGCTTAGAACATTTCTAGTACCCACCAAAATAATTTTTAATGCGAGCCGGAACAATTCCGGTTTAGTGATTTTCATCTGCGAAAAGCATCTGAAGCGGTTTCGGCAGCTCCGGAACATTTCCGGTTTTCATTCCGGAAAATTCCAGAAAGTTTCCAGAATGATTCTGGCACCCTCCAAGAATTATCAGGCATGTGCCAAAACCAATTTGACTTTATGGTATCCTCTGAAACAACTTTTCAGTTTCACCGGAACTCATCCGGTGACCTCTCTCTTCGGAACTTTTCCGCTGTCTCCGAAAACTTTTTCCGGAAACTTTCTCTCAGACTCCCTGTCTAGTATTCAGCAGATAGATGACCCTTAAGCGTGTGACCCTATAGGTTCGGTGAAGTATAGACATGACCCGGAACCCTTTCCGATCAATGATCAACATCGGAGCCGTGGACACCCATATTGATCCCTATACCCACACGAATGAATATTCGAGTGAACCTCCAGTTGTCGTGTGCTATTCCTGTTGCTTCGCGATATGTTACAAATACCTGAGGTGAGACATGTAGGCATCCCCGTGGATCAACAACTTGTCCACTATGCCAGTTACCTCGTTACCGGTATTGTTCTCTTTTCTCGTTCCCGTGTTCCGGCATCCCCGTGATCAAATCACAAAGTGTCTGGCCAGACGATGATGGATACCGTAACACCGAGAGGGCCCAGAGATATCTCTCCATCGTCGGAGGAGCAAATCCCAATCTTGAGCTATCAAGTTACTTGACATACTTTTCCATGAACCCGTAAGCCGCCGTAATAGCCACCCATTTACGGATGATGTTTAACAAACCCCAAAGTTCATGAAGCAAGCATGAAGAAACTCGATACTCTCATGGTCTAAGGAATTATGCAAACAATAACCATCTCTGTGTTATTAACCATTAACTTATGACGAATGAATCTCATAGCATAACATCAATTCGGGTCGATTCAACACAAATGTTCTTCTAACATTGTGCCCTCAAAATTGCCGGCATAGCCATGCCCATGATCAGGAAAACAGGATCATCATGCAATACTTGAGCCAATCTTAGAGGCCAGACTAGGAATACATTTTACCATTTATTATTCCACACGTGCATATGAGTCTTCCTCCGAGCCTCGTGGTTATTGGAGACTCGAGAACCATAGCAGTTATAGCATGGAACATAAACCTAATTATGAACAGGGAGATAATCAATAACATTTATTATTGCCTCTAGGGCATATCTCCTACAGACTCCCGCTTGCACTAGAGTCAATAATCTAGTCAATGCTAATGCACTTTACACTTATGGCATACTGGTGTAAAATATGCTTCGCTTGTGGTATAGCCTGATGTCCAACGGATCTGACGACTTCAGCTCCGTGTGTAACTTTGCATATCCTCGCATTTTCACGCTTTCACAAAATTCATATTTTGTGTGGACTTGGCTTTGCATATGTGTGAATCATTGGTCGAAACCTGATTCCTCAGACAGAACTATGGAGCAACTATCTGCAATAGTGTCCCATAGACCAAAGCCATCTTGGAACCATACTAAGTTCATGAATGAACTATATGATTCAACAACTTCTTTGTCGCTTCTAAAGCGTCAACATACTTAGCCTTTGTTATAGAATTCGCCACAGTATCTTGTTTGGAACAATTTCCAACTACCGTGCCACCATATTATGTATCACACAAAACCCTCAATTTAAATCGAAAATCGCATGGAGCATTGATGAAGACTATATCGATGTAACCTTTTACAACGAACTCTTCATGATCTCCACTTGCGAGAAAACATGTCATCAGTACTGCTCTAGTACTCAATGACATCTTTCACTGTTGTCCCATGATCAGTACTTTGATCACTTTGGTATCCATACTCGCAACAACTTTGGAGTATCGGACATATCTGGTTGTTTTACATACCATGGAATACATGATTAATCCAAACACAAGAGTGTGTGGAATCTCCATCATGTATTTCACTCATCAGTATTTTGGGACACTGAGTCTTGCAAAAACTCTTTCCATGTGACTTCGGCAAGAATTACTCCTTGGCGTTTTAAATGCTAAAAGGTTTTAGCATCTTGTCAATATGTATTCATTGCTTAGCCCTATTAGGTAAATCTATCTCCATAGATCATCATGCCTAATATTGAGGCTATTTAGCCCAAGCACTTCATCAAAAAACTATTTTCAAATGAAGTCCTTAATTTGTGTCAAGAAATTTATTTTCAATTAACAATGTGTCAAGTACACAAGGTTTTTAGAAATATTATTATGCTCCCACTTACTTTCTTGAATCACAAGCATCTTCGATACCCATTTGATGAAGTCAAACCCCTTTGACCATTCCATCAAAAACGAAGATTCCAACTCCACTTTGCTCTCTTCTGTCCATTGCTGGAACTCTGAAGTTTGCATACTTATTAGCATCCTCTGGATCGACAAATTACTTTGGACTGTATCACATACAAGTCCTAGGTTTTATTTCCATCAGATGGAAATCCTTTTGTCATCCTGATTTCATATCTCATGATTGAAATATGTATTAATTGCTAGTTCAACCCGAACCGACTTTAAGCATCACCACGGTGAGACAATCTCATCGTAGTCAACTCCTAGAACTTGTTATTGCAACAAGTCGAGCTTTATGGATAAAACATTTTATCCGTATCAGTTTTTAGTTCCATAAATATTCGTTAGACTCTAACTCTTCCGAAAGGTGTATCAAAATTTTAATCTTGAATCACTTATATGGAAACTATCTCGGATTGTATTGGCATTTAGCCAATTCTGGAGTCAGGGCCCATCACCGCTTCCTTATGTATCGTAGGTATACTGTTGTCCAACAACAATATCTCGTTTGCGCACCTGAGAGGTTTGCATGAGCCTTGCCTACGTGGTTCAGCTGCAAGTTCGACTGAAGTCCATACATTTTATTGTAGAGACTTCCGTATCAGTCGCAGTAGGAAACTCTGGAATCACTTCCAAGGTTCCTTTCCTTTGATCTGATGATGAAGATACCGGTTATCTCGTCGAGTTGCACTGTCCTCCCACTCACCTTTTGTAAGAACTATTCTCTTTAAAAGCATACCGTTTTGTGGCAAACCTATTTGCCTCGGTATAGTGAGGGAGGAATACCCAATTACTTGGGATAACCTACAAAGTAGCACTTGTCTGATTTGGAATAGGTTTGTAACCTTTTACACAAGCCCCATATTCCAAATGTTAAGAAAAGATATAACATGGTTGGGCGTACCATACCATGGCGTCATTTCAACAGACCCGATGGAGCTCTTTTCAGTGTAAAAGCCGCAGTCTCTAAAGCATCACTTTAAAAGGGATAATGGCAATTTTATTTATGTCATCTTTGATCTTACCATGTCATAAATGGTTCCATTACATCTACACGGACTCTCCACTTGCAGTGGTGTTCCGGGAAGTGCAAGTTATGAAACTCTTTTCACAACTCATCAGACATTCGCTAAACTTGTAACTCAAATATTCCTTTCTGCAATCGAATTGTAGAAACATAATTTTCTTGTTACAACAACTTCTACTTCATTTTTGAAAACCTTATGAATGAATTCAAAAGATCCAGACTTTCGCCTCAACAAGTAAATATCCACATATCTACTTGAGTCATTTCTAAAGATAGATAAATCCACTACTTGCAACAACATTTATTGAACTACACACATCATAATGTATGATCACCAATATGTTCTTTGCTCGTTCCTTATGGCCTGTGAACGGTATTTCAATCACTTCACCTTTCAAAGGAAAGTTGCAAGTGTCAGATGATTCAAAATCAAATGACTTCAAAATCCATCATAATGGAATTTTCCATGCGGGTTTCTCTAATGTGACCAAATGCAGTGCCACACTTGTGAGCTATTCTTTTAGTCTTGCGACATTTAGCGTCAGTGTTATGGATGTATCATATTACCATCAATATTCATAGCATACATCCCATCCTGTATGGAAGCATGGCCCTTCATGTTATTCATAACACCGAACATCATAAGTTCTCTTATGAATAACCTTCTTGCAAAATACCTTATGCAAAGGGCTAGAGTGTATGAAACTCTAAATGAATTATGAAAGTAAATACAGAGGTAATGTATTATTATCAATATTCATAACATACATCTCATTCATAATGAAAGTATGGCCCTTATGTTATTCATAACATCGAACATCAAAAGTTCTCTTATGAATAACCTTCTTGCAAGATACTTTATGCAATGGGCTAGAGTGTAAAACTCTAAAATGAATTATGAAAGTAAATACATAGGGAATACACTAATGGAAGGTATAGTAATATTTACTATGTTCCCTGTGTGTATCTAAACCTCATTCCTGGCTAGTCTTTTAGGCCGTAGTAGTTCTTACATCGAGTTGCAACAGAATGCAATCGAGCGGGTATCTTTGTGATTAACTCACAATACCCAAGAATTAGTGATTAACATGTTTAACCATAATTCCCAAGAACTATATCTTTAACCAGCCTTCTATACATCAAAAACCTGTATGACATTCATACATGAGCTGGATATTCCAGTCTTCTATCCTTTTGCCTTCATACTTCTAACAGTTTAACTTTCAGTATTTCTCCTACTCTCAGAAGAAGCACCCAACTTAAGAGTGGCGTTAGCCCCGGACTTCCTAGGCGTGAAAGTCTTACTAACACCCTTCGGACACTTCCTTTCTCTTTAAATTGTTGTTTTATTCACCTTTCATCATATGACAGGCGTTCTCCTGGATCCCTCTCTTATCAGTCTAATGCATAGTAAACTCCTTTACTAATAGTTTGCAAACAAACATTGCTTTGGATATCTCATATCTTTTAGCCTTTGTCTTTCTCTGAAAATGATTTTCAGATTCCATGAATATCACATAACTATCCAAACTTTTGAAGTTCGGGTCTCATGAAAGAAAACATATTGCACTTTCACTGAAAAGGAATTCTAGCTTTTGGATCGAAAGACGAGAGTCACATGATCCATAGCATTAGCGGGAGAATACCGAAAGCATGCGATAGGACAAAGTCCTTCTCGGCACTCTTGAGGACAATCCTCACATTACGTTACCAACCGTAAAGTTTTAACCAGATATTTAACAGCTATTCAATTTTAATAGGGAAGGTGGAAACGCGAGCCATTATTCTACAACTATTGTGCGAACCACACTTAGACAGTGTTCAAAATTAATTGCACTGAGAATTAAACAAGTTAATTCTACAGTGCGCTCCCACTCAAATCAATATCTCTCATAATTGATTGTGAGTGATACAAGATCCGCATTTCAATTCGACGCCATTGACGGGTTCATCACTGATGACGTGAATTTCAATCGGTAGGCCAACTTGCCAATCACATCTCTATGTGACTCTTGTTCATCTTTCGATGCGTGTGTTCCGAGCTCAGGACTCTCCTGCCTGAACGTCAAGACAACCAAGTGATCTCGCTGCGAGGTCTGACCTCACCCGCCTCACACTTCTCTAATCGTTCGTACTCATGTGCACATGTCGTACCCCGAAAAGTTAGGTGCCGTGACGGTGCTACACTTGGGAGAACACTAACTACTTGATATTTTGTGAGAGATCACCCTAATAAAAAGTGACTACCGCGCAATCAAGAAGGGTGCATCATAAGGGATAAACATCTCAGGCAATTCATAATAGCATGATATGGTTTAGCCCTTTCTGACGGAGAAGTCTTTCATTTCTTCGTCTTCGGCATTCGCGTTGGTGTTCACCTTCGCGAAGATTGCCACCACCTTGTCGATGCACCAGATAATATTGCTATCTCTATAGCTAATAAAATAAGTGCATTACATAAGGTTGACACGCAGGTCATTAAAGTGCAATCATATGGCTCCGTCCATCATGCCGAATCATGACACGCAGGTCATGTTAATCAAATTACATCATATAGTCATCTCATACATAATCAAATTAATATGAGCACTGCTATACCACATCATATGCACATGCAAACCATCCTGCAAAACCAAGTTAGACGCCTCTAATCGGTTCATGCAAAAACTTGTTTTACGTGGCTTCTAAGGTTTCGAAACTAAACGAAGCTACCAACGTCCATCATCAAGTATGATAATTCAAGTTGCTAGATTAACTTTCCAAGGTGTATGAAACACGAGATAATAAAATCTCGAGCCCCATACTAAACTTCGTCATACGCGTGACCCCCGTGCAGATCATATCTGCATTGCCCTTTCGTCTGCGAAACATCCATCTTTCTTTAACTATGGTGGAACCCAAAGAACTGTTAGCACTTCGTTGATCTGTCAATCAGCATACTCAGGAGCAGCATGAAAGGATCGCGGATTGCCAGAACTTTGTGAGATTCCACCATGCCGTCAAGATCAGGACTACGCAAATTCAAGGGAAGCAACAAGAGCATCGGGTAACAGATTTCATCTGCTATCCGCACAAATAATTTTCAGCAATAGATCTCATCTACTACCTAATTATATTGTGCAACACCCATACATCTCTATGTATTCTAGATCGCAACCTGCATCTACGCATAGCACGGCTCTTGATGCCACTGTAGGGTAACGCAGCAGAAAACAAAAAGTTTCCGACCTACGCACCAGCCCAGGACCACTATGGAGACTGCATACAAGGTTTGATCATTTTTGTTACCGACTCATAGCGCAGTGGAAGTAGAGTCGATGACGATCGGCGGTGCAGATCCCCGCAGCTAGGATTTTACAACCTCCCAACCGCGAGGATGTATACCCTCATCTGCCCCGCGGACAGCCCTCCGGGAGGCGGTCGGACAGTCCCCCAGACGGTGTCGCGGACAGCCCTTCGGGAGGACCTCCGAAACTCGGACTATCACTCGGACAGCCCTTCGGGAGGACCTCCAAAACTCGGACGATCACCCGGACAGCCCTTCGGGAGGCACTCTCGAACTAAGACCGAAACTACGATCTCTCTACAGAGTTGCACACATACGGTGTCATCTATCCGGCAGGGCTTCGCCGTCCAGAACTAGTTCCTGCCGGAACCCAGACAACCTTTCGGCTCTACGAAACTATTTCGCTGGGAGGGAGAGAAGAAGCCAGATCATTGCAATGGCACTTGTATGTGAGAAAGAGTCAAGCATATGGTGCTGCCCACACACCTCTATTTATAGGATAGCCAAGGGGTAAAGATGTCATACAAAAAACCCCAAAGTACCCCCACTTTATGCCTTTTCATAAAAGAATAAAGATAAAAGGGGTGCCATGTGGAGCTCCAAGGAGCTCCACCATGCTTGGCCGGCCACACTTGGGGCCCCCCCACATGGAGGTGCCTTGGCTCCCAAGTCCTTCTAGAAGGCCTTTTGGAAATATCCCAAAAGGTGCTTTCCCATAAATATCCAAAAAGCACTTTCACTATTCACGACGACATTTTTCAGCGTCTGATCGAACTGAAAATATTCATGTGGGCTTAGAACATTTCTAGTACCCACCAAAATAATTTTCAACGTGAGCCGGAACAATTCTGGTTTAGTGATTTTCATCTGCGAAAAGCATCTGAAGCGGTTTCGGCAGCTCCGGAACATTTCCGGTTTTCATTCCGGAAAATTCCAGAAAGTTTCCAGAATAATTCTGTCACCCTCCAAGAATTATCAGGCATGTGCCAAAACCAATTTGACTTTATGGTATCCTCTGAAACAACTTTTCAGTTTCACCGGAACTCATCCGGTGACCTCTCTCTTCGGAACTTTTCCGCTGTCTCCGAAAACTTTTTCCGGAAACTTTCTCTCAGACTCCCTGTCTAGTATTCAGCAGATAGATGACCCTTAAGCGTGTGACCCTATAGGTTCGGTGAAGTATAGACATGACCCGGAACCCTTTCCGATCAATGATCAACATCGGAGCCGTGGACACCCATATTGATTCCTATACCCACACGAATGAATATTCGAGTGAACCTCCAGTTGCCGTGTGCTATTCCTGTTGCTTCGCGATATGTTACAAATACCCGAGGTGAGACATGTAGGCATCCCCGTGGATCAACAACTTGTCCACTATGCCAGTTACCTCGTTACCGGTATTGTTCTCTTTTCTCGTTCCCGTGTTCCGGCATCCCCGTGATCAAATCCCAAAGTGTCTGGCCAGACGATGATGGATACCGTAACACCGAGAGGGCCCAGAGATATCTCTCCATCGTCGGAGGAGCAAATCCCAATCTTGAGCTATCAAGTTACTTGACATACTTTTCCATGAACCCGTAAGCCGCCGTAATAGCCACCCATTTACGGATGATGTTTAACAAACCCCAAAGTTCATGAAGCAAGCATGAAGAAACTCGATACTCTCATGGTCTAAGGAATTATGCAAACAATAACCATCTCTGTGTTATTAACCATTAACTTATGACGAATGAATCTCATAGCATAACATCAATTCGGGTCGATTCAACACAAATGTTCTTCTAACATTGTGCCCTCAAAATTGCCGGCATAGCCATGCCCATGATCAGGAAAACAGGATCATCATGCAATACTTGAGCCAATCTTAGAGGCCAGACTAGGAATACATTTTACCGTTTATTTTTCCACACGTGCATATGAGTCTTCCTCCGAGCCTCGTGGTTATTGCAGACTCGAGAACCATAGCAGTTATAGCATGGAACATAAACCTAATTATGAACAGGGAGATAATCAATAACATTTATTATTGCCTCTAGGGCATATCTCCTACAGTTGTTCCGCACGAGATCATACATGGGAAACGCTACAGTAACGCGACCGGCCTCCATTTCTGTTCATCTCCCTCTCTTCTTCCCCATCCTCCACCATGAATCCAATCACTCGCTACGGGAACATACTCGCACATGGCACGACCAATCTCCATGTCGTCTACACGAACAACGGCGCCAAAGTCGAGGGTTTTCTTTCCATGTTCGAGGAATGGCTTCAAGAGGAGAAACACAAGTTCATGGGCCTCGATCTCGAGTACACGGTCGATGGTCGCAATGTTGCCGTCGTCCAACTTTGTTTGAAGCAACATGTCATGGTCTTCCAGTAGGCAAGGTAATACGAAACTTGTCATAGTTTTAATTGGGGCTTTTCTTTGATTCATAGGATAGGAAAATTGCATAGGAATAGGAGGATGGGGAATGTCGAGAACATGTCATAGTTTCCTTGATTCATAGGAAAAATGCATAGGAAAATTGGGGCTTTTCTTTGATTCATAGGAAAATTGGGGCTTTTCTTTGATTCATAGGAAAATTGCATAGGAATAGAAAATTGCATAGGAATAGGAATAGGAGGATAGGAATAGGATAGGAAAATTGCATAAGAATTTTCCTTGTAGTTGCATATTGGCCATCGTGGGAGAACATGTCATAGTTTAGGGGCTTCTTTTGATTCATAGGATAGGAAATGCATAGGAATAGGAAACTTTCTATGATTCTTATTATACTTGTTATGATTCTTATTATACTTGTTCCGAATTATACTTGTTATGATTCTTATTATACTTGTTATGATTCTTATTATACTTGTTATGATTCTTATTATACTTGTGCCGAAATATACTTGTTATGATTCTTATTATACTTGTTATAAAATATACTTGTTATGATTCTTATTATACTTGTTCTATTATATACTTGTTGCAACAGTATTTAACACATTTGTTCCATTTTGTTGTTGCAGTAGTGACAAGCACTGTCCAAAACTCATGGAGTTTCTTCGCAGCGGCATATATTTTGCTAGCGTTCATATAACGAATGACAAGATCAAGATGAGGCGCACCTGGGGTATTGAGATACCAGCTGAATGCCACATTGATCTTCAGGGCAGGTTCAGGCTTGAGCATGACAAGACTTCAATGGCTGATATGGCAGCCGCCCTCATCGACGAGGACTACGCTGATATGAAGACAAAATTCCCCAAGTCAGGGTACAAACATTGGGAGAATACCCCACTTGACCCTATCAACATTGAATATGCAGCAATAGATGGGTACGTTGCATACGAGTTGTACCGTAGGATTCGAATCTTCAATTATGGGCAGCGTCACCTCGTACCGCTAGTACCACCACCAGTGCCCCATGGGTCTCCTGCTTGGGGGTATTCTAATCCGGACGACGAGTAGTGTTTGCAATGGCGAACACTTTTATCTCTATTATGTAGTGCTTGGGGGTCTCCTGCTTCGGACGAGTAGGTTTGCAATCTAGAAGAGTAGGATTGGTATCTTCAATTATGCAGTACTTTCTGTAATGGATATCTGAACTATTATTTCTATCATGTCCCTGTTTAAGTACGGTTTGTGTGTAAGAATATTTAGTATGATGTGAGCAAGCTTTTTGAAGCATTGTGATGTATGTGATGAAGATTGTCCATGGTTATGGCGCAATAAGCAAGGGACACACGCGAAGAAAAAGTGAAGACTTTCTCTCCACAACTATTCTGATGATGGCTTTGATCTAGAATATCACTGCAGTTAAATATAATATTAACTAAAATTATCAAAGTATTTATTTGTTAAAAAGAATGAACTAAAAAGAATCAACTAAAATATTAACTAAAAAGAATGAACTAAAAAGAATCAACTAAAACATTAACTAAAAAGAATGAACTAAAAAGAATCAAAATAATATTAACTAAAATTATCAAAGTATTTATTTGTTAAAAAGAATGAACTAAAAAAATCAACTGAAATATTAACTAAAAAGAATCAACTAAAACATTAACTAAAAAGAATCAAAATAATATTAACTAAAATTATCAAAGTATTTATTTGTTAAAAAAATGAACTAAAAAGAATCAACTAAAATAAAATCTTTAATAGAAAAGTAAAATAACAGAAAAAAGAATCAACTAAAATAAAATCTTTAATAGAAAACTAAAAATGAAACCCCTTTGTAATACACGAGTTTTCGTCTGAAACCCTCATAATTTGAAGGAGATTGTCCAGTTTGTACACGAAGTGCGTCCAGTTTTTCCCGTAACCCGCTCAACTTTTTAGCACATGCTATGTGGGTGAAATTATGATACCATGCCAATTTTCAACCATTTCAAAATTTATTTGCAGTGCTTTTCAATCTCAGGGTCATCTTAGCTCAAAATAAATTATGAAATGCACGAAAAATAGCAAATGAAGTCAGAAAACGTTTGAAAAGTGATGATGTGGCTTTGAATGGTGCATATTGAATGCAGAAAAAGTCTTGAGTTCAAATATGTTTAAAAAATTGAAATCCTTTTGTAACAGACGAGTTTTCGTCCAAAACCCTGACACTTCGAAAGAGATTGTCCAGTTCGTACATGAAGTGCATCCAGTTTTTGACGTAACCCTCTCAACTTTTTAGCACATGCTATGTGGGTGAAATGATGATACCATGCCAACTTGCAACCAGTTCAGAGTTCATTTGCAGTGCTTCTCAATTCAGGGTCATTTTAGCTAAAAATAAATCATGAAATGCATGAAAAATAGCAAATGAAGTCAGAAAAGGGTTGAAAAGTGATGATGTGGCTTTGAATGGTGGATATCGAATCTAGAAAAAGTCTTGAGTTCAAATATGTTTAAAAAATTGAAATCCTTTTGTAATAGACGACTTTTCGTCCAAAACCCTGACACTTCGAAGAGATTGTCCAGTTTGTACACGAAGTGCATCCAGTTTTTGTCGTAACCCTCTCAACTTTTTATCACATGCTATGTGGGTGAAATGATGATACCATGCCAATTTTCAACCACTTCAGAGTTCATTTGCAGTGCTTTTCAATTCAGGGTCATTTTTGCTCAAAATAAATCATGAAATGCATGAAAAATAGCAAATGAAGTCAGAAAAGGGTTGAAAAGTGATGATGTGGCTTTGAATGGTGGATATTGAATGCAGAAAAAGTCTTGAGTTCAAATATGTTTAAAAAATTGAAATCCTATTGTAATAGACGAGTTTTCGTCCAAAACCCTGACACTTCGAAAGAGATTGTCCAGTTTGTACACGAAGTGCATCCGGTTTTTGCCGTAACCCTCTCAACTTTTTAGCACATGCTATGTGGGTGAAATGATGATACCATGCCAACTTGCAACCATTTCAGAGTTCATTTGCAGTGCTTTTCAATTCAGGGTCATTTTAGCTCAAAATAAATCATGAAATGCATGAAAAATAGCAAATGATGTCAGAAAAGGGTTGAAAAGTGATGATGTGGCTTTGAATGGTGCATATTGAATGCAGAAAAAGTCTGTAGTTCAAATATGTTTAAAAAATTGAAATCCTTTTGTAATAGACGACTTTTCGTCCAAAACCCTGACACTTCGAAGAGATTGTCCAGTTTGTACACGAAGTGCATCCAGTTTTTGCCGTAACCCTCTCAACTTTTTATCACATGCTATGTGGGTGAAATGATGATACCATGCCAATTTTCAACCATTTCAGAGTTCATTTGCAGTGCTTTTCAATTCAGGGTCATTTTTGCTCAAAATAAATCATGAAATGCATGAAAAATAGCAAATGAAGTCAGAAAAGGGTTGAAAAGTGATGATGTGGCTTTGAATGGTGGATATTGAATGCAGAAAAAGTCTTGAGTTCAAATATGTTTAAAAATTGAAATCCTATTGTAATAGACGAGTTTTCGTCCAAAACCCTGACACTTCGAAAGAGATTGTCCAGTTTGTACACGAAGTTCATCCGGTTTTTGCCGTAACCCTCTCAACTTTTTAGCACATGCTATGTGGGTGAAATGATGATACCATGCCAACTTGCAACCATTTCATAGTTCATTTGCAGTGCTTTTCAATTCAGGGTCATTTTAGCTCAAAATAAATCATGAAATGCATGAAAAATAGCAAATGAAGTCAGAAAAGGGTTGAAAAGTGATGATGTGGCTTTGAATGGTGCATATTGAATGCAGAAAAAGTCTTGAGTTCAAATATGTTTAAAAAATTGAAATCCTTTTGTAACAGATGAGTTTTCGTCCAAAACCCTGACACTTCGAAAGAGATTGTCCAGTTCGTACAAGAAGTGCATCCAGTTTTTGCCGTAACCCTCTCAACTTTTTAGCACTTGCTATGTGGGTGAAATGATGATACCATGCCAACTTGCAACCATTTCAGAGTTCATTTGCAGTGCTTTTCAATTTAGGGTCATTTTAGCTCAAAATAAATCATGAAATGCATGAAAAATAGCAAATGAAGTCAGAAAAGGGTTGAAAACTGATGATGTGGCTTTGAATGGTGGATATTGAATGCAGAAAAAGTCTTGTGTTCAAATATGTTTAAAAAATTGAAATCCCTTTGTAATAGACGTGTTTTCGTCCGATCAAAGTTATTTTACTTAATATTATATAAAATTTATGCAACTAAAATTATCAAAGTTATTTTTGTTAAAAACTTTAATAGCAAAAAGAATATTGATAAAGTATTTTTTGTTAAGAACTTTTAATATGCAGAAAAATAACATAAAAAATAGCAAAAGTGAAAATAGATGCGAATTTTCTCTACTTTGAATTTAGGTTGAATTTTCTCTATAAATTCGCATCTATTTTCACATATTAGGCCCCACAGAGCAGAAAGAGGCCGGTTAGGCCCACAGGACTGGTTTAGAGAGGAGCTCAACGTTGCAGCCGCGGCGGGGCTTATAAAAAGGTCCGGGCGACCTTCGCTTGGCGAGGTGGTACTAAACATCCAACCGCACCGCGAATGTGCCAGGCACTCTAATAGCAAAAGGAATCAACTAAAAAGAATCAATAAAAAAATAAAACTTATGCAACTAAAATTATATAAAATTTATGCAACTAAAATTATATAAAATTTATGCAACTAAAATTATATAACTAAAAATAACATATGCAAAAAATAACATTAAAAATCATAATATATGCAAAAAAAGGCCCGCCTACTAGGCACGACGGCGTGCATACGACTAGAAACCCTACAAATGGGCCAGGATGCACGCCTGTGATACGTCTCCAACGTATCTATAATTTTTGATTGTTCCATGATATTATATTATCTGTTTTGGATGTTTTATATGCATTAATATGCTATTTAATATTATTTTTGGGACTAACCTATTAACCTAGTGCCTAGTGCCAACTTCTATTTTTTTCCTTGTTTTTGAGTATTGCAGATAAGGAATATCAAATGGAGTGCAAACGGAATAAAATTCTACGATGATTTTTCTTGGACCAGAAGGAACCCAGGAGACTTGGAGAAGAGGCCAGAAGACCCACGGGTGGGCCACAAGCCACCTGGGCACGCCCCTGGGGGGTGGCTCCCCCTGGCTTGTGGGCCCCCCGTGGCTCCTCCAACCCTAATTCTCCGCCTATAAATTCAGAAATATTCCCCCAATACCAAAAAGGGGCCACGATAATACTTTTGCGCCGCCGGAAGCCTCTGTTCCCGTGAGATCCCATCTTGGGGCCTTTTCCGGTAATCTGCCGGAGGGGGATTCGATCACGTGATGCCTATATGCATAATCATTTCCTTGGATATCGTCATAACTATGCGCTTTTCTATCAATTGCTCGACAGTAATTTGTTCACCCACCGTATTATTTTCCTTCAAGAGAGAAGCCTCTTGTGAAACCTATGGCCCCCGGGTCTATTTTCCATATTATATTTTCAGATCTATAAACAAAAAATAACAAAAATACTTTGCTGCAATCTTTTTACTTTTATTTTACTTTTTGTTTTAGTAATCTTTTATATCAATCTCTATCAGATCTCATCCTTGCAAGTAACCGTGAAGGGATTGACAACCCCTTTATAGCGTTGGGTGCAAGTGTTTGATTGTTTGTGTAGGTGCAAAGATTGGGGCCTTGCTTGTACCTCCTACTGGATTGATACCTTGGTTCTCAACAACTAAGGGAAATACTTATCTACTTTGCTGCATCACCCTTTCCTCTTCAAGGGAAAACCAACGCAAGCTCAAGAAGTAGCAGCCCGCAGTGCTAGTAGGCCCAACAGGGCGTCAAATAGGCATGTACTTCCTGCATTAGAGAGGAGCTCGAGAGGGCAGCGGTAGCAGCGCTTATAAACCACTCCGAGCCCCGCTCGACTAGCGAGGTGGGACTAAACTTCTGGTACGGGAAGCACAGCCCTTTAGTCCCGGTTGGTGGCTCCAACCGGGGCTAATGCCCCCCTTTAGTCCCAGTTGGTGCCACCAACCGGGACCAAAGGTCTCTGCTTCCCGCCCTTTGGGCTGCTGAAAATTGACCTTTAGTCCCGGTTGGTGGCACCAACCGAGACTAAAGGGGGGCATTAGTCCCGGTTGGATCCACCAACCGGGACTAAAGGGGGGGGGGGGGCTATATAAAGGGCACTTAGAAAATTTTCCAATCCATTGCAGTTTCTTCTCTCCTCGGCGCCGACGACGACATCGACGCTGCCAGGCTGCCGGATTTTGCCGTCACCCTCGCCGACGCCCTGCCGTCCCCGAGCCCGCTGACCGTCGCCGGTGTCGGACCTCCTCGCGCGCCCTCCTCCCCGTCGCCGTTGCCGCGCCCTTCCCCGCCGTCGCCGTCGCCTCGGCCTGCCCCGATGTCGCCGCGCCCCTGCCCCTATGTCGCCGTCGCCTCGCCCTGCCCCGCTGTCACCGTCGCCTCGCCCTTCCCCGCTGTCCCCGTCGCCTCGCCCTTCCCTGCCATCGCCCCTACGTCGTCATCACCGTCGCTGCGCCCTGCCCCTACGTCGTCGTCGCCTCGCCCTGCCCCGCTGTCGTCGTCGCCTCGCCCTTCCCCGCCGTCGCCGTCGCCGTGCCCCTGCCGGCCTCAACGTCGCCGCGCTGGCCCCTGCCCCCACAGTGAGCCCATTGAACATGGCTTGTTGATGCTGATGGCTTGTTGCTTTTTGAGAGTTCTTGTTTATTGTTAATTATCGTCATGTTCATAGGTGAGAGTTCTTGTTTATAGTTATGAGAAAAAGGAACTCAATGAAGATTGTGCTTTCTTTATTGTTATCAAGAAAAAAATTCTAAAATTGGTGCTTCGGTGATAGTGAGATTTTTATCCCCATTGATGATAGTGAGATTTTTAAAATGAGACAGTCCATGTCATTTTATTATTACTTATATATGTTTACCGTATCACCTTATTGCTGTTTTTAGAAATTCCCGTATCCCATATCGCCGTACCCGTATCACCGTATCAATGTCGCTGTATCGGTGCTTCGTAGGTTGCCAGTCCCACCATATGAACATAATGCACTTGAGAATTTTCATATGTTCATAGAATGATTACTTCGACATGAGGGGGGTGGGGGTCCGCAAGTATCCTCGAGGACCATGAGAGAGGCGGTCACGGGTTCAAACCCGTTTCAGTAATACCCGAACCCGAAACCCACCATCCCTGTCAAAATACTATGCTAAGCATATTGGGCCATTCAGCCTTCACTACAAACGACCATGAGAGAGGCGGTCCGCAAAGTATCCTCTCTCGAAAGATAGGGCGACTCATCAGACATGAGGGGGGAGGAGTCCTCGACGATCGTCTGAAACTGACTGTTATAAAACTTGTGAACTTTGCATGATGTTTCCCACTAATCCATTGCTCATATGCATATGATTCCATGTTGTGATTAAGTCTATGTTTGCCACTAATACATCTCTCATGGTTGTATATTGCCACGTTGTAATATTTGCAGAAACTATGGCGGACAGAGACTTAGAAAAAGAAGAGTTGTTGGGGGATATAATCCGCGACGGAGGTGATATCGATCTCACCTTCTTGTCGTTTCTCAACGAGACCGATGGTGAGGAAAGAGAGGATGGCAGCTCCGGTGAGGAGGAAGGAGATCATGACTGCTCCGGTGATCGAACTGGGGACGAAGGATGTGGGACCGGTGAGGAGGAAGGAGATCATGACGGCTCCGATGATGGAAAGAGAGGATGGGGACGAACCGGTGAGGAGGAAGGAGATCATGACGGCTCCGGTGATGGAATGGAGAAGGGAGCCATAACTGCTTCAAAGTCCGGCGACGTATATATTAATTAATCCTTTGCTGACTAGATGCCTTAATTTTTTTGTATGTACATATATTAACGCTTCTTTCTTCTTTTAATTAGCCATCCGGATTGAGCTCCACTTCGGTAAGGAGACGAGGCCCGATGAGAAGGTTGGAACTGCAAGAAAGGTTCATGATCGAAGAAGTCTCTCCAGAAGGCCAACCGATTGCTCCCTACCGGACCAAGAACAAATTTATACATCAGTGCGGAGTGGTTGTTAGGGACATCGTCCCGATCAGCTGCCAAGAATGGAATAAGAAGAAGGACCCTCAAGTTCCTTATGTCAACGATAGACTGAAAGATGATCTTTGGACCAATTTGATGAGAAATTTCAGTCTACCGCCAGAGGAGGATCCGAATAACCCAGTTATACAGCGAAAGGTCAGGGCGTTTGCTCTTAAGAAGATGGCAGAACTATTCAAGAACTGGAAGAAACTATTGAACATGAAGTTTGTCGAGAAAGACAAGACTCCATAATTCAGAGGTCAATATGAGAAGATGAGAGATCACTGGCCCGCATTTGTGGCCTACAAGAAATCGGAGAAGGCTAAGAACATGTCACTTACAAATAAGAAAAATGCCGCAAGGAAGGAGTATCACCATGTTACGGGGTCAGGTGGCTACAGCAAAGCCCGGCCTACGTGGGACAAAGCTGAGCAACACCTGCTTGCTAAAGATGTCCAACCAATGACATTGCACTGGCCAGACCGGGCAAGGACTTGGTTCTTCGGGGTTGGGGGAACTTTGGACCCAAAAACAGGGAAGTGTGTCTGGACGAAAGCTCAACTTGCAATACCATTCAAAAAGCTTGAAGAAACAATCAAAAAATTGCTGGAAGGGACGTTGATGACACACAAGTATAGGGGATCTATCGTAGTCTTTTCGATAAGTAAGAGTGTCGAACCCAACGAGGAGCAGAAGGAAATGACAAGCGGTTTTCAGTAAGGTATTCTTTGCAAGCACTGAAATTATCGGTAACAGATAGTTTTGTGATAAGATAATTCGTAACGGATAGCAAGTAACAAATGTAGCAAAGGTGCAGCAAGGTGGCCCAATCCTTTTCGTAGCAAAGGACAAGCCTGGACAAACTCTTATATAAAGCAAAGCGCTCCCGAGGACACATGGGAATTTCTGTCAAGCTAGTTTTCATCATGCTCATATGATTCGCACTCGTTACTTTGATAATTTGATATGTGGGTGGACCGGTGCTTGGTTGCTGTCCTTACTTGGACAAGCCTCCCACTTATGATTAACCTCTCTCGCAAGCATCCGCAACTACGAAAGAAGAATTAAGATAAATCTAACCATAGCATGAAACATATGGATCCAAATCAGCCCCTTACGAAGCAACACATAAACTAGGGTTTAAGCTTCTGTCACTCTAGCAACCCATCATCTACTTATTACTTCCCAATGCCTTCCCCTAGGCCCAAATAATGGTGAAGTGTCATGTAGTCGTCGTTCACATAACACCACTAGAGGAGAGACAACATACATCTCATCAAAATATCGAACGAATACCAAATTCACATGATTACTTATAACAAGACTTATCCCATGTCCTCGGGAACAAACGTAACTACTCACAAAGCATATTCATGTTCATAATCAGAGGAGTATTAATCATCATTAAGGATCTGAACATATGATCTTCCACCAAGTAAACCAACTAGCATCAACTACATGGAGTAATCAACACTACTAGCAACCCACAGGTACCAATCTGAGGTTTTGAGACAAAGATCGGATACAAGAGATGAACTAGGGTTTGGAGAGGAGATGGTGCTGATGAAGATGTTGATGGAGATTGACCCCCTCTCGATGAGAGGATCGTTGGTGATGACGATGGCTTCGATTTCCCCCTCCGGGAGGGAAGTTTCCCCGGCAGAACAGCTCCGCCGGAGCCCTAGATTGTTTCTGCCCAAGTTCCGCCTCGAGACGGCGGCGCTTCGTCCCGAAAGCTCTCTTATGATGTTTTTTCTAGGTCAAAACCCTCCATATAGCAGAAGATGGGCACCGGAGGCCTGCCAGGGGGCCCATAAGCCACAGGGGCGCGCCCTGGGGGGTAGGGCGCGCCCCCAGGCTTGTGGCCTCCTGGTGGGTCCCCTGTTGTATTTCTTTCGCCCAATATTTTTTATATATTCCAAAATAATTCTCCATAACTTTTCAGGACTTTTGGAGTTGTGCAGAATAGGTCTCTCATATTTGCTCCTTTTCCGGTCCAGAATTCCAGCTGCCGGCATTCTCCCTCTTCATGTAAACCTTGTAAAATAAGAGAGAAAAGGCATAAGTATTGTACCATAATGTGTAATAACAGCCCATAATGCATTAAATATCAATATAAAATCATGATGCAAAATGGACGTATCAGACGTTCGTTTCCCGATAGAGAGAAGGACGAGCTGTCATTTGCCCTCGGGAATCCTGAACACCCTGGACGAACACGAGGCACATCAGGCTCCGTTCCGTGGAAGGTTGCGTTTCCTGACAGCGCTTGATACGTCTCCAACGTATCTATAATTTTTGATTGTTCCATGCTATTATATTATCTGTTTTGGATGTTTTATATGCATTAATATGCTATTTTATATTATTTTTGGGACTAACCTATTAATCTAGAGCCTAGTGCCAGTTTCTGTTTTTTCCTTGTTTTTGAGTATTGCAGATAAGGAATATTAAACGGAGTCCAAACAGAATAAAATCTTCGGGATGATTTTTCTTGGACCAGAAGGAACCTGCCAGACTTGGAGATGAAGGCAGGAGACCTGTCGTGGCGTCACAAGCCACCAGGGCGCGCCCCTAGGGGGGCGCCCCCTGGCTTGTGGCCCCACAATAGCTCTCCTAACCCTATTCTTCAGCCTATAAATTCCCAAATATTCCTTGGATACCAAAAGGAGCCACAAACATACTTTTCCGCCGCCGGAAGCCTCTGTTCCCGTGAGATCACATCTTGGAGCCTTTTCCGGTAATCTGCCGGAGGGGGGTTCGATCACTGAGGGCATCTACATCAACTCCATTGCCCCTCCGATGATGCGTGAGTAGTCCACCACAGACCTTCGGGTCCATAGCTAGTAGCTAGATGGCTTCTTCTCTCTCTTTGTTCTTCAATACCATGTTTTTCATGACCTTCATGGAGATCTATCCGATGTAATACTCTTTTGCGGTGTGTTTGTCGAGATCCGATGAATTGTGAGTTTATTATTAGGTTATCTATGAATATTATTTGAATATTCTCTGAATTCTTATATGCATGATTTCATATCTTTGCAAGTCTCTTCGAGTTATTGGTTTGGTTTGGCCAACTAGATTGCTAATTCTTGCAATGGGAGAAGTGCTTAGTTTTGGGTTCAATCTTGCGGTGTCCTCAACCAGTGACATAGTAGGGGTAGCGAGGCACGTATTTGTATTGTTGCCATTGAGGATAAAAATATGGGGTTTTCATCATATTGCTTGAGTTTATCCCTCTACATCATGTCATCTTACCTAATGCGTTACTCTGTTCTTCATGAACTTAATACTCTAGATGCAGGCAGGAGTCGGTTGATGTGTGGAGTAATAGTAGTAGATGCAGAATCGTTTCGGTCTACTTGACACGGACATGATGCCTATATGCATAATCATTGCCTTGGATATCGTCATAGTTATTCGCTTTTCTATCAATTGCTCGACAGTAATTTGTTCACCCACCGTATTATTTTCCTTCATGAGAGAAGCCTCTAGTGAAACCTATGCCCCCCGGGTCTATTTTCCATATTATATTTTCAGATCTATACTTTGCTGCAATCTTTTACTTTTGTTTTACTTTTCGTTTTGGCAATCTTATCTATCTATCTCTATCAGATCTAATCCTTGCAAGTAATCGTGAAGGGATTGACAACCCCTTTATAGCGTTGGGTGCAAGTGTTTGATTGTTTGTGTAGGTGCGAAGATTGGGGATTTGCTTGTATCTCCTACTGGATTGATACCTTGGTTCTCAACAACTGAGGGAAATACTTATCTACTTTGCTGCATCACCTTTTCCTCTTCAAGGGAAAACCAACGCAAGCTCAAGAAGTAGCAAGAAGGATTTCTGGCGCCGTTGCTGGAGACATCTACATCAAGCCTACCAAGTACCCATCACAAATTCATCTCTTCCATTTACATTATTTGCCATTTGCCTCTCGTTTTCCTCTCCCCCACTTCACCAATTTGCCGTTTTATTCGCCTTTTTCTCGCCGGATCTCTTTTTGTTTGCTTGTGTTGCCATGTGCCTTCCATTTGCTTGCATCTTCGCTTGCTAAAAATCTATTGATATGGATCCTCATCCACTTGCTAATCTTTTCAAAAGGCCAAATTATGATGAACCGATTGCTAGTGAGTTGAGTGCATTTGATTATCTCTATGAAGTTTTGTTTGAAAATCATGAATCTGAAAATTTTGATGAAGTGTTGAAAGAAGAAATTTATAAGGTGATTCATGATAGTCCCTTGAATGATGAGCATGATTGCAATGTTGCTAGTATGAATTCTCTAAATATCCATGATGCTTATGATATGCAAACCCACAAGCTTGGGGATGCTATATTTGATGAGTTTGCCATGACCACTACTTATTGGAATGATCATGATTGGGGTGATAATGCTTCTTATGATCTTGATAATTTATTTAATACTCATGATGAATATGATATTGAAAGTGGGTTTGGAAGAGTGTCAACTTTAGGCATTATTGATCCCACTATTTTGGAGAGTGTTCAATCTTATGATTTTTTTTTTATAAAAAGTGGGTTTGGAGAGGTCATGACTTTAGTTAATGATAATCCCACTATTTTGGAAGAGTGTCAACTTTGCATGTATGTGGATCATGAAAAGAAAATTTTATATGATAGTTATATTGTTGAATTTGAATATGATCCTACATGCAATTATTATGACAGAGGAAAATATGGTTATAGGGATTTTTATGTTCAATTACCTCTCTTGAAGTGCAAATTGTTAATGTTTTGTTCTTGCTCTATGCATACGCTAGATATTTCCTGTCTTGATAAATTGATTTCTTATAAAATGCCTATGCATAGGAAGTATGTTAGACATAAATGTTTTTGTCTTATGTTTGACGATGCTCTCTTTGTGTTTCAATTGTTATCCTTCGTGTGAGCATCATTAAAAATTTGAGCCTATCTTAATGGCTATAAAGAAAGAGCTTGTTGGGAGGCAACCCAATTTAATTTTTATGTTTTCGTTTTAGTTTCTGTTATTGAATAAATTACACATTATTACCTCTGTAACAATTGTGTTTTCTTGTTTTAATTAGTGTTTGAGCCAAGTAAGACCTTTGGGATGGTCTACGGTGATCGTTGATTTGATTTTGCTGAAAAACAGAAACTTTTGCGCTCAGTCCAGGAATTATATAAATTCACCAGAGCGTCGAATGAGTCTGAAATGTTTACACAAGATTCATATACAAATTTCCCAGATTGTCCTAATTTTTCAGAATTTTTGGAGTTACAGAAGTATTCGAAGTCTATAGATTTCTACAGACTGTTCTGTTTTTGACAGATTCTGTTTTCTTTGTGTTGTTTGCTTATTTTGATGTATCTATGGGTTGTATCGGGGGGTATGAACCATGGAGAAGTTGGAATACAGTAGATATTACACCAATATAAATAAAGAATGAGTTCACAACAGTACCTAAAGTGGTGATTTATTTTTCTTATACTAACGGATCTCACGAGTTTTCTGTTGAGTTTTGTGTTGTGAAGTTTTCAAGTTTTGGGTAAAGATTTGATGGACTATGGAATAAGGAGTGGCAAGAGCCTAAGCTTGGGGATGCCCAAGGCACCCCAATCCATATTCAAGGATACCAAAGAGCCTAAGCTTGGGGATGCCTCGGAAGGCATCCCCTCTTTCGTCTTCAATCCATCGGTAAATTTACTTGAGGCTATATTTTTATTCACCACATGATATGTGTTTTGCTTGGAGCGTCTTGTATGATATGACTGAGGGAGTCCTGGATTAGGGGGTCCTCGGGAGGCCGACCTATTTCTCATGAGCCGGACTGTACGGGCCATTTGCCGGACACTGGATGGATCGAGGATCTTGTCTCCAGGATGGAAGCTTCGAGGATCGTGGCGTGTCCTCCAAGTTTAAAGTAGTGAATAGGCATGTTTATCCCTTCGACGTGTAACCGACCTTGTGTAAATCCTAGGTACCCTCGGCATCTATATAAGCCAGAGGGTTTTAGGTTGTAGGCCAATGGAACTCATCTAGGGTTTTAGCTATTTGATCTCGAGGTAGATCAACTTTGTAATCCTCATACTATCAATATAATCAAGCAGGACGTAGGGTATTACCTCCATAGGAGGGCCCGAACCTGGGTAAAACCATGTCCCCTTTGTCTCCTGTTACCCTCGATTCTAGTCTCACAGCTTGGGACCCCCTACCCGAGATCCGCCGGTTTTGACACCGACATTGGTGCTTTCATTGAGAGTTCCGCTGTGATCGCCAGAAGGAATCGATGGCTCGCCTTGTCACAAGCAGTGAAATCTGCATCTAGGGGGCTCTCGCCCCGGGGCAGATCCTCGCGAGCGGCGACATCTCATCGCGTGCTTACCCGATCGTCCGCCCATGCCAGATCGGAAACTCTTCTCCCGACCAAGGAATCAGGTTTGGAACCCTAGAGTTCGTCACTGATTCTCGAGGAGAACTCATCTTGGTAGAACCCGTGACTCCCACGGAGGAGCCCACAGATCTCGACGCCTCGACGCCGAAGACATCAGGCCCTGCCTCCGATGATAATGTGGAACCCAATTCAGACATTGCGACTGGATCTACCATGGTTGAACAGACTCCGGAACCGCTCTCGCGCGACTCCGGAACCGCGACGCCGCATACCGACCCCACTCGCTTCAGCGACACGCATCCTACCATCGCCTCGTTTCTCAACGAGTTATTTGATCGGATGGAGACCTTCCGTATGGCCGATGACTAGATCCCGGTCTATGACCGGCTCGGGATTAAACCCGATGACAGGGAGATTCACATCCCCACGGTCACCCACCTTGTCGCCACCGTCGAGTGTCCGGCCGAGGGCTCGTCCCCCAGCGATCGGAATTAAAAACGGTTTATACCCCAGTCTCCGATCACCGAGACCTCGCCTGCAACCCAAACTCTGGAGTTCGCTCCGAAAACAGACCAGTATCGGTCCCTGATCTATCACATAGTTTGGAGTCCACGATTCCGAACCCTCACCATGGTGTGGAGTCAGATTTTTTCCCACCCACCTCCCAAGCCGATCACTCAAGCATTGCAGCAGAGCCCAAGTCTTCGGCCTTACGGGATATTAAACAGTTACCAGGAGAGTCGGTTCAACATTAATGGGCCAGACTCCTCCTCGCCAAAAACAAAGTACGGGGCCTCAATGATCAAGAAATAATGGCAACCTTCATTCGCAACTGCCATGACAAAGGAATTCTCAACGCCCTGGCGCGGCGGCACATTCGTGACTTTGCCGAGCTGACAGTTTTGGTACAGAAGTATTGTGCCATGGAAAGCGCTTGACAAGCCGAGCGGCTGTTTTCGGAACCAACCTTTACCGAATACCCTAGAGGAGATCGGCAAAAAAGGATACCCCCGAAGTGGCCAGCCAAACTCGAGCCCGCCAAAAAGAGAAACAGGCCCCTTCCAGGGGACAGTACCGTCCTAGATGGACTACTAGATAGACCTTGCCCTATACATTCTGTATTGCTGAACACAGCCCCGACTCACAACCTTAGAGCTTGCTGGGTCGTCAGGCAGATCGCCAAAAGCGGTGAAGCCATTCTTGAGAAACTACCGCCGAGCAGGCGCTCTACATCGCCACCAGGACACAGTGTCGAAGTCCTGACGATCTACGAAACGTTCCCCTCTAGGAACAGGAGGAAAAGAGCTCTTAAAGAACTTGAGCAGGTATATCATGTGGCAGCAACAAGTGCATGGGCAGACATACCCATTACCTTCATAGATACTGACCGACCAGCCATCCTTTCCGGTCATTCACCGGCCGCACTAGTCATGAACCCCATCATCTATGGTTTCAGGTTACACAAGGTGCTGATGGACGGCGGCAGTGGTTTAAACCTGATCTACGAAGACACCCTAGAAAAAATGCAGTTCGACCGGTCTCGTATCGAACACAGCAACACAACTTTCCGAGGAATCATCCCGGGGAAAGAGGCGCGCTGTTCAGGACGCATCGTCCTGGACGTAGTATTCGGTACGCCCGATAACTACCGATCCGAAGAACTTCTCTTCCATATCGTGCCCTTCCCCAGTGGCTACCACGCCCTATTGGGACGTGACGCATTCACAAAATTCCAGGCTATACCACATTACGGGTATATGAAACTTAAGATTCCAGGACCAAACGGAGTAATCACAACCAATAGTGATCTGAACATAGCCCTAAGGGCCGAAAATAAAAAAGCAGTGCTTGCCCTCGAGGCTCTTGCTGAGACCTTTGCCGCAGAAGAGTTGACCGCACTTCGGTCAGCAGTAGACAGGGATGATGTGATCCTCAGTAAAAGGCCCAAGCCCACGTCCTTCAAACCAGCAAAGGAAGTCGTCAAATTTCAGGTGCACCCGACGGACCCCAACAAGACAGCGTCCATCGGAGCTCAGCTCGATCTCATAGTAGACGAAGCGCTGCGAACATTCTTACGAGAAAACTGGGACATCTTCGCCTGGCACCCCTCTGATATTCCCGGAATCCCACGGCGGCTGGCCGAACATAGCCTGAACATCATCAAAGGCTTTAAGCTCGTCAAGCAGACCCTGCGCCGCTTTTCAGAACCCAAACGACAGGCTATGGGTGAAGAACTAGCTAAATTGCTAGAAGCCGGATTTATTCGGGAGATTAAACACCCCGAATGGTTGGCAAACCTGGTTATGGTACCAAAGAAAGATAATTCCTGGCGGCTATGTGTCGACTTTAAAGACCTCAACAAGGCTTGCCCTAAGGGCCCTTTCCCCCTACCACGCATAGACCAGATTATAGATGCCACAGCCGGACATGACTCATTGTGCTTCCTCGACGCTTATTCTGGATACCATCAGATTAAAATGAAGGAATCCGATCAAGCGGCCACAGGATTCATCACCCCTTACGGGCCATTCTGCTTCAACACCATGCCCTTCGGGCTAAAAACGCTGGGGCTACGTACTAGCGCATGATCCAGACTTGTCTCGCAAAACAAGTCGGTAAAACAGTCGAGGCATACGTAAACGATGTGGTAATAAAAACCAAACACGTCAGCCATCTGATCGACGAACTAAGGCAAACCGTTGCCAGCCTACGCGAGTACGACATACGACTCAATCCGGAGAAATGCGTATTCGGAGTTCCCGCTGGTAAATTGCTCGGATTCATTGTCTCCCATAGAGGAATAGAAGCGAATCCGGCTAAAATCCGCACCCTATCAGAACTTGCAATTCCCACAGAGCTAAAGCACGTCCAACGGTTTGCTGGTTGCGTGGCGGCGCTAAGCCGCTTTATTTCCCGTCTCGGTGAAAAGGCTTTACCTCTCTATAAATTGCTGAAACGGACCAATAATTTCAAATGGACCGATGAAGCAAAAGCCGCGTTAGAAGAAATTAAAACACTCCTGGCAAGTAACCCCATACTCACAGCACCAGGCGCGGGTGAGCCCATGTTATTATACATATCGGCCACCAACCAAGTTGTTAGCGCAGTGCTCGTCGTCGAACAAGAGGAGGAGGGGCACAAATTCCGGATACAAAAACCGGTCTATTACGTGTCAGAAGTACTAATGCAATGCAAGTCCAGATACCCGCACTACCAGAAGATAGCCTACACAGTATTTATGGCATCACGGAAACTCAGGCACTACTTTCAAGAGTGCTCGGTTACGGTGGCATCCGAAGTACCCCTGAATGATATAATCAACAACAGGGACGCCACCGGCCGAATAGCTAAATGGGCTATTGAGCTCCTTCCCTTTGAAATCGCTTACAAGCCAAGACAAGCTATCAAGTCTCAAGTATTGGCAGATTTCCTCGCCGAATGGACAGAGGCTGAGCTCCCAAGGGAATATAGTACATATTCCCACTAGATAATGTACTTCGACGGTTCCAAAACTCTGGCCGGACTGGGGGCTGGGGTCATCCTCACATCCCCCACAGGCGACAACGTGCGATACGTGTTGCAGATCATGTATGCCGATTCCAACAATGCAGCCGAATACGAAGCACTATTGCACGGTCTTCGGATGGCAGCATCAATGGGCATACGCCGGCTGGAGGTACGGGGAGACTCCAACTTGGCCATCTCCCAAATCAACGGCGAATTTGATGCCAAGAACCCGAAGATGGTAGCCTACAGAAACGCTGTCCTCAAGATATCCGCACGGTTCGAGGGGCTGGAATTTCACCACGTCGCTAGAGACAACAACCAAGCCGCCGACATATTGGCCCGCCCGGGGGCTAAACGCGACCCCGTCCCAAAAAACACTTTCCTAGAACGGCTCTTTAAGCCATTCATGGTTTGGCAGGACGATGATAAGGGTGCCGATCTAACTAGTGCGGACGAGGTTGTTCCCCCTATAAATGAACCAGACGATCAAATCATTGGCGGCTCTGCAATGGACGAAACACCTTCGGCTCACGAGGTCATGGCAGTAATCGCGCCATGGACTGAGCCCTTCCTCGCCTACCTTCTTCGCAAAGAACTCCCCGACGATCAGACGGAGGCGCGACGCATAGTCCAGCGATCCAAAGCGTACAAAGTACATGAGGGTGAGCTCTATAAGAAAAGCACCACCGGAATACTACAGCGGTGCATATCTGAGGAAGAAGGTCGGCAGCTTCTGGCCGAAGTCCACGCAGGGATGGGCGGTCATCACGCCGCAGCAAGAGCCTTAGTTAGCAAGGCGTTTAGGGCTGGATTTTTCTGGCCCACAGCTCAGACGGACGCCCAGTCGCTTGTCAAACACTGCGTGGGGTGCCAACTTTTCGCAAATCAAAGCCACATGCCCCCGACAGCTCTTCGGACTATTCCAATTACCTGGCCCTTTGCGGTCTGGGGGCTGGATATGGTCAGACCACTTAAAGGGGGGACCAAGAAAAATAAATACCTACTGGTCATGGTGGACAAGTTCACCAAATGGATAGAGGCAAAACCTGTCAAATCAGCCAAGTCCGGACCAGTAATCGATTTTATATCCGGCGTGGTACACCGTTACGGTGTTCCGCATAGTATAATAACAGACAACGGATCCAATTTCACGGCCCAAGAGGTCAAAGACTGGTGCGCGGTGCGCGAAGATGGGCATCAAGCTCGATTACGCATCGGTTTATCATCCGCAGACCAATGGACAAGTCGAACGAGCAAACGGCCTCATTATGAGTGGCATTAAGCCACGTTTGGTCCGGTCTCTTCAAGAATCCGACTGTCATTGGGTTGAGGAGCTCGACTCCGTTCTATGGGGCCTGCGCACCACCCCGAATAGATCGACGGGATACACACCGTTCTTCATGGTCTACGGGGCCGAAGCAGTCCTCCCCTGCGACATTATTCACGATGCGCCGCGGGTGCGCATGTATGAGGAAAGGGAGGCCGAGTTAGATCGACAAGACGACTTGGACGCCTTGGAAGAGGAGCGCGACATAGCTCGGGCCCGTTCTGCCTTTTATCAACAGAAGGCCCGGCGTTACCAGAGCAGGGAGGTCAGGGCACAAGCATACAATGTGGGCGAACTCGTCCTATGGCTCCCGGAGAAGCAGAAGCATAAACTCAAGCCCAAATGGGAAGGCCCCTTCATCATGGACGAAGTACTCGCAGGAGGAGCTTACCGTCTTCGGAACCCGTCGGACGACCGCCTTGAACCAAACCCATGGAACGCAGCTCGTCCTCGGCGCTTCTACGGCTAGACCGGTGTCGTCATACTCCCTACCCTCCTTTTTTCATTTTCTTTTTTCTTCTTTCTTTTCCCTCCTACCTTAATTTTTTGGCAGGTTTGCATTCTTTTCTCTTCCCAACTCTATGTTCGGCTCAACCGAACTGGTACTACAAATTTCTGGCTTACACCCTTAAGTGTTAAATCCGAACACAGTACCTGGGGGCTTCTTTTCTGAAGCCAATATTTTATATTATAAACGCTTATGCACACTTTCTTGTGTTTGCATGATTCCCTTGTCGTTTTTAAGCCATCATATGCATCAATTCGAACTAAGACTTTGCCAAGCTGGGTTGCCTCGCTCCTGTGGTTACCCTCCACGTTCCCGATTGTTCGGCTAGAGGGTAAAGGGAGCACCTCTGCGATTGTTACGACCGGGTCATCCGGATACATACCTCAGATGGGTGAAGCCAAAAGCTAGCCATCTTCAGTAGACAATTGATCGGCCACGATGGAATCGACTAATAATACTATGGTCGTCATGACCATTACTCGGGCTTCTTCCCTTGCGAAGGCCCTTAGTCGCATACTAACAGTATACGGCTTTCTGCCTACGATTTACGTAGCACCCTGAAGAAAGGTATCGATAGAGATACTATTTTCTTCTGAAGATGTTTCTTACACTAAGCAGTAATATAACATATCTCCCTGTGTGCTTTCTGTCTGTTCGCACCACATAGCCGGATTGCCTGGTTCCCCGAACATAATTCACTCCCCTAGGGTGATAATTTGCAAGGAACAGTCCCACGCTCTTAGCACGGGAGGCCGAAGCCGATGGCCGGTTAAGACAAAGTTTACAACACAGATGGAGCAATTCCTTGATTATTAGTACAAAGTTACACATAATCATAGATCTGGCTGCTGATCGAGATTGTCGATTATAGTGTCCAGGGAGCAATCTCCTTGTGAGAGACGGGCGGCTGGCATCACCTCATCGTATACTAGGTGGAGCGGCACTTCTTATCCATCTGACCCTACTGGCCCAACCTGCGCCATACGCTCGGGGTTAAGTCTGGTATAGCGGGTCTTGATCATCGCCCACGCCTCTCGTGCTCCCTCTCGAAAAGCCGATGTCTTCCACAGCTCGAACCTACTTCGGGCTCCCCTGAACCGATCGACTAGTTCGGTCATCCCCTCCGGAGGTTGCTCGGTGGGCCACAATGCTTTTACCATGCTCTTCACGGCCTTCCGAGCTCGCTCATGAAGGGCGGACAGCTCTTTCAAAAGGCTTCCCTGGTAGGATCCGATCTCTTCTTCGGGTCGCCCAGATAGGAGACCTGTACATGAGTCACGGCATGCGTGTTATGCATTATTCCTAGGAAATACCTTCTGATGTTAGAATCACACTTACTGAATATGCCCCTTTGTAATTTATGGTTTTCTCCTTGGGCCGCGGCCAATTGAGTCTTTAAGCTCTCAATTTCTTCGGCCTGCTGTTTGTTCTCCTCCTTGAGGCGGTTCTTCTCTTCAAGGTGTCGTTGCAAAACACGACAGCCAGCCTCCTGCTGGGACTCGGCATATCGCTGAGATTCTCGGGTAACATCCAAATCTCTTTGTAATTGCCCTATGGATTCAGCTGCTACATAGTACCCTCGCGTCAGCTTGGGAATATACTAAGATTAGCAGAACAGCTACACTCACCATGTGCCTCCCGAGTAAAGCTCTTCACTTGCTCCAACTCGGCCTTCACAGCTTCGATCTGTGTTCGGCTGGCTTCCAGTTCCTTGGCCAGTTGCTCGCTTTGTTGGTTCGCTGCCTGCATTTGCAATAAACAAAAATATACAAGGATCCTTAATTCGGTCATGCCGACCAATTTAAGGCTCGGGGGCTACTGGGTTTACACAAGTGTTCGTACTTTAATAACCGATTACTCACCTGCAGACTGGACGATATCAATTTCATGGCTTCCCCGAACCCAGCTCGGGCGGCTCCGAGGTGCGCGTTCACCGTACGCAGGGCACCGAACTCTTGTTTGGAGAAGGCTGGATGACGCAAGGCCTCTCGTCGCCGCCGATGATGCATAGCGCTCCCGACCTCGGATTTGGTGACGGATAAGGCGTCACCAGAATCAGCTGGGGCTGGGTTGGCGGTGGAAACCCCCGTAGCAGGATCAGCATGGGCGGAAGGCCCGGAATCTTGAACACCGCCTGACGTCCTGGCGACGTCCTCGGCGGGTGACGGCCGAACCCTTTGCCTGAATATTTTGACAAAGAGATCTCTTGTGAGACTTTATCAATCATGATACAAAATCAAATGATCGAGCGAAATACCTTTGGGATGAACTCGTAGGCAGACTCGCCCCCATGACCGGCTCATTTGCTGGATCCTTGTTGATTTCCAATCCAGGCATTGCCACCGCTGCCGATGTATGTCGCGCGGATCTACGGCGCTTGGGTGTAGGAGCCGGCGCGTTGGGGTCAGTGGAGGATACTTGCCTCTTGTGGGACGACTTCTTCTTGCTTGTCGAAGGGGAAGGGAAGGATCCAGGGTAATCGGCAATGACGGCCACCTTGGAGCCATCAAGGCCCTCCTGATAGAAAACCCCGTCTTCGAGTTCGATTGACAGGTCTGGGTCTTCATGATAGCCCGGATCATCATCGCGGGAATAGTCCTCGGGCTGAGGGGCCGGACAGTTGACTGTCTCGATAAAGCTCCTCCATTCCTGTTCACATAAAGACAAAAGACTTCGGTCAAGAAGGGACAAATTGAGAACCCGAATTGTGGTCACGGGATTGAAGGGCTCACCCATTCGATGGGATTGTGGCTTGAGTATCCCTCCTTGGTCGATCGCCGAATAAAATCTTCTTGCTCCCCTTTGTATAGGTCGGCAAGTGCGGCGGCCAAAGCTGTTTGATCGGCAGGACCCAATCTTCGGGAGCGAGTAGTGTCGCTTGTCCCGTTGTAGCACCACAACGGGTGTATCCTCTGTTGGAGGGGTTGGACGCACCGGGTGATGGCGGCGGCCATGACGTCTATCATGGTCAGCTTATGATGGGCTATTATCCTCACGCGGGCTGCTAAGCGCTGCACCTCGACGCTGTCCTCTTGGGACAGGCTCTTCGGGCGCCAGTTGTACCTTTTCTTCAAAGGGGCATCGGAGTATTCGGGCATACCCCTCCGAGCTGGATCGAATAAAGGGACGTCCTCGATATAAAACCATTCCGAAGTCCATAGTTCGGATTCCTTCGGCATCCCCACGGGGTATCCCGTCCCCGCTATGCGGCATACTTCGCCTCCACCAACCTCAAAAATTGTCTTGTCTCGAGTGCGTGGGACGAGGCAAAATTATTTCCTCCACAACTCGAAGTGTGCCTCACAGCCCAGGAACATCTCGCAAAGGGCGACGAAGCCCGAGACGTGCAGAATAGACCCTGGGGTGAGGTGGTGGAGCTGGATCCCATAGAACACCAGTAACCCTCTCAAGAACGGATGAATGGGAAACCCGAGACCTCGCAGGAGGAATGGCACAAAACATACATGCTCCCCCTTTTGTGGATGGGGGAAATTCTCCGCGAGGGCTTCGCCGTTGAATGAAGACAAAGCGGCGCGGACAGCTGTCAGATCCGAGGAGGGAAGGTACCCTTGGGTCTCGAGGTCCCATAGTCGAAGGAGGGACACGGAGCAGCTTGTCCAGTCCCCGGGACGGGATCCGTAAGGATGTGAGGAGGAACTGGGGGCGCTCGCCATTTTTGGTGGAGACCTTTCGCTGGGAGTTTTTTCCGATGGGAAGAAGAAGATGTGGCTTGGACCACGATTCAGATTGTTTAAATGGGTGGAGCTTCTTTTGTGGGAAGGGTAGTTTTGTAAAAAGCTACTGAACCGCTCGTCTCCCCACGATGTGCGAGGATCGAGAAACGCTATTACTGTGGACCCAGCAATCCCGTGACGTTTGGGATTTCACCGATAATAGGATGGTTGCCGAACAGGAAGGGATGGAGGGACTCGCCTCGCAAGCCGAAGACTTCGACGTACAAGATTAGCTGGATATACCTCGGCGTTGGAGGCTAGTCCGGGGGCTACTGAGGGAGTCCTGGATTAGGGGGTCCTCGGGAGGCCGACCTATTTCTCATGGGCCAGACTGTACGGGCCGTTTGCCGGACACTGGATGGATCGAGGATCTTGTCTCCAGGATGGAAGCTTCAAGGATCATGGCGTGTCCTCCAAGTTTAAAGTAGTGAATAGGCATGTTTATCCCTTCGACGTGTAACCGACCTTGTGTAAACCCTAGGTACCCTCGGCGTCTATATAAGCCAAAGGGTTTTAGGTTGTAGGCCAACGGAACTCATCTAGGGTTTTAGCTATTTGATCTCGAGGTAGATCAACTCTGTAATCCTCATACTATCAATATAATCAAGCAGGACGTAGGGTATTACCTCCATAGGAGGGCCCGAACCTGGGTAAAACCTTGTCCCCTTCGTCTCCTGTTACCCTCGATTCTAGTCCCACAGCTCGGGACCCCCTACCCGAGATCCGCCGGTTTTGACACCGACAATGAGTCTTTGCTTTTTAGTTTGCCACAATCATCCTTGCTGCACACATCTTTTGAGAGAGACACGCTGAATCGTGAATTTATTAGAATACTCTTTGTGCTTCACTTATATCTTTTGAGCTAGGCAATGTTACTCTAGTGCTTCACTTATATCTTTTTAGAGCACGGTGGTGTTATATTTTATAGAAATAATTAAACTCTCGTACCTCACTTATATTATTTTGAGAGTTTTCTTTAAACAGCATGGTAATTGGTTTAGGTTATGAATTTAGTCCTAATATAATGGGCATCCAAGAGGGATATAGTAAAAACTTTCATATAAAGTGCATTGAATACTATGAGAAGTTTGATTCCTTGCATATAGTTTTGAGATATAAAGATGGTGATATTAGAGTCATGCTAGTGAGTAATTGTGGATTGGTAGAAATACTTGTGTTGAAGTTTGTGATTCCTGTAGCATGCACGATGGTGAACTGTTATGTAACGAAGTCGGAGCATGATTTGTTTAATCATTGTCATCCTTTGTGTGAGGGTCGGGAGCGCGCGATGGTTAACTCCTACCAACCTCTCCCCTAGGAGCATGCGTCTAATACTTTGCTTCGATAACTAATAGACTTTTGCAAGAAGTATGTGAGTTCTTTATGACTAATGTTGAGTCCATGGATTATACGCACTCTCACCCTTCCACCTTTGCTAGCCTCTCTAGTACCGCGCAACTTTCGCCGGTGCATTAAACCCACCTTCCTCAAAACAGCCACCATATACCTTCCTCAAAACAGCCACCATACCTACCTATTATGGCATTTCCATAGCCATTCCGAGATATATTGCCATGCAACTTCCACCGTTCCGTTTTTCATGACACGCACCATCATATTGCATTCATATAGAGTCATATTTTGTTCTAGGTCTCGAGCTGTAATTTCTTTTGAGTTGTAAGTAAATAAAAGTGTGATGATCTTCATTATTAGAGCATTGCCCCGTGAAAGAAAAGGATGATGGAAGCTATGAGTCCCTCACAAATTTGGATGAGTTTCTGGACTTTACAAATAATAAAAGAGGCCAGCGAAGCCCAAATAAAAAAAAGAGGCCAAATATGCCCACCAAAATAAAAAAATGAGAGAAAGAGAGAAGGGACAATGCCACTATCTTTTTCCACACTTGTGCTTCAAAGTAGCACCATGATCTTCATGATAGAGAGTCTCCTGTTTTGTCACTTTCATATAACTAGTGGAATTTTTCATCATCATGCACGTCCACTTAGTTTCTTTTTGAGCTTTCATACACTTATAGCTCTAGTGCATCCGTTGCATGGCAATCCCTACCTACTCACATTGATATCTATTGATGGGCATCTCCATAGCCCGTTGATACACCTAGTTGATGTGAGACTATCTTCTCCTTTTTCCTCACAACCTCCACCATATTCTATTCCACCTATAGTGCTATATCCATGGCTCACGCTCATGTATTGCGTGAGAGTTGAAAAGGTTTGAGAACATAAAAGGTGTGAAACAATTGCTTGACTTGTCATCGGGGTTGTGCATGATTTAAATACTTTGTGTGGGGAAGATGGAGCATAGCCAGACCATATGATTTTGTAGGGATAACTTTCTGAGGCCATGTTATTTTGAAAGGACACAATTGCCTTGTTAGTATGCTTGAAGTATTACTGTTTTTATGTCAATATTAAACTTTTGTTTTGAATCTTACGGATCTGAATATTCATGTCACAATAAAGAATATTACATGGATAAATATGTTAGGTAGCATTCCACATTAAAAAATTCTGTTTTATCATTTACCTACTCGAGGACGAGCAGGAATTAAGCTTGGGGATGCTTGATACGTCTCCAACGTATCTATAATTTTTTATTGTTCCATGCTATTATATTATCTGTTTTGGATGTTTTATATGCATTAATATGCTATTTTATATTATTTTTGGGACTAACCTATTAATCTAGAGCCTAGTGCCAGTTTCTGTTTTTTCCTTGTTTTTGAGTATTGCAGATAAGGAATATTAAACGGAGTCCAAACGGAATAAAATCTTCGGGATGATTTTTCTTGGACCAGAAGGAACCTGCCAGACTTGGAGATGAAGGCAGGAGACCTGTCGTGGCGTCACAAGCCACCAGGGCATGCCCCCCTGGCTTGTGGCCCCATTGCAGCTCTCCTAACCCTATTCTTCGGCATATAAATTCCCAAATATTCCCTGGATACCAAAAGGAACCACGAAAATACTTTTCCGCCGCCGAAAGCCTCTGTTCCCGTGAGATCCCATCTTGGAGCCTTTTCCGGTAATGTGCCGGAGGGGGATTCGATCACGGAGGGCATTTACATCAACTCCATGGCCCCTCCGATGATGCGTGAGTAGTCCACCACAGACCTTTGGGTCCATAGCTAGTAGCTAGATGGCTTCTTCTCTCTCTTTGTTCTTCAATACCATGTTCTTCATGATCTTCATGGAGATCTATCCGATGTAATACTCTTTTGCGGTGTGTTTGTCGAGATTCGATGAATTGTGGGTTTATGATCAGATTATCTATGAATATTATTTGAATCTTCTCTGAATTCTTATATGCATGATTTCATATCTTTGCAAGTCTCTTCGAGTTATTGGTTTGGTTTGGCCAACTAGATTGGTAATTCTTGCAATGGGAGAAGTGCTTAGTTTTGGCTTCAATCTTGCGGTGTCCTCACCCAGTGACATAGTAGGGGTAGCGAGGCACGTATTTGTATTGTTGCCATTGAGGATAAAAAGATGGGGTTTTCATCATATTGCTTGAGTTTATCCCTCTACATCATGTCATCTTACCTAATGCGTTACTCTGTTCTTCAAGAACTTAATACTCTAGATGCAGGCAGGAGTCGGTCGATGTGTGGAGTAATAGTAGTAGATGCAGAATTGTTTCGGTCTACTTGACACGGACGTGGTGCCTATATGCATAATCGTTGCCTTAGATATCGTCATAATTATTCGCTTTTCTATCAATTGCTCGACAGTAATTTGTTCACCCACCGTATTATTTTCCTTCATGAGAGAAGCCTCTTGTGAAACCTATGGCCCCCGGGTCTATTTTCCATATTATATTTTCAGATCTATACTTTGCTGCAATCTTTTACTTTTGTTTTACTTTTCGTTTTGGCAATCTTATCTATCTATCTCTATCAGATCTAATCCTTGCAAGTAATCGTGAAGGGATTGACAACCCCTTTATAGCGTTGGGTGCAAGTGTTTGATTGTTTGTGTAGGTGCGAAGATTGGGGATTTGCTTGTATCTCCTACTGGATTGATACCTTGGTTCTCAACAAATGAGGGAAATACTTATCTACTTTGCTGCATCACCCTTTCCTCTTCAAGGGAAAATCAACGCAAGCTCAAGAAGTAGCAGCGCTGGTTACAGAAGCCGACAGAGAAAGAAGAAAGAAGAAGCAAGCGAAATGCAGAAGTTGAATGAAAGATTAGCACAACTAGAGGCACTTGAGAGCCAGCGAGCTACCGGCCAACCATCTCAGCTGCACGACGATCCTTCATTGGAGACTACCCATGATGCTACCCCACCATCTCAGCGGAGAAGTAGCGTGGCTTCCACTGAGCTCGTTCATCCTGATAGCACGGCTCATCGCTACCCCGTGGATGGTATCATGCATAATGAACATTGTGTGCTAATGGCGAAATGTCATAACCTGACCTTCAAGGCGGCGGTCGGCTATGTCTTACCTCCTCGACCTGATGCAACTTTCCATTGCACTCCGGTTCCAGCTGGCTTTGCTATTGTCGGGGTGGATGAAATAATGGACGGATTTGACGGGCTGGAGCTTGAGTACGCTATAGGTGAAGGGGACCTTCTTCTTCGATATGCCTTAAGGACTACCTGTCTATGGAGAAAGGAACACATCGTGCTTCCAAACTGGACGCCGCCTCAACAGACTCAGGCGGAGGAGGCCCCGGTGCCTGAGTCGTCTCCAGTGCGTCAACCGTCTCCGGTGCGTCAACCGTCTTTGGTGCGTCAGCCGCCTCCGGTGCGTCAGCCGTCTCCGCCGCCTCAGCGGACTCCGATGGAGGAGGACCCTCAGCAGAATCCTCCTCCGCCTCAGCTGTCTCCGCCACGTCATCGGACTCCGCCTCCTCCGCTGCCTAAGCAACAGCGGAAGAGAGGCTAGCAGCAGTACGAAACAGAGGAGATTCAGATACGGCCCAAGCCTCAAGCCTCTTCCCAAGTTACCCTACGAGAGGTCTGAGGAGGAACTCGACGAGATCGTGGATGCCGATGTGAAACGTCAGCTCGCACCGAAACGCCCACCTGAAGAGGAGAAAATAGATCCGGTGAAAGCGAAGCGAACTCTGGATGCCCTTAGGCGAGAACCACCGCCTCCGCCGCCATCAAACTATGACCGATGTAGTCAAAAGAAATATGATCAAGCGAGGCGGTCGGGAAGCTTAAGTAGAAGTGGCTCAAGAAGTGGGAAAACAATTCCCCAGCTCAGCGAACAAGAACTGCAATCGTGCCCTCCGCTCAAGGTGGTTACCGATATCGCTAATGATCCAGAGAAAGCGGCCGATGGTCTTGCTATCACTGCTGATGATTACTTACCCGACTCGGTACAGTTCGAAACGGCTGAGGTAGTACCATCCTTAAGATACGAGCACGGGAAGCCTCTCATCACACGTGAGGAGCTCAAGGGTCAACCAACGAGGATGCGACATTTGCATGAATGGTACTTGGAAGCCTGCAAGGAGGGGAACAACAATATCTTGGTGGGAATAAAAAATGAGCACTTCTTCAATGGAAAGCAGATGTTGTTCGTTGAATTTGAAGAAATTTTTCAGTTATACAACCAAAAGGAGCTTGACAAAACTATCGGCAGTTCCTATTGTCTCTAGCTCAGCTCGTTCATTGCATGTATTAATTATCCTCACACTATATTATGCAGAATGAAGATCCTCGAATGCAAACAACTACAAATCTATAACATTGGGTTCATTGACCCAAATTTCATAAATGAATATACGTTAAAAGAATTTCCCGCTGATACAGAGAAAATTTTGCTAGATGCGTTACTTGGACAACAAACCAGAAAGGAAATATTATTTCCTTACAACTTCAAGTGAGTGTTACTATCTTGTGCACATTCTGTTTCGCTTACTCGAGGTTAAGTGTAATTAATGAGTTATGCGTGCGCAGTTACCACTTTATTCTGCTAGACATTCAGCTTGAAGAGGGAAAAGTAACTGTCTTGGACTCGAGACGTAAAGACCCTAAGGAGTGGACGAGCATCAGTCAAATGCTTCAGAAGTAAGTTCAATCATTATCGCACCATATCGGCAACTTTCGTTCATTTTCTGATATCAAGTAATCATTTTCTTTGCCGGGCAGGGTTTGGAAAAAGTTCACCAAACAGGTTAAGGGTGTCAAATGGAAAAAAGAGCTGAAAATTTTACACCCCAAAGTAAGTACTACTCTAGTCCCGCGCATCTCTCATTGATTCTAGTTTCAATACCATTATCATGCTTGATTATCATTTTGATTGAACTCTATTCTCGTAAAGTGCTTGTGGTAGGCACCCGGGACTAATTTATGTGCTTACTACGTTTGCGAGTTCATTCGCCACTCGACCACTGAGCGGGGCCGGGGCATATCTTTAAAACAATTTGAAGTACGTAAACAATATTCACATTTTTATTTTATTACCATCAATTGTGTTGAGTTTTATTGACCCCCTTCTTTAAATTAGATCTGGCAGAAGCGGGACGAACTCCTACCAACTGATCGCGTACGAGCAATTCAGGAGGAATTGGCGGGATTCTTTGTTGAGCATGTCATACCTAAAGACGGAGAATGTCATCAGGATCTCGATTGCGATGTTGGTAATAGAAGTTAGGATCGTAAGAGATGTTATATTGTATATATGCATGAACGTGTACTATATGTAATAGCGTCGAATAGATTTACGAAAACTTGTTGCATATTGTTCGACCAAGCACGGAGAAAGAGAGGTCACTTCTCTCTATATATTGATCATGACGATGTTGTGTAATGGTTCCTTCATTGCTATATGTAGTAGCTAGCGTCGAGTTGAATGAAAAGCGTAAAATAAAAATGGTAAACACAAAAATAAAAGGGGAAAACACAATAGGAAAACCCCTAAACCCCTCGTTTCAAAAAAAAAAACCAGCGCCTGGCAGGTGCTGACGCGTGGCTGCCTTTTAGTCCCGGTCGGTGTTACCAACCGGGACTAAAGGTCCTCCTGCCTGGGCGCCCCGCAGCGGCCACGTGGAGCCCCTTTGGTCCCGGTTCGTAAGCAAACTGGGACTAAAGGTTTTGGGTATTAGTCCCGTTTGGTTTGTCCCGGTTCCAGAACCGGGACTAGTACCCTGTTTTCTACTAGTGAGAGGAGTGCATCTTCAGGGTTCCATTGGGCAAACTGCGGCGCGGGGTGGCTGGGTAAGCAATTGAATCGAAGCGACGGCTAGCTGGTTTCCAGGCACCATGCATATCCCCGTCGTCGACAGCGGCCAGCTGGTGCTCGGCCTGCCCCGCCAACCTCGGCAGCGTGTAGGCGGTCGGCGAGGTGCCGACTCCCGCCCTGCAATGAGGAGGGAAGGCAGTGGGGGAGTGAGGGGAATGGAAAGGTGTTGCGCTGGGAGCGGATAACTCATTCGGGCGACCCGGACATGAGAGCATCTACAACCGGAACTTGTTAATATGGGCCCTCATATGCTCACGGACGCGCCCGGGCGCGTCCGCGCACATTGATCGGGTGCGCCTCAAATAATGCCTTCCACAACCGCATCCCTCATATCCGAACCCTCAAAACCATACAAACCCATGCAACGCTACGTAGTCGATCATCACACGCATTTCATCGGATCACCATTTCATCGCCGGACAAAATAAGCGTAGTTTGTCATAGTTCAACGGCCGACAGTGCAAACTAATTTAAACGTAGATAAAGTATAAACACAAGGGGGAGGGCGGAGGAAATCACCATTTCCTTGTCGGCCCCTTCCCTTCCACTCGTCCAAGCGGCTGTGCCCCTCCTCCGTGTAGGCGTCGGCGTGTAGTGGAGCGTCGTCGTGATCGTCGTCGGAGTCAGAGCTGCATCGCATGCCAGACAGCCTGCGGAGCATGCGGTCCTGCTCCTTCGCATGACGGGCCGCCTTCGCCTTCGCTGCCGCCTCTTTCACTGCCTCGCGCTCCGACAACTGGATGGCCAGTCAGAGCGCGTTGGCATTCTTGCGGCGGAGGCGGCACGCATCCGTCTCCGCCGTTGTGAGAGAGCGACGAAGGACACCCGTGAGGAGCGCGTCCTCAGGGTCGACCGACGCGCTCATGGTCGAACGGCGTGCGGCCAATGCCTACCCCCTCTCCCTCGCCTGCTGCCGCTCGCGGAGGTTGCACACGCCTTGGACTCCGGCGTCCTCGTGCGTCCCGGCCCCGACGCGGACACGAGGACCCAGCGGTGGCCGGGCACCGCTTTCGGAGCAGAAGGTGGTGGAGGTGGGCGGTGTACCTAACCTGGAGCGGAGCGACCGGAGATGCGCGATGGGCGGGAATGGCCAGCGACGTCGCCGATGCTCCATCGACGGGCGACGGGCCCGAAGGAAGAAGATCCACCGTCGTCGGGGCCGCCTTGCTCCTGCAGCGACCGGCGCAACGCGATGTGGAGGGCCACCTCCTCCACATCGATGTTCGATCCATCGAAGCTGCTTCCTTCGCCGTCCATCGGATCGGAGGGGAGGGGAATGGAAGTGGAGTGGACGGAGACCGAAGTGACGGATGTCTAGTGTTTACGGATTGGTGTGTCTGTGGGGTCCGTGGTGGGTCGGTGTAACACCCCGAGAATCATGCTACAGTAATCTCCTCCTAATTTTGCCATGTCATTGAGTTTAATTAAGCCAAATTGCCACTTGTAAAAAACAACAATTTAAATTTTAAAATAAAGTCAAATTATTATTTCTTGAAACTGTAAAGCAAAAAAATGTTGGTTTAGTTGAAAATATCCACTAAGGAATTTTCATGAAATAACCAACATCATTTGACTCACCAGTTAATCACTAGTAATATATAAAGTGGTCCAAAACAACAAAGATAGCCATTCCAAAATAAACCAATGTTTATGTATTTCCAATTGACTTGAAACCTTGTGAGCTTCATCATACCACTTCATTGCATTTATGTGCTAGGTTCCATATTTTGCTAAAATCGTTTAGTGCCTCAAATAAATAGAAGACATTGGCATAAAAAGAAAAGCAAAAATATAAAGAAAAGGGTAAAGGCCTCCTGCGTACATGGGCTCTAGTGCAACAGTACACTAGGCCAGCCCATCTCCCCCTCATCTTCTTCCTCTGTTCACAGGGAGCTGGGTGGCCGCCGGGCGTCCGTCCACGCCGCAGATCGGCCACGTGCCGGCCATCCCCGACCTCCCCGACGCCTACAAGACCTACCCCGTGCCTCCCCTGAACCCTAGCCGCCTCTCCTTCCTCTCCCCACACGCCGTGACCTCCTCTGCTCGCACCGCCCGAGCGACATCGTCGCCATGCCGCCTCCACAGACTCGGCCACCGGCTTCCCCGTCGCCAGAGAAGACGTCCAGGATAACCGCCATGGCCCACTTCGTCCATTCAGAGCATCGAATCGAGCGGGACCGCCTCGTACACACGCAATCGAGCTCGTTTCCGTCGCGTACATCGCCGGCCGCCATCGTCGATTGCCTCGTCTCCGGTCCACCTCCGGCCTTTCCGTCTGCTCCTCCGGCCTCGCGGTGAGCTCCTCTTCTGATCCCCCGATTTCCTCGCCTCGATCTGTTGCCGTTGAGGCCTTCCCCACGCTCGGCCGTCATGCCCAAAGCTCCGCTCCCGCTTGCGCTCGCCGCACGTACCTCCTGGCGCCCTGTCCGCCCTGTCCGCCCGAGCCACGCCCTGCTTGACCGACCGCGGCCCCCGCGCGCGTCCGCCCGCGCATGCCGCTCGTCGTCCCGTCGTTGAGCGCCGCCGCTGCCGTTGCTCGGTCGTCGCCGTAGCCGTCGTTCTGGCCACCCCCCTGCCCGCACCCGCACCCGCGTGTGCCTGTTGCCGCTCGCGCGTGCCCATCAGCCGCTGTCGCTACCGCGCGCCTGCGCTGCCCGCTGCTACGTGCTGCTGCTCTGCTAGCTGCTGCTCATGTCATGCTGTTGCTTGCTGCGTACTGTCGCTGCTGCTTGCCGAGCTGCTGCTCCTGCGCTACCGCCACCACTGCTTTGCTGCGCTGCTGCTACTTCCAGCCGTTGCTTCGCTGCTTCGCTGCTCGCTGCTCGCTGCTAGTTGACTGCTGCTGCTCTTAGCCGCTACTACTGCTGACCATGGCCACCATGTGCTGCGCGTGCGTGCAAGCACATCCGTGCACAACCGGCTATGGTACTGCCCAGGGTGGCCGGCCTGTTTAGTTTAGGTTAGTGGTAATTAGGACTAGCCTAATGTGCCTATGACTAAAGGGCCCAGTCTGTTTAAGTAGTAGTAGGATTAGTTTAGTTTAGCTTAGCCTAACAGCCAATGACATGTGGGTCCCATCAAATTAAATTAAACAAATCCTTTTAGATATTGTTAAAACACTGAAATGTGGACCCACATAAACTATTCATTTTTTGACCAGTCTGCGGTTAATGTTGACTAGGTCAACACCCCATGGTCCCACTTTCAGCCACATGTGCACTTTCTTGGGTACACTTGTGTGTACATATAGTTTTTGCTATTTTATTTCGAAATAAATAATATTTCAAAAAATCTTTAAAACTTTGAAAAATCATATAAAATAAACCGTAACTCGGTTGAAATTAATTTATATATGAAAGTTGATCAGAAAAATATAACGAATCCGAATATGCCATACACATACTTGTCATACCCTTCTAACATAATGAACATGGACATTTTGTGTTAGGGTCATCTGTCTCAAAAATACCTGGAGCCGGGAAAATATCGCCGGATATTTCCCCCCTTCTTTTAAAATGCTTAGGGGTGCATTAGAGCATGTCACGCACACGTCTTGCCGTGCCATTGCATTTGTGTTGCATTTGATTGTTCCGTTATTTATTTGCTTCCCCCTCCGTTACTTTCTTTCCGATAGACCTTGAGATCGATGTTGATCCGGTGATCGACCACTTCACCGTTGAGGATCCGTATCTTTCTGCAGAGCAACCAGGCAAGCAACCCCCCTTGATCATCTCGATATCGTCCAGTTCTCTTCTCTCTCATGCTTGCATTAGATTTTGCTACTGTTGTAGATAATACCTATTCGGATGCATAGCTTGTTTTTGACGAACTGCTACTGTACATACTGCTTTCATAAACTGCTTAGCATAGGTTGATTGGTGATCCCCTGATGACCCCCTTAGTCCCAGTTGCCCTTGCTTCTTCATCGACCGAAGACTCGGTCAACTGATCGACCAGCCATGCCCGTCACATTCATCGCACACCCCCTTAGTTGTACGACTCTGCAGAGCTACTATCGAGTACCGAGGGTGACACCTCGTGAAGTACTCATGATGCTAACTCTGTAGTGCAGCTAGTCGGTCGTGGTTATCGAGGGTGATTCCTCCTTCACCACTCCCGACGACGACTCTGTTGTGCAACCCCTCAAGCGTAGACCATCGAGGGTGAATCCTCTCTGGTCACCTTAACGGTTACATCGGGTGGGATCCTTCGAGGTTAATCCCTCGGGTTTCCCCCTTGGTGTTATATACACACTGATACTATTACTTTACTGTTGATACATGATGAGGTCTGGATGACCGGAGGATGTTGATGTAATACGACGGGGCGTGGCCGGGCATTCTTGGCCCTTGCCACAAGACCCCGAGACGGGGCGACGGGACCACATATCGTGTATCGCGCTCGTCACCGCAATTAACAAAATGCTAATGGTTTGGGTATTTGATCTGAGTTGGTCATTTGTTCCCCCTTATTCTTGTTTTCTGCAGTCAGTCCAGATATAACCCCCTATTTCCCTTTGATACTGGTGCATACTTAGCATAGTTCTGGTGTCAGTCTTGCGAGTACTTTGGATGAGTACTCACCGCTGCTTTGCTTTCTCTTTTTCCCTCGATACAATTACTACGTTCAGACGATGGAGCCCAGGAGATGGAGTACGCCGGAGACGACTACTACACCACTGCCGGAGCCTACTACTACGTGGGCTGCCCCCGACCAGTAGTAGGATAGGAGGTTCCCAGGCAGGAGGCCTCGCCTCTTTCGATCCGTTGTTATGTTTTTGCTAGCCCTCTTAAGGCAAAACTTGTTTAACTTATGTCGGTACTCAGATATTATTGCTTTCGCTGACTTGTTAAATTTGAGCTTATGTATTCGAGCCCTCGAGGCCCCTGGCTTGTAATATGAAGCTTGTATGACTTTAATTTGTGTCTAGAGTTGTGTTGTGATATCTTCTAGTGAGTCCCTAATCTTGGTCGTACGCATTTGCGTGTATGATTAGCGTACTGTCAAAATTGGGGGCGTCACAGTCAGGCTGACGTGGCGGACATGCCCGAACACGCCCAGGCAGCCTCATATCCGCCCCGTATTTGGGCTGGATATGAGGGGTGCCGGTCAGCCTGGACGTTTGAGGCCCGTTTAGGCTGTCCGTCTAGGTCGATTTTTTCTGACCGGACACTGACCGGACAGCCTGCCTGGGCGTTTGAGACTGGTACAAGGGATCCGATTGTAGATGCTCTGGAGCGAATGATTCCTTGATGATGACGTGGAATGGGGAGGGCGTCACGATGTAGGCGATGGGCCGATGACAATGAGGACGTTCGGGGCGAGAAGCTAGAGAACTAACGTCTGGCATTTATCGATTTCGAAAGAAAAAGAGAAAGTTTTTTTTGCATGGTAATACGTGTCTCAATAATATCATCAAGATCAAATTGCAAGTCACGTAAAGACCGATATGACAAATTTGAAAAGATAGCAGAACATCGCTGAGCTTGACAACCACGCCCGGCACCACCATAGCAGCCACCAAAGAAAAGAATGATGGATCACCTCCTCACCCGAGCTCGACGCGGCTCCATCACTGATATGCAGCTTTGCGGACCTCCAAGGTGGCTCACCAAAGATGAAGTCATTGCCGTTGAATGAATCAGACCGGGGCAACACTCCGGACACGCCATCGAACTCCAGATCTGGCACCCCACCACGACTAACACGCCAAAGGAGGAAACCATACCCGGCATCCATCAACCACAAACCCATCACATGTTCCGTCTTCCAGATGTCGTCGATGCAGACCACAATCTGCATCCGCTCCTGGACTACCTCCCAAACTCCACGCCGACGCTGGAGCAGACGCCAACGGAACGGTGAAGCCCGAGGACACAAGTCCACCACAAGGATGCCATCGCTGCCATGATATCCCCGCTTGAACAGTCTGATTCTCAAATCCATCACCGACCATAGAGACGACCGCCTCGCCTGGAATCCGAAGCTTCTTTATTCAGCATCGTCGTCGCCGACGTCGAAGCCATAACGCCGGACGATCCAAAAAACCTAAGCTATTAGGGTCCTCAAACCTATAACAAAAACGATCCACACGCTCGAGATCTGGCGGCTCCCCTCACGACCGACGACCAAGAGGTCACCGGCGGAGGAGAGCTGCCAGAAAACGGCGCCGGATATTGGCTCTCTTGACGACGGCGGTGACTACGGTTTCTGGCCGCTAGCCAAACCCGCCAAAAAGAAAGTTATTTGGGCATGTAATTAGCTAATGGTTGAGTGTACTACCGTAGTGTGTACGTAGTCACGCATGCATGCATGTGCAGTTCTCTTTTTCCACAGTAATAGATATTTCATTTATATCATAAAGATCAAAATACAAGTCACGTAATGACTGACATGACAAAACTGAAATAATGACAAAACATCTCTGAGTTTACACCAACGCCCGTCACCTTCCTCGGACACCACCACAATAGTTACCAAAGAAAAGAATGACGGATCACCTCCTTACCCGAGCTCAACGTGGCTCCATCACTGATATGCAGCTTTGCGGACATCCAAGGTGACTCATCAAAAGTGAAGCCATTGTCGTTGAACGAATCAGACCGTGACAACACTTCGAACATGCCATCGACCTCTAGATCTGGCACCCCATGTGGCCACCACGACTAAGACGCCGAAGAAGGAAACCACACCTGCCATCCATCAACCACGAACCCAGCACACGTTTCATCTTTCAGATGTCATCGATGCAGACCACAATCTGCATCGGCTCCTGGACTACCTCCCAAACTCTGCGCCGACGTTGGAGCAGACACCGTCACAACGGCGGAGCCCGAGGACACATATCCACCACGACGATGCCGTCGCCGCCACTCCGTCCTTACTTGAACAGGCTGGTTTCCAAAACATCTTCAACAATAGAACCGATTACTTTGTCGGGGAAGGATTTGAAGAATCTTTATTCAGCGCCATCATCGTCTTTAACGAAAACAGGAGGATGAACAACCTAAAAACAAAGCTACTTTAGCATAAAACTATTCACACACACGTAAATCCGACGACCCTTTCATCCAACGACCCTTTCATCATCAACGACCGAGGTCGTCGATGGAAGGGAACCACCGGAGGATGGCGGCGGAGGAGCTCTCTTTGGGAGAGACGCTGACGAGAGCGCTTATTTTCTTCGAGAGAAAGAAAGAACGACCCGTCTTCGTTGCGGATCACTCGGACCGGCTGCATGCATTTTTTTTTGCTTGGTAATATGTGTCTCATTCATATCATAAAGATCAAATTACAAGTCACATAAAAACCGACATGACAAAACTGAAAAGATGGAAGAACATTTCTGAGTTTGACACCAACGTCCGTCACCTGCCTCCGGCACCATCACAATAGCCACCGAAGAAAAGAATAACGAATCACCTCATCACCCGAGCCCGACGCGGCTCCATTGCTGATATGCAGCTTTGCGGACCTTCAAGGTGGCTCATCAAAAATGAAGCCCTTGCCGTTGAACGAATCAAACCAGACCGGGGCAACACTCCGGCCATCGAACTCGACACCGGCTGCATGCATGTGCAGTTGAAGCAGCTAGCATGCTACGTGTGCGGCTGGTCGGAAGACGTACGTGCAGCACGTACACGTACATGCACGGTCGTTGAATCGAAAACGTACTAGGAAAGTTATAACGAGGAGGGAGTCCAAGTACTCCTACGTCTTAAATGTTTTTCTCATTTTTTTTTTCGAGGGAGCGTTTTTCTCATCGTAAACAAATCGTACGAACCAACATGGGCTGCGCCATGAGCCGCCTCCTCAAGGCCACCGTCGCTCTGGTCATACTCGTCCTCCTCTTCATGCCCGGGGCCATGACAGCCGCCGCCGCAAGCTTTGATGCGTCCCGCAGCCAGCACCTGGACCACGTCGCTTCTCACCAGCAAACCAAACCAAACCATATGCAGCAGCTCGACCAAGCTCCATCGAAGAAACAACTACGTACCTACGTAGGTGATCGCCAACATGGGCTGCGCCATGAGCCGCCTCCTCAAGGCCACCGTCGCTCTGGTCATACTCGTCCTCCTCTTCATGCCGGGGGCCTGAGAGCGTCGCCTTCGACGTTCAGGGTCGCGGCCCCTACAGCGGCGTCTCCGACGGCCGCATCCTGAGGTGGGACGGGGCCAAGCTCAGCTGGATAACATATGCGTATAGCCCAGGCTACGACAGCGACACGTGCACGGCATCCAGCTTTCACCCGGAGACGGAGATGGAGAGCCGCTGCGGCCGGCCGCTTGGTCTGCACTTCAACCAGAAAACGGGCGACCTCTACGTGGCCGACACATACAAGGGGCTTACGCGGGTGCCGCCCGGCAGCGGGGAGGCCATCGTGCTGGTCAACCAGGTCGATGGCATGCCTCCACGCTTCACCAACGGGGTCGACGTCGATCAGGTGACCGGCCAAATCTACTTCACCGACAGTTCGATGAACTACGACGGGGCACACCATGAGATGGTCACCAAGACGGGGGACTCCACTGGCCGCCTCATGATGTATGATCCACGCACATCGGACGTCACCGTGCTCCAACCCAGGATGATGTACCCGAACGGCATCGCGCTCAGCACCGACCGCACGCACCTCGTGGTCGCATCTACTGGCCCGTGCAAGCTGTTGAGGCACTGGATCAAAGGGGTCAATGCAGGCACATCTGGGCCTTTTGCTGACCTGTCAGGCTATCCAGATAACGTGAGGCCCGACCGGAAAGGAGGTTATTGGGCGGCGTTGCACCGGGAGAAGAATGAGGAATTTTTGTCCAAAAAGACCACATGCCCACTCGAATTGTCAAAAGAGACCACTTCTGACTGAAATTGCCAAAACAGACCCCCTGCCGCCAGCAGCGGAGGCGGCTGGGCCCTGCCGCCACCACTGCTGGCGGCCGGCCGGTGCGTGTGGGACTTGCCGCCAATAGCCTCGGCGGCAGGGGAGAATCCCGTTTCGCTGCGCCCGCGACGGAACGGACGGCAGGCGCGGGCCCTGCCGCCAGCAGCCGAGGCGGCAGGCGGGCCCGGCCGCCACCAGTCCCGGCGGCACCTGCTGTAGCCGACGCGACTCCCTGCGCTAGCCGACGCGAATCCCTGCACTGAAAACGAGATTAACTACGCTGAAAACGAGGCACGCATGCGCGGGAAACGGCCGACGAGATGCTGATTCCTGCTGTCTACGTGCGACACTGATTGCGAAATTTGCGTGATTGCTAGACACTGCTGCTGATTGCTAGATACTGCCGACCGACACTACAGTGCTACCTGGTGCTGCTTTATATGTGAGGCCGCTGCTCTGCGTGCCTGCTCTCTCCCGACACACGACTGCTGCCTCTCTCGTTCTAAGTCTGAAGGACACAGCTTGGTATAGACTTTTAGTCGCGATTTAGGACGGTTTAGAGTAAGATTTTGAAGATGTTGTAGTTGACGAAACGAAAGATCAAGGTAAGAGCAGTCCATTTTTGTTGGTTGTGTTCGCATGCATGATGTTTTTACTTTGTTTCATTAGTTTTTAAGTATGTATTATCTGTTGTTTTAGGTAGTATTTCAACACTTTGTGAAGTAATTTGGAGCTTCAGGAGTACGATTTGCCGTGGGAAGTGAAGTACTTAGTGGAGTAATTTGATCAAGGTATGATCTTTTCAATACATGAATTTTTTTGTGCATGCACGTTGGAAATTAGTTAGCATTTTAGCCCGTTATTAGCTATGCGATGTTTATTTCTTGAAAGTTATAAACGTTTTCATATGAGATATTTTTTAGCCCGTCATTTGCATTTATAGTAATATTTGTTAGAATAGTATGTTGAAGATGTTATACATCAATGTTAGCTATGTCCATTAGTACTATTTTTGAACATGCAAGATGTTGTTATTGTTCTTAGTAAGGCGTAATTAGGACTTATGTTAAACGTTTTGGTTGCGTTAGAGCCGGAATCTTGATAACAAATATTTGACTGTATTGTCAGTCAGCGTTAAGCCTTTAAGATGCATCATTTGAGTTAGACATGCAAGAAGTTCTTAAAATTTTAATTAAGAAAATGAATGTACTATAATTAATTTGTGTTGTTATTTCATGTGTCATGTTTTTTAATAAGTGTTGTAGTAAGGAAATCATACGTAGACTTTATTAACTAATTTGATAGAGTAGGAAACCGTACATGAAATGCAAGATAAATGCTAATATCCTTGATGATGTATGTAATTAGGTAAAGAAAATATCGTCTGGGTAGCAAACTAGGAGGAGATGACGTGATTGATGAAATTGTTTTTCGGTCTTCGGTTTCTCTTTATATGTGATGACCACATGCATGCTACTGCTATTTTGAAACTCTTGGCAGCAGAAAAAAATTATGCGTCTAATTTTTTTTTCATGTGATCATAGGTCGACCCCGTTGATATATTACCGGTGATATTTTCACGCTAACGGATTTTTCTATTCGGAAGGATATCCTTATTGAACAAGAGGTATAAATGCTGTGGTGTAATTTTCTGAACAATTTTTTTGTGTTGATGTACTGCTGTGAATGATGTTACTGTTGTGTTGTGAATATTAGTCGGATTATTATATGTAAATAAACGATTATTATCGTAAGTTATTAGAATATAAATTGACTAACGATGTAAATATTGCTGCTCGTTAGGTACTATGGAAAATTTGTTAGTGTTCTATGGGGACATCGTACGCGACGGTCCTTCCGGTGTGGATGTATCTAGGTGCGGGATGACTACGGTTGTAGTGAGAGACATGGTTAATGTAGGGTATGCGGCAGTTAGAAGGTGCATCCGATCGGTGTTTGGTTCAGCGATGGATGGGAAAAAATGACCTTGGAGGCTTTCGTGGTTGACGGAGGAAATTATGGGACAGTTTCCCGTTGGGTTCTGCGGCGGGTTACTGGTGAAAAAGCCTGGGCGTCGTACATGGGGTTTGCAAGCAATCCCAATAACTCCATGTTTGGACAGCCCATGGTGTATGTGGAGTTCATTTCTGTCACTGATGTCGCCGAGTGCAGTAGCGGGGCTCGTGAGGCCGAGTTGGCAATCACTGTAGCCCCCAGCGCCGGTCCATCGGAACCGACAGGCGGCCAACTAGTGTATGACACAGGATACTGGTCTACGGTCGTTGACATGAGCGAACACGTGGAGGGATTGCCGGAGGCGCTAGATGATGACGATGATGGTCATTCTTCTGCCTCTTCGGAATCAGATGATGATGAAGTTGTTCCTCCTGAGAAGGCGGTCGCTCCACCAATGAACCCTGAGTTTTTACAGGTTATGAGCATCACCAATGAATTTCACTATGTTTCTGGCATGGAAGCGGGAAGTCTAGCCGTTGGGCAGATTTTCCCAGATAAGAAATTTGCTTACCAAGCAATGAATAGCTATGCAATTGCCATACACCGGCAGCATAAAGTGATGCAGTCTGATAAAAAAGAGTTGAAGGTCATATGCATCCATCGCGAGTCGAATGGTTGCCGCGGAAGAGTTATTGCTCGCCGGAAACCTGGGGTATGTCAGCCATGGCATGTCACAAAAATAGTGGAACATGGCTGTGAGCAAACCGGCACTCTTCCAGACCAACGCAATGTGACTGTAGAATTTGTGTCACAGATCATGCAAACGACTGTGCAGGAAAGTCTTAATATTAGTATTAGGGCTTTGCAAAAAACTGCAGCTGATCAGATTGGCTTCGGTGTCAGCTACAGCAAGGCAAGGCATGCAAAGGAAAAGATATTCCAGAGGTTGTATGGAACCTATGAGGAGGCGTATTCTTTTGCCCCCAGAATGCTGCATCAGATAGCAACTGCTAACAGGGGGACTCAAGTTTTCCGGAAACAACGTCCAAACCCAATGAACCGGGACGAGCAAATCCTGGACCGCTTATTCTGGGCATTCGCCCAGACTATACAAGCATTCAAGCATTGTCGTCCGGTTTTATCAATCGATGGTACATTTCTCACTGGAAAGTACAAGGGCACACTCTTGGTGGCAATTGCTGCAGATGCAAATAATCAACTTCTACCTATTGCGTATGCAATAGTCGAGAGCGAGAACAAACATAGCTGGCTGTGGTTCCTGAGTTGCCTGAAGATGGGGGTCGTCAAAGATCGCAAAGGGGTTTGCATCATCTCTGATCGCAACACTGGGCTATTAAGCGCGCTCTACATAATTAAGGCTTCAGAAGATCCAGACTGGAATTGGCCCGATCTGGAGACAAGGTGGTGCATGCGGCATTTGGCAGCTAATTTTTATTCCAAATTCAAAAACAAAGATTGGTTCAAGCTATTCAAGAGGATGTGCATGCAGAAAACTGAAGCCAAAATGAATGCTATCTGGGCAGGTATCAATGGTGAGATCGAGCGCGCATCCCTGCCGGAGAGAGAAGACCGGAGAGGCCGTCGGACAGCAATAAATTTGAGTCAGTGGATCAGCGAGAATTGTCCCGATTTGTACAAGTGGGCGCAGTCTCACGACAGTGGGGCTCGGTACGGTATAATGACAAGCAACATGTCAGAGGTGTACAATGGTGTTCTTAAAGGGGTGAGGGCCCTACCTATCACAGCCCTAATCGGTGAAACTTGGAACCGGACTGTGTCATACTTTGCAGACAGAGTCACAGTCGCCAAGGCACTGGTTGATTTGAACAAGCCATGGTCTGAGAAGATGCAACGACATCTTGATGAGAAAGCAAAGAAGTCGCAAAGCCATGGTTGCAGGAAGGTAGATGCACTTAGGAATAAATGGGAAGTCAATGTGCGAGCCAAGTATGTTAAGGGTCACCACAGAGGATCAAAAAAACAAGCTGTGACCCTTGGCACAACCTCTTGTGAGTGCACTTGCAACAAGCCCAAGCTTCTGGGATACCCTTGCAGTCACGTACTCCGGGCAGCTGCCGATCAAAAAATCAGTGTCGAACCTTACGTATCGCCGTTCTTTAACATGCACAATTTATACAACACTTGGAACGGTGAGTTCTGGGCATGGGGCATTGATGTGAACTACAAGCTATTGTGGCCAGACGGGTCCAAATGGGTTCCTGATCCCGAGTTGATGAGAACCACCTCGGGACGGCGTCAGTCTAGGCGTCATCGCAATGACATGGACCATAGCCAGTCGGGAGAAGAAAGGCGATGTCGCGTTTGCAGGTGCCCTGGACACTCGCGTAGGGAATGTCCGTATCGTACCAACAACACCGCATGATATTTAATCATGCTATGTATTTTTGTTTCATTTAATCGTGATGTAATGTAATCTACGGATATTTAATTACATTTAATCGTTATGTAATGTAATCTTCGGATATTTAATTTCATTTCATCGTGATTTAATCTTCGGATATTTAATTACATTTAATCTTTATGTAATGTAATCTTTGAATATTTAATTTCATTTCATCGTGATTTAATCTTCGGATATTTAATTATATTTAATCTTGATGTAATCTTCGGATATTTAATTTCATTTAATCGTGATTGCAGGTTATGGCCGAAATGCCAGTGCTTTTGCAGCTGCATCACGACGCCCACCACCGTTGCCACCTTTTCTTAAACCCGAATCATGAAAATCCTCCTCAGACCTTCAGGCTTCGAACCGTAAAGAACACATGGCCAATACACAATTATTTCCGCCAACACCTTCAGGCTTATGGACTCCTTCATTTTGCTAACCTCGCAACTCGTCCAGGCACTTTCACTTCTGACCCATCGCTTTTGGCATCCCTCGTTGACCGTTGGAGACCTGAGACCCACAGCTTTCACTTTCGCTGCGGAGAGCTCGCACCTACACTAAAAGATGTGTCAATGATCACAGCTTTACCAATTAGAGGTGAGCCAGTGGTCCCTCCACTAGTTCCTGCAACTTGGCCAGAATATGTCTCGTTCCGTCTTGGGCTTACAATGCCAAAATCAAAACGTCCTGGTCCGCCTCGGGGTGTCCCACTCAGCTGGCTTTTTGATAACTTTGAAACGTTACCTAGCTACGCTGATCTTGAGGCGAGGAAGAGACACTTGTTTGCATATTTTTTGTGGCTATTTGGTGTGATGTTTCCTAATTCTCATGGTGAGGTAGTCCTCCCTGGTCTCATCTACTTTGCCGCAAAGATAGTGGACGAACCTTTACCCGCGGTTCCAACATACAGCTTTGGTTCTGCTATACTTTCTCACACATATAGAGGGTTGTGTGATGCCACTCAGAAATCTTCATTCGCAGCTAAAGCTCCATTACTTTGTGTCTCGTACGAGTTTCTACAGTTGTGGTCATGGGAATACCTACCTGTTGGACGACCCCAGATAGTAAATCCCGTAACCCCATACGACTGTGGTGAGGGCATTGTAACTATGTCCAGCCGGTGGACGCTCGGTAAGAAAAAATGGGCTACAAAAATTGCAAAAAGTTGTTACCCCATATACCATGATCAGTTTGAGCTTCTTGAGGACTCACTAATCACATGGAACCCGTGGACTGAGCTACACATTAACATGGTATTTGGTTCGCAATCCATCCCAGTGGAATGCGTGAGAGATAGTGGCTTCTGGATGACTCGTTGCAATTTACTATGTATGTGGTTTGTTGAACCGTACAATCCTGACCGTGTCATGAGACAGTTCGATCTACATCAAGATAATCCGCCACCTGTTCCAAGATGTATCGACGAACGTACTCATAAGTAAGATGCGACCTTCGTAAATAGTTAATGTCTTTTTAATTCATAAAACTTACGTTCTGTTACGTAAATTTCAGGATCAACAATAGTGGCAGAACTGGTGTCGATTACCGTGAAGAGAACATTCAATGGGTAAACCAGTGGAATAATGAAGCACTGGAAATGATAGTGCATGAACATAGGTAAATTTTATTTACGGTAATTTATGTACATAAAAACAAGTTGATGTAATTATTTAATTATGCAGACCGTACGACGCGACTACAACGCAAGCGTATTACGAGTGGTACTGCATGAGCACGCGTACTCGACTGACTTATCAACCACCTACGATGCCAACACATCCCACACATATGGAACAGTTGCAGAGACAGGTAGACACATCATCAGCTTACTATCGTGACCACACGGTAATCATCAACAACTTACTATTCAAGTCCATCATTTCATGAACAATTCAAGCAACCAACAACCTATTTTTTTAGATTGATATTTGCAACGAAGTCGGGGAGATGGCGAGGGAAGGCATGCAAGCCCGAGACACACCAGGTCGAACGTCTGCCTTAAAAAAAATTGGTGAATTCGTCGCCAAAACGACGAGATGCGGTAGACGGAACGATGTTGACACTGGAGCGTACAACATGCCGGAACCGAGGTCAGCTAGAACGAGTGCAGCGCCATCGTCATCCAGGCGGTGGGGAGAGGGTCCAAATACTACAACGACATTTCCACGACATGACTCGTCTCTGCCACTACAGGGGCATACACCCGAGGTAAATGTTGCAGGCTTGGATTCCATGCCCGAGCAGACTCATTTCGTGGACCAAAATGCGGACACAGGATATGGCGCATACACCCAAGGCGACGGATCTCAGCCGTATCCCTCCACGCGAGGGATCAGGATGCCCGAGGAGACTCGTTTTCCTGACATAAACCAGCACATTAGGGGCGAGGGCTCACAAAGCTACAACACCGCTCAGGTATGTTCAACCATAACAAGCAATTACAAGTGTACAACATTTACATGACTTTTATTTACATACGGTTTTTCTGTGCAGGAAAGTAATGATACATCATGGGAAGATGAAGAAACCCAGCGTGGCGTAAACAAAGACATACTCACGGAATCCCTTAATCCATACAATCTTGACCGTGTCCCAGGATTATTGAATGACTTTTTCGAGGAGGACGTTATTGGCCCATCTTATATCCCTTCCCAGTCACAACCATACACCTATAATTTCGAATCATCATCTCAATATGGATTGCAGACTCCACCACCTATGCATGAGTCGCAGACACAGGAAGAAGAGGGGCAGTACGGTCGTGGTCTTCGTGAACACCGACCCCCTAATCGCTTGTCACCTTCCGGTCGTCGGGAAAGGCCAGCTGGCCGTCGTCGCGTAGGATGATTCGTCTATCTATGTGTGCGAACTATTGTATCTAGATATGTCAGTTTCCAACTTTCAGACTATTCTCGTGTGTGAGGACTAATTTGTTTTCAACTTATGTATGAGACATATTCATGTTTTATTTTAGTGGTCAATTGGTTTAGAGAAATAACACTTGTACTGCGAACTAAATGCATCCAACTGAAATTAAACATTACCACTGAATTAAACATTACAACTGAATTACACATTACAACTGAAGTAAACAGTACACTGAATTAAACACTACAATTGAAATTAAACAGTACTACATTGTCGAAGTAGAACTCTTGCCCTTCGACGATGTCGTAGTCTTGACCTTGGTACTCGGCATGAAGACGTCCTCTTCGTCCTCCGTCGATGCAGATCTTTTGCCCTTCGTCGATGTAGAGCTCTTGCCCTTCGACGATGCGGTACTCTTGACCTTGGTGCTCGGCATGAAGAGGTCGTCTTCGTCCTCACTGTCTGCTGACCATAAATCTGAATTATTCCTCGCAAGCCTGATGTAAGATTCACTCTTATGCAGTTTGACCTTCTACCATCTGCCATGCAACCTGAGAAGTTCTTTCCGTATCTCCTGAAATGTCCTGGGAGGCCACCCACTCCTAGCTAATGAGTGAGCCAACTCATTCATTATGGTGTCACTACTGATGAGTTCCTCCCATGGAACTACTCTATCATCCATCTTGAAATTGGCGGCTAGTTTGAGAAGACGATCGGACATACCAGTGTGAAAACTACGATCAAAAGGATAATGGGACATCTCCACGAAACTACACTTGCCTGCTCACCCACCTTACTGCCGAGGGGGTTTTATAGGTTCAGAAGAGAAGATGGCGGGAAAGAATGGGGGGAGAGAAAGGCGGGAAAGAAAATGGCGGGAAAGTAGAGCGGGAAATAATGAAGGGAGAGAATGGCGGGAAAGTAGGGCGGGAAATAAAATGGAGGGAGAGAATGGCGGGATTTTTTTTTGAAAATAACATGCATAAAATAAGATACATTAAACTGTTGAAATTAAGATGCATCGAAAATAACATGCATAAAATAAGATACATTAAACTGTTGAAATTAAGATGCATCGAAAATAACATGCATAAAATAAGATACATAAAATAAGATACAGAAAAATTAAGATACAACTTGCTGCGAATTTTAAGATACAACTTGCTGCAATGCGAATTTTAGGATACAATAACATAAATCTACTAAGTCCAACGTGGATATTTGCCTTTTCCATCACCAGCTTCTTCTGCTGCCTTGGCTGCACGAGCCCTTTCTTTCTTTATCTGCCTCTCAGCCTCACGGGCCTCCTCTCGGTGTCGGTAAACTTCCGCCAGTCGAAGTCCCTCTTCTCGGTTTTTCTTCTTCATCTCATCAAGAAAAGCCCTCTGCTTCACACAATACTCTTGCCACTCTCTCTCCTGCTCTGCTTTCTCCTCTGCTGCCGCCTTCGCGCGGCGCTCTTCCACGTCCAAACTTGCCCATGCACGACGACTTCTTTCACGAATCTCGGTCACCGCCCAGTCAGGTTTTTTCGTGTCAATCCAACGATAGTACATGCACAGAGGCGGAGGCGACTACAACAAAAATAGAAATAGAAATATCAAATCAATAATAATATCAACAACGTCTTTATTCTTGATGACTGAAACATACCGGAGGCCTGATGTATGGTGAAATAGCAACGGGTGGATCTTCATCATAATTGGCGCACATGAAAAACTTCATGCCCAACCAATCTGAAAAATCCGTCACCTCCCTCACCTTGCAGAGATCGCCACACCAACAACGAAGTACTTCCATCCCCCGAGGCAAAGTCGCACTCTTCATTTTCTTAGGCCTAATGCTTTGATCCGAGCAAGGCAAACTCATGCTGACTATTAAAAAAATGACACATGAAATAACAACACATTTAATCATGCATGTTAAAAAACGTTTAATCATGCATGTTAAAAACGTTTAATCATGCATGTTAAAAAACATGACACATTAAATAACAACACATTTAAAACCAAAACGTTTAACATAAATCCTAATAACAACATCTTCAACATACCGTTCTAACAAATATTACGATAAATGCAAATGACGGGCTATAAAATATCTCATATGAAAATGTTTATAACTTTCAAAAGTAAACATCGCATAGCTAATAACGGGCTAAAATACTAACTACTTTCCAACGTGCATGCACAAAAAAATTCATGTATTGCAAAGATCATACCTTGATCAAATTACTCCACTTAGTGTGTGCGCGCGAGAGAGTAGGCAGTGTGTCTATGTGAGAGAGCAGACAGGGTGTGTGCGCGAGAGAGCGCTGGCATCGTGTATAAAAAGAGTACGGGCACTGTAGTGTCGGCACACCGCGTTAGAATTTGCTCTCGCGTCCGCCGCAGCAACAGCAACGCTATCTCGAACCAATTGCGGGAATCAGCATCCTTTATAAAAGCAGCGTTGTCGCGCGTGCATTTCAGCCTCGTTATCAGCGCCGTCCTGCGTCGCTTTCGGCGCCTGCGTGCACAGTACCTGCCGCAGTGTAGTGTCTAGCACTGTAGTGTCGGTCGGCAGTGTCTAGCAATCGGCAGCAGCACGCAAAATTTCCAATCAGATAAAGCTCAGACAACAGGAATCAGCATCTCGTCGGCCGTTTCCCGCGCATGCGTGCCTCGTTTTCAGCGTAGTTAATCTCGTTTTCAGCGCAGGGATTCGCGTCGGCTAGCGCAGGGAGTCGCGTCGGCTACAGCAGGTGCCGCCGGGACTGGTGGCGGCCGGGCCCGCCTGCCGCCTCGGCTGCTGGCGGCAGGGCCCGCGCCTGCCGTCCGTTCCGTCGCGGGCGCAGCGAAATGGGATTCTCCCCTGCCGCCGAGGCTATTGGCGGCAGGTCCCACACGCACCGGCCGGCCGCCAGCGGTGGTGGCGGCAGGGCCCAGCCGCCTCCGCTGCTGGCGGCAGGGGGGTCTGTTTTGGCAATTTCAGTCAGAAGTGGTCTCTTTTGACAATTCGAGTGGGCAGGTGGTCTTTTTGGACAAAAATTCAAGAATGAGTTGCTGCCCTTTGGCCGTGATAGCCATCTTCTTGTTGTGCGGGTCGGTGCCGATGGAAAGATAGTCGAGGAGATGAGAAGGCCAAAGAAAGTCAGGCCAACCGAGATCATGGAGAGGGATAACGGCAAATTCTCTTGGGTTCGGTGGAGCTTACATACGTTGGTGTAGTTAAACACACAAGTAAGGAAGTAGAGGATAAATAGACATAGGACGGCTTTTAGTTCCTTGTTATTCTTACAACTAAGTGTAATATACCAAATTCTTTTAGTATCAAACAACCTATTGGAATACATATTTTTATTAGCAAACCGTTTGTTCTTTACTTCATTTTAATGCCGGGCAAGTCACCGGTGGTGCTTACTGCTATGCGCTAGAGAGATGCAAACTTCGTGCCGTGCGTGCCGCGAACGCGTGAAAGCGCTGGCGCCGCGTCATCGCCGACAGCGGGTTCCTCCGCCGCTTCCGTTCGCTCCACGCGCGCCGCGTCGACGAGCGCAAGCACGGGTCGCGCCCCCCGGGCTGCAACCCCGTCTTCTCCCTCTCCATGTCGGCGGACACCACCGCCGGCTTGTGGCCAACGGGTACCAGCGACGGCAACAAGTACTCCAACGGGCCGGCGTACGGGTACCAGCTGCCATGGCCACCCACCATCCGAGCTTGCCTACCCTGAACAACCATGGTCGACAGAGCGCACACACCGAATCTAACTTGTGAACAATGCTGGAAATTCAACCATCACAAATTACAAGCATTGTTCCGCATAAATGTCTGCGATCAAAGGTTGAAAGACCAACATTCAGCGGCCACATTCTCATGCCATGTGGCGCTTTACATCTCTCCCTTCGTGCTGCGTGGTTAAGGATCGAAGGACGGAACTTGGGTGTCGAACCCCTGGGAAGCCATGAACATGAGCCTGCGCGAGATCTTCCTGTACTCGTCCTCCTCCCGCTTATCCAGCAGGTAGGAGATGATGCCTTGCACCTCCGACTTGATGTGCGTGTAGAGGTCCGTCGCGGCGCGCCGGTCCGTGAGGACGTCCTGCCTCCCCCGCGTCGGGATCGGCTTCCCGAACCGGTAGTAGAACCGGCCCGGGATCTTCAGGCACACGCCCGGGAAGATCACCTCGTGCTTGGCATCCCTGCAGCAGCCACAAGACAGATATATATATAGGTTACTTAAGGACCCCGTGGGCTGTTGATCTTGGAACAAAATAGCCGGTATATAAAGTTATAAACGGAACCTGTAAAGGGAGTTGATTATCTTAGCTAGCATGATTTCTGAGAGATGATGTATGTACCTTAGCTTCAGATGCTTGCTGTAGGCCCGCATTATCTCCCTGCCGAAAGGCACGCTCCTGATATTGTCGAATGTGCAAAGCAGCTGCGGATTTTAGGATGTATATATGTGAGTACGAGTCTATTAGCCAAGGGAAATGCTGATTAGTTGCTATGCAATGCATGTGGTTACAATTTTGGATCTCTGGCAGTTTAAGGACTGTTAAATCTTGGCTATGGAAGTATGGATGCTTCATCTATTCGATTCGACTGTGAAATAACCCCTAAAAAGACCGCAGAATGTTTACTCGCAAATTGACTAGATTTAATCCGGAAATAACAGGCGATGGCTTACGTTCAAGAGGTCATCCTCTCCGACGACTCCAAACGGCACGATTGTGGCGTTCAACTGCGCCGCCATTCTGACAAATTCAGTCTGGTCTGGCCAGAAAATCCTGTGCTCTTCACCCTACAATCCACAAGTTTAAATGTAATAAGCTTACAACAGTAGCATTTACTTGCCAGAATTTCAAAGTTCAAATAATCATATTGTAGTGTGTACCTTGCAGTGGATTGCCTCCCTGTAGCCACCCGGGTAGAGGAGCACAAACTCCCCGGCTGCCAGCAACTCGTATATGTACTTGTAGGTCATGGGCACGCCGCCCCACAGGTTGAGGAAGTCGAAGAAGTCGTGTCCCTCCGACCACGTCTTCGTCTTCTTCGGGAACAGCAGTGGGTGCGCGATGCCACGGACCACGGCCTTCTTATGCCGCATGAACTCCGCCGCAAGAGAGATGAGCTCGATCCCCAGCAACATGTGGTTGCCTACCAGCAGCACTGGTCCATCCTCGGGCACCCCAGCGAGTCCCCGGACCACCGTGCCGTCTTCCAACGTCGAGAACATTGCCGGGCATGTTCTGAACGTCAGGTCGCTGCAATCGATATATTCAGTATGTATCATGCAAGAATTTGCTGGGTGCTGATTTTGGTTACCTGCTAGCTTTGTCGACTTCATTTAGCTCGGTTGCGGATGGTGGGATGTAGTCGAAAACCCGATGATAACGCCTCGAATGGCGGTAGAGACCAGTACATTTGATGATGGATGAGACATGGACACCATGCTCCTGAATTTTGGGATGAATATCATCAGCATTGTCCCTTCGAGGTGTACCACTAGTTCCTTTCAGTGCACAAGATATATTGCAATCTGATAAAAGTCTGCTAAAACTCACCAACAGTAAGCTGTGCCCATGCTTCTCAAAGAAGAAGATTTTGGATTTAGGTATTTTGTTCTGTAGCCTGTACGCTTCAGATTTGCTCGGAAGTAAGTTGTCAGCGCAGCTGAGTGCAAGCATAGAGAAGAACTTCAGTCATGATGCCATAAATCCACTTGTTAGAAATCCGACAAAAATACGCATTCAAACAAGAAACATAGAAATCATGCGGTAGATTTTATCATGAAACAAAATTCTGCAACGCTAATGATGGAACTGGAAGTAGAGAACTGAGCTTAAGGGCACAAACCTGGCTAGCAGTAGCACCTCAGCTGTAATTGATTGTATACGGCAATTAGCAAATTGCGCAGCCTGTTTGATTAGTTTCATCTTCCATTGTAGTGTGTCTTCTGGTAGTTTGTCCAGTATATTCTGCAATTAAAGGCACACATATTTTCCTTAAAAGACAGTTAAATGCACATATTCTGGACACACCTTGCAGACCAAGAGAAACGTGAGAAAAAGACTGTAGGAAAAGAACTCATTTCCACACTATTTTCTCCTATAATTTGCTTTTTTAGAAGGAGAAAGCCTCTGGCCTCTGCTTCGATTGATGCATGCAACTATTTATTAACTAGCTTTCTCCGTTAATATGTATTTTCTTGATAAAATTAAATATGTAGAAACAGACAAAAAGAAGTCGATATTACACACCGTATACTTCAGGAAAGTTGACATGTTACTTGTCATTCTGCCGAGTGCTTCTAAAGGATGCTTCCCACTTTGCATTCTACTCCATGCCATGTTCACCTCGTTGTCTGGTCTCATGATCAGGAAGAATAGAAGAAGCAAGTACAAAAAACTTAAAGAACAGATGTAAACAGGTGTATATATCGTGCTAATTATCAGACAACCTTAAGTCCAACAAATGTGTCACCTCTCTTGCCTAATTTCTAGTAGCTTATTTCAATACTTGTTCTTTCTTCAATTTTATATGCTGGACCCTACAAGGTACTTACCGATGTTGTAGTTCAGTAGAGCTGTAATTGCAATATAGGTGTTGTTCGATAACGGGGTGAAAACTGACAGAAGCTTTTTTATGTCTGACCTCTCAAATGACGTAGCTTTTCCCGGAAGAAAAAAGAGAGACGAAAAAAGATTATGTATTAGAAAATTTATAAATAGGACGGTTCACTCGCATACCATCAGATTTTCTACATACCTGGATTAACTAGTACCAGTATCAAATCAATACGGGGATTGCGACCAGCAACTGCAAGAGCTAAGCATCCTCCAAACGAATTCCCCAATAGATAGATGGGCTTATTAGGAGAAGTAGAATGCTCTGCTCTCACAACATCTTCTACCATTGTGACAAGTTCTGAAAATGAAAAGCAGCTAAAATCATACAATTAATCTTTAGAACTTAATGATTGGCCAGTCGGCTCTGCTTAATGTGTGTTGAGCATATTTTGTTTTTGCCACATGTTAACCAGAGGGCATCCCTCTAAACATGGCTCTGCGTGGTGTCTACATCTTCTTGGTGCGGACGCAGGGAGAAATGAAATATTCCTTTTCAAACAGAACGGATGTTTTTCACTCTGAATCTTAAAGTAAGCTCAAATTTTCAATTCAGATGCAAAATGCTTCGGAAAGAAATTAATCAGCTAATACACAGGTATCTGATACCTTCGAATGGTGTGCGGTCATGAAAAGGAATGTGCAAGCATCTAAGTTCAAATATCCTGCAAATGAAAAAAAAAGTGTATAATATATTTAAGCAATCAAAATTACACTCTGGGTTCACCATAAATTTTTACAAGGAAACTTTTCTTCGTATCTCACCTTCCAAGAGCCTTGTGGTGCATGCAGAGCCCCATCCCCATCCCATCTACCCCTGAAAAGATTAAGTTTTAACCTCAAATCAGCCCCTGAAATCAGTGTGTAGTACTAACCTAAACATTCAGGCATCAACACACTGGAAAGATATGCAGAGTTGCAGACAGACATAGCAAACTGTCGATGACACAACATTTCCACACATTTTCTTACCTGGCAAATACAGCATGAGTGGAGCATCCTCGACTGTCGAGCCAGCATCGACAGGGCATAACCAGCAGGGCGGCCCGCTGTCATGCTCCACCAGATGCCCAAGTGCCTGATAGTAGTAGTCCAGGCCCTTGACCGTCCCGTACCCGTCATCATACAGCGCTTCGAGCCCCCTGTAGCTGGATTGCACTCTCCCGGCGTGTCTGAACTGGCAGCTTGGCGAGCCATGCAGCCGCCGCGGCCCTTGTCGCCAGAGGGAGACCTGCGGGTGTACCACAGGGAGAGAAAGAGTCGCCATTGCTGCATTGAGCTGCGAAGCTTTTTTGAGTATCCAAGTCCTGATTTCAAGGGAAATTTTAGGAAGCATGAGCCACGCATGCACTCATGCATCCGGTGCGTAATTGAAATAACCGGAGTTTACTGAGGCGCAAAGAGTGTGAGTTAGTACCTCAAAAGAAAAATTGTGAGTTAGACCATGTCATGGCGGTTCACTAAGGACTGCGCTATAATAATTGTTGTGTGGTGATCTGATGTTGGCATGTCAGTATGGGTAAAGACTTTTAACACCTACGTGATCAGATGCTCATCATACTTGAAACTTATCATAAAAACTTCTACCACTAAGCTGAACCAATTTCAGAAACAATTCAAGCCGCAAGACAAACTCTGGTGTACAAGATATGTTCTCAGATTGTAATGCATAGAGAATGATGGTCAGTAAGCATAGTGTTGTCAAAACCATATCCCGATACGAAGGAACACCAACAATTTATTATGATATAAAGTTGCTTCTTAGGTACTAGGAGTACTTCGCAATTTACTAGATTATCGATGGCGCGCGTTGCTGCGCCCGTCTTTTTTAACACTGATTGTTAGTGCTTTAAGCAAAATATGTGGATGCAACATACCGATAGTAAAATTATATTTTATAATTTTAAGTCATCCGTTGTGCATTAGTGTAAGATTCTAATTATAACTTACCCCATTTTTTGTGCAGTTTGAATGTAACATGGTATTATACAGATGCTCGTAATATGTAAGCATGAAAGTCAAGTTACATGACTAAACAACATATTGATCTTACTTGAACACATGCTATTAATCAATTTATATAGTGGTCGCTTCTTAAAACTAATACGCTCAAATGTGCTAAATTTGCTTCAAGTTGTGAATGCATGTGTTGCAACACCTGCCCATATTTGCGGATGAATTAAAGATTCGAAGGAAACTTTAGAACATCCATTTTACGTGAGGTAGAAAGCATGCTGCCTCATGGCACCTCCAATGCCAATTGCTCAGTTGTCTTTTTCAAGCATGAACTGAAGACAGGGAGCGCATGGCCTTTGTTGCGATACATATTTATCGCTTGGCTTTTCCCCCAAAAAATAATTTAGCGCCTAGCTTTGGAAGAGAAGGCGCTTAACTGCCTTTTTATTTTCAAATATTTATTACATTCCCTAACCGTCTAGATAAGCGACTTTGCACTGTAGTTGCTCTATATGCTAACCATCTGCGAAACAACCTTATGCCATAACCCCACATAACAAATAACTTCATCGATCAGAGTAAGATAGTCTTTCTGACCTGCTACCAATGCAAACACAACTGAATGTCTACCTGATGATCGGATGCATATCTTGCCTTAAAAAATAACGCGGGAGTATTTCTCATCTGATTCTTTTCACCACAGATGATAGATTTGCAACTAAATTATTTTGGAAACTTATGCCAAATGACCTTATCTTTCAGTGTATCAAATCACCCCCTCAATTAATTTAATATACATATGTATTTCGCTAATCATTTAGCTCGTTCGAATTTAAAAGGATCGAGGTTTTGAGGCTTTGTTGAACTGGGAGGATTCATATGTCATCTGAGCAGGGAGGATCCAAAGGGCCTTTGGAAAGGAGCCATATTTTCTATCTATCAGCATTGTCACATGGTTTCTTATATTTGATATTTCTTTATACTCAGACACATGCAACAATCAATAAAACGAAAACACAAGCAACCATTCGTGATATTCTTGATATGAAATGAGAGTAGAATAATCAATGAATAGTAGATACGCAACTATGTACAGTAAAGAACTTAAATCAGTAGCAGGTAAAAATATTAATTGGTGTGAACAACAAGGATCGACACATCTTCCCTGCTTGTTGGGCACACTGATAATCCAAACCATGCAATATAGCATTTACTAATGTATATATGTATAATCGTATGATACTCGACCAGCACACACTTGTAGCAAGTCAAAACATGTACGTATATGAAAAAAAAAATGGGCTAGCTAATCCTGCCCCACTGCAATACAGAAGGCCTCACTTCAGGAGTAAGATGGGAATAGATAGTAAACAAATGGATAAGAAAGTGAATATTCACACAATATATGGTATTTTCTAATTCACGGTGAGAATGGTTGAAGGGCTCACCACTTGTCGCTGAATATTTTGGTGCTGTAAGGCCCAACTTGCCATGAGATGAAAGCAAAGATGCATATGGGCTATGGCAGCCAAAAGACATGAACTGTATCTGTTGAAAGTGGCATCCAAAAGATCGTGGTCAAGAACTGAATTAGATGGATCAATTAAATAATGCATTTCCACATAGCAAGGAGGTCCAATTATTCAACTTTGCAACAAAGCATACATAAAGTGGCGAACCAACTAAAACATTTACAATTTTCATCTTCTACATAATTCGAGGTGCTTAAGTGGATCTTGGTTGAGGTTTATGTGTCCAGAAAACCCTTCAAATTGTTCCAGATCAAACATGAATCCACTGCCCACATTCACAACAAAAATATGATGCAAAGGCCTGATAGTTTGAAATTCAAAATTATTACTGCAAAAAAACACATTTTTTAAACTACCATACTTCAATACCAATTATTTAGTATCCACAGCTAAGCGACATTATCTCCGGATAATAGTCGGTCTTAATCTTCTACATATGAGTATAAATAAACTCCCTTGTAATCTGTAAACTCATAGAACCAGCCCCACGGCCCCACCTAACAGATAAGCAAAGATACATAATTGATATAATTTACAATCTCGCGTGCTTGAGGGGAAGTACATTTACATGTTAGAAAAGAAGGTAGAGGGATGCACTGGTAAGGAAACGTACAGAGTAGACAGTGTTAGTTCTACAGACCAAAACTGACTAATCTCATGTATATGTATGTATCACAAAGAAGATGTAAATCCAATAAGGCTCCATGCACCTACGGTAAACCAAATTAAGTTAGTAACATACTCCACAAACTAAAGAAATTGAGTTAACTATAAATCATAAGAACATGCATTCACGGGTTACAAAAGGAATATGTGCAGCTGAATCAATCATGTTCGCAAGTAACCCAAGGTCGATTGCCACTCACAAACTACAGCAAAGCCAATGCAAGAACAAACAAATGGAAGGAGGTCACTGGGATTGGATGGAATACTGCTCTGTTCGGGTCCTCAGGGTTGATATCCAGTCCAGGTCGTGCTGCTCCTCGTTGACCTCAGTGGGGATAGGCCATAGGTGCGTGGTGAGAGATACTGATCTCCGTGTTTCTTGCATCTGTAGGGCGGAGCCACCGCTCGAGATCTGCCAAGCTCGTCGATGCGCCATGCGTGATCCCCTCTCCTACCTGCCCCCTTCGGGAAAACATCAGCCAACAACGTTGACTCTACCAATGGTGTTCGCGAGGTACTGCTGCAATAGAGAGGTGGAACCGTGGAACGGTGGAAGGGAAAGAGGACTTTCCCTGGCCATCGCCGTTGCCATCGCCTCTCAGCCTGGCGGCGGTAGATCGGAAGGGGTGGGGGCGGAGGCAGGGGAGGTGGGCACTGTGCAGGCTCTGTGCACACGGCCGAACGGATCTTTATTTCCTGGGCCTTTCTCACGTATGCGTTAGGCAATTGGGCTGCGAGAAAAAGGCCCGATTAACCAGAGGGCTCAGATTTTGCCTGTGGAGCAGCAGCCCTTTAGGATATTTGGCCCAGGAACAGAAAACGTGGTGGAGGCTGAAGTACACACTGATCTGACGGTGAAAAATGTCTCAATCATAAAAATGGACGGCCAGGGATGTTGAGTGCGTGAGAGGGCTGGGAATTGGTGCAGTTTTACTGTCCTAAATAGCAGATAACTGTAGAACAGAAACAGAAAGTTACCTTTCAGCATTCTTTCCTGGGTGATGTCTCATCTAGAAAGAACAGGCTGTTCTGAATCAACAACTTGGAGTCCTTGCCAATAGTTAAACATGGTAGAGCTACTGGCAGGCATGGTTAAAGGTAAAGCAATACAAATCGAGCAAGTCAATCTGCTGAAGTCAGTTCATTGTCCAGGGATGGTGATAACTAATAAATACTATGCAAAAAAAAAAATCCTTCAAAAGTTGTGCCTCTAAACCGTCTACTTTATGAAATTTAGTGGAAGTATTTGATTCCGGTAGATAAAGTACGTAGCTACGATCCGGTTTGGTCCTGTGATAGCCATAGTGAAGGGAACACTGCGCTATATTCTCCAGAATATAAGCCACTCGCTATCAATTACATCAGAAAACCCCATTTCCATTTTATAATCTGTTGCAAGGCAGATAAAAGATAAAACATGACTACATTTCTTCAGGTTTTACTTTCCATGAGAATGACTCAAATTAACCCCCAGCTACTACTACCATTCATCTGAGCATTGTCTCCTAAAACCAACTCCCTGAACCGAGTTATGCAGTCTATCGCCTCATCAAACTCGCCGCTCTCAAGAGCAAAGCTGAACCGGCAGTAGTCCGGTATCCCGGTCCACTTGCTGCTGGATATGCAGAGTCCAGTGGATCTAAGGAGGGCTTCCCTGATGTTGCAGCCATCGAGCTCGCCTTTGAAAGTGCCCATCTTGAACGATTTGCCGATGTAGGCCGTCAGTTTCGTCAGCATGGAGATACCACCATGGCAGCCGACGACATCCCAGCCACAGCTCTCGAGTGTCTATTCATTGCAGGAAATCAGAAAATGAAATAAATAAGGGGCATGCATGTCAAATGTAAAGTTTATCTGAACTGCTAATCTTTATCCCTTGTCTCAGAACTACCAACCTCCCATCTCTGGACTAAGATTTGGGAGGGAACACAAAATTTGAGAGGGCAATTTAGAATTTTACAGAGCGCTAACCTTAGTCAACTTGTCGGCATGGTTCCTCAGTGTCTCCTTTTGCTCCTTGATGAGATCAGAGAAGCAGTGGTCCCTCTTGTTCTTAAGACACAACAGTTTTCTGTAAGTATACTTCAATGTGCGATGTGGTCGACTCAGGCTTGTGAACATATGTTTGACCAAGGACGGGTCATTGTCAATCATAAACCCGAAGTCAAACCCTGTACAAACATAAAGCAGGTCTTTTATTTCGTCATCACTGTACAGGGAACCGGAAGGGTTAGCTGTAGGGCCAGAAATATATGCCCATGGCCAATGTACTTTTTCATTCTCATATGCATCATCTAGAGCTGCTCGTAGAGCGGTCGGTTGAATCTTGAAGCCTGAACCTACATTTGTTGGAATCGTCAATGTTTTTGCGTTCATAAACTTTGCTGCCGAAACATAGTGCCCATTGGTGCCCATGGGGAAAAGGAAGGTGCCTTGTTCCTGCAAAGGACAAGTTTGTTGAAGAGTGTGAGACAGGTGCTGTCATACATAATTTCCTTAGAGAAGCCACATGAACGGTGGTTAAATGTAAAGTCAGGACAACTGTCTCCTGGGAAACCATAGTTATCTCCCACCAGCTCTTGGATGCTGGAACGAACATCAGTTTCAAAATCCATGATGTTCCGCCGAGCAAAACTTTCCAAAATCGAGGCACTCGGTGGAGAAGGTACTGGTAAGAAGCTGTGGTCTAAATCCATATGAGTAACACTAGAATCTTCCGAATCAGGACTGAAAAAATCAGTTTCTTTTAGGGTAGACATAGCTGAATTAGAAAACCTTATCGTCTTCTCAGGTATCACTTCTGCCGCTTGTCTCTGAAAAAGAGACTAAAAGCCAACAAACGGAAACAGTTAAACATTAAGGTCACAAATGTATTCCACAGGCACCCTTTTTTCCTTGAGGGTGGTTTTCCATAGGTGCCTGGCATATTATTAATAATTTTACTTCCATTTTTTGCGGGGAATTTTACTTACAGTTAGTCATGATGAAAACATAATCAAATATCCTACAAATACATTTACCTGGTCACTGTAAATAAGTGTGTATCCAAATTAAGGGGGGAGGAACAAACCCAAGATTTTAGAACTAGCTGACTTATGCAAGGGAATATCTACTGAAGAAAGGGCATTAGACATCAGATGTTATCGTGAGGCAAAGAACTGGAGAGGGGAAATTCTGCTTACCACTTGGTGTGCATGCTGATGTCGGTCACCAATTTGAAACGCCAGCAGCTCATGGAAAAGAGAGCCATAATAATGCTGGCTGATCACCGAAGTATGTCCTTCCAATAGCTCAATGGTTTGTGACAATGCCTTGCAGACAGATACATCCTCAGAAATGGCAAAAGCAACTTCCAGATCAGAATAAACCTGCAAATTTTAACCAAAAGTAAGATAAAACAGATATAAAATGAAACCTTCCGACTATCTTTCCAATGTAGGTGCAAGAATGCACAGAAGTTCAAATACAATTCCAGGCTAAATGGTATGAAATGATACATGAGTCCCCTTCACAGAAAGAGCACTACTAAAAGTATGGACTGTTTACTCATGATCATCTTATGATGTACTAGAAAAACCAATCATAACATCCCTCATGTGGGCCAGGCTGAGGGAGATCAGGTTGTTAACTCATCATAACAAAATCGTGCTTAACATGCTGCAGTTGTTCTGCAATGGGAAAAATAAATTTCTGTGGTAAAAGTTATAGGCACCTGATTTTTGACTAGACCCCACAATATAGCTGCATGCGAAGGTAGGGCATTTCCAACAAGATATTTCAACACGCCATTTGAGCTTGGCAAACAAGACCACTCCAGGTTCTCTGAAATATTAGGAACAACCGGCAACTAACATCTTCCGTTGTGCTTAGTATGTTCGAGAAAGCAGCACTGGTCATAGCCTCAAAATGTGCAACGCTAGTAACGACAACCTGAGGCTTCAGTTCTGACCAACTCAATCAGTAAATCTAATTGGTGTGGTGCCTCAATTACGGTGATCGCGTCTTCAGCATGGTTGCCATCTGCCCTTCCCTGAAATTTCAAAAAGAAAAACAGTAGCATTCAACATTCTTGACTCTTGAGACATCATTTTTGTTCACATAACAGGCATGTCTTTTCCATTGTTCCCATCAAACAAGATATTTTTCTAACACTGCTAAGTAGTACAGATCAGACGCTGCTCAAACAAGAAGTGCTGCATGACATGCACGGGGCACGGCTACCTCGATTTCTGAAGATGCTAACCACTGCAAGGGCAAGTATCTGGTCAAATATTCGTCAACAATTGCAAGCGCTGGCGAGAACAGTCGAAGATAATTTTCGATTGCCACCGCACGGGAAGGGAATACAACAAAATTCTGGTGTACCAGAAAAGAAAAGGAGCATCAATATAATGCATAAGACAGAAGCACGAAATAGCTCGATATAAGAAATCATTGCACAAGCAAACATAATTGTAAAGACAATAGCCACCAAGCCTTACATCAGATTTTTACCTAGTAACAATAAATGATTTCTTGTTTTTTTTTTCCTTTTGAGAAACGCATATATGCATATGTCTAGACAATGCATACTGAATTTCTTTAGAGGGCTTTTGGGAATCAGATACCCTGAGACAGTGATCCTCACAGAAAGTAAAAATTCTGAAGCCAACTCTGAAGCAAACCAATATGTCAGACATTTACCAAATTGATTGCAAACTTTATGCTAAACTGCTGTCAAGTAAAATATGTCAGACAGATTTCACACAAGTGCAAACTAATTAGTACAAAGTTCAGTAACAAACAAGTGCAAATTAGAAACCACGAGATTTAGTTAATTCGTTGAATTACTGGCGGCCGGGTCAACATTCGAATTTTTACCAAATCGATTTGCCGGGGGAGGATGGGGGGCGGCGACCTTGCGGGTGGGTGTCGAGTACTACGTCGCGAATGCGGAGGCTGGAGGCGCGGAAGCACTCCTCCTCCTGCCCAGCGGCGGGGTCGCCAGCAAGACGTCGGCGCGCATGGCGGGGGCCAGGAGGCGCTCGAGCACGGCCCTGGCTGCGCCGTACGCCTCGTGGCCGGACCCCGCGCACGACGCCAGGAAGGCCTCCACGTCGCCGTTTCTGCTGCTGTCGTCCTCGCCTGGCGCCATCCCCGGCCAGGTGGAGATCGGTGGTTCGGGCGGAGAAGGAGGAGGAGCCCGGACGCGAGGAAAGATTCTGGCTACGAAGGAAAGAGGAGGAATGGGCGGCGCCGCCGGCCGCCGGCGAGGAAGGATGGGGACGAACTCGAAAATTACAACCTTTTTTGTGTCTTGTGCAGTGGGGACATGGACAGTGGAGTCTTGAGGTGGTCAAATCTCTTCTCCTCCACAAATGGGTCAACCCGGATTTTTTTTTCTTATTTTTTTCAAGGGATAGTCAACCCCGATTTCTTGGTGCCCAAAAAAAGAATTAGAGTTAGCAGGGATCGATTATCATTGGAGTGCATTATGTCATTTGAGTTCATGGTGAAAGCATTAGTTGAGAATTTCAATAAGTGAGGGTTGATTTTAGAGAGAAAAATGTGGCGTCACATCTAATCTATGCTATCCGGAGGAAAGTACGCTAATCCACTACTCCCTGTGTATCATAATATACCTAAAATCTAAAAAGTGTGTACGTACTATTTGGATGAATCGAGCGGCCGGCTCCTGGCCACTCGATTCCACGCGTACGTGGTTTAGGTGCCATCTGGTTCGTTTTTGAATTGTTGTTTCTCACATGGTGGGTCAGGTAATATAATTATGAAGGAAAAGCAATACGTGATATGCAATCTCTTTCCGCATGTGACTGATATAACTACGTTCCACAAAAATTCAAAAAGTCAACCGCGCTTCGAAATTGAGATCTGTTTTCACCGTTGGAATCCTCACGATGAGATCTTTGAATCTAAATCCCGCATGGGTATGTTTCGATGAAATTTTTTCGATGCCAACTTTGATGCTATATGATGCAACTTTAGTACTGCATGGTGCAACTTTAGTACTGCATGATGCGACTTTTTTTAAACCAATTTTTGAAGCTGCATGATACAACTTCCTATTAGGTTGTAACCTAGCAACTATGACAACCGGATGTGCAAATAGTCTACTAAGTCGGGCAACTAACTAGTAGTACATATGCAATCATCCTTCCTACTTGTGAATATTTTTCACTGTTGACTTTGCCCCACCTCCCCTACCAGCGATATGTGAAATTTAATCTGCTGTTTAAGCCAACTGTATTAATCGATGTGCAACTCCTTTCCCTCCCTACTTGTGGATATGTAGTTTCAGTTGGCAGGGACAACAAACGGAGTTGCACATAGTCTGCTAGGCAGTTGGTCAAGAAAACATACAAAGTTGCACATTTCATGGGCATGGATAGTTGGATGGTAAAAATTCCACATTCACGTGGATAGTGAAAAGTTGCATATAGACATGGTACTAAAGTGGCAAATCTCACTAGCTGGGGTGGTTTTTGGACCGGTTGCTAGCGGGAAAAACTACACATCGTTCAGGAGGGTATGATGAGAAGTTGCAGATCATTGTTAGACAGTTGGCCGTGGCAGTATTTGAAGTTGCACATCCAGTGCTAGGCAGTTGGCCGATGGCAGTAAACAGTGGAAGCACATCCATGGACAGGGGGAAGTTGCACATCAATTATTAGGCAGTTGGTCGGGCAACAGACGAAGTTGCACATCTCACTGGAAGGGGGTAGTTTGGGGGTGGAGGTGACATCGTGAAAAATGGATGTTCACGAGGTAGGCGTGAAGTTGCACATCCACTGTCAGGTAGTTGCACATCGACTGCAAGGCAGTTGCACAAAACGGGGGACTAAATTGCACACACAAAAAATCATTAAAATGTACTCGTGCGGGATCTAGTTTCGAAGAGCACGTCACGAGGGTTCCAACGGTGAAAGCGGATCTTAATTTTGATGCGCGGTTTGAAAGTTGTAGTTTTTTGAAATTGGTAAGTTATGAATTAAATGGCTTGCAAGTCAACCACGTCCATAAAGTAAAAGATGGCACAACGGGATGCATGTGAACCATTTAACACGCATGCATGTGAATCTTTCCTAATCAGTACAAGGGGACAAACACTTTTCAAAAATTACTGGCTGCCAGGGAACGCTAGCGAGCCAACGGCTGCTCGCTAGACGCGTCCCATAATATATATGACATCAACTTAAATGGAACTGCTACAACGTCATATATTATGGTAAGGGTAAAGTATTTCTTAATAATTGATCCCCACTAGTTCTAATTCTTTCAACTTGCGGCCTTCCACCTTATCAAATGTGCCATGTCAGCATTCACTAATATTATTTTGCAGCCCCATGGAAACCACATGCATAGTCTTTGTTCACATATAATGCAAGTATGGAATGTTTCTACATTAAAAAATAGTAGCTTTTGATTTAGATCATTTTCTTCATACATAATTCGTCTGAAATTAATCTTTAAATTCTCGCCTCAACGCACGGGGAAATCACCAAATTTTATCAGTTTAAGCATTGTCTTCTCTTGATCACAAAATCAACAACAAATACATTTGTTCTAGTTTCTTTTAGCCAAATTCTCGTTGATAAGTATCACCCCCTTTTAACAAACTGCTGGAATTTGATCTAAACGTGGGCCAGCCCATTAGCATTTTTCAGAATTCCTAATAAATCCTAGAGGCCCACTAAGCCCATTCGTGCAAGGCAAGAGGTGGGACAAAAGTTTAGTCCCACATTGCTAGTTTAGTAGGAGTTGGACCTCCTTATAAGGGAGGATGTTTCCCCACATGTATGAGCATGAGAACAAGAGGGACATACACGCGCGCTCCTCCTCCGCCGCCCGCCTCGTCACGACGCGCCGCGGGTTGCGGGAACAAGCCGATGTCTAAATTTTTGCCACGCACGACTGGTATACGAAAGGTCACTCGGGAGCTGAAAGGCTTTGCTGTAGTGGAGATTGAATACGAACGCTGCACCCTTCGGCTGCTCCCTGTTCGTTTCGTCTCCCTCTTTTGCTTCGCTGCCTGTTCGCCTCCTTCTCCTGTGCCTATAAAAGGGAGGTCGCTCCTCTCCAGAGAGACACACCAGAACTTCCTCTTCCTCACGCCATCGAGTTCCAATCCCTGAGCTGCTGCAAGGTTCTTCCCCATCCCGGCTTGTGGCGTGCACTGCAGGTCGGGACAGTAGGCCTCCGAAACCCCACCTCTTTGAGTCCTGTACGGGAGAAGGGTGATAAGGTTTTTGGGGAGCGCTCTGCGCGACTACTGGCTTCTTCATCACGGACGCCGCGGACGCCGACGATCACTTCCCAAACGATGACTTCTTCCCCGACGTCAACAACCTCTTCGACGACATGGCCGGTGACGACGTCAACGCCAATCCTGCTGCTGCCACCGCTCAGTATGTATTCATGTTTTTCCTGTTCGAGGTTCTGCTAGAGATTCTTGGTCTAGTTTCTATTCTACATATGTTTCGGTATAGTTCACATGTTCACATAATATTCACCTACTATCCTGTAGTTTCCCTGATAAGTTTTGTTCCTCTTATTGTGGCATACTCTCCTCTAAGTCGCATGACTAGTGTTGCCTCTTTTACTATGATCTTGTTTTATCTACTGTTTATTTCGTTTAAATCATTCGGTAAATTGCTCATATCTCCAACACTCCAAAAACCTTATCATAGGCAATTTACCCCGAGTGGTTTTGCTGCTTCCATGAGGCCTCCTATGTTTGAGGGTGTGCACTATAAGAGGTGGCATGTGAGGGTTGTTCTATGGTTTCAAAGCATGAGCTGCTATGACGCCACTCTTGGCAAACCTGAAGGAGATCTTAATCCTCAAGAGGAACAAGTTTTTCAGAAAACGGATACCTTGTTTAAGGCTGCTCTTTTGAGTGTTCTTGGTGAGAACATAGTTGATGCTTATGCGTCAATTGATAATGGAAAAGATATGTGGGATGCACTCGAGGCCAAGTTTGGGGTCTCGGATGCCGGCACTGAGCTGTATATCATGGAACAATTCTATGACTATAGGATGACTGATGAGCGCTCCGTGGTTGAGCAAGCTCACGAGATACAGTCATTTGCTAGAGAACTTGAGCACTTCAATTGTATGTTACCGGACAAGTTTGTTGCCGGAGGTATCATTACTAAGTTCCCTCCCTCGTGGAGGAACTTTGCTACCTCTCTGAAGCATAGGAGACAGGAGTTTTCCGTTCCGAATCTCATTGGTACTCTTGATGTGGAAGAAAAGGCGAGAGCAAAAGACATACGTGCTCGAGGTATTGAGGGAGGTTCTAGTGCCAATCTGGTACAGAAGAAAAACTTCTAGCCCCACAAGTTCAAGAACAAGGGCAAGTTTGATGGCAAGGGAAAGTTTGATGGGAAGAACAAGGCTTCGCAACACACCAACTTCAAGAAGAAGACTGACAAGAAGAAGACTGACAAGAAGAAAGGTGTATGTCATGTCTGCGGAGATCCTGATCATTATGCCCCTAGTTGCCCTAACCGTTATGACAAACGTCAACATGGGAAAGGCGACAAGATCGGCAATGTTGTCATTGGTGACGCTGAGATGAAGGATGTTGGGTATGGTATACTTCCCACTATTCTCTCAGTATGTCGTTCTCATGATTGATTGATTGACACAGGTGCTAATGTGCATGTATGCGGTGATATTTCCATGTTTTCTTCCTATCAGGCCGCAGGAACTACTTCCGTGCTGATGGGCAACGGTTCAAGTGCTTTTGTTCGTGGTGTTGGCACGGTCGATCTGAAGTTTACTTCGGGGAAGATCGTGCGGCTGAAGAACTTGCATTATGTCCCTTCCGTCAATAAAAATCTTGTTAGCGGATCTCTTCTGCGTAGAGATGGCTACAAGCTTGTCTTTGAGTCCAATAAATTTGTAATATCCAAGTATGGAACTTTTGTTGGTAAAGGTTATGAGTCGGGAGGCTTGTTCAGACTATCTCTGTCAGATGTTTGTAATAAAGTTGTTCATCATGTTTGCAACAATAGTGAATCAAATGTCTGGCATTCACGTCTCTGTCATGTTAATTTCGGTTGTATGACGCGGCTAGCCAAGTTGAACTTAATCCCTAATTTCACCATTGTTAAGGGATCTAAGTGTCAAGTTTGTGTGCAAGCTAAGCAACCTCGTAAGTCTCATACAACTATGGAAACAAGAAATCTTGCACCACTAGAACTCATGAATTCAGATCTTTGTGAAATGAATGGTGTTTTGACAAAAGGTGGAAAGAAATATTTCATGACGTTAATTGATGACTCCACTAGATATTGCCATGTGTATCTTTTGAAATCAAAAGATGAGGCTTTGAACTTTTTCAAGAACTATAAAGCTGAAGTGGAAAACCAACTTGATCGGAAAATCAATAGGCTTAGGTCCGATCGTGGTGGAGAGTATTTTTCCAATGAATTTGATTCTTTTTGTGCGGAACATGGTATAATCCATGAAAGGACGCCTCCATATTCACCTCAATCAAATGGGGTAGCCGAAAGAAAGAACCGTACTCTAACTGATTTGGTTAACGCCATGTTAGACACATCGGGTCTCTCCAAGGCATGGTGGGGGAGGCGATATTGACTGCATGTCATGTCCTAAACCGAGTTCCCACAAAGAACAAAGAGATAACTCCATTCGAGGAATGGGAGAAGAAAAAGCTAAAACTCTCTTACCTACGTACTTGGGGCTGCTTGGCAAAAGTCAATATACCAATTCCAAAGAAGCGAAAGCTTGGACCAAAAACCTTGGATTGTGTTTTCCTGGGCTATGCTTTTCATAGCATTGGTTATAGATTCTTGATTGTAAAATCTGAGGTATCGGACATGCACGTCGGTACAATCATGGAGTCGAATGATGCGACTTTCTTTGAAGATATCTTTCCCATGAAGGATATGGGTAGCTCATCAAATCAAGAGTTGCCTAGTTCATCGAGTCAAGATGTAGTTGCAATTTCTGAACCTATCATTTCGACACAACATCTTGAAGATCCCATGGAGGACATTGATGAGACTCCTAAAAGGAGCAAGAGACAGAGGACTACAAAGTCCTTTGGTGATGATTTTCTTGTATATCTCATAGATGATACTCCTAGTTCTATTTCAGAGGCCTATGCATCTGAAGATGCTGACTACTGGAAGGAAGCGGTCCATAATGAGATGGATTCCATCTTGGCAAATGAAACTTGGGAGATAACAGATCGACCTTATGGGTGCAAACCTATAGGGTGAAAATGGGTATTCAAGAAAAAGCTTAGGCCTGATGGTACTATTGAGAAGTATAAGGCACGACTCGTGGCCAAGGGACCCAAAAGGAAGGTGAAGACTTCTTTGATACTTATTCACCTGTGGCTCGACTGACCACTATTCGAGTGCTACTTTCACTAGCTGCCTCACATGGTCTTCTCGTTCATCAAATGGATGTTAAGATTGCTTTCCTAAATGGGGAGTTGGACGAGGAAATTTACATGGAACAACCAAATGGGTTTATAGTGGACGGTCAGGAAGGAAAGGTGTGCAAATTGTTGAAGTCTTTGTATGGACTTAAACAAGCACCTAAGCAGTGGCATGAGAAGTTTGAAAGAACTTTAACAGCTGCAGGCTTTGTTGTAAACGAAGCTGACAAATGTGTGTACTATCGCCATGGTGGGGGCGAGGGAGTTATCCTTTGCTTGTATGTTGATGACATATTGATTTTCGGAACAAATCTGAACGTTATTAAGGAGGCCAAGGATTTCCTATCTCGTTGTTTCGAGATGAAGGATTTAGGAGTAGCTGATGTTATTCTAAATATCAAGCTGTTGAGAGATGATGATGGTGGGATTACATTGCTTCAATCTCACTATGTGGAAAAGATCTTGAGTCGCTTTGGTTATAATGACTGCAAGCCCTCCCCAACACCTTATGATGCTAGCGTGTTACTTCGAAAGAATCGAAGAATTGCTAGAGATCAATTGAAATATTCTCAGATTATTGGCTCACTTATGTACTTAGCCAGTGCCACGAGACCTGACATCTATTTTGCTGTTAGCAAACTGAGCCGGTTTGTCTCAAAACCAGGAGATGATCATTGGAAAGCTCTAGAAAGAGTTATGCGCTATTTGAAGGGCACTACTAGTTATGGAATTCACTACACTTGGTACCCAAAGGTGCTTGAAGGGTATAGTGACTCAAACTGGATCTCTGATGCTGATGAGATAAAGGCCATGAGCGGATATGTATTCACTCATGGTGGTGGCGCTGTTTCTTGGAAGTCTTGCAAGTAGACCATCTTAACGAGGTCAACAATGGAAGCAGAACTCACATCACTAGATACAGCTATGGTCGAAGCAGATTGGCTTCGTCAGCTCTTGAATGACTTACCGGTTGTGGAGAAACTTGTGCCGTGTGTTCTTATGAACTGCGACAATCAAACTGTGATCGCCAAAGTGAGTAGTTCAAAGGATAACATGAAGTCATCAAGACATGTTCAGAGAAGGTTAAAGTCTGTCCGGAAAATGAGAAACTCCGGAGTTATTGCATTGGATTATATCCAAACGTCTAAAAATCTGGCAGATCCTTTTACCAAGGGTCTATCACGTAATGTGATAGATAATGCATCGAAGGAAATGGGTATGAGACCCACAACACGAGTTGTTCACAGTGGTAACCTATTCTATGTGATCGGAGATCCCGTGAATTAGATGTGGAAGACAAGCTGTTGGTCAACTGAGAGGAAAGTATCCTTACTATTAATAATACCACTCCATGAAGATGCAATACTTTCCTAATCTGCATGGCAGGTTGATATACATCTTAATGTGTTCTAAGTGGCTTATTTAAGCAGAGATGTTGTCCTGCAGAACATCTTTTGAAGAACACACCTATATGAGTCTGATTGTTAACGTCGCAATCTATGAGAGTAGGGTGCTCTCTAGTAAACTCATGAAAGGCCTCGGAGTATGACGCATAAGCTCCACCCGCGGGGAAGTCCCACGGCAGCCTAGTATCGGTCAAGGCTTTGTGTGAAGCTAGATTCGCAGAAAACTTGCAGTTCAAGGCATAGTCCACTGTTCAAGTTGCTTACTAGTGTAGCATAGAGTTCTAGGTGGAAGTTCAACTTAACAGTCTCCACTGCAGTACCGGTATATAAACAGTGTTTTGGAACCAAAGGCAAATTTTGTGTGCCTCTGGGATCTGGTGGGGGATTGCTGGAATTTGATCTAAACGTGGGCCAGCCCATTAGCATTTTTCAGAATTCCTAATAAATCCTAGAGGCCCACTAAGCCCGTTCGTGCAAGGCAAGAGGTGGGACAAAAGTTTAGTCCCACATTGCTAGTTTAGTAGGAGTTGGACCTCCTTATAAGGGAGAATGTTTCCCCACATGTATGAGCATGAGAACAACAGGGACATACACGCGCGCTCCTCCTCCGTCGCCCGCCTCGCCACGCCACGCCGCGGGTTTGAGCCGAGCCGATGTCTAAATTTTTGCCACGCACGACTGGTATACGAAAGGTCACTCGGGAGCTGAAAGGCTTTGCTGTAGTGGAGATTGAATACGAACGCTGCACCCTTCGGCTGCTGCCTGTTCGTTTCGTCTCCCTCTTTTGCTTCGCTGCCTGTTCGCCTCCTTCTCTTGTGCCTATAAAAGGGAGGTCGCTTCTCTCAGAGAGACACACCAGAACTTCCTCTTCCTCACGCCATCGAGTTCCAATCCCTGAGCTGCTGCAAGGTTCTTCCCCATCCCGGCTTGCGGCGTGCACCACGGGTCGGGACAGTAGGCCTCCGAAACCCCACCTCTTTGAGTCATGTACGGGAGAAGGGTGATAAGGTTTTTGGGGAGCGCTCTACGCGACTACTGGCTTCTTCATCACGGACGCCGCGGACGCCGACGATCACTTCCCAAACGACGACTTCTTCCCCGACGTCAACAACCTCTTCGACGACATGGCCGGTGACGACGTCGACGCCAATCCTGCTGCTGCCACCGCTCAGTACGTATTCATGTTTTTCCTGTTCGAGGTTCTGCTAGAGATTCTTGGTCTAGTTTCTATTCTACATATGTTTCGGTATAGTTCACATGTTCACATAATATTCACCTATTATCCTTTAGTTTTCCTGATAAGTTTTGTTCCTCTTATTGTGGCATACTCTCCTCTAAGTCGCATGACTAGTGTTGCCTCTTTTACTATGATCTTGTTTTATCTACTATTTATTTCGTTTAAATCATTCGGTAAATTGCTCATATCTCCAACACAAACCACGTGAATTTTTTTATGTTCCTATGGAACACAAGAATCGATAATATCTGCATGCATATATTTGAGGGTAAACACCACATCAGTATTTACTCTTCATCTGAAAACATTAGGCGTATGAGATAAGTTGGCCAACTTCAACGTGTGTACCAAATGGAGCCACATCGTCCAATTATCGCCAATCAAGGTCCTCTTAAATTGGATGTTCAAAGGTGTTGATCGATGAACGGATTGAATTGTAGCATCTTTCCAACACACCACATTGTATAATAACCCATTTCTAGTTGATAATAGTTACTTTACCACACCTTTTCTCATTCTTCGAAGAATGTTGAATCATACTTATTTTTTTTATCTTTGTAAAACTTAAGCACGCTAATTTTTCCTTCATCCATTTCTGGAGTCTCCTATTTGCCATGGAAGTTATTAGAGTATATTCGGCCGGTTTAGTTTTTGGTAGTTTGAATTGTAATCTATCTCTTCTATACTTGGACTCCAAGACTTTGTACTTATATAAGCAGCCCATTGAGGCATCAATCAATACACAATTATTATCAAATATCATGGTATCAGACGCCTAGGTTTCCGCCCTCGGCATGGCCTCGCCGCCAACTCCTCCCTCGCTGCCGCCGCCGCGGCTCTACACCACCACCGAGTTCCGCGCCGCCAGCGCGGCTCCTCTACCTTCCTCAACCCCTACCCAAAACCCTACTCCACCCCAACCACCTCAGCTCTCCCTCGCCGATACAATCGCCGATGTTTCACCGTTCATCCCGATAACCCTAGACCTTGCCGCCCACAACTTCTACCATTGGCGCCATCTCTTCCATGTCCACCTCGGCCGCTGCGGTCTCCGTCATCACATCAATCCAGCCGCTTCCCCGCGGCTGACCGACCCTCGCTGGATCAAGGATGATCTCACCGTCATCCAATGGATATATACTCGAATCTCCACCGAGCTCTTCAACCTCGTCTCCAACGACGACGCCACCGCCGCTGAACTATGGGCCTCTCTTCAGCAGCTCTTCCAGCACAACTCTGATGCGCGTGTTAACGCGTTACATATCGAGCTCCGCACCAGCATCCAAGGCGATTCTCTGGTCACCGTCTATTGCCAACGCATCAAGGCGATCGGCGATGAACTTCGTGAGCTCGGTGATCACGTTGACGATCGGACTCTCATCAACGCTCTCCTCGTCGGCCTCGGGGAGCAGTTCGAGAAGCAGGTCGCCTTCATCCCTATGCTGCGCCCCTACCCCTCCTTCGCGGAGGTCCGCTCCATCTTGCAGCTCGAGGCACTATACCAGGCGCGCAAGGCGACGCGTCCTCCCCAGCTGTTTCACGTCACCCGGCCCGCCGCACCATCTGCGCCGCCTCCACCGATGCCTTCCTCGGCTCCTCCAGGCTGGCGCCCGAGCCCTAACTATCGGGGCAAAAACCCCGTCTACCGGCCGCCGCAGCCTCGCCCTGCTGCAACACCACCACCGGCGCCTCCTCCACCACCACCGGCTGCACCACCGGCGCCTCCTCCGTCGGCCTCTGCCTCTGCTTCTTGGCAGCCTCAGCAAGACCCCTGGACTGGTCTTGTTCAGGCATGGCCCATGCCATGGACTGCGCCGTCTCCCTACGGCGCTCCTCCCGCGTACACCGGCAACTGGAGCCCGGGTCTTAGTCCTGCCACCGGTGCTCCCGGCCTCCTTGGTCCGCGCCCACCGCCTCATGTCTACACTGCCATGACCTCTCCATCGCCAGCCGTCCACGGATCACACCACGGCTACCTGCCGGTACCCTATGCGCCCTACGCCTACGGCCCTGCTTCACCCATGCCGTATGCGCACGCGCCTGCGCCCGCACCGCCAGCTACTCATCAACAACCAGCCTGGGATCAAGCCGCCTTCATCGCCTCCATGAACAACTTTACACTCAATAACCAAGGTATGGAATGGATCTTCGATTCCGGTGCATCTTCGCATATGTCTTCAAATATGGATATTCTGTCAGTTTGTTTTCCTTCCGCTTATTCTTCCATCACCATAGGCGACGGCTCTCTTGTTCCCGTTTCTTGCACCGGTCACTCTTCCATACAAACAGATCATGCCAACTTTCAACTACGCAATATTCTTGTTGTTCCCTCTTTAATCAAAAACCTTATTTCTGTTCGCCAATTTACCATAGATAACCTTGTCATTCTAGCTTTTGATCCTTTTGGTTTATCTGTGAAGGATCTGAGAACGGGGACACTTCTCGCTCGCTACAATAGCACGGACGATCTCTATCCACTTCATGGCGCGCCTACGTCCTCTCCTCGCGCCATGCTTGCTTCAGTAGATCTGTGGCATCGTCGACTCGGTCACCCCAATAAATCAACACTGTCCTCTCTACTACAAGAATTTTCTATTCCTAGCACTAGTGTGTCACATGATTCTTCTCTTTGTAATGCATGCCAATGCGGCAAACATGTTCGGTTACCTTTTGGAACATCATCTACTGTTAGCACTTTTCCTTTTGAGCTTTTACATTGTGATCTCTGGACCTCCCCTATTCCTAGTGTCTCTGGCTATAAGTATTATCTTCTGATTTTAGATGATTATTCTCACTACATATGGACGTTCCCTCTACGTGCTAAATCTGATGTCCATCAACTTTTTCTCACCTTTCGCACCTACGTCCAAACACACTTTGGCCTACCGATTCGCTTTATTCAATGTGACAACGGGCGCGAGTTCGACAACGTCACCAATCGCACCTTTTTCCTCTCCCATGGCATTCTTCTCCGGTTTTCTTGCCCCTATACCTCCTCTCAAAACGGGAAGGCCGAGCGCTCTCTTCGTTCCATCAACGATATCCTACGCACTTTACTCATCCAAGCATCTCTTCCTCCCCGTTTTTGGGTCGAAGCTCTGCGCACTGCCACCCTTCTCCTTAACATCCGCCCCACCAAAACATGTCCTCGCTATACACCCTTTCAATCTCTTCTTCTATCTGATCCCGACTATCTTTCTCTTCGGGTTTTCGGTTGCCTCTGCTTTCCTAACATCACATCCACCACCGCTCACAAACTAGCCCCACGATCTCTACCCTGCATTTATCTTGGCCTCTCCGATGACCACAAAGGACATCGCTGTTTCGATCCATTTTCTGGTCGCGTGCTTGTCTCTCGCCATGTCACATTCGATGAAAACACTTTTCCTTATTCTGTCACTAACACCACATCACCCAATTACCAGCAAACCACCCCCACCTCTACCGCGACCTCTCCCTCTCCCGCGGCGAGGCCGGCAAGCCTGAGGCAGCCGGCAAGCCCGGCACCGGCACCGGCAAGCCCGGCACCGGCAAGTCCGGCAAGCCCGGCACCGGCACCGGCAAGTCCGGCAAGCCCGGCCGGCCCGGCAAGCCCGGCACGGGCAATCCCGGCAAGCCCGGCACCGGCACCGGCAAGCTCGGCAAGCCCAGCACCGGCAAGTCCGGCAATCCCGGCAAGCCCGGCACCAGTCCAATCACCACTCCCACCCAACGTCGTACCCATTCCACCACCCACTAATGATCATGTCATGTGTACTCGTGGCAAACACGGTTTTCATCTCCCTTCTCGCCGTCTTAATCTCACGGCCACACCGACTATCTCCCCTCTACCCACCTCATACAAACGGGCTCTTCTTGATCCCGTTTGGTTTTCTGCTATGCGGGACGAATTTGATGCTCTATAGCAAAACAACACCTGGACTTTGGTTCCCAAGCCTCCTGGTGTTAATATTGTCTCTGGCAAATGGGTTTTTCGCCACAAGTTTCATGCCGATGGTTCTCTTGCCCGCTACAAAGCTCGCTGGGTTTGTCGTGGTTTTTCACAGCAGCACGGCATTGATTTTGATGAGACCTTTTCTCCTGTGGTAAAACCTAGCACCATCCGTGTTGTTCTTAGTCTTGCGGTCTCCTCTTCATGGCCCATTCATCAACTGGATGTCAAAAATGCTTTTCTCCATGGAACACTAAATGAAACTGTGTACTGCCAGCAACCCTCTGGTTTTGAAAATCCCTCCTCACCGAATCTCGTTTGTCTTCTTAACAAATCGTTGTATGGTCTCAAACAGGCTCCTCGAGCCTGGTTCCAGCGTTTTGCTAACTTTGTTCAAACCATTGGCTTTGTCCCTTCTAAATCCGACTCCTCTTTCTTCGTTTTTCATTCCTCTAATCACACCGCCTATCTCTTATTATATGTAGATGATATTATTCTAACCGCTTCTTCCGATACTTTCCTACACCAAATAATCTCTTCTCTCAATCATGAATTTTCTATGACTCATCTTGGTCCTCTACATCATTTTCTTGGTATCAATGTTTCTCGTACTCCCTCTACTCTTTTTCTCTCCCAACGCCAATATGTTATAGATTTGCTCTCACGTGCCGGCATGTCTGATTGTCAACCCTGTCGAACACCTGCTGACACCGGTGCCAAATTGTCGGCTGATGGTGAACCCGTTCCTGATCCCACTTTGTATCGCAACATTACCGGTGCCCTTCAATACGCTACTCTCACTCGTCCTGATATTTCCTACTCTGTTCAACAGGCCTGTCTTTTTATGCATGACCCTCGTGCTCCTCATCTTGCTCATATTAGACGCATACTTCGCTATCTCAAAGGCACTCTAGACCACGGCCTCCTTATTAATTCTTCCTCTCCAACAAGCTTGACAGTATATTCTGATGCAGACTGGGCAGGTTGTCCCGACACTCGACGATCCACATCCGGCTATTGTGTTTATTTGGGTGATAATGTTGTTTCTTGGTCTTCGAAAAGGCAGGATACAGTTTCCAGGTCCTCCGCTGAATCTGAGTATCGGGTTGTTGCACATGCTGTAGCCGAGGCCGTCTGGCTTCGGCAACTCCTCGTGGAGCTTCATCGACCAATCGAGCGTGCTACCATTGTTTACTGCGACAACATTTCAGCAGTCTATATGGCATCTAATCCAGTTCAGCATCGTCGCACGAAGCACATTGAGATCGACATCCACTTTGTTCGTGAGAAGGTGGCTCTTGGCGAGGTTCGGGTTCTACATGTTCCAACGAGTGCGCAATTTGCTGATATCTTCACCAAAGGGCTTCCCAATGCATCCTTCACCGACATACGCTCCTGTCTCAACATCGTCACGCCCGACGTTGACACTGCGGGGGGATATTAGAGTATATTCGGCCGGTTTAGTTTTTGGTAGTTTGAATTGTAATCTATCTCTTCTATACTTGGACTCCAAGACTTTGTACTTATATAAGCAGCCCATTGAGGCATCAATCAATACACAATTATTATCAAATATGAGAAGTGGCCAGTGGGTGTCTTTGACTATGTCATGTTTCAGGAAGTGGTGTTCAGTTCAAATATGCTTGGAGCTATTTTTATATACAAAGCCTAGTGAATGGAATTTCTGATGGTGCGGTGAATGTGCTCTTTAGTCCCCAACGTAGTATACGATGGCTTAGAATAATTACATGGTACGTATGTATGCCATAATCAGCAGATAAAGGTAACCTGTCATTTCACATGCCTCCAGGCTCTGGATCCGTTTACTAATCCCAGTCTGTTAAGGCGCTGAACTTTCTGAAATTGGGTATAGTGATTGCCAATAAGACATAGTATAAATTACCTTCTACTAAACGAGGGTTATTAATTACCGTCCGTGTATGGGGATGTAGCACAGATGGTAGAGCGCTCGCTTAGCATGCGAGAGGTAGTGGGATCGATACCCCACTTCTCCAATTTCTTTTTTTGTTCTGGAGATCTGTAAGATCCAATTTCTTCTGCATTTCTCCAATCTCACAAAACACCCACGTCAACTTATTCAGTCATCAGTATTCTCCAATTTATTCTTTTTGTTTTTGCAGCTCTGAATACAAATCCAAATTCTTCTGCAATCGGTTTATTCAGTCACCAAATCTCGGCAATGCAGTATCAACATCAGGACACAAATGAAAGCATTCCAGCAAACAAGACCGGCTGTTATGTACACACACAGTAGGCTTCCGCTACCGTGTCCAGTTCCCAAACGAACGATCAATGTTGGGCTGCTGCCACCCCAGCAGAAGAAGAGCGAGATCACCTTATATATGCTTCGCCAAATATCACCATCTCTTCCTGGTAAGCAACGCCTAGTTCTCATTATCAGAAGGAAAAAATGGAAAAAATAACACTGAAATTGTCCATCAAATCTGACACGAACCCCATGAAGAAACTATGGTCTGGTTTGGCATTACTGTGGTCTTAACTACTTCATGTCTACGACCAACATCGATATGCTGGCTACCTCTAGCATTGGAGCGGCATGCCGCTGCGTGTTGTCCTGTTCAAGAGGATGAAGATGGTCAGCCCGTGGGGACTTCGACGTGGTTTCTTTATTTCTCAAGTGTGTTTGTACTCTGGTTTGGCTAATAGAATTTGACTACGATCAAAGCGGACATTTTGTACCTTTTTAAGTATACTAGCAAAAAGGCCCGTGCGTTGCAACGGGAGAAAAAAATCATAATCTCCAAAGCCATGACCACATTTTGCTGCATCACCAAGATATACTATCACTCTCATTTTTGTGAAATCGTGAATAATTTTTGAAAATCATTAACATATTTTTAAACTTGTGAACATATTTGAAACCGTGTACATTTTACAGATACACGAACATTTTGTAAAATTTGGAACACTTTTTGAATTCATGAACATTGTAGACTATTTCAAATATATTTTTAAAATTTTTGAAAAAAATAAAACATTTTTATTGAATAGGCGAACATGTCTAGAGTAGACAAACATTTTTTTCGAAATTGTTGGAACAATTTTTAAAATTAATGATTTTTTTAAATGCATGAAAATCAGCAAATATTTTATGAATCAATAGACTATTTTTTAATTTACAAACAGATTCTGAATTTTTAAGAATTGTTTTAATTCATGTCATTTTTTGAATTGGCCAAATTTCGTTCAGTTTCATTAACATTTGTTAATACTTGAACTTTTTAAAAAATCATGAACCTTTTTTTATTTCCTGAACATTTGTTTATATTTTTTTGAACATTTATTAAATATGCGAACAATTTTTAAAATCGTAAAAAAATTCTGAATTATTAGACATTTTATTTGAAAATTCTCATTTTCTTTATTTTTTGAGACTTTTTTGAATTCTCAAATTATTTAAAGTAAAAAACATGAAATTTAAAAACAGGTCGCTCATACATGGGCCGGTCCAAATAGGTGCGTTGTATCTTCTTCTAGTGCGCTGAGCGCAGTATAGGAGGTTCCTATTGTATGGGCCGGCCCAGTCCGAGATTTTTCTGTGTGAAACGGTTTTTATCACTTATCGGTGGCATTGGTGGGTAATATTTTGCAACTTTAGGGGCAATTTGTATGACGTACGGGCAGAAGCACTCCGTACTTTAATAGTAGGTATAGATTTGAACTAAACAGAAAAGGACCAGAGCTAGCCATGGAGAGGCAGCGAGAGGGCGACTCCACCTAACACCATTAATGGCCGAGGCGCCATTAATGTCCACGCGTATCCCTCGCCTCCTTCTTCTTATCCGCCCCGCTCTCTCCCTCACGGTGCGGCACATCTCCAGTCCCCTCCCCTCTCTAGCCTCAAAGCAAATCGAGATGGCTCAGAGCTCTCGTCGCGGGGCAAGATCCCGTCGGACGCGGCCCATGAATCAGGTGGCGCCGCCGCCAGCCCCGCTGGCGATTCCGGCGGTGCCGCTGCCAGATCCAGCACCGATGGTGACGCTACCGCTGGTGGACTCCTCGGCTCCGGAGGCCAGAGCGGAGATGCTTCAAGTGGTGCGGGATCAATTCCCCGACCGCTCCAGGTGGCCCGAGATCTGTGTGGAAATCATACGGCGGTCGGAGTTCGAGGAGCGGATGTGGTTCGCCGGAGACAACGGGGGGATGGATTTCGAGATGATCTACTGGGCGATTCGGGAGGCGGAGTCGGCAGATCCGTGGCAGGCGGGGAGATGGGTGCGAGTCAAATCAAGGATTCCGCCCAGGCTGAACATCCGTCCGCCGCCGGTGGTGGAAATTGCAAGGATCCCGCCGGAGTTCCTACCGCCGGGCGTGACCCTTCCTCCGGTCCCCTGAGGGTGATCTCCCCTGGCATGCGGAGGACCAGGCATGGTGATGGAGCCAGCCTCGATCCACCGCCATGGCCGGGGGATCATGGAGAGATCGTGCGTCTCTCTGCTAAGGTCAGTATTTCTAAAACTCGTCTCCTCTCAATCAGAAGAAAATTGCGATATACGATGAAATGTAATTCTGTTTCTGAAGTTGAGGCAGACAATTCGAGGGTTGTCCCTCTAGTGAAACCGAATTCTGATTCCAAGTTGGTAGCAAATGAATTGGTAGATTCTTCTGAATCAGGGATTGGGGGAAATCAAGAGAGTGGTAAGGAGATCGCTTCTGCGATTGGGGGGAAAGTGGATTCGAACTGGCCAGATCTCACAGTGGGCCATGCCGCTGCTCCTGCGCCATTGATCCGGGGATCTGTGGTTAGGAAGAAAGCGGGGAAGGGAAATACGTCTTCTAACAGAGTCTGCGGGGTTTCTAAGGAGGTGGCGGATTTCTATGGGCAACTTTGGGTCGTCCCGTCGCCGAGCCGCCAGCGACATCGATATAAGACCAACACCTGCCCTCCAAACCCTAACAACTCGATCCCTAAACTTTTTTGGGTGAGGAAGGATCTGTTCCTTGCGAAAAATTTCACACCTCAAGATTGCTATCCTGTGAAGCGTGTGAGCCCTTTCGCCCCCACTCCTACTAAATTCGTTCTGTCCATAGAGGGGATTGCCCCTGGATCTAGGTCTTTTGCTCAAGTTGTGAGAGGAGAGATGGAGAACAAAGGACAAATGCATCAGAGGAATCGGAGGCCGCCTCCAGCCAAGAAAAACCCTCAGGAGGCAAGGGTTACGACCCCTGCTGGGAACACGCTGGCGAAGGCGCCGGTGCCGGCGGTGCCTGGCAAACCTGGCGCTGGGGGGAAGCAGGCCACTCCCGCTGCCCCTCCTCCAGTTGCCACTGCACCAGTGCCTCCTCCGGCCCCTACTATCCAACCTCTGTTCTTCACTATGGAAGGTTTTGATCAGATTGGAGAGGAAACAGATGGTGATGACTTGGATCCTGATGTTGATAATCTTGAAGAAGAGGAGGAGAATCAAAAGAAAACATCTGAGAGGGATGATATGGGAGAAGATGATGAGGAAGAAGCTATTGATGAGTTAGACAAAGCTAATTTTCAATCCAACGGCAAAGATCAAGCTAGTACCAGTAAAAATGTGTAGGTGATAGCTATTTCTGCAGCTGACTTTCATCCACTCATCATGATGGATGAGAGCCATGATGTCTTCATAGAGGAAACCAGGAATGCTCTGCCAAAGAAGGTTGACATAGAACAAGAGATGGTGGATATGGATAGCCCTACCAAAACTATCCTGCCCCCTGGAAGTGCAAGTACAGTGCCTATGTCAGTCCATCTGGACTACTGCTCTGAACAACTTAGCAAGTTTGAGATGGTTGAATCTGAGGAGGAGGAGGAGACTGATATGATGCCTGAGATGCAATGTCTTCCTGAGGACCTGTATGTTGCATTGGGATCTGCTAAGAGGTCTCTGTTGGATACTTTAGAAAGAGAAACAGGACATAAGAAGAAGTCAAACAATGGGAAAGTTACTGCTTGGGGGCCTATTCTGGTCAATAAACCCAACACCAGGAATCATGGAGGCATTAAGATCATGGATAAAGCTACTGCTTACATACAGAAGAAAAACCTGGAAATCCCATCTTCTTTCAGAGGTAAATCCTTTGCTAACACTGCCACTGAAGTTTTGATTTATCATGCTAGAAAAGTTGATTTAAAAGTTGGGGACAATGAGAAGGAACAACTAGAGATTGTTAGTGATATGATTACTACTGAAAAAATTAGATGCTTACAATTTGCAGATAATAATCCGGAGATTGTTCTCCCTGGTAATCTTGATTTGGATAATTTGACTAGTAATAAGAACCTAGGTCTTACTTCACCTTCTACATCACGGGGCACTGCTGATGCAGAGGTGGATAGCCCAGTTCTCCACACCAAGAGAGAGCCTTGTGGCTTATCACACCCGTTCAAAATTAAATGATTGGAGCATTTTGGAATATTAGAGGTCTAGGAAAACCTGGTAAAATACAGTGCCTATGTGACTTTTTAAGGATTAACAAAGTGGATATTGTTGGTTTCTTTGAAACTAAGAAAGAGGAGATTGAAGAGTATACTTTGAATAGTATTGCAGGTGGTGTTGATTTTGAATGGCATTCAATTCCCGCAGTAAAGATTGCGGGTGGGATCCTTGTGGGTCTGAAAGCTGGGCTGTTTGATATCATTGGATTTATAGATAGGAAATATTGTTGTGTTGTGACAGTTAAGAGTAAGAATGATAATTTTGTTTGGCATCTTGTGGCTGTATATGGTACTGCTTATAATGAGATGAAAATGGAATTTATAGCTGAGTTACATGATACCATGGCTCGACTTTCATATCCAGTCATAATAGGTGGGGATTTTAACTTGGTCAGATCCTCTGCAGATAAGAATAATGGGGTGGTTAATAGCCAGATGGTTTATTTGTTTAATGATTGGGTTAACAAATGGGCTCTAATGGAGATTAATATTGCTAACATGAGTTATACTTGGAGTAACAACCAAGATAATCCTATTTTTTCCACTATCGATCGTGTATTCGTGTCCGTGTCTTGGGATACCCATTTCCCTTTATCTGTTTTAAAAGCTTTACCCAGAGTGGGTAGTGATCATACACCACTTATTTTGGATACTGGAGCTCGGAGGGTTACCTCCCCGAAAGAGTTTAGATTCGAAAAAATGGTGGCTGGATCAGCCTGGGTTCAAAGAATTGGTTGCGGAGGCCTAGAACACTCCTGTTCCGAGGGGTGATGCCATGGATGTCTGGATGAATAAAACCAGACACCTCCGCAAAAAAATTAAAGGATGGAGTATTAATATAGAAGCGGGTTTGAAAAAAAAAGGGACCTGATGGAGGAATTTGACATTTTAGATGTCTTCTCGGAGAGTAATCGGCTAGATGACAGAGATGAAAAAAGGTTGATGGAGATTAAAACAGAGCTTGAACATATTTGGAAACAGGAGAAAACTGCCTTGTGGCAGAGATCTCGTGATCGTAGAATTAAAGATGGTGATAAAAATAATGCATATTTTCATGCTATGGCTAATCACAGACATAGAAAAAACCATCTCTCTGAATTAATGGGAGATGATGGACCTGTCCACTCTACTAAAGATATGCTGGAGGTTGCCACTTCTTTTTACAAAAATTTGTTTTGTTATGAACCCAAACAGAACATTAAACTTGGGACTTCCTTCTGGAAGGAGGAGGAGTTGGTTACAGATGAGGAGAATGAGATTCTGTAGAGAAACTTCACTGAAGAAGAAATCAAAGAAGCCATTTTTGGCTCATATGCCCATGGGGCCCCAGGCCCTGATGAGCTCTCTTTCCTATTTTATCAATCCTTTTGGGACTTAATTAAATCTGACTTTATGGCCTTGGTTAGAGATTTTGAAGCTGGTACTTTGGATCTGTACAGATTGAATTTTGCACTGATAGTGCTGATTCCTAAAGAAGCTAATGCCAAAGATATGAAAAAATTTAGACCCATTAGTCTTAGTAACTGTGGTATAAAGATTTTCTCCAAAGCTATGACTAATAGAGTTTCCCCTATTGGTCATAGACTAACCTCCCCTAACCAAACAGCTTTTATTAAAGGGAGATATATTTTGGAAAGTGTGGTTATGGCCCATGAGGTCATCCATGAAGTGAAAAAATCAGGTTCTCAGGGTCTGGTTCTCAAGCTAGACTATGAAAAAGCATATGACAGAGTGAGCTGGGAATTTCTGTTTGAAATGCTACAGTCTAGAGGATTTGGTTCTAAATGGATCTCTTGGATCAAGAGTATCCTGGTGAATAGCACATTTAGTGTTAAGATCAATGACATCATTGGTCCTCATTTTATTGGGGGTAAAGGTCTTAAGCATGGGGATCCCTCTTCACCCATGCTTTTCAACTTAGTTGCGGATGTATTTACTAAGATGCTCCAAAAAGCTTCTAGTCAAGGTCTAATTGCGGGGCTTCTGCCCCATGTCATTCCAGGAGGTGTGGTTAGTTTGCAATATGCAGATGACACGATCCTTTTCCTGGAAAACTCAACAGACAAAGCCAGACATTTCAAGTGGTTATTATCATGTTTTGAAAACTTGCCGGGCATGAAAATTAATTTCCACAAAAGTGATCTTATGACCATTAATGTGGATGAAGAGATTGCCAACGAATTTTCTCAGATCTTCTGCTGTAAGCTGGGGGCCTTTCCTATAAAGTATTTAGGAGTCCCTTTGCATTATGATAAGCTAAAGAGGGAAGATATTCAAGTTATTATAGACAGAATCATCAAGAATTTGTCTGGATGGATGGGCAGATATCTTACTTATAGGGGTAAAATTACTCTGTTGTGTGCCTGCATTGTTAGTATCCCTGCTTACCTTATGGCTGTGATTAAATTTCCTAAATGGGCTATTAACGCTATCAATTCACAGATGGCTCATTTTTTTGGGGGGATATGGGTGACCAACATAAATACCACCTTGCCAGCTAGGGGCAGATTTCTAGGAAGAAGGAATTTGGGGGTTTAGGTATTCCTAATCTAACTGAATTTAACATGGCCCTGTTGGCCTCATGAGGGAAACGGTTTGTTGATAATTTTGAGAAGGACTGGAAGAAAATCATTCAATATAAATATGATGTGAACTCCCCAAATATTTTTTGGCCTAGGGGGGATAATGGCTCTACCTTTTGGAAGAGTGTTATTTGGGCTCTTTCTGGAGCAAAAACTTTTTATAGATGGAAATTAGGAAACGGGGAGAACATCAATTTTTGGCATGATGTTTGGGCTGGGGAGTGCTCCCTGAAAGTCCAGTTCTAGAGTCTCTTTGAGATTTGTAATCAGGTTGAATGTACTGTAGCTCAAGTGTGGGATGGGGATGTGCTCAGACTGCCATTTAGGAGGTGTGTGGACCAGGCAGGTCTGGAGCTGTGGAATCAACTTGTAGAAGTGGTTAAAGGTTTTATCCCTTCTAGTGAGCCTGACACTCCTATTTGGATTTTGGAACATAACGGCATCTACTCTGTTAAATCTTTCTATGAACAAATCAACTTTGATGGTGTGGTTTCTACCATTGGCAAAAAACTTTGGAAAGTTATATGTCCATAGAAAATCCATGTTTTTCTGTGGTTGTGTGTGAATAACAAAACCCTGACTAGAGATAACATGGGTAAAAGAAGGCATGTGGAAAATCCTTCTTGCCTATTTTGTGCTTGTGCTGAATCTATACACCATCTATTCTTTGAATGTATTGTGGCACAACAACTTTGGGACTTCATTTCTGAGGTCTTTGATGGTTAGAAAATTTCCTGTTTTGAAGATATTATAGTTAGGTGGCAATACCCTAAGAAAAATGATGTTTTGAATCTGGTTGTGGCTTCCTCCTTGTGGAGCATTTGGAAGCTAAGAAATGAATTCTGTTTTCAGGGTCGTTCTTGGAAAAGTGTCAAATGCATCCTTGCCAAGTTAGGTGTGTACATGAATCAATGGAAAGTTCTCTGCGACGATGTTCAAGCGACGCTCCTCCAAAGATGCATCAGGCTGCTGGACAAGAAGCGTGGAGAGCTGCTGCGAATTGCATGGAGATGACTCAAAGGGGGCGTGGAGAGGATGAGGAGAAGGCCTTCAATATCCTGCTCTAATTTCTCTCCTTTCCTCCATGTGGTTTGTAATAAAAAGTATTGCTGTGGAGCTCTAGGGCAGTGATTGTTTGAACTGTCGCCTGTGTTGCTGCTGCTTTATGTTTTCTTTGAATTATGGCTGTTTGCCATGACACTATGTAAGACTCTGATGTTGCTTCATTCTATATAATGGGCCAGGGGGGAAACCCCTTTCATTCAAAAAAAATTGAACTAAACACAAAGGCCAATACGGTTTTATAATGTATATATGTTGTTAGGAGTAGTTAACCCCATTTTAGCTTTGATTAATCCCTATTTTTGTGCAACCATCAATATTAGCTAGAACAGGGCAATGGACGTAGCTCTTCGCTCGCTGCTCCACCGTACTGCGTTGGCCCTGTAGAAATAGCAGTGTGCATCATCAATAAAGAACACATTGGATCTTACTTATCATTAGTGTCTCTTATCTTCCTCACAGCATACATAATATTGAAGTCTTTAAAATCAGGTAATCATCACCTTAGGTTTTGAAAGGGCCCCAAACGGCCCTCTAGCGTCTAGGAGGATGGTTTCGCGGCGATGATGGTTCGGTCTGCTTCTTGGATAGGACCCACAGTCCAAACTGACAAGCCTTGAACGAAAAATGGGTTTCCATTTCCAGTTTTGCACCTGCTTCGCTTAACAATTTAACATGGTTCTTGCATGGACCTTGTATTGCTTGCGTCAGCTCTTCACTTATTAACTGCAGGATTAGAAACTAGAAAGAAAGGGGATGAAGACATTCCCATAATTAAGGCCCAAATAGTATCCTATACATGATATCCGCATGCGATTAATATAGTGTAATTTTAAGTTGCATTGCACGTACACATTTACTAGTATGATGATTTTTTTTTTCTTTCTTGAGCCTGCTGTCGATATAGTTCATATATTGTTAATTACAACTACACAACAATGGGGATGTAGCTCAGATGGTAGAGCGCTCGCTTAGCATGCGAGAGGTATGGGGATCGATACCCCCCTTGTCCAGCTTTTTTCATTTTCTATTTTTTTGCAGGTCTGAGTATTTTAGACTCCAAATTTATTACCACCAAAAATTTGAAAGATCATCAGGGCGCATCTGGTGTAGTGGTATCATAGTACCCTCCCACGGTACTGACCAGGGTTCGATTCCCTGGATGCGCATTTTCTTATTTTTAATTTTTTGCAAGCTTAAGTTCTTTTATACATCTGTTGTGCCAGGAACCGGTCGAGCTCGATTCGATCGAGCGCCCACGCACGACACGCGACCAACTCCACCCGCACATGCACACACGAATCAACCCTAAGCAACTAGCACAAAGGCGGCGGCTGGCCAGGTCGCGAGGAACATGCGTGCGACTGACGACAGGGTAGCCTATGGAGGCGCCTGAGGGCTTAGAGCATCTATAGTCGGACCTCTTAAACCCGTCTCAAAGGGCTGAGCAGGCCGTCCGGTCACTAATCGATCACAGAAAAGTGACCCAAACGGGCGCCTCAGACGTCCGTGCTGTCGATACCCCTCCTATCCAGCCCAAATATGGGCCGAATATTGGGGCGTCCGGGCGCGTCCGCCACGTCGGACCGGGTCTGACGCTGGCCCACCCGACCACGTATATATTCCTCCCCATCCGCTCGACGGACCAAACCCTAGCCATTTCACTCAACTCACCTCCACTCCCCCCATCACCCGATCTTCCCTGCGGCGATCTCCAGCCTTTTCCAACATGACGGGCAGCGGATCTGACTCTGACTAGTCCTGATCCGTCGACCGGGGTGTCATCCCGTGCGGGTTGGAGGAGGCAATGGCCGTCCGCATTGCACTTCGCCGCTCCTCCGCCTGGCCGACGGCATAAGCTGTCTGGCGCGACTCAATAGCTTTGGACCTCCGGCGATCTCCGACAGACTTCGGCACACCATAATTTTTTTCCGTCCTCCGCCTCTGGTCGGAAGAGATAGTCCCTTAAAAAAAATTAGGCAGTACTGACAACGAGGATGATCAGTTTATTATTGCTGGTATATATAAATAAAAAAAAGAATTTGAACAAAAAGCCTTGTGCTAATGTCTAGCACATGCCAACCCGAGGAGTGCAATTGCGCTATTTTCTTACGACTGTGCCCTCATAGGGGATCTTTTCACTGCATTATTTTGGTCCGTGCGCAAAAGCACGACGACAGAACGGTCAAAAACACCTACTTCTCTGAACCTGATGGGCATGACGACAACGACAGAACAGCCAAGAACACCTACTTCACTTAACCGGATGGCCATGACGACGAGAGCTTTATCCCCAAGATTAGAATGCAGATCAGAGGCTAGCCTATCTCGTGGTCGTGGAATCATGACCTTCGTTGGTGAGTGCGTTCATCTTGGTTCCTCTCGACGCTCTATGCATGCGTGCGTAATCGGTATGTGTGTCAGAAGTGTAATCTGCATGTGTGTCGGAAGCACCGGCGGAGGCCCCCAATGGGCAAGATATGGCAGTCACCATACCTTAATTCTGGGCAACAAAATTTCTATACTTCCTCCGTTTCTAAATATAAGTCTTTGTAAAAATTGCACTGTGGACTATATACAGATGTATATAGACATACTTTAGTGTATAGATTTACTTATTTTGCTCCGTATTTAGTCCGTAGTGAAATCTCTAAAAAGACTTATATTTAGAAACAGAGGTAGTACATATGCGTGTATCGATCTATCTGCTGTCTCGTTCGAGCTCATCCAAAAAAGGGTGAAAGAAAGAGGCCGCTGACCTGATGGGCCGACCCACCCAGCTGTTGTGCCAGGAACCGGTCGAGCTCGATTCGATCGAGCGCCCACGCACGACACGCGACCAACTCCACCCGCACATGCACACACGAATCAACCCTAAGCAACTAGCACAAAGGCGGCGGCTGGCCAGGTCGCGAGGAACATGCGTGCGACTGACGACAGGGTAGCCTATGGAGGCGCCTGAGGGCTTAGAGCATCTATAGTCGGACCTCTTAAACCCGTCTCAAAGGGCTGAGCAGGCCGTCCGGTCACTAATCGATCACAGAAAAGTGACCCAAACGGGCGCCTCAGACGTCCGTGCTGTCGATACCCCTCCTATCCAGCCCAAATATGGGCCGAATATTGGGGCGTCCGGGCGCGTCCGCCACGTCGGACCGGGTCTGACGCTGGCCCACCCGACCACGTATATATTCCTCCCCATCCGCTCGACGGACCAAACCCTAGCCATTTCACTCAACTCACCTCCACTCCCCCCATCACCCGATCTTCCCTGCGGCGATCTCCAGCCTTTTCCAACATGACGGGCAGCGGATCTGACTCTGACTAGTCCTGATCCGTCGACCGGGGTGTCATCCCGTGCGGGTTGGAGGAGGCAATGGCCGTCCGCATTGCACTTCGCCGCTCCTCCGCCTGGCCGACGGCATAAGCTGTCTGGCGCGACTCAATAGCTTTGGACCTCCGGCGATCTCCGACAGACTTCGGCACACCATAATTTTTTTCCGTCCTCCGCCTCTGGTCGGAAGAGATAGTCCCTTAAAAAAAATTAGGCAGTACTGACAACGAGGATGATCAGTTTATTATTGCTGGTATATATAAATAAAAAAAAGAATTTGAACAAAAAGCCTTGTGCTAATGTCTAGCACATGCCAACCCGAGGAGTGCAATTGCGCTATTTTCTTACGACTGTGCCCTCATAGGGGATCTTTTCACTGCATTATTTTGGTCCGTGCGCAAAAGCACGACGACAGAACGGTCAAAAACACCTACTTCTCTGAACCTGATGGGCATGACGACAACGACAGAACAGCCAAGAACACCTACTTCACTTAACCGGATGGCCATGACGACGAGAGCTTTATCCCCAAGATTAGAATGCAGATCAGAGGCTAGCCTATCTCGTGGTCGTGGAATCATGACCTTCGTTGGTGAGTGCGTTCATCTTGGTTCCTCTCGACGCTCTATGCATGCGTGCGTAATCGGTATGTGTGTCAGAAGTGTAATCTGCATGTGTGTCGGAAGCACCGGCGGAGGCCCCCAATGGGCAAGATATGGCAGTCACCATACCTTAATTCTGGGCAACAAAATTTCTATACTTCCTCCGTTTCTAAATATAAGTCTTTGTAAAAATTGCACTGTGGACTATATACAGATGTATATAGACATACTTTAGTGTATAGATTTACTTATTTTGCTCCGTATTTAGTCCGTAGTGAAATCTCTAAAAAGACTTATATTTAGAAACAGAGGTAGTACATATGCGTGTATCGATCTATCTGCTGTCTCGTTCGAGCTCATCCAAAAAAGGGTGAAAGAAAGAGGCCGCTGACCTGATGGGCCGACCCACCCAGCTGTTGTGCCAGGAACCGGTCGAGCTCGATTCGATCGAGCGCCCACGCACGACACGCGACCAACTCCACCCGCACATGCACACACGAATCAACCCTAAGCAACTAGCACAAAGGCGGCGGCTGGCCAGGTCGCGAGGAACATGCGTGCGACTGACGACAGGGTAGCCTATGGAGGCGCCTGAGGGCTTAGAGCATCTATAGTCAGACCTCTTAAACCCGTCTCAAAGGGCTGAGCAGGCCGTCCGGTCACTAATCGATCACAGAAAAGTGACCCAAACGGGCGCCTCAGACGTCCGTGCTGTCGATACCCCTCCTATCCAGCCCAAATATGGGCCGAATATTGGGGCGTCCGGGCGCGTCCGCCACGTCGGACCGGGTCTGACGCTGGCCCACCCGACCACGTATATATTCCTCCCCATCCGCTCGACGGACCAAACCCTAGCCATTTCACTCAACTCACCTCCACTCCCCCCATCACCCGATCTTCCCTGCGGCGATCTCCAGCCTTTTCCAACATGACGGGCAGCGGATCTGACTCTGACTAGTCCTGATCCGTCGACCGGGGTGTCATCCCGTGCGGGTTGGAGGAGGCAATGGCCGTCCGCATTGCACTTCGCCGCTCCTCCGCCTGGCCGACGGCATAAGCTGTCTGGCGCGACTCAATAGCTTTGGACCTCCGGCGATCTCCGACAGACTTCGGCACACCATAATTTTTTTCCGTCCTCCGCCTCTGGTCGGAAGAGATAGTCCCTTAAAAAAAATTAGGCAGTACTGACAACGAGGATGATCAGTTTATTATTGCTGGTATATATAAATAAAAAAAAGAATTTGAACAAAAAGCCTTGTGCTAATGTCTAGCACATGCCAACCCGAGGAGTGCAATTGCGCTATTTTCTTACGACTGTGCCCTCATAGGGGATCTTTTCACTGCATTATTTTGGTCCGTGCGCAAAAGCACGACGACAGAACGGTCAAAAACACCTACTTCTCTGAACCTGATGGGCATGACGACAACGACAGAACAGCCAAGAACACCTACTTCACTTAACCGGATGGCCATGACGACGAGAGCTTTATCCCCAAGATTAGAATGCAGATCAGAGGCTAGCCTATCTCGTGGTCGTGGAATCATGACCTTCGTTGGTGAGTGCGTTCATCTTGGTTCCTCTCGACGCTCTATGCATGCGTGCGTAATCGGTATGTGTGTCAGAAGTGTAATCTGCATGTGTGTCGGAAGCACCGGCGGAGGCCCCCAATGGGCAAGATATGGCAGTCACCATACCTTAATTCTGGGCAACAAAATTTCTATACTTCCTCCGTTTCTAAATATAAGTCTTTGTAAAAATTGCACTGTGGACTATATACAGATGTATATAGACATACTTTAGTGTATAGATTTACTTATTTTGCTCCGTATTTAGTCCGTAGTGAAATCTCTAAAAAGACTTATATTTAGAAACAGAGGTAGTACATATGCGTGTATCGATCTATCTGCTGTCTCGTTCGAGCTCATCCAAAAAAGGGTGAAAGAAAGAGGCCGCTGACCTGATGGGCCGACCCACCCAGCTGTTGTGCCAGGAACCGGTCGAGCTCGATTCGATCGAGCGCCCACGCACGACACGCGACCAACTCCACCCGCACATGCACACACGAATCAACCCTAAGCAACTAGCACAAAGGCGGCGGCTGGCCAGGTCGCGAGGAACATGCGTGCGACTGACGACAGGGTAGCCTATGGAGGCGCCTGAGGGCTTAGAGCATCTATAGTCGGACCTCTTAAACCCGTCTCAAAGGGCTGAGCAGGCCGTCCGGTCACTAATCGATCACAGAAAAGTGACCCAAACGGGCGCCTCAGACGTCCGTGCTGTCGATACCCCTCCTATCCAGCCCAAATATGGGCCGAATATTGGGGCGTCCGGGCGCGTCCGCCACGTCGGACCGGGTCTGACGCTGGCCCACCCGACCACGTATATATTCCTCCCCATCCGCTCGACGGACCAAACCCTAGCCATTTCACTCAACTCACCTCCACTCCCCCCATCACCCGATCTTCCCTGCGGCGATCTCCAGCCTTTTCCAACATGACGGGCAGCGGATCTGACTCTGACTAGTCCTGATCCGTCGACCGGGGTGTCATCCCGTGCGGGTTGGAGGAGGCAATGGCCGTCCGCATTGCACTTCGCCGCTCCTCCGCCTGGCCGACGGCATAAGCTGTCTGGCGCGACTCAATAGCTTTGGACCTCCGGCGATCTCCGACAGACTTCGGCACACCATAATTTTTTCCCGTCCTCCGCCTCTGGTCGGAAGAGATAGTCCCTTAAAAAAAATTAGGCAGTACTGACAACGAGGATGATCAGTTTATTATTGCTGGTATATATAAATAAAAAAAAGAATTTGAACAAAAAGCCTTGTGCTAATGTCTAGCACATGCCAACCCGAGGAGTGCAATTGCGCTATTTTCTTACGACTGTGCCCTCATAGGGGATCTTTTCACTGCATTATTTTGGTCCGTGCGCAAAAGCACGACGACAGAACGGTCAAAAACACCTACTTCTCTGAACCTGATGGGCATGACGACAACGACAGAACAGCCAAGAACACCTACTTCACTTAACCGGATGGCCATGACGACGAGAGCTTTATCCCCAAGATTAGAATGCAGATCAGAGGCTAGCCTATCTCGTGGTCGTGGAATCATGACCTTCGTTGGTGAGTGCGTTCATCTTGGTTCCTCTCGACGCTCTATGCATGCGTGCGTAATCGGTATGTGTGTCAGAAGTGTAATCTGCATGTGTGTCGGAAGCACCGGCGGAGGCCCCCAATGGGCAAGATATGGCAGTCACCATACCTTAATTCTGGGCAACAAAATTTCTATACTTCCTCCGTTTCTAAATATAAGTCTTTGTAAAAATTGCACTGTGGACTATATACAGATGTATATAGACATACTTTAGTGTATAGATTTACTTATTTTGCTCCGTATTTAGTCCGTAGTGAAATCTCTAAAAAGACTTATATTTAGAAACAGAGGTAGTACATATGCGTGTATCGATCTATCTGCTGTCTCGTTCGAGCTCATCCAAAAAAGGGTGAAAGAAAGAGGCCGCTGACCTGATGGGCCGACCCACCCAGCTGTTGTGCCAGGAACCGGTCGAGCTCGATTCGATCGAGCGCCCACGCACGACACGCGACCAACTCCACCCGCACATGCACACACGAATCAACCCTAAGCAACTAGCACAAAGGCGGCGGCTGGCCAGGTCGCGAGGAACATGCGTGCGACTGACGACAGGGTAGCCTATGGAGGCGCCTGAGGGCTTAGAGCATCTATAGTCGGACCTCTTAAACCCGTCTCAAAGGGCTGAGCAGGCCGTCCGGTCACTAATCGATCACAGAAAAGTGACCCAAACGGGCGCCTCAGACGTCCGTGCTGTCGATACCCCTCCTATCCAGCCCAAATATGGGCCGAATATTGGGGCGTCCGGGCGCGTCCGCCACGTCGGACCGGGTCTGACGCTGGCCCACCCGACCACGTATATATTCCTCCCCATCCGCTCGACGGACCAAACCCTAGCCATTTCACTCAACTCACCTCCACTCCCCCCATCACCCGATCTTCCCTGCGGCGATCTCCAGCCTTTTCCAACATGACGGGCAGCGGATCTGACTCTGACTAGTCCTGATCCGTCGACCGGGGTGTCATCCCGTGCGGGTTGGAGGAGGCAATGGCCGTCCGCATTGCACTTCGCCGCTCCTCCGCCTGGCCGACGGCATAAGCTGTCTGGCGCGACTCAATAGCTTTGGACCTCCGGCGATCTCCGACAGACTTCGGCACACCATAATTTTTTTCCGTCCTCCGCCTCTGGTCGGAAGAGATAGTCCCTTAAAAAAAATTAGGCAGTACTGACAACGAGGATGATCAGTTTATTATTGCTGGTATATATAAATAAAAAAAAGAATTTGAACAAAAAGCCTTGTGCTAATGTCTAGCACATGCCAACCCGAGGAGTGCAATTGCGCTATTTTCTTACGACTGTGCCCTCATAGGGGATCTTTTCACTGCATTATTTTGGTCCGTGCGCAAAAGCACGACGACAGAACGGTCAAAAACACCTACTTCTCTGAACCTGATGGGCATGACGACAACGACAGAACAGCCAAGAACACCTACTTCACTTAACCGGATGGCCATGACGACGAGAGCTTTATCCCCAAGATTAGAATGCAGATCAGAGGCTAGCCTATCTCGTGGTCGTGGAATCATGACCTTCGTTGGTGAGTGCGTTCATCTTGGTTCCTCTCGACGCTCTATGCATGCGTGCGTAATCGGTATGTGTGTCAGAAGTGTAATCTGCATGTGTGTCGGAAGCACCGGCGGAGGCCCCCAATGGGCAAGATATGGCAGTCACCATACCTTAATTCTGGGCAACAAAATTTCTATACTTCCTCCGTTTCTAAATATAAGTCTTTGTAAAAATTGCACTGTGGACTATATACAGATGTATATAGACATACTTTAGTGTATAGATTTACTTATTTTGCTCCGTATTTAGTCCGTAGTGAAATCTCTAAAAAGACTTATATTTAGAAACAGAGGTAGTACATATGCGTGTATCGATCTATCTGCTGTCTCGTTCGAGCTCATCCAAAAAAGGGTGAAAGAAAGAGGCCGCTGACCTGATGGGCCGACCCACCCAGCTGTTGTGCCAGGAACCGGTCGAGCTCGATTCGATCGAGCGCCCACGCACGACACGCGACCAACTCCACCCGCACATGCACACACGAATCAACCCTAAGCAACTAGCACAAAGGCGGCGGCTGGCCAGGTCGCGAGGAACATGCGTGCGACTGACGACAGGGTAGCCTATGGAGGCGCCTGAGGGCTTAGAGCATCTATAGTCGGACCTCTTAAACCCGTCTCAAAGGGCTGAGCAGGCCGTCCGGTCACTAATCGATCACAGAAAAGTGACCCAAACGGGCGCCTCAGACGTCCGTGCTGTCGATACCCCTCCTATCCAGCCCAAATATGGGCCGAATATTGGGGCGTCCGGGCGCGTCCGCCACGTCGGACCGGGTCTGACGCTGGCCCACCCGACCACGTATATATTCCTCCCCATCCGCTCGACGGACCAAACCCTAGCCATTTCACTCAACTCACCTCCACTCCCCCCATCACCCGATCTTCCCTGCGGCGATCTCCAGCCTTTTCCAACATGACGGGCAGCGGATCTGACTCTGACTAGTCCTGATCCGTCGACCGGGGTGTCATCCCGTGCGGGTTGGAGGAGGCAATGGCCGTCCGCATTGCACTTCGCCGCTCCTCCGCCTGGCCGACGGCATAAGCTGTCTGGCGCGACTCAATAGCTTTGGACCTCCGGCGATCTCCGACAGACTTCGGCACACCATAATTTTTTTCCGTCCTCCGCCTCTGGTCGGAAGAGATAGTCCCTTAAAAAAAATTAGGCAGTACTGACAACGAGGATGATCAGTTTATTATTGCTGGTATATATAAATAAAAAAAAGAATTTGAACAAAAAGCCTTGTGCTAATGTCTAGCACATGCCAACCCGAGGAGTGCAATTGCGCTATTTTCTTACGACTGTGCCCTCATAGGGGATCTTTTCACTGCATTATTTTGGTCCGTGCGCAAAAGCACGACGACAGAACGGTCAAAAACACCTACTTCTCTGAACCTGATGGGCATGACGACAACGACAGAACAGCCAAGAACACCTACTTCACTTAACCGGATGGCCATGACGACGAGAGCTTTATCCCCAAGATTAGAATGCAGATCAGAGGCTAGCCTATCTCGTGGTCGTGGAATCATGACCTTCGTTGGTGAGTGCGTTCATCTTGGTTCCTCTCGACGCTCTATGCATGCGTGCGTAATCGGTATGTGTGTCAGAAGTGTAATCTGCATGTGTGTCGGAAGCACCGGCGGAGGCCCCCAATGGGCAAGATATGGCAGTCACCATACCTTAATTCTGGGCAACAAAATTTCTATACTTCCTCCGTTTCTAAATATAAGTCTTTGTAAAAATTGCACTGTGGACTATATACAGATGTATATAGACATACTTTAGTGTATAGATTTACTTATTTTGCTCCGTATTTAGTCCGTAGTGAAATCTCTAAAAAGACTTATATTTAGAAACAGAGGTAGTACATATGCGTGTATCGATCTATCTGCTGTCTCGTTCGAGCTCATCCAAAAAAGGGTGAAAGAAAGAGGCCGCTGACCTGATGGGCCGACCCACCCAGCTGTTGTGCCAGGAACCGGTCGAGCTCGATTCGATCGAGCGCCCACGCACGACACGCGACCAACTCCACCCGCACATGCACACACGAATCAACCCTAAGCAACTAGCACAAAGGCGGCGGCTGGCCAGGTCGCGAGGAACATGCGTGCGACTGACGACAGGGTAGCCTATGGAGGCGCCTGAGGGCTTAGAGCATCTATAGTCGGACCTCTTAAACCCGTCTCAAAGGGCTGAGCAGGCCGTCCGGTCACTAATCGATCACAGAAAAGTGACCCAAACGGGCGCCTCAGACGTCCGTGCTGTCGATACCCCTCCTATCCAGCCCAAATATGGGCCGAATATTGGGGCGTCCGGGCGCGTCCGCCACGTCGGACCGGGTCTGACGCTGGCCCACCCGACCACGTATATATTCCTCCCCATCCGCTCGACGGACCAAACCCTAGCCATTTCACTCAACTCACCTCCACTCCCCCCATCACCCGATCTTCCCTGCGGCGATCTCCAGCCTTTTCCAACATGACGGGCAGCGGATCTGACTCTGACTAGTCCTGATCCGTCGACCGGGGTGTCATCCCGTGCGGGTTGGAGGAGGCAATGGCCGTCCGCATTGCACTTCGCCGCTCCTCCGCCTGGCCGACGGCATAAGCTGTCTGGCGCGACTCAATAGCTTTGGACCTCCGGCGATCTCCGACAGACTTCGGCACACCATAATTTTTTTCCGTCCTCCGCCTCTGGTCGGAAGAGATAGTCCCTTAAAAAAAATTAGGCAGTACTGACAACGAGGATGATCAGTTTATTATTGCTGGTATATATAAATAAAAAAAAGAATTTGAACAAAAAGCCTTGTGCTAATGTCTAGCACATGCCAACCCGAGGAGTGCAATTGCGCTATTTTCTTACGACTGTGCCCTCATAGGGGATCTTTTCACTGCATTATTTTGGTCCGTGCGCAAAAGCACGACGACAGAACGGTCAAAAACACCTACTTCTCTGAACCTGATGGGCATGACGACAACGACAGAACAGCCAAGAACACCTACTTCACTTAACCGGATGGCCATGACGACGAGAGCTTTATCCCCAAGATTAGAATGCAGATCAGAGGCTAGCCTATCTCGTGGTCGTGGAATCATGACCTTCGTTGGTGAGTGCGTTCATCTTGGTTCCTCTCGACGCTCTATGCATGCGTGCGTAATCGGTATGTGTGTCAGAAGTGTAATCTGCATGTGTGTCGGAAGCACCGGCGGAGGCCCCCAATGGGCAAGATATGGCAGTCACCATACCTTAATTCTGGGCAACAAAATTTCTATACTTCCTCCGTTTCTAAATATAAGTCTTTGTAAAAATTGCACTGTGGACTATATACAGATGTATATAGACATACTTTAGTGTATAGATTTACTTATTTTGCTCCGTATTTAGTCCGTAGTGAAATCTCTAAAAAGACTTATATTTAGAAACAGAGGTAGTACATATGCGTGTATCGATCTATCTGCTGTCTCGTTCGAGCTCATCCAAAAAAGGGTGAAAGAAAGAGGCCGCTGACCTGATGGGCCGACCCACCCAGCTGTTGTGCCAGGAACCGGTCGAGCTCGATTCGATCGAGCGCCCACGCACGACACGCGACCAACTCCACCCGCACATGCACACACGAATCAACCCTAAGCAACTAGCACAAAGGCGGCGGCTGGCCAGGTCGCGAGGAACATGCGTGCGACTGACGACAGGGTAGCCTATGGAGGCGCCTGAGGGCTTAGAGCATCTATAGTCGGACCTCTTAAACCCGTCTCAAAGGGCTGAGCAGGCCGTCCGGTCACTAATCGATCACAGAAAAGTGACCCAAACGGGCGCCTCAGACGTCCGTGCTGTCGATACCCCTCCTATCCAGCCCAAATATGGGCCGAATATTGGGGCGTCCGGGCGCGTCCGCCACGTCGGACCGGGTCTGACGCTGGCCCACCCGACCACGTATATATTCCTCCCCATCCGCTCGACGGACCAAACCCTAGCCATTTCACTCAACTCACCTCCACTCCCCCCATCACCCGATCTTCCCTGCGGCGATCTCCAGCCTTTTCCAACATGACGGGCAGCGGATCTGACTCTGACTAGTCCTGATCCGTCGACCGGGGTGTCATCCCGTGCGAGTTGGAGGAGGCAATGGCCGTCCGCATTGCACTTCGCCGCTCCTCCGCCTGGCTGACGGCATAAGCTGTCTGGCGCGACTCAATAGCTTTGGACCTCCGGCGATCTCCGACAGACTTCGGCACACCATAATTTTTTTCCGTCCTCCGCCTCTGGTCGGAAGAGATAGTCCCTTAAAAAAAATTAGGCAGTACTGACAACGAGGATGATCAGTTTATTATTGCTGGTATATATAAATAAAAAAAAAGAATTTGAACAAAAAGCCTTGTGCTAATGTCTAGCACATGCCAACCCGAGGAGTGCAATTGCGCTATTTTCTTACGACTGTGCCCTCATAGGAGATCTTTTCACTGCATTATTTTGGTCCGTGCGCACTTATCGGTGCTGGGTCACGGATGGGCTCGGAGGCCTTCGTTTCGTCCGTGTGCACCTTTTGATGCTGGGTCACGGGTTGGGCTCGGTGGCCTCTTTCGTTTGTGCTCTTTGGCATCTTTCGCAGCTGACAGCCGTGCATCATCCCCGTGTTGGCGATGGAGTAGGCAGAGTTCGTCTAATAAACTGGTCAGGTTTAAGTTAAACTTCCGGTATGGTACTACTGTGTATAGCGATTCCCGTGGATTTCGTTCACCTCCCGCGTCCCTGAAAAGCTCGGATGAGCCCAACTTGGCCCGTTTCAGGCCCCCGAGGGGAACGGCCGAACGGGCCTCCCATGTCGTCGACCTGCTGCTGCTGCGAACGGAGCGGCTGCTGTGGAGGGCGGCCTGTGCGCCGCGGCCATGGCTGGGAGGCGGTGGAGGAACAACACGGGAGGGCCACGACCCTGCAGGATGACCATGACCTTACAGCGATGCTGCCTATCCGGCAGGGAAACCGCGATTCAGACTAAATTCAGAGTCCCTCCCTTGCGGATGGTGGTGGAGATGCTGGGGGCAGCGACCGCCCGTACGGCGCAGACTGGCATGAGTCGACCTCGCGGCTATGCATGGCGGTCGTCGCCCCCCCCCCCTGCTTCCCGGTCGGTCATGTCAGAATCTCTCTGGACTTTGCGTCCTCTGAAGAAGAATAGAATAGGGCAGCGCAGCGCAGCGGCTCTTTCAGAAATTCAGACAACGTTGGGTTCAATACACTTCAGATGGAGTAAATGGCAATTCCCAGTTCTACTCAAAGAGAACGATGATGATACAGATATCGAGAGGAGACCGATGATGATGTTCTATTTAAGTTGATCTAACTTTTGCTAGTAACTATTTTGGCATCTGTATTAGTTGTAGACTTGTAGTTGTACACATACTAGTTCTCAGTTGGATGTGACCACTGAAAAGTAAAAGTTGCACAATACGATGGTACTAAGTTGGCTACACGGGCTCACACTGCTTACTCAAATTTAACCAGCTGCTGCTGCAAACTGGGAGCATGGTGGGATAGGGGATCGCCACGGAATCACTTGCGACAAAACAAAATAAGATGCATACAACCCTAGAGAAGATGGCCAGATGCTCCATTTGTGGGGGTAGAGGATGAGAATGAGTATCATGCAGTAATTGCTTGTACCAAAGCAAGAGCACTTAGGTCTGAGGATGCGCATTTTTTTTCCTCATGTTTAATTTTTTTGTAAATATAGAGGTCACTGCTACCAAGTTACACTATGCTCAACAAAAACACTGGTCAACAAATTTATTTAGTAAAAAAAAGCCAATCAATCTTGCCATCAATAAATTCAGTTCTTGAAGTGTTGAACATTCCCAAACGACTGGTCAATCTAATGCTCGCCATCTCTGAAGTAAACATCAAGAGAAAGATCACTGAAATTGCTGAATTAGCACATTTACCTGCTCCATGAGTGGTCCCTTCTTTTTGGTAAACTAACAACACAAGTGACATGCAACAGCATCCTTACAGAAAATTAATGCCGTCTAACACAAGCCTTCTAGCAGACCATAACATGCTGAAGAAGATACATGGTCACAGAAACAGCAGCAGGAAAGAAAGAACCTTCTTCTCCCAACTGGTGATACATGCTGAAGATGTTGTCAATCAACCAAAGTTCATAACTTGTTCTCCTTTTTTTGTTCGGAGAAACCCGCTCTCCTCTTTTTTTTTCTGGAGTATATACTGTAAAAAGCACTATCTTGACTTCACTTTCGCAAACTCCGAAGCTCACAAGCATGGGCAGAGTCTGTGCTGCAAACCAAAGCAGTGCAACAACAAGAACAAAAAACAATAATAACAAACAAGTAAGAGCAAAACATGTGACCATGATTTTGTTACCATCCTTTTTGCGGAAAAAAGAAGATAGCAAAATGTTACTCCAAGACATGGCTACAGCATTCCAGAAAAAAGAACCATTATCTATATGTTCTGCCCTACACCTAACCAAATTTATCCAGTCAATTGATTGTCCCAAAAAAGACAGTCAAATCTGTAGGGGAACGTTGCATGGGAAACAAAAATTTTCCTACGCACACGCAAGATCTATCCATGGTGATGAGCATCTACGAGGGGGAGAGTGGATCGACATACCCTTGTAGATCGCTAAGCGGGAAGCGTTGAGAAACGCGGTTGATGTAGTCGAACGTCTTTGCGATCCAAATCGCTAGCCGTCCCGCGATCCAATCACAATCCGTCCCGCGATCCAATCACGAACCGTTCCGCGATTCAACCACGGTCCTTCCGATCTAGCGCCGAACGGACGGCACCTCCGCGTTCAGCACACGTACGGCTCGATGACGATCTCCGCCTTCTTGATCCAGCAAGAGGGAGCGGAGAGGTAGATGAGTTCTCCAGCAGCGCGACGGCGTGGCGGCGGTGGTGGTGGAACTATTCCGGCAGGGCTTCGCCTAAGCACCGTCGGAAACTAGAGGATACGATCCATTGGGAGAGAGGGCTGCACCGTGGCCTTTAGGGTTGGGTGTCTTGGCCCTCTCCCCCTCTAGTATATATAGGAGGGAGGGGGAGGGGCTGGCGCCCTAGGGATCCTCCCCTAGGGTCGGCCGAACCAGAGGTTGAGGAGTCCACCTCCAACTAGGAGGTGGGCGTGGGGGGGAATCCTACTCCGACTAGGATTCCTCCCCTTCTCCTCTTTCTCCTGCGCATAGGCCCTCTTGGGCTGGCTGCCCAGCCCACCAGGGGCTGGTGCGCCACCACTAAGTTCCATGTGGCCCCTTGGGGTGTGTGGGCCCCACTTGATGGTCCCCCGAAACCCATTCGTCACTCCCGGTACACTACCGGAAATGCCCGAAACTTTTCTGGAGTTCAAACACCACTTTCCTATATATCAATCTTTACCTCCGGACCATTTCGGAGCTTCTCGTGACGTCCGGGATCTCATACGGGACTCCGAACAACCTTCGGTCACCACCATACATAACTCAATACTACCGAAACATCACCGAACCTTAAGTGTGCAGACCCTGCGGGTTCGAGAACTATGTAGACATGACCGAGACACCTCTACGGTCAATAACCAAGAGCGGGACCTGGATGCCCATATTGGTTCCTACATATTCTACGAAGATCTTTATCGGTTGAACCTCTATGTCAAGGATTCAGTTAATCCCGTATGATGTTCCCTTTGTTCTTCGATATGTTACTTGCCCGAGATTCGATCATCGGTATCTCTATACCTAGTTCAATCTCGTTACCGGCAAGTCCCTTTACTCGTTCCGTAATACAAGATCCCGTGGCTAACACTTTAGTCACATTGCTTGCAAGGCTTATTGTGATGTTGTATTACCGAGTGGGCCCTGAGATACCTCTCCGTCATACGGAGTAACAAATCCCAGTCTCGATCCATGCCAGCTCAACAGACACCTTTGGAGATACCTGTAGAGCATCTTTATAATCACCCAGTTACGTTGTGACGTTTGATACACACAAGGTATTCCTCCGGTGTCAGTGAGTTGCATGATCTCATGGTCATAGGAACAGATACTTGACATGCAGAAAACAATAGCAATAAACTGACATGATCATATGCTACGTTTATAGTTTGGGTCTTGTCCATCACATCATTCTCCTAATGATGTGATCCCGTTATCAAATGACATCTCATGTCTATGGCTAGGAAACCTTGACCATCTTTGATTAACGAGCTAGTCTACTAGAGGCATACTAGGGACACAGTGTTGTCTATGTATCCACACATGCATTTGAGTTTCCAATCAATACAATTATAGCATGGATAATAAACGATTATCATGAACAAGGAAATATGATAATAACTAATTTATTATTACCTCTAGGGCATATTTCCAACAAAATCAATATCGGCAATGCAGCATCCACATCAAGAGATAGTTGCAACATTCCAGGATTGAAAAACGGCTCTTATCTACAAGAGACTCCTGATTACGATATTCATCAATAAATTCATCACTTCCTAAAGTGTAGAACATCCCCGAATGGATGGTTAATGTTGAGTTGCGGTCATCTAATGCTTCACCAAATATCAGCATCTGTTCCGAAGTAAACAACTAGAGAAGCATCACCGAAATTGTTGATCCACATACTAGAAAAGACGAGGCAGGACTCCAAATCGACGAACGACAGTACCACCCCGGAGATATATGCAAAACACAGCGGATGTAGCTCAGATGGTAGAGCGCTCGCTTGGCATGCGAGAGGTATGGGGATCGATACCCCACTTCTCCATTCCTTTTTTCCTTTTGCAGATTTGAATATTGTAGAATCGAAATTCATACATACCAGAGGAGAAGCATCAGCAAAGCGCATCTGGTGTAGTGGTACCATAGTACCCTCCCACGGTACTGACCAGGGTTCGATTCCCTGGATGCGCATTTTTCTTTTTTCTAATTTTTTGCAAGCTTTAAGTTCTTTTATACATCTAGAAGAAGAAGACTAGAGGTGTTGCTGAGGAAACTGTCGCCGTCTGAATCAGCCAGATCATCACCAATTTTTTAGAATCTTCACCAATAGTGGAAACATCATGATGAAACTGTCACCATGCAAGCTACAAATCTTCATCCAGATAAAGAATTAGCCCATTTAACTGGTCCACTGTTTTGGGTAAAATAAAAGGAACAAGACCAGGTTCCACTATGATGAACAAAAACACAGAGACATGGAAGAGCAGCAGTACAGAAAGGATAATAGCATGTGTTAATGATATAGCACCAATTTGTACAGAATCATAAAATAAGGTCCAGCAGATTGTGGTGGTTCCACATGGACACAATTGCAGCAACTTTCTTTGTTTAGATTTTGACGTTTCCTTTCTGGATTCATAAGGTAAGCTTATCTTTTGGCAGCAAGCAACTGAAGTTTCAGAATCACTTATTTTCGGAGGCACATTCAGTACTTCAGATGTAGTAGTTTAGCATCGAGTTGTATTATGTTTCAAAATTTTTGATTATTTTCGTACACTAACCATGGTTTTAAATAGCGCGCTATAGCTCCGCTATAGCACGCTATAGCGTTTAAAAGAGGTCTTGCGCTAAGCGACTTTGGTTCAAACGCATGAACAAACATTTTAAATAGCGCGCTATAGCACCGCTATAGCACGCTATAGCATTTCGAAGAGGTCCGCCGCTAAGAGGCTTAGCGCGCTATTTAAAACTATGACACTAACTAGTCCTGTAACTTGCAGGACTTGGTTTTCCATTTTGGACTTCGGTTTTCAGAGCATGAACTACTGTAAACTTGGATGTGGTATCGGGTTTCATTAATGATAATGTAATCTTGTTCATCTAAAAAATCATACATGAGTTTTTTCATTGATTTGTCGGGAATAAACCTGAATTTGGAGGGTGGATTGCACATGTGATGAGCTTCATGCCAGAAGCGGTGGTAGAGGAGCCAGAATGGCAGGTGCCTGCCTATTATTTCGCCAAGGACGACGACAGAACGGCCAAGAACACCTACTTCTCTGAACCTGATGAGCATGACGACGACAGAACAGCCAAGAACACCTACTTCTCTGAACCAGATGGCCATGATGACGAGAGCTTTATCCCCAAGATTAGAATGCAGGTCAGAGGCTAGCCTATCTCAGTCCCCTAAAAAAAGTAAGACGGTAATGACAACGAATGGATTTGCTGGTATATAAAAAAAAGGAATCTAAACAAAAAGCCTTGTGCTAATGTCTAGCACATGCCAACCCGGTGAGTGCAGTTGCGCTATTTTCTTACGATTGTGCCCTCATAGGGGATCTTTTCACTGCATTATTTTGGTCCGTGCGCACTTATCGGTGCTGGGTCACGGATGGGCTCGGAGGCCTTCTTTTCGTCCGTGCGCACCTCTTGGTGCTGGGTCACGGGTTGGGCTCGGTGGCCTCTTTCATTTGTGCACTTTGGCATCTTTCGCAGCTGACAGCCGTGCATCATCCCCGTGTTGGCAATGGAGTAGGCAGAGTTCGTCTAATAAACCGGTCAGGCTTCAGCTAAACTTCCGGTACGGTACTACTGTGTACAGCTATTCCCGTGGATTTCGTTCGCGTCCCGCGTGCCTGAAAAACTCGGATGAGGCCCACACCCACTTCGAGATGGGCCGGCCCATTTAACTTTTCTTTCTTTCCTGCTAAACTCCAAAAAAGATGGCGATGACAGATTCGAACTGGAGACCTCTCGTTTCCAAGGGATCTCAGCAACCACAAGAATACCTCTTCGCTTGGGTTTTGTAACATCTTTTTTTCCTTTTATTCTTTCTTCAGTTCGCTGGGTCTCGTTCTTTTTTTTTCCTTTTTTTTTGCTTGTTACTTTTTGCTTGTTATTTTTATTTAATGCGCGTTTTTTCAATTCGTGATTTTTTACTCAAAATCGATGAACGTTTTTTAGATCCGCGGACTTTTTTCTTCATAAATGACGTACTTTTTTTTCCAAATTCCATGATTTTTTCTCTCAAAATCCATGAACTTTTTTCAAAATTGATGAACTTGTACCAAATTCGAATTCGATGAACTTTTTCCAAATTTGATGAATGTTTTTGAAAGTTGATAAACTATTTTGTTCAAAATTGATGAAATTGTTCGAAATTTGATGAACTTTTTTCCAAAATTGATGATACTTTCAAATTTTATGTACTATTTTTTTGAAAATTTTCAAAATTCGATGAACTTTTTTCGAAATTGATTGCCTTATTTCAAATTCGATTATCTTTTTCAAATTCGATGAATTTTTCCAAAAATAATGAATTTTTTCATATTCGATGAACTTCTTCCAAATTCGAATTAGATGAACCTAAAATCATGTGTTGCCTGGAGTCCTTTTGCTACACCGATCGGTCCGCCCGCTCCCGTGGACAGTGACTGAGAGCAACTACAAACTCCCAGCCAGCGTCGTCATGCCTACCCCTGTTGGCGTACCTCGCTACCCTACACTTGCCCGACCTACCTGTAAAAAAAAACTTATGCAACGTAAGAATTGATATCATACCAAATATTGTGTTAATCCCATAATTAAGGCCCAAATAGTATCCTACATGATATCCGTATGCGATTAATATAAAGTGTAATTTTAAGTTGCATTGCACGTACACATTTTCTAGTATGACAATTTTTTCTTTCTTGAGACTTCTGGAGATATACTTGAGATATTGTTAATTACAACTGCACAACAATGGGGATGTAGCTCAGATGGTAGAGCGCTCGCTTAGCATGCGAGAGGTATGGGGATCGATACCCCACTTCTCCATTCTGTTTTTTGCAGTTCTGAATATTCTGTGAAAAACACTCTTTGTTTTACTTTTTCAGACTCGATAAACAGCTCTTAATTTGTTCAACATTTCTCACAAAAAATGCGCAGGATCCTTTTATAGACATAAAGAAAAACATAAAGACATGTGCTCTATCTATTCTTCAAACAAAAGCAGTGCAATAATAAATCATGGGTCAAGAACAAATGTTACCATCATGATTTTGTTACCATCCTTTATTGTAGAGGAAAGAAAGAGCAGAATGATACTCAGAGATACAATTACAGCATTCTAGAAAGAAGAAAAAACTCGTCCAAAATTATTGAGTCAACCAATCTCGCCAATGCAGCATCGACATCAAGACACTGTCACAACATTCCAGGGAAAATAAACAGTCTTATCTACACAGCAGGCATCTGTTTACGGTACTTATCAATAAATTCAGTTTCTGAAATGTTGAACATTCCCAAACAAATGGTCATTGCTGCCCTGCGGCCTCAGTATTATGCTTCACCAAATGTCACCATCACTAGAAAATAGAAATTCACCCTGCACGAGGTACAACCACGCCATGGATCTGCTTAGTTCTTTTCTTTGATCTACTCTATCCCGCTCCTAACCCTCCTCCGTCCTCTTTTTCCTGCAGAGCAGCCGAGCCTTGACAAACCCTCCGCAAGAAACGACTTCCACCGAAAGGCACAAACAGTTCTTTCTAAACGTCCCTATCGTTTCCATTGTATCTTCAGAATCCACGCAATTGAACAGAGAGCAATTCATCTTTGGTTCACCACTGAAGAAATTTGTAGCACCTGATTTGTGTAGCATGATTTTTTTCCAGCGACTTTCAAGTGAGATCCCCGTCCATCTTTCAGACATCTACCAATTCAGAGAATCCCCTGTTAAGAATAGAAGATTTGTCTTCACGTTTAGTTTGGGTTCTCCACCAGGACAAGCTAGCAAATGTATTCATCTCCTCTATTTTTACTGCTTTATAATTGCCGTGATGCATGGAGTAAGTACAACAGACTTCTGCATGTGACTTTACATGTTTTAGCTAAAATATTTTTCATACCAGAAGTCCAGAATGACACTGAAGGTTAAAATCACCCTTCTTCCAAATTGATTAATTGTAGCGTGCTTTTTATATGAAACTACCAGCTGTTATTTTCCTCCTTTGGCTTACCCAATGACACCATGCATTCTTCATAGGTTGAGACCATGTGCATTGTCGAAATCCCAATCAGAGCCATCCTTGACGCCATGTTGAAGGAGCTGGACCTTCCTCAACCACTGTCCACTTTTACCCATCAGTATCCTGACTGATGAACGACGGACAAGTATCTTTGTCTAGCAACGCTTTAAAGCCTGTACGCACGGCTGAGAACCAAGATGCAACTGAAGCACTCAAGTAGAAAAGACAAGACAGAAGTGAAGGGTGGATGGGGTGAGAAAGAGAAGGTAAAAAAGAAAGCGTTCTCAGTTTAGAAAAAAGAGGTCCTGACCTGTTTTTCTAATACCACTTATGCTTCGATACAGTATAGATGATACTGTGGTTTATATAACTGCAATATTTGTTGATGCCAAACACCCTAAATTATTTAAAACTATATTATACACGTATGCTCACAATTCATATAGAGGTTAATGCCCAAATCTTTATTTTATCGTTAAGAAACTGATTGGTGATGCTTTGTACATAATAGTCAGGATCTGTTTCACATGACTATGCTCCATGCCTAAATGATCTTCACCACTATCTCTATGCCCTTCCATATATTGTTTATCATTTGTACTTTTATATCTGCATATGAGTAAGAAAAAAATGGACGTGCCTCCGTTTGAATGAAGAGAATGTTCCTAGTTTAAGGACCTAACAAACACAACTATGGATTGTAGTGCAAGTATGGCACATAATCTAACGGACGGTCCTAAAAGGAAAAGTTTTCAATCATGGTATGCGGGAATGTTGGATGAGAAGAAAGCGGAATATAACGCGAAGCATCATATATCCTGACCACAAAAGAGAGTTGCAGCTCTCGCTGTCTTAACGAGGACCAATTATAACAAAAATGTGTTCTCTATTAGACTGTGCTATGGTTCATCTCTGTACAAAAATTCTTATATCTAATATCATTTGTTTCTAATTGCAGCTTTTGGTCAGGTCCCACTTATTTCTAGATAGCTATCCGAGGTTCCAATTAAATGCTAGAGCATCTGTAATGCTTATTTGTCACATTCATTAAGTATGTATTAACTCTTTACTCCCATGACAACAATGTAGCATAAATTCACTGAAAATGGGCCACTCCCTCCTGGTGCCCCCTCATGGTGCCAGAAAAACTCTCAGGTCAGTAAAACTCTCATAATTGCTGAAGCATTTATCTCTTCGAGCTGTAACAAAAGTTCTGCGACAAGGCTGCCTTGCAATATTAACCTCATATGTATTATTTTCTGGAGATTTTATATTGCCCAACCATGAATTTGGCTTGAAGTGCTCCTGATGAGGCTTTAAAGTTCTTAGAAGTGTGGTAAGACCCACTCTCACATTTAGGTTTATTCACCATTAAACTTCTATAAAGGGGGTTACTAAACCACCTTACACACCGTACCAAAAAAATGTGTTTCCAGTTTCCAGAGAGCATGACCGTTGAAATGCATTTTTTCTTAGATTTTAACCTTTGGCCAGGGGAACTTTGTAGAACATGGTATTGTGATGAAAATGTCTTCTTAGAAAATGAATTTATAATGAGAAGTTGTGTTCTAATTTGCTATATATGTAGAATTATTGAAGACAGGTTAAGAGTGGTGACTTTTTAATTAGCATGAATTATATAGTAGGCTGGTTTTGAACTGAAATTATGCCTGCTTGTTCACTGATTATCTATGAACTCAATATACCCTCCTGTAATACATTGGTCTTCCATATGCTGGTTGTGCACACATGGCATTAGCTTCTCCTTTATTACTATATTTCTTCAGTTTACTGGACATAGAAATATCACTTGAAACTTCTATGCATGTGGCACCTTCGATCTTCAGTTCATTTGTCTTTCATATGCTGGTAATAGAGGCGAATCGTCTTGAGCTAAAAGTCGTAAATTATCCTTTGGAGTTGTTGCTTACTTTAAGGTATTTTTGTCTCAACGAATGATATAATCATGTCTTCGCAATTTTACCTCGATGCACTCATTCAACTGGAAGAAAATTTCACCAATTGCAATTCATTCATTCTCCATAAGAGGAGTGACAAAGTGTATTAGCAATATGTATTCTCCCATTCAAGTGGCATTGTGTAGCTTATTAACATAATTTTCATTCTTTTCTGCATATAGTCTTTATTTTGTTTGCCTTTCTACTCTGTACTGGAGTGATGTTTGTTTATTGGTTTCTATGCAAACAAATGGATGATAGTACATCAAGTTTCTTAATATTTGTACCATCACTAATATTTGAACTTCTACTTTGCCTGAAACTCTCGGAGGTGTAGCATGTGAGACTTGAAAAATGGTTAGGGATTTCAGAGTTCATCTGTGCAATGGAGTGCAACTGTAGCTCGAGTGTTCATACCCAGATGCAACACTGCAGTTTAAGACCTCAACAAAAAGGCCTAGCAAGTTTCCTGATGTCAACTTTCTGTGGCTTGAGTAAGCGTCCATGGCATCTCTAGGCCCAACAACAATCACACAAGAGCAACCGATGGTGGCAGATCTTTCCATAATGTACCTTGAATTAGGTTGTGACTGATCGATTTATTTATGTATCTTGCTATTTTTGCAACAAATTTTCTGAATAATGTAACTTCAAATGAGTTCCTTGAAACTCAGTTCTGAATAAACAAATTGGCGCATCTCAGTTTTGAACATTTTGTATTTTCATAGTTCCGGTCCAATTGTGTTTCACAAATAACACGCCAGAAAATCATGTGCTTGTCCTGGAATAACATGTTCCTATAGGCTCTTTTGTTCAGTGTTGCACACCTCAAACGTTGTCATAAAGAAAGAAGCAACTTCAGTTTCTGGACGATACTATGTACATTCTTAAACAACTTTAGTAGTCCAAAGTTTATTTTGGGACGGAGGGAGTAGAAGATGCTATGTAGATTCTCTATTATTTTGGCAAGTTTAGGTAATTTTTGCTACACATTTAATTTTTTGCAAGTTGTTATCTTATTTTTTACATGAAGTTGTGATTATTTCCACAATTGTTAAACATCTCTAATTCTCTATTGCCTCGCTTATATTTGTGTTTATTGTATTGATATATTTTATTCCTAGGACGAATGATAAAAAAATCACACGATAATCCGTGCGTTGCACGTGCACGCTTACAAGTTCTGTAGAAAAGAAAGAGCAAAATGATACCGGAAGACAACCACATTCGTCTGTATGTTCTGCCCTACAGTCAACCAAATTTATTCGGTCAATCAATCGCGCCAATGGGGCATCGACATCAGAGACATTTGCAACATTCCAGGAGCAAAAAAACAGCCCTTATCCACATCAAAAGACAGTTACAACATTACAGGGGAAAAAAAACAGCTCTTATCTACACAGCAGGCTCCTGATTACGGCGTCTATCAAAAAATTCAGTTGCTCAAGTGGTGATCAGCGGCCATGGTAATTTGTTTTCCAAACTAGGGCAAGATCATCGTACGCTTCACCTAATATCAGTACCACCTCTGAAGTCTGAAGTAAACAACCAGAGAAACATCACTGGAATCGTTGATCCACATACAACAGAAAAGACAAGCCAGGATCCCAAATCTCAACAGGACAAACAATACCAATTACAAATACTGGTCAATAAATCAGGAGGAAAATCGGTTGAGAGTTGAGACAGGGAACGGCAGCCTTACAGAAAAATAACACGGGGCAACACAAACCTTCAAGCAGACCATCACATGCTGATCAAGATGGCACCGCAAATCCTGGTCACAAAATCAGGAGGAAAGAAAGGCAAAATTACTCGCCACTAGTAACAATCAGATTCTGTTCCAAACCAAGAGCGGGACGGGAGCAGCAAAGGTGCCAAATGCAATAGGACCAAAATGTTAAGCTACAGAGGGGAGAATGCAAGCTAACCATTTCAACAACAAAAACTTGAATAACTTCTCACGAAGGAATTAGCATTTCAAACCGCAGCCAGCATGCCTTTGAAAAGGTGGTCGGCATGTTATGCGTCTATTACTGATAGTTAAGTACGTTTGTTAATTACATTCGACCAATCTCAGGGGATGTAGCTCAGATGGTAGAGCGCTCGCTTAGCATGCGAGAGGTATGGGGATCGATACCCCACTTCTCCAATTTCTTTTTTTTTTTTACTTTTGCAGTATTCTGAATACTCTAGAATCAAAATTGATGAATACCAAAGAAGAAACATCATCAAGGGAAGCGCATCTGGTGTAGTGGTATCATAGTACCCTCCCACGGTACTGACCAGGGTTCGATTCCCTGGATGCGCATTTTCATCTCGTTCTTTTTCTAGTAATTTAGAGGTATCACTGCAGCATCTGAATCGCTCAAATTATCACCAAATTTATTTTTGAACCCAGAACAATCGCACTCATGGTGATACTGTCACCATGGAAGCTGCAAATCTTCATCCTGATAAAGATGAACTACTGTGAATTAGCAGATTTACCTTCTCCGTGAGCCGGCCAGCACCAACCTTCCAGCAGACCATAACATGCTGAAGAAGATACACTCACAAGAAGGCACAAATCATGGTCACAGAAGCAGCAGCAGGAAAGAAAGGCCCCAGTTAGCAACACTTACAAGAACCTTTTTCCCCCAACTGGTGAGAGCCAATCAACCAAAGTTCAAAATAATATAGCAGTGTAACTCTTCACTCCGCAGTTAAGATGCTCCTTCGTTGTTGTGAAACCTCACATGTAGGAGATACAGTGTATCTATGATGGCTGCGTCTAAAACGTGTACATGTGGTGTACGCTTTAGGTCTGCTGCACCGGCTTGTGGGTTCCGATACGTTATGTGGATGGATCGGCGACGACACCGGTTTTAGATATGAGGAGTGAGAGCACTCCACATTATCGAGTTTTGTAGGTGTGAGTGGTGGCTTCGGGTGGCTTGATGTATGTTCTTGTTAGACCTATGTTGAATAATAAATAAAGATGGCCGTATGCATCGATTGATGCAGAGGCCAAGGGTTTTAACCTCCTTTTCCAGAAGAAAAAAAATCCTCCTACTAGACGCCTCAGGCCATTAGAAATCCGAACATGGATCGCAACAAAAAGGTCGACTCAACTTAGTGTCAACTCAAAAAGCGAGTCGCGACTAGTCGCAACTACAGGCTCGACTCTTTCCGAGTCGCTACCCCTGAGCGACTCGCATGAGTCGCAACTCGAAAACCTTGAATCCGAATACTGAAAAATAGTGATGCTATGGCTGTATGAAACGCACCAATAACTATATTTTGATTGGTTTCTGATGTTAAAAATCGGCTGTGTTTTCCCCTGCTCCAGAAGAAGCAAAGCACCGTAATAACCTGATCCATATGGTTGCTATAATTTAGTACAACTGGATAGGGATAGGTCATATAATAACTCTGATACATGGCAACTCATATAACTAACTATAATGAACTCATATATGCAGGCCAGTGTCAAATAGATAAACAACAAAATATGACATGATATTTTTTGCATGACACATACATTAGCGCAGAACATATTCAGAAAAAAAAAGCCTATTCGTAATCAAGCTTTCAAGCACAAGATGCCAATAATTTTGTCAGTTAATAATTATCACGATAAATACGATAAACAATTGTTGGACTACTTTGCTCATACAGGTTTGCCTAAGCTAGATGGGAATTAATGATAGACAGATGGATTGAAAGGAGCTGCACAACAACTATCAATGATAGACTTGGAGGGACCATATCATGGGTAAGTAGCTCGAAGAGCGTCGATTAATTTCGTGTTCTTCCTGAAATGGAAGATCAGTACAGTGTACACCATTTGACAACCTCTTCCACAAATTGCAATTCACCAATAGAGCAACAATGTAGCATCAACAAATGTAGAAGAGTTGTACAATCTTGCAGTTATTTCCAGTCACTATCTCTCAACAATCAATGGAATCAAACTAATCCGTAGCACCGGTTTCTTCCATGATCTATAACAATCCGTGGCACCTATACAGCATTCACATTCACATTCCTCATCAAAATCTGCCAGCTACTAACAGTTTGAAGGTACAGTCGTACCTCCGATCAAGGAGCCCGGATGGAGTCATCCTTATGTGTGATTTCAGCTTCTTGCCGGCTTTCGCAACACCGCGGAGAGGTAGGTTGATGTCAGTGCGCCGCCGGCCTTCTCTCCGGCGACCCACTTGAGCTTCTTGTAACCAAACCTCTCTATGAGCTTGGCAACCACTCGCCTCCTCTCCTCGCTCTGACACAGGTAGCTGTCGATCCAGAGCAGCCCGCCTGCGCGCAGCACCCGGTCCATGTCGAACATGAAGAACTCCAGCGCCTCCGGCGTCGCCGCCTGCCCCATCGCGGGCGCCCCGGCCTCGTCCAGCGCTGCGGTGCCGACGTGCACCAGGTCGAACACCCCGTCGTAGAAGGGGAACCGGTGCGCCGGCGAGAGCAGGAGCGGGAACAGGCCCCTTGACGCCACGAACTCGTTCATCGGCTTCCCGGCGCCGTCGAGCACGGAGGTGACGACGGTGACCCCGCGCTCCCTCATCCGGGCGGCGAAGTTGGCGGCGCCGCCGGCGACGTCGAAGCCGATCCGGATCTTGGACGCGCTCAGGCGCAGCACGTCGTCGACAAGGAACTCGTGGCCGCCGCGCGGGGGGGCGGCCCAGCGGCGGTGGTCGAGGCCCATGCCGGAGGCCGGGAGCGGGGCGCGGGGCCCGCGGGAGAGGCACCGGCGGCGGGGCAGCGGCTCGCAGCCCTTGGAGACGAGGCGGCGCGGGAGGGTGGCGTTGCGCGGGCAGGCGGAGTGGGGCGCGTAGGACATGAAGGCCGAGAAGAGGGCCAGGGCGGACGGGGAGCGGAGGCAGGAGGCCGCGACGGAGGCCGGCATGTGGGTGAGCCCCGTCCGCGCGTCGCGGCCGAGCGGCAGCGCGTGCGGGGTGAGGAAGAGGAGCAGCTCCGGGGGCAGGCCGTCCGGGAGGCGGGAGCCGGAGGAGGAGGCGCCGCCGATCTCGAGCGCGATGGCGGCGACGTGCGCGGAGAGGTTGGAGGAGGAGGAGAAGGGGGTTGTGCCGGCGGGGTGGTCGTGGAGGGGGGAGGGGGCGAAGAAGGCGAAGAAGGCGAGGAGGTTGGTGGAGAGGAGGGAGAGCAGCATGAGGAGGTTGAGCAGCGCCGGCGAGCAGAGGCAGGAGAGGGCCCGGCCGTGGCGGCGGCGGGGCGCCGGCAGCTTCAGGGACACGGACCCCATAGCGCCATCCGCCGGCTCCGGTGCTCCCCCCGAGCGCGCGAGAAGAGGGAGAAAAGGCAGCGGCTTTTGCGAGCTCGGCTAGTGGGAACTCCGGCACGGTGCGGCGGGGAGGGATCTCGGGCTCCGCTCCGGCTGCCGGCTTGCTCAGCGAGAGCGAGTGGAGTGGGGGACTGTGGGAATGGGAGTGAGATAGCGAGGGCCGAGGGGGTTGTCGTTGTGTACGACATCCGGTCTCGTAGATACCTTAATTTAGAGTTAAATACTGCCTCGACTTGTTACGTGCGGTAAGTTTAGTGTCTAAAGTTACAAAATACACAAAACTGGTTGCTCAAATTTGTTCGTCCGTGTAAATACGGTGCCTCCATTCGTATTTGGACGTCCGTCCACCCATGTGGCGTGCGAACATGACAGTGGACCACCTGTCAGTGGCCGAGAGTTGGGAAAGCACTGGATGACCCACGCGTGAGGATTTTTTTAAATAAAAATCCCTCATATTTCATTTAATCACGTAGGAAAACCCCACAAATTAGATTTTTTGGCATGATGTACGATCGAACTTCGAGACATCGTGGCCGCGGATTGCACTGCACGCACGGGTTGTCCACTATGCCATATAATCTGCTTTGTAGATATTGCCGAGGTTGAACTCTATATATTGCATTGCTATGCAAAAAGTAACTTTGGTGCACAAACGCGTTGTGTTCTTTTTTTTGAAGTTCAAAGAAATGGATTTTTACAGCTAAAAAAATGCTGACTTTTTTGTATGTGCACACATAGAAGTGTAATATATCTGTGGCCAGATTTTTGTACGTGAAGATAAAAAAAGAAAAATATATGCAAAACTCAGCTTGTTTTTTTGCCCAGATTTTTGTCTTTTTTGCAGGTATAATATAACATAATTTCGTATGAAATTTGGAAACCACATAGAGCACATGTATACGTTTTTGTGTGAAAACAATCAACACTTTTTATGTTTGCATGTTCTTTATCTTTAGTTTACATATTATTTTTACCATTCAAAAAAAAGAAATGTAAGAAAAAAAATCACAACTGCCATAAACTGAAAAAAACTGTTAGTGCATTTGGAAAATGTTGAACATATTTTGGAAAACGTTTCACCTGTATTAAAAATTATAACATGTTTTCGAAGAAAAGCGTGTTTTGCATTAAAAAATGGGCAATATGTATTTTTTAAAAGTTCAACGTGTATCAAAAAATAATTCAGTAAAATTTTGAATAACTGTATTAAAAAGTTCATCACAATATTTTTTAATACAATTTGAATAGTTTACAAAATACAACTTTGTGTTAATAAATGGGTATTTAAGAAATACAATGAAGATAAACAATAATAGTGTGTGCTTGTTGTCCAGAATGAACACACATATATTGAGACAATAATTTTTAATATAGGTTGAACTATTTCAATCTGGACAAAGGCAATGTCCACTGGGCCGAAGAAGTTCTTGTCTACCTCTTCAAAGTACGCAATAACCAAAATAGAAAAAAAAATTAAAATAAGAAATAATTTCATAATTATTTTTTGATATGGGAAAATTTGCATGCCATGAAACTAAAAAGAAACTTGAAAAAAAAAACCGATAGATAACGCATTAGAAAAATTGCAAAGCAGTATGTGGAAAGTGTCTACATAGCTTTCTAGCTAATAGGTGAATGCATGTCATATTTCGGTCCAGTGGACAGCCGTATTTGACCAGGAGCTGCCAGGTTCGATTATTTTTCATGTTATGTCTCAGTACAAAAAATGCTCACGCGAGGAGCACTAGCACTTTCCCGATCCCAGTCACTGACAGGTGGGTCACCGTCATGATGGCATGCCACGTGGGCTGGACGTATGTTTGAATACGGATGGAGGCACCATATTTGCACGGACTAACAAGTTCGAGCACCAGTTTTGTGTATTTTACATCTTTAGGCACTAAACTGACCGTACATGACAAGTTGAGGCACCTCTAGTGTATTTAACTCTTTAATTTATCTGTTATCCCAAACACTACATTTCTTTAGTTCTAAAATACATCAAGTTCTACTAGGTTATGCCTAATTCAAACATTTTTTTAACTTTGATCGAGTCTATAAAGATAAAAATAAAATAAAGCTAAAAATCTGACATCTGATTTTTAGAGATTCTGGGCGAACGTCTTTTTAACCGTTGGATTTTAGCACGAATCTTATAGCAGAGGACATCAGCCACGCCAACCAATGAAATTGATAGGGAAAAACGCAGTCATTGTGAACGCAACCACTCATCTTCGCGCCACTCATCCCCATCTCTCTCCCTTCGCTAACCGTCCTATGTCGGTGTCAAATCCGGCATATCTCGTAGTAGGTGTCCTAAGCTACGCGTCTTGGAACGATGGTAACATGGACACAGGATTTTACCCAGGTTCGGGCTCTCTTGAAGAGATAATACCCTACGTCCTGCTTTTGATTGTATTGATATGGGGGATAGTACAGAGTACATGTATCTACCACGAGATTATGAGATGTCATATAATGATCTATTGACTAGCCTGGCCTCGGTTTATATATGCACCGTAGGCCTAGGGTTTAGAGGAGTCCTTGTCTTGTGCGCCAAGTCTTGTGGAATCCTCCTTGTATTCGGCATGGGCTGCCCGAAGTGGCCCATTAGTGAATCGCCCTGGGGGTCCTCGGCCCGACCCACTGATCGGGAGACGACGTGGTGAGTACCCCCTAGTCCAGGACACCATCAGTAGCCCCCTGAACCGGTCTTCAAGTTGGGGACGCTCCTCGGTTCTTCCGAACTGTTCTTCGTCTTCGGTCGTCGGTCTTGAAAACTGGTTCAACAAATCTTCCCATCTTCGATCTTGAGGATCGCCGAGCTGAATCCAAAGAGTTCACACGTCGGGCATCCGAGGAGCCCCTTTAAGTGCTCGGCCTTTATCAATGCCTTGTAATGTTTACGCCATACTTCGGGGTCGAAGTGTTTCCCGTGTGGCGGTGTCCTCTTGCATCCGAGCTCCAACGCCGAACTGCATCTGAGGTATCTTTTTGCAGCCGAGCTCCAACGCTGATCGGCATCTGAGCGCCAATGACAGGCTGCATCCGAGCTCCAACGCCGGATTGTGTCCGAGCTCTAACGCTGGTCGGCATCCGAGGTGTCATAAATTACCTCGGTCTCTGGAAATTTGAGGGACTTCATCCGAGCTTAAATGCCGGAATAGTCTTTTATGGAGCCAGCCATTCACATCCGAGCTTTATGCCGGACTGCTTCTGAGGCGTCTCCGATCTTGAGCTTTATCCCGGACTGCTTCCGAGCTCCAACGCCGGACTGCATCCGAGCTCCAGTGATGATCAGCGTCCGAGGTATCATAAACTACCTTGGACCTTAAAAAATTAAAGGAATTCATCCGAGCTTAATGTCGGAAATGCTCTCTATGGAGCCAGCCACTTGCGCCCGAGCTTTATGCCGGACTGCATTCGAGGTGGTGCACCACCCCGACCGTGGGCTGATTTTTTGTGGATATTTTCGATTGGTGCAATTTTCTCTGCCGAGATATATAGCCAGTAGCCCTTAAGGTGTGTGTCGGTCTATAACCCGAGATGCGCCTGAAGGAAAAAATAATAATCAAAATAAAACCACTAATCCCAGTAGCCCCTGAGACTTAGGTCGATTTGCAAAATCGGCCTGAGGATCAAGTTCTTGCTCGGCGGCATACGTTAGGGATGTAAACGCGGTACATAGTAGTTTCGAGACTCGGGTTGGGTGCGGCCGACCAACCTAAGGATCGAATCTCCTCAGAAACCGTATTGCACTTTGAATTTGCTGCATTGAATATGCAATGCAGTAGCCCCCGAGCCTTAATTTGGGCACGGGTGGTCGAATTAAGGATCGATATTTGTTTGACACAAACTTTGTTACGTTTGACACAATTTATGTGTAATGATTCTACGTATCCAAATACTTTACATCATTAATGCTCGGATCCGCATTGTATAAGACTTTGTTGACCGACCATCGGCTTCAACCTCCTCGGCCAGTAGCCGAGGAGTGTTTGTCCTACTTTATAAAGCCTTTATAAGGGCAAAGATTTACGACAAACAAGGCAATCCGGCCATGCGGTTTTATAAACAAAGGTACGCGGAGAGATATGTTATATTACTACTTAACGTAAGAAACATCTTCTAGGAAAAATAGTTCATTTATAAGTTCCTTTTCCCAGGATATCATGTTGACCATGATCGTGAAACCTCAACTCCGATCAATGTGGGAGGAAAATATTGAGGATTTAGTTCGGCGAATGTTCCCGAACTTTGTGGTCTTATGAACCAAAATTTTCACTTCCGTCGTTGCCGACCAATTATATTTTTAAGATGGCTAGCTTTTGGCTTCACCCAGTCTGAGGTACTAACCCGGATGACCCGGAAGTAACAATCACAGAGGTGCTCCCTTTACCCCCTAGCCGAACAATCGAGAACGTAGGGGGTAAGCATAGGAGCCAGGCAACCCAGCTTGGCCAAAATCTGAAGTCAAATTGATGCATATCTATGGCGTTATAACGATGATTTCGGAAGGCAGCACTCGTATATTGAATACAAATGCTTTTATGCTATATGCTATTTTGCCTCCTTTGTGACCGTTTATCATTTGAGAGTGGCCCATCGTCGGCTTCTACCCCTTTGTAGATGCTACGCAGGGTGTTTCCGCAGTAACAAGACAACCCTTAGCCGACGTCTCGGTGCCCGAAGGCGGTTGTGTTAGCGGAAACGAAGCAATCAGATATCTAGGCTTTATAACTTTCACTTGGTCATGGGAGCTTAAAGTTTGGGAAGCCAGTTACTAGCCCCCGGTTAGTGTTCGGCGTCAGCCGAGGTCAAGCCGTTAACACTCCGGCCAATTTTATGAAAGGCCCGTTATTTAATACGGTCATCGGATCGCCGATCAATTTATGCTTATTGTGACAGTCTGTTTTCGGCTTTCTCCACTGAGGTACTTGACCAGTTAACCCAGAAGTGCAATCATAGTGGTTCTCCCTTTGCACTCCTAGCCGAACAAAGCGGAACGTAGGAGGCAAGCACAGGAGCCGGGTAACCCAACTATTGACCGAAGACACAATTCGAAACTGGTGCATATAAAGCAATATCCGAGAACATTTCGCCGAAGACTCCTCAGAGTGCCTTGGCTTTTGGTGAGTTCGGCTCTAGTCGTAGCCCCCCGTTGATATTACCGATGCTTTAAAAGTGTACTGCGAGATTTATGCTCGGAAAAAACAAAATTTATGCAAAAAACTTTATGTTTAGATAAAAGAAAATTGTGCCAATCCGAAACTGGTCTTAAAATTAATATGTGCTTCGGTCGTGCTTTAACATGATACATCCGATCTCCGGCCTCCAAGTGGGCCAGCCTTTGGCTTCAACCTCCATATCCCGAAGGCGGAGTGTTTCTCCGAGACCTGTTTAGCGAACTAAACTCGAGCGGCTTTGGAAAGAAACCAGGCTATCCGGCTATTGACCACACACTAGTGTCGGAAAAAGGAGTAGTAGAAAAAGACTTTGCAACGACCAAGAAGAAAACACATTTATTATAAAACAGCTCATACAAATTTAAGAGCCCCCAAGTGACTTGGGTAAAAGAATTTTATGTATAATGATTGTATGTACCGAAGTACCTATATCATATATGTGTTCGCCCAAACTTTAAACGCGTCTTAACCGACCGACGGCTTCTCCCTCTTCGGCCAAGGGCCGAAAAGTGTTATCTACTACGCCATCCGAGGATATCGGAGGTGTTTCAAATAACCAGGCAATCAGGCCATTAGGCTATAACAGACAAAGCGCGCCCAGGGAACTTATGCTATATTACTATTTAACGTAAGAAGCATCTTCAAAGAAAATAGTTCCGCCAACGGTTCCTTTCTTTGGGTTCTCATGATTACCATGAGGGGTGTGCAATAGATTTATGTATGCTTGTCTTCCGTCGTGGCCGACCATAGTTGAAAACAGTAAGAGCGCTAGCTTTCGGCTTCATCCGTATGAGGTACAAGTTCGGATGACCCGATCGTAACAATCGCAGAGGTGCTCCCTTTACTCCCTAGCCGAACAATCAGGAACGTAGGGGTAAGCACAGGAGCAAGGCAACCCAGCTTTGCGGAACACTTAAGTCAACATGATGCATATATTGGCGTAAACACAAACAAGGAAGGGTTTGATACATTAATAATCATATGCAAGAGGAATGGCTTCATAAAGGAAGCCCCCAAGTAAACGGGGTATTTGAATTTGTTTGTAACAAACAAAGTTTTGACAAAGAAAGTTTTTCGCAAACAACTTTTTGTCAAAAAAGTATAATGCTTGGTCGAACCGAACAAAATTTAAAACTGAAAGTTTTTGAGCATGAAAGCGACTTAGCTGGTTAATGTGCTCGGTGTCGATGACGCGATCCGGGCTTGTGGCGGGACGAGGACGCCCATCGAACTTTGACAGATCCGGTGTGTAGTCTTCGGCATGACCGAGGTCCCAGCCCCCAAGCCCGTCCCGAGGTGACCGAACGGGGAGTTCGGCAATCCGAAGTAGTGTCACGGCTCGGCCGATGTGGCGAGGCGAAGCCCCTGGTCCAGCCGAGGTGGTGGAGTAGGTCGGCAAGGTGATGCCGGGGTGACCGTGTGACGGCAGTCGAAGTTGATTTCCTGCACTCATAAAATAGTTCAAGCCAAAAGTAATAACAAAGAAAGATAATAATATATTTAAAAAAATTCTTCTACTCAGTTAATTTAAGTGAAGCAAATAAGTAAAGGAATATGGCCTGGGCGCCGAGGTGCCTGAACGAAGAGTTCGGCTTGACGAAGTGGCGACGCTGCATGGTCCATGTGGCGAGGTGAAGTCCTCGGTCCAGTTAACATGGCGAAGCTGTGATCGGCGGACGCCGAAGTCTCATGCAGGTCGGCTGGTGATGCCGAAGTCTCATGCCAGCCGAGGTGTTGAAGCAGGTCGGCTGGTGACGCCGAAGTCCCCGGAGTAGGTTGATGAAGGGATGCCAAAGCCCCTAGTCTAGCCGAGGTGACGGAGCAGATTGGTAAGGTGACGCTAGAGCCCCATGCCAGCCGACGTGTCAAAGCAGGTCGGCGTGGTGGACGTCGGCTTGAAAAAGTAACGGCGCGGCGATGCCGACGCAGGTCGGAATTTGTGACGAGGTCAATGCTGGCTTAATGAAGCAACGGAGCGCCCGACCCGTACAACCCGCGGATGAAGAGGTTCGCTTGATGATTATTCGGCCCTCGCGATGCCGAACACTTGGTCGGATGACCGAGATGATGGGAAAATTTCCTCCAAAAAGGACGTCCGACAACCCGTTCATGAAAAAGATGAACTCGGGTCGGATTCGTTTTCGCGCAGAAAATAGATCCAAAATTCGTTGTACTAATCGGATGTTTCCCGGAGTTTGGACGGTCGGATTGAGCTGAAATTATGACGGGTGATCGGTATGGAAATTCCGCAGCCGATGAACGGTGAGATCTTCCAAACGATGTCCGAGCTGGAAGCTGGACACCTCGCCCTAAACTCATCCCGATTCCCGTCCAGATTCGACAGGGCTCCGGTATTTCGTAGATCGCCGAAGATTCCTCCATCGGAATACGACGAAATTTTACGGGGTCATTAGAGACTCAATTCCGCACAGTTCCACCAAAGCAATCGTCAAGGTGACGCTCGAGGAAGCGGGGACGACGAAAACGAGTCGCTGTCCAGAAAAACTGCACGGTTGCTCGTGGACGATGTCAACATCGAGCCCCCAAGCTTCATGGATGATTTCTTATGATCTTGATAGAGATCGGAGATGATGACGATGAAAGTATCCGTCCGATCTTGACGATCCAGCACGGAGCGCAGTCCTCGGTCCAGCTGAGGTGACCAGTCGAGCCGACGACGAAGATGCCGACATCGACAACAAAGCTCGGTTCCAACGCGTAGATCGCGCCGGAGACGATCTGAATTCCCATCGCACCGCGGCGACTGCCGGCAGGCTCTCAATGAAAGCACCAATGTCGGTGTCAAATCCGGCATATCTCGTAGTAGGTGTCCTAAGCTAGGCGTCTTGGAACGATAGTAACATGGACACAGGATTTTACCCAGGTTCGGGCTCTCTTGAAGAGATAATACCCTACGTCCTGCTTTTGATTGTATTGATATGGGGGATAGTACAGAGTACATGTATCTACCACGAGATTATGAGATGTCATATAATGATCTATTGACTAGCCTGGCCTCGGTTTATATATTCACCGTAGGCCTAGGGTTTAGAGGAGTCCTTGTCTTGTGCGCCAAGTCTTGTGGAATCCTCCTTGTATTCGGCATGGGCTGCCCGAAGTGGCCCATTAGTGAATCGCCCTGGGGGTCCTCGGCCCGACCCACTGGTCGGGAGACGACATGGTGAGTACCCCCTAGTCCAGGACACCATCATCCTACTCCTCTTTCTTCCTATCGGCCACCTACTCCATTTGTTGACTAGCTAGCGGCGCCAAATCATCCCCCCAGGTGGTTCTCCGGCGATGGTGCTGGCCTGATTCCTAGCGGTGGCACAATGGTTGGGCACGGAGGAGGAGGCTCGTGCGTGTCATGCGGCCATTGAAAATCGATGTCGCGACCATGTCGTCGATGACGAGAAAAGTACTCGTGGTGGTGTCGCGATAGGTGAGGCGCGACCGAAGGTGCTCATGCGCGCGTGTCTCCATCAACCCCCTTCACAACGCGGTGGAAGGCAGTGATCAGGTCTTGCCGACGGCTCTTGGTGCACGATCCAATGTCGTGGGCGGCAGATAGAGCGGTCGCGCGCGTGGTGTTGTCACGGTTTTGGGAGGGTCAGAGGTGATGCTCGGGGGTGCCCACGCCTGATCTAACGCCACATGAAGATGCTTGTGGACGCGAGCAAGAGCCCGCCACCAGTTTAAGCAGCTATACTGCACCGTCCGCCGGATCCCCACGCCTCCTCCATGTTGTTGCCCTCTCCGGTGAGCTCCACCCCCTCTCTTTTAAGAAAAAAAGGATCAACACTTCGGCAAGAAGCGCGAAGAAGAAACGGGGCTCACTTGGCCGGAAGACAAGGCGGTGTATGGTGCAATCTTGTCGACCGCCTCAATCTCTAAGTGCACCTGGTAGAAGAAGCGCCGATTGGAGGAGCGACGACCGTAGGAGGAGCGACGACCCAAGGACAAGCGACAACCCGAGGAGGAGCGACGACCCGAGGAGGAGCCTCCGACAAGAACAAGCGCTCAAAGAAAGAAAAGGAAGGCAGAAAGACGAAGAATGGCTCACTATTCCATGAGGAAACTGCGTGATGTACCGGGCGAGCGTGAGCCCATACTATTATGGGGTGGACAGGGGGCATTTGCCCCCCTCACCCCAGCGCACTCCATCACATTGTATTTATTCAATATTTGTTTATAGTTGAGTGCATGTATGTTATAATCATCATTTGCATCATAGAATCATATATACATGGTGTATTAAGACTTTATTTGCTAATTAAAATTATATTTTTATGTTTATGCCTTCATATTTTCATGATATGCGATATATATCGGTAAAATATTTATATTATTCTGTTATAGTTGTTATGCCCACTGTACCTCATTCGCACGAGGGCCTCCATAAAGCTAGGGCCGGCCATGCACCGAGGCCACCACCAATGCCAATTGCGGCATTCTTCCAGTCTGACCACCCACCTTCGGCTCCTCCTATCGCACCCGAGATGTCCAATGTGGCCGCTAGCACGGTGGCCGCCAGAAGAACGTGTGAAAGTCTCATCTCTCGCCGATGGCTAGAACTAGATGGGTGGGTGTCCCGCAAGTGAATCGAACTTCCACTAATTGTGGAATATATAGGAGGGCATCTTCACCTATACATAGCGGACATAGTTACATTTGGATGTAAATATGTGATAAGACATCCATTAACCTAACAACCATCCATATAAGTAAGGTAGAGACTAATTGAGATACATTATCATGGCACTACCAAAATAAGTCTGTCCCTATTACAACCCAGGGACGCGGGCAAAAACTGGTTGCCACAAGTTCAACAAAAGATGAGCAAAAGACAGATCTATCGAGCAAACTAAACCAGCAAAGCCAGCAACCGACATGGCCACAAAGCGCCGCCCACAGTGCCACCTTACTTCTCCTCGGTCTGTGTTGGGGATATAACCCCGTGGTAAGACCCGCCCAGGCGGGGCCGGGTCACACCAGGCAGCTCGTAAGCCCAAAACCTGTAAGGTGGGCCGAAGGATCAAGGCCAGGCTGCGTGGCGGCTTGCCAGACAGGCCAAGACGGAGGCCCAGAGACGGAAGATAGCATGATGACCCGGGTGGCCAAGCCGCCCGGTGGCGGCTTACCCAAGATGGTATGGCGGCTTAGAGACAGAGTAGGACACGTTGTGTGAGTCGGTTTGAGACTCGTGTAACCCGGGGCCTTGACCTCTTATATAAAGGTTAGACCCCGGGGCGGCTTGGACAAGAAACCAAGTTATCGAGAACTAGGTCAAGCAATCCGCTCCCTTGTAATCGATACTCCAGTTAATACAACACAAGCAGGACGTAGGCTTTTACCTCGACTTGAGGGGCCGAACCTGGGTAAACTCGTGTCCTTCGTCCCGATCAACCCCTTTGAGTCCACTGCTATGGCGATGGCCTCAAACCTAAGTCTTCGGACATCTGCCGTGTTAAAACCACGACAGTTGGCGCCCACCGTGGGGCTAGCGCTCGGTGGTGTTGAGTTCTCAAAGGGCTCCCTACCAGGGATCGAGGGGTACGCGGTTGGCAGGATGACCAAGAGTCGTCGCGGCCGGCTCTACATCGACGATGCCGGCTGGGGCCCCGAGGCTGACTCCATTGAGTATGGTTTCCGGGTCCCCTTCGGCGGGATTCACGTTTTTATCGACAAGATCGGCGGATCTGAGCCCGGGCCGGACACCTGCACCGACATCGTCGAGCCGGCTCGGCGCATGAAACCCGCCCGACGCGTGCAACCCGCCCGTGTTAAACCGGGCCGGAAGCATGTCTTCGTCGGCTTCACTCAGGGCATGGATCTTGAGGGATCTATGTCACAGGAGGAAACTCTCATCTGCTCCGAAGATGGATCTTTGAGCGGAGAGACGGAATCAATCTACCAGCTCCATGATGGCGGACTCGGGGGCTACGTTGAGCCTTACCCCGAGTCGGATTTCCATGAGCCGGAGGAGTATGAGCCGCCGAGCCGCGCTGCCGTCTTCATGGCTGGTTCAGCGGCGGCTCATAACAGCTCAGCTGCTGAGGCAACCGGATCTGGGGCTGGCATGCCGCCGGCTCAGGTCCTTCTGGATCTGATGGGTGAGCTTACAACCCTGATGGCGACTGAGGTCACGGCTGAAAACCAAGCGGCCCGCAACACGGAGATTGCGAGGTTGAAGAATCAGATGACTGAAGTCCAGCAGGAGATCAATGAACTGAAGACTCAGATGGATGCTGAGGCGGAGCGCCTTAAGGCGGATGCTTTTCGTCTTGAGTTGGAACAGCAGTCAGCAGCGGCGGTTCAGCGGATGAGACATCAGTCCCGCTTGCCGGATCAGTATGAAGCAAGGAATCTTTTCAACACGCCGGGAACGGGACAGAACGTGCCTTTGGCTGTAACCCGGACGGCGGAAGTGCCTGGAAGCCGGGCGGCGGTTCAGCATCAGCAGGTTAACCCGCCCCGACGGAACCAGGTTACGCCAACTTCTTTCCCTACACCGCCGGGTCATTACTCTAACCCGGCGGAGAACATGGTGGTGGCGGCAACCCGGCTTGCTGCTATCCCAATCCCCGATGAGTCGCCTTTTGCGGAGGAGGTGCGGAACGCTGTTGGATACCTGCGAACGGCGATGGCCCAGCAGGAGAAGTATGCTTACAGCCGGAGTCGCGTGCACTCAACCCCTATCCCCAGTCGCAGCTACAGCCGGCGTTATGAGTCGCTGGCGGTTTCTAGCAGTGAACGACATCGGAACCCGCCGCGGGCTGACCGGGCGGCTCTGGATGCTCAGGCACTGGTGGATCGAGCAAGAGCACAACGAGAGGCGGCGGCTCTGGCGGCAGCGGCGGCTTATCAGGAACCCACAGTCGCACCCTCCGTCTCAACCGGAGCGGGGTTAACTTCCAGGGCTGTGGGGGTGCCGTGCTTAGTGCCGGCTTTGCAGAATGAGCGCCTGCCGAAAGATTTCAAGGGCCCTCGCAAGGTGCCCATTTACACAGCTGACCTACCTCCGGAGGCTTGGATCGAAAGCTATGAGCTGGCCATGGAGATGTTGGATGTTAGTGATGCAGTATGTGCCAAGTACTTATCATGATGCTGGAAGGGCCGGCTCGCACGTGGTTAAAGGGATTGCCACCCAATACCATTACTTCCTGGGCCGAGTTGAAGGCGAAATTTATCAAAAATTTCAAAGGGACGTGCAAGCAGCCCATGACGATCGTGGATTTGGATCATTGTGTGCAACAGGCGGATGAGTCGGCTCATCATTGGGTCCGGCGGGTCTCAACTATCATCCACTCTTCAGAACAGATCACGGCGGCTCAAGCAGTTTTGATTCTGGAGAAGAATTGTCACTTTACACCTTTGAAGCAGAAGCTTGGCCGGCTCAAACGCTCGTGTCAAGACATGGGGGAGCTCATGGCGGCTCTAACCAAATATGCAGACTCTGACAACACGAAAGACCCGGGTTCTGATGATGAAAAATCAGGTCAGGGGAAGAAAGGTAACAATGGAAAGGGTCAGTAGCAGAACGCGGCTGGAAACGGAAATTCTGGCAAGCGGAAACACCCGGACGGCGGGTCAGAGCTGGTGGCGAATACCAGTGCTGGAAACAACCGTGCTAAGGGCAACGGGAACTTCAGGCAGAATTTTAACAAGGGAAAACCTCCTTTCAACTTGGAAGCGATGCTCAATAAGCCTTGTCCGGAGCATAGTCAGCCTGATAAGCCGGCAGGCCATACATGGAGGAATTGCAGCATTATGAGGCAGTTTCGAGATTACAGCCTTCAACAACATCATAACAACGGTAATGGTCCGTCCGGCGGCTCAGGGCCAGGCGGGTCAGGAGCCGGCTTTGGTCCCGGCGGGTCAGGGTCCGGTTATCAGGGTCAAGGCAATCAAGGAGGTCATCATCAACAGTATGGAAACGGTGGCCAACAGCAGCATAACCAGTCGGGTTTCCAGAGCAACCCGAAGCAGCTTAGCGGGGGTCAGTACCATGTTTTCACAACCAGCCTTGACAAGCGAGACCAGAAGGTACGCAAGCGGGCGGTTAATGCGGTCATGCCGGCTCTCCCGCAATATTTGAAGTGGTCTGAGTATGACATCACTTGGAGCAGGGCGGATCACCCGCCGCGGGTTGACAACCCGGGGCAACTAGCTTTGGTGGTTGCCCCCCAAGTTGGTGGATACATGTTCACGAAGTTGCTTATGGATGGTGGCAGCAGCATCAACATCCTGTATTACGACACTTTCAGCCGGATGGGTTTGCTTGACAAGGATCTTAAGCCGTCTTCCACAGTATTTCATGGTGTGGTGCCTGGTAAGTCGGCTTATCCAGTAGGCAGGATTTCTCTGGAAGTCGCCTTTGGTGATGAGTAAAATTACAGGGTGGAGTCCTTGTGGTTTGAGGTGGTCAAAATTAAAAGTCCATATCATGCTTTATTCGGACGGCCGGCTTATGCCAAGTTCATGGCTAGGCCCTGTTATGTCTACTTACAACTCAAGATGCCCGAGTTAAGAGGAACGATTACCGTGCATGGTGATCGGAAAATGGCTCTTGAGTGTGAGGAAGGTGATGCAGCTTATGCAGAGTCAAGTTGTGCAGAGGCAGAGCTCAAGTTTTATAAAGAGAACGTCGACCCGGAGGATATGACTCCCTTGAAGAAGCCCACTACGGAATCAGAGCCGCCCCTCAAGTTTGCGGCGGATGATACCAAGCAGGTGGATTTCACTGAGGGCGACTCATCTCAGCAGTTCACTATAGGGGCTAACATGGACCCCGCATAGGAAAGCGCGCTCATCAAATTCATCCGTGAGAATCGGGACATCTTTGCATGGAAGCCGTCTGACATGCCGGGTGTACCGAGAGAGTTTGCTGAGCACCACCTTAATGTGGATCCTAAGTTCAAGCCGATCAAGCAATTCCTTCGTCGTTTCAATGAAGAGCGGCGCAAAGCTATTGGAGAAGAGGTGGCCCGGCTCTTAGTGGCAGGGTTCATCATGGAGGTCTTTCACCCAGAGTGGTTAGCTAACCCGGTGCTAGTGCTTAAGAAGAACGGCACTTGGCGTATGTGCGTGGACTACACGGATCTTAACAAGGCCTGTCCAGTTGACCCGTTTGCTCTCCCCCAGATTGATCAGATCATTGATGCAACGGCGGGTTGCGAGAGTTTATGCTTCCTGGACGCCTATTCAGGTTATCACCAGATCAAGATGGTAGTCAAAGACCAAGAGAAGACGGCTTTCATCATGCCTTTTGGTGCTTTCTGCTATGTGTCTATGCCTTTCGGGCTCAAGAGTGCCCAGGCGACTTATCAGCGTTGTGTGCAGAACTGTCTTCACAGTCAAATTGGGCGCAATGTTCATGCCTATGTGGATGATATTGTGGTCAAGTCAAGGAAGAAGGAAACTTTGCTGGACGACCTGAAGGAAACTTTCGATAACTTACGGGTTTATAAGATGATGCTTAACCCGGCCAAGTGTGTTTTTGGAGTTCCTGCAGGCAAGCTTTTGGGGTTTTTGGTCTCTGAGCGTGGAATTGAAGCTAACCCGGACAAGATCAAAGCGATTACTTCTTTGTCTGAGCCGGCGTGCATAAACGACGTTCAGCGCCTGGCGGGTCGGATCGCTGCGTTAAGCCGATTCATAAGCCGCCTGGGTGAGAAGGCAATCCCTTTATATCAGATGATGAAGAAAACAGACGATTTCGTCTGGAGCAAGGCGGCGGGTGAGGCGTTTGAGGCGCTTAAAAAACAGCTGACTGAGCCGCCAGTCTTAGCCGCTCCGGCTGAGAAGGAACCCCTACTCCTCTATGTGGCGGCTAACAACAGGGCAGTCAGCGCTGCGATTGTTGTGGAGCGCAAGGAGGCAGGGAAGGAATATCCGGTTCAAAGGCCGGTTTACTACGTCAGCGAAGTTTTGATTGAGTCCAAGCAGCGGTACCCACATTGGCAGAAACTGATCTATGGGGTATTCATGGCAAATCGTAAGCTGAAGCACTATTTCCTGGGACACCTGATCACAGTGGTTAGCTCTGCCCCGCTGGGAGACATAATTCAAAACAGAGAAGCCACTGGCCGGATTGCTAAGTGGGCATTGGAGCTTGGGCCTCTTAATCTGAAGTATGTGCCTCGCACGGCTGTCAAGTCTCAAGCCTTGGTGGACTTTATAAACGACTGGACGGAGTGTCAGTCGCCAGAGGAGAAGCCGGACAATACTTACTGGACGATTCACTTCGACGGGTCTAGACAGTTGGAAGGCTCGGGGGATGGAGTTGTTTTAACTTCCCCTAAAGGTGATAAGTTCTGTTATGTGCTAAGGCTGATGTTTCCTTGTACTAACAATGCAGCTGAGTACGAGGCTTTGCTCCATGGCCTCTGGGTGGCGAAGGAGATGAACCTAAGCCGGGTTAGATGCCTCGGCGACTCAGACCTTGTGGCTCAGCAAGTTTCAGGCACGTGGGACTCCAAAGACCCACGGATGGCGGCTTATCGTCAGGTAGTTGATGTCATTGCAGGCCACTTCAAGGGTTATCAGGTGGATCATATTGATCGTCGCAAGAACGAGGCGGCTGATGCATTGTCAAGACTCGGCTCTCAGCGTAAGCCGGTGCCGCCTAACGTATTCTTGGACGTGTTACATCACCCGTCGGTTAAGCTTCCTTCGGAGGAGGATCTAGCTATTCCTGACCCGGAGGGGCAGTTGGTGGCGGCTCTGCGTGCTATTCCAGACTGGACGTTGCCTTACATGGCGTATCTAACTCGTGGCGAGTTACCTGAGGACGAGACCTTGGCGAGGCAAATCGTCAGACGATCTAAGTCCATGACAATCATCAATGGCGAGTTACATAAACGTAGCGTCACTGGCGTCTTCCAGCGTTGTGTTTCACCTGAGGAAGGCAAGGAGATCCTGAATGAAATCCACGCCGGAGATTGTGGTCATCATGCCGGCTCAAAATCTCTGGTGGCCAAGGCTTTTCGACATGGTTTCTTCTGGCTGACGGCTCATAAGGACGCAGAAAACTTAGTTCTCAAGTGTGATGGCTGTCAAAAGTTCGGGCGGCGTGCTCACGTGCCGGCTCAGGAATTGCGCATGATCCCAATTACTTGGCCGTTCGCGGTCTGGGGGCCTGATATGGTCGGGCCCTTCAAGATATCCAAAGATAAGAAGACCCACCTTTTGGTGGCGGTGGATAAGTTTACCAAGTGGGTAGAGGCTGAGCCGGTCAGCAAGTGTGACGCGGCTACGGCGGTTCAGTTTGTCAAAAAATTGATCTACCGCTTTGGTTACCCCCACAGTATAATCACAGATAATGGCACAAACCTATCCAAGGGGGCTATGCAAGCTTTTTGTGAAAGTGAACACATCCGGCTTGACGTCTCTGCTGTGGCTCATCCACAGTCCAATGGTCAGGCGGAGCGTGCTAACCAGGAAATCCTGAGAGGTATCAAGCCCCGGCTTATGGTTCCTCTACAGAGAACGCCGGGTTGCTGGGTTGAGGAGTTACCATCAGTCCTATGGAGCATCAATACAACTCCCAACAGATCAACAGGCTATACGCCTTTCTTCATGGTTTACGGCGCAGAAGCCGTGTTACCAAGTGATATACGTCATGACTCGCCTAGAGTGGCGGCTTACGTTGAGGCAGACAATGAGACGGCGCGTTAGGACGCGTTGGATGCTTTGGATGAAGAGCGTGACCTGGCGGCGGCTCGATCGGCGATTTATCAGCAAGACCTGCGCCGCTATCACAGCCGCCGAGTCAAGACCCGGACGTTCCAAGAAGGCGACTTAGTGTTGCGCCTGATTCAAGATCAGACGGACGCACACAAGTTGTCTCCTCCATGGGAAGGGCCTTTTGTGGTTAGCAGAAACCTCAACAATGGGTCATACTATCTCATTGACGTACGGGACGAGTCACGCACTTCTGGGCAGGAGACCCTCCGGCCGTGGAATATCGCTCATCTGCGGCCTTACTACACCTAAGTCATCGACTCCCCTCATTGTATATCATCATTGTATATATCACATATATATATATATAATAAAGTTGGCATCCCTGCAAGCCGGGGCCTCTGCCGTTTTACATATCTCACATTGTTCAAAGATGGATACAATCATACGGTCATTTGGGGGCTTTCAACCCGCCAGGTTAAGCTGTAACCCTCTTGATCAGGCTCTTAAGCCGGAATTGCAAGGTCACTTGGGGGCTTCTAACCTACCGGGTTAAGCTTCGACCCTCTTGATCAAGCTCTTCAGCCAAGATAGCACTATCAACCGGCGGCTTACACTACGGCGGCTTACAAGATAGTGTGATATCATCAACAAAGATTATTAGGAGTGCAGCGAGTTATGAACTCACCTCCTCTTCTGATCTGCAAAACTGGGTTATGCCTGCCTGTAAGTAGCTGCGCTTTGTCAGGGGTGCAGCAAGTTCCAAAACTTACCCTCTGCAAAGGCCTCTTACAGCGGCGAGGCTAACTCTCATCTGTCGGGTCGGGTTATACCTGCCTGTATATAGCTGCACTTTGTCAGGGGTGCAGAAAGTTCTAAAACTTACCCCCTACAAAGGCCTCGTACAGCGGCGAGGTAAACTCTTATATCTACAACTCCGGTTATACCTGCCTGTAAGTAGCTGCGCTTTGTCAGGGGTGCAGCGAGTTCTATAACTTACCCCCTGCAAGGGCCTCTTACAGTGGCGAGGCAAACTCTCCTATCTGCTGCGTCTCTTTCTGGGTCGCTACGCTCTTATTAGAGTTCAAGGTAGTTAAACTACCCAGTAGAACCGGCTTATGTGTTTGGAAAGAAAGTCAAGGCTATGATATTTCATGTCTCCGGGTTAGGCTTTTTTAAGCCGCCCTTACAACAACACAGCGCAGTTTCTGTCTTGTTGTTTCTTTTGCAGGGTTTTATCTATAAGATAAGCCGCCGTCGCGACAGGTTATAAGCTGAAACGCATAAGACGGGCATGCATCAAACTATACAAGGATTTATACGTGCACGATGGCACGGATCAGACAGAGTTTTTGCTAAGCCTATTACAAAGCTCTCCATGAGAGCCCAAAAGGCAACGGACTTAAGTTTTGTACAATTCAACTGGCGGCTCAGGCGGCCGAGTTATCAAATATACAAAGTTCAGCTTGAAGGCGGGTCATCCTGCTCCGGGTCTTCGACCTCTTCGATCTGAAGATTGTCCACGTCCCAGTTGCAGTGTGTTAGTGCTTCAAACCGGGCGTCTTCAAAGATAGGAGACGGGTCAATCTCAGGAGCAAAGAGATGCTTACGGCGGGCAGGAGTCAAATCTCTGCATTCAAAGGTTGGACAACGCACTTTCTTAGAAGCCTCGCTGTAAGCCGCCTGGTAAGTTGATACATCAAGTTCCTCCACCAGTTTAGAGGCAAGCACCCTGGAGGCTCTTCTGCATTGGGCATAGTCTTCGGCTGTGAATTCAGAGCCATCGTCCTTCTTGGATGGGAACCCGTCCATCATTTCTTCAGCAGACAGTAAAGATTGGGGAGGCAAACAGTGCGCGCGAAAATTGGGGAGGCACAGTAAAGATTGACCGAACGTGGCGCCTCGATTTTTGGGATGACCCTTCAATGAGAAAGATCCGTTACAGACGTCATGGAATCTTTTTCAAATATTCGGTATGACGTCATGGAGGGTTACAAATTGTCTTTCCGGATGACAGAAATATGAAGACTCACCGCCAAGTAAGTTGAAGATTGACATGAGCTGGCTCAAATCAACCTGGGGCCTAATGTTGGGGATATAACCCCGTGGTAAGACCCGCCCAGGCGGGGCCGGGTCACACCAGGCGGCTCGTAAGCCCAAAACCTGTAAGGTGGGCCGAAGGATCAAGGCCAGGCTGCGTGGCGGCTTGCCAGACAGGCCAAGACGGAGGCCCAGAGACGGAAGATAGCATGATGACCCGGGTGGCCAAGCCGCCCGGTGGCGGCTTACCCAAGATGGTATGGCGGCTTAGAGACAGAGTAGGACACGTTGTGTGAGTCGGTTTGAGACTCGTGTAACCCGGGGCCTTGACCTCTTATATAAAGGTTAGACCCCGGGGCGGCTTGGACAAGAAACCAAGTTATCGAGAACTAGGTCAAGCAATCCGCTCCCTTGTAATCGATACTCCAGTTAATACAACACAAGCAGGACGTAGGCTTTTACCTCGACTTGAGGGGCCGAACCTGGGTAAACTCGTGTCCTTTGTCCCGATCAACCCCTTTGAGTCCACTGCTATGGCGATGGCCTCGAACCTAAGTCTTTGGACATCTGCCGTGTTAAAACCACGACAGTCTGCCTCCTGGAAGCATCACAAATCCTCCTAAGATTCATCGTGCTGGAGAGAATCATCTCCGCTTTGGTATGCAGCTTCTTTGTGTCGCCCTACTGTTGAAGATCTGCCCAATATAACAAAGAAAGAACACAATATCAAAAGGCGTCTTAATCATCTTTTCTCAAACGTAGCTTGATTTTGAGCTAACCAAATGCCCTAGGTAACAACAATAAGCCTGACAGTACAAAATTTCTCCCCATTAGGAAGAAAAGTGAACCAACAATAGTAGAATTGCAAGTGGCTATTAGGACACAAATCTGTCCACAACACCACCCCAACAAATCTCCAAAGCACTCGAGCCACTAGGCACGCGAACAACACGTGTTGAGCTGACTAAGTGTCTTTGCAAAAAGAGCAACAAGGGTCCCAGGCCATTTTCTACATTTCATAACTTGCCTGGTAAGCACATCATCCTGGAATAACTGTCATAAAATGATTTGAATTCTAAGGGGTACTTTAGCCCCCAAGATCCATTTACAACTGCATCCACACCAAGAGGATTTTCAAGCCACATTGATACGTCCATTTTGCATCATGATTTCTTATTCATATTTATGTTATTCTTATCCATTATTCCCTATTATCATACAATTCTTATGCTCTTTCTCTTTGAACATGCAAGGTACATCACAAAGAGGGGATTATCTGGAAACTGGAATTCTGGACCGGAAAACGGAGAAAAGGGCAGAAAAATCACCAAACTCCAAATGACCTGAAACTTCACAGGGAATTTTTATTGAATATTTAAGAATTTTTGGGCCAAAAATATTCAAGAGGGGGGCCACCAGCCAGGCACAAGCCAACAGGGCGCCCCCCAGGCCGCGCCCGGATGCCTTGTGGGGCCCTGGCTGGCCTCCCGACGCCCCTCTTCTCCTATATGGTGTGTTTTATCCTAGAAAAAAATCATAAGCAACCTTTCGGGATGAAGCGCCGCCGTCTCGAGGCGGAAACCTGGCAAGAGGCCCTTTTGCACTCCAGCAGTCAAATTCTGCCAGGGAAATTCCTCTCCGGGAGGGGGAGATTGAAGCCATCGTCATCACCAACGCTTCGTCCTTCATGGGAGGACCAATCTTCATCAACATATTCACCAACACCATCTCATCTCCAACCCTAGTTCATCTCTTGTATTCAATCTTTGTCTCAAAACCTCAGATTGGTACCTGTGGGTTACTAGTTGTGTTGATTACATCTTGTAGTTGATGCTTGTTGGATTACTTGGTGGAAGATATTATGTTCAGATCCTTAATTATTATTATTGCACCTCTGATCTTGAACATGTTGATGAGGTGTGAGTAGTTACTATTGTTCCTGAGGACATGGGAGAAGTCTTGTTATAAGTAATCATGTGAAGTTGGTATTCGTTCGATATTTTGATGATATGTATGTTTTTACTTCTCTTAGTGGTGTCATGTGAACGTCGACTACATAACACTTCACCATGTTATGGGCCTAAGGGAAGTCATTGTGGAGTAACAAGTAGATGATGGATTGCTAGAGTGACAGAAGCTTAAACCTCAATTTATGCGTTGCTTCATAAGGGGCTGATTTGGATCCACATGTTTCATGCTATGGTTAGATTTATCTTAATTCTTCTTTCGTAGTTGCGGATGCTTGCGATAGGGGGTAATCATAAGTAGGTTGTTAGTTCAAGTAAGAACAACACCTTAGCACCGGTCCACCCACATATCAAATTATGAAAGTAACGAACGCGAATCAACTCAACATGATGAACATGACTAGATAGAAATTCCCATGTGTCATTGGGAGCGCTCGCTTAATATAAGAGTACTTTCAGGCCTGTCCTTTGCTACAAAAAGGATTGGGCTACCTCGCTGCACCTTTGTTACTATTTTTACTTGTCACTTGTTACGAATTATCTTGCTACAAAACTATCTACTATCGTTACTTACATCACTTGCACAGAATACCTTACTGAAAACCGCTTGTCATTTCCTTCTGCTCCTCGTTGGGTTTGACACTCTTACTTATCGAAAGGACTACGATTGATCCCCTATACTTGTGGGTCATCAAGACTCTTTTCTGGCGCCGTTGCCAGGGAGGGAAGTGCCTTTGGTAAGTGGAATTGGTAAGGAAACATTTTCTATACGTGCTGAAATTTACTGTTGCTTGTCGCTATGAACGGTCACCCTTTGAGTGGCTTGTTCGGGGCATCTTCGCCTCGAACTGAAGATGGGGAAATTGTACCTCAACCTACTAAACCTACTGAAAATATTTATTATGAGATTCCCTCGGGTATGCTTGAAAAACTTTTATCTAATCCATATGATGGAACGACTCATCCTGGTTATCATTTGATATTTGTCGATGAAGTTTGTGTATTATTTCAGCTTGCAGGGTTGTCTGGAGACAAAGTTAAGAAGAAAGTTTTCCCTTTATCTTTGGAGGGAAAGGCATTAATGTGGTACATGCTATTGGGAGATATTGGATCATGGGACTGGAATCGCTTGAAGTTAGAATTTCATCAGAAGTTTTATCCTATGCATCTAGTTCATCGTGATCGGAACTTTATTTATAATTGCTTGCCTCGTAAAGGAGAAAGCATTGCTCAATCTTGGGGGAGGCTTAAATCTATGATGCACACCTGCCCCAACCATGAGATCTCAAGAAACACTATTATACAAAAAAATTATGCTCGGCTTTCTCATGATGATCAAGTACTACTCGATTCTTCTTCTACTAGTTCCTTCATGAATAGGACAATTGAATTCAAATGGGATCTTCTGGAAAGAATTAAGCACAACTCTGAAGATTGGAAACTCGACAAATGTAAAGAGTCAGGTATAGAGCTTAAGTTTGATTGTGTTAAATATTTTATGGAAACCGATGCTTTTTATAAGTTCAGTAATAAATATGGCCTTGACTCTGAGATAGTAGCTGATAACCCACAAGTATAGGGGATCGCAACGGTTTTCGAGGGTAGAGTATTCAACCAAAATTTATAGATTCGACACAAGGGGAGCCAAAGAATATTTGCGAGTATTAGCAGTTGAGTTGTCAATTCATCCACACCTGGAGATTAAATATCTGCAGCAGAGTGATCAGTAGCACAGTAGTATGATAGTTTTGATAGCAGTGGTAGCAGTAGCTGTAACAGTAGCAGTGACAACACTAGTTTTGTAGCAAGTGTAACAGTAGCAGTAGCAGTAGTAACTTAGCAAGAACAATATGTGGAAAACTCGTAGGCACTGGATTGGTGAACTCGTTGGATGATATTCATCATATAACAGTCATAACCTAGGGTGATACAGAACTAGCTCCAGTTCATAAATGTAATGTAGGCATGTATTCCGTAAATAGTCATACGTGCTTATGGAAAAGAACTTGCATGACATCTTTTGTCCTACCCTCCCGTGGCAGCGGGGTCCATAAGGAAACTAATGGATATTAAGGCCTCCTTTTAATAGAGAACCGGAACAAAGCATTAACACATGGTGAATACATGAACTCCTCAAACTACGGTCATCACCGGAAAGTATCCCTACTATTGTCACTCCGGGGTTTACGGGTCATAACACGTAATAGGTGCGTATGACTAGCAAGATTGGATCAAGAACATAGATATAATGGTGATAACATAAACGGTTCAGATCTGAAATCATGGCACTCGGGCCCTAGTGACAAGCATTAAGCATGGCAAAGTCATAGCAACATCAATCTCAGAACATAGTGGATACTAGGGATCAAGCCCTAACAAAACTAACTCGATTACATGATGAATCTCATCCAACTCCTCACCGACCAGCAAGCCTACGAAGGAATTACTCACTCCCGGTGGGGAGCATCATGGAATTGGCGATGGAGAAGGGTTGATGATGACGAAGACCGAAGATTCCCCTCTCCGGAGCCCCAAACGGGCTCCAGATCTGGCCTCCCGATGGAGAATAGGAGGTGGCGATGGCTCTGTATCGTAAAACGCGATGAAACTTTCTCTCTGATTCTTTTCTCCAAAAATAGGATTTTATAGCGTCAGAATTAGGGTCAGTAGGGCCCCGAGGTGGGCACAACCCACCAGGGGCGCGCCTAGGGCGGCTGGCACGCCCTGGTGTATCGTGCCCAGCCAGGGCTCCCCCTCTGGTGGTTCTTGGCTCCAGTATTTTTTTATTTATTGTAAAATAAATCTGAAAAAAGTTTCGTCCGGTTCCCAGAACTTTTATTTCTGCACAAAAAACAATACCATGGTAGTTCTGCTGAAAACAGCGTCAGTCCGGGTTAGTTTCATTCAAATCATGCAAATTAGAGTCCAAAACAAGGGCAAAAGTGTGAGGAAAAGTAGATACGATGGAGATGTATCAACTCCCCCAAGCTTAACCCATTGCTTGTCCTCAAGCAATTCTGTTGACAAACTGAAAGTGATAAAGGAAAACTTTTACGAACTCTTTTGTTCTTGTTTACATATATATGCTAAAGTAGCACCCAGGTTTTCAGCAAAGATTATGACTAACCATGCCAGCAATAACTCTTAGAAATTATATTAACTCATATCAATGGCATAAGCAACTAGCGAGCAATAATAAAATATCTCAAGCGCCAACACTTTGTCAAAACAATCATGATATAATATGACAATAGTGGTATCTCGCTAGCCCTTTCTGACACCGCAAAACATAAATGCAGAGCACCTCCAAAGTTCAAGCAGCGACTAAAGATTGTAATTCATGGTAGAAAAGATCCAGTCATGCTGCACCCAACATTAACTATACACAATGCGTGAGGATGACAATAGTGCTCTCAGGTCTGGCGCTTATTTGAGAAGGTGATGACTCAACCTAAAAGTAAATAGATAGTCCCTTCGCAGAGGGAAGCATGGATTTGCAGAGGTGCAAGAGCTCAAAGCTTAAGACAGAGATAAATATAATTTTGGGAGGTGCACCCTTCCTGTCAACGTTACGACCAAGAGTTATCAATATCTTCCACGTTAAACACATTAGCGGCGGTTCCCAAGCGGTAAAAGTAAAGGTTTACGCCCCCTCCACCACAAATCACACTCCACGGCTAGCCGAATCCACGGGTACCGTCCATACCAACAACATTCCTGGGGGAGTTTTGTTTAATTATTTGTAATTTTTTATCTCGGGACTGGGAATCCCTATTACCGCCCCTCTCGTGCAAGGACGAGTGAATAAACACTCATCATGAGAATAACGCGCTTAACATGGAAGATACTGACCGCCCCCTGTCGCTCCATGAGCGGTCCAGGCACACAAAACAGATGTTCATTTGATTTTTTTAGAGGTGGCACATGCAAATATACTTGGAACGCCAGGGTAATACCGCATATAGGTAGATATAGTGGACTCATCTGGAATAACTTTGGTTTAAGGATTTTGATGCACAAGCAGTATTCCTGCTTAGTACGGGTGAAGGCTAGCAAATAGATTGAGAAGCGGCTGACGTGGCTTGGACTGCGTCGGTATTTCCCCAAAGAGGAAGGGATGATGCAGCACATTGACAGTAAGTATTTCCCTCAGTTATGAAACCAAGGTTATCGAACCAGTAGGAGGATCACCACCACCCAATAAGCAACACCTGCACACAAACAACAAATACTTGCAACCCGACGCGAAAGAGAGGTTGTCAATCTCTCTACGGGAAATAGATAGATTAGGTAGTGATAGATAGGAGAGATAGATCTCTCAAGAACGCAAATAAAAAGAGTAAATATGCAGCAAGGTATTTTTGGGTTTTTGGTTTTGTAGATCTGAAAACAAAGATTGCAAAAAAAGTAGATGGAAAGGCAATATGATGGAAAAGTAGACCCGGGGGCCGTAGGGTTCACTAGTGGCTTCTCTCATGAGTATAGCGCACGGTGGGTGAACAAAGTACTGTTGGGAAATTGATAGAAAATCGAATAGTCATGACGATATCCAAGGCGATGATCATTATATAGGCATCACGTCCAAGATAGATAGACCGACTCCTGCCTGCATCTACCTCTATTACTCCACACATCGACCGCTATCCAGCATTCATCTAGTGTATTAAGTTCATGGAAAAACAGAGTAATGCAATAAGAACGGTGACATGATGTCGACAAGATCTATTCCTGTAGGAATAGAACCCATCTTATTATCCTTAATAGCAACAATACATGTGTGTCTTGCTGCCCCTTCTGCCACTGGGAAAGAACACCGCAAGATCGAACCCATCACAAAGCACCTCTTCCCATGGCAAGAAAAATCGATCTAGTCGGTCTAACTAAACCAAAGATTCGAAGAAGAAATACGATGCTATAAGCAATCATGCATATAAGAGATCAAAGAAGACTCAAATAATATTCATGGATAGAAACTGATCATGAACTCAAAATTCATCGGATCCCAACAAACACACCGCAAAAGTTTACATCAAATAGATCTCCAAGAGACCATTGTATTGAGAATCATAAGAGATAGAGAGGAAGCGATCTAGCTACTGCCTACGGACCCGAAGGTCTATGGTGGACTACTCACGCATCATCGGAGAGGCACCTATGAGGAAGATGAACCCCTCCGTGATGGTGTTTAGATTGGATCTCGAGGTTCCGGAACTTGCGGCGGCTGGAATTGTGTTTCGTCGACTCCCCTAGGGTTTTTGGATTTTCTGGGAATTTATAGGCACGATAATCGGTTGAGGGGGTGCCGAAGTGGCCCAGCACCCACCAGGGCGCGCCAGGGGGCCTCTGGCGCGCCCTTGTGGGTGCTAGCCACCCTGGGCCCCCTCTGCTGGTGTTCCTTGGCCCATATGGTCTCTTCTGGTCTGGAAAAAATCGACAAAAATTCCCATAGCGTTTTATCTCCGTATGGTACTGATTTCCTGCGAAGAAAAAACAAGCAAAAACAGCAACTGGCACTTTGGCACTATGTCAATAGGTTAGTCCCAAAAAATGATATAAAGTTGTAATAAAATGATTGTAAAGCATCCAAGAATGATAATATAACAGCATGGAACAAGCAAAAATTATAGATACGTTGGAGACGTATCATCATCCCCAAGCTTAATTCCTACTCGTCCTCGAGTAGGTAAATGATAAAAACAGAATTTTTGATGTGGAATGCTGCCTAACATGTTCATCACATTCTTTTCTTCTTTGTATAGCATGGACATTTGGACTTGTAAATGATTCAAAGCAATAGTCTAGTTTTAACATAATGACTTCAATACTCAAGCATGTCAACAAGCAACCATGTCTTTCAAAATATCAACACTAAAGAAAGTTATCCCTAGCCCATCATGCTCAATCATTGATCCATTCATGAAACACACTCAAATATTAGCTATGCCCAATGCTCAAGTACGATCATAGTGCCCCCTAGTTGGTGCTTATAAGAGAAGATGGAGACTCAAAGCAAAAATAGAAATTGCATAAAGTAAATAGATAGGCCCTTCGCAGAGGGAAGTAGGGATTTGTAGAGGTGCCAGAGCTCAAAGTTTTAAATTGAGAGAGAAAAATATTTTGGGTGGCATGCTTTTCCTGTCAACGAAAATGACAAAGTAGCTCACAATACTTTCCATGCTAGATATATCATAGGCAGTTCCCAAACAAAAAATAAAGCTTATTCCTTTTTCCACCAAACTTTCACTTTCCATGGCGGGCCGTATCCACGGTTTCCTTCCATACCAAAACTTTCCAAGGAATTTATTATTTGACAACATAAAGTAAATATTTTTTCTTTTTCATTTTGGGAATGGGCATCCCTATTACCACCGCACTCTCGTGCAATGACAAGTGAATAAACACTCATCTTGAGAATAACACATCTAGCATGGAAAAATATTGGACACTCCCCACCGTTTCATGAGCAGTACGGGCACACAAAAGAGAACATTTATCTTGAAAATTTAGAGATGGCACATACAAATTTGCTTGGAATGGCATGGAAATACCGCATATAGGTAGGTATGGTGGACTCATAAGGCAAAACTTGGTTTAAGGATTTTGGATGCACAAGTAGTATTTCAACTTAGTACAAATGAAGGCTAGCAAATAGATTGGGAAGCAACCAAACCAAGAAACGAAAAATCTCATAAGTGAGCATTGAACATAACTAACACCGAATAATGCACCACAAGTAGGATGTAACTTCATTGCATAACTATTGACTTTCGTGCATGCATAGGGAATCACAAACCTTAACACCAATATCCCTACTAAGCATAATTACTCACCAACATGACTCACATATTACTATCATCATGTTTCAAAACTATTACAAGGAATCAAGTTTAATTTGTCCAATGATCTTCATGAAAGTTTTTATTATATCCTCCTTGGATATGTATCACTTTGGGACTAGTTTTATATATTGCCATTGCTTTTTGCCAAGCTCAAACAAATTTAAGTGAAGCACATGAGCATAAAGATTTCATCTCTCAAAAAGGTATAAGTGAAGCATGAGAGGGTTTCTTCAAAATTTTACTAACTCTCAAATTAATCTAAGTGAAGGATGAGAGTACTTCTACAAAAGTTTCCAAGCACACCGTGCTCAAAACGATATATGTGAAGCACTAGAGCAATTCCTATAGCTCAAAAAGTTTAAGTGAAGCACATAGAGCAATTCTAACAAATCATAGCATGATTGTGGCTCTCTCAAATAGGTGTGTACAGCAAGGATAAAAAAGAAAAACTAACAAACAAAGCAAGCAAAGATACAAGACGCTCCAAGCAAAACACATGATATGTGACGAATAAAAATATAGCTCCAAGTAAAATACCGATGGTCGTTAGAAGAAAGAGGGGATGCCACTCGGGGGCATCCCCAAGCTTAGTTGCTTGATACTCTTTGGATACATCTTGGGGGTGCGGTAGCATCGCCAAGCTTAGGTTCTTGCTACTCCTTATCCCTTCATCCATCGTGATCTCACCCAAAACTTGAAAACGTCAATCACACAAAACTCAACAAAATCTTCGTGAGATCCGTTAGTATAAGAAAGCAAATCACTACTTTAGGTACTGTTGTAAACCCATTCAAATTTTATAATTGCATTATACCTACTGTATTATAATTTTTCCATGGCTTATACCTCCAAATACAAACCATAGATTCATCAAAACAAGCACACAATGCAATGAAAACAGAATCTGTCTCAAACAGAACAGTCTGTAGTAATCTGTATGATACCCATACTTCTGTAACTCAAAAAATTCTGAACATTTAGGAAAACGTAAGGAATTTGTATATAAACACTGTGTAAAAATTTCAGCTCAATCTCACCTTCCAGCAAAAAATTACAATTCATATACTGGACGCAAAGTTTCTGTTTCAGATTCAGCATCACTTCTACTCATCCTATGAATCATCCTAACGGTTCTACTTGGCACAAACACTAAATAAACCATAAAAACACAATCATAACACAGGCATAATTGTTTCAACACTCAAAAACAGAAAGGAAAAAGCAAAAATTTATTTATTCATTGGGTTGCCTCCCAACAAGCGCTATCGTTTTACGCCCCTAGCTAGGCATGACGATTTCAATGATGCTCACATAAAAAAAAGTAGTAATTGAAATATGAAAAAGAGCATCATGAATATCATGACAAACACATTTAAGTCTAACCCACTTCCTATGCATAGGGATTTTGTGAGCAAACAATTTATGGGAACAAGAATCAACTAGCATAGGAAGGCAAAACAAGCATAACTTCAAAACTTTGAACACATGGAGAAGAAACTTGATATTATTGCAATTCCTACAAGCATATGTTCCTCCCTCATAATAAATTTCAGTAGCATCATGAAGGCATTCAACAATATTACTATCACATAAATCATTCTTTTCATGATGAACAAGCATAGAAATTTGCTCATCAAAACTTCGGGCACTAGAAATATCATCTTCATCAAACATAGCATCCCCAAGCTTGTGGCTTTGCATATAATTAGCATCATGGATATTTATAGAATTCATACTAGCAACATTGCAATCATGCTCGTCATTCAAGGAACTATCATGAATCACCTTATAAATTTCTTCTGTCAACACTTCATCAAAATTTTCAGATTCATGATTTTCAAACAAAACTTCATAGAGATAATCAAGTGCACTCAAATCACTAGCAATTGGTTCATCATAATTTGGCCTTTTGAAAATATTATCAAGTGGATTAGGATCCATATCAATAGATGTTTAGCAAGCGAAGATGCAAGCAAATAGACGGCACATGGCAGCACAAGCAAAGATAGCAAACAAGCAAAAAGGCAAACTGAAAAGAGGGCGAATAAAACGGCAAATTTGGTGAAGTGGGGGAGAGGAAAACGAGAGGCAAATGGCAAATAATGTAATTGCAAGGAGATGATATTTGTGATTAGGAACCTGGTAGATGGTGGTGGAGTCCCCTAGGCGCCTACGATAGGCACGTAGAAGAGACTGCTTCCTCCCCGGCAACGGCGCCAGAAATTCCTTTGACGTGGCTTGGACCGCGTCGGTATTTCCCCAAAGAGGAAGGGATGATGCAGCACAACGACGGTAAGTATTTCCCCCAGTTATGAAACCAAGGTTATCGAACTAGTAGGAGGATCACCACCACACAATAAGCAGTACCTGCAGACAAACAACAAATACTTGCAACCCGACGCGAAAGAGAGGTTGTCAATCTCTCCACGGGAAATAGATAGATTAGGTAGTGATAAATAGGAGAGATAGATCTCTCAAGAATGCAAATAAAAAGAGTAAATATGCAGCAAGGTATTTTTGGTTTTTTGGTTTTGTAGATCTGAAAACAAAGATTGCAAAAAACGTAGCTCGGAAAGCAATATGATGGAAAAGTAGACCCGGGGGCCATAGGGTTCACTAGTGGCTTCTCTCATGAGTATAGTGCACGGTGGGTGAACAAATTACTGTTGGGCAATTGATAGAAAATCGAATAGTCATGACGATATCTAAGGCGATGATCATTATATAGGCATCACGTCCAAGATAGATAGACCGACTCCTACTTGCATCTACCTCTATTACTCCACACATCGACCGCTATCCAGCATGCATCTAGTGTATTAAGTTCATGGAAAAACGGAGTAATGCAATAAGAACGGTGACATGATGTAGACAAGATCTATTCATGTAGGAATAGACCCCATCTTGTTATCCTTAATAGCAACGATACATGCGTGTCTTGCTGCCCCTTCTGTCACTGGGAAAGAACACCGCAAGATCGAACCCATCACAAAGCACCTCTTCCCATGGCAAGAAAAATCGATCTAGTCGGCCTAACTAAACCAAAGATTCGAAGAAGAAATACGATGCTATAAGAAATCATGCATATAAGAGATCAAAGAAGACTCAAATAATATTCATGGATAGAAACTAATCATGAACTCAAAATTCATCGGAGAGGCACCTATGAGGAAGATGAACCCCTCCGTGATGGTGTTTAGATTGGATCTCAAGGTTCTGGAACTTGCGGCGGCTGGAATTGTGTTTCGTCGAATTCCCTAGGGTTTTTGGATTTTCTGGGAATTTGTCGGCACGATAGTCGGTTGAGGGGGTGCCGGAGTGGCCCAGCACCCACCAGGGCGCGCCAGGGGGCCTCTGGCGCGCCCTTGTTGGTGCTAGCCACCCTGGGCCCCCTCTGCGGGTGTTCCTTGGCCCATATGGTCTCTTCTGGTCTGGAAAAAATCCTCAAAAATTCCCGCAGCGTTTTATCTCCATATGGTACTGATTTCCTACGAAGTAAAAAACAAGCAAAAACAGCAACTGGCACTTTGGCACTATGTCAATAGGTTAGTCCCAAAAAATGATATAAAGTTGTAATAAAATTATTGTAAAACATCCAAGAATGATAATATAACAGCATGGAACAAGCAAAAATTATAGATACGTTGGAGACGTATCAGCGGCCAGCTAGAGAGCGAAAACAGCCAGGAACATGCATTACGAATAATAAACATTGGCTACTAGCATGAGTAGGATATGGACACCATGAACATAAATATCATGAAGGCTATGTTGGTTTTGATTCAACTACATGCGTGAACATGTGCCAAGTCAAGCCAATTGAATCATTCAGAGGAGGATACCATATCATCATACCACATCACAATCATTTTAATGCATGTTGAGATCCAAGATAAATCATTATCCACTCCTAGCTACTTAAGCATGGCATGGGCAACTATAATCTCTAATTGTCATTGCAAACATGTTTGATCATAATATGCTGAATCAAGGATACTAGACTAAACATATTTACAAAAACAAAAACAAGTTGAGTTCATACCCGCTTTTCTTTGCCACATCCACTTCGTCAAATATCGTCATTATTGCCTTTCACTTGCACGACCGAATGATATGAAAGTAATAATAGTGCAAGAGTGCAGTGGACTGACGTGGCTTGAGACTGCGTCGGTATTTCCCCAAAGAGGAAGGGATGATGCAGCACAATGACGGTAAGTATTTCCCTCAGTTATGAAACCAAGTTTATCGAACCAGTAGGAGGATCACCACCACCCAATAAGCAGCACCTGCACACAAACAACAAATACTTGCAACCCGACGTGAAAGAGAGGTTGTCAATCTCTCTACGATAAAAAGATAGATTAGGTAGTGATAGATAGGAGAGATAGATCTCTCAAGAACACAAAATAAAAAGGGCAAATAACATATGCAACAATATATTTTTGGGTTTTTGGTTTTGTAGATCTGAAAACAAAGATTGCAAAAAGATAGATCGGAAAGCAAAATGTTGGAAAAGTAGACCCGGGGGCCATAGGTTTCACTAGTGGCTTCCCTCATGAGTATAGCGCACGGTGGGTGAACAAATTACTGTTGGGCAATTGATAGAAAATCGAATAGTCATGACGATATCCAAGGCGATGATCATTATATAGGCATCACGTCCAAGATAGGTAGACCGACTCCTGCCTGCATCTACCTCTATTACTCCACACATCGACCGCTATCCAGCATGCATCTAGTGTATTAAGTTCATGGAAAAACGGAGTAATGCAATAAGAACGATGACATGATGTAGACAAGATCTATTAATGTAGGAATATACCCCATCTTGTTATCCTTAATAGCAACGATACATGCGTGTCTTGCTGCCCCTTCTGTCACTGGGAAAGAACACCGCAAGATCGAACCCATTACAAAGCACCTCTTTCCATGGCAAGAAAAATCGATCTAGTCGGCCTAACTAAACCAAAGATTCGAAGAAGAAATACGAGGCTATAAGTAATCATGCATATAAGAGATCAAAGAAGACTCAAATAATATTCATGGATAGAAACTGATCATGAACTCAAAATTCATCGGATCCCAACAAACACACCGCAAAAGTTTACATCAAATAGATCTCCAAGAGACCATTGTATTGAGAATCATAAGAGAGAGAGAGAGGAAGCCATCTAGCTACTGCCTACGGACCCGTAGGTCTATGGTGTACTACTCATGCATCATCGGAGAGGCACCTATGAAGAAGATGAACCCCTCCGTGATGGTGTTTAGATTGGATCTCGAGGTTCTGGAACTTGCGGCGGCTAGAATTGTGTTTCGTCGACTCCCCTAGGGTTGTTGGAATATTTGAGAATTTATAGGCATCAGAGGCGGTGGAAAGGGGCCCCGAGGAGGGCACAACCCATCAGGGCGCGCCGGAGCCCCCCTGGCGTGCCCTGGTGGGTTGGGGTCTCCTCGGCCCACTCCCCCGGCACTTCTTTGGCCCACTGGGTGTCTTCTGGTCCAGAAAAAATCTCCAAAAAGTTTCATCGCGATTGGACTCCGTTTGGTATTGATTTTCTGTGAAGTAAAAAACAAGCAAAAACATCAACTGACACTTTGGCACTATGTCAATAGGTTAGTCCCAAAAATTGATATAAAGTTGTTATAAAATGATTGTAAAACATCCAACAATGATAATATAACAGCATGGAACAAGCAAAAATTATAGATACGTTGGAGACGTATCAGCATCCCCAAGCTTAATTCCTACTCGTCCCCGAGTAGGTAAATGATAAAAACGGAATTTTTGATGTGGAATGCTGCCTAACATGTTCATCATATTCTCTTTTCTTTTGTATAGCATGGACATAAGGACTTGTAAATGATTCAAAGCAATATTATTGTTTTAACATAATGACTTCAATACCCAAGCATGTCAACAAGCAACCATGTCTTTCAAAATATTAACACTAAAGAAAGTTATCCCTAGCCCATCATGCTCAATCATTGATCCATTCATGAAACACACTCAAATATTAACTATGCCCAATGCTCAAGTATGATCATAGTGCCCCCTAGTTGGTGCTTATAAGAGAAGATGGAGACTCAAAGCAAAAAATAAAAATTGCATAAAGTAAATAGATAGGCCCTTCACAGAGGGAAGTAGGGATTTGTAGAGGTGCCAGAGCTCAAGGTTTAAATTGAGAGAGGGAAAACATATTTTGGGTGGCATGCATTTCCTGTCAACGAAAACGACAAAGTAGTTCACAATACTTTCCATGCTAGATATATCATAGGCGGTTCCCAAACAGAAAATAAAGTTTATTCCTTTTTCCACCAAACTTTCACTTTCCATGGCGGGCCGTATCCACGGTTGCCTTCCATACTAACACTTTCCAAGGAATTTATTATTTGACAACATAAAGTAAATATTTTTTATTTTTCATTTCGGGAATGGGCATCCCTATTACCGCCGCACTCTCGTGCAATGACAAGTGAATAAACACACATCTTGAGAATAACACATCTAGCATGGAAAAATATTGGACACTTCCCACCGTTTCATGAGCGGTACGAGCACACAAAAGAGAAAATTTATTTTGAAAATTTAGAGATGGACATACAAATTTGCTTGGAACGGCATGGAAATACTGCATATAGGTAGGTATAGTGGACTCATAAGGCAAAACTTGGTTTAAGGATTTTGGATGCACAAGTAGTATTTCTACTTAGTACAAATAGAGGCTAGCAAATAGATTGGGAAGCAACCAAACCAAGAAACTAAAATTCACATAAGCGAGCATTGAGCATAACTAACACCGAATAATGCACCACAAGTAGGATGTAACTTCAGTGCATAACTATTGACTTTCGTGCATGCATAGGGAATCACAAACCTTAACACAAATATTCCTACTAAGCATAATTACTCACTAGCATGACTCACATATTACTATATCATGTTTCAAAACGATTACATAGAATCAAGTTTAATTTGTCCAATGATCTTCATGAAAGTTTTTATTATATCCTCCTTGGATATCTATCACTTTGGGACTAGTTTCATATATTGCCATTGCTGTTTTGACAAGCTCAAACAAATTTAAGTGAAGCACATGAGCATAAAGATTTCATTTCTCAAAAAGGTATAAGTGAAGCATGCGAGGATTTCTTCAAAATTTATTAACTCTCAAATTAATCTAAGTGAAGTACGAGTGTGATTCTACAAAAAATTCCTAAGCACACCGTGCTCAAAAAGATATAAGTGAAGCACTAGAGCAATTCTATAGCTCAAAAAGTTTAAGTGAAGCACATAGATCAATTCTAACAAATCATAGCATGGTTTTGGCTCTCTCAAATAGGTGTGTCCAGCAAGGATACAAGGGACAAACTAACAAACAAATCAAGCAAAGATACAAGACGCTCCAAGCAAAACTCATGATATGTGACGAATAAAAATATAGCTCCAAGTAAAATACCGATGGTTGTTAGAAGAAAGAGGGGATGCCACTCGGGGGCATCCCCAAGTTTAGTTGCTTGTTACTCTTTGGATATATCTTGGGGGTGTGGTAGAATCCCCAAGCTTAGGCTTTTGATCACTCCTTATTCCTTCATCCATCGTGATCTCACCCAAAACTTGAAAACTTCAATCACACAAAACTCAACAAAATCTTCGTGAGATCCGTTAGTATAATAAAGCAAATCACTACTTTAGGTACTGTTGCAAACCCAATCATATTTTATTATTGCATTATACCTACTGTATTTTAACTTTACCATGGCTCATACCCTTCAATATAACCCATAGATTCATCAAAACAAGCACACAATGCAACGAAAACAGAATCTGTCTTAAAGAGAACAGTCTGTAGTAATCTGTACTCTAACCATACTTCTGTAACTCTAAAAATTCTTAAAGATTAGGACAATGTAAGGAATTTGTATAGAAACACTGTGTAAAAAATTTCAGCTCAAGATCACGTTCCAGCAAAAAATGAAAATTCATATACTGGGCGCAAAGTTTCTGTTTCAGATTCAGCATCACTTCTACTCATCCTATGAATCATCCTAAAGGCTTTACTTGGCACAAAAACACAAAATAAACTATAAAAACACAATCATAACAGAGGCATAATTGTGTCAACACTCAAAAACAGAAAGGAAAAAAGCAAATTTTTTTATTCATTGGGTTGCCTCCCAAAAAGCGCTTTCGTTTTATGCCCCTAGGTAGGCATAATAATTTCAATGATGCTCACATAAAAAGTAGTAATTGAAATATGCAAAAGAGCATCATGAATAGCATGACAAAAACATTTAAGTCTAACCCACTTCCTATGCATAGGGATTTTGTGAGCAAACAATTTATGGGAACAAGAATCAACTAGCATAGGAAGGCAAAACAAGCATAACTTCAAAACTTTGAACACATAGAGAGGAAACTTGATATTATTGCAATTCCTACAAGCATATGTTCCTCCCTCATAATAAATTTCAGTAGCATCATGAAGGAATTCAACAATATAACTATCACTTAAATCATTCTTTTCATCATGCACAAGCATAGAATTTTCATTACTCTCCTCATCAGCAAATCCCTTATCATCCATGGTAGTGGGAGAAAACTCAACAAAATAACTATCATGAGACACTTGATTGACACATTGAAAATTAGAACCATGATGATAAGTTCCATGGTTATCATTACTCATTATAGCATACGTGTCATCACCATCATCATAAATAGGAGGCATGCAATCATCATAATAAATTTGCTCATCAAAACTTGGGGGACTAGAAATATCATCTTGATCAAACATAGCATCCCCAAGCTTGTGGCTTTGCATATCATTAGCATCATGGATATTTAGAGAATTCATACTAGCAACATTGCAATCATGCTCATCATTCAAGGAACTATCATGAATCACCTTATAAATTTCTTCTTTCAACACTTCATCAAAATTTTCAGATTCATGATTTTCAAACAAAACTTCATAGAGATAATCAAGTGCACTCAACTCACTAGCAATTGGTTCATTATAATTTGGCCTTTTGAAAAGATTAGCAAGTGGATGAGGATCCATATCAATAGATTTTTAGCAAGCGAAGATGCAAGCAAATAGAAGGCACATGGCAACACAAGCAAAGATAGCAAACAAGCAAAATGGCAAACGGAAAAGAGGGCGAATAAAATGGAAAATTTGGTGAAGTGGGGGAGAGGAAAATGAGAGTTAGATGGCAAATAATGTAATTGCAAGGAGATGAGATTTATGATTAGGAACCTGGTAGATGATGATGGTGTCTCCTCGGCGCCTACGATAGGCACGTAGAAGAGACCGCTTCCTCCCCGGCAACAAAGAAGAAGGGCTTGAGACTGCGTCGGTATTTCCCCAAAGAGGAAGGGATGATGCAGCACAGCGACGGTAAGTATTTCCCTCAGTTATTAAACCAAGGTTATCGAACCAGTAGGAGGATCACCACCACCCAATAAGCAGCACCTGCACACAAAAAACAAATACTTGCAACCCGACGCGAAAGAGAGGTTGTCTATCTCTCTACGGTAAAAAGATAGATTAGGTAGTGATAGATAGGAGAGATATATCTCTCAAGAACACAAAATAAAAAGGGCAAATAAAATATGCAGCAATATATTTTTTGGTTTTTGGTTTTGTAGATCTGAAAACAAAGATGGCAAAAAGATAGATCGGAAAGCAATATGTTGGAAAAGTAGACCCGGGGGCCGTAGGTTTCACTAGTGGCTTCTCTCATGAGTATATCGCACGGTGGGTGAACAAATTACTGTTGGGCACTTGATAGAAAATCGAATAGTCATGACAATATCCAAGGCGATGATCATTATATAGGCATCACGTCCAAGATAGGTAGACCGACTCCTGCCTGCATCTACCTCTATTACTCCACATATCGACCGCTATCCAGCATGCATCTAGTGTATTAAGTTCATGGAAAAACGGAGTAATGCAATAAGAACGATGACATGATGTAGACAAGATCTATTCATGTAGGAATAGACCCCATCTTGTTATCCTTACTAGCAAAGATACATGCGTGTCTTGCTGCCCCTTCTGTCACTGGGAAAGAACACCGCAAGATCGAACCCATCATAAAGCACCTCTTCCCGTGGCAAGAAAAATCGATCTAGTCGGCCTAACTAAACCAAAGATTCGAAGAAGAAATACGAGGCTATAAGTAATCATGCATATAAGAGATCAAAGAAGACTCAAATAATATTCATGGATAGAAACTGATTATGAATTCAAAATTCATCGGATCCCAACAAACACACTGCAAAAGTTTACATCAAATAGATCTCCAAGAGACCATTGTATTGAGAATCATAAGAGAGAGAGAGAGAGAGAGAGAGAGAGGAAGCCATCTAGCTACTGCCTACGGACCCGTAGGTCTATGGTGGACTACTCACGTATCATCGGAGAGGCACCTATGAAGAAGATGAACCCCTCCGTGATGGTGTTTATATTGGATCTCGAGGTTCTGGAACTTGCGGCGGCTGGAATTGTGTTTCGTCGACTCCCCTAGGGTTTTTCGAATATTTGGGAATTTATAGGCATCAGAGGCGGTGGAGAGGGGCCCCGAGGAGGGCACAACCATCAGGGCGCGCCGGGGCCCCCCTCGCGCGCCCTGGTGGGTTGTGGTCTCCTCGGCCCACTCCCCCTGGCACTTCTTTGGCCCACTGGGTGTCTTCTGGTCCACAAAAAATCTCCAAAAAATTTCGTCGCGATTGGACTCCGTTTGGTATTGATTTTCTGCGAAGTAAAAAACAAGCAAAAACAGCAACTGGCACTTTGGCACTATGTCAATAGGTTAGTCCCAAAAAATGATATAAAGTTGTTATAAAATGATTGTGAAACATCCAAGAATGATAATATAATAGCATGGAACAAGCAAAAATTATAGATACATTGGAGACGTATCATGGACTGAGCTGGAATCTGCAAACATTTTATTCAGGAGGAGAAGACAGAGTAACATGGTCTCTTTGTTAGATGAACAATAGTGCATATGAGAGCCACTCAACATTTTCATCGTGGTCTTCTCCTTGGTACGACTCAAATAAAAAGGAAAAGAATTTCAGAGAAACACACAGAAATGTTTTTGGAGTTTTTTTATTTTTAAGAAAGCAAATTAAAGAGGGAAAAACAAAAACGAGAAAAATTATTTACACGGGAGAGATCCCAACAAGTAAAAGAAGAAACGAGAAATCTTTTTGGGTTTTCTTTTGATACTACAATTAATTTAAGCTAGAAAGAAAAACTGAAAAGAAGTAGGAAATATTTTTGGGTTTTCTCAAAGTTTTTCAAACATGCAAGAAGAGAACGAGAAAATAAATCTAGCATGGATAATACAATGAAAAAGTATGAGCACCGACAACTGGAATGAAATGTGTGAACATGAATATAATGTCGGTGGAAATACGTACTCCCCCAAGCTTAGGTTTTTGGTAATCACCATCCCTAGCGTGGATAATAGTCAGAGTGATAGCCTACCGAGGCCCTTGGTGCAGACTCCTCGGCCCTCCTGGCAGCTTCAGCCTCCGCATTGTACGCATGGGCCTCGCTCTCAAGAACATAATATCTTCCCCTACTGTGAAAATCATAGAAAGCAGGAGCAGGCAAAGTAACAGGCACAACGTTTTTTTATTAAACCTCAAGTTATAGGTGTAATTAGTGATTGTGCCCTTAAGGAACCTATGACGCTTCATGGCCTCAAAGTCTAAGTACTGAGTAGGTAAAATGTGGTCATTAGGGCAAGGTGATACATTTAGCTTCTCTGCTACACCAGTAGAAAACATGCCATTAGTCCCGGTTGGGAAGAGCCTTTAGTCCCGGTTCCCCAGCCGGGACTAATGTATAGGGACTAAAGGGTCCAAGCCTTTAGTCCCGGTTGGCTACGAACCGGGACTAAACCCCTGCCACGTGGTCGGCAGCGGGCGCCAGGGGATGGGGACCTTTAGTCCCGGTTGGTAACACCAATCAGGACTAAAGATTTAGGGGCTTTGGGGTTTATGGGTTTAGGTTTTATTGTTTATTTTTCCTTTTCATTTTGTGTATTCGATTTAATTCTTTTTCATTGCAAACATATTTTACGCTGCTACATACTGTACACGTTATGCATATATAATAGAATATCTCGTAGAACCAATCATATACATAGAACTTTTCGTACGACCATGCAACACATATGTAGAATTTACTATATACAATTTCTCCTACAATTTGCAAATCATTACATGCAGGCATTAGGTGTAATGGTATTCTCCGTCGGGAGATATAACCTGCTCAAGCAAAAAACACGCAATTTCCTCTTGAATTGCTCGTATGCGGTCCTTTGGTAGGAGCTTATCCCGCATCTCATGCATCTTTAAAGAAGGAGATCAATATGAACATGTTAGTTGTCTGTATATATATTACATCATGATAAAAAAATTTGAATGGTGTTCACGTACCCAAAGATCTCTTGTAGTGTGACGCCCGGATAATTAAGCTACAGTGATCATTGTAATTAAGCACAATGATGACCATGATCAACAGTGCCTAATCATCATTAGTAACATATCTCTTTTCAAATTCAAATTCAAATAACAAGCGAAATTCAGAATTTCTCAATCATGAAAACTAAAATGTTCATCATGAGGCAAATAATCACTAAGTAATTATGGTGGTGAACCAACATTATTAGAAAGTATTTAAATGCTCTCAAATAGATAAAACAGTGGCTATAACAATTAATTAAATGCCTTTTCTAAGTTATAAAATATTAAACTATTAGTTTGAAAAGTAAAAACTGTTGGGTCAGTAGTATATCTAAAAATACTATTTTAGAAACTAGTGCTGTATTTTATTCAAGCTAAAATAAAATCGAAACAAAAAGAAAACAGTAAAGTAAAAGAAAGAAAAGGGGAAAAGGCCCACTGTGCCTGGGCCTAAGTCAACACTGCGGCCCAGCCCACCTTACCGTCCCTTACCTGCTCCCCTCCCCCGTGTCGACGCCGCCGTGGTCCAGCGCTCGCCGCGCCGCCGCAGCCCGCCACGGCGACGGGAGCAGGTGGCTGGGGATAAAGCCGCAGCTCCCGCCCCCCCACTGGCCCCCTCTGGCCATTCCTCTCCCTCTCCCTCGAGCTCGTTCCCCCCCTTTTTCCTTCGGCGTCCGACACAGCCGCCGCCGTGCCTCGTCGTGGCCGTGGCCAGCCGCCTCCCTGCCGCCCAGAACCGCGCCAGGATGCTCCCCCTCGTCGCCCTCGTCATCCCGGTGCCAGGACAAGCCCACGGTTGCCTCGCAGCCCCGCCATCGACGCCATCCCCGCCGCCTCTGTCCGGTGGTCGTCCTCGTCGGATTCGCGCCACCTCGAGCAGCCCCGTCCCCCTCGAGCCACTCTGCCACATCGCTGTGAGCTCGCGTCCCCATGCACCTTCTCCTGGCCTCGGCCCCTTCCCCTAGCTGCCGTTTCGTCGCGCGCCACCCGTAGCTGCGCCGCCGCCGCCATCGTCGATGGTGTGCTCGCTCTCGGGCACCACCGTGCCTGCCGTCGCCACCCATCGACGCGGCGCATCCTCACGGTCACGTAGGACCAAACCGCGTCTCAAATGGTCGCCGGAATCGACCGGACGGTCGTCGCCGGCGCTCGGCCTCACCGGCGTTGATGGCGCTGACGTGGCCGTCATTAGCATTAGCCTAACCCCTAATTAGTACTAATTAAATCACCCTAACACTCACTGACAGTGGGCCCCAGGCCACTAACTAATTCTGTTAGAATATAAACAAAAACTGTTAAATGACCCAGTCTCACTCACATGCGGGTCCCACTGGACCCGCTGACCAGTCAACTGCTGCGTCAGCAGTTGACTGGCCCCACCTATCATACACTGTGGCTAGCTGCTACTGTGTATAAAAAGGTATAAGCACTGTTTTGGATAATGTTTTGGATAATTCGAATAAAAATAATCCAGGAAATTCCAGAAAATGATTTAAACTTAGAAAATTAATAGAAAATAAACCGTAGCTCAGATGAAAATAATTTATATATGAAAGTTGCTCAGAAAAATCCCACAAATCTAACCGTGCTACTTGTTTCCTTGTCGGGACCCTCTACGTAGGTGAACCCGCAACTTTTCGTCTGTTTCCGGTAGATGAATAGTGTATAACTACCGACTATTAATTCCAACTTTAATCCTGAAATAGCTAAAGTGGTTTAGACATTATTTTAGGCAACCCTGCACTGCATCCTAGTTGTCAAATGCCTCTAACACCGCAAACCTGGAACATTCCCCCCTCCGGTCATCTGTCCGACATTTGTCCGGAATCGGGAAAACCTTCCCGGATGGGTTCCCCCTTCATCGGTATCGAATAACACTGCGTTAGGTCACACCCGGATGGCCTAATACGCACTAACAACCACGCGGGGTAATCAGTATGGGCTGCTCGGCGGCGTACATTCTCCCGAAAGCTCTTCAGATGCCACATTTTTCGACTCGCGCCCGGGTGGTCTGGAACGCATGGCGCTTGTTACTAAGGCATGCTAGGACTGGTCCCGGCCGATGGCGTAATGTGCAGGATGGCGAGGGCGATGGCCCAAGACCCCGAGCCATTAGGATGTAGACCGGCGTGCTGGCCTCTCTGTTGAGCCTAGGTAGGACTACGTCGTGTCGATCGGCCGAGGCCGGGTATGACCAGAAAATTGTATCCGGCCGGAGCTTATCGAGCGTGTTCGGGAATGTGGTGCACCCCTGCAGGGAAGTAAACTATTCGAATAGCCGTGTCCACGGTAACAGGACGACTTGGAAATGTGCTTTGACCTACTACAACTATAATCATAAACTAATTAAAACGAATTATGGCTCCGAGATTGCTTCCTCGCAGGGAGTCGAGGAAGGATCTCTGGGCGTGTTTACTTAATAAAATTGCTACAACAATATGACTATATATATGAGCTGCAGGTCTACTCTCTTCTAATGCTGCAAGATGCTGAAGATGCTAGTCTTCGATAGGACTAGGCCTTCTTCTCTCTTCTGGCATTTCTGCAGTCTAGTCCAAAAGATATAGCCCCCTTCCTTTGATACTGGTGCATATCTAGCATAGATCTAATGTAAGTCTTGCGAGTACTTTGGATGAGTACTCACCGTTGCTTTGCTCCCCTTTTCCCCCTTGATACGATGCCGCGACCAGACGATGGTGCCCAGGAGACGCAGGATCCAGCTTACCCGGTGGACGACTACAGCTACGCCGACGGAGGTCACTACTACCAGGATGGAGCCTACTACGACGTAGACTTCTCCGACGTCCAGGAGTAGTTAGGAGGTTCCCAGGCAGGAGGCCTCGCCTCTTTCAATCCGTTGCTTATGTTTGTGCTAGCCTTCTTAAGGCAAAACTTGTCTAACTTATGTCTGTACTCAGATATTTTTGCTTCCGCTGACTCGTGTTTGTGTCGAGCTTTGTATTCGAGCCCTCGAGGCCCCTGGCTTGTAATATTAAGCTATATGACCTTTATATTTGTGTCTTTTGTCGTGTTGTGGTACTAATCAGTGAGTCCCTAATCTTGGCCGTACGCATTGCGTGATTGATTAGCGTACGGACGAGAATGGGGGCGTCACAAGTTGGTATCAGAGCCGACTGCCTATAGGTAGCCCCCCTTTCAAACTCCTTGGCCGAAGTTGAGTCTAGTCATTGAAAAACTTTTACTAACATAGTTGTGTGGCTTACGGGCCCACATCTCAATCGGGTGGTATTAGGATCTTTTATTCCTCGTCTATACTCTGGGTTCTGATCTCTCTTCTCTTTCGGGTTAAAATTTTTATCAACTATAACTCTAGGTTCTCGTAACTACTTCTTCCGGAGAGCCCTCATACCAGAAGATCACTTGCTCCGTCAGAAGATTCTGAAGATACCCTTTTGATGTTTTCCGAGGCTTTGTGCTCATCGGCTTTGCAATTCCCTACCACCGATAATTCCCTATGGATGACTAATTGCACTTGTCATTCATACAATCCTTTCTCATTACTCTTGTTGTTACAAGATGCCCCGAAATACTCTCCATTGCCCCGATAACCCTTTGAGTTTACTGCCTTATAGTTCTTTTCCGCATGGAAGCCTTACGGATAATTCCTCACAATTGTCGAGGATCCGTTCATCCCAGTTGTTCATGTGTTTCACTGAATTCTTCGTAATACTTTTCGATCTTCCGAAAATCCTCTGCAGCTTGTTGCTCTTGAAATTCTTGCCTGCTGGCATTATGGTTAATTCCATATGTCTAGTAGTCTTCGTTGACGTCCCTTGTCTTAGCCATTTTGAGCCTATTGATTCAATGTGTGCGTATGCACGCAATCATTAGGTGATCCGTTTATTTTATCTTCCTAGCTCAGACGTCCTTCTGGACATGAGTTGGTTCTCGGCAATTCAAACCTTTATTGATTATCCGACTAAGTCTTTTCAATTTATCCATCCTTGATCAGAGCGTCCGCTTCTGATCCTTAGTTTTGGAAATCATACTTCCTTTGTATTTTAAGCATCAGACTATTCAGGTGTCTCTTGAATCCGATACCTCTGCATTCTTTCCTCCTCTGATTGAGTACCGATACTCACATCAACTTCGTTGTGGATCGCCTGATCCATTGTTGGATTATTATCCGACAGTGTCATTCATATTCAATCACCTTGTGAGTTTTCCCCTTGATACATAATGCCTTTGGTAAATTGTATCCTCTGTTTTGCCAACCATGCTCTACCTTCGAGCTTGTGTTAATTACTCTTGTAGCTGGTGGTATATGTTCCTCAGATACCCCGATGGGTTGAACCTATGCCCTCCCTAATCCGTGAGAACCCGAAAGTTTTCAAGGGTCATACTCTTATGGAGTTTTGCCAGATAAGTTTTCAACACTACAACATCGTCCAAAGCAAGAAATGAATGAAATGTTATACATTGATGAAGTGGGAGTCGACATTGAACTTGTGTTCATGCCCATGGAAACGATGTAGACCGTCTCGAAAGCTCCTTGCAAAATAATTATTCCTCCGTATGATTCTTTCGGTATCCTCAAGTTGATCGATTGCAGTTATGGTTCCGACCATGCTATCCTTATTAGTTCATCCGAAAGTAATTCATTCCAGTGCCTCGTCTATTTTTGGCAAGGTTGAAGTATCTGCTGCCGCAGGTCAACGACCCAATTTAACTTCTATCATGTTCTACCTTTGAGTTTTACCCTCTGGTATCTCGAGAATATCATGCCTCGCACTACATCTTATTAACTTTGATAAGGTAATAATTTTCCTTATCTTAATTACTTCACGGGTTCTGGGATTGCTGTCAACCGAGAACACCGATTGGAAAATGTATTCCACCGCAATTCAATACCCCTTGTAGTTGTTACTGGAAATATCAAAGTCAATCTGGTCATTCCTAGACTATCGGCTACATCCTTGTCTTGCTATCTTTGACTGTGCTACCTCGTCCTTCTCTGGTACGCAAATCCTTCTGAGTGTGAGCATTGCTTACGTCGAGCTTTCAACATCATGTTGTTTGTCTTGACAAGCTACCCCGATATTGAGCTTGCATCTTATCTGTTGTTACTATAACCTCCCACGTTGTCATGCCCCTACTTGACGCCACCGCTGTTCGGTTACATTCTCTTGATAACTCTCGACAATAGGTGTCGTGATCATCGTCCACAGTTTGACTTCTTCTGCGACGTCAACTGAGTTCTTGATGAGAAATACCTTCCTTGCCCTCGATGATTTTTGTGACCATCGACAACCTCCTTGACTTCCTTCCATCGCAAATTTGTCCATGATATGGATGCAACTTGCTATCCAGCTTGTGTTATGTTCTACCCTTAAGTATTACTGCCTTTTGTGTCGAGAATGTTGTGAGGATTGCTCCACCTCTTAGAAATTCTTGGCATAGTGATACTTCTCAACATTAAACGATGCTGCTTTAATTCTAACTTCTAGCAACCTTATTGCTTTGAAGTTAACGATCGTCAATTCGTTCTTAGGCTGTTGGTTATTGAATCGTCACTCTAACATTGATCTTGCTGCCTAAGGTCATATTTCGGACGCACTTTTCAATCAATGGTTATTGATGTATGTTTTCCTCGATCATACAACATTATATCATTTGAGCTGACAACTGTCATCTCCTTGTTCACATAATTGTGGAAATTCATCCGTTTGGAGTTCTCGATGAATTGTTGCTGAACTCATCAGCCGCATCCTCATCTCTTTCGTGGTTCATGATGAACATTTAAGCTAGTGTTGGAAACCTTGTAAGCATTATCTTTGTGCCTAGTTCATAAAGAATATGTTTGATAAAAGAAGGGTTTTTCTATAAGTTCACGTGCATACTTGCTACCGAGCTTATGGGAAAATTTTGTCTCGCTTCCTCTGGAATCGTTCCAATTTATTCAGGCATTTGCGAAGTAGTTCCATGGTTTGCTTGAATTGCTACCTTCACCCCATATGTATTTCCTAGCGTGCCAAGTCACTGATTGTTTTGATCTGGAAAAAGAAGTTCCTCGTAAGAGCTAATCCAGACTTACACATGGAACTTTGATACCCTCTATAATGGTCCCCAACCAGAACTTGATTGCATTCCATTCTAGAAAACTTCCGCGTGGGCACAAGTGTCTTGACCTTGTGTTCATATGTCTTACAGTCTGGCTAATGATTCAAGGCTTGCTTCTGTTGATCATTCCCCGAGAATCTTGCCGCATCATCTCGTAGACATGTGTTTCATCCTTTTTCCTTCTCAGGCCTGCCGAGCCTGAGATATCCTGACACCAACCAGATCTGAATCTTGGACAGATATGATGGTTGGAACATTATCAAGAATGATAACTTTGGTCTTTATTACTCGGTAAGGTGATGTTGTAGCTAGCACACCTGGCCGGATGACCTATTGTTATCATGCTTTGTTCAGCAAGGATTGCCATTCTTCCATGGGGAAATTATAAGACTTATTTTATAAGTTGTCCTACTGGATCCTTCGTGTATCCCAACTCCATCTTTTACTCGAAACACCATATCATTGCTATCCCGAAGCATGGATGTGGTATATCGATCATCGAAAGGAATAATGTAATCTCAATGCTAATTGTTCCTTGATCAAATATTCAAACCCCATTGTATGTGCATGTCATGGTTTTCCTCGCCCCTCTTATCTAACTGATTATCTACTTACTATCATGTCATGTATATCATGCTCTGTTTTTCCTTGGGAAAGATATATTCCTAAAACTTGAGTATAAACACATTTTCCTTTCCATTGGTCTGTTTAATGTGATGGACACATTTTCCTTTCCATTGGTCTGGTTGATCTAATAATCACATTTTCCTTTCCATTGGTCTGTTTAACCTTTCTTGAGATTATATGATCTAAGCAGTAATAAATCTCTGCTTAGGTAAGCACCTCGGTGAACAAGTCTGTCAGTAAGATCCTGTTACTATTGTTGATAACATTCCGGTAACCGCCGGTGGACGAGAACTTGGCCTACTGGTCCGCCTCGTTTCTACGAGCAGGAAGATGGTTCTCTTCGTTCCCCGCCCTTGGTACCGATGCTGTTGCTGACATAAATGACAGGTTATCCTCTGACATATCTTGCCAACATGACCGTGCAATATGTCACCGCTCCTCCTACTCTTAATCCACATGATGGGCCCTTAACCCATAGTTCCACAGGATCGAAACCTGACTCTCCTGTACCTCTTTGACTCCAAGGTATCCTTTGCACATGGCTTCGTTAGTAATTTCCAAGCCACCGTCTAAGGGATGATCCATTCTTGTGTCAGACGCAATATTTATTACGTTGCTCTGAACCCCATTTCACCGTCTGATCAGGCATCGAATGATTGCCTACCCGTTTGAAACTTTGGTACCATCGTATATTGCTCTCAATGAATTCCCTGAGTAACAACTCGAGAAATAATTCATGTCTTCTTCCTTGAGTTTACTGTCAGGTGCCCAACTTTGTGGAGATACGATCTTTCAGAGTCCCCCCCCCCCTCTAATCGCATTCGTAGGACGATGAAGATCCCGAAGAAAGGATGACGACTTCATCAGGAAGACCTGGAACAGAGAATTGAAGACTTCAACATAAGAGAACCAGCCTCTTCGATGAGAGCAACCAAGAACGAGAAGATCCGTTAGAGTTTCGTAACCTAAACTTGCCCCCTTACCTCTACCTCTTAATTCTCGGGACGAGAATTCTTGTTAGTAGGGGAGAATTGTGACGCCCGGATAATTAAGCTACAGTGATCATTGTAATTAAGCACAGTGATGACCATGATCAACAGTGCCTAATCATCATTAGTAACATATCTCTTTTCAAATTCAAATTCAAATAACAAGCGAAATTCAGAATTTCTCAAACATGAAAACTAAAATGTAAATCATGAGGCAAATAATCACTAAGTAATTATGGTGGTGAACCAACATTATTAGAAAGTATTTAAATGCACTCAAATAGATAAAACAGTGGCTATAACAATTAATTAAATGCCTTTTCTAAGTTATACAATATTAAACTATTAGTTTGAAAAGTAAAAATTGTTGGGGCAGTAGTATATCTAAAAATACTATTTTAGAAACTAGTGCTGTATTTTATTCAAGCTAAAATAAAATCGAAACAAAAAGAAAACAGTAAAGTAAAAGAAAGAAAAGGGAAAAAGGCCCACTGTGCCTGGGCCTAAGTCAACACTGCGGCCCAGCCCACCTTACCGTCCCTTACCTGCTCCCCTCCCCCGTGTCGACGCCGCCGTGGTCCAGCGCTCGCCGCGCCGCCGCAGCCCGCCACGGCGACGGGAGCAGGTGGCTGGGGATAAAGCCGCAGCTCCCGCCCCCCCACTGGCCCCCTCTGGCCATTCCTCTCCCTCTCCCTCGAGCTCGTTCCCCCCCTTTTTCCTTCGGCGTCCGACACAGCCGCCGCCGTGCCTCGTCGTGGCCGTGGCCAGCCGCCTCCCTGCCGCCCAGAACCGCGCCAGGATGCTCCCCCTCGTCGCCCTCGTCCTCCCGGTGCCAGGACAAGCCCACGGTTGCCTCGCAGCCCCGCCATCGACGCCATCCCCGCCGCCTCTGTCCGGTGGTCGTCCTCGTCGGATTCGCGCCACCTCGAGCAGCCCCGTCCCCCTCGAGCCACTCTGCCACATCGCTGTGAGCTCGCGTCCCCCTGCACCTTCTCCTGGCCTCGGCCCCTTCCCCTAGCTGCCGTTTCGTCGCGCGCCACCCGTAGCTGCGCCGCCGCCGCCATCGTCGATGGTGTGCTCGCTCTCGGGCACCACCGTGCCTGCCGTCGCCACCCATCGACGCGGCGCATCCTCATGGTCACGTAGGACCAAACCGCGTCTCAAATGGTCGCCGGAATCGACCGGACGGTCGTCGCCGGCGCTCGGCCTCACCGGCGTTGATGGCGCTGACGTGGCCGTCATTAGCATTAGCCTAACCCCTAATTAGTACTAATTAAATCACCCTAACACTCACTGACAGTGGCCCCCAGGCCACTAACTAATTCTGTTAGAATATAAACAAAAACTGTTAAATGACCCAGTCTCACTCACATGCGGGTCCCACTGGACCCGCTGACCAGTCAACTGCTGCGTCAGCAGTTGACTGGCCCCACCTATCATACACTGTGGCTAGCTGCTACTGTGTATAAAAAGGTATAAGCACTGTTTTGGATAATGTTTTGGATAATTCGAATAAAAATAATCCAGGAAATTCCAGAAAATGATTTAAACTTAGAAAATTAATAGAAAATAAACCGTAGCTCAGATGAAAATAATTTATATATGAAAGTTGCTCAGAAAAATCCCATGAATCTAACCGTGCTACCTGTTTCCTTGTCGGGACCCTCTACGTAGGTGAACCCACAACTTTTCGTCTGTTTCCGGCAGATGAATAGTGTATAACTACCGACTATTAATTCCAACTTTAATCCTGAAATAGCTAAAGTGGTTTAGACATTATTTTAGGCAACCCTGCACTGCATCCTAGTTGTCAAATGCCTCTAACACCGCAAACCTGGAACATTCCCCCCTCCGGTCATCTGTCCGACATTTGTCCGGAATCGGGAAAACCTTCCCGGATGGGTTCCCCCTTCATCGGTATCGAATAACACTGCGTTTGGTCACACCCGGCACAACTTATTGCCATGCTATGCTTTGTGTTACATTGGTTGCTTTGTATTTACTTTTTCTTCCTCCTCCCTCTCTCTCGATAGACGCTGAGACTACCGATGATACTGCTGAGTACGACTACGCGAATGAGGATCAGCCTTTTTGCCGCAGAGCAGCAAGGCAAGCAAAACTCCCTTGAGCATTCCGATATCACCCATCTCTCTCCCTCTTATGCTTGCATTAGATTTTGCTACTGTATTAGTTAGCTCCTATTCTGATGCATAGCCTCATTTTGATGAACTGTTACTTTACCTGCAATCATACCAATTGCTTAGCATAGGTGGATCAGTGAACCCCTGAGACCCCTTAGTCCCAGTTGCCCCTGCTTTCATCGACGACACCGAGGACTTGAAGACAGAAGACTCAGTCTTCATGACTGACAAGCCGTTACCGACACATCACCACACACCCCTTAAGTATGGCACTGCAGAGCTACTACCGAGTGCCGAGGGTGATACCTCACTTAGCACTCTCGGTGTTAATTCTGTAGCGTAGTTATCGGCCATGGGTATCGAGGGTGATTCCTCCTTCCCATTTACCGGTAGCGACTCTTGCCTTACTCTTACCTCGAGTGGTATCCATCGAGGGTGATTCCTCGGATATCCACTTGGTGTATAGACACACAGTTACTATGACCTGGTTACAGATACTTGTTTAAGACGGGTCGGCCCCAAGGGTACCCGCGAGAGAAAGAATTGGTGGGATGCGCCGCAAGGCATCCGAGAGACACTGGTGGGGTGCGCCGGTAAGGCACCCGATTGTTATTGGCGGGGCGACGGACTGCACTTTATGGTTCGCGCTTGCCCCGCACTAATAAATTGCTAATGGGTTGAGTATTTGATCTGAGTTAGGTCGTTGGCCTAATACGCACTAACCACCACGCGGGGTAATCAGTATGGGCTGCTCGGCGGCGTATATTCTCCCGAAAGCTCTTCAGATGCCACATTTTTTGACTCGCGCCCGGGTGGTCTGGAACGCATGGCGCTTGTTACTAAGGCATGCTAGGACTGGTCCCGGCCGATGGCGTAACGTGCAGGATGGCGAGGGCGATGGCCCAAGATCCCGAGCCATTAGGATGTAGACCGGCGTGCTGGCCTCTCTGTTGAGCCTAGGTAGGACTACGTCGTGTCGATCGGCCGAGGCCGGGTATGACCAGAAAATTGTATCCGGACGGAGCTTATCGAGCATGTTGGGGAATGTGGTGCACCCCTGCAGGGAAGTAAACTATTCGAATAGCCGTGTCCATGGTAACAGGACGACTTGGAAATGTGATTTGACCTACTACAACTATAATCATAAACTAATTAAAAGGAATTGTGGCTCCGAGATTGCTTCCTCGCAAGGAGTCGAGGAAGGATCTCTGGGCGTGTTTACTTAATAAAATTGCTACAACAATATGACTATATATATGAGCTGCAGGTCTACTCTCTTCTAATGCTGCAAGATGCTGAAGATGCTAGTCTTCGATAGGACTAGGCCTTCTTCTCTCTTCTGGCATTTCTGCAGTCTAGTCCAAAAGATATAGCCCCCTTCCTTTGATACTGGTGCATATCTAGCATAGATCTAATGTAAGTCTTGCGAGTACTTTGGATGAGTACTCACCGTTGCTTTGCTCCCCCTTTTCCTTGATACGATGCCGCGACCAGACGATGGTGCCCAGGAGACGCAGGATCCAGCTTACCCGGTGGACGACTACAGCTACCCCGACGGAAAACCACTACTACCAGGATGGAGCCTACTACGACGTAGACTTCTCCGACGTCCAGGAGTAGTTAGGAGATTCCCAGGCAGGAGGCCTCGCCTCTTTCGATCCGTTGCTTATGTTTGTGCTAGCCTTCTTAAGGCAAAACTTGTCTAACTTATGTCTGTAATCAGATATTTTTGCTTCCGCTGACTCGTGTTTGTGTCGAGCTTTGTATTCGAGCCCTCGAGGCCCCTGGCTTGTAATATTAAGCTGTATGACCTTTATATTTGTGTCTTTTGTCGTGTTGTGGTACTAATCAGTGAGTCCCTAATCTTGGCCGTATGCATTGCGTGATTGATTAGCGTACGGACGAGAATGGGGGCGTCACATGTAGTTCTGATCTTTTCGGTCATAATGCGAATGTTCTCGCAAACGTAATATGCACATAAATTAGTCCCTTGTTCATGCCTCATGCACTTTAAGAGAATATAATTCAATCAGATAATAATCAAGCATGATAATGGTATTGAAACTATACTTAGAGAGATGCGTGGACGTAGCTAGTACTACTTAAATACCTTGGACCTTCGCCATTTCAGCTCCTCTTTCCATTCACGTCTAACATCTTTGGTGAGCTTTTTCCAAACCCTGCCCGACAAAAAAATGAATAAAGGAGTTACTAATTTCTTGATATCAGGAAGCGAACTAAAGAGGCCGACATAGTGCGTAAATAATTGAAATTACCTGTCGAGCATCGAATGCAGGCTTCTGTATTCTTCAGGGTCTTTACTTAGTGAGTCCAGTGGCGGTGCTGCGGTGGGCGGGGGCGAGCAGCGGGGAGAGCCTTACCGGCGGAGGCGGGGCCGCCGGCGGTGCTGCGGTGGGCGGGGGCAAGCGGCGGAGGCACGCGGGGCTGACGGGGGTAGAGAGGAGGGGGGAGCCTTACCGGCGAGGAGCGGCGACGGCGACGGAGGAGACCAGCGAGGAGCGGCGACGACGACGGAGCGACGGAGGAGACCGGCGAGGAGCGACGGAGGAGACCGGCAAGGAGCGGCGACGGCCATGGCAACGGCGTCGGGGCGGAATTGGGCAGCCTAGCGGCGTAGAGTGAAGTGTGGCGTCGGGGGAGAAACTGAGGAGGAAGAAGGCGTTGTTAAATACCCCCACGCCTTTAGTCCCGGTTGGTGTTACCAACCGGGACAAAAGGTTCTTTAGTCCCGGTTGCTATCACCAACCGGGACTAAAGGTCTCTCCTTTTCGACGGCCAAAATTCCGCGCGGGAAGGGACCTTTAGTCCCGGTTGGTGGATCCAACCAGGACTAAAGCCGTATTTTCTCTTTTTTGTTTTGTTTTGTTTTTCTCATTTCTGTTTTTAGATTTGGAATAACTGTTAGAATATTTATAGTTTTTTAATGAATCTTTTTGCTTTAGGTCAAAACAATTACAAACTTTCTGTTAGTGCCAGTAGTTTTCAAATTTAAATAGTTTAAATTTGAATTCTTTTGAAATTTGTGTGAATCACTAGTTTGTGAATAACTTTAGTTTAAAAATAGATTTTTGAGTGATTGTTTTTCTTGTTGTTTAATATTAGTGTGTTTTATCATTATGTTAAATTTGTAATTTTTAGGATAATTTAAATAGGTGTTTTAATCAAAACCAGATTATGTTTAACTCTTTTAGTTTTATACCTTCATTTGTTTTAATCAAAATCACCCAAATGAACTCCAGACTTTTTGTGCATTCAATATGCACCATTCTAAGCCAGATCTTCAAATTTCAACCCTTTCTAACTTCATTTGCTATTTTTCATGGATTTTATGATTTTTTTGAGCTAAATGACCCTGAAATTAAAAAGCAATACAAATGAACTCTGAAAAGGTAGAAACTTGGCCTGGTACCATCATTTCACCCACATAGGATGTGCTAAAAAGTTGAGAGGGTTACGACAAAAACTGGATGCACTTCGTGTACAAACTGGACCATCTCCTTCAAAGTATGAGGGTTTCGGACGAAAACTCATCTGTTACAAAGGCATTTCATTTTTTATAACTTATTTCAACTCCAGACTTTTTGTGCATTCAATATGCATCATTCTAAGCCACATCTTCAAATTTCAACCTTTTCTAACTTCATTTGCTATTTTTCATGCATTTAATGATTTTTTTGAGCTAAATGACCCTGAAATTAAAAAGCACTACAAATGGAATCTAAAAAGGTAGAAACTCGGCATGGTATCATCATTTCACCCACATAGGATGTGCTAAAAAGTTGAGAGGGTTACGACAAAAACTAGATGCACTTCGTGTACAAACTGGACCATCTCCTTCGAAGTATAAGGGTTTTGGACGAAAACTCATCTGTTACAAAGGCATTTCATTTTTTTAACTTATTTCAACTCCAGACTTTTTGTGCATTCAATATGCACCATTCTAAGCCACATCTTCAAATTTCAACCCTTTCTAACTTCATTTGCTATGTTTCATGCATTTAATGATTTTTTTGAGCTAAACGACCCTGAAATTAAAAAACACTACAAATGAACTCTATGTAACCATAGTCAAGTTCCCATATCTCCTCTATGTAACCATAATATGTGTCCTTTTCCCTATTGGTGTTTGCTGCATCGTCAAAGCGGACACCACTGTTTTGGTTGGTGCTCTTTTTATCTTGGGCGATCGTGTAAAATGTATTCCCATTTATCTCGTATCCTTGGAAAGTCAATATAGTCGAAGATGGTCTCTTGGCCAACAAGTACAACTCATCCTCAACAATGTCGTCATTCATGAGATGTGTTTGCAACGAACCGCCGAAAGCCTCAATGTGTGTACGTTTAATCCAGGGGTCAGACTGCTCCGGGTTGTTGGAGCGTATAATATCCATGTGTTTCTCGATATACGGGGTCACCAAGGTAGAATTTTGTAGAACTACGTAGTGTGCTTGCCCCAAGAATGCCCGTCCCTACATATTATTGATTTTGGTCCAAGCGTGCCTTTTCCACGCAGTCTCCCCTCATGCCGCGATTGAGGAACACCAATCGACTTAAGATCAAGAATAAAGTCAACACAAAACTCAATAACCTCCTCTGTTTCATGGCCCTTGGAGATGCTTCCTTCTGGCCTAGCACGGTTACGAACATATTTCTTTAAGACTCCCATGAACCTCTCAAAGGGGAACATATTGTGTAGAAATACAGGACCCAGAATGGCAATCTCTTCGACTAGGTGAACTAGGACGTGCGTCATAATATTGAAGAAGGATGGTGGGAACACCAACTTGAAACTGACAAGACATTGGACCAAATCATTCTGTAAGCTTGGTAGGATTTCCGGATCGATTACCTTCTGAGAAATTGCATTGAGGATTGAACATAGCTTCACAATGGCTAATCGAACATTTTTTGGTAGAAGCCCCCTCAACGCAACCGGAAGCAATTGCGTCATGATCACATGGCAGTCATGAGACTTTATGTTCTGGAATTTTTTCTCTGCCATATTTATTATTCCTTTTATATTTGATGAGAAGCCAGACGGGACCTTCATACTAAGCAGGCATTCAAAAAAAAATCCTTCTCTACTTTGGTAAGAGCGTAGCTGGCAGGACCTTCATACTGCTTTGGATGCATGCCCTCTTTTGCGTTCATACGTTGCTGGTCCTGGTGCCTCCGGTGTATCTTTTGTCTTCCCATACACTTCCAGGAAGCCTAGCAGGTTCACGCAAAGATTCTTCGTGACGTGCATCACGTCGATTGCAGAGCGGACCTCTAGGACTTTCCAATATTCTAGCTCCCAAAATATAAATTTCTTCTTCCACATGGGGGCGTGTCCGTCAGCGTTAATCAGAACAGATTGTCTGCCAAGACCCTTTCCAAAGATTACTTGTAAATCCTTGACCATATCAAGTATATCATCACCAGTACGGAGGACGAGCTTCTTTTGGTGATCTGCCTCACCTTTGAAATTCTTGCCTTTCTTTCTTAAGGCATGCTTGGTCGGAAGAAATCGACGATGTCCCAGGTACACATTCTTCTTGCATTTGTCCAAATATATACTTTGAGTCTCATCTAAACAGTGCGTGCATGCATGGCATCCCTTGTTTGTCTGTCCTGAAAGGTTACTAAGAGCAGGCCAATCATTGATGGTTACAAACAGCAACGCTCGTAGGTCAAATTCCTGCTGTTTGTGCTCATCCCACAGACGTACGCCTTCTTTATTCCACAGCTGTAAAAGTTCATCAACTAATGGCCTTAGGTACACATCAATGTCGTTGCCGGGTTGCTTAGGGCCTTGGATGAGCACTGGCATCATAATGAACTTCCGCTTCATGCACAACCAAGGAGGAAGGTTATAGATACATAGAGTCACAGGCCATGTGCTATGCTTGCTGCTCTGCTCCCCAAAAGGATTAATATCATCTGCACTTAAACCAAACCATACGTTCCTTGGGTCATCTGCAAAGTCCGGCCACTTTCTATCGATTTTTCTCCACTGCGACCCATCAGCGGGTACTCTCAACTTCCCGTCTTTCTTACGGTCTTCTTTGTGCCATCGCAACGACTTGGCATGCTCTTTGTTTTGGAACAAACGTTTCAACCGTGGTATTATAGGAGCATACCACATCACCTTGGCAAGAATCCTCTTCCTCGGGCACTTGCCCTCAACATCATCACCAGGGTCATCACGACTGATCTTATATCGCAATGCACCGCATACCGGGCATGCATTCAAATTCTCGTACTCCTCACCGCGGTAGAGGATGCAGTTATTAGGGCATGAATGTATCTTCTGCACCTCTAATCCGAGAGGGCAGACAACCTTCTTTGCTTCGTATGTACTGTCGGGAAATTCGTTGTCCTTTGGAAGCTTCTTCTTCATTATTTTCAGCAACTTTTCAAATCCCTTGTCAGATAGACCATTCTCTGCCTTCCATTGCAGCAATTCCAGTGTGGTACCGAGCTTTGTGTTGTCATCTTCGCAATTTGGGTACAACCCTTTTTTGTGATCCTCTAACATGCGCTGCAACTTCAACTTCTCCTTTTCACTTTTGCAGTTTCTCTTTGCATCAGCAATGGCCCGACCAAGATCATCAGCGGGCTCATCTGATGCCTCAGCTTCTTCTTCTTCATTCTCTTCCCCCATTGTAGTACCATCATATTTAGGAAACCCAGGATAGTTTTCATCATCCTCTTCTTCTTCATTCTCTTCCATTAGAACCCCTCTTTCTCCGTGCTTGGTCCAACAATTATAGCCGGACATGAAACCGGACGTAAAAAGGTGGACGTGAATTTGTTTTGCGCTAGAGTAAGTCTGATCATTCTTACACACACCACATGGACAACACATAAAACCATCCCGCTTGTTTGCCTCAGCCGCACGCAGAAAACTATGCACGCCATTAATGAGCTGGGGAGAGCGTCGGTCATCGTACATCCATTTCCGGTTCATCTTCATTACACAACACCGAAAAGACCAAATTAATACAAGTTCATACATAAAGTTCATACACACTTATTATCATAAAACAACATACAACTATCTAGCTAAAATATTTAAATGCAACAACAAATGCGATCAAAATCGCAACTAAGGTAACAATTGATCCAACAACATAATGATACCAAGCCTCTTTATTAATGGCATATTTTCTAATCTTTCTAATCTTCAAGCGCATTACATCCATCTTGATCTTGTGATCATCGACGACATCGGCAACGTACAACTCCAATTTCATCTTCTCTTCTTCAACTCTTTTCAATTTTCCTTTCAAATCCTCGTTTTCTTTTTCAACTAAATTTAACTTCTCGACAATAGGGTCGGTTGGAATTTTTGGTTCAACTACCTCCTAGATAAAAATATCTATGTCAACTTGATGGGCATAATTGTCATTAACATGAAATGCAACAAATAGTTATAAAAGAGAATATACCACATCCGAATCGTAAACCGGACGAGGGCCGACAGGCACGGATATCATAACCATGGCACTATATATAACAACAACCATACACGTAAGAAAATTATGCAAGTAACTATCTAAATCATACAAATACGATTTTTTTTATAAATAGGATAAGAACACAAGAAGAGGCTCACCAAGGTGGTGCCGGCGACGGGACGGTGCGGGCGATCGACGGTGGTTAGGACGGGGACGGGAAGGCACACTAAGTAAACCACACCTACACATATGCAAACTAAGAAGTTAATTTGAGATCAAATTGCATATAAATCAAAAAACTACCACATAATTACACCCAAACTAAAACCCACAAATCACTATACTTATAAAGCATTGCATGAGCTGATCTAGCAATAAGAGATGAAAGGACAAAGTTGCTAACCTTTGTGGACACTTGGATGGATTGGGGTGCCTCAAATCTTGACAAATCTTGGCAAAAATGGAGGGATGAGCTCGAGCTAGGGAAGAACAGAGAGGGGAATGGAGAAAACAGAGAAATGGGCTCGGGCTGGACGAAGCGTTTATATAGGGAAAGCTGTAGTCCCGGTTGGTTAGACGAACCGGGACTAAAGGTCTACATATAGTCCCGGTTTGTCTCACAAACCGGGATTAAAAGGGCTCGTGGGGGCCCCAGCCTGACACCAGTCTGCCACCACAGGTCCCAAATGAACCGGGACTAATGGTGCCCGTGCCCCCCGACCGCTCCTAGCCATTGGAACCGGGACTAATGGTCACATTAGTCCCGGGCCAAAGCCAAACCGGGACTAAAGGGGCAAACGTAAGACATGTTTTCTACTAGTACACGGGAGGCATAAATTCCTCCATAAAAATTACCACTAGCAGCGTTGTGCTGCAGTCTCCGTGCAACAATTGCTCCAAGATTATAACATTTATTTCCTGTTATAGCAGTGTGTATGAGACTCAAATCAGGAGCACACAATGTGCTACAATCTTGTTTGCCTATGATACATTTGCCATTAAAGAGTGCAAAATAGTGTATTGATGGGAAATGGATGCTTTTAATTCTTCCATATGTCACTCCCCTATCTTCACCGTAGCAAAGGTTAATAAAAAATGACTCATACTCAGATTTTGGCGGTTCATCAAGGGAACCCCAATATGGAATTTTGCATGCTTCACTGAACAATTCTAAAGGCATGGTGAAGGGACGGTCATAAGGTTTGAATGAAGCTCTAGCCTCACGAGGAAAATATTTAAATTTCTTTGTGAATGTTTTCGTGAGTTCGAGATGTTGAGGGCACTTATCTGCGATGAAGGGAGCGAGTTCTGCAATGTGGATAAATTGTTCGAATTCCTCCTTGATACCTGCACCTTCCATGAATTCGTCACATGACCACAAACATGATTTGGTAGCGGCATCTTCCATCGAGCTTTCACTTGGCTCAACATAAGATTGTCGGATCGAGCTTCCACTTGATGAGGCCTCCGAGGACATCCTCCTCGAAGAACTCCTAACGAATTGCATTTTTATTTGCGAACAAATTTCTGAAATATTTTTGAGACACAAAATTTTGTTAACAAACTTCGTGAGATTGATAGCAACTACTCCTAAGGGTACATAGAGGACATATTAAGCATTCGAGCTACTTAAAACTCTAAGAATTCAACATGCAAGCTCATCTACAGCAGCACCAAGAGTAGCTAATTATTCTAAAAATAACCCATTAAATCAAAAACTAATTGGAGCAATGGAGGAGTCACATACCAAGTAGCAATCCCTCCAAACAGTTTCGGAAACGGAGTTTCGAGCAAAGAGATCAAAATCCCTGGGTTTGAGAGCAAGAACACGGGAATGAGAGCTTTGGTGAATTTTTTCTGGAGGTAGGGGATGACATGGGCTAAAGGAATAAGTGAGGGGGCCCACATGGGGGCCAAAACCCACCAGGGTGCACCTGGGGTTGCTGGCGCGCCCTGGTGTCTTGTGGGCACCACGTGCACCCCCCTCTGATGTTATTTGCAGCAGAAATTCAGAAATATTCAGAAAAAATTGTATCAAATTTTCAGGACATTCTGAGAACTTTTATTTTTGGGTCATTTTTTATTGCATGGAGAAAACAGAAAACAGGATAAACACGGCATTTTATTTTATTTGACTAAGTTAAATAGAAAATAAAAGGTGGGAGCAGAAGATTGTGCCTACCAGATTCATCGACTTCATACCTCTCAAAAATGATCAATTAATAAGGTTGATCAAGTCTTATTAACAACCACTTCCGATTAGCATGAAACCAAAGAACTTTCGTAAAACACTAAGTTAACTCAATGGGAATATGCATATCCCCAACAATAAGTATGTCATGTTTCTTTTTGGTAGTAGGTAGAGGTAGTTGAAAACTTCCGATAGTGATTGTCGGAGATTCTTCAATAACATTTATACCATTCACTTGGAATTGTTTCTTCGGAAAGTGCACCGTATGCTCAATACCATTGATATGAAAAGTGACTTTGCTTTTATTGCAATCAATAACAGCCCCTGCAATATTCAAAAAGGGTCTACCAAGGATAATCGACATGTTGTCGTCCTCGTGCATCTCAAGAATAATAAAGTCCGTTAAGATAGTAACGTTTGCAACAACAACGGGCACATCCTCACAAATACCGATAGGTATGGCAGTTGATTTGTCAGCCATTTGCAATGATATTTCAGTAGGTGTGAGTTTATTCAAATCAAGTCTTTTCTATAAGGAGAAAGGCATAACACTAACACCAGCTCCCAAATCACACAAAGCAGTTTTGACATAATTTCTTTTAATGGAGCAAGGTATAGTTGGTATTCCAGGGTCTCCATGTTTTTTGGGTACTCCATCCTTAAAAGAATAATTAGCAAGCATGGTGGAGATTTCAGCTTCAGGTATCTTTCTTTGATTAGTGATGATGTCTTTCATGTATTTTGCATAAGGGGCCATCTTTAGGATATCAGTTAAGCGGGTACGCAAAAAGACTGGCCTAATCATTTCAGCAAAGCGTTCAAATTCTTCATCATCCTTTTTCTTAGATGGTTTAGGTGGAAAGGGCATGGGTTTCTGAACCCATGGCTCTCTTTCTTTACCATGTTTTCTAGCCACAAAGTCTCTTTTATCATATCGTTTATTTTTAGCTTGTGGGTTATCAAGATCAATAGCAGGCTCTATTTCAACATCATTATCTGGTTCTTTATCATTGTTCGGTTGAGTATCTTCATGAACATCATCATTATCATTTTCATTATCACTTGGTGAATGTTCATTACCAGATTGAGTTTCAGCATCGGAAATAGAGACATCATTATTACCAGGAGGTTTTCGTATCTCAGGTTCACTAGAGGTATGCAGAGTCCTATCATTTTTCTTTTTCTTTTTCTTTTTAGAAGGACTAGGTGCATCAATGTTAATTCTCTGAGTGTCCTGTTCAATTCTTTTAGGATGACCTTCAGGGTAAAGTGGTTCTTGGGTCATTCTACCTCCTCTAGTTACTACTCTAGCAGCAAAATCATTCATATTATTATTCATTTCATCAAGCAATTCTTTTTGAGATTTAGCAACTTGTTCTAACTGAGTTTAAACCATAGAGGCATGCTTTCCTACACCTCTAACATCATTATTGATTCTAAATAGAAAGTCACTCAAGCGGGGAATCATATCAGAATTATATTTAAATTTTTTTAGAACATGTACATTGAAATGATCTTGCTTCATAATGTACTTATCAAACTCATATAAGCATTGACTAGGATGTTTATTGTAAGGGATATCACTTTCATCAAACTTTAATAGAGAATTTACCTCTACCACCTGTGGAGGTGGTGGTGTGTCAAGGCCATGTATTTCTTCAATAGGTGGTAAATTCTTAACATCCTCAGCTTTAATACCTTTTTCCTTCATACATTTCTTGCATATCTTCAGGACTGAGAAATAAGATACCCCTCTTCTTTGGAGTGGGTTTAAGTGGTGGTTCAGGGAGAGTCCAATCATCATAATTCTTCAATATATTATTCAATAATTCCTCAGCTTGTTCAACAGTTTCTTCCTTGAAAACACATCCAACACAACTATCTAGGAAGTCCCTAGAAGCATCGGTTAGTCCATTATAGAAGATATCAAGTATTTCATTTTTCTTGAGAGGGTGATCATGCAAAGCATTAAGCAATTGGAGAAGCCTCCCCCAAGATTGTGGGAGACTCTCTTCTTCAATTTGCACAAAGTTAAATATTTCCTGTAAGGCAGCTTGTTTCTTATGAGCAGGAAAATATTTTTCAGAGAAGTAGTAAATCATATCCTGGGGACTACGCACACAACCAGGAGCAAGAGTATTGTACCATGTCTTAGCATCACCCTTTAATGAGAACGGAAATAACTTAAGGATATAGTAGTAGCGAATCTTCTCATCATGAGCAAAGAGGGTGGCTGTATCATTCTGCTTAGTAAGATGTGCCACTACAGTTTCAGTTTCATAGCCATGGAAAGGATCAGATTCAACCAAAGTAATTAACTCTGGGTCGACGGAGAATTCATAATCCTTATCGGTAACAAAGATAGGTGAAGTAGCAAACTTAGGATCACATTTCATTCTAGCATTCAAAGTATTTTCCTTATACTTGCGTAGCAATTTCTTAAGATCGTTTCTGTCCTTACAAGAAAGGATTTCCCTAGTCGTCTCCTCATCCATAACATAACCTTCAGGTATCTTAGGCATTTCAAATCTAGAAGAGCCAGGTCTAATAGGTGGTTCATAATCATCAGTTTCAAAGGCTTAGTTTCAGCAATCTCATTAGTTTCAATAATTTCATTCTCTTTAGCTCTAGCAATTTGTTCATCAAAAAATTCAACTAGTGGCACAATATCATCAAGCATGGTACTAGCATCATCATATGCATCATTCATAGCAGAAGTAGCGTCATCAATAACTTGTGACATATCAGGATTAATAGCATGTGGTGGTGTTGCAAGCTTACTCATAACAGAAGGTGAATCAAGTGCAGAGCTAGATGGCAATTCCTTACCTCCCCTCGTCTTAGAGGGAAAAATCTTGGTTTTTGGATCCTTCAGATTCTTCATAGTGATCAACTAATATAAATCCCAAGTGACTCAACAAATATAGCTATGCTCCCCGGCAACGGCGCCAGAAAAAGGTCTTGATAACCCACAAGTATAGGGGATCGCAACAGTTTTCGAGGGTAGAGTATTCAACCCAAATTTATAGATTCAACACAAGGGGAGCCAAAGAATATTTGCGAGTATTAGCAGCTGAGTTGTCAATTCAACCACACCTGCAAATTAAATATCTGCAGCAGAGTGATCAGTAGCACAGTAGTATGATAGTTTTGATAGCAGTGGTAGCAATAACGGCAGTAGCAGTGACAACACTAGTTTTGTAGCAAGTGTAACAGTAGCAGTAGCAGTAGTAACTTAGCAAGAACAATATGTGGAAAACTCATAGGCACTGGATCGGTGAACTCGTTGGATGATATTCATCATATAACAGTCATAACCTAGGGCGATACAGAACTAGCTCCAGTTCATAAATGTAATGTAGGCATGTATTCCGTAAATGGTCATACATGCTTATGGAAAAGAACTTGCATGACATCTTTTGTCCTACCCTCCCGTGGCAGCGGGGTCCATAAGGAAACTAAGGGATATTAAGGCCTCCTTTTAATAGAGAACCGGAACAAAGCATTAACACATGGTGAATACATGAACTCCTCAAACTACGGTCATCACTGGAAAGTATCCCGACTATTGTCACTCCGGGGTTTACGGATCATAACACGTAATAGGTGCGTATGACTAGCAAGATCGGATCAAGAACATAGATATAATGGTGATAACATAAAGGGTTCAAATCTGAAATCATGACACTCGGGCCCTAGTGACAAGCATTAAGCATGGCAAAGTCATAGCAACATCAATCTCAGAACATAGTGGATACTAGGGATCAAGCCCTAACAAAACTAACTCGATTACATGATGAATCTCATCCAACTCCTCACCGACCAGCAAGCCTACAAAGGAATTACTCACTCCCGGTGGGGAGCATCATGGAATTGGCGATGGAGAAGGGTTGATGATGACGAAGACCGAAGATTCCCCTCTCCGGAGCCCCAAACGGGCTCCAGATCTGGCCTCCCGATGAAGAATAGGAGGTGGCGGCAGCTCCGTATCGTAAAATGCGATGAAACTTTCTCTCTGATTTTTTTCTCCAAAAATAGGATTTTATAGCGTCGGAATTAGGGTCAGTGTGGCCCCGAGGTGGGCACAACCCACCAGGGCGCGCCTGGGGGGGCTGGTGCACCCTGGTGTTTCGTGCCCAGCCAGGGCTCCCCCTCCGGTGGTTCTTGGCTCCAGTATGTTTTATTTATTGTAAAATAAATCTCCAAAAAGTTTCGTCCAGTTCCGAGAACTTTTATTTCTGCACAAAAAACAACACCATGGTAGTTCTGCTGAAAACAGCATCAGTCCGGGTTAGTTTCATTCAAATCATGCAAATTAGAGTCCGAAACAAGGGCAAAAGTGTGAGGAAAAGTAGATACGACAGAGACGTATCAGTAGCTTCTTTCTGTGAATCATTCGCTACTCATGTTGATCTCCCTAAGGTGAAGTGGTTTAAATACCATCCACCCATTGAAAAGCAATTAGAGAAACCTATTAAAATTGAGAAGGAAGAAATAATTGTTAGCCATGTTGATCCAATTGTTCCTACTGCTTACATTGAGAAGCCACCTTTCCCTGTTAGAATTAAGGAACACGCTAAAGCTATAACTGTGGTTAATAAGAGTCATGTTAGGACACCTACGCCTCCTGAACAAATAAATGTTGATCCTAAAATTGCTATGGTTAAATATCTTCTAGTTGATAACATTGAGGGTCAAGTTATTTACTTCTGTGGTGAAGCTGCTAGAATTGCAAAACCTGCTACAAATGCGCAGGATGAACTGAATAAAAAGAAACCAGTTGTTGGCATGCATGTGGTTTTAGTTAAAATTGGAGATCATTGTTATCATGGTTTGTGTGACCTTGGTGCTAGTGTTAGTGCTATTCCTTTTACTTTATATCAACAAATTATGAATGACATAGCACCATCTGAGCTTGAAGACATTGATGTTACTATTAAACTTGCAAACAGAGACACACTTACACCACTTTGGATTGTTAGAGATGTTGAAGTCTTGTGTGGAAAAATCGAGTACCCCACTGATTTCCTAGTACTTGGTTCAAAACAAGATAAATTTGTCCCATTATATTTGGTAGACCCTTCTAGAATACTGTTAATGCTGAAATCAATTGTGTTACTGAGAAGGTCAAAGTAAGCTTTGGTGATGTGTCTCATGAATTTAACTTCTCCAAGTTTGGTGGACAACCACATGAGAAGGAATTATCTAGTAAGGATGAAATAATTGGTCTTACTTCTATTGTCGTACCTCCTACCGATCCGTTAGAACAATATCTACTAGACCATGAAAACGATATGCATATGAATGAGAGAAATGAAATAGATGACATATTTCTTAAACGAACGCCTATTCTTAAACACAACTTACCCGTTGATATTTTAGGGGATCCTCCTCCACCCAAGGTAGATCCCGTGTTTGAGCTAAAGACTTTACCCGATACTTTGAAACATGCTTACCTTGATGAAAATAAGATATATTCTGTTATTATCAGTGCTAACCTTTCAGAGCATGAAGAAAAAAGATTACTTAAAACTCTGAAGAAGCACCGGGCTGCTATTGGATATACTCTTGATGATCTTAAAGGCATAAGCCCCACTCTATGTCAGCACAAGATTAATATGGAAACGGATGCTAAACCTGTTGTGGATCATCAACGCCGCTTAAATCCTAAGTGTAAGGAAGTGCTAAGAACTGAAATACTCAAGCTTCTGGAGGCAGGTATAATTTATCCTATTGCTGATAGTAGATGGGTAAGTCATGTTCATTGTGTCCCTAAGAAAGGTGGCATAACCGTTGTACCCAATGATAAAAATGAGCTTATTCCACGAAGAATAGTAACCGGTTATAGGATGGTGATTGATTTCAGGAAATTAAACAAAGCTACTAGGAAAGATCACTACCATTTGCCTTTTATTGATCAAATGCTAGAAAGATTATCTAAGCACACATTTTTGTTTTCTTGATGGATATTCTGGTTTTTCTCAAATACCTGTGTCGAAAGAGGATCAAGAGAAAACTACCTTTACTTGCCCTTTTGGAACCTATGCTTATAGGCGTATGCCTTTTCGTTTATGCAATGCACCTGCTACTTTTCAAAGATGTATGACTGCTATATTCTCTGATTTTTATGAAAAAATTGTTGAGGTTTTCATGGATGATTTTTCCATTTATGGGACTTCTTTTGATGATTGCTTGAGCAACCTTGATCGAGTTTTGCAGAGATGCGAAGAACTAATCTTGTCTTGAATTGGGAGAAGTGCCATTTTATGGTGAATGGAGGCTAGTGCTTGGGCATAAAATTTCTGAACGAGGTATTGAAGTAGACAAAGCTAAAGTTGATGCAATTGAGAAAATGCCATGCCCAAAAGATATCAAAGGTATAAGAATTTTCCTTGGTCATGCTGGTTTCTATAGGCGTTTCATCAAAGATTTCTAGGCCGTTAACTAATCTTCTTCAAAAAGATATTCCTTTTGTTTTTTATGATGATTGTGTAGAAGCTTTTGAAATACTTACGAAAGCTTTGATTTATGCACCCATTGTTCAACCACCTGATTGGAACTTGCCAGTTGAAATTATGTGTGATGCTAGTGATTATGCTGTTGGTGCTATTCTAGGGCAAAGAGTAGACAAGAAATTGAATGTTATCCATTATGCTAGTAAAACTCTAGACGCTGCCCAAAGAAATTATGCCACCACTTTAAAGGAATTTTTAGCAGTTGTCTTTGCATGTGATAAGTTTAGACCTTATATCGTTGATTCCAAAGTAACTATTCACACTGATCATGCTGCTATTAAATACCTTATGAAAAAGAAAGATGCTAAGCCTAGAATTATTAGGTGGGTGCTTTTACTTAAAAAGTTTGATTTGCATATCGCTGACAGAAAGGGAGCTGAAAACCCTGTAGCAGATAACTTGTCTAGAATGGAAAATGTTCTTGATAACCCACTGCCTATTGATGATAATTTTGCTGATGAACAACTTGCTACTATAAATACTTCACGTAGCACTCCTTGGTATGCTGATTATGCTAATTATATTGTTGCTAAATATATACCACCTAACTTCACCTACCAACAAAAGAAGATATTCTTTTATGATCTGCGACATTACTTTTGGGATGACCTACATCTTTATAAAGGAGTAGATGGTGTTATTAGACATTGTGTACCTGAGCATGAACGGGGACAAATCCTAAGGAAGTGTCACTCCGAGGCTTACGGAGGACACCATGCTGGTGACAGAACTGCACACAAGGTATTACAATCTGGTTTTTATTGGCCCACTCTTTTCAAAAATGCTCGTAAGTATGTCCTTTCATGTAATGAATGCCAAAGAGTAGGTAATATTGGTAAACGTCAGGAAATGCCTATGAACTATTCACTTGCCATTGAACCATTTGATGTTTGGGGTTTTGACTTCATGGGACCTTTTCCTTCCTCAAATGGGTATACTCATATTTTAGTTGTTGTTGATTACGTTACTAAGTGGGTAGAGGCTATTCCAACTAGTAGTGCTGTCACAACACTCCTATTGAAACGCTTAAGGAAATTATTTTTCCGAGGTTTGGAGTCCCTAAATACTTAATGACAGATGGTGGTTCACATTTTATTCATGGTGCTTTTCGTAAACTTCTAGCTAAATATGATGTTAACCATAGAATCACATCACCATATCATCCTCAGTCTAGTGGCCAGGTTGAATTGAGCAATCGAGAACTAAAATTAATCTTGCAAAAGACTGTCAATAGATCTAGGAAGAATTGGTCTAAGAAACTAGATGATGCTCTATGGTCTTATAGAACTGCTTATAAGAACCCCATGGGGATGTCCCCGTATAAAATGGTGTATGGAAAAGCTTGTCATTTGCCTCTTGAGCTAGAACATAAGGCTTATTGGGATATTAAAGAACTTAAATATGATTTTAAACTTGCCGGTGAAAAGAGGTTATTTGATATTAGCTCACTAGATGAATGGAGGACACAAGCCTATGAGAATGCTAAGTTATTTAAAGAAAAAGTTAAAAGATGGCATGAGAAAAGGATTCAAAAACGGGAATTCAATGTAGAAGACCTTGTGCTTTTGTACAATTCTCATTTCAGATTTTTTGCAGGAAAACTCTTATCCAAATGGGAAGGTCCATATGTTGTCGAAGAGGTCTATCGCTCCGGTGCTATAAAAATTAATAACTTCGAAGGCAAAAAGCTGAGAGTGGTGAATGGGCAAAGAATCAAGCATTATATTTCAGGTACACCCATTAACGGAGAGACTAATGTCATTCAAGTAATAACACCGGAAGAACACATACGGGAGGCCTTCCGGAACACTCCAGAAACCTGAAAAGGGGTAGGTATGTGGTACGGTAAATAAACCGACTCCAAAAATTCCAAAAAAATAGTTTCTGATGGTTTTGGTATTTTAGAAAAATTCCAAAAATAAAAAGGAGTCAGGGGGACCCACGAGGGAGGTACAAGCCAACAGGGCGCTCCCCCCTGGGGCGCGCCCTGATGGCTTGTGCGGCCCTCGTGTGCCTCCCCGACTCCGATTTCTTCCCGAACACGTATTCTGACCTAGAAAAAATCATTATATATACTCCCGTATGTTTCGACCACCGCATCGCGAGTTTCTCCTCTGTTCTTGTTTTGAGCTGTTTTTCTGGCAGAACTTAGAATATGTCGTCCCAAGATTCGGATGGAGAGAGCTATGTCTCTCACTATGTGGCAGACCCAAAGATCTTTGGGGATATTTATCCCTACTTATGGTCCACGGAGGAAGAGGGAAATTCCGATCTAGAGGAGACGGAAGATGCCGGTCTAGACGCCAGTTCGGATGAAGATGAAGGTTCGCTACCTCAACCTGGAGATATGCATGTGGAATTCAAGAAGTCAAGCCTCCCTAACGGAGTAAAACAAATCTAAGACCCAATCCCATCTCGTTTTCTGCAGGAAAGCAAGGAAAATTTATGCAAAAGGGTCTTGAAGCTCGAGCAAGAAAACGATAATTTAAGAGAGGAAAACTTCATCCTCACGCGTAAGCTGGAGAAGAAGGGTACAACTACTCCAACACAACCACCATCATCGAAGAACACTTGAGTACATGGGTATGGGCACCACCCCTAGCTTGTTCCAAGCTTTGGGGAGGCGCCCCAGTATCGTATCACCATCACTTTTCAGCATCATCTTTTATTTTAGTTTGATCCTTAGTTCTTTCGTGGTTTAGAGAAATAAAGTTTCAGATTTGCTTTGCTTTGCTTAGGATTTTGCTTTGAGATCTACCTACCCTTGTAATCGAGCATGAGAGTTATATAATAAATATTAATTGAGTCCGTGTGCTTTACTCTCTTGCACTAATCATCATAGCATGGCAATAAAAAGAATAGGAAAGATCATATGCTTATCTCATGGGAACTAATGACTTCACATCAAAAGAAAGTGTGAGCGATGAAAATTGTTGGGAACAAAACAAACATAGCCTTAGTCATTGTTATAATCTATCCAAGACTATGATAGAGAAGATAAGATCCCCATACAAATACACTATCTTGGACATCATCTATGATTGCGAACCCTCACCAAATATTAAATAGTGATCAAGTGTTGAAGTTGGACATGGAAGACAACTTAATGGTTATGTTTGTTTACATTTACATAGAAGTTATATAGCCATGGATCCTTTAACATGTGATGCTTCTTTTAGATCTTTTGCTAGCCAAAATTTCTGCACCAAGTAGAGATACTACTTGTGCATCCATAACCCCTTAAACCTAGTTTCTTTCTGTAAGAGTCCACCTTACCTACCTATGGATTGAATAAGATCCTTCAAGTAAGTTATCATCGGTGCATAAGAAATAAAAATTGCCTATAATCATGTATGATCTTTTATTGAAAGGGAAAATAAGCTTTGTACGATCTTGTTATGGTGAAGAAATAAAAGCAACAGAGTGCATAATAAAGTTCGCTATCACAAGGGGCAATATAAAGTGACGTTCCTTTGCATTAAGAGATTGCACATCTAAACAAATAAAAGTGCATGACAACCTCTGCTTCCCTCTGCGAAGGGCCTATCTTTTACTTTCATAAAGTTCTTACTTTTACACAAGAGTCTGAGTTGGGTGGAAAATGAAGCCCCTATCTTCCTATGTGTCCGGCAAAAACATTAGCTCCAAAAATATGCAATGAGTGTCAACAATCATAGATGACTAAATGATAATTGAGTATGTGGGTTTGCTAAAATGAAAGCTCTTGTATAGAATCTTCTCTTGAATATGATGAATTATGATTATCACCATGACTAAAGGCACCGTTTGTTGGTTGTCAATAAGGTTTATGCTTCATACTTCGATAATTGTGAATAGATCTTTACTTGTTTTTGAGAAGTTATATGATGAAATGCTTGCTGCTATAATGATATCCATGATGCTCCCATGTTCGTATTCTGTTTTTATCGACACCTCTCTCTCAAATTATGTGGTCATTACTCTCGAGCTTGACTTTTGCTTGAGGACAAGCGAGGTCTAAGCTTGGGGGAGTTGATACGTCCATTTTGCATCATGATTTCATATTCATATTTACGTTATCCTTGTCCATTATTCCCTATATCATACAATTCTTATGCTCTTTCTCTCTGAATATTCAAGGTACATCACAAAGAGGGAATTATCTGGAAACTGGAATTCTGGACCGGAAAACCGAGAAAAAGGCAGAAACATCACCAGACGCCAAATGACCTGAAACTTCACGGGGAATTTTTATTGAATATTTAAGAATTTCTGGGCCAAAAATATACCAGAGGGGGGCCACCAGCCAGGCACAAGCTAACAGGGCGTGGACCCCCAGGCCTTGCCCTGATGGCTTGTGGGGCCCTAGCTGGCCTCCCAACGCCCCTCTTCTCCTATATGGTGTGTTTTACCCTAGAAAAAATCATAAGCAACCTTTCGAGACGAAGCGCCGCCGTCTCTATGCGGAAACCTGGGTAGAGGCCCTTTTGCACTCCGGCAGTCAGATTCTGCCGGGGAAATTCCTCTTTGAGAGGGGGAGATCGAAGCCATCATCATCACCAACGCTTCCTCCTTCGTGGGAGGACCAATCCTCATCAACATCTTCACCAGCACCATCTCATCTCCAACCCTAGTTCATCGCTTGTATTCAATCTTTTTCTCAAAACCTCAGATTGGTACCTGTGGGTTACTAGCTGTGTTGATTACATCTTGTAGTTGATGCTTGTTGGATTACTTGGTGGAAGATATTATGTTCAGATCCTTAATTATTATTATTGCACCTTTGATCTTGAACATGTTGATGAGGTGTGAGTAGTTACTATTGTTCCTGAGGACATGTGAGAAATCTTGTTATAAGTAATCATGTGAAGTTGGTATTCGTTCGATATTTTGATGATATGTATGTTGTTACTTCTCTTAGTGGTGTCATGTGAACGTCGACTACATGACACTTCACCATGTTATGGGCCTAAGGGAAGTCATTGTGGAGTAACAAGTAGATGATGGGTTGCTAGAGTGACAGAAGCTTAAACCCCAGTTTATGCGTTGCTTCATAAGGGGCTGATTTGGATCCACATGTTTCATGCTATGGTTAGATTTATCTTAATTCTTCTTTCATGGTTGTGGATGCTTGCGAGAGGGGGTAATCATAAGTAGGTTGTTAGTTCAAGTAAGAATAACACCTTAGCACCGGTCCACCCACATATCAAATTATCAAAGTAGCGAATGCGAATCAACTCAACATGATGAACATGACTAGATAGAAATTCCCATGTGTCCTTGGGAGCGCTCGCTTAATATAAGAGTACTTTCAGGCCTGTCCTTTTCTACAAAAAGGATTGGGCTACCTTGTTGCACATTTGTTATTATTGTTACTTGTCACTTGTTACGAATTATCTTGCTACAAAACTATCTACTATCGTTACTTACATCACTTGCAGAGAATCCTTGCTGAAAACCGCTTGTCATTTCTTTCTGCTCCTTGTTGGGTTCGACACTCTTACTTATCGAAAGGACTACGATTGATCCCCTATACTTGTGGGTCATCACACATGTACATTGATTTGGTCGAATAATGACCAGTCTTATTCAAACTCCAGTACGCCGTGTCTTTTTCAACTGTATGTTGAATGCCACAGATGTAACTACACATTTTAGACCATTGTCTCAATAGTACCGAGTTAAGTCTTATTCAAAAGAAAGAAGAGGAGGTGATAGTGATATAGATCATGGCAGATGTCACATAGTTGAGGGAATTGAGCATTAAATGGGGTCAGCCCATTGTAATCGATAGTGTTATAGATCATGGCAAATGGCAAATAGTTGAGGGAATTGAGCATTAAATGGGATCAACCCATTGGAATCTTTTCACAACCTAGCTAATATTCTACTTTCTAGTGGGCCCATTTAATGCTAATGAACAAGACCTTTGTGGAAAAGTTGATAAACTCTCCGGCCTTCTAGTTTGTGAATAGATTCCAATGGGATCCTCTAGTTTTCACTGTCATTTCACCATCAAACTAATATTCTTCTTTATGAGGTATTTCACCCCAAGCAACCTTTGTTTTTGGATATGAAGATCTTGTTCCACCTGACAAGGTAGTATCTTTTTTTTGTTACACCCTTGCCAAAAAACCTCCTTATGTGTTTATCACACTTTTCCACAAATGCCTTGTTCATTAGCCATATAGACATATGGTAAGGAGATATTTGAGTAAGAACAACATTTAAAAGAATATTTCTCCCTCCCATGTAAGTAACATTGTCCAGCAAGGCATGAAATCTCTTGAGGTATTTACCTTCAAGGAAATCCCAGTCAGAGTTCTTGAGGAAAGAAAAGCTCACAGACATCACAAGATAATTAATGGGAAAAGGACCAATATCAGAATTGAAAAGCTTAGCATATTCTTTAACTATCTCCTCATCACCCCCAATAGTCAGAATTTCACTTTTCTGAAAATTAACCTTGAGGCCAAGCATCATCTCAAACAAATACACCAATAATGTCAGGTTGATACCTTATCTAAGTCATGATCCAGGCAAATGATGATGCCATCTACATATTGCAGGACAACCACACCTTTTGGGATAAGATCAGGAGCCATTCCGACCAGCAGGCCATTACATTATTTTGGGCATTTAATCATCTTAGTAAGACATTCAGCCACCAGATTAAACATGAATGGGGAAAGGGGGCCCCCCTGGCGCAATTGTTGAGCTTAATGCTAACTGGGTCGTCATACATGATTTGCTTAACCCAGCTGCACCAAGTGCGATTTAAACCTCTAAGCATGTGGCATTCTAGCAAAAACTCCCAGTTCACCTTATCGTTTGCTTTTTTGAAATCGAGCATAAGCACAACCCCAATATTTTTCTTAACATGAGTATAATTGGGTAATTCATGAAGAGACAAAATACCATCCATAATATTCCTACCTTTGACAAAAGCATTTTGAGTAGGGCTAATCAACTTATTAGCATATTTGCTTACTCTGCCATCCATCACCTTAGTGATGAGCTTATATGGGTATCTAAGGAGACAAATGGGACTAAATTGTTGTATACGATCAGCCCCAGAAACCTGAGGCAACAAGGTAATAATACCATAATTGAGACGTCGGACGTCAAGAGTTCCTTTATGAAAGTTGATGAATAGCTGCATAATATCATGCTTAACTGTTTCCCAACAACATTGGTAAAATTCTACGGAAGAAATCTTGTCGGGACGAGGAACCCTATTTGCGCCCATCGCAAAAAGGGCATATCTCACTTCTTCCGTAAACTCTCTAGTCAGATTAGCATTATCGTCATCTTTAAGCTTCTCATCGGCACCCCACGTGTTAGGATCCATGTGAAACTGGTTACCAGGGGTGGGGCCAAAGAGTTCATTATAGAACTCGGTGGCATGTGCAATCAAATTGTCAATACCCTCTATTTCGACCTCGCTGTATTGAGAGATCTTGATGTATGAGAGTGTTTAGTGCTATCTAGAGAAGAACATGTTATATCCCACATTTTATTATAGTGAAAGAATATTTGGATGTCTTCGGCTCGTGGTATTTACCCCACTTGAAGGTTTTTCATGTAAAAATACCGGTGCTCATCTCTGCTGATTTTGTGCTATTGTTCGGTGTAGTTTGGCTTGGCACAAGACAACTTTGAATTGGAAGTCATTGTGCAGCACCGTGTTGGAGAAACTTATTAAAAGTGTTAAGTTTCGTCATATGTTTCCGTTGACAGAATTTACTCCATATATGCAAACACATATGTTTCCTTTCGTAACTAACTGAGAAAAAATATACTTTTCGTCCCTCAATTCTTGATGGAGTCTAGATTTGATTCCTCAACTTCAAAACCGGACAACTTGCATCTTTAACTATTGGAAACAGATAAGATTCACCCCTGGTCACGTTTTTGACCGGTGTTGTCCCACCCCGGTTTTGACCGTGTCGACTCAAATTTGCGTACTTTTTTCAAGTCCGATTAATGTTTTCAAATTTGGGTACCTTTTTCCAATACACGAACTTATTAAAAATTCGTGTACTTTTTTTCAAATCCGCGTACTTTATCCAAGTTCACGTACTTTTTTCTTACTTTTTTAAAGTTCATGTAGTTTTCGAAATTCCTGCAATTTTTCAAATTGACATACTTTTTCATATTCGTGTACATATTTTTGGAAAGAGTTCATGAATTTGAAAATTTTATGCAAACTTGAAAAAAGTACGCGTATTTGGAATTTTTTTCACAAATTAGAAAAATATGTGGATTTGAAAAAATTATGTCAACTTGAAACAAGTACGTGAATTTTAAACAACGTTAATGGATTGGAAAAGGAACACGGATTTGAAAAAAGTATGCGAACTTTAAAAAGTATGCGGATTTGAAACAAGTATGTGAATTTGAAAAACAGTTCATGGATTTAAAAAAAAAACACTTGGATTTAATAAAATTACACGAACTTGGAAAAAAATACGGGAATTTGAAAAAGTATGTAATTTTTGTAAAAAATCACGGATTTAAAAAAAGTACCCAAATTTCAAAATACATGGATTGGAAAAGTTATTTTATTTTTGAGAAAAATACACGAACTTGAAAAAACTACGTGGATTTGAATGAAGTATGTGAATCTCAAAAAGTTCACGGATATAAAAAATTATGCGAATTTTAATCAGCATGGGTCAAAACTGGGGTGAGTCAACACCAAAACCGGTCAAAACCGAGACCAGGGACGAACCTTGTCCGGTTTCGGTAGTTGTGGGTGCAAGTTGTCCGGTTTCAGAGTTGAGGGACCAAATCTAAACTTCACCAAAAGTTGAGAGATGAAAAATATATTTTACTTTAACTAATAGTAAGTATGTGTGAGTTATTAGCGAATAGAGGTGGTGCTGATGTTACTTTATTTCTGCCGCAGTATTTCGGATCACCGTTAAGCGTGCGCTATACCATATGACTAGGCATTTCTCATTCGTTCGGTCTGATAATATGTAAAGCAGGACGATATGGGGCAGAGCCAAGCTGGAAATATATAAACTGAAATGGTGCTTTCGGCCGCTAGCAACTTAGTAGAACAACGTTATCTCCACCTCTAATAATCGGTAGCACATGTCAACTATCTACCCGTTGACATTATATCATTATCCCATCTCGCTCGTAGTACAACACATTAGTAGTACGTAGTACACATGCAAGTACACAAAGCGCAAGCAGTACTTCAAACTGAAATGGATCGAGACGGCCGGAAGCCACTTCACAAGCCTGTAATATATATAGACAGTGGGCGTGTGGTGTAATGCATACCTTCTCAAGCTAATAACGATCATCGATCAGCTAGCTAGCTAGAGATGGCGTCGGGATCAGGAGCTCTGGCCGTCGTCGCCGTGGCCGTGGCGGCGGCGCTCCTTACCCTGTGTGGCTCCACGGAGGCCCACACGCAGTTCGGGGCGTACAACAAGACGTGCCCACAGGCGGAGGACATCGTGTTCAAGGAGATGACCGCCGTCGTCGCCAAGTCGCCCGGCCTCGCCGGATCCCTGCTCAGGCTCTTCTCCGTCGACTGCTTCGTCGGAGTAAGTCAAGCTCATATACAAGCCAAGCTATCTCTCTACCTGTACCTAGCTAGGTGAGTCGAGTTCACAACTGTGCTGTGTGCTGTGCGCAGGGTTGCGAGGGGTCGATTCTTCTGGACTCGACGGCCAACAACACGGCGGAGAAGGACTCGCCGCTCAACAAGGGCCTCCGCGGCTACGACGTCGTCGACGCCATCAAGGCGAAGCTCGAGACGGCCTGCCCAGGCGTCGTCTCCTGCGCCGACGTCCTCGCCCTCGCTGCGCGCGACTCCGTGCGAATCGTACGTCGTCGTCTCAGCAAATAATTGTCTCCTTTGCATTCATCTTCTCCAATGTTTTAAATAATCGAAGCTATAGCCTTTTAAAACTCTTCCGTTAAAACTATGCACTTTTATCACTAAATTAAAAATGACTCTAATAACCTGTTATTTCTTGCTATAACGTTAAATTTGAAGTCAATTAACCCGCTAAACCGCTATACAAAACATTATTTTGTGTTTTTGTTTATGATATATATAATGCATTGATGTGAAGCTTGGTTGTTGAATTAGAACATCTGATTGGTGCTAGGGTATTGATAATCTGAACATGTGTATATGTTAAGTATATGTAATGTACTTCCTCTGTTCCATAATATAAGATCATTTTTAAGCTATGTTAGCATGAAAGACGATCTTATATTGTGGGACGGAAAAAGTATCATATAAGATGCCTGATTGTATTCTTTTTATAATATTTTTTCATGATTTAGAAAAACGCTAGATGATGCTTAGCTTCGTTGTACCTTTTCGTAGCTTCTGACCGAACCGTCGCTAAATGGTATAGCCCGCTATTTAAAACATTAATCTTATGTGTATCTGATGCCATGGCTCATGCCTCGCCTCTCCTAGACCAAAGGCCCCTACATTCCGATCCCGACGGGGCGGCAGGACGGCAACAGGTCCTCTGCCGCCGACGTTGCCCCCAACACTCCCAAGCCGGACGCCAGCATCACCGACCTCATTGCCTTCTTCGGGAAGTTCAACCTCACCGCCAAGGACCTCGCCGTGCTCTCTGGCGCGCACACCATCGGCAAGGCTCACTGCTCCGCCTTCTCCTCCCGCCTCTACAACTTCACCGCCAGCAACAACGTCTCTGACCCCACGCTCGACGCCAACTACACGGCCACGCTCCGTGGCCAGTGCAAGGCCGGTGACCTCGCCACCCTGGTCGACCTCGACCCCAGCAGCGGCACGACGTTCGACCTCGGGTACTACACGGGTGTCGCCACGAGCAAGGGCCTCCTCTCCACCGACGGTGCGCTGCTGCTCAACAAGGACACCAGGGACTACGTGATGCGTCAGGCCAACGCCACCGCGCCTGCCGAGTTCTTCGCCGACTTCGCCGCATCCTTCGTCAACATGAGCAAGATCGGCGTGCTGACGCACCACAAGGGCGAGATAAGGAGGCACTGCTCCGCCGTCAACCCTCCGTCGGCCTCCATGGCGCCCGTCACCATGAGCGCGCACGCCGCCGTGCTACTCGCCAGCTCTTTCGTGTCCATCGTCGCTCTGGCGCTTGTGCTCTAGCCAGCATGCAACTTGCATTGTGTGAAATGTGTTTGGTTTGGGTTTGTTTTTATCCGATTCCTTCTTAAATTTTCTCGATTGATTTGATGTGGTACGTGTGGATGCATCATGTCAAGAATATTGTCATTCCCTGATTTATGAATATAAGTATATATATTGCTGGTTGCGAGCATTATGGCACTTGTACCGGTTTTAGGTTTGATGAGTGTTGGAATTTAAGTTTGAGTTTGAATGAAGTTTAACCAGTTTTCAATCAGTTTTAGACAAAGAAAAAGGTAAATTATGATTGAAATAGGCAAGACTAGAAGCAGCAAAACCATTAGTAAATAGCAAAAAACTACCACAAATTGGTGAGAGTTCGAAAAAAAACTACCATCTTTTAGGGTTACAAAAAACTACAACTTAGAGTCTAATTTTTGGCAAAAAAAAATACCACCTCGCACTAGTTACCGTTTGGGATGAACTAGCTGTGATTATGATAGGCATGACCCACGTGCAAGCGATGATGTGGCATAGAAGTCAACTTAGTTAGATTGACTAACACTTTGGGAGTTAATTATGACATGTGGGACCCACATGTCAGTCCCAAAAAATTCTCCATGTGAATTCCGAAAAAACTCTCCAAGTAAACTTTTTCTAAACTCTTCATTTTGTCGGTCATTTGGTAGGTCCGGCTGCCTGGCAGCATTGATTTGGGAGAGGGGGAGGGGGGGGGGGGGGGGGGCTGCCTGGCGACGCTGACTTGGGAGGCGGAGCGGCGACCGATTTGGGAGGGGAGAGCATTCATGGCGTCTCGTGGGTATCCAATGATAATTGACAATGGTTTATAATTACTCGATATTTTTGTATCCATTGTTTTCATAGGGCCATTGATAATCGAACGATGGGCATTGTTTAGGGATATACATTATCTAGGAAGTTTCCGTTGTGAGTTCGGTCTGATTACCGAGGATCTGTCATTTTTAACTTTGCACTAGTTTCTGAATTACCAATATTTAAAAAAAAATCCACACTGTTATGTCATCTATATGCATCTACAAATATTAGAACAAAAATCAAGGTAACATGTATAAAATATCCCTCTTCCTTGCCTCTCACCATGACATCGCTTGTCATCCCCGTCGGGCAAAGTCCCGCCTTGGGTTGGTGGCGGCGGGGCGGGGCGGGGGGGGGGCGGGGGGGGGGGGGGGGAGGGGGTTCCTACTCTGGCTTTTCCCCTTCCTCCCCTATAGCCCCTCTAACCCTAGGTACCACTTTTGGTCCGAGCTCTCCACGTCGCGCCCTGGAAGTGGCCTTCCTGGGAGATCGAAGACGTGGCGAGGAGGGCATGCACCATGCCTCCCATGGCTTGGGGGTGCGCTGATCAAGAGCCTGCTCTGGCTCAGATCTGGGTCGGTGGGGCTCGCTGACCCGGATGGTGGTCGCGTCCCATGGGTTGTGGACATCATGCGGTGCTCATGGCTGGGCGCCAGTGGCCGCTTCGCTCAGCATGGTGACGGGGCTTGCTTCCCAAGGTGCTCGATCCGGCCAAATCTGGAGCAAGGTGGGGGTGGTGAGCCGGTTAGGCGATTGTGACTAGGAGGGTCATGGATGTCATCTTTCACTCGCGGGCTGGTGTTGTTGTCGCCGTTTCGTTGGTGGCAGGTCGACGACATTGGCAGGGGATGTGGTGGGCCTATTTCGATTGTGAATTATATTTTGCTCGATGGTTGTGCAAAGGTTTGGGCTTCTTGGATGCCGGCACAACGACCTTGAATGACGAGGCCGCGCGGTTGACTCTATGGCTAGCGACATTGCGGTGGTGATGGCATTTCTCCTTGGTTGTGTGGATAAAGAGGAGAGATGTGAGATCCTGGCTTAATAGGAATGATAGACTAGTTATATCAATAAGGAATTCCTTCCTTTTCGCGAGCCCATTCGCAAGGAACCTCAAAGTTAAGTGAAATTGATTTCGAGCGATTTGAGGATGTGGCCCACCGACTAGTAAGTTGAACTCGTGTCCGCGCGAGTGAGGACAAAGTGCAAAAGAAAGACTAGTGTTGGTTTGTGGGACCAGGCTAGATTCCGCAAGGTGTAATGGCTGGGAGCCGGTGGCTATGATCGGGGCATTAGAAATGGTATCAGAGCTGACCCTCGCGGTTATGTAGACGGGTGTGTGCCGGTTAGTGACGTAGACATGTACATGGCACATGTAAATGCTATCAGTGGTGTGCATCGACATGTGCTAAGAGAGAACGTTGTTGTTGGGCTGACAAGGACGTATGTTCCTTTGAGTGGAGTGTACATGAGATCCTGGCCAATATGAGTGATAGACTACTCATATCAAAAATGCCTTGTTTTGTAGGAAGCCAATCGCAAGGAACCTCAATGTTAAGCGTGCTTGGCTTGGAGCAATTTTTAGGATGGGTGACCAACTAGGAAGTTGATCCCAGATACGCACGAGTAAGGACAAAGTGCGCAGAAAATACTAGTGTTGGTTTGTGGCCCCAGTCTAGATCCCGCTAGGCGTAACAACCAGGAGCAAGTGGCTATGGCCGAGGTGTTACAAGGGGGCAATGGGACTACTGGCGGGGGCGGTGCTTCGGAAGTAACCAAGGAGCACTTTTACTTAGCGTCATCACTGGATATTTTAGATATTTCATAGAATGTTGGTCTTAATAGAGGATATCAACACCTAATAGCCTTAACACTTTAATTCTGACTCTCCCAACTAGTATTAGACAAAGATTTTGTTGGGAAACGTTGCATGGGAAACAAAAAAATTCCTACGAACACCCAAGATCTATCTATGGAGATCAACAGCTATGAGAGGGTGAGTGCATCTACATACCCTTGTAGATCGCTAAGCGGAAGCGTTAAGAAACGCGGTTGATGTAGTCGAACGTCTTCGCGATCCAATCACGATCCGTCCCGATCTAGCGCCGAACGGACGGCACCTCCGCGTTCAGCACACGTACAGCTCGACGACGTCTCCACCTCCTCAATCCAACGAGGGTAGGTGGAGTAGTAGCTGAGTTCTCCGGCAGCACGACGGCATGGTGGCGGTGGTGGTGGTGCGATCTCGGTAGGGCTTCGCCAAGCGCTGCCGCAACGCGACGGAGGAGAAGAACTACTAGAGAGAGAGAGGGAGGGAGGGCGCCGCCATGGCTTGGATTGTTGCCTCCCTCTCCTCTCATATATATAGGAGGAGGGGTGGAGGAGGGCCGGCCTAGGGTTTCCCCTAGGGGGGGCAAGGGGTGGTGCCTTGCCACCCAAGGCAAGGGTGGCGCCACCCCTAGGGCTTGGCCCTCCACCATCCAGCCGCATGGGCCTAGGTGGGAGGGGCGGCCAGCCCACCAGGGGCTGGTGCGCCCCCTCTCACAGCCCATGGGGCCCTCTGGGGCAGCTGGACCCTACCGGTGAACCCCCGGAACACTTCCGGCATCTCCGTCACAAAACCGGTAAGTCCCGGAACCTTTCCGGAACTTGAATACCAACTTACTATATATTAATCTTTACCTCCGGAACATTCCGAAGCTCCTCGTCATGTCCAGGATCTCATCCGGGACTCTGAACAACCTTCGGTTACCAACATATGCAACTCAACAGTACTATCACGTCATCGAACGTTAAGCGTGCGAACCCTGCGAGTTAGAGAATGATGCAGACATGACCGAGACACTCTCCGGCCAATAACCAATAGCGGGACCTGGATGCCCATATTGGTTCCTACATATTCTACGAAGATCTTTATCGGTCGAACCACGATGTCAAGGATTCAATCAATCCCGTATGCAGTTCCCTTTGTCCAGCGGTATGTTACTTGCCCGAGATTCGATCGTCGGTATCTCCATACCTAGTTCAATCTTGTTACCGGCAAGTCTCTTTACTCGTTCCCTAATACAAGATCTCGTGATCACTAGTAGAAAACAGGCCTTCCGTTTCAACCTTTAGTCCCGGTTTTGCTTTGGACCGGAACTAATGTGTCCATTAGTCCCGGTTCCAACGGCTAGGAGCTGTCAGGGGGTACGGGCCCCATTAGTCCCGGTTCATTTGGGACATATAGTCCCGGTTTGTATCACAAACCGGGACTAAAGGTGTGGTGGCAGGCTGGTGTCAGCCTGGGGCCCCCACGAGCCCTTTTAGTCCCAGTTTGTGATACAAACCGGGACTATAGATGGACCTTTAGTCCCAGTTTGTATAACCAACCGGGACTAAAGCTCTCCCTATATAAACCCTTCGTCCAGCCCGACTCCATTTCTCTGTTTTCTCCATTCGAATTCCCCTCTCTGTTCTTCCCCTAGCTCGAGCTCCTCCCTCCATTTTTGCCAAGATTTGTCAAGATTTGAGGCACCCCAATCCATCCAAGTGTCCACAAAGGTTAGCAACTTTGTCCTTTCATCTCTTATTGCTAGATCAGCCCGTGCTATGCTTTATAAGTATAGTGATTTGTGGGTTTTAGTTTGGGTGTAATTATGTGGTAGTTTTTTTGATTTATATGCAATTTGAGCTCAAATTAACTCCATAGTTTGCATATGTGTAGGTGTGGTTTACTTAGTGTGCCTTCCCGTCCCCGTCCTAACCACCGTCGATCGACCGCACCGTCCCGTCGCCGGCACCACCTTGGTGAGCCTCTTCTTGTGTTCTTATCATTTTTATAAATAAAATCGTATTTGTATGATTTAGATAGTTACTTGCATAGTTTTCTTACTTGTATGATTGTTGTTATATATAGTGCCATGGTTATGATATCCGTGCCCATCGGCCCTCGTCCGGTTTACGATTCAGATGTGGTATATTCTCTTTTATAACTATTTGTTGTATTTCGTGTTAATGACAATTATGCCCATCAAGTTGACATAGCTATTTTTATCTAGGAGGTAGTTGAACCAGAAATGCCAACCGACCCTATTGTCGAGAGGTTAAATTTAGTTGAAAAAGAAAATGAGGATTTGAAAGAAAAATTGAAAAGAGTTGAAGAAGAGAAGATGAAATTGGAGTTGTACGTTGTCGATGTCGTCGATGATCACAAGATCAAGATGGATGCAATGCGCTTGAAGATTAGAAAGATTAGAAAATATGCCATTAATAAAGAGGCTTGGTATCATTATGCTGTTGGATCAATTTTTACCTTAGTTGCGATTTTGATCGCATTTGTTGTTGCATTTAAAATGTTTTAGCTAGATAGTTTTATGTTGTTTTATGAGAATAAGTGTGTATGAACTTTATGTATGAACTTGTATTAATTTGGTCTTCTCGGTGTTGTGTAATGAAGATGAACCGGCAATGGATGTACGTTGACCGACGCTCTCCCCAGTTCATTAATGGCGTGCAGAGTTTTTTGCGTGCGGCTGAGGCAAACAAGCGGGATGGTTTTATATGTTGTCCATGTGGTGTGTATAAGAATGATAAGACTTACTCTAGCTCAAAACATATTCACGTCCACCTGTTTATGTCCGGTTTCATGTCCGGCTATAATTGTTGGACCAAGCACGGAGAAAGAGGGGTTCTAATGAAAGAGAATGAAGCAGAAGAGGATGACGACAACTATCCTTGGTGCCCTGAATATGATGGTAGTACAATGGGGGAAGAGAATGAAGAAGAAGAAGCTGAGGCATCAGATGAGCCCGCTGATGATCTTGGTCGGGCCATTGCTGATGCAAAGAGAAACTGCGAAAATGAAAAGGAGAAGTTGAAGTTGCAGCGCATGTTAGAGGATCACAAAAAAGCGTTGTACCCAAATTGCGAAGATGACAACACAAAGCTCGGTACCACACTCGAATTGCTGCAATGGAAGGCAAAGAATGGTGTAGCTGACAAGGCATTTGAAAAGTTGCTGAAAATAATGAAGAATAAGCTTCCAAAGGACAACGAATTGCCCGAGAGTACATACGAAGCAAAGAAGGTTGTCTGCCCTCTAGGATTGGAGGTGCAGAAGATACATGCATGCCCTAATGACTGCATCCTCTACCGCGGTGAGTGCGAGAATTTGGATGCATGCCCGGTATGCAATGCATTGCGATATAAGATCGGTCGTGATGAACCTGTTGATGATGTTCAGGGCCAGCGCCCCTCGAAGAGGATTCCTACCAAGGTGATGTGGTATGCTCCTATAATACGATGGTTGAAACGTTTGTTCCAAAACAAAGAGCATGCCAAGTCATTGCGATGGCATAAAGAAGACCGTAAGAAAGACGGGAAGTTGAGAGTACCCGCTGATGGGTCGCAGTGGAGAAAAATCGAGAGAGAGTGGCCGGACTTTGCAGATGACCCAAGGAACGTATGGTTTGGTTTAAGTGCAGATGGCATTAATCCATTCGGGGAGCAGAGCAGCAAGCATAGCACATGGCATGTGACTCTATGTATCTATAACCTTCCTCCTTGGTTGTGCATGAAGCGGAAGTTCATTATGATGCCAGTGCTCATCCAAGGCCCTAAGCAACCCGGCAATGACATTGATGTGTACCTAAGGCCATTAGTTGATGAACTTTTACAGCTGTGGAATAAAAAAGGTGTACGTGTGTGGGATGAGCACAAACAGCAGGAATTTGACCTGCGAGCGTTGCTCTTTGTAACCATCAATGATTGGCCTGCTCTTAGTAACCTTTCAGGACAGACAAACAAGGGATGCCATGCATGCATGCACTGTTTAGATGATACCCAAAGTATATATTTGGACATATGCAAGAACAATGTGTACCTGGGACATCGTCGATTTCTTCCGGCCAAGCATGCCTTAAGAAAGAAAGGCAAGCATTTCAAAGGTGAGGCAGATCACCGGAAGAAGCCCGTCCTCCGTACTGGTGATGACATACTTGATATGGTCAAGGATTTACAAGTAATATTTGGAAAGGGTCCTGGCGGACAATCTGTTCCGACTGACGCTGAGGGACGCGCACCCATGTGGAAGAAGAAATCTATATTTTGGGAGCTAGAATATTGGAAAGTCCTAGAGGTACACGCTGCAATCGACGTGATGCACGTGACGAAGAATCTTTGCGTGAACCTGCTAGGATTCTTGGGCGTGTATGGGAAGACAAAAGATACACCGGAGGCATGGGAGGACCAGCAACATGTGCACGAAAATGACGGCATGCATGAGCAGTATGAAGGTCCTGCCAGCTACGCTCTTACCAAAGCAGAGAAGGAAATCTTCTTTGAATGCCTGCTCAGTATGAAGGTCCCATCTGGCTTCTCGTCGAATATAAAGGGAATAATAAATATGGCGGAGAAAAAATTTCAGAACCTAAAGTCTCATGACTGCCACATGATCATGACGCAATTGCTTCCTGTTGCGTTGAGGGGGCTTCTACCAGAAAATGTTCGATTAGCCATTGTGAAGCTATGTTCATTCCTCAATGCAATTTCTCAGAAGGTAATCGATCCGGAAATCCTACCACGCTTACAGAATGATTTGGTCCAATGTCTTGTCAGTTTCGAGTTGGTGTTCCCACCATCCTTCTTTAATATTATGACGCACGTCCTTGTTCACCTAGTCGAAGAGATTGCCATTCTGGGTCCTGTATTTCTACACAATATGTTCCCCTTTGAGAGGTTCATGGGAGTCTTAAATAAATATGTTCATAACCGTGCTAGGTGATGGGGATATGTACCTAGGGTAGGGTCATAGGCCTGACCTACACGCCCTACCTAAGGACACTGCCCCAGAAAGCTTAAGGGCTACAAGGAAAACCTCCGACTGGAATCGTCAAGACTTACAAGTCACTCGACAATATACACTCGGGGGTATCTTTCACTCGACGCTTACCTTTCACTCGGAAGGACTAGAAGACAGTCGACCACACGAGTCCAGGAGTCACCCCAGGGAGGCTAACGGGCAAGCATTCATCAAGACCTTTAATAGCATTTATTGTGTACGTTACCAGTAACGTACACCTTTTATGACCACGATCTAACCCTTGGATGCCGGACACTTATGAGGGGCAGCGCACTCTATATAAGCCGCCCCTCCCCTCTGGCACAAGGGTTCGCACCCCCTGTAACAACACATATATTCCACTCGACAAGAAGCTCCCGAGCACCTGAGACGTAGGGCTGTTACCTCCACGAGAGGGGCCTGAACTCATACATTCTTGTGTACAATCTCGCCGTAGCTAGGACTCTGCCCTCTCCTTTCGTACCCCTACCTTCTACTGTCAGGCTTGTTCCCACGACAGTTGGCGCCCACCGTGGGGCAGGCGTCTAAGCGACTTCCGGCGAGGTTGCATATTTTCTCTTTCATCATGTCTTCCGGCGGTGATTTGTTCCTGGGCCGCGAGATCCGTCTCGGAGCGCTCACCTTCATCGCCGACGATTCGGCATGGCTCCAGGAAGCGCCTCTGGACGTTGAGGCGCTCCCGATTCGCGGGGCGACGCACTTCTGCGCAAGCTCCTGCGGTGTTCTTCTCCTTCAGTCGTCGACTCCGTATGTGTCGGCCCTTCATGCTGTTCGTCGCCGCAAGCGATCCGGTCATTCGCGGCTACAACGTTGGGTGCGACATGCGGCGGCATGCCAGGTTTCGTCCCCGTAGACTGCAGCCATTGAGCCCGCCGAGTCACTTCGCGGCGTGTTCGACTCGGCGTCGGATCGGTCCGACATTCCTTCCGAGTGCGAGAGCTGCGACCCTGCGGCCGAAGTTTTTATGGCTGGTGTAGGAGATATGCCCTAGAGGCAATAATAAATGTTATTGATTATCTCCCTGTTCATAATTAGGTTTACGTTCCATGCTATAACTGCTATGGTTCTCGAGTCTACAATAACCACGAGGCTCGGAGGAAGACTCATATGCACGTGTGGAATAATAAACAGTAAAATGTATTCCTAGTCAAGCCTCTATGACTGGCTCAAGTATTGCATGATGATCCTGTTTTCCTGATCATGGGCATGGCTATGCCGGCAATTTTGAGGGCACAATTGTTGGTAGAACACTTGTGTTGAATCGACCCGATTGATGTTATGCTATGAGATACATTCGTCATAAGTTAATGGTTAATAACACAGAGAAGTTAACGTTTGCATAATTCCTTAGACCATGAGAGTGTCGAGTTTCTTCATGCTTGCTTCATGAACTTTGGGGTTTGTTAAACGTCATCCGTAAATGTGTGGCTATTACGGCGGCTTACGGGTTCATGGAAAAGTATGTCAAGTAACTTGATAGCTCAAGATTGGGATTTGCTCCTCCGACGATGGAGAGATATCTCTGGGCCCTCTCGGTGTTACGGTATCCATCATCGTCTGGCCAGACACAGGGTGATTTGATCACAGGGATGCCGGAACACGGGAACGAGAAAAGAGAACAATACCGGCAACGAGGTAACTGGCATAGTGGACAAGGTGTTGATCCACGGGGATGCCAACATGTCTCACCTCGGGTAATTGTAACATATCGCGAAGCAACAGGAATAGCACACGGCAACTCGAGGTTCGCTCGAATATTCATTCGTGTGGGTATAGGGATCAATATGGGTGTCCACGGCTCCGATGTTGATCATTGATCGGAAGGGGTTCCGGGTCATGTCTATGCTTCACCGAACCTATAGGGTCACACGCTTAAGGGTCATCTATCTGTTGAATACTAGACAGGGAGTCTGAGAGAAAATCACCGAAAAAGTTTCGGACAGCGGAAAAGTTCCGCAGAGAGAACACCGGAACAGTTTTGGTAAAACTGAAAAGTTGTTTCAGGGGATACCATTAAGTCAAACTGGTTTCGGCACATGCCTGATAATTCTTGGAGGATGCCAGAATCATTCTGGAAACTTTCTGGAATTTTCCGGGATGAAAACCGGAAATGTTCCGGAGCTGCCGGAACCGCTTCAGATGCTTTTCGTAGATGAAAATCACTAAACCGGAATTGTTCCGGATCGCTTTGAAAATTATTTTGGTGGGTACTGGAAATGTTCTAAGCCCACATGAATATTTTCAGTTCGATCAGACGCTGAAAAAAGTCGTCATGAATAGTGAAAGTGCTTTATGGATATTTTTGGGAAAACACCTTTTTGGATATTTCCAAAAAGGCCTTCTAGAAGAGATTGGGGAGCAAGGCACCCCATGTGGGGGGCCCCCTAGGGGTGGCCGGCCAAGCATGGTGGAGCTCCTTGGAGCTCCACATGGCACCCCTTTTTCCTTTTTATACCTTTTATGTGAGACATAAAGTGGGGGTATTTTGGTATTTTCAAGTGCCAACCCTACCCCTTGGTTTTCCTATAAATAGAGGAGATGTGGGCTGCCATATGCTGATCCTTACTCTCATACACAAGCCATGCATGATCTGGCATTCTCTCTCCCTCCCAGCGAAATAGTTTCGTAGAGCCGAAAGGCTGTCTGGGTTCCGGCAGGAACTAGTTCTGGACGGCGAAGCCCTGCCGGATAGATGACACCATATGTGTGCAACTCTATAGAGAGATCGTAGTTTCGGTCTTAGTTCGAGAGTGCCTCCCGAAGGGATGTCCGTGTGACCGTCCGAGTTTTGGAGGTCCTCCCGAAGGGCTGTCTGAGTGACAGTCCGAGTTTCGGAGGTCCTCCCGAAGGGCTGTCCGCGACACCGTCCGGGGGACTGTGCGACCGCCTCCCGGAGGGCTGTCCGCGGGGCAGATGAGGGTATACATCCTCGCGGTTGGGAGGTTGTAAAATCCTAGCTGCGGGGATCTGCACCGCCGTTCGTCATCGACTCTACTTCCGCTGCGCTACGAGTCGATAACGAAAATGATCAAACCTTGTATGCAGTCTCCATAGTGGTCCTGGGCTGGTGCGTAGGTCGGAAATTTTTTGTTTTCTGCTGCGTTTCCCTACAGTGGCATCAAGAGCCGTGCTATGCGTAGATGCAGGTTGCGATCTAGAATACATAGAGATGTATGGGTGTTGCACAATATAATTAGGTAGTAGATGAGATATATTACTGAAAATTATTTGTGTGGGTAGCAAATGAAATCTGTTACCCGATGTTCTTGTTGCTTCCCTCGAATTTGCGTAGTCCTGATCTTGACGGCATGGTGGAATCTCACAAAGTTCTGGCAATCCGCTATCCTTTCATGCTGCTCCTGAGTATGCTGATTGACAGATCAACGAAGTGCTAACAGTTCTTTGGGTTCCCCCATAGTTGAGAAAGATGGATGTTTCGCAGACGAAAGGGCAATGCAGATATGATCTGCACGGGGGTCACGCGTATGACGAAGTTCAGTATGGGGCTCGAGATTTTATTATCTCGTGTTTCATACACCCCGCAATGTTAATCTAGCGACTTGGATTATCATGCTTGATGATGGACGTTGGTAGCTTCAGTTTGTTTCGAAACCTTAGAAGCCACGTAAAATAAAATTTCGCATGAACCGATTAGAGGCGTCTAACTTGGTTTTGCAGGATGGTTTGCATGTGCATATGATGTGGTATAGCAGTGTTCATAATAATTTGATTATGTATGAAATGACTATATGATGTAAATTGATTAACATGACCTGCGTGTCATGATTCGGCATGATGGCTGGATCCATATGATTGCACTTTAATGACCTGCGTGTCAACCTTATGTAATGCACTTATTTTATTAGCTATAGAGATAGCAATATTATCTGGTGCATCGACAAGGTGGTGGCAATCTTCGCGAAGGTGAACACCGACGCGAATGCCGAAGATGAAGAAATGAAAGACTTCTCCGTTAGAAAGGGCTATACCATATCATGCTATTATGAATTGCCTGAGATGTTTATCCCTTATGGTGCACCCTTTTGATTGCGCGGTAGTCGCTTTTATTAGGGTGATCTCTCACAAAAAATATCAAGTAGTTAGTGTTCTCCCAAGTGTAGCACCGTCACGGCACCTATCTCTTCGGGGTATCACATGGATACATGGGTACGAACGATTAGAGAAGTGTGAGGCGGGTGAGTTGAGACCTCGCAGCGAGATCACTTGGTTGTCTTGACATTCTAGCTTGAAAGTCCTGAGCTCGGAACACGCCCATCGAAAGATGAACAAGAGTCACATAGAGATGTGATTGGCAAGTTGGCCTACCGATTGCAATTCTCGTCACTTGAGATGGATACATCCTTGGCGTTGAATTGTAATTTGGATCTTGAATCGCTCACAATCAATTATGAGAGATATTGATTTGAGTGGGAGCGCACTTTAGAATTAATTCTTTTAATTCTTAGTGCAATTAATTTTTGAACACTGTCTAAGTGTGATTTGCATAATAGTTGTAGAAGAATGGCTCGCGTTTCCACCTTCCCTGTTAAAATTGAATAAGCTGTTAAATATCTGGTTAAAACTTTACGGTTGGTAACATAATGTGAGGATTGTCCTCTAGAGTGCCGAGAAGGACTTTGTCCTATCGCATACTTTCGGTATTCTCCCGCTAATGCTATGGATCATGTGACTCTCGTCCTTCGATCCAAAAGCTAGAATTCCTTTTCAGTCAAAGTGCAATATGTTTGCTTCCATGAGACCCGAACTTCAAAAGTTTGGATAGTTATGTGATATTCATGGAATCTGAAAATCATTTTCAGAGACAGGCAAAGGCTAAAAGATATGAGATATCCAAAGAAATGTTTGTTTGCAAACTGTTAGTAAAGGAGTTTACTATGCATTAGACTGATAAGAGAGGGATCCAGGAGAACGCCTATCATATGATGAAAGGTGAATAAAACAACAACTTAAAGAGAAAGGAAGTGTCCGAAGGGTGTTAGTAAGACTTTCACGCCTAGGAAGTCCGGGGCTAACGCCACTCTTAAGTTGGATGCTTCTTCTGAGAGTAGGAGAAATACTAAAAGTTAAACTGTTAGAAGTATAATGGCAAAAGGAAAGAAGACTGGGATATCCAGCTCATGTATGAATGTCATACAAGTTTTTGTTGTATAGAAGGCTGGTCAAAGATACAGTTCTTGGGAATTATGGTTAAACATGGTAATCACTAATTCTTGGGTATTGTGAGTTAATCACAAAGATACCCGCTCGATTGCACTCTGTTGCAACTCGATGTAAGAACTACTACAGCCTAAAAGACTAGCCAGGAATGAGGTTTAGATACACGCAGGGAACATAGTAAATGTTACTATGCCTTCCATCGGTGTATTCCCTATGTATTTACTTTCATAATTCATTTTAGAGTTTCACACTCTAGCCCATTGCATAAAGTATCTTGCAAGAAGGTTATTCATAAGAGAACTTTTGATGTTCGATGTTATGAATAACATAAGGGCCATACTTTCATTATGAATGAGATGTATGTTATGAATATTGATAATAATACATTACCTCTGTATTTACTTTCATAATTCATTTAGAGTTTCATACACTCTAGCCCTTTGCATAAGGTATTTTGCAAGAAGGTTATTCATAAGAGAACTTATGATGTTCGGTGTTATGAATAACATGAAGGGCCATGCTTCCATACAGGATGGGATGTATGCTATGAATATTGATGGTAATATGATACATCCATAACACTGACGCTAAATGTCGCAAGACTAAAAGAATACCACACAAGTGTGGCACTGCATTTGGTCACATTAGAGAAACCCGCATGGAAAATTCCATTATGATGGATTTTGAAGTCATTTGATTTTGAATCATCTGACACTTGCAACTTTCCTCTGAAAGGTGAAGTGACTGAAATACCGTTCACAGGCCATAAGGAACGAGCAAAGAACATATTGGTGATCATACATTATGATGTGTGTAGTTCAATAAATGTTGTTGCAAGTAGTGGATTTATCTATCTTCAGAAATGACTCAAGTAGATATATGGATATTTACTTGATGAGACGTAAGTCTGGATCTTTTGAAATCATTCGAAAGGTTTTCAAAACAAAGAAGAAAATATTGTAACAAGAAAATTATGTTTCTACAATTCGATTGCAGAAAGGAATATTTGAGTTACAAGTTTAGCGAATGTCTGATGAGTTGTGAAAAGGGTTTCATAACTTGCACCTCCCGGAACACCACTGCAAGTGGAAAGTCCGTGAAGATGTAATCAGACCATTTATGACATGGTAAGATCAAAGATGACATAAACAAATTTGCCATTACCCCTTTTAAAGAGTGATGCTTTAGAGACTGCGGCTTTTACACTGAATAGAGCTCCATCGGGTCTATTGAAATGACATCATGGTATGGTAAGCCCAACCATGTTATATCTTTTCTTAACATTTGGAATATGGGGCTTGTGTAAAAGGTTACAAACCTATTCCAAATCAGCAAAGTGCTACTTTGTAGGTTATCCCAAGTAAATGGGTATTCCTCCCTCACTATACCGAGGCAAATAAGTTTGCCACAAAGAACGGTATGCTTTTTGAAGGAAACGGTTCTTTCAAAAAGGGTGAGTGGGAGAACACTGCGACTCGACGAGATAAACAGTATCTTCGTCATCAGATCAAAGGAAAGGAACCTTGGAAGTGATTCCAGGGTTTCCTACTACGACTGATACGGAAGTCTCTACAATAAAATGTATGGACTTCGGTCGAACTTGCAGCTGAACCTCGTACGCAAGGCTCGTGCAAACCTCTCAGGTGCGCAAACGAGATATTGTTGTTGGACAATAGTATACCTATGATACACAAGGAAGCGGTGATGGGCCCTGACTCCGGAATTGGCTAAATGCCAATACAATCCGAGATAGTTTCCATATAAGTGATTCAAGATTAAAACCTTGATACACCTTTCGGAAGACTTAGAGTCTAACGAATATTTATGAAACTATAAACTGATGTGGATAAAATGTTTTATCCATAAAGCTCGACTTGTTGCAATAACAAGTTCAAGGAGTTGACTACGATGAGGTTGTTTCACCGTAGCGATGCTTAAAGTCGGTTCTGGTTGAACTAGCAGTTAATACATATTTCAATCATGAGATATGAAACATGGATGACAAAAGGATTTCCATCTGATGGAAATGAAACCTAGGACTTGTATGTGATACAGTCCAAAGTAATTTGTCGATCCAGAGGATGCTAGTAAGTATGCAAACTTCAGAGTTCCAGCGATGGACAGAAGAGAGCAAAGTGGAGTTGGAATCTTCGTTTTTGATGGAATGGTCAAAGGGGTTTGACTTCATCAAATGGGTATCGAAGATGCTTGTTATTCAAGAAAGTAAGTGGGAGCATAATAATATTTCTAAAAACCGTGTGTACTTGACACATTGTTAATTGGAAATAAATTTCTTGACACGAATTAGGACTTCATTTGAAAATAGTTTTTCGATGAAGTGCTTAGGCTAAATAGCCTCAATATTAGGCATGATGATCTATGGAGATAGATTTACCTAATGGGGCTAAGCAATGAATACATATTGACAAGATGCTAAAACTTTTTAGCATTTAAAATGCCAAGGAGTGATTCTTGCCGAAGTCACATGGAAAGAGTTTTTGCAAGACTCGGTGTCCCAAAACACTGATGAGTAAAATACATGATGGAGATTCCACACACTCTTGTGTTTGGATTAATCATGTATTCCATGGTATGTAAAAACAACCAGATATGTCCAATACTCCAAAGTTGTTGCAAGTATAGATACCATAGTGATCAAAGTACTGATCATGGGACAACAGTGAAAGATGTCATTGAGTACTAGAGCAGTACTGATGACATGTTTTCTCGCAAACGGAGATCATGAAGAGTTCGTTGTAAAAGGTTACATCGATACAGTCTTCATCAATGCTCCATGCGATTTTCGATTTAAATTGAGGGTTTTGTGTGATACACAATATGGTGGCACGGTAGTTGGAAATTGTTCCAAACAAGATACTGTGGCGAATTCTATAACAAAGGCTAAGTATGTTGACGCTTTAGAAGCGACAAAGAAGTTGTTGAATCATATAGTTCATTCATGAACTTAGTATGGTTCCAAGATGGCTTTGGTCTATGGGACACTATTGCAGATAGTTGCCCCATAGCTCAGTCTGAAGAATCAGGTTTCGACCAATGATTCACACATATGCAAAGCCAAGTCCACACAAAATATGAATTTTGTGAAAGCGTGAAAACGCGAGTATATGCAAAGTTACACACGGAGCTGAAGTCGTCAGATCCGTTGGACATCAGGCTATACCACATGCGAAGCATATTTTACACCAGTATGCCATAGGTGTAAAGTGCATTAGCGTTGACTAGATTATTGACTCTAGTGCAAGTGGGAGTCTGTAGGAGATATGCCCTAGAGGCAATAATAAATGTTATTGATTATCTCCCTGTTCATAATTAGGTTTACGTTCCATGCTATAACTGCTATGGTTCTCGAGTCTACAATAACCACGAGGCTCGGAGGAAGACTCATATGCACGTGTGGAATAATAAACAGTAAAATGTATTCCTAGTCAAGCCTCTATGATTGGCTCAAGTATTGCATGATGATCCTGTTTTCCTGATCATGGGCATGGCTATGCCGGCAATTTTGAGGGCACAATTGTTGGTAGAACACTTGTGTTGAATCGACCCGATTGATGTTATGCTATGAGATACATTCGTCATAAGTTAATGGTTAATAACACAGAGAAGTTAACGTTTGCATAATTCCTTAGACCATGAGAGTGTCGAGTTTCTTCATGCTTGCTTCATGAACTTTGGGGTTTGTTAAACGTCATCCGTAAATGTGTGGCTATTACGGCGGCTTACGGGTTCATGGAAAAGTATGTCAAGTAACTTGATAGCTCAAGATTGGGATTTGCTCCTCCGACGATGGAGAGATATCTCTGGGCCCTCTCGGTGTTACGGTATCCATCATCGTCTGGCCAGACACAGGGTGATTTGATCACAGGGATGCCGGAACACGGGAACGAGAAAAGAGAACAATACCGGCAACGAGGTAATTGGCATAGTGGACAAGGTGTTGATCCACGGGGATGCCAACATGTCTCACCTCGGGTAATTGTAACATATCGCGAAGCAACAGGAATAGCACACGGCAACTCGAGGTTCGCTCGAATATTCATTCGTGTGGGTATAGGGATCAATATGGGTGTCCACGGCTCCGATGTTGATCATTGATCGGAAGGGGTTCCGGGTCATGTCTATGCTTCACCGAACCTATAGGGTCACACGCTTAAGGGTCATCTATCTATTGAAGACTAGACAGGGAGTCTGAGAGAAAATCACCGAAAAAGTTTCGGACACCGGAAAAGTTTCGGACAGTGGAAAAGTTCCGCAGAGAGAACACCGGAACAGTTTCGGTAAAACTGAAAAGTTGTTTCAGGGGATACCATTAAGTCAAATTGGTTTCGGCACATGCCTGATAATTCTTGGAGGATGCCAGAATCATTCTGGAAACTTTCTGGAATTTTCCGGGATGAAAACCGGAAATGTTCCGGAGATGCCGGAACCGCTTCAGATGCTTTTCGCAGATGAAAATCACTAAACCGGAATTGTTCCGGATCGCGTTGAAAATTATTTTGGTGGGTACTGGAAATGGTCTAAGCCCACATGAATATTTTCAGTTCGATCAGACGCTGAAAAAAGTCGTCGTGAATAGTGAAAGTGCTTTATGGATATTTTTGGGAAAACACCTTTTTGGATATTTCCAAAAAGGCCTTCTAGAAGAGATTGGGGAGCAAGGCACCCCATGTGGGGGGCCCCCTAGGGGTGGCCGGCCAAGCATGGTGGAGCTCCTTGGAGCTCCACATGGCACCCCTTTTTCCTTTTTATACCTTTTATGTGAGACATAAAGTGGGGGTATTTTGGTATTTTCAAGTGCCAACCCTACCCCTTGGTTTTCCTATAAATAGAGGAGATGTGGGCTGCCATATGCTGATCCTTACTCTCATACACAAGCCATGCATGATCTGGCATTCTCTCTCCCTCCCAGCGAAATAGTTTCGTAGAGCCGAAAGGCTGTCTGGGTTCCGGCAGGAACTAGTTCTGGACGGCGAAGCCCTGCCGGATAGATGACACCGTATGTGTGCAACTCTGTAGAGAGATCGTAGTTTCGGTCTTAGTTCGAGAGTGCCTCCCGAAGGGCTGTCCGTGTGACCGTCCGAGTTTTGGAGGTCCTCCCGAAGGGCTGTCCGAGTGACAGTCCGAGTTTCGGAGGTCCTCCCGAAGGGCTGTCCGCGACACCGTCCGGGGGACTGTGCGACCGCCTCCCAGAGGGCTGTCCGCGGGGCAGATGAGGGTATACATCCTCGCGGTTGGGAGGTTGTAAAATCCTAGCTGCGGGGATCTGCACCGCCGTTCGTCATCGACTCTACTTCCGCTGCGCTACGAGTCGATAACGAGAATGATCAAACCTTGTATGTAGTCTCCATAGTGGTCCTGGACTGGTGCGTAGGTCGGAAATTTTTTGTTTTCTGCTGCGTTTCCCTACAGCTGGCTCTCATCAGAGTCCGCCACCTGGCATCAACCACACCAGGCGCGAGATTGGTGGAACGTCGAATGAACAGCAGCGCCGGGATGAGGATGTTCTCCATACTCCCATCATCGGTACGACTGCTGAGGCCCAGGCCATGGAGGCTACACGCCTTTGGCTCAAAGAGATGCAGGAGGCACTCGACGAGCGTGCTGGGCAGCGTCCACCACGTCCCAATCGACATCAGCGACAGTTGTTTCCGAGTGGATCTCGAAATAACGTCGAGGTAATTTCGTACTCCAGTTCTGAATGTTGCAGCGGCTGCTAGGATTGAAGATTCTATTCAACCATCACGATCAGAAGCTGGTAGAGGCTTGCAGCAGATCAAGACATTGCTTGAGGCGGCGCAGCAGTAGAATGCGGCTGTTTCTCAGTCGCAGAACAGGTTACACGGCAATTCTCCCAGGGCAGAAACAGTTCAGTCAGCCCACAGTCCTGGGTCACCTCCGCGTCACAGAGGTGGAGGTTACCGTGATGATCGGTACAGAGATCAGGGGCGAGATCAGTTTGCTCCCCGTTATCGCCGCGATGACCGCCGTTGAGTGCTTTCTCCTCCGCAGAGTGGTTCGTATGTGCCCCGGCACAATGATGATAGGCACCCGTTCGGCGATGAGCAGAATCCTGGATTTGACGCAAGAGATGTCCTTGCTCAAAGGCGGGTCGACAGAGGCAGAGCCCACAGAGATGGTTATAACGGAGACTATCCGAGTGGAAGCAGTGCTGTTGTTTCTGGGCCCGAGTGTTTTAGCAGAGCCATTCGCTCTGCAGAGATTCCCCCCAACTTCAGGTTGGCGGCTGGAATTAGCAAGTTTTCTGGCGAGTCAAAGCCCGAGACATGGTTGGATGATTACCGAGTGGCTGTGCAGATTGGTGGAGGTAACGACAACATCGCCATGAAGCATTTGTCCCTAATGTTGGATGGTTCGGCCAGAGCCTGGTTGAATCGTTTGGCTCCCTCTAGCATCTATTGCTTGGAGGATTTGGCCCGAGTGTTTATCAGAACCTTTGAAGGCACCTGTAAACGTCCGGCTGGTTTGATTGATTTGCAGCACTGTGTTCAGAAGCCCAATGAGACCTTGCGAGACTACATTCAGCGCTGGTCCACCTTGCATCACACGGTGGAGAATGTTTCCGAACATCAAGCTGTTTGTGCCTTCAAGGCTGGTGTTAGATACAGAGAGCTCTATCTGAAGTTTGGCCGCACGGGTGATATTTCTCTGAGCAAGATGATGGAGATTGCCACTCGGTACGCCAATGGAGAAGAAGAAGACCGCCTCCGAAGCGGTAAGGCAAAAATAGTCGACAATGATGCAGGTGGGAATTCCAGTCGGAAACAGAAGCGCACAACTGATCCTCCTGCTCAGGCAGAAGCGGCTGCCCTGGCGGCACAAGGCAAGAATAAAGGAAAGTCCAAGGCTAAGTTCACCCCCAAGAAGTCAAAGAATCAGTCGGGTACTGATGTCTTGGATTTACCGTGTGCAATCCACACGAGGAAAGATGAAGAGGGCAATTTAATATTGCCAAAGCATACCACTCGACAGTGCCGTTTGTTGATCCAGTCATTCAAAGAGAGCCAGTCGAGTGAGAAAGACCCTGAGAAAGAAGATGAAGAAGAGAAAGAAGAGTTCCCTGAAGTCAATGCCACTCTGTTGATTTTTGCTGATGTTGAGAGCAAGAGTCGACTGAAAGTTATCAACAGGGAGGTTAACATGGCGGTTCCCTCTACCCCCACATATCTCAAGTGGTCTCAGACTGCTATCACTTTTGATCAGTCAGACCACCCTGCGCATATCGCTACCCTCGGGCGGCAAGCGCTGGTGGTGGACCCAGTAGGGGGCACTCGACTCCGCAAAGTTTTCATGGATGGCGGGAGCGGTCTGAACATCCTATATGCAGATACCCTCAAGGGGATGGGCATTCCGATGTCCCGGCTCAGTGAAAGCAACATGCAGTTCCATGGAGTAATCCCTGGGAAGAAGGCCCGTTCACTCAGCCAGATAGCATTGGATGTGGTGTTTGGTGACGACAAGCATTTTCGCAAAGAAAAACTGACGTTTAAAGTGGTAGACTTCCAGAGCGCGTACCACGCCATCCTTGGTCGTCCAGCTTATGCCCGTTTCATGGCCCGACCATGTTACGTGTATCTCAAGTTGAAGATGCCCGGACCAAAGGGTGTGATCACAGTCACTGGCAATCGACAGAGGGCTGAGGAGTGCCTCCAGCAGGGCTCCAAGATCGCCGACCAGCAGATGGCTATGGTTGAATTGGAAGAATACAAGAAAAACGCTGATCCTGCCGATCTGTTGCGTGCTAAGAAGCCCGCTTCTGAGTCAGCTTTTCAGTCGGCAGGAGATGTGAAGAAAGTGAACATTCACCCGACGGATCCAGCTGCTGCCCCGACCAACATCTCAACAACACTCGACAGCAAATAGGAAGCCGAGCTCATCCAGTTCCTCCGTGAGAACTGGGACATCTTCGCATGGAAGCCTGCTGACATGCCTGGTGTACCCAGGGAACTGGCTGAGCACCGTTTGAGAGTTGACCCGAAGGCCAAGCCTGTGAAGGAGCACTTGCGTCGGTCAGCAACAGAGAAGCGAAGAGCAATCGGCGAGGAGGTGGCTCGTCTCTTGACAGCCAAGTTTATACGTGAGATTTACCACTCCGAGTGGTTATCGAACGTCGTCATGGTCCCTAAGAAGGACAAGTCACTCCGCATGTGTATTGACTTCAAACATATCAATCGGGTCTGCCCGAAAGATCATTTCCCGCTCCCCCGCATTGATCAGATTGTCGACTCAACTGCGGGATGTGAGCGTCTATCTTTTCTTGATGCTTATTCTGGCTACCATCAGATCCGTCTGTTTGGCCCGGATGAAATAAAGACAGCCTTCATCACCCCTTTCGGGTGTTTCTGTTATATCACCATGCCTTTTGGTTTGAAGAATGCTGGCGCTACTTTCATGCGCATGATTCAGAAATGTTTGCTTGATCAGATCCCTCGGAACGTTGAAGCATATATGGATGATATCGTAGTCAAGTCTCGCAAAGGTTCCGACCTGTTGTCTGACTTGGCTGAAACATTCGCCAATTTGAGGAGGTATGATATTAAGTTAAATCCGACTAAGTGCACTTTCGGCGTTCCCGGTGGCAAATTACTCGGTTTTCTCGTTTCCGAAAAAGGAATCGACGTTAACCCTGAAAAGATCGGTGCCATCACCCGAATGAAAAGCCCTGAGCGTGTGCACGACGTCCAGAAGCTCACAGGTTGCTTGGCAGCATTGAGTCGATTCATTTCTCGTCTCGGTGAGAAGGCGCTGCCTTTATACCGACTGATGAAGAAGTCTGATACATTTGAGTGGACTCCGGAAGCTGAAGCAGCGTTTGTCGAGCTCAAAGCCCTGCTTTCCACCCTGCCGGTGCTTGCTGCTCCGCACAACAAAGAGCCATTGCTATTGTACATCGCGGCCACTAATCAGGTCGTCAGTACAGTTCTAACTGTCGAGCGGGAAGAGGAAGGCAAGGCTTATAAAGTTCAACGCCCAGTCTACTATATTTCTGAAGTGTTGACTCCTTCGAAGCAAAGATATCCACATTACCAGAAGCTCGTATATGGTATATATCTGACTGCAAAGAAGGTGGCACATTACTTTCAGGATCACTCAATTTCAGTCGTCAGTGATGCTCCGTTATCTGAAATTCTCAATAATCGAGATGCGACTGGTCGAGTGGCCAAATGGGCTATTGAGCTCCTCTATCTTGATATCAAATTTGAAGCAAAGAAAGCAATCAAGTCTCAAGCTCTTGCTGATTTCCTCGCCGAGTGGATCGAGCAGCAGCAGCCAATCCAACTTCACTCGGCACACTGGACCATGTTCTTTGATGGCTCGAAGATGCTGAATGGGTCTGGTGCTGGCGTAGTACTGGTGTCCCCAAAAGGCGATAAACTCAGTTATGTCTTACAGATTCACTTTGATTCCTCCAACAATGAAGCTGAATATGAAGCACTTTTGTATGGATTGCGTATGGCCATTTCACTCGGCGTCCGACGCCTGATGGTATATGGCGACTCTGATTTGGTGGTCAATCAAGTGATGAAAGAGTGGGATGTCAGGAACCCCGCTATGACTGGATACTGCAATGCAGTAAGGAAACTTGAGAAGAAGTTCGAAGGTTTGGAACTCCATCATGTTCCCCGAGTGAAGAATCAAGCAGCTGATGAGCTGGCAAAGATTGGATCCACTCGGAAACCTGTCCCCAGCAATGTGTTTCTCGAGCACATTCATTCTCCTTCGGTGCAGGAAGATCCCTTCACTGAAGAGCCCCCGCAAGCAAAAAGCGCCTCTGATCCGACTGAAGTCGATGTCCCAGCTGTCATTGATCTGGTCATGGAAATTTTGGTGATCACGCCCGACTGGACTGTACCATATATTGCGTACATTCTTAGGAGAGAACTCCCAGATGATGAAGATGAAGCTCGATAGATAGTCCGCAGATCCAAGGCTTTTACCGTTATGAAGGGACAACTCTACAGAGAAAGTGTGACCGGCGTCGCTCAGCGGTGTATTTCTCCTGAAGAAGGTCGACTGATTTTGGAGGAGATTCACTCGGGAACTTGTGGTCATCATGCATCCTCTAGGACAATTGTTGCCAAAGCTTACCGAGCTGGTTTCTTCTGGCCACGCGCCAACAAGATGGCTAAAGATATTGTCGATCATTGCGAAGGATGCCAGTTCTATTCGAACCTGTCACACAAACCTATGTCTGCCTTGAAGACTATTCCAGTCGTCTGGCCGTTTGCTGTGTGGGGCTTGGATATGGTTGGACCCCTTAGAACAGGTCAGAGTGGATTTACTCATTTACTAGTTGCAGTCGACAAGTTCACTAAGTGGATCGAAGCTAAACCCATCAAGAAGCTGAACGCCCGCACTGCTATCAAATTCATAAAAGAGATAACGTTCCGGTATGGAGTACCCCACAGTATCATTACAGACAATGGCTCTAACTTTGACTCGGAAGAGTTCAGATACTTTTGTTCTTCTCAAGGCACTCGGGTGGATTACGCATCTGTTGCGCACCCCCAGTCTAAATGTCAAGCTGAGCGAGCAAATGGCCTTATCCTCCAAGGATTGAAACCTCGGCTCATGCGAGATCTTGATCATGCTGCTGGAGCTTGGGTCACTGAATTACCGTCTGTTCTGTGGGGCTTGAGGACGACTCCCAACCGGTCGACTGGACGCACTCCTTTCTTCCTTGTGTATGGAGCTGAAGCCGTTTTGCCAAGTGACGTCCTTCACAATTCTCCTCGAGTGGAACTTTACTCTGAAGACGAAGCTGAGCAAGCAAGACAAGATGGGGTGGATCTCCTAGAGGAAGAGCGTGAGATGGCCCTGATCCGGTCAACTGCATATCAACAAGACCTTCGTCGCTTCCATGCGAGACATGTCAAAAGCCGTTCGTTTCACGAAGGTGATCTGGTGCTCCGAGTGGATCAGCAGCGACCCCACAAATTGGCTCCAGCATGGGAAGGTCCATTCGTCATCACCAAGGTGCTGAACAACGGAGCGTACAATCTTTTCAACTTGAAGAAGAATATTGACGAGCCACGCGCCTGGAACGCAGACTTGCTTCGACGTTTTTATTCTTGATAACTGAGTTGCTTTGATGTAATAAGAGTATTCCAGACAATGTTGTTTGTTAAGTGATGACTTCCGCAGTTTATTGTCGATTCCGATCGCACAATTTTGCATTCAAGAATTACTCCGAGTGAAGAGTGATCCTCTCTCTCGGGGGGGCTTAGCTGCAAATCCGTTTCGCCTAAGTTCAAAACCTTTCCGAGTGTATGACATTCAGTACACTCGGAGACTTAGTTGCGAACCAGTCTTCGCCTAAGTTCAAAAATTACTCCGAGTGAAGAGCGATCCTCTCTCTCGGGGGCTTAGCTGCGAATCCGTTTCGCCTAAGTTTAAAATCTTTCCGAGTGTATGACATTCAGCACACTCGGAGACATAGCTGCGAACCAGTCTTCGCCTAAGTTCAAAAATTACTCCGAGTGAAGAGCGATCCTCTCTCTCGGGGGCTTAGCTGCGAATCCGTTTTCGCCTAAGTTCAAAACCTTTCCGAGTGTATGACAGTCAGTACACTCGGAGACTTAGTTGCGAACCAGTCTTCGCCTAAGTTCAAAAATTACTCCGAGTGAAGAGCGATCCTCTCTCTCGGGGGCTTAGCTGCGAATCCGTTTTCGCCTAAGTTCAAAACCTTTCCGAGTGTATGACAGTCAGGACACTCGGAGACTTAGCTGCGAACCAGTCTTCGCCTAAGTTCAAAAATTACTCCGAGTGAAGAGCGATCCTCTCTCTTGGGGGCTTAGCTGCGAATCCGTTTTCGCCTAAGTTCAAAACCTTTCCGAGTGTATGACAGTCAGTACACTCGGAGACTTAGTTGCGAACCAGTCTTCGCCTAAGTTCAAAAATTACTCCGAGTGAAGAGCGATCCTCTCTCTCGGGGGCTTAGCTGCGAATCCGTTTTCGCCTAAGTTCAAAACCTTTCCGAGTGTATGATAGTCAGTACACTCGGAGACTTAGCTGCGAACCAGTCTTCGCCTAAGTTCAAAAATTACTCCGAGTGAAGAGCGATCCTCTCTCTCGGGGGCTTAGCTGCGAATCCGTTTCGCCTAAGTTTAAAACCTTTCCGAGTGTATGACATTCAGTACACTCGGAGACTTAGCTGCGAACCAGTCTTCGCCTAAGTTCAAAAATTACTCCGAGTGAAGAGCGATCCTCTCTCTCGGGGGCTTAGCTGCGAATCCGTTTTCGCCTAAGTTCAAAACCTTTCTGAGTGTATGACATTCAGTACACTCGGAGACTTAGTTGCGAACCAGTCTTCGCCTAAGTTCAAAAATTACTCCGAGTGAAGAGCGATCCTCTCTCTCGGGGGTTTAGCTGCGAATCCGTTTTCGCCTAAGTTCAAAACCTTTCCGTGTGTATGACATTCAGTACACTCGGAGACTTAGCTGCGAACCAGTCTTCGCCTAAGTTCAAAAATTACTCCGAGTGAAGAGCGATCCTCTCTCTCGGGGGCTTAGCTGCAAATCCGTTTTCGCCTAAGTTCAAAACCTTTTCGAGTGTATGACATTCAGTACACTCGGAGACTTAGTTGTGAACCAGTCTTCGCCTAAGTTCAAAAATTACTCCGAGTGAAGAGCGATCCTCTCTCTCGGGGGTTAGCTGCGAATCCGTTTCGCCTAAGTTTAAAACCTTTCTGAGTGTATGACATTCAGTACACTCGGAGACTTAGCTGCGAACCAGTCTTCGCCTAAGTTCAAAAATTACTCCGAGTGAAGAGCGATCCTCTCTCTCGGGGGCTTAGCTGCGAATCCGTTTCGCCTAAGTTTAAAACCTTTCCGAGTGTATGACATTCAGTACACTCGGAGACTTAGTTGCGAACCAGTCTTCGCCTAAGTTCAAAAATTACTCCGAGTGAAGAGCGATCCTCTCTCTCGGGGGCTTAGCTGCGAATCCGTTTCGCCTAAGTTCAAAACCTTTCCGAGTGTATGGCATTCAGAACACTCGGAGACTTAACTGCGAGCCAGTCTTCGCTTAAGTTCAAAAATTACTCCGAGTGAAGAGCAATCCTCTCTCTCGGGGGCTCAGCTGCGAATCCGTTTCGCCTAAGTTCAAAACCTTTCCGAGTGTATGACATTCAGTACACTCGGCGACTTAGCCGCGAACCAGTATTCGCCTAAGCCCTAAATTCTTTCGAGTGCAGAACGCCCGTTTCATTTGAGAATTAAATAAATTCAGCCAAGCTAAATGTCGGAAAGCTAAGTGCGAGAAAGACTAGAATCTCTGGCGCAGCAAAAAACTTGTTCGCGCAAAGGGAAGTTCTCAGGCTTAAGGCCTGAACGAAGTTTACTCGGTTACACCAACACTCGGCATACCGAGGCAAATAAAGTTTTTACCGCAAGCAAAGTACCGATTCAAGCTCCAGTAGGACTTGAGGGCTCGACGAAGGTATCCAGGTCGATTCCGTCAGCGATCCGAGTGGCAGCTTCGATGAAAGTCTCCATGAAATCTTCAAATTTGAGTTTCTTCGTGTTGGTCACTCGAAGATCCTTCAGTTTGTCCTCTCTAGCCTCCTTGCAATGAACCCTGACGAGTGAAAGTGCCACGTTAGCACCACAGCGGGCAGCAGATTTCTTCCACACCCGCACTCGACCGGGAATCTCATTGAGCCGAGTCATCATTGACTCAAGGTCAGTCTGGAGAGGATCTTCAGGCCACAGTTCCTTGTCGACCTTCTCGAATGCAGCCCTCAGCCGAGTGATAAATCCTTGGACATTCTTAAGACGAGCTTCGAGACGAAACATATCCATGGCCACGGCGTCTCCGACGAGTGATTTTGTGGGGTCCAGATTGGGTTCGATCTCTTCAGTTTCTTTCTCAAAGTCTTGACAGAATTCTGCACGAAGAGAAAGCGAAAAGGTGATCACTATACCATTCTGGAAAAACCAAAGATATTCATTCGACAGAAGAAGGTTACCTTCGAGCATGCTGAACATTTTCTTCGCGAAGTCCCCCAAGTGTTTCTCCAGAGCGGTCTTACTCTTGGTCTGCACTTCAAGTTTTTTGATCCATTCGGATTGTTCCTGCTTGAGTTTGGTGTTCTCTTCTTCCAGTCTACTGGCTGCCGCAAGTTTCTTCTCAGCAGCTTCAGTTTTCTCCTTCGCTTCCTTCTGAGCATCAGCAAGTGATTTGTCCTTGTCCTCGAGCGCCTTCTTCATAGTATCTAAAGAAATAGCATTGTTGAGGCGCGCTCGGAGACGACGGTTCTCATCACGTACGTCTGTTCGAGTGGATTCACTCGGTTCAAAGGATGGACGATGAAGGTGATAATGCAATTGATCAACAAAGATTACCTCCCAAAGTCTTCAATTCGGTCTGTGCACGGTCCAGGTTGTTGTTCGTCAGCTCCAGATCCAGCAGAAGTCGATTCTTTTCCTTCTCCAGCTCGACGTACTTGGTCCCGAGCCCACAGGCTTTCTGAAATCGGCAAAGAAGGGGTTCAGTTGACATAAATATTTCTCTACTCCCGAGTGGAAAAGTTCAACTACAGTCGACTGAAAGGCGGCCCGCCGCCCCACCCCACAACCCTATACAGCGTCATATCATGGTTGATGGAAATGATGTCCATGAAACCTGCAGAATGGTTCTTAAGACTACTGCCCATCGTCAACGATCGACAGTAGCCTCGGGGACTACACCCAGTGGGTGCACTCAGCGTACCCCCACTGGATACAAGAACACTCGACCAGGTCCGGCCTGTCAGAGTATAAAAGAAGAAAACAAGCAAACAAACATCGTCTATATCAGACCCCCGCCGAAGCAAGCACTCGACGGTGGTCTCGGGGACTACACCCAGTGGGTGCACTCAGCGTGCCCCCACTGGACCTACTTTTACTCGACAAGGTCTGTCCTGTCGAATGGAAATAACTTTCAAAACAACTTTAAGACCCCCGCCGATGCCTTCGTCATTTGACAGCGGTCTCGGGGACTACACCCAGTGGGTGCACTCAGCGTGCCCCCACTGGACCAGAAACTACCTGATCTACTTGCGAAGAAAACACCCACTGGGTGTAAAATCAAGACGGACAGGAATTCAATCGGAAATGAACTTACAATAGCACTTACTCGGACGTTGGCTTGAAGCGCTGAGCTGGCATCATAGGCTAACTTGTTGGCTTCATAAGCCTCCTTTGTTCGCAGCATCATCTGCCCGGCCTGGATCATGGCTTCCTTGGCAGCTCCGGTTTGGTACTCCAGGACGTGATACAAAGGGTATGCAGGCATCGAGTGAGTTGGTGTAGTCACTGGAGATTGTCCAATAGGTGCTGAAGCCACCAGAGTAGAAGTTGCTGGCGGAGCACTCGACAGCGGAGTTACAAGGGTTGGAGGTGTTGCAGTAGTCGTCCTACGGGGCGTCTGGTCGGACGATGGTCTCCGAGTGCGTACGCGTGGAGCCTCCGGAAGCACAGCTTCATCCTCCGCTCCCCGCTGCGGCTCCTCATCATCTTCCAATTCGATGACTTCGTCAGCTGTCAGTCGGCAATTTTAATCAAGTCACTCGACAATTATTCTTCAACAAACAGAGTAGAGTGTGGAGTTGTTATACCTCGTTGGGAGGTGGCCGCATCAGGAGTGTCTACTTCCATATGGTCTCCATCATCCCGATGGGGCGACGTCACAGAGGTAGCAGCTCTGGCAGATAAATTTCACTCGGTCAGCATCAATATGAAGTTCTTCAACAGCAGAATAAGGAAAATAAACACTCATGTGGAGGCAACAGGCACGGTTATCTCGATTCGAGGCAGGGCCTTCCGAGGCTTTGGCGCGTCCGGCTTGAGCTGTTTCACAGCCTTTCAAGTCGACCCCGATGTCGCGGCACGGTCACGTTTTGGGTTCCTTGTGCTTGACGCCACAGTTTTGCTCGGGGCGACCTCTGGGTCGTTCTGCTGCTTGGTACGACGCTCGGTGCGCGAAGGAACCTGAGCCTCCACCTCGTGTTCATCTAGGTCATCGTCGCTGCTCTCGCTGTCGTCAGCATAATCGCCGTCTGCGCTGCCGTCGACGCTCCCTTCCTCTTCATCAGGATGTTCTCCATTGGGCACGGGCGAGTACATGTTCGTAAATTCCTGCGAGATACAAGCTTCAAATTCAGTCGACTGAAGATTCAGTTACTCGACAAAATATTAAAACAATCGACAGAGATATAACTCACCAAGTTCTTTGGTGGGTTCAAAGCGGAGAAAGGCGGAATTCGTTTGGATCCCTCTGGGTTGTCACAGGCTCCAGTGATGCTCCTGAGCCACTGAGAAACAGTCTGATCGGAAACTTCCTCAGGATGAGTCCGAGTGGTATCCTCAGGGCCCGAATAATGCCACATGGTGTGATCCCAGGCTTGGAGAGGCTGGATTCGTCGACTAAGAAACGTTTCAAGGAGCTCCAAGCCAGTCACTCCGCCGCGGATCAGTTCAGATACAGCGTTCACTAGGATCCCTACCTGGATTTTCTCTACCTTTGTCACGAACAGCGGTTTGGGAGTGATAGGTCGATCCAAGGTGAAAGGAGGAAGTCCAGTCGACATATTTGGTGATGCAACATCCTTGCAATAAAACCAGGTCGACTGCCAACCCCGAACAGAGTCGGGAAAGGTCATAGAGGGGAATGCACTCCTACCTCTCTTCTGGATCCCTAAGCCACCACACAGTTGGATCACATGGGTTTTGCTATCTTTAGGATTGGCTTTCTTGACGGCTTGGGATCTGACAGAGAATATGTGCTTGAACAAACCCCAATGTGGGGGACAGCCCAGGAAGCATTCGCACAAGGTTACGAAACAGGAAAGATAGGCAATCGCATTCGGAGGAAGGTGGTGGAGTTGCGCTCCAAAATAGTTCAAGAAAGCACGGATGAACGGGTGGGGTGGCATGGAGAAACCTCGCTCGATGTGGGTGAGAAGCAGAACTCGCTCGCCGTCGCGTGGCTCCGGCTCGACCTCCCCCTTCGGCAACCTCCAGGAATCTGCAGCTATCAGCCCGTCGACGACGAGGTTGTTCACATCTTCCGCCGTGACCGTCGATTGGAGGAAATCCCCCTGGATCCACCCTGGCGGCACCGTCGACCGGGCGCCCGACGGCTTCTTCACCTTGGCTCCTCCCTTCTTGGCGCGCTCGAGCTTCTCCGTCTTTCTCTTCGTCATGGTGGCGGCGGTCAATGAAGCGGAGCAGGGCAGAGGAAGAGGAGGAGAAGAGTAGATTTGGGGGAAGAATACTGTACCAACACCGGCGTCGTCGCCTCTTATACCCGCTCGTGTGGACCACTGACCTGTGGGCCCGCCGGATCTCTGGATATCCCGAATTCAGAGGAGGAGCGATACGTGGCGATATGGGCGGCGCGATAATCGAGGCGTCGTTCCTGCACTTGCCTTAGCAGTTACGCCATCTCCGCTCTGCGCGCTCTTATCCAAATTTCAAAACCCGTGAGATCCGGACCCGACGGAGCAAACCGTCACATCAGAAGATTCTGCAGATCACTCGAACCTGACTTCGAGCTCCGTTTCACTCGGACCAGTTTTCGAGTTCAGTTTTTACTCGGACGCACTTCAAGACAGAATTGACCAGGGCGAACGATTAAGGTTCCAATCGACGCAGATTTCTGAGAAGCCTCAAAATGCACTCGGAATTTTTGTGTCTCGTCTGAACCTGCAATGACACCTTTTACACTCGAACCCCGATCCATTCGGGGGCTAATGATGGGGATATGTACCTAGGGTAGGGTCATAGGCCTGACCTACACGCCCTACCTAAGGACACTGCCCCAGAAAGCTTAAGGGCTACAAGGAAAACCTCCGACTGGAATCATCAAGACTTACAAGTCACTCGACAATATACACTCGGGGGTATCTTTCACTCGACGCTTACCTTTCACTCGGAAGGACTAGAAGACAGTCGACCACACGAGTCCAGGAGTCACCCCAGGGAGGCTAACGGGCAAGCATTCATCAAGACCTTTAATAGCATTTATTGTGTACGTTACCAGTAACGTACACCTTTTATGACCACGATCTAACCCTTGGATGCCGGACACTTATGAGGGGCAGCGCACTCTATATAAGCCGCCCCTCCCCTCTGGCACAAGGATTCACACCCCCTGTAACAACACATATATTCCACTCGACAAGAAGCTCCCGAGCACCTGAGACGTAGGGTTGTTACCTCCACGAGAGGGGCCTGAACTCATACATTCTTGTGTACAATCTCACCGTAGCTAGGACTCTGCCCTCTCCTTTCGTACCCCTACCTTCTACTGTCAGGCTTGTTCCCACGACACTAGGCTACAAGGAAGCATTTCCAAGGGCCATGAAACAGAGGAGGTTATTGAGTTTTGTGTTGACTTTATTCCTGACATTAAGCCGATTGGTGTTCCTCAATCGCGGCATGAGGGGAGACTACGTGGAAAAGGCACGCTTGGACCAAAATCAATAATATGTACGGACGGGCATTCTTGGGCGCAAGCACACTACACAGTTCTACAGAATTCTACCTTGGTCACCCCGTATATCGAGGAACACATGGATATTATATGCTCGAAGAACCCGGAGAAGTCTAACCCCTGGATTCAATGTACACACATTGAGGCTTTCAGCGGTTGGTTGCGAACACATCTCATGAATGACGACAATGTTGAAGATGACTTGTACTTGTTGGCCAAGAGACCATCTTCGACTATATTGACTTTCCAAGGGTACGAGATAAATGGGAATACATTTTACACGATCACCCAAGATAAAAAGAGCACCAACCAAAACAGTGGTGTTCGCTTTGACGATGCGGCAAACACCAAGGAAAAGGACACATATTATGGTTACATAGAGGAGATATGGGAACTTGACTATGGAGGTGATTTGAAGATCCCTTTGTTCCGGTGCAAATGGGCCAATCTGACTGGAGGAAGGCTAATGGTAGACCCGCAGTACGGAATGACAACAGTGGATCTCAACAATCTTGGGCACACAGACGAACCATTCGTTCTAGCCAATGATGTGGCGCAAGTTTTCTATGTGAAGGACATGTCTACCAAACCGAAAAAAGGAAAGATAAGAAAGCGGATACATCATACGATGAGCCAAAGCACCACATAGTTATTTCTGGGAAAAGAAACATCGTGGGAGTGGAGGACAAGACAGACATGTCAAGAGATTATGAAAAGTTTGATGAAATTCCTCCCTTCGCAATGAAGACTGACCCAAGCATCATGTTAAATGATGAAGATTGTCCCTGGTTACGGCGCAATAATCAAGGGACACACGCGAAGAAAAAGTTTTATACCCCAAGATCCCACTCTGGGATGTGGCTGGCTGCACCGTCATCACTTTTCTTCTCTAGTGAGTAGCCGGGATGGTTCAGTTTGTACACGAAGTGCATCCAGTTTTTGTTGTAACCCTCTCAACTTTTTACCACTTGCTATGTGGGTGAAATGATAGTACCATGCCAAGTTTCAACCTTTTCAGAGTTCATTTGTGGTGCTTTTTAATTTCAGGGTCATTTAGCTCAAAACAAATCATTAAATGCATGAAAAATAGCAAATGAAGTTAGATAGGGTTGAAATTTTAGTATGTGGCTTCTAATGGTTCATATTGAATGCACAAAAAGTCTGGAGTTGAAATAAGTTAAAAAATTGAAATCCTTTTGTAACAGACGAGTTTTCGTCCGAAACCCCGATACATCGAAGGAGATTGTCCATTTTGTACACGAAGTGCATCCAGTTTTTGTTGTAACCCTCTCAATTTTTTAGCACATGCTATGTGGGTGAAATGATGATACCATGCCAAGTTTCAACCATTTCAGAGTTCATTTGTGGTGCTTTTTAATTTCAGGGTCATTTAGCAAAAAACAAATCATTAAATGCATGAAAAATAGAAAATGAAGTTAGATAGGGTTGAAATTTTAGTATATGGCTTCTAATGGTCATATTGAATGCACAAAAAATCTGGAGCTGAAATAAGTTAAAAAAATTGAAATCCTTTTGTAACAGACGAGTTTTCGTCCGAAACCCCGATACTTCGAAAGAGATTGTCCATTTTGTACATGAAGTGCATCCAGTTTTTGCTGTAACGCTCTAAATTTTTTAGCACATGCTATGTGGGTGAAATGATGATACCATGCCAAGTTTCAACCATTTCAGAGTTCATTTGTGGTGCTTTTTAATTTCAGGGTCATTTAGCTCAAAACAAATCATTAAATGCATGAAAAATAGTAAATGAAGTTAGATAGGGTTGAAATTTTAGTATGTGGCTTCTAATGGTTCATATTGAATGCACAAAAAGTCTGGAGTTGAAATAAGTTTAAAAAAATTGAAATCCTTTTGTAACAGACGAGTTTTCGTCCGAAACCCCGATACTTCGAAGGAGATTGTCCATTTTGTACACGAAGTGCATCCAGTTTTTGCCGTAACGCTCTCAACTTTTTAGCACATGCTATGTGGGTGAAATGATGATACCATGCCAAGTTTCAACCTTTTCAGAGTTCAGTTGGGTGATTTTGATTAAAACAAATGAAGGTATAAAACTAAAAGAGTTAAACAAAATCTGATTTTGATTAAAACACCTATTTTAATTATCCTAAAAATTCCCAACTTTAACGTAATGATAAAACATACTAATATTAAACAACAGGAAAAACAATCACTCAAAAATCTATTTTTAAACTAAAGTTATTCATAAATTACTGTTTGACACAAATTTCAAATGAATTCAAATTTAAACTATTTCAATTTGAAAACTACTGGCACTAACAGAAAGTTTGTAATTGTTTTGACCTAAAGCAAAAAGATTCATTAAAAACTATAAATATTCTAACAGTTATTCCAAATATAAAAACAGAAATTAGAAAAACAAAACAAAACAAAAAAGAGAAAATACAGCTGTAGTCCCGGTTGGTGCTACCAACCGGGACTAAAGGTCCCTTCCCGCGCGGAATTTGGGCTGCCGAAAAGACCTCCCCGCGCGGAATCCCGGGAGGACCTTTAGTCCCGGTTGGTGATACCAACCGGGACTAAAGGTCTGTAGTCCCGGTTGGAGCCTAGACCCGGGACTAAAGAGTCCCTCTATATATGCAGGACTTTGCCGTTTCTTCCCCAATCTCTCCCATTCTGCCCGCCGACGCCGCCCCCCCCCCCCCCGACGCCGCCAGCCTGCCGGAGCTCCCCGCGCGCCTCTTCTCCCTCGACCTCGCCTTCGCGCTGCCAGGCTGCCCGTCTTCAACCTCCCGCCGGAGATCGCCGTCCCCGACCCGCTCGCTCCGGCCCCTCTTCTCCCTCGACCTCGCCGTCGCCTCGACCTCGCCGTCGAGCCCGCTGTCGCCTCGACCTCGCCGTCGAGCCCGCTGTCGCCTCGACCTCGCCGCCGAGACCGCTGTGAGCCACTCTCCTCCCTCTCCTCCTGAGGCCCCCCTCCCCGTCCGCCATTGCCGCCATGCATGGCCGCCCCTCCCCGTCCGCCATTGCCGCCATGCATGGCCGCCCCTCTCCGAGCCCATCCCCCACCTAGAGCCACCACCGGAGATGCCCGGGAGCCGCCGCCCCATCCATCTCCGGCGTAGGAGCCCCGTCGCCCCGTCCATCTCCGACGTAGGAGCCCCGCCGGTGCCGCAAACACACACACACACACACACACACACATATTGTTTAAAAACGTGCAAATATTTTCTAATTGTTAGAACATATTTTTAGTGTTATGAAAAATTTTGTGGTTGGTATGCAACATTTTTTCATTAAACAATGTGTTAAGAAAATTGTAGTAGATGGATAAGTAGATTGATATTGTTAGATGATTTTGTTTATGATGCTTTTTATGTTTTAGTTATTTTATGTTTTAGTTAATTAGGAGTCCTAGGAAAAATTAGTACTCCCTCCGTTCCACAATGTAGTGCGTATAGATTTTCTAAGAAGTCAAACTTTATAGACTTTGACCAAGTATGTAGGAAAAAATATATACATCTAGAATACCAAATGCATATCCTTAGATACATCACAAGACGTACTTTCATATTGTATATATTTGGTATTGTAGATATAAATAGTTTTCTCTATAAATTTGGTCAAAGTTTGTAAAGTTTGACTTTCCTAAAAATCTATATGCACTACATTATGGAACGGAGGGAGTATGTGTATGTTAGATTAGAGAAAAATTCTTGGGTTTTGAAAAAATTTGTGATTAAACGATAAGAAAATGTTCTCATAGGAATTTGTCTCGACGTCGACGATGCCTGGCCCGCATCCTCGTCGTCGTCGAGTCGGCGTCGACATCCTTGAGAGGCGCAATGTCCGGGACTGGGCTCCGCCGGGCTGGCACTGGGAGGTGCTACCTTCCCGGGCTTGGAGCTTGGTGAGGAATCCTGGTCTCGTCGTCGACCCGGAGCTTCTTTGGTGGCGGTCACGTGGGCCACTTTCGGTGCAGAGGGAGCGGGCCCCCGCGGAGGTGGTACGTCGCCGTGTCAGGGAGGAGGACGAGCACGTCCGTCGCTACATGGCGGTGTTGGACGCCAGGTTCAACAATACCTGGCAGATTCTTTAGGGATCTCACCCGAATTATGATCCCGTGATGGTTCCTTATCTTTGGGTGTCCACCACCCGCGACTCAGGAACCGCTAGTGACTTAGATTATTCGATAGTATTCGATCTGTATTAGTGATCTTATATGATAATATTCGAGATGTATTAGTTAATATTTGATGATGCATTAACTGGATTATTCGAGATGATGTATTAGTGATATTATATTCGAGTTCATTATAAATGTATTAGTGATATTTTATCGGTATAATGCGTGTGTGACTTTCGGTCTGTCGTTGCTCCTTGTGTGACTTTCATGTGTGTTCTTGATGGAGGAATCCCGACTGTTGTCGTGGGAGGCGCCTCCTCTTCTTCTCTTCTTTGCGATATATTCGTCGGTATAATGCGCAAGAAGAGAAGAGGGGGGGCGTCCATCACCGACGGTCGAACTATTACTGTGAGAGAGTGTCCACCAACATATATACACCACCATATCAGTGTGAGAGAGTGCGCACCAACACACCATGAGATATGAGAGTTATTTAAGGAAAGCCTCGACGGACCGAAAGTCACACACGCATTAGGATCCAAGCGTGCCGTAATTCTTGAATCATGAACACAGGAAATGTCGTCGTCATCAGACGACGATAGGATCCAAGCGTGTGAACTTTGCGGTGAAGATAAGGGTCTTTGCAACCAGCCTGGGCTGCGAGACGGTAGGTTCTTCACCATGAAGCTTTATGGGGACTTTGATATTTCTACGGTACGCAACGATGACAACTGTTTTTTCGTAATTAAGCATGACTTCTGTTTCTTTCCTTCAACGCGTAATTTCTGTTTTATACAATTCGACTAGTTCATCCCCTGTCATGCAAGACGGTATTTCTTGGAGAGGCTCGGTTTCGAAGAGCACGAGAGTTTCGAGACGAGGACAGCCAACCTGAGGACTAAACATGGTCACACATTTCTGGTGAAAGTAATGAATGCACCTAATAACACAGAATTAGGGTGCTCAAATTGGGAAGCTCTTTGCAAGGCATATGGATTTCAGGAGGATATGGAAATAACCTTCGATCTTCGTCCTGAAGATCATATTGAAGGAAACATCGACATTTGGGTGGATGTCGATATGCTTCCTGTTTTACCTCCATGTGAGTTTGTCAACCATGCATATTTGTCAAGTAATTTGCATTCTATATTTAAAAATATTTGGTGTTCATCCATACTAAATTTGTTAATTTATAATTTACAGCTTATTTCGTTTCTTCGAGTGAAACACAGAACATAATCGACACGACACACTACACTTATGGATCACATCTAACTTGGGAGGAGAAGGATGGTCTTATCAACTTTGTTATTGGTGTCCTAGTTGGTAGGGAGATCTTCCCGTATAATTTGGGAACTTGCCCAAATTATACATTGTACAAGACACTAGTGCATAGGTTGAGGGCGGATGACATTCGCCGAAATATCTTGGTAAGAGTTGCTAATTAAGTACACTAGTACTGTTGCGTAAATGGTATTGATTACATTGCTAACTAGGCTACTATTATGTTCTTCAACAGAAACTGCCAAATGAAGTTGTGCCTCCGTTGATGCAACCCGAAGGTAATATGACAATTAAAAGCCCCTTCGAGCCCGAGTTCTCTTTTGCATACTCGACTGAGCGCAAACCACCAAGACGGCTCCAAATTGAAGCATGAGGACAAATAAAGAAGGATCGCAAGCCACAAGTTGGAGACCGTTGGATCTCTTTGCTTCATCATGGATACATAGGTGTTATTCTGTTTTATGTCATTTTACCTAGGAGGGAGGACTAGGTCCTATGAGGGAGGACTATGTCATTTTATCTTTTTTTGTTTTATGAGATTTTAACTTGGTATGATTAAGATGATGATGATGAGTTGTTAGATGAGTAAGATGATGATGAGTTATATGACATATATTTGATTAAAGTGGATGGATGCAAGTGATCATGTTGAATTAGAGGAAAAAATTAAATGGAAAACACAAAATGAAAAGAAAAAATAAACAATGAAGCCTTAACCTTTAGTCCCGGTTGGTGCTACCAACCGGGACCAAAGGTCCTCATGCCCTGGCGCGCTCTGCCACCCACGTGGCCAGGGTTTAGTCCTGGTTCGTAGCCAACCGGGACTAAAGCCTTAGACCCTTTAGTCTCTATACTTTAGTCCCGGTTGGGGAACCGGGACTAAAGGCCCTTCCCAACCGGGACTAATGGCCTGTTTTCTACTAGTGTGACTAACTCCTCAGTCACATTGGTTGCAAGCTTCTTGCGATGTTGTATTACCGAGTGGGCCCAAAGATACATGTCTGTCATACGGAGTGACAAAACCCAGTCTCGATCCATGCCAACCCAACAAACACCCTCGGAGATACCTATAGAGCATCTTTATAATCACCCAGTTACGTTGTGATGTTTGATACACACAAGGCATTCCTCTGGTGTCAGGGAGTTGCATGATCTCATGGTTATAGGAACAGATACATTGACATGCAGAAAGCAATAGCAGTAAACTTGATACGATCACAAGAACTGAAAGATATGGGTACGCTATGCTTACGGTTTGGTCTTGTCCATCACATCATTCTCCTAATGATGTGATCCCGTTATCAAATGATAACTCATGTCTATGGCTAGGAAACCTTAACCATCTTTGATCAACGGGCTAGTCTAGTAGAGGCTTACTAGGGACACTTTGTTGCCTATGTATCCACACATGTATTTGAGTTTTCAATCAATACAATTATAGCATGGATAATAAACGATTATCATGAACAAGGAAATATGATAATAACCAATTTATTATTGCCTCTAGGGCATATTTCCAACATATTTTAGAGTAAAATTTGGAACATGGTCAAGCAAAACTTTCCATCTTTTTAGTTGAACTTGAAAATAATACCTATATTTTTTGCCCAATTTTGAAATCACAAAGGGTAAGATTTAGACTATGACAAGCACATGTCATATACATCAATACATGGCTCTTGAACTTATATCAAGTAAATAGTCTTTGTATGCCTTGGTATTTTCCTATTATGTCAAATCGATTATCATAACTCTCGCATCTCGCATCATCAATATTAAGACCATCATATTTCATAGCTGCAAGCAATGCATTAAAAAGATCTGAATTGGACGTGTCATCTACCTCAAAGAAGCCAAGAAGAACTCTTCTATTTTTATTTTTATTATTTGACATATTAACACAACGAATGAGTACGATCATTTACTCTTGATGGTTCACATAAGGAGTACAATAAGATTATAGATACTTGTCTTCCTTGACAATATTTATGATAGAATTTTTAAACGTTGGATACCAAAAGAGAAATAAGCTCATTATGAATTTTATGGCTAAGTTAATGATATTGAAATTCATTATTTTTGGAACGTCTAACAAGAGCCCACATTGTCAAGTCAAACCCCGCAACCATCTCAACACATGCTAATAAATTACCACTATTTTGATGATAAAGTTTCTCGTTAGATCCTCGAAAATCTCCATGTTCTATTTAGCAACATATTTAACTATGGCATTTATTCTTACTAAAACCTGCATCCACCGTTCTTTTTTCCTTTGTGGTTTTCTTTTGTGAATCTTTGTCAGTAGTATCCTTCTTTATTGGCCTAATTGTTAATTCAATCCAAGTGTCCACATAATAGGTTCTACACTATCATCATGTTTTTTGAGCCTCAGAGTAAGACGTCTCCAATCTTTCACTCCATCCGCTTCTAAAGTAGACTTATTATGATTAGACTTAAAAAGCTTAGAACATAAGAAAAATACATTATCAACATGTTTAGAATAGACCAACCATTTTCTATCATGAACCTCTCTGTTGCTAAGATTTGTAAAATAATATTGATAGCGAAAATGCCTATAAGATTTACCAGAAGGAAGGACAAGGCTTTTGCTTTTGCTTCCCTCTATAGGAGTGGTTGCGCCCTAAAGAGCAAGGGTTTGCAACACGCAGTAAGTATTTCCCTCGATTGAGGACCAATGTATTAGTCCAATGCAGTCCCAAAACATGCAAAACCACAATAAGTAGCACTGGGCGTTGGATAATTGGTTAGTCTGATAGATCAATAAAAATGATACAATAATGTTATAAAATAGCATGAACATAGCAAAAAAAAGATATGTTTGAGACATAACAATATTTTTATCTAATGCCCCCCTTTTCAACTTAAATATCTCATGTTTTATCATCTAGATTATCCCAATATCTTGGATCATAAATGTTGACAATAAAAGTTGGTTGCTCATGTTCAGGCTCACTCAAATTATTATCATCCCCATCTTGAGTTTTCGTGTGCACCTGCAACATTGTCGCCATCAAGCATGTATTCATTCCCACTCGCAGCATTCTCGACCCCATATAAGTTTGCATTGTGTTATTTTTAACAATTGTTAAATCCAACTAGTTAACATTTCTAGCACTAGTGTTTGATTTTTGGTGTGGAGTTCAGTGAAATAGGTGGATTTTTTTATGTTGCGAAGGATTTTTCGACACATTGCAAACATGTATCGTTTTGGCTGTGTACGTGTGAGCCACATGTTGCAATGACTTTGGGGATCACAGTTTGCAATGGATTTGTTTATGCTGCAAAGTTGTTCTCACATTGTTGCAAACCTTGCCTTCTATGCTAGATATGTCGTGGATGTTTTTTTTTTTTCGCTGTGATTTGCTTCGAGCAATGGTCGTCTGTTCCATACATAAAAGATCATGTATGGATGAAAATGTTGCAAGACCGATGGGTGAGCAAAACCATCGCTGATTGGACCCAACAAAAACTAAGATTTCTAAAATGAAATTACACACCTATTGCAGACGCCGTTGGTGCCCAGGTAGTTCTGTAGCAGTGTTCCTAATTTGCTGGATCTAGCTACTGACATGAATTGACTAATCAGTTAATTAAGCACACATGCGCACACTTTTCTTGTGACTAAATTCCCTTGCTAGGACATTGAATGCACAACGCTAGTGAGCGATGCACAGTGGGCATGGACATGTAGACGCCTCGCCAATATAGACACGCATGCAGCTGCCCCGCTCGGCCCAAAGCTCCTCTACACATGATAATCGACGTGGGGTGCTTCTCATTCACACACACAAACAAACATGTAGAAACCGTCAACCCCACATTTTTATGAAGCAAATTAAGAGCCTATAGCTACCCCAATTATTTGCATCCAGGCTCCAGCTATGGCTATGGCTCCACAAAAATCAGATGGAGGACTTAACTCAGGCTGTTCCTTTCTACATCATGTACCGTAGGTTTCACTGTGTGTGTGTGAGAGAGAAGGGGGGAGAGGGAGAGGATGGCGTTTTGGCTCCGTGTGTTATGTTTGTGAAATTGTGTATGCAAAACAGAACACTTGGTGCTTCCTCAGTGAAAAATACAAAGTTGAGTGCTATATAAAATGTAAAAAATTGCAAACAAACAATCAAAGGACAAGAACATGTACATATAATGTTTTCGTAATTTTTTATACGTTCATGAGAGCATTTCTGGCATGCAGGAACATATGTTCCCTGGAGTCAAACTGAATATCCAAAACTGGTGCATGACAAATCGCCCCCCGCCCCCTTCTCCGTCGTGTTGCTCTCCCGAGGGCGACTCCGGGGCGACCTAGGGTTCCTCCGTGCCGCCACCCCCTCTCCCCCCTCCTCCTCGCCGCTGCCGGAGGCGGTTGCCGGGGCCCCCACGCGGCTGCCAGTCTGAGGTCCCTTTCGGTGGTGAGGGCCGGATCTGAGGCGGCGACCTCGCTTTTGTGGACGACACTCCTTCGACGGCAAGGGGCGCTCGTCTGTGAGGTTGGCCGGATCCCTCGGCTACGCGGGTAGTGAGGTCCCGGTGGGCGCTGGTCGTGGCGTGGGGATGCCCCAGGCTCCCCTCGTCGGATCTGAGGTGCTCCGGTCCGCGCGCGACATACTACCTCTGACCGGCCTGAATCTTCGGCATGCGCGCGTGTAGATGTTGGTGGCTGGTTCGTTTGTGGCGGCAGGGAGCTTGTCCAGGGGAAACCCCTGGCCGTCGGTGGCGGTCACGGCGTCGATGGCGTCCTGGACGCCATTTCCTCCCTGGTGGCGGCGCCGAGGTTCATCTTCCCGCTTGGGGTTGCATCCCATGTTTCTTCTTCTTTCCGATTTGCTTGCAATGTTTATTGTATCCTGACGAGTTGATGGCTTTGTTAATTCAAAGCCGGGTTAGGTCCAAGCCCTATTCAGGCTTGGCCGGGCCTCTTCTCTAAAGAAAAAAATATCCAAAACTTGGTACATTAGCTTGTTGTACGTGGGTGTCTCTCTCTCTCAGTTTCTTTAAGATCCTACACCCTGGCCGGTGGTTGGCTTATTTAAGCCGGACGGCCTCTCCTCCTCTGCTTCTTGGACTGCATCTTCAACCAGCAAGCACACTAGCCACCTACCCACATCTTTCAGTTCTTGTGCTTGCATAGTGCCAAGTAAGAGATGGACGCCGAGCCTCGGCGGCAGCAGCCGCAGGAGGAGGAGGAGGGGACGGTGAAGGAGCAGGACGCCGGCGACGGCGACGGCGACGGCGCCGACGTCGAGCCCGTCCACAACCACCGCGGATGGAAGGCCATGCCATACGTCATAGGTGATCGCCACCACTGGTTTTGCTTCTTCTTTTTTCTGCCTCCATATGCCACATAGATCTTCTCCTAGATCGATCCCTCCCTCTGCTCAGTAGCGTAGCAATCCGCATAGTTTCATGATCTCTGCCGGATTGCTCTTATTTTGTTGATGCTGTTAGTTGAACTGGATCGATCTTTGCAAGCTCTGTGCCTACCTGCCAATCGATCTGATGAGCCGACCAGAAAGGCACACAGTAATGGATCGACTGCGTAGGGAATTGATTGATAGATTACCTAGCTACACACAATCGGTAGTTACATCAACAAACTGGGAGCTGAATCAGAGCATGCAATTATGTAATGACGAAATGGATTACTTGTTTCAGGGAACGAGACGTTCGAGAAGCTTGGCACAATCGGGACCTTGTCCAACATGCTGGTGTACCTGACGACGGTGTACCACATGCAGAGCGTCAGCGCCGCCACCCTCCTCAACGTCTTCTCCGGCACCTGCAACCTCGCCACCGTCCTCGGCGCCTTCGTCAGCGACACCTACCTGGGCCGCTACACCACCATCGCCATCTCCATCGTCGCCTCCTCCCTCGGCATGCTCCTGCTCACCCTCACCGCCGCCCTGCCCTCCCTCCACCCTCCCGCCTGCGACGCGTCCAAAGGGCAGCAATGCGAGGGCCCGTCCGCCTCCCACTTCGCCGCTCTCATGGCCTCCTTCTTCTTCCTCGTCGTCGGCGCCAGCGGCATTCGCCCCTGCAGCCTGGCCTTTGGGGCGGACCAATTTGACTCGCGCACCGCCGAGGGACGCCGCGGCATCGCCAGCTTCTTCAATTGGTACTACTTCACTTTCACCATCGCCATCATGCTCTCTGCCACCGTCATCATCTACCTCCAGAGCAACGTCAACTGGGCGCTGGGGCTCGCCGTCCCCGCCGCGCTCATGGGCATCTCATGTGTCGTCTTCTTCATGGGCACCCGCCTCTATGTTCGTGTCCGCCCCGAGGGCAGCCCGTTGACTAGTTTTGCACAGGTCCTCGTCGCCGCCACCCGCAAGCGCCACCTCCGGCGAGCTCGTAGCGTCGCCGAGCTGTTCGACCCGCCGCATCGGAGCAAGCTCGTCTCCAAGCTGCCCTACACCGACCAGTTCACGTGCCTCGACAAGGCGGCCATGCGGACCCCCGAGGACGCGCTCTGCTCTGACGAGAAGACGTCGGCGAATCCATGGCAATTGTGCACGGTGCAGCAAGTGGAGGAGGTGAAGTGCCTAGCGCGCATCATCCCGGTGTGGTCATCGGGGATCGTCTACTTCGTGGTGCTCACCCAGCTTGGCACGTACGTCGTGCTCCAGTCAGCGCAGACCGATCGCCGGATCAGCAACGCCAGCAGCTTCCAGATCCCGCAGGGCTCCTTCATCGTCTTCTCGATGATCTCCCTCACGCTGTGGATACCCGTGTACGACCGTCTGGTGGTGCCAGCGCTCCGCCGCTTCACCAAGCACGACGGCGGCATCACCCTGCTCCAGCGCGTCGGCGTCGGGCTGGCGCTCTCCGTGGCGACGATGCTGGTGTCGGCTGCAGTGGAGCACCGTCGGCGTCATCAGACCGCCACGATGTCGTGCTTCTGGCTGGTGCCGCAGATGCTGCTGGCGGGCCTGTCGGAGGCGTTCGCCGGCATCGGGCAGCTCGAGTTCTACTACCGGCAGTTCCCGGAGAACATGCGGAGCGTGGCGGGGGCGCTCTACTGCCTGGGGTTCGCCCTGGCGAGCTACGCGAGCGGGGTCATGGTGACGGTGGTGCACCGGGCGACGAGGGGGCGGGAGGGACGGCCGGACTGGCTGGCGCAGGACCTGGACCAGGGGAGGGTCGACCTGTTCTACCTCGTCACCGCCGCCATCGCCGCCGTCAACCTCGTATACTTCGTTGTCTGCGCGCGGTGGTACAGGTCCAAGGAGTCTGAGGACGACGACGACGGCTCCCACGCCAACGGCGATGGCGTCGAGCTCGTCGATGGAAGCCCAAAGAAGTCCACGGGTGCCGCGCCGGTTTAGAGCAACTCCAACAGGCGTGCGTTGCGCGGCGCGTTAAAAAAATTGTGCAGCTTTATTTTTTAGCGCGTTGCTTCAATAAGGCGCGCCGTTGCAGCTCCAGCGGGCACGCAAAATTTACATTTGAGAGTTCATAGCATAGTTTAGCCAACAACACATATAGTCCATATGATACAAATAAAAACAATAATACAATGCAAATATATTACATAAAACTTAAACACTAGATAAAAAACTAAAACTTGATAACTTAAAAACTAGATAAACTAGACTACTCTTTATTGCCCTCGCTGCTGTCGGACGTTGTAAGAAACATGTCCACCCAACGCTCATCGTTCGAGTCCCAGAGCGTGTCGGGGTTCTCCGACTGGGAAATCGTCAACGCCTTGCGCCTACGCTTCTTGGTGTGTTCCGCACGTCGCTCCGCCCTCCTCTGCACCTAGAACGCGTATTCGTCGGCGACATCCTGCGGGAAGCGCTCGCGCCATGCCGCCATGGCCTGCTCATCCATCTCGGCGACGAGGAGGCGGCGCTCCAGGCTTTGCTGGATGCGGCGGTCCTCCGCAGTGATTAGTCATGAGGGAGGCGCGCGGGCCTGCGCCTCCTCGCGCGTTCGGACTTCCGGGAAGTTCATCTGAGCCCGTGGCCTCCCGAGCCGCCACGCCGCCGCGTCGTACGCGCGTGCGGCCGTTTAGGAGGTCTCAAACATCCCGAGCCCGATGCGTGTAAACACGCCGGAGGGGCGGGGCGGACGCCGCGGTAGCCGGAGCTGCTCCGGGCGCGCGGCGACATGGCGGTGGCGACGGAGAAGGCGGCGGGGGCAAAGAGAAAGGCGCCGGAGACGAGGAAGAAGGGCGCGGGGCGGCAGGGCAGAGAAAGCGGCGACGAAAGGATAGCGATGGGCGGGCTCCAGCACGCGGCTTTTATGGAGCGCGCGGTACGCCACGCGCCAAAACTGCTGCGCGCGTTGCCACTTTTTCACGCGCGCTATTTTTTTTACCGTGCCGAACTTTTTCCCGTGTCTGCTGGAGCGCGTCCACCTGGTGCACGCGCACAAAAAACGCGTTTTCTCCCGTTGACATGTACGTATGTATGTAAGAGCATCTCCAACAGGCGCCCAAAAACAGTTCCGCGTGCTAAAAATCCATTTTGTTTGGGCACCAGACAGCTCCAGCAGAGGCCGCAAAATACTGCGCGCGCTGCAAAGTTTTGGGCAGGCACTAAAAAGCGCTATCACAAGCTGTAAATTTGGGACGCCGGATGGCGCGAGCTTCACAGTTTGCAGTGCGCGTTTTTTTGGGCGCGCGTTTTTGGGCAACTGCTAAACCAACGTTGGTCCCGGCGCACTAAAGTTGCTACAGTGACGTACTAAAACTATTTTAGGAGGCGAATTTTTGTGCGTTTGTTGAAGATGCTCTAAAGTTATTATAGCTAGAATAGTACAGCAAAGCGCAACTATGCAAGGAATGGCAAGAGCAGAGCACAAAAAACAGGGCGCATGTGCACCGCGGATGTAGGGTACGAGAGCAGGGAGCCGTGAATGTGAATGTGAAAATAGTCAAGACGATCCAGGGACGGGGTTGCAAGTTTGAAAGTATTCTCGGGCCATCCAACCCGCAAATTTACTCCTGCATCTATTTGTGGGACAGAATGACCGTTTACGGACATGGATGGGAGAAAACGAATCCAACGTTGGTCTGTATATATTCGTCAGTAAATTCAAATTCAAATACACTGCGATCCGATCTACACCGCGTGTCGCGCGTCGGATTGCATGCTCGATCACAACAAAAAGAAGCAAATATGCTTAGTTTTTACATGCCCGATTCCAAAAAAAAGACATCAATCCGACAGTCTGTGCATTTCTATCCTGCCGGATCAGCAATCCGAGCCAACTCCTCCCCGATCAAGGAGGTGTCGTCACAGCCGCGTAGGCAGCCTCCTCATCCGCCTCCATCGCGTCATCATAGTCCGCCGTCATCACCAACTCATCTTCTTTGCTGCTGCAACATCTAATATCGATAGGATTGCACGATGACTCTTGCGTCGACATCCAAAGAGTCGACATGCAAGGTCAACATCTTGGCGTCCTCCGCATTGGCGGCGAGCTTCACCCTCTTTTCCTCGAGCACGTCCTTCCTTTCTTTGATCATGATCCTCCTCTCTTCGAGCGCGAGCTTCTTGTCCGTCGCGTCCATCAACAACTTGAACCTATCCGCCTTCTTCTCCTCCTTGATCTCTGAACGCCTCACGCATGCCTCCTCCTTCTTCGTCAAGATGTCCTCGAACCTTCCCGTCATCTTGGCCGCCGCACCGTCTCGCTTCGCCCTCTCCTCCTCCCACTTTCCCCCCACAGATTTCTTCTAACCTTCTTTGGCGGTTGTTGGGTTGGGTCGGTAGGGTCATCAGTTTTTTCCATGTTAGCTTGGACGACGGTCTTGGCAATGAAAAGGTTCCACTTCGGCTGCCCTAACTTCAACCAACAATGCATGACGGCGAATGGCTTCTTCTCCAACTTCTTTTACACCACACAAGCACGAGTAGGCTACAAAGTGAAACAATGTCGACAATGCATATCCGTCTAGTGAGCAATAAAACAATACATGTCCGACCAGTGATCAACAAAACTAAAGCATATCCGGCAAGTGATCAACTTATTTGCTCGGTGATTTGTGCACCGCTAGGCCCCCGTGCGATGAGCTGCTTCAAGTGTCCGCAATACTTGGACACGGCCTCTTGGATGGTGTACCATTGATGGTTGAGGGACTTCCATTCACGGTTGCGGATGATCGTGTCGGAATAGGACGCGGAATGCCTGTGTTCATGGAACCATATGTGAATGTTCCTCCAAAATGTTGTGCCCTTTTGCTCCATGCCATGGAACGGATCGAGGCAAGTGGCCAACCAAGCCTTGCACAACAGCTCGTCCTCCCGCAAGTTGAAGCTTTCTCCTCTTCCCTTCTTCTTCGGTTCGCCGGCTGTATCATCCGGATCATCGTCGTTGTCGTCGCCCTGCTCCTCCGCCTCATCCCCATCAGGCTACAGCTCTCCGGTGCTCCAATGTTGTTGTTGCTTTGTGCCATCGCCGGTCTGGGTGTACGTTTGCTGCATGGTCGTCTGGGTGTAGGACTGCTGCTGGTAGTTGCCGTACTGGGTGGGATCCGAGTCTTCCACCTGCCCGTCCTCATAGCCTCCTCCCCCTCCCTCGCCACCGTCGTGGTTGATGTCGAGCATCTCCATGTCTGCGTCGTACCGGCACCCCCGCTCTAGGTATTGCAGTGAACAGCATGCGGGCACCGATCTGCTCCCCGGGCGCCGGTCGTGCCCGCTGCAGCTGCATCGAAGAATACTCGAAGAAGAGCGACGTTGCGTTATCGTCGATGATGTAAGGCACTGTACTGGTTGGGGTGACGAGCTGCTTGGCGGCGTAGTAGTACGGAGGCTTGTAAGATTCCGGCCACGGCACCGTCTGTGTTGTGCGCTCGCCTGTCTTGCGGTGTTCGCCACGACCTCCACTCCCAGCCACCAGCAAGCCCACCGGCGACCAGCCGCTTCTTGAGCTTCTCCTCCTTTGCGGCCTTCGCTTTGACGCGGCGATCCTGCCGCGTCGCAGAGTTGATCTTCCGAGCTTCCCGACTGTCTACTATAACAATGTTTGTCCGGCTCCGGTGACGGAGGGACGATGACGGAGGCCCGCCTTCGGGTCGTTCCAGTGCTTGTAGACGTCATCTAGGTGGTCCATGGACCTGGTTGTAATTTTTATTACCTCCACTGTTTTTGTACCGTCGGGATTGATGAATAGATTGGAAATTTCTCTCACAAGAAAAAGAATGAATTCAATTCCTTTAAACCTTAAGGAGAAAATTTCAGGCCTAGCAAACATTGCTTTTGAATACATTCCCACACGGATACGAGTTTAGTGGTGAAATTTAACACTTTTATAATGTACATCTACGTTCTTTTCTTTGCGAAGGGGCACATCGATGTTCTAACAAACTATATTTTTTTAGAATTAATGAAAATCAAATATAATGTCCGTGAAGCTATTATTATTATCCATGCAAAAAATCCCCAATTATTTTTCCTTTAAAACTAATTATTACTTGATTTTTTGAGCAGAAATTATTACTTGAATAAACTGGACACTTTGTTCCCATGGATCTAATTGTCATCTTTTCATTTGTTTCCCGATGGACTTGGACAGCACGACGGCCTATAGCCCATTAGGAAATGAAACCGACCATACCCATCGACCAATTTGTGGAGATCGTTTCAACCTTGTTTGTAAAGGTTTGCTTGTAGTCTTCACGGGCACCATTGGTGGAATCACGACATTTTGCATTGTGCGAGGGCGTGAGAAGAATACGATGACCCTAGTGACTTTTTGGGGAGCATTGTGCCTCCACATTGCTCCAACAGAGACGTATCTTCCCTAAAGGAGGGAACTTCAGTAACACATCTTCGTTTTCATCGACTCAACTTATGGTTTAATTCTTACCTTTACTTTTTGTAAACTATATTGTGTTTGTATCTTGTGCTTGCTATTGTTGTTGTTGTTGAACTCATCATATAGGTTGTCCACCTAGTGCATATCTAGACAACTTATTTTATTGTTTAGCCTAATTTACAAAAAAAGTAAATTTTGTTAGTTGCCTATTCATCCCCCTCTAGTCGACTATATCGATCCTTTCAAAGGGGCGATAAAAAAATAGGATAAGCACACTATGAAGGCAAACATAATGAAATCAATTCTTTTAAACGTCATCCGATTAAGGAGAAAATTTAGGCCTAGCAAAGATTGCTTTTGAATACATTCCCACATGAATACGAGTTTAGTGGTGAAATTTAACACTTTTATAATATACATCTATGTTTTTTTCGTTGTGAAGGGGTACATGGATGTTCTAACTTACTGTGCTTTTGAAAATGATTGAAAATCAAATATAATGTTCGTGAAGCTATCATTATTATCCTTGCAAAAAAATTATATCATTAATTTTTCTTTAAAACTAATTATCACTTGATTTTTTGGGCGGAAATTATTACTTGAATAAACTGGACGCTTTGTCCCCATGGATCTTTTTTTTTGAGGGATTTGTCCCCATGGATCTAATTGTGAACTTTTGATCTGTTTCCCGATAGGCTTGGACAGCACGACGGCCTACGGCCCATTCGGAAACGAAACCGACCCAACCCACCGCCCCCACAGAAAAGTTCAAAGCCCAACCCACCGAATCCGCGCACCGCCAAAGCCCGAACCATCCCTCCCCCTCCGGCGCCGACCCACGGCCGCTCACCATGGAGCCCGCGGCGATGGACCGCATCGCCGCCCGGCTCTCCGCCGTGGACGGCCTCTACTACCCCACGGCCTTCCTCCGCACCTCGCCGGCCCCTCCGGCGCGCAAGTCGGCCCTGCTCGACCTCCTCGCCCGCGACGCGCCGCTCTTCCTCGAGCGGTACGGCGCCGCGCTGCGGCCCGACGAGCTGGCCCCCTTCGACGCGCTCCGGGACGACTACGAGGTGGGCTGGCACCTCCGCCGCCTGCGCGCCGCCGCCGCCGGGGAGGCCCCGGCCCCCGCGCGCGTGCGCAACCGGCGCCGCGCCTACCTCCACCGCCTGGTGACCCAGGGGGACTACTTCTCCGAGGAGGCGATGCGGGAGCGGGAGCCGTACCTGCACCACGAGTACCTCGGCAGGTTCCAGGACCCCTTAGGGCGCGCCATGGTGCGGCCCGGGGAGAAGTTCTCCGAGACGCTGATGCGGCGGGCCGAGGAGGCCGTCATCGTGGAGAAGATCCGCGGGGAGCAGATCAGGCGAGGGGTTGACCCCAGCGAGTGGGTCGGCGGTCCCGTTGAGCGGCCGATGATGGGGCAGGAAGAAGAGGAGGAAGAGGAAGAAGAAGAGGATGAAGAGAACATCGGCATGGAGGAGAACACCGAGAATCTTAGTTCGGCTGAGGTTTGCTTGCTGCCAATTAGCCTTATTCTCTACATATTCTGACTTGATTGTGCCTAATTTCTGTGTTTCATTGCTGGCACTTACATAGAACCGTACAAGTTTGTGTTCACATCGATTTCGCTTATATAACTCACTGTGACTTGTAGAATGTTAAAATCTTGCTTTGTAGTCTGCTTTGTCCATGGAAATAGTAATATGCACTGTGTGAAGTCTCCAGAGGTTGTAGAAAATTAGTTGTTTTACAGGTATGACTGTTTTAAATCAAATCCCGTAAATGCTTAGGTACAAAAAAAATCATCTTTTTTCTGCGGAGCTGCTGTACAGTTCCCTTAAGGCCTTGTACAATGCAAGGTGCTTAGGGAGATGCTTAGAGAAATAAACCAGGCTTTCTTTAAGCACCAGTGCTTATTTGTACAGGGTGGACGCTTAATTAGGCACCTCTCCTGCAAAAATAAGCACCGGTGCTTAAGGAAAGCCTGGTTTATTTCTCTAAGCATCTCCCCTAAGCACCTTGCATTGTACAAGGCCTAAGTGTAGTATTGCAGTTGCAGATACCCCACAATAGCCTCTTGGTTGGTTATGTTATGTTTAGCAAAACTGTTATGTTTATGCTAGGATTCGTTTACTGTTTAGATGGATGATGGAGTCTAAATTATTCAGGGTTTTTTGTGTGTGAAATTCGTCCTTTGTTTGGCATTGTGTAACTACTAGAGTTAGTTTGCTAATCTGTGTCACTTATTTACAAACGGAGGTTGTATTACATAGTTCTAACTTCAGATATATCAGACCCGCTCTAAGAAACTAGGATTAATATGGCACCATGTAACTGCTATTACATAGTTCTAACTTCAGATATAGTGCTTTGGGGTGGGGTTGGCCCTCATTCACCAGATCTTTGAGAGCCCTGCCTGTCGTATGTGATTTTCCAATTTGGAGAATCAAAATGAAGTTTTTTTTTTTTGCTCAGTCTATCTGAACTCAACCATTTTGTACAATAGGAATGCATTCTCTTTACTTCACAACGCATTAGTATAGGTATCAGCCTTCCCGCAAGTCCTAGTCTTCACCCTTTGTAATATATAAGTGGGTCAATTGGGCCAATGTCGTCCGTCTTCGCTTTGCCGACCTCAGAACGCCCAAGGAAACTAGGATTACCTGTTTTTTGATGAAACATCTGTAACCGGGGGTTCGTGTAGCCTCCACGGCTGTAGCTGTGGTCAGATTTAGAAATCCTGTCATTGTTAACTCTGCATTATTTTTATTGTGTGCTGGGGCCATGTGATTAATCTGAAAACAACATGCACCTCACATTTTGAATTTACCTTTAAGCGGTGAGGAAGAAATAAGCTGAAAGTAAAACCAGATCACTGGATTAGTTCTCGACTAGAACAGATGCATAACATAATGGTCCAACCGTGTCGGTGTCAACTAGATGTAGAGCTGCTAGGCTCAATAATCTAAGGCGCAACTTTCAGTTACCGTCACTTTGGGCTCGCACTTGCGGCATTTGCCTTTTTCTTATTTGATGACTGAGAAAAAACAGGATAACTTTCTTCTGAGTTTAGATACATCTATTTTCTATCTTGGTTTTCCTTACTAAGATACTCTGGTAGAGCGGTGGTAAACTTTGCCGTAGCAGACTATTAGATGTTCATTTTCTTCCTAACCCCTGGTGGCAGGTGGTTGCACACGATGATAACGGTGGGTGCCCCAACGAGACTGCAGGACCCCCCGCAGCGACTTTCAAGCCGATATTAACCCCCGAGGAGATGGAGGATCAGCTGGAGCAGTTCACGTCGGTGATGCAGGAGAAGTTCCTGTCAGGCCAAGACTCGGAGCACATGGACTACCCCCAGATCGACAACGACGAGATGCTGGACGACCACTGGTCCAGGGAGGCCAACTACGACGCGGAGGACAAGTACTTCGACGAGGATTAGGACAAGTCCAAAGATGTAGTCTGCTGCTATTAGTGATGTTTGGACCCTGTAGTGATGTTTGTTAGCAGCATGTAAATATTTGAAATCGTGTATGATTAGGACACAACTCATGAGGGAGGCGTGATGAGCTCTATATATAGGGTATACCAGTACAGTATCAGAATCAGGCTGTTGGCTAATCGTCCGTCTCTCTGTTGCTACCGGTTATAGAGCTGCTGCTTTCTTTACCTGTCTCCGTGTCTTCCTCAGTGGAGTTTTGGTTTGATACCTGGCACCACTTTTTAGTCTTGCGTTCACTCTTGGTGCTGTAACTTTCTCCTTTCCGCAAAATGCAAGCCAAGTGGTATGCGTCATTTTTTTTTTTTTTTGCTCTTCTGTTGCAGCCTTACATTACTTTCTTTTTCAAGCGTTGGCAAGCATTCCACACCGTTTTCAAGTTTATGACCTCACTGTCCGTGTGCTGGACCAAGATATGACTTTCATTTTGTAGTAAAATAAAGCTTGCTTAAGCAATAAGCATGTTGCGTTATGACCTCTGGGATGGTTGTTCTAGGACATGGCTTGTGTATATAATGAATGAATTTGAGCGTAGCACTGCATCTGTTTTCCTTCTGGCAGAAGCAAACAGCTTCACCGAAAATGCATATTTTTTTAGCACTGTCTGTTTATTGTCATCAGTCCTATCCACAAAGAAAACAGTGTTGTGCAGTTACCAGTTGACTCTCCGCCTTGGTAGGAGAAGAACGTAGTCATTATCCCCCACATCTATTAACGCGGAAAGCAAAAAATTGAAGTGTTTGACAAAAAAAAAAAAAAAAAAACTATCACATTTGGGGTGTGCGTCCCACTTAAGTGCCACATTTTAAAAACTGACCGAAAATACTGTTTTTTTTTATTTTTTAGACTAAAAACTACCAAATTGAGTTGGTGACCGTTTCTACGATTTTAAACATATTTATGACACGCAGGACTCACATGTTAGGCCTGACATGACATGAATTCAACGTCGTTTATTTTGACCGTCAAGTTGACCGTTATTACAGGTGAGGCCCACATGTCAGCATCTACATTATTCTTCCTCATCTTCTTTATCTCTTAGGCATTTCAACACGGTACAAATTGCATATGTGCACGCATACACTCATTCAAATTGCATATGTCGTCCGTCTAGTAAGCGTTGGCTTTTTCGTGGATTTTCTTCTTCGTTTATTTATGGGGATTACGCCTTTGCGCACGCCAGGCCTGCGCCGCGCCGACCAGAGAGCGCGCCAGCGCCGTGAGCCCAATCCGCGACGGGCACGTCACCCCCCCCCAGAGCGCCAGTGGCCCCGCCCCTAAGCAACCGCGACGAATCCTTGTCCCGCAGATTCGAATCCCTGGCCCCCGCTCCCCTTTCCCTTCCCCGGTTTCCTTCCTTGACCAAAACCCAACGCCTCCGTCTCCTCTCCCTTATATCTATTTAACCCCCCCACCGTCGCCGACCACTTCGTCTCGTCCTGTTCTCGCGCACGCTTTTCCCCTTTCCCGTCGCCGCCCAATTCGCCAGCCAGCCACACCCAACCCACCCGGCCCAACCTCCCGACCATTTCTCTGCCCCACGTGCGCGCGCCCCCTCCCCGGCGACGCGGCACGCCATGGCGCGCCGCGGCGCCCTGTTCCTGCTGCCGGCGCTCCTCCTCGCCGTCGCCGTCGCCGTCGCGGGAGATGCGTCAGCCGAGCAGGCCCCGCAGCTGCTGCAGCGCCCGCTAGTCATCCAGCTGCCGACCGCGGAGGACAAGTCAGCGGCGGAGCTGCGGTGCGCGAGCTGGAGGACGGCGGGGGAGGCCAACAACCTGGCGACGTGGGCGGCCGTGCCCGCGGACTGCGTGCCGCACGTGCGCGCATACCTCACGGGCCCCGCATACCGCTCCGACCTCGACCTCGTCGCGCGGGAGGCCTCCGCATACGCCCGCGCCGCCGCCCCCGCCGCCACCGGGGACGCGCAACCCGCGTGGGTCTTCGACGTCGACGAGACGCTGCTCTCCAACCTCCCCTACTACGCGCAGCACGGATACGGGTGAGCCATTTCGAGATTTTTCAGTCACAAGCTCGATTCCTCCACTGGGATTTGCTCTGCTCACGCGGGGTTAATTTTGCTGTTCGCTTTTGGGAACGGCCGGTGGACAGGCTGGAGCTGTTCGACCACCGGGAGTTCGACCGGTGGGTGGAGACGGGGGAGGCGCCGGCGATCCCCTCCAGCCTCCGCCTCTACAGGGAGGTCCGCGACCTCGGCTTCAAGACCTTCCTGCTCACCGGCCGCAGCGAGGCCCACGAGGGCGTCACCGTCGACAACCTCAGGAAGCAGGGCTTCCACGAGTGGGACAAGCTCATACTCAGGTACCTGCCCTCCACTTTCCTCGTCGCACTGCTACTGATTTTGTACCATTGCACATCACTTTCACCGACCCTGCCTGCCTTGGTGGCGAAATTCTTTCTACCATTAATTAATTTTACACATTTCATTGAGCTATGCCTACTCCGTTCCAAACATTCAACTTGTTTCTGCCTGCCATTTATAATCACTGACTGAGACATCAATTGCAATGCCTATATTGCCAAATGCAGCAGTCTTTGTCAAAAACTAAACGAAAATTCAGCATATGGGCACTAGCTTAGTGCATTATGTTGGACTGATTACTCTGTTCTAGGTATGCGTTTCAGATATGAATTTAGTCAACTGAGCGATCCGGCATCCGATTTGTTTCCAGAGCACTCTAGTGTTTTGCCATCTAGTGTTCCTCATTTCTGCATGATGGGATTCTGAAATGTGCCTTCTGCGATGATGTTCCAGGGCAGTGGCTGACCGGACGAAAACGGCGACGGCCTACAAGTCGGAGAAGAGGAAGGAGATGGAGGCGGAGGGGTACAAGATCCTGGGCAACTCGGGCGACCAATGGAGCGACCTGCTGGGCTACTCCATGAGCGCCCGCTCCTTCAAGCTCCCCAACCCAATGTACTACATCCCCTGACGAAACAGAGCAAGCATGATGGGGGCATAGTGTGAGAAATGCAGCGTTTATTTATCTGTTGCGTTCTTCATGCCGGCCCGATTGACTGAACCCTGTACTGACTGACTGAGTGTGCAAATCAAAATTGAGAATGAAATTGAGATGGAAAGATTCATACCGTGCAAATGATTCGCTGATTTCATGTAAGCTCGATTTGTAATGGTTGAGGTGAGAGCTGCTGCTTTAAAATGAAATGTTGACTTGATGGAGGCGAGGAATCGACGGAACCGCTCCGTGAAATATCCTATGCTGTTAATCAGTAACATATCTCTTGAAATAATCTCCTCTGCGCGTAATCTACCAAAACCTTACCCTCCCTGCCTCTGCTGAACAAAGCAAAAATAAAATAAAATTGGTTTACATCATCTGATAGCATAAGCCAGCAGATCTTCTTACATTGTTGCAAGGAAGGAACCAGCTAACAATAAAACTGCAGTGCTGCACCGTGCACCTCTTTTTGGAAGATTTATATTGTGTCTGTAGGATCTGGCATCTACCAACACTTGTGTAGGATCTCTGAGGTTTGAAGGGAGACTGCATCATCAGATTCTGAAAGACATCTTTTTGTTTGTGCATGCATCTACAGAAAGTAACAGCATCCAAGACAAAGATCAGAATGAATTCCCCCGAAAGGAAGATTGATGTTTTGAAGAGCAAGCATAGATTAGAACGACAAAGTGACAAGATTGAAACTCGCTGGAGGTACCAAGACCCACAACGGCGCAAGGTTACCTGCGCGCCAAAATTGTTGCCAAAATCAGATGTTTATACTGATACTCTGTATGTTCAGTCTTTCATTTCAAACTGAATCTCAAAGTAAACAGGATCAACAACCACACAACAAGCTGACATTGCACATTCAAAAAACAAACGCCGATTCATCTCTTGCTCGTGATAAAAACTACTGTGTGTGTTGTCGCACTTCCAATTTCATTGGTCAAATTATATCTAGTAGGAATAACACCACGGCGTGTCTCTGGAAATTTTGGCGACTCTTCTGGTTCAGATGGCTTACGAACTGCATCATTGTGTGTTTTTTCAGCGTTGTAGGACCTGCAGAACCTGCTTCATGGATGGCCTTGACGATGGATTCGTGCCCGTGCAAATCAGCCCTAGCTGGAACACCAGTTGTACCTCACGCAAGTATGCTGGATCTCGTATGTCTGCATCGATCACATTTGTCAAATGGAATTTCTCATCCTGAAATTGCCTCCATGTCCATTGTGCCAAATTCTCGTACCCGCCCCCACCATTTGCACGCTTCCCTGTTGTCAACTCCAAAAGAACCACCCCAAAGCTGTACACATCAACTTTCTCATTCATTTTTCTCGAGATTCCAAACTCTAGAAAAGAAAAGGTCACTTGTCAGTCATATTACCGAGTTCAAAATAACCAAAGTTAGTACCAAGTTCTTACCTGGAGCTATGTATCCAAAGGACCCAACCACCTCCGAGACAGACTCTGGCTCACCAGCTTTAAGCAGTGCACGAGCTAGGCCAAAGTCCGCAATCTTTGCTTTGAACTCAGGATCCAGCAGGATGTTACTGGATTTCACATCGCGGTGTGCTATAGGGGGAGAGCAACCGTCATGCATGTAACACAGTCCTCTTGCGGCATCGATTGCTATTGACATCCTTGTCGGCCAGTTCAACAACTGTCTAGTTGTACCAGTCGGATCATCTTTCTGATGCAGCCATTCATACAGGCTACCGTTTTCCATGTATTCGTATATGAGGAGCTTTGATTCAGAGCTTGAAATGTAGCCAAGCAACTTTACGATATTGCCATGTCGGATTGATCCAAGAATCTCAATTTCAGCTTGAAACTGCTTTTCGAGCATATCAGGTTCTCGTCTGCCACTACTACACCATATTTGTTTGACAGCTATAACCCCGCTGTTTGTGTTACCAAGGCAGATCTTATATACCTTTCCTGAGCCACCGCTGCCGACAAGGTTTGCATCAATGAGTTTACAAAGGATGTCTTGAATGTCATAATCAATAGCTTGGAAGGCCGTCAGCTTCCACCGTGGAGACGGGGCATCGTCCTTTTCCTTGGAGGAAAATGCCTTGATCTTAGTTAAACCAATCAGCCCTGTGCATATGAGAATGGTTGAACCAAAAACCAGGAGAATGATTACAGACATCTTCAACTGCAATCTGGTGCACGTAGAAAGGTTTCCAAAGTGGTCGGAGGAACATAAGTCGGGATTGGAAAGAAAGCTCCATTGGAATCTTGTCATCTCGAAAGGAGATGGGATCTTGCCCGTCAGCTGGTTACTAGAGAAATCGAGGCGGAATATGGAGGTTAATTGTGACTGTGTAATGTTTTCTGGTAGTGGGCCAGATAGAAGATTGTCGTTCAAAAAAAGTTGGGACAGTTTCTTGAGCTTAAAGGAATCATCTGATATGTAACCGGATAGAGAGTTACTGTGTAGATCAAGGGTTTCCATATTCTGCATTCTCCAAATCCCACCAGGTATTGTCCCATTGAGTGTGTTAGAAGATAGATCTAAGATTCTAAGTCGGGTCAGCTTGGATATAGTGTCTGGAATTTCACCAACTATACTCATATTACTCATTGACAATTCTTCTAGGTTTGTCAAATTTCCAAACTGTGGATTGATTCTGTCTGAAGCAAAGGGATTGGAAGATAGTTTCAGAACTTCTAGGGATGAAAGCTGGCAGATTGAAATTGGAATACTACTGGATAAAATATTCGATTCAAGGTTAAGGTAGGCAATCGTCTGTGACAATAAGTGGATATTTAATGGGAGACTACCAACAAAAGAATTGAATGATAGATCCAGATACTCAAGTCTCGAGCAACTGAAAAGAACGGTAGGGAAAGAACCTGGAATGTTGCTGTGCGAAAGGTCAATGTATGTAAGGTTCTTGAACAAGCAAATTTCTGAAGGAATTGGCTTGGCAAGATTGTAGAATCTGAGTGAAATGCGTGTAACAAAGCCCTCCCGGGTGCAACTGACGCCATCCCACTTACAGTGGTCTGTGTCCATGTTGTAGCTCCAGCCTCCAGCTAATAGCCGTCCGTTTGCCCCAGTGTTTCTCAAGGCTTAGAAGTGCTTCCTTTTCAGCCTTCCTGGTCATAGCTTCACAGTTGTACCCGAGGGGCGAGCAAATAAGGAGGACTAGGAAAAGCTTGTGGAGGATGGTATTGTGAACAAGGTGTGAATTTTCCATGACACTCATCTTTGGCTAGCGGAGGATGGTACGATGAACAAGGTGGGGAATATCCATGCCCCTCATCTCGGGCTTATGGGGGATGTTATGATGAACAATGTGGGAACTACATGTGGTGGAGCTGAAAGAAGACCCGCAGTCAAGGTCTACTGATAGACAAGTCAATGTATGCTTCCTGTAATTTCCAAAACAAAAAAAAGTTGGGTTTCCTGTCAATTCATTATTCAATGCTTTTTGCTGACTAGTGGCCATTCTATGTAGAATAGTTGCTTTTGGCTACTTCTTGGATTTCTTGAGGTCTTGAAGGGTCCAACAATCATTTTCATATTTAAAGTGAAAAACTTGACGAGTTGTTAATACTTTTTGGAAAGAAAGCTTTTGTGCTATGGACATACAAACGAGTCTGATTTATGATTTACGGCGTAATAATCTTCCATCTCTTCAAACATATGGTTAGCATCTCAAAATTCTCTTTCCCTTAATTTGATTTAACGTCACGCTGGCCTGATTGACCGTGTACCGACTGTGCGAAACAAAATTGAAAATGATATTGAGATGGAAGAATTTATACTGTACGAAGGATTCACTAACTTCATGTAGCATACATAAATTGGACTTGTGAGCTCGATTGTAATCGATTAGATGAGAAATGTTGTTACCTTAAAACCAAGTGTCATCGTCAGATTCCTTGGGTGGGGTCAAAGACTGCATCATCAGATTTTGAATAGACACTTCTCTTCGTGTAGGCATGTACAGCAAGTATCTTGTTCCAGAGGCAACAGTTTTTAAGGGCAACATCGCCACCCACATCCATAATTTGGGCACGGACGGAAACTCCAGTGTGCAAGCTTACCTGCAAGTAAACAGGATCAACTTGCAAGCTGCAACCAAAAGTGTTGCCAAAATCATGTCCATATGCTTAACTAGTTAGTGGTCAATATTTATCTTCATACTCTCTCCTGCCCTTGACTGTAAACTGAATCTCAAAGTAAACAGGATCAACAAACTCAATTGCACGGGCATGAGCTAGTAAAGAGCATCCTCACTAGAACTTAAATGATCCCTGATATCACATCCACCAGCAATACTGATATCCAGGAAGTCCATAAACACACTAGTATGGTCAAGCAACAATTGGCGCCGTCTCAGGCACGCATGAAGCACATTACTGATCACCTCCTGAGTTTTCAGAGGGGGAGGGAGCATATTTGAAGCTACAATCATATATGCCCAGTCATCGGTGGTCAGGTGACCATTTCCTAAGTTTTTCTTGGACGTATACCATTCTGGAGAAGATTGGTCCGGCAGCACCTCTCAGAGGGTAGCCTAGCGCAATCAGTCTTCCTTGTGCATGTTCCAGATTCCACACCAGACATACTTCTCTGCCGAATCCCATCGATCGGTGTTACAGGATTTGGAGCCTGAAGAACTCACCCGTGGAGAATGGGAACATGGAAAATGGAGCAGTCTGCCGCAGGCAATCACGGCCTGGGAAGATGATGCAATGCTACGCAACGCAAGGTCTATCCATCTCACTGCAATGCGGCTGCAGCTTGGGGACAAGTTGCTGCGTCTCAAAAGGGGAAGCAATTTCATGACCGGCTACAGTGCGGCCACGACAACAGGAAGTGGAACAGGGGAAGACGGTCTGGTGAGCGGCATGGGCAACTACCAGGCAAGTGGGCCGTGTAGTGTGAGTTAATTTATGTGTTATGTGCCTGGCAGGTGGGCCAGTGAGGATGATGTGCGCGAGGCAGGTTATAAGCCTCTGTATGCAACTGTTTCAGTAAGTAATGAAATGTTGAAATATATTGCCTGCCTCCCTCCATCAGTTCGGACTTTTGGATGAGTTGGCTGGAGCATAAATTCAATGAGACAATATCAGGTGAAAACCACATCTTCAGTGGAAGCGTGGAAACTTTACCACAGGCTGTTGGATCTTGAATGTATGGACCAGATTCATCTATAACTGCTACATGCACTTTTGCAGAAAAACGCCCAGTCCCAGCGATGCTATTCTGCACATAACCCCCTGATGCTTACAAGTATCACGATTAGCTTTTTCGTCACATGCAGCGCTTCATCGCGTGCTCCCTGAATGCGTCTGTGCTTCTCCATGTATGTGCCTCATATCAAGCTAGCTCAAAAAAACTCTGCCCAATAATATTAAATCTTGCCCAGTTCCTTGTAAATTAAACTAGAACAAACAGTACAAGAACAGCTAACACCATTGCCCAGATCAATGACGAAACCACACCCAAACCATTGCCCAGTTCAACAACACTTGCACTTCACAGAGTACATTCCAGCAATTCAAACCATTGCCTAGAATAGATTTATGTAAAGCAAACAGTACAGCTGCACATAGTGTGATTATGCAGCTACACACTTACAAAATAGACACATCATTAACAGTGATGGCAAATCTACACCTTTATACATCAGTCATTGAGCACATAGCTCCAATACACTAGCTAATAACTTGCAGAAGTCTGGCGCCAATAGCTAATAGCTCCATTACACTAGCAGAACATACCAATGGAATAGTATTGGTCCTAATAGCTTGCAGAAGTCGGTAGGGCCACCATGCAACCTGAAACAAAAAAGTTTAATTGGTCAAAGGAAAAATTGCAAGAAATTATACCCGCTTTTTTTAAACAAACCTTTTAATACTAATATACGAATATAGATACATCAGTGCATGTTGTACTTATTAGCAAGCAAAATTTTAGAACTGTTGGATAAACTAAGTCCAGAGGAATGTACCGTAATCATGTCTGCTGCATTTCCTTTTCCTTGTTCTTGTTCTTCTCTTTCTGTCTTTGCTTTTTACCCTTATCCTTATATCCCTTTAGTCTTTTGATTCTACCCCTTGATCGAATATCGTTTGGAGGATGGATATCAACCTCACTTGGAATGGAACAACCTAGAAATTCCTCAAATTCTTCTGTTTGAGTTTGTTCTTTCGCTGGAACTTGGGTAGACAATTGCTCTCCAAGTGCGAAAATCTGATCTCTCAAGAATTTTATGCCAACCTGAGATTGTCGCGCTTGTTGTAAAAGGTCTTCCATCTTCTTACCCGTCTCTGAAACTAATTTTTGTATCTCCGGATCAATTGAACTGCTCTCACTGCCTTCCAATAGAGTGCCATCCTCATCAAAGACTGGCTGGTTTTTGCAGTCCTTTCTAAACCTTTTGAGTACATAGTGTTTTGGTAGTTCATTTAGCTGGGCAGTTCTTAGCACATGGATCAGATGACGACATGGGATACCATGCGTTTCAAACAACTTACATGTGCAAGAACCTACCATGGTTGCTGTGTTGTAAGTTACCACCCTAAGTTTCTTATAACCATCACGTATAGTTACTGTTTTAACCTCACCATCATGTGTCATCATCTCAACAAGGCAACAATCCCTATCAGCAAGCAACTCATGTTGAAAATCCTGAAATATCTCATGTGTGAATACCTCGCTGCCATGCTTTTCAATCGCCCACGATGTCTTCAACACGGGCATCGTATGTTGGCTCACATGGTCCTCTTGCAACTCCTTGTGACGTTGTTCTTCCAAAGCCGTGTCAAATCTAAGCCAAAACTCAACCAAAGCATGTTTGTAACCGATAATACGTGAGAAAAAAGAATTGGCACTCTCTGACCTTGAAGTGGTCCGCATAAGCCCTGACAAAGCAATTTCTTTGAAGTAAGCTGGTATCCATGATTCTCGAAGGCTGAACCTTTTACTGAACCAATCATCATCTTCCAACCCATACTCTGACATAATTTCTTTCCATCGTTCCTCAAATTCAGTAGGAGTTTCAGAAGACCACACACACCATCCAAATCGTTCATGGAAATCTTCATCGGTCTTCAAATCAGGGCCAACCTTCTGCGGAATCTTATTCATAATATGCCACATGCATAGCCTATGTGCAGCTGCTGGGAAAACTTCTCTTATTGCATTGTCCATGCTACTACATTCGTCAGTTATTATAAACCTAGGTGCAGCCCCTCCCATAGCTTTCAAGAATGTGCGAAACAACCACTTATAGGAATCTGCCTTCTCATCATGTAACATTGCAGCACCAAAACAAACACTTGCCTTATGGTGATTGATTCCAGTAAAGGGGGTGAATATCATGTTATACTGATTGGTGGTGTACGTCGAGTCAAAGGACACAAGCTCTCCAAATAGAGCATAATTTTTCCTGCATGTGGCATCCGCCCAGAACACATGTACCAGCCTGCCCTTATCATCAAGAACATAATCAAAATAAAATCCTGAATTTGCAAGATGTTTTCTAGCAAGCTGGTCAACAAACATTTGAGCATCGGATGACTTGATAAGGCACCTAAGGTTTCGGTGGTAATTTTGCAAGTCCCTTTTTGTGCACCCAACATTCTCAAACCCCCCCCCCCCCCCCCCCCCCCCACAAGCCTCCACGAAGGAACCTGTATGCTAGGGATGTGCCAATGCTAGCTTTATGACAGTTCCATAATGCAGTTTTTGCTTGCTGGCTAATTTTCCTGTTTGATCTGATGAATTGTTTTTTACTAGGCGACACAAGTGTGTGTGTGTGATCCTCTTCGAAAAGTGTCACAACGTACTTATTCTCGACCGTGCGTTTGACCGCAAGTTTAGCTTCACAGCCACATCTAGTGATTTTCCTCTCATATCTCCTCTTACTACCAGTGCTAGCTACCAAAGTTTCCTTACCTTTCCGATCCTCACGGAAACCTTCACGGTCACAGTAGAAACGCTTGTGAGTAATGACACCATTAACAGTCTTTTGCTGCCCCACACGTACTGAAAAACCAACATGATGTGCATAAGCTTCATAGAACTCCTTGGCTGCGTTCAAATCAGCAAAAGTCATCCCTATTGCTGGTCTAATGGCATCATCACACTCTGGAGTACAAGACGAGCCCTACAATTTGAACGAAAAGCACAACAGATTTAATATGTTGGACTACAGGAAATTATAGAGATGTACATATTAGTTAGGCAAGTACTTACACAGAAAGGTGCACTATACGATTTCTGTGGTGTGGTAAACCCAATGTCCGGACTTGGCCTAGTATGGATGGCTGATTCTGCATCAGACTGGACATCACAAATAACCAAAGAAGGAGCCTTGCTCACTTCACTTTGGCATTCCATAGTTACTGCACAAGACAATATATACAGCTTGTAAGTGCGGTCATAGAAACCAGTTAATATGTGTCTTCCAGAATAACATAGAATAAAATAAAGGGCACAAGGAACATTCAGGTGTTAGCATTACCTAATCTCAGCTCACTTCACCAATCAATTGCAATAGAAAGTAACATCATCTAGTTCACTGTGAGCAACATTAGTAGCAATTCCAGAACCATCGGCATATTATTAGTGCATGAAAAATTCACCTGGCTGTAGCTGGTCACTGACAGCCGGACTGTGAGCGCCCGTCGGCTGGACCGAATTTCTTTGAGCTGTCCGGAGTGCAAGCAAGATACTAATTCTAAGCATGCAGTTTACCATGTACATCTTTTATGTACAAATAATACAAAACGGTTGAGTTTTTAGACTTTTGAAGAGAACATGTGTATTTCTTATTACAGTTCATGTGCATGCTCTGCTGAATTGAACTTTGCACGCATGCACCCTCGTACTAGTTCAAATAGTCTAGGATTGTTTTCTCACCGTCAATCACGCTATTAGCAGTACCACACGTACATAAATTAACCTGTACAATCCTTACATACTTATCGTTATCTAAATTCCATATAGACAGTAGCAGTAGCAGCATACATATATCAATTTTTATTAGACCACGGTCACACACAGCACACACGCCAGGCAGCGACACACGTATAGTCATAGATGTATATAACACTTAATTACGAGCAAATAAATTATACCTCGCCAATTATTCAAGAAAAAAATCTGGACAGTAACCTCTAGGAAAATAAGCAGCTGCTGGGCAAGATGCCACTACCTCAGCGCCTCTCCTATTTCCTTCTTAGGGTGTGCTGAACTTGGAGGAGACAACACAATGAGCCACGAGCTAGTCGCCTCCTCTGTTTGCTTTGCAATCTAGCCCGATCTAGAAAAGAGGGAACCACTAGATGAGCCATTGGGGCAAAGGAGAACGGGGCAAAGCAGAAAATATGAAGGGTACAAATCCACATACCTGGGGACCTAAATCCAGTTGGGGATCGCTCGGACGACTACCGGCACGGTTGGCCGGACAATCGCCGGAGAGGAATCAGCCGCGCCGCTCGCTCACCGCCGGCCCAGCACGGAACCCTCGGAGGATGGCTGCCACTGTTAGTGGGACAATCATCAGAGAGGAATCGCCAGCGCCGCTCGCCGCTCGCCGGCCCAGCGCGGAACGAGAGGGTCTCGCCGTCTCGTCTCCTAACCCTAGCTTTTCTCACGGTAAGGAAATAGAATTAGGATTGACATACCGCTACAGGGAAAGGGGAAAGGTACAGAACGGCTCAGGTTCTGTACTGAGGTGCAGAATTCTTGCGGGGTTTAATTTGCAATTTGTACTTCCTTCCATCTCGCAGCACACATTTTCTATCCAACGGCACAGACCAAGTTTCCATGTTTTCGCTGAAGGTATGGTTTTCACTGGATATGTACTCAAATTCAATATGGTATCAAAGCCAAGAGATCTTGAGTTCAAGACCCTGTCAACGCAGTATTAAAAATAAACGATTCTGCGGCCTACATTGATCCCACGTCTAAGGACTAAAATAGCCTAGACGTGAGGGGGAGTGTTGAAATATATTGCCCGTCTCCCTCCATCAGTTCGGACTTTTGGATGAGTTGGCTGGAGCATAAATTCAATATGGTATCAGAGCCAAGAGGTCTTGAGTTCAAGACCCTGCCAACGCAGTATTAAAAATAAATGATGCACGCCTTCTTGCCACGGAACAACGCATCCAAGCTCGTCGCTCTACGCCGAGTTTCCCTTCCGCCAATGCTGCAACGCGTGGGAAGGGCAAGCCCTACAAGCCACCAACTGGTGGCAAACCTCCGTCGACGGCGCCTAGTCTATACCTATTATTAAAGGGGCTATTGCTTCTTACCACCCCGATTTTGTCCGCGTTTTCGTCCGTCCAAATCAACTGTCAAGTTTCGTACGTCGTCGTATCGTATTCTGAAACTACCGACGTCACATGGGCCAGAATTTAAATTTATGTTATATGGGTCGCTAAAAACTAGCTCCATGTGTTAAAATTTTGGACTCCTTTTGTAATTAATAGTCCCACCCTGCTATTTTAAATCAAATTCTAGCAACTTATATATCTTCTCGAATTGCAAGAATCAAACAAGCCAAGGCCAGAAAGCGAGACCAACAGAGAAAAACATCTCTAAGAAGGAAGGCTGAGCCAATCTGAAGAAAACAGAGACGGCCTTGAGCGACGACGGCCTCAAGCGAGCTAGATGGAGAGATAGAGTGGTCGTCGGTGCTGGAGCTGGAGAGCCAGAGCGCCTCGAGCTGGCCGGAGCCAGATCCTCTGCAGAAGAGCCATGGCCGGTTGAGGGGGGGATCAGGCGGATGCGCAGAGGAGAGGATCCTGGCGCGGTGGTCGAGCTGGGGGAGGGATCCCGGCCGCGGTGGGCGGCAGTCGGCAACGGCGGCGTGTCCCAGGAGGTCGTGGGGCGGCAAGCGGCAGCGCCGGCGGTGTGTTCTAGGAGGTCGTGGGGTCGAGAATAAGCGGCCAGAGCGAGAGAAACTGAGGAGATAAGGCTCCATACGATGTTGTTTCGTTTCTTCTACACTACCTGACGTGTGTGTAATCAACTGACGCATGTTGATTGACCTATAAAAAATCTCCGACTGCATCACAAGGACGTGCACATATGTTTGTTCTCCAAACCAGTTTTTGTTAAGGTTCAATTTGACTCATCTATTTTTTTAACTTTACTCTGTTTATCTCCCTCACAAACTCATACCGACAAAACTGAAAAAGAAACAAATACCATACATAGATGGATATAAGGACATTTACGTGTCATATACGCAAAGGTTAGGACACACGACGAAAACATATATACTTGCACATCCTGTAAAGTAAATGCAAAATAAATTGTCTCCATGCGCTATTGATTCCGATTCATATGAGTGCATAACAAATCATCGGTGTCAAAACACAGACATTTACGTGTCATGGCAATATAATATTTAGTTGATCTCAATAAACCTATTGTTCCGGATCAGGAAAAGGATGCCATGCCTGAAATCCCCAAAAATGAACATGTTGGATGTGGTATGGAGAAACTTGGCAACCTCCTTATACACACTTTTGCCCCAAACACTAATGCTATGGAGGAACAACAACAATTGTATCTAGGTAAAATTACTTTGGAAGTGCTACATACACAACATTTTTATTGTCTGGTGGTAGTACAATAATTAATCTGTTGATGTGGTGTGCTTTTTCACTAGACATCGACGATCTGATCTACAATGTTCTAACATTTTTCTACTTCCTAAATTGTATCCATAAAAAACATGACACTAGCTACACATGCACCATCATTAATTAACTCACTCATTCTTATTTGAAACTTCGTTTAGGGATACCACAGTACAAAAATACTATTTAAATGAAAGAATATAGTAAACAAAAATAACCTATTTTAGTGAACTAGCTTACTTTCTTAAACAAAGATAGTTACAAAAGTTGGTATATCCTACCACCATGATTTAAACACATTAATAATTTTATGCATGCTAGCATTAACTTTACTTAGGGATAATCATCTAAAAGGAGCTATACAAAATACTTAAAATGCAAGCCAAAATGGTTACACAATTTTAAAAAGGGGCTACCGAGAAGAAATAAAGTATTACTATACAAACAACACGTATATTTTGATGCTTATCAGTAGGCTAATTAAATTAGTTTATGAGTAGCTATGTATGCTCTATATATGATGCTGAATCTAATCAATTTCTTTTTTAATCGACAACATATTCCTACATTATAGAAACCTGCGTAAAGCAATTTTGGGTCGCTATCTCCAATCACGGATGCTAAGGAACAACGAAGGAAGGGAGATATAGAACTGTACGCATGGATGACCAACAAAAACAAACAGAAGAAACTAAAAAAGCGTCATGAAGCCTATCGGCAAAAAAAAGAATTAAAAATTCAACTCAGTTGCAAACAAATATACACAAGGGAGGAGAAATGTGCATATATGGAACCAACACAAAAGGCAAGAAAACATGCGCACAAGAAAGACAGGAATACGCAAATATGCAATCAAAACGGAAAAAGGCTAGAATAGAGCATTACATCTAACCGTGAATTGAGGCGTAACAGACTAAGCAAAGATTCAATTGCGATGGAAAACCTGCATACATCGCAGCAAAATAGAAAGTTAGAACATCTATATGACAAGGCCTTCACGGTTAGCACACATGACAGAAGCATGCATGGCTGGACGTCGAAGGAAGTATACCGGATTTTATTGTTTGATGTCGGTAACTCAAAATAAGCACTACATGTACGATATTTTATTGTCTAAAGATATGGTTGTTCACTCGAGTAGTTGTCTAGGATTAACGTCGCAAGTTTCGAACTCACGTCCCAAAGAATCATATTGTTAATTGTTTCATCATTTTTCTCATCATCAAATTTATCCTCTACCATTCCAACCTGATTAATTATAATTGGGCTTTGCTTCGTAGGGATGCGCGTCAAGTTTTTCCCCGTTGCAACACACGGGCGTGTTTGCTATGAAATACCCCATTTTCAAATATATTTTTTGAAAATTACAAAAAAATAACCTTTTAAAAAGATTTATTTTATTCCAAACATACAAAAAACTATTGAAAGACTATGCCTTGCATCACTACTTCGTCATCGGATGAAAATGCGGAGCTGAAATACATTGTGACGAACAATGTTAAGGAGGCTTCTTCACATTCACACTTCATGAACTAATATGCAATACTCAGGGTTGTATTATTTCTGACATTCGTCAAAATTGGATATAATAAATGTTGTGAAATGTCACACGGATCAGGTTCTATTAATTTTACCGCCCGTTGCAACGCACGGGCATTTGTACTAGTTCACGGAACACCACTACCTCCACGGGCGGTCGAGTCCGTGCCTGCTGTCCTTCATGTGGTGCTCAGGTCCCCTGCCAGCTGTGTGGGCTTGATGGTCACCTTGTGAAAGAACATGTGCTGCCCCCATGTTTGGTTTTGGTAATTGATGACAATCTCTATGGACTAATGGTTGCCTTGAGTTATATTTGAAGGGTTTGTCCATAGGCTTTACTTGTAGACCATTTGTTGGTCTCAAGGTGATTTGAAGAAGAATATGTGTTGACCAAGGTTATTCATGGAGTTATCCAAAGATTGGTCATGTAAGAGATGAGCCTATTGCAAGCATGTCTTGAAGAAGGAGATTGTGTGAACATTCATGTTTATCTTCAAGACATCATCCTAATGAAGAGAGTTGGAAAGATTCAAGGTTGATCAAGACCACAAAGTGTAGAAGATGTACCGAGTGGGATCAAGTGATCTCACGGTATGGTAAGCATTGTCCATTACGCTTTGTGTACTAACCCATGTTCTATGCAAGAGTTCTTTGTGGGGTTAGGTTTGTTTCCATGGGCGTGCATCAAAAGGAAGATATCACACAACCCATGGAGGATGACATCAAGTGGTGATCGTCATCAAGATTGCGGTGTGCAAGTTCAAGTGGAGCATCACGAAGAGATCACATGCTTGAAGCTTGCTGTCCATTGTGGTGACAATGGACTTGTGAAGATGTGCCGAAGAGTGGCTCACCCATAGTGGAGTATGGGGGAGCAATCAACTAGTCTTCATCAAGCCGGCGCAATCAAGAAAGGTGGTCCAACTTGAGGAGGTCAAGATCGTCATCATCCAGCTCAAGTGGACTATGCGCAAGGCAAAGGTTTGCCCTTGATAGGTTTTCTATTTTACCGGTCTCATGGTAGTAGTTGGGAGACCGGGTTATAGGATCGATAGCCGTACTATCAAGGGGGGCTCTCAAGTGAGTAGCTTTATCATATCTTCGTAGAGAGCTCAAACCATTGCATCCTTGCATCATATTTCTTGGTTTGTGTTTGGTGTTTCTCTTTGTGAGTCTTTGAGCTTTTGGTCATCTTCATGACAAGCTCGAGGTCATCGAAAACGGAGTTCATATATGCATCTTCTATGATGTTTTCGATGTTGGAGTTTATGCCGGTTCTTCATTCATAGAGGTTTCTCATCTCTATATCATTGGTATTTTCTCTACTGCCACTTCTTAATATAACCAGTCGCTGTTGGATAGTATTTGTCGTCCTCTATCCAACAAGCTTGAGTTTGCTCAATTCGGAGCTCATTTGCAGAAGTTATGGCAGTTCAGGGTTTATTGTTTGTCTGGGCAGTTTACCTGTCACCAAAGCGGTAGTACCGCTCGGGACCACGGTAGTACCGCTTGACACGGTACTACCGCCCCTACTACCGTTGCACTACCGTGATTTCTACTGGCATTCTTTTTCGTTTAGCGGTAGTAAAGCGGTAGTGGAGCGGTAGTACCGCTTGACACGGTACTACCGCCCCTACTACCGTTGCACTACCGTGATTTCTTCTGGTATCATTTTTTCGCTAAGCGGTAGTTGAGCGGTAGTAGAGCGGTAGTACCGCTTGGTGCGGCACTACCGCCCCCTACTACCGTGCCACTGCCGTGCTTTGTTCTGTTGCCCAGTTTTCCTAAGCGGTAGTACCGCTTGGTCGGAACGGTAGTACCGCTTAGTGCGGCACTACCGCTCCAGTTCCTTGTTGATTGCCTGCTGTTTTTGAATTACTACCGCACGAGCGGTAGTACCGCTCGCAAGAGCGGTAGTACCGCTTGTGCGCGTCCTGCACGGGTAACGGTTGGATTTGGGGTGGCCCTATAAAAGGGGTCTTCTTCCCCAACGGTTTTCTTATCCTTTGAGCTCATTTCTCCCCCCATTGTTGACCTTCTTGAGCTTGCCTATCTCTCAATCCCTCCAATGATTCTTGCTCCTTCTTGAGGGAAAAGAGAGAGGAGATCTAGATCCACATTTTCACCAATCACTTTCTCCTCTAAGTGAGGGGAACCCCTTGGATCTAGTTCTTGGAGTTCTTCGTGTTCTTCTTCGTTCTTCCTCTCATTTTCCTCCCTAGCATTAGTTGCTTTGGTGGGATTTGGGAGAGGAGGACTTGGGCACTCCGTGTGCCCTTGCCATTGCATTAGTTGCATCGGTTTGAGTTCTCCACGGTGATACGTGGAAGTTAGTAGTTGAGAAGCTTATTACTCTTGGGTGTTTGAGCACCCTTGAGCTTGTTCCTCTTGGGTGCCTTGGCGCCCTAGACGGCTTGGTGGTGCCTCGGAGCCACATTCCATTGTGGTGAAGCTCCAGGCAAGCGTCGGGGTCTCCAATTAGGTTGTGGAGATCACCCCGAGCAATTTGACGGGTACCGGTGACCGCCCCCAAGGGTTGCCAAAGTGTACGGGTTCGGTGACCGCCCTCAAGGGTTGCCATTTGTACGGGTTCGGTGACCGCCCTCAAGGGTCCCTTAGTGGAATCACGGCACCTTGCATTGTGCGAGGGCGTGAGGAGAATACGGTGGCCCTAGTGGCATTGTTGGGGAGCATTGTGCCTCCACACCGCTCCAAACGGAGATTAGCATCCGCAAGGGTGTGAACTTCGGGATACATCGTCGTCTCCGCGTGCCTCGGTTATCTCTTACCCGAGCCCTTTACTTATGCACTTTACTTTGTGATAGCCATATTGTTTCTAGTTATATATCTTGCTATCACTTAGTTGTTTATCTTGCTTAGCATAAGTTATTGGTGCACATAGGTGAGCCTAGTCGATTTAGGTTTTGTGCTTGACAAATTAAACGCTAGTTTTATTCCGCATTTGTTCAAGCCTAAACCGTAATTATTTTAAAGCGCCTATTCACCCCCCCCCTCTAGGCGACATCCACGATCTCTCACCTTGCCTCCCGTTGTCATCGTCGCTTCAAACAGGATTTCTTTGGGATCGGGAACAATGACAAGGGCAATGAGAAGCAGGCTGCCCTGGCGAGTCATGAGCAGGGGCATACTCCTTCCTTTCCAGTTGATGCATCTTGGTACATGGACACGGGAGCTACCAATCACCTGACGAGTGAGATGGACAAGCTCTCTACACAGGAGCCGTACCGTGGACACGATCAGGTTCACACCGCTAATGGGGAAGGACCGGGACACGAGGGATGTACTCCTTAGAGGTCGACTGCGCAATAATGGTCTCTATGCACTTGATGTGCCACCAGCTCCTAGTGCTTTCAGCGGTGTTCGTGTGTCTCCATCACATTGGCATGCGCGCCTTGGTCATCCTGCCACTCCCATCGTTCGCCATGTACTTCATCGTCATGAGCTTCCAGTAGTGTCAAATAAACATGTTGATGCAGTCTGTGATGTCTGTCAGCAAGGCAAGAGTCATCAGCCTCCTTTTTCTGAGTCGAACAGTTTCTAACAAATCATAATTGTTTACATGGTATCAGTTTAGGTTACGAACATGTCTTCCGCCGCCGCTACTGTCCCGATCCCATCTGCCTCGGCCGGTGCCGCACTGGCCGCCACCGCCGCCCCGCCCGCTGCTTCGGTCCACGACGCTCGGGCCGGCACGGTCTCTCCGTTCCTGGCGTCGCCCCCACTGGCTTCCATGGCGGGTGCTGCCGCTTCGGCCGCCGCCACGCAGGCTGCTGGGCAGGCCGCCATGCAGGCCGCTACTTCCCTGCATGGCCAGCCGCCAGCTTTTGCTGCTCCCGCGGAGTTCCAACCCACGCCCGCGGTGCCTTCTGCGTCCTACGCGACTGGCTACGACGCGTATGGCGCCCCGCCTCCAGGCGCGTCGCCCGCGTACGGCGCGTATGGCGCCCCGCCTCCAGGCGCGTCGCCCGCGGATTCAGCCGCGTACGGCGCCCCGCCTCCAGCCGCGTACAACACCCTGCCTCCATCCGCGTACGGCGCGTCGCCTCCAGCCGCGTACGGCGCGTACGGCGCCCCGCCCCGACTGCGTCCAACGCGTTGACCGCGGCCGTGTATAACGCGTTGCCCGCGGATCCCGACATACATGTGGCTGCTGCGGCGCCCTACATCGCTGCACCGTCGATCTACGGCGGTTACCAGCTGGCTCCTCCGATCGCGCCGTTCTACTTCGCGCACCTCATCCTGGTGAAGCTCATGACGGATAACTATTTGTCGTGGCGTGCACAAGTGTTGCCGCTTCTCCGCAGTCGCTACTTGGAGGGCTTTGTTGATGGTACTCTGCCGTGTCCCCCGCCATATCATCCGGGGCATTATGCGTGGGTGGCTCAAGATCAAGCCATCCTATCTGCTATCCAGTCCTCTCTCACGGAGGGAGTCTCGTCGCTGGTTATCTTTGCCGCTACGTCTCGGGACACGTGGACGGCTCTTCATACCAGTTTTGCTTCGCAGTCCCAGGCGCGTGCTCATGCTATTCGCATCGCGCTTGGGGAGGTGAAGCTTCATGACCTCATCGTCACTGACTACTTCAACAAGGTGACGGGTATGGCTGACACACTTGCCTCCATCGGCAAGGCGCTTGGTCCGGAGGAGTTCACCTCCTATGTGCTCAATGGACTGAGTGACGACTATTACAATTTGATGGAGAATATCAATGGTCGTAACATGAAAGAACTAGTCCCAACTACGCTGAAACTTCCTTTCTGATCCTCTCAGCTGGTCATCCTCTGTTCTTTCTCCATTCTACTTCCAGATGTCAGTCTAGCAAAGTAGGAAGGACATAGCAATTTGTTTCCTGAGCACCAAGTTGCTCATCTCTGCATAATGGAATTCTGAAACCATGTCCAGGGAAGCAGCTGACCGCACGGAAACAGCGACAGTTCCTATGCAACTTAGCAAACATCCTGAATCAGTCGGCTGCGCAATTAAGAGCAGAAGAGTCCCTCCTGTTTTATTCGCTCGAGCAACCTATACAAATAACACATTACTTAGAATGCGTCTGAACAATGTATGAAGAAATACCAAGACAAGAACGCATCAGGAACACTTCGTCCACACCGCGGCTTTACTATGATAGAGCTGGAAAGAAAAATCAAGTTTATCCATGACATATTCAGACGGAAGGCTTTTCAGTCACCTGATTTATTATGTTAAAAAGGCAACACAAAATACAGTATATGGGGTCTTGCGTACAAATTCTGGAAGCATAAATGATGTGCTACTACAGATATATATGAGAAAACACATAGAAAGTTTCCATAAACCGTGATATCACCAAAGCGCAGCTCAACGAGATAGCAAACTTTAGTCAGGTGCTTGAGAGAGCAGAACTTCATAACATCAAGGATATAACCGAACGAGAGTGGATTTTCAGCTCCCGGGTGCCTAGGCACCCTCTATGAACAGTAAAAAAATAGAAAAAAAATCTGAAACTTTGCAGCATCAAAGATGATCACAATTTGTAGGTGTTTGCAAGTTGTCATGCCAAAAAACTATTCGTGGAGCTGTACACACGAAAAAGATTTCAGTGCTTGAAGTTTTGACCACTTTTAGCACTGAAATTTGAAACTCGTTTGTACACCTTTCTCTACATGATATTTTGATATGAAAACTTGCAAGAACCTACAAACTTTGTTCATCTTTGATGCTGCAAAGTTTCAGATTTTTTTTGATTTTACTGTTCATAGAGGGTGCCTAGGCACCCGGGAGCTGTTACACCTTTCTCATAACCGAAATCCATAAAGCGCGTATAAATTAACAGCAAAGATCAATATTATTTTTTTGATGCGTCAACGGCGGGCCTACGCCTGCCTGAAAAGATCAGTATTCTCATTGATGCGTTGTGCCGCCTGCTCCACCTTCACCTTGTCGCTGCCCATCAAGATCACTCGCTCCTGCATGAAGAAAGAAATGGTTTACAGAAGCACTGAGTGACTTTCAGCGATCGCTAGGGTGTCGCCATTTAATTTACGACATTCCATAAAGACAGCACAGTAGCTCCAAACCTAAAGGTGGTTGTCCTAGATAATCTTCAAAAAGTTTCAATGTCCTATACCAACCAAGGTGACAGGTAGCTCATGATTTCAATGTTTAATGCCTAGTTTATCTTCTACATTAAAATATTCTTTCTGAGAAAGAATTATTAATACTTCCCAAAAAGAAAGTCCCAAACTGTAGTATCTTGCGCAGTTTATAGCAAAAATTACTACTACTTCAATAAGTCCATTGAGCTAGAAGTGCATTGATTTCCACAGAGCAAGGTCCCGGTGATGATCACCGGTGGCTGATAGCAAACTACCTGGGAGACAATGACCTTATCGTGAGATTTCAGACTCAAGACACTGCCACCCAGAACCAGAATCCCCGAGGGATGCTCACTCATGTAAGTTTAGCATTCAGTCATGAAGTTGCAATGCATTCATTTGCAGTAAGTTAGATAGTTAAAAATCAGCAGTTCTGAATTAAGCCCAACAGAGCCTTTTCTTCTGATCTTATTTGTTCCACCAATTACTGATAGGAGTAGGGTTAGCGGATGCTGCAAAACCTGTTGTGTGTAACTACGTATGCAAGGACTGCAACTGATAGAGCAACTACATAATAAGACTAACATCAGATGGTTATCGCTGCAATTTCATGGAGATGCCAGAATGATCTGTATACCCACTCAAATCTGAGTTCACATAAGACAAGTTTCAAACTGCGGCAACAGGCAAGCGAGTGAGCAATAATACAATATGTTATGCAATAATTTAAATTGGTAGTCCAACACTTGCCAAAGAAAACCATCAGAAATAACTACATTTTCGTTACAATGCCATGTAAATGCATGTTATTACCTGCAGCAGCAGCAAAGAAACTTTTGAATGGATATGGACAGATAGTGGACAGCCAACCATCAGGGTTGCTTTTAAAGATCTCCTCAAACTGCAATGTCTCAAGATGGACCATGAAGATGCCCCTAGATGTTGACAGAAATGCCACATTATCATCACCAGCAATAATCATTACTCTTTTGATTCATTCCCCTGATTTCAGAGGGAGAAGCTTGCGCAACTCGAAAATTCGTCCCGGCATCCACCCAGCAATAACACCGTCAAAATCAGTTATCCTCTCCCATAGCTGAACTCTATAGGATTCCGACACGACGATGAAACCCATCGCGCCACCCAGAGTACTCAAAAAGAGTCCCTGATGGTTGGTGACGTAGGCATCGGGTGGCCCCTCGATCACAGCTAGGCCCTGTCTATCAACATTAAGCTCAAGGATACGCACCTGAGTGCCAAAATTAAACCAGCACAGAGAATTCCCAACCAGGATGCTTCGACTGCCAAGGCAGGGCATCATATCAAGTGGAACCAAGGTTGAGATGGGATCGTCCCAGGCTCCCATCTCCGACGAGTAGACGCAGGCTCGTGCGATGCCGCCGCTGACGCATGCCAAGACCACCTTGAAGGGGCTCGAATGGCAGGCAACACAGAGCACATCCGCTTGCACACGGTGGTACTCGCTCCAGTCATGACCATCCAGCTGCGGTGGACTGCCTATGCAGCGGCGATCGCCTGTGACGGGATCCCACACTAGGACCTGGCGGCAGCCCCTGCCGGTACGGTCACTACTGGTGAAGAGGACACGGCCGTGGCGGCAGCTGGGGATGGACGAGATGCCGCCGTTGCCTCCCTCGATGTCGTCGAGCCGCGGGGAGAAGAGATCGGGCGGGATGAAGTCCGGCGGATCCAGAGTCGACCTGAAGGGGGGGGGGGTGGACGTGTTATACTCTCTGTAGATCGGATCGGTGTTGGAGATCCACGGTAGTGAGATGGAGATGGTGTTATACCTTCTCCTTGCGATGATGAACTCCCGCCGGTGGCCATGGTGGGATGGTGGCGGCGGAGAGTGGACAGAGAGATGGCGAGGTGGTGGCGGCGGCGATGTGTGTGCAGCGGCGGCGGTGGTGCTTCCCGTCACCGTCAGCGCAAGACCTAGATCGGGTCGGGTGTTTCGGTGGGGAGCCTGGCAACGCAGTGAACCTCGTACTGCATGCCGCCGGCCCCCACCTCTCTTTATAGCGCTGCGTGACAGGGGCCCACCAACCATAATGGGTTGGGCGCCCCCGATCAGGGCGCAGATCATAGGGCCCGGTGGGCCGTTGGGTCCACTCGGTGGAGATCAACCTAACATTCTCCCCCTTGATCTCAACTTTACTTTTAACCTTATACTTTCTAGTTTATTTGTTTCATCACATATTGGTACATAGAGCATGTTTCATCACTAGTAGAAAACAGGGCTTTGGTCCAGGCCTGAAATCCCATTAATCCCGGTTCACTCACGAACCGGGACCCATGGGGGCATCGGTCCCGGTTCGTGAGGCCAGGGTGCCGGCCGGGCCTCGTTGGCCATTGGTCCCGGTTCGTCTGACCCCTTTGGTCCCGGTTCCAGACACGAACCGGGACCAATGGGCCTCGCTCCTGGCCCACAACCATTGGTCCCGGTTTGTGGCTGGAACCGGGACCAAATGGTGTCCTTTAGTTCCGGTTCCAGCCACAAACCGGGACCAATGGTTGGCCTATATATAGCCCCTGCCTGCGAGCAGAGCAATGCACTGCTCTATCTTTTTGGCCGGCCGTGGGAGAGCTTTGTGGTGCTCTACCTCACCTCCTATGCACATGAGGTGTTCGATGAAATGCCCGAGCCACACTTAAGCTTTCTCCTCTCGAAGCTCCTTGTCCAAGCTCCATTTTCCTCAAGATTTGTCTAGGTTTGGCGGTCCGTCCTGTCCCGTCCCCGTCCTCACCGTCGTCGATCGCCCGCGCCCATCTCGGCGCCGGCACCACCGTGGTTAGCCTCTTCTTCTTATCTTCTTTCTAAAAGAAAAAAGTTCTTACTTGTATGATTTAGATAGATACTTGTGTAATTTTCTTACTTTTATTATTGTTTGTTATTATATAGTGCGATGGTTTTGGTATCCGCCTCCGTCGGCCCTCGTCCTGTCTATGATTCGGATGTGGTATATATTATCTTTTATAACTATTTGTTTTATTTAGTGTTTATGACAATTATGCCGACCAACGTGACATAGATTTTTTAATCTAGGAGGTATGTGAACCGAAAATTCCAACAGACATAGAAATTCTTGTCGAGAAGTTAAATTTGGTTGAAAAAGAAAACAATTACTTGAAAGAAAAATTACAAAGAGTTGAAGAGGAGATGATGAAATTGGAGTTGAATGTTGCCGATGTCGTCGACGATCACAAGATCAAGATGGATGCAATGCGCTTGAAGATTAGAAAGATTAGAAAATATGCCATTCATACTGAGGCTTGGTATCATTATGCCGTTGGATCAATTGGTACCTTAGTTGCGGTTATGATCGCATTTGTTGTTGCATTTAAATTTTTTACATAGTTTCAATGTATGTTTTAATTAGATGCTCTAGAGAGCTATATGTTGTTCAATAATGAGAACTATATAACGCACGCATATGAACCGGCAATGGATGTACGGTGACCGACGCACCTCCGAGTATATTAAGGGCCTGCTTAATTTTCTCGAAGCGGCTGAGGCAAACAAGCAGAATGGTTTTATGCATTGTCCATGTACTGTCTGTGAGAATACGAAGGCTTTCTCCAACTCTAAAACCCTTCACTTCCACCTGCTTGAGAAGGGTTTTATGCCACACTATAATGTTTGGACCAAGCACGGAGAAAGAGGGGTTATGATGGAAGACAACGAAGAAGAAGAGGATGACGACAACTACCCGCCCCCTGAATACGGTGATGCTGCAATGGGGAAAGCTGAAGATCAAGAGGAACCAGACGATGTGCCCGATGATGATCTTCGCCGGGTCATTGTTGATGCACAGAGAGAATGCGAAAGTGAAAGGAAGAAGTTGAAGTTCGATCGCATGTTAGAGGATCACAAAAAAGGGTTGTATCCAAATTGCGATGATGACAACAGAAAGCTCGGTACCACACTGTAATTGCTGCAATGGAAGGCAGACAATGGTGTATCTGACAAGGGATTTAGTTCGCTACTGAAAATAATGAAGAAGAAGCTTCCAAAGGATAACGAATTGCCCGGCAGTACGTACGAAGCAAAGAAGGTTCTATGCCCTCTAGGATTGGAGGTGCAGAAGATACATGCATGCCCTAATGACTGCATCCTTTACCGCGGTGCATACGAGGATTTGAACGCATGCCCGGTATGCGGTGCATTGCGGTATAAGATCAGAAGAGATGACCCTGGTGATGTTGAGGGCCAGCGCACCGGGAAGCAGGTTCCTGCCAAGGTGATGTGGTATGCTCCTATAATACCACGGTTGAAACGTCTGTTCAGAAACAAAAAGCATGCCGAGTTGATGCAATGGCACATAAAAGACCGTAAGAAAGACGGGAAGTTGAGAGCACCCGCTGACGGGTCGCAGTGGAGAAAGATCGAGAGAAAGTGGAGCGACTTTACAGATGACCTAAGGAACGTATGGTTTGGTTTAAGTGCAGATGGCACAGTCTCAAGTGCCTTATTACTCATAGTTCCATTTACGTACAAACAGTTTTAGAAAGTTCTACTGGAGTGCCTCTGCACCCTTCTGCTGCATAATTCATATGTAGTAGTATCTGTGGCCAACCCTGATTTGCTTGATTGATACCAGTGACACGTGCATACCCCGATGGTCATATAGAGTTGTCAGGTCAAGGGGGCACCGCCACTCCGAGATCCTCCTCAAGCCGTCTTGACAAGCATGACGATGATGAGAATAATACATAGCCGGATAATTATAGTGAGAAGTGAGAAGGCCGATGACTATACCTGAAAAAGGCCAAAGAATGACGAGGTAGCAGGTAAAATTTCTTTTACGCCCACAGCTCACTTGGTGTTCTGGACGTCGCCCCATGAGCAAGGCGGCTTTACATGCATGGTGGATAAGGAGGAGCTCGTTGCCGCTGCCGGCGATCCAGTTCAACACCTTGGGGTGCACTCAACTCCTCACCGCCGAGCATGATGCTATGCGGTCTGTGGTGCGACGAAGCCAGACGTGCAATATGCATCACCATCTTTTTTAAGTTGAGATCGTGCTCTCCTTTGCACACTCCGTTCGTCTGTGGTGCATCACCATCATTATTATCGCCGTTTAGCATCATCTTGGCCATCATCCAACGAAGATGAATCCATGAGCTCAGCACAGAAGTACCGCTTGTCTGAATCCATCATATTTGCTTCAAAGTAAACTATGAAAATGTAAACAAAAGTGTTATGACTTTCAACGAACACTTGTCGTGCAAGGTGCCCGCCATGGACAACATCGGCAGGGACGAAGGGTATCTGGCATAGTTTTAAATAGCCCTTGCTATAGCCTTTTCAGCAGGGTGGCGCTAAATGGTATCATGTACAAATAGCCCGCTATAGCTGATTTGGAGGCTCGCCGCTATTTGGCATAGCCCGCTATTTAAAACATTGTACCTGGGCGACATGCGGATGCGGCGATAACATTGACGTAGAGGTCCGGCAAGGCCTAGGCGGCTTCCGGGGTTGTGACAGCAGTTGCGGGCTCTACAAGCGGAGAGAGAGCAAAGGAGGAGGGACGGAGTGTGAAAACCCAGGTTTCGGAATGGTTTTTGAGTGGATTTGGACTGTTGGAGTGCGACGTGGTGGACGTCCTGACTTCGTTAGACCTTTTCCGATTTGGGATCCGACTGCAGGATTTCGACCGTTCAAACTGGTTCAGTCAAATTTAAAATGCTACGTTGGAGACGTAAAAGTGTTTGAATCGGCCAATCCACATACAGGTTTGAGCATTTGCGTTTGAGATGCACTTACAAATATACGATCCAAACACACCTAGTTTGGATTCGTGGTCCTAACTAGAGCCGGGGTTCGACGGGTTGCTTTTAACCGGCTTTGGGGTTTCCGTCTCCGGATGGTCCTCGTTGTCCACCTACAGGCGTCCATAGCACTCGTACGAGCCGCCTATTAGCATCGCTCGACTGTCGCCCCTTGCACCGCGATGCCCAAGTCTCCGACACGCCACTCCCACCCCGGTTGTCTGAAACACGACTCCGGCCCTAACCCTAGTCCCGCCCCTTCCCATGGATCGCCAACAATCTTATCGCCACGACCGCGATGAGGACCGCCACACCATCCATGACTATGGCGTGGACCGCCACCGATACTGCCACTCCCGCCGTCATAGAAATGGAAGGACGATGACCGCAACGAGCCCGGCCGGAAAGGAAGGAAGGGCCCCGAGGCCTATTTGGAGCCACCTCTAAGCAACACGGAAAGGGCAATGCGAGAGCGCATGAGGTTTGGGGACATTGTTGCATATGATGATGCTAGGGGTAAGGGAACAAGGTTGTTTGTCACGTGAACACAAGAAGCCGGAGTCAGGTGCTAATGGAGATTCAAGGAGCGACGCAACGCTTAATGTAAGTATCTTGTATTTCTTACCAAACACTTGCCTTGCATGGTGCCCGCCATGGATGGCGTTGGCAGGGGTGAAGGATACCTAGGCGGCAGGCAGAGAGGCGGTTGGATGGAGTGACAGAGGTTGGGCAAGGCCTCGACATGGTCCGAGGGATTGTGGTGGTAGCGGCGGACTCCGAGAACAGAGGATGAGTAGTGTGAAAAAACACGGTCTTTGGACAAGGTTTTGAATGGGTCTAGACTGTCGGAGTCCAACATGGTCTTCCTTTTTGTGGTCGCACTAACGGAATTTCAAACGTTCTGATAGGTCCAACTCAATTTAGATGGCCATATTTGGAGGTCTAAAAGTGTGCAGATCGTGAAATCCAAACATATATGAAAAGTTTGAGTGTTCACGCGTTAGATCATCTACAGCGGACCCCTTATATCCGTCTCATACACCCGGGCAAGCCGTCCGGTCATTGCCCGGTTACGAAAAATCGACCCAGACGGACTCCCTAAACGGGCCGCAAACGCCCGGGCTGACCGGCACCCCTCATATCCAGCCCAAATATGGGGCGGATATGGGGGAGCCCGGGCGCGCCCGCTTGACTGCCCGGCCCACCACCGACCCCACCGCCACGTCAGTCCGGCCCACCACCGACCCCACTAAATACCCGAATCCGGCAAACCCTAGACATCCGGCAGTTCACTCTCCGTCCACTCCACTTCCCCTCCCCCTCCCCACCCTTCGATTCGATGGTCGGCGACGGAAGCAACTCTGACGGATCGAACGTCGATGTGGAGGAGGTGGCCCTCCGCATCGCGTTGCGCCGGTCGCTGCAGGACCAAGGCGGCCCCGGCAGCGGTGGATCTGCATCCTCCGGGCCCGTCGCACGCCGACGGAGCGCCGACGACATCGCAGGCCTCGGCGCGCAGCTCCGACCGCTCCTCTCCAGGTTAGGTACGCCGCCCACCTCCACCACCCTCTGCTCCGGATGCGGTGGCCCGGCCACCGCTGGGTCCTCGTGCCCGCGACGGGGATGGGGTGCACGAGGACGCCGGAGTCCGAGGTGCGTGCAGCCCGTCGCGAGCAGCAGCGGGCGAGGGAGAGGGGGAGGCGCTGGACGCAAGCCGTTCGAGCGCGCTGGTGGACCCCGAGGACGCGCTCCTCGCGGGCGTCCTCCGTCGCTCGCTGACGACGGCGGAGTCGGATGCACGCTGCATCCGCCGCAAGAACACCGACGCGCTCCGACTGGCAATCCAGTTATCGGGGCGGGAGGCAGCGAAAGAGGCGGCGACGAAGGCGAAAGCGGCCCGCCACGACAAGGAGCAGGCCCGCCTACTCCGCAGGCTGTCCGGCATGCGCTGCGGCTTCGACGAGGACGACAGCGACGCCTCCACCTCGGCTCCGGTGACGACGACGACGATGCTCCACCGCACGCCGACGCCTACACGGAGGATGGGCACAGCTGTGCGGACGACCGGAAGGGGAAGGGGGCGGCGAGGAAATGGTGATTTCCTCTGCCCTTACCCGTTTTGTTCATATTTTAATTATGCTTAAGTAGTTTCTAGTTTGAATTTGCCGATGAACTATGATCCTTTTGTTTGGTGAAGCAATCCGATCTGATGAATGATATTGACCTCTGTTTTAGGTAGTGTTGCACGCGTTTGTATGGATATGAGGATTCGAATATGAGAGATGCGGATATGGAAGGCAAAAAATAAAGCGCGTCCGGTCAGTGACCGCGGACGCGTTCGGACGCGTCCGCGTGCGTTTGAGGGACCGGATTTGCCATACGTGGGCTGTAGATGCTCTTAGAGAGGCCCTTTCAAATTACAATCCGGATATGTCCTTAGTTTAAGTTACTAGAGTTTGGGTTCGGCCGGTCTTAGTTTGGATATGGCAACTATGTTACTACTCTTTAAAACGTTGATGTCAGGTTCATCATTGGATCCATTCATATGCTGACTTTGCATCTTAATTATATTTTGCAGGGTGGTGCTCACTGCTCAGCCGCCGCTCAATTCTGCACCTGCTGCTGTGATGACATCTGCTTATCCTGTTCCTTCAAAGGTATATTCGATTGCTAGCACCAATGAAAACTGACGAAGTTACTGGAAAATCTAGTGCAGATGGAGCTGCAAATTCATCCGCTGGCAGAAGTGGAAACTTGAGTCTTGATGCTTTAGCGAAAGCTAAAAAAGCTTTGCAACTGAAGAAGGAATTAAAACAAAAACTCGAGAGATTCCCTGCGGTAAGACATTACACCTATTACTAGTCCTTTGCTTCAATGTTCTTTTGTAACCATTCTAAGCTCATGCTTCCCCACACAGCTTAATTAACTTGGTACTGCTATTCCTGATACACAGAGTCCCAATTTGGATGCTGTGAAGCGAGCACAAGAGCTTGCTGCCGTTCCTAAAAGGCCTACCAAGGCCCCTGTTCTCCGTCTTGATGCTCAAGGTAGGGAAATTGATGAGCATGGAAATGCTATCAGCATGACCAAGCCAAGCAACCTGAGTACTCTGAAGGTAAACTTCTGTAACTTGGCATATATTTCAGGATGATATATAGTTCTGTACATTGACTCACTACTTTTGGTTCATCCTTTGCTAGGTCAACATTAACAAGCAGAAGAAGGATGCATTCCAGATTATCAAACCAGACTTGGAGTCGCTTGCAAAATCTACTATTAATTTTGATGAAAGGATGGGCATCAACCAAACCAAGCTCCTTCGTCCTAAAAGGCCAGGATTCCAGTTTATTGAGGAAGGGAAACTTTTGAGGCAGGCTGAATTGGAGAGGATTAAGGTCTGTAAGGATTAACCTTTTTTTTCATATACGAATTGCAGTCATGTTTTAGTTTATTGTACCTTTGGTACCTAAACTTAATGGTTTGATTTGATTGTGCAGAATCAATTTGGTGAAGCACAAGACAAAGAGGTTAAAGTAAAGCAAGCTCAATTTGCCAAGGCAAAGGTCGAAGTTGACATGATACCAAACCTACTTGAAATTGCTCCCGGTGGAAGGCCTCCGAAGCAGAAGCAGAAGGAAGAGATTCCTGAGCATCTAATGCCTATTTTATTTCTTTTCTAGACCCCCTTTATCAGTATACAGCCACTAATGCCTATTTTATTTCTTTTCCAGGGAGGCAGGGACTCAATGTTTTTGACATCTGCCACCTACGAGGACATCTCCTTGGAAAAGCTTAACATGGATAAGATCACCATCTATGTGGAACATCCAAAGCCATTGGTACCACTGGCTGAGGCTGCACCACCACCGCCTCAGCCACTTAAGCTTACTAACAATGAGTACAAGAAGTTTAGAACACAGAGGCGCTTCGCTATGGAAAAAGATATGCAAGAAATGATTAGGCATGGCCTCTTGGAGCCACCAAAGCCCAAGGTCAAGATGAGCAACCTTATGAAAGTACTTGGTGCCCAAGCTACACAGGACCCAACACGCATGGAGATGGAAATAAGAGCGGCTGCTGCAGAGCGCGAGCAGGCTCACATGGACCGCAACATTGCCCGCAAACTCACCCCATCTGAGCACCGTGAGAAGAAGGAGAGGAAGCTCTTTGATGATCCTGACACATTAGTCTATTTTACTGTTTGTGTGTACAGAATCAGAGACCTGTCACACAGTCAGACACGCTTTAAAGTGGACGTGAATGCCCGAGACAACCGGTTGATTGGCACTGCAGTTATCACGGATGATGGAAGTGTTGTGGTTGTACAGAACCAGACAAGCCGGTGAATAGCTGTGCATTAGTATGGCAAGGTAGTGTGGTGAAGCCCGCCTTTCCCAGGTGGTTTGGTGTTCGTAAGTGCCTGAGTGTGGCTGCTGCAAAGAAGGTGTTTTTAGATGCTAAGGTTGCACACTACTGGAACCTGGCTGTCAACTTCTCGGAAGATTCGTTTTGAGCGATTGCTGTGGATTCACTCTATACTTTGTATTGTCATGAACATGTCTTTCTCAGAATGTAGATGAACTGAGCGCATGAAAGAGTTGTCGGGGTTCTGCAATATCCTTTCAAATAAAATTCAGTATGCCTTATCAGTTTAAGATTTTGCAGGCCTTGAATATCTTTATGCTGTGAATGACTCCATCCGATCCAAAAAAATTGTCACAGCTTTGAACTAGGGTTGAACTAACCGTAGTTCAAAGCTGTGACATTTTTTTCCGATTGGAGTGTATATTTATGAAGGCCAGCTTGATGAAGTTGCTATGCTGTTTTTGATGGATGTCGTCGACGATCACAAGATCAAGATGGATGCAATGCGCTTGAAGATTAGAAAGATTAGAAAATATGCCATTCATACTGAGGCTTGGTATCATTATGCCGTTGGATCAATTGGTACCTTAGTTGCGGTTATGATCGCATTTGTTGTTGCATTTAAATTTTATAGTTTCAATGTATGTTTTAATTACATGCTCTAGAGAGCTATATGTTGTTCAATAATGAGAACTATGTATGAACGTTATGTATTTATTTTGGTCACTACTGTACTTTGGCTTTAATGTGATGATGAATTTCTATTAATTTGGTCACTTCTCTATTCATGATATGCTGTAATGGTTTTTAATACACTTTATTATATAACGCACGCAGATGAACCGGCAATGGATGTACGGTGACCGACGCACCTCCGAGTATAGTTTATGCATCGTCCATGTACTGTCTGTGAGAATACGAAGGCTTTCTCCAACTCTAAAACCCTTCACTTCCACCTGCTTGAGAAGGTTTTTATGCCACACTATAATGTTTGGACCAAGCACGGAGAAAGAGGGGTTATGATGGAAGACAACGAAGAAGAAGAGGATGATGACAACTACCCGCCCCCTGAATACGGTGATGCTGCAATGGGGGAAGCTGAAGATCAAGAGGAACCAGACGATGTGTCCGATGATGATCTTCGCCGGGTCATTGTTGATGCACAGAGAGAATGCGAAAGTGAAAGGGAGAAGTTGAAGTTCGATCGCATGTTAGAGGATCACAAAAAAGGGTTGTACCCAAATTGCGAAGATGACAACAGAAAGCTTGGTACCACACTGGAATTGCTGCAATGGAAGACAGACAATGGTGTATCTGACAAGGGATTTAGTTCGCTACTGAAAATAATGAAGAAGAAGCTTCCAAAGGATAACGAATTGCCCGACAGTACGTACGAAGCAAAGAAGGTTCTATGCCCTCTAGGATTGGAGGTGCAGAAGATACATGCATGCCCTAATGACTGCATCCTCTACCACGGTGCGTACGAGGATTTGAACGCATGCCCGGTATGCGGTGCGTTGCGGTATAAGATCAGAAGAGATGACCCTGGTGATGTTGAGGGCCAGCGCACCGGGAAGAGGGTTCCTGCCAAGGTGATGTGGTATGCTCCTATAATACCACGGTTGAAACGTCTGTTCAGAAACAAAAAGCATGCCGAGTTGATGCAATGGCACATAAAAGACCGTAAGAAAGACGGGAAGTTGAGAGCACCCGCTGACGGGTCGCAGTGGAGAAAGATCGAGAGAAAGTGGAGCGACTTTACAGGTGACCCAAGGAACGTATGGTTTGGTTTAAGTGCAGATGGCGTTAATCCTTTTGGGGAGCAGAGCAGCAAGCATAGCACATGGCCAGTGACTCTATGTATGTATAACCTTCCTGCTTGGTTGTGCATGAAGTGGAAGTTCATTATGATGCCAGTGCTCATCCAAGGCCCTAAGCAACCCGGCAATGACATTGATGTGTACCTAAGGCCATTAGTTGATGAACTTTTACAGCTATGGAATGGAAGAGGTGTACGTATGTGGGATGAGAACGAACAGGAGGAATTTGACCTACATGCGTTGCTGTTTGTAACCATCAACGATTGGCCTGCTCTTAGTAACCTTTCAGGACAGACAAACAAGGGATACCGCGCATGCACACACTGTTTAGATGACACCGACAGTATATATTTGGGCAAATGCAGGAAGAATGTGTACCTGGGGCATCGTCGATTTCTTCCGACCAACCATCAATGTCGAAAGAAAGGAAAGCATTTCAAAGGTGAGGCAGATCACCGGAAGAAGCCCGCCCTCCGTACTGGTGATCACATACTTGATATGGTCAATGATTTACAAGTAATCTTTGGAAAGGGTCCTGGCGGACTATCTGTTCCGACTTACGATGCGGGACGCGCACCCATGTGGAAGAAGAAATCTATATTTTGGGACCTACCCTATTGGAAAGACCTAGAGGTCCGCTCTGCAATCGACGTGATGCACATGACGAAGAATCTTTGCGTGAACCTGCTAGGCTTCTTGGGAGTGTATGTGAAGACAAAAGATACACCGGATGCACGGGAGGAACAGCAACGTGTGCATGAAAAAGACGGCATGCATCCAAAGCAGTATGAAGGTCCTGCCAGCTACGCTCTTACCAAAGAAGAGAAGGAAATCTTCTTTGAATGCCTTCTCAGTATGAAGGTCCCGTCTGGCTTCTCGTCAAATATAAAGGGAATAATAAATATGGCAGAGAAAAAGTTCCAGAACCTAAAGTCTCATGACTGCCATGTGATTATGACGCAACTTCTTCCGATTGCATTGAGGGGGCTTCTACCGGAAAATGTTCTATTAGCCATTGTGAAGCTATGTGCATTCCTCAATGCAATCTCTCAGAAGGTGATCGATCCAGAAATCCTGCCAAGGTTAAGGAGTGATTTGGTGCAATGTCTTGTTAGTTTCGAGCTGGTGTTCCCACCATCCTTCTTCAATATCATGACGCACGTCCTAGTTCATCTAGTCGACGAGATTGTCGTTCTGGGCCCTGTATTTCTACACAATATGTTCCCCTTTGAGAGGTTCATGGGAGTCTTAAAGAAATATGTTCGTAACCGTGCTAGGCCAGAAGGAAGCATCTCCATGGGCCATCAAACAGAGGATGTCATTGGGTTTTGTGTTGACTTCATTCCTAACCTTAAGAAGATTGGTCTCCCTCAATCGTGGTATGAGGGGAGACTGACTGGAAAAGGCACGCTAGGAGCGGACTCAATAATATGTAGGGACGGGCATTCTTGGTCTCAAGCAAACTACACAGTTCTACAGAATTCTACCTTGGTGACCCCGTATGTCGATGAACACAAGAATATTCTGCGCTCCAAACACCCAGAGCAGTGTGACGACTGGATTACATATGAACACATCAGGACTTTCGGCAGTTGGTTGCAAACACGTCTCATGGGTGACAACACTGTTTCTGATGAGTTGTACTCGTTGGCCAGGGGACTGTCTTCGACTGTATTGACTTACAAAGGGTACGAGATAAATGGGAATACATTTTACACGATCGCCCAAGATCAAAAGAGCACCAACCAAAACAGCGGTGTCCGCTTTGATGCAGCAAACAATAGGGGAAAGGACACATATTATGGTTACATAGTGGACATATGGGAACTTGACTATGGACATGATTTCAAGGTCCCTTTGTTTCGGTGCAAATGGGTCGATCTGTCAGGAGGCGGGGTACAGGTAGACCCACAGTACGGAATGACAACAGTGGATCTGAACAATCTTGGGTACATAGACGAACCATTCGTCCTAACCAATGATGTGGCGCAGGTTTTCTATGTGAAGGACATGTCTACCAAACCGAGAAAAAGAAAAGATAAGGAAGCGAATACATCATACGATGAGCCAAAGCGCCACATAGTTTTTCAGGAAAAAGAGACATCGTGGGATTGGAGGGCAAGACAGACATGTTTGAAGATTATGAAAAGTTTCATGAAATTCCTCCCTTCAAAGTCAAGGCTGACCCAAGCACCCTGTTAAACGATGAAGATTATCCATGGTTACGACGCAATAAGCAAAGGACACAAGCGAAGAAAAAGTGAAGACTTTCTCTCCACAACTATATCATTGCAGTTACATGTGAAGAAATGAAATGCCTTTTGTAACAGATGAGTTTTCATATGAAACCCTGATACTTCGAAATAGATTGTCCGTTTTGTACACGAAGTGCATCCAGTTTTTGCCATAACCCTCTCAACTTTTTAGCACATGCTATGTGGGTGAAATGATGATACCATGCCAACTTTCAACCTTTTCAGAGTTCATTTGTAGTGCTTTACAATTTCAGGGTCATTTAGCTCAAAAAAATCAGTAAATGCATGAAAAATACCAAATGAAGTCAGAAAGGGTTGAAAATTGATGATGTGGCTTTGAATGGTGCATTTTGAACACACAAAAAGTCTGGAGTTCAAATAAGTTCAAAAAATGAAATCCCTTTCTAACAGATGAGTTTTCGTCCGATACCCTGATACTTCGAAAGAGATTGTCCATTTTGTACACGAAGTGCATCCAACTTTTGCCGTAACCCTCTCAACTTTTTAGCACATGCTATGTGGGTGAAATGATGATACCATGCCAACTTTCAACCTTTTCAGAGTTCATTTGTAGTGCTTTTCAATTTCAGGGTCATTTAGCTCAAAAAATCAGTAAATGCATGAAAAATACCAAATGAAGTCAGAAAGGGTTGAAAATTGATGATGTGGCTTTGAATGGTGCATTTTGAACACACAAAAAGTCTGGAGTTCAAATAAGTTCAAAAACATGAAATCCCTTTCTAACAGATGAGTTTTCGTCCGAAACCCTGATACTTCGAAAGAGATTGTCCATTTTGTACACGAAGTGCATCCAGCTTTTGCCGTAACCCTCTCAACTTTTTAGCACATGCTATGTGGGTGAAATGATGATACCATGCCAACTTTCAACCTTTTCAGAGTTCATTTGTAGTGCTTTTCAATTTCAGGATCATTTAGCTCAAAAAAAATCATTAAATGCATGAAAAATACCAAATGAAGTCAGAAAGGGTTGAAAATGGATGATGTGGCTTTGAATGGTACATTTTGAACACACAAAAAGTCTGGAGTTCAAATAAGTTCAAAAAAATGAAATCCCTTTCTAACAGATGAGTTTTCGTCCGAAACCCTGATACTTCGAAAGAGATTGTCCATTTTGTACACGAAGTGCATCCAGTTTTTGCCGTAACCCTCTCAACTTTTTAGCACATGCTATGTGGGTGAAATGATGATACCATGCCAACTTTCAACCTTTTCAGAGTTCATTTGTAGTGCTTTTCAATTTCAGGGTCATTTAGCTCAAAGAATGAACTAATAGCAAAAAGAATGAACTAGAAAACTTTTATGAAACTCTAATAGCAAAAATAATGAACTAAAAATAATCAATTAAAAAATTCTGTTATGATCAACTAAAATAAAAATATATATTCTTCAATAGCAAAAAGAATCAACTAAAAAGCTTTTATAAAACTCAAATAGCAAAAGGAATCAACTAAAAATATTTTATAAACCTCTAGTATTTATGGAACTAAAATTATATAAAATTTATGCAACTAAAGTTATCAAAGTATTTTTTGTTCAAAACATTAATAGCAAAAAGAATTTTCATAAAGAATTTTTTTGTTAGAAACTTTAATAGCAAACTAAAATAACAAAATCTGTTTTTGATTAAAACAGACATTTAAATTAACCGAAAAATTACCAAATTGAATATAATGATAAAACACAGTAATATTAAATAGCAGGAAAAAGAATCACTCAAAAATCTATTTTTATAGTAAAGTTATTCACAAACTAGTGATTCACACCAATTTAAAAGAATTCAAATTTAAACTATTCAAATTTGGAAACTAATGGCACTAACAGAAAGTTTATAATTTTTGTGACCTAAAAGCAAAAAGAATCACTGAAAAATTGTAAGTAGAAACAAAAGAAAATAAATAAAGCAAAAAAGAAAACAAAAAAACTGGAAAAAAATTAAAAAAAAATGCCGCCTACTGGGCCACCACGGCGTGAATACGACTAGAAACCCAATCAGCTAGTTGGGCCAGGATTCAGGCCCGCAGCAGGCCCAGAAGGCCCACAGGCAGAGGTGTGTGCAATTAGGCCTGTAAGCCTACAGTTGAGAGGAGCTCGAGAGGGCTGGCGCAACAGCGCTTATAAACCACTATCGAGCCCTCTCAGCTAGCGAGGTGGGACTAAACTTTTGGCCCCGGGCAGCACCACCCTTTAGTCCCGGTTGGTATGTTTTGGCTCCTACGTCTATATGCTCCCATTTGAACAGTAACGCGAAAAAACCTATGAAATGTTTTCGAAAAATTCTGAAATTTTTTGTATATGTTTGTGTTAGTGTCGCAAACATGCACGAAAAAATTTGTGTGAAACGGAGCAGCGGTTTTTCGCCAGCAAAAAAAACAAAACCGGGCTGATATTTTGGGGTGACTGTTCACGATTTTTTTTGTTTTTTTTGCTCAAGCCAAAATATTTTGCCGTTTTGTCTCAAAATTTGCAGGTAACATTTGAATGTGATGAAGTTCGCGAAAAAAATTTTGTCTTGAATTTTTTTTCATGTCGAATTTTTTTTTTGGACCAATACCAACCTTTGGTCCCGGTGGGTGCCACCAACCGGGACCAATGCCGCCCTTTAGTCCCGGTTGGTGCCACCAACCGGGACCAAAGGTCTCTCCTTCCCGCCCTTTGGACTGACGAAAAGAGACCTTTGGTCCCGGTTGGTGGCACCAACCGGGACTAAAGGTGGGCATTGGTCACGGTTGGTGCCACGAACCGGGACCAATGCTGAGTGTATATAAGCAGCACTTGTGAAATTTCACAGTTTTCATCGCCACTTCGCCCGACGACGCCGAGCTCCTCGACGCCGCCAGGCTGCCCGACGCCGTCCGCCGCCCACGCCGTCGCCGTCGCCGCGCCCCTGCCCCGTCGTCGCCATCACCGTCACCGTCCTCGTCGCCGTCGCCGTCGTCGTCCCCGAGCCCGCTGCCCTGCCCCGCCCACGAGCCCGCTGCCCTGCCCCGCCCCCGAGCCCACGCCCCTGCCCCGCCCCCGAGCGCGCCCGGCCGTGCCCCTACCCCGGCCCGCCCCCGCCGTTGCCATCGCCGTCGCCATCGCCGTCGTCATCCCCAAGCCCGTGGCCCTGCCCCGCCCCTGAGCCCATGCCCCTGCCCCGCCCCCGAGCGCGCCCGGCCGCGCCCTGCCCCGGCCCGCCCCCGCCGTCGCTGGTGCCGGCGCCCTCGCCGCCCCCGTCGTCGCCGTCGCCCTCGCCCTCGCCTGCCGCCCCCGCTGTGAGCCGCCGCCGCCCCGGCTCTGTGCATTTTTTTTATATATATGTTGATTTTTTTTATATGATGAATGTTTTTGTTCATTTATAATGTATATATGTATGTGGCTATATGTATGTATGGATGGATGTATATATGATGTTTTTTGTTCATAGCATTTTTTTGTTCATATATGTATTTTTTTTCATATATGTGGCTATATGTATTTTTTTGTTCATAGCATTTTTTTGTTCATATATGTATTTTTTTTCCATGTATGTATGTGGCTATGTATGTATGGATGGATAGCATTTTTTTTGTTGATAGAATATTTTGTCGATATCCTACCCCCTCCCGCCCCTACCCGACAAACTCTCGAGGCCACCCAAACCCCTAGAAGAAAACTCCGGTAAATTCGACATGAGGGGGGGCGTCGGACATATCGGGCGACCAACTCTCGAGGCCACCCAAACCCTAGAAAAAAAGCGTTGTCGATCTCCTACCCCCTCCCGCCCCTACCCGACAAACTCTCGAGGCCACCCAAACCCCTAGAAGAAAACTCCGGTAACTTCGACATGAGGGGGACGTCGATCAACCCCCTCTTGCCCGGCCAACTCTCGAGGCCACCCCAAACCGGAACAAGTCTAGATATATTGAGGCCACCCCAAACCCTAGAAGAGTTGTCGAGGCCACCTAAATTTACCAAGTTAAAAGAGCGTTGTCGAGGCCACCTCCCCGATAACTTCGACATGAGGGGGGACGTCGGACATGACATGAGGAGGGACGTCGGACATGAGGGGTGAGCGTCGTTGTCGTCTACCCCCTCCCCGATAACTTCGACATGAGGGGGGACGTCAGACATGACATGAGGGGTGAGCGTCGTTGTCGTCTACCCCCTCCCCAATAACTTCGACATGAGGGGGGACGTCGGACATGTCATGTGGAATTTTTTTTGTTCATATAGAAAACTCCGGTAACATAGATTTATCAAGAATGCCCCCATTATGGATGTGCACAAGTTGATCCAATTTTTTTCTGATCTCATCTATATATATATTCTTCTATATGTCACGTTGTCTGTCAAAGTATTGAAGAAATCCATGGCTTCATCATTAGCCGGAAGTAACATGCGTATGATGCTACGAAGCTCTTCAAAGTTGTTTTGGAACGGAGTTCCGGATAGAATAATTCGCTTTTTGGTACGAATTTCAGCAAAGGCCTTCCAAATAGCGATATTCGGAAGGCTCTTGCTGAACTTCGTACCAAAAAGCTAATTAATTATCCTATCCAGGACTCCGTTCCAAAACAATTTTGGAGAGCTTCGTACCATTGTGCGCCTGTTACTTCCGGCTAATGATGAAGCCATGGTTTTCTTGAATCCTTTGACACTAGACAACGTGACATATAGAAGGGTAGATGAGATCAGGAAAAATATGGACCATTTTCTGCACATTCAGAATGGCGCCATTTTGTTAATTAAATCCCTTAAAGGTTAAGAAAATCCCTTGTTTGACATTCATGAGAGAGGCGGTACGGACGTCGGACATTCATGAGAGAGGCGGTACGGACGTCGGACATTCATGTTTGTATATTAATTGCCATGTTGTAATATTTGCAGAAAGTATGGATCAAAGAGACTTGGAACAAGAACAGTTGTTGGGGGAGATAATCCTTGGCGGACGTGATGTCTTGTCGTTTCTCAATGACACCGATGGTGATCGAACAATGGAGGAGGAAGGACATGATCATGATGGCTCCGGTGACCGAATGCCGGAGGAAGAAGGAGACCATGATGACGGCTCAGGTGACCGAACGGAGGAGGGAGCTGTTGCAAAGTCCGGCGAGGTATATATATTAATTAAGCCTGTGCTGACTAGCTAATTGATGCATTAATTGTTTTGGTATGTACATATATTAACTCTTCTTTCTTCTTTTATAGCCCTCCGGATCGAGCCAAACTTCGGTAACGAGACGAGGCCCGAAGAAGAGGTTGCGCGAGGATGAAAGGTTCACGATCACAACACTCGCAGACGATGGCCATCCGATTGAACCCAAGCGGACCAAGGACGCATTTTCTGCTCAGTGCGGAGCTATTGTTAGGGACAACATCCCGATCAGCATCAAGCAATGGAATAAGCCTAAGGACAACGCCCCTGAAGGTGATTATGTCACCGATAGACAGAAAGATGATCTTTGGACCGCGCTGAAGGCAAATTTCACCCTACCGCCAGAGGAGGATCTGAATAAGCCAGTTATAGATCCACTGGTCAAGGCGTGTGCTCTTAAGAAGATGGCAGATCTATTCAGGATGTGGAAGAATGAGTTGAAATCAAAGTTTGTCGACAAAGGGAAGACTCCAGAATTCACCGGCCGATTTGAGAAGATAAGAGATCACTGGCCCGCATTTGTGGCCTACAAGACATCGGACAAGAGTAAGAAAATGTCAGACACAAACAAGAACAATGCTGCAAAGAAGCAGTATCACCATCACACGGGGTCAGGTGGCTACCTCAAAGCCCGACCGTTGTGGGACAAAGTTGAGAATGACCTGATTGCTAAAGGGGTCATACCACAGACATTGAACTGGCCAGACCGTTCAAGGACTTGGTTCTTCGGGGTTGGGGGAACTTTGGACCCTGAAACAGGGAAGTGCCGTTGGACGGACGAGCAACTTGCAATACCCGTCACGAAGCTTCAGAAGTATATCACCACAGCGCAGGAAGGGACGTTCATTCCCGACAGAGAGAAGGACGAGCTGACTGAGGCCCTAGGGAATGCTGAGCACCCTGGACGAACATGAGGCACACCAGGCTCCGTTCCGTGGAAGGTTGGGTTTCCCGACGCAGGCGGTTACAGAAGCCGGGAGAGAAAGAGGAAAGCGGAGCTGAGCGACATGCAGAAGCTCAATGCAAGACTACAAAAGCTAGAGGAAGCTGAGAGCCAGCGAGCTGCCGGCCAACCATCTCAGCGGCACGAAGCTAGCCCAGAAGCTACCCCGCCATCTCACCGGAGAAGCAGCATGGCTTCCACAGAGCCCGTTCAGCCTGACTTCATGGCTCCTAGCTACCCCGTGGATACTATCACGGAGGCTCAACATTGCGAGCTTATGACGAAATGCCGGAACCTCACTTTCAAGGCGGCTGTCGGCTCTGTTGCACCTCCTCAACCCAACGGAACTTTTCACTGCCTTCCGATTCCACATGGCTATGCTGTTGTGATGGTGGATGAAGTAATGGAGGGATTTGAGGAGCTCGAGCTTGACCACTCTACAGTTTAGGGGATGTATCTGGTGCACCGGGGCAATTGGTGCTACCGGTGCACCGAACCCCCTTGCACATTTTAAAATGTTCGAAAAAATTCCGAGAAAAATTTAGTGCATTCACACAACATCAATGTGTGTTGTCACAAAAAATCAAATCAAAATTCGAAACATTGCTCGAGATACAAAAATGACAAATTTGGCATCAATGTGTTAATGGGCCAAATCTGAAGCCCAACTTGTGTTATGTATTATTTAGTGTCGAATTTGTCATTTTTGTATCTCAAACAATGTTTCGAATTTTGATGTGATTTTTTGTGACAACATACATTGATGTTGTGTCGATGCACTAAATTTTTCTCGGAATTTTTTCAAACATTTTAAAATGTGCAAGGGGTTCGGTCTACCGGTAGCACCAATTGCCCCGGTGCACCAGATACATCGGAGAATCAGCTGGTTCGTGCTCTGAGGAGTACATGTCTATGGCAGAAGGAGTACATCAAGCTTCCAAACTGGACGTCTCCGCCTCCTCCTCCTCCTCCGGCGAGTCAGGGCACTCTGCCTCCTCCTCCTCCTCCTCCTCCGGCGAGTGATCAGGGCACTCCGCCTCCTTCTCCAGCTCCTCCGACGCGTGAGGGCACTCCGCCTCCTCCTTCGCCTACTCCGGCGCGTCGGAGCAGTCCGCCTCCTCCTCCGCCTCGTCGGCAACGGCGGAAGACAGACGCCGCCGCTCCGGCTCCTCCGCCGCGTCGGAGCACTCCGCCTCCTTCTCCGCTTCATCAGAAACGACCGAAGAGAGACGCCGCCGCTCCGGTGGCTAGCAGTACAAGCAGAGGCGGGAGGCAATTCAGATACGGTCCATCTCTCAAGCCTCTGGAAAAGTTACCATATGAGAGGACCGAGCAGGAAAACGAGGACATATGTCGTGCCCAAGTGAGGGACCATTTTGCAAAGAAAACTCCACCTCCAAAGGAGAAGCTAGATCCGGTGAAAGTGAAGCGCACTATCGATGCCCTGAAGCGACCACGACCGCCTCCGCCGGATTCCAACTATGTCGGCATTCTTAAAAAGACATATGAAGAAGCGCGGCGGTCGGGAAGTACTTCCAGTGATGCAAGGTTAGCAGAACTAAGAAGTGGGAAAACAATTCCCCAGCTCGGCGAACAGGAGAAGCAATCGTGCCCGCCGCTCAAGGTGTCTAGCGACAACGTCGCTAATCATCCGGGGATGGTGCCCGGTACCAATCCTGGTGATTACTTGGGGGATGATGTAATTTTTCAAACGGCTGAGGTAACAAAAGAAGAATATAAATACGTGCACGGGAAGCCTCTCGTCAAACCTGATCATCCTCCTCTAACAATGATGATGTACAAATTGCATGAGTGGTACATGAAAACCTGCAGGGAGTCTGGGAGAGACACTATGTATGTGGCAGTGAAACCAAAGCACGAATTCATTGGACTTCCCGTGATGCCTATTGAATTTGTGGAGTTATTTCAGTTATACAATCAACTGGCCCTCGACAAACAACTCATGACTTCCTACTGTCTGTAAGTATTACTTCTATAGTTAAGTCTCTAGCTCAGCTCGTTCATTGCATGTATATATAATTATCCTCACTATATTATGCAGATTGAAGATCGTCGAATGCAAAAAAGCAGGAATCTTCGACGTTGGGTTCATTAGCCCAGATGCCGTATATGAATGGACGGTACAAAACTCAATCAAAGAGACCGATGAGAACTTGCTAAAGTCGTTCCTTATACATCAAAACAAAAGGGAAATACTCTTTCCTTACAACTTCAAGTGAGTGTTACTGTCTTCTCTGTATACTCGGTTTCGCTTACTCGAGGTTAAGTAATGTAATTGATGAGTTATATATGCGTGCGCAATTTCCACTTTATTCTGCTATCCATTAAGCTTGACGGGGCATTAGTAACTGTCTTAGACTCGAGACGTAAAGATCCCGAGAATTATGCGGACATGACTGCAATGCTCAAGAAGTAAGTTCAGTCAATACCGGGACCATATCGGCATGCAACTTTCGTTAATTTCCTGATATCAAGTAATCATTTTCTTTGCCTGGCAGGGTTTGGAAGAAGTTCACCCGAAAGGTTCCCGGTCTAAACAAAGAGTTGCGATTTACGCATGCCAAAGTAAGTAGTACTAGCTAGTTCCGCGCATCTCTAATTGATTCAAATTTTCATCAATATATCATTACCATGCTTGCTTATCAATTTGACTGAACTCTATTCTCGTAAATTGCTTGTACCAGAAAGAAGGGACTGTTTTATGTGCATACTACGTATGCGAGTTCATTCGCCACTCGACCTCTGAGCGGGGCTTATCTGACAAACAATTTGAAGTACGTAAATAATATTCACAATTTTATTTTATATATTACCATCAATTGTGTTGAGTTTTATTCATATATATGCATGTATTGACCCCCTTCTTTAAATTAGATCTGGCAGATGCGGGATGAACTCCTACCACATGATCGCATACGAGCAATTCAAGAGGAATTGGCGGGATTCTTTCTTGACCACGTCATACCTAAAGACGGAGAATACCATGTGGATTTGTGATTGGATCTTAGGTAGATGATGTTAGGGATTGTAAAATATGTTATATTGTATATATGTAGTAGCGTCGGATAGATATACGAAAACTTGTTGTTCGACCAAGCACGAAGAAAGAGATGTCACTTCTCTCTATATATGTTCAGCATGACGATCTTGTGTAATTAATGGTTTCCTTCATTTTCTTATTAGCTAGCGTCGAGTTCTTTCTATATGTATAGTAGCTAGCGTCGACCAAGCACGGAGAAAGAGAGGACACTTCTCTCTATTAGCTAGCTAACACAATATGAAACCCCTAAATTAACCCTTCAAAACCCCCAACCCCCCTCCCCCTTCAAAAAAAAACCCCAGCTCCTGCCAGATACTGACGCGTGGATGCCCTTTGGTCCCGGTTGGTGTGACGAACCGGGACTAAATGTCCTCCTGCCTGGGCTCACCACAGTGGCCACGTGGAGCCCCTTTGGTCCCGGTTCGTAAGCGAACCGGGACTAAAGGTTTTGGGCTTTAGTCCCGACCCTTTAGTCCTGGTTCCAGAACCGGGACAAATGGGCCTCTGGAACCGGGACAAATGGGCCGTTTTCTACTAGTGATATAGAGAGAAGTGACATCTCTTTCTCCGTGCTTGGTCGAACAACAAGTTTTCGTATATCTATCCGATGCTACTACATATGTAAAATATAGCATCCCTTACAACCATTGCAATTCCACATGGTATTCTCCGTGTTCGGGTATGACGTGGTCAAGAAAGAATCCCGGCAATTCCTCTTGAATTGCTCGTATGCGATCATGTGGTAGGAGTTCATCCCGCATCTGCCAGATCTAATTTAAAGAAGGGGGTCAATACATATATATGAATGAAACTCAACACAATTCATGGTAATATATAAAATAAAATTGTGAATATTGTTTACGTACTTCAAATTGTTTCTCAGAGAAGCCCCGCTCAGAGGTATAGTGGCGAATGAACTCGCATACGTAGTATCCACATAAATGAGTCCCGGTTGCCTGGTACAAGCACTTTATGAGAATAGAGTTCAATCAAACTGATAAGCAAGCATGATAATGGTATTGATGAAACTAGAATCAATGAGAGATGCGCGGAACTAGCTAGTACTACTTACTTTGGGGTGTGTAAATCGCAGCTCCTTCTTCAGACCCGGAACCATAGTGGTGAACTTTTTCCAAACCCTGGCAGGCAAAGAAAATGATTACTTGATATCAGGAAATGAATGAAAGTTGCCGATATGGTCCCGGTATTGATTGAGCTTACTTCTGGAGCATTGCAGTCATGTCCGCATAATACTTGGGATCTTTACGGAGCGAGTCTAAGACAGTTACTAATGCCCCATCAAGGTTAATGGATAGTAGAATATAGTGGAAGCTGCGCACGCATAACTCATCAATTATATTACTTAACCTCGAGTAAGCGAAACCGAATATGCACAAGACAGTAACACTCACTTGAAGTTGTAAGGAAAGAGTATTTCCCTTTTGTTTTGATGTCTAAGGAACGCTTCTAGCATGTTGTCCTCGGTATCTTTGGCCTCGTTTTGTACCGAGCATTCATTCACGGTATTTCGGCTAATGAACCCAATGTCATAGATTTATTCTTTTTTGCATTCGACCATCTTCAATCTGCATAATATAGCGAGGATAATTATATATACATGCAATGAACGAGCTGAGCTAGAGACTTAATTATAGAAGTAATACTTACATATAGTAGCAAGTCATGAGTTGTTTGTTGAGGGTCTCTTGATTGTATAACTGAAATAACTCCACAAATTCAACAGGCAGCAGGTCGACTCCAGGGAAGTCGTGCTCTTTTTTAATTTTGATCATCAAACCGTCTTTCCCAGACTTCCTGCAGGTTTCCATGTACCACTCATGCAATTTTTGCATCATCGTTGTTAGATGAGGATGATCAGGTTTGACGAGAGGCTTCCCGTGTTCGTATCTAAAGACGTCCTCTGGTGCTACTACCTCAGCCATTTTGCATCACCGACGATCATCGGGGACTCCTCGATATCGTCGGGGATTCTCCCTCACCGACGATCATCGGGGGGTACTCTCCCTCACCGACGATCATCGGGGACTCCTCGATATCGCGTCACCGACGACCGACAATAAAAGAACTAAACATCTAAACAATAAAAACAACTAAAAACAACTAAACAATAAAAACAACTAAAACAACTAAATTAACTAAATAACTAAATTAACTAAATCAACTAAAACATAAATTAACTAAATCAACTAAATCAACTAAAATCGTCGGGCGCGGGCGGCGCTGCGGGCTCGCCGGAGACGCGCGCGGGGCCAGCGGCGGTGCTGCGGTGGGCGGAGGCGGGGCCGGTGGCGGTGCTGCGCGCGGTGGGCGGGGGCGAGCGGCGGTGATGTATTAGTGATCGGGCCCATATGTCAGTGACCCAGGGGTTTTAAAATTAACCTAACTATCAAATTAATAGGGTCGGGCCCATATGTCAGTGACCCAGTGGTTAATTAACAGGGTGATTAGCATTAAGCTAATCACCTGACGGTCGGGGCCCACCTGCAGGTGACACAGGCGGCGATGCTCGTCGCCGGCGACCTCTGGACATGGCAGTGCCCACGCTAGGGACCACAGGAGCGGCACCTGAGGCCACTAGGGCATAGCCCGTGCTCGGCCGCATCTAAAGGGGGTCACGGGAGCTCTAGCCACGGCGGCGAGACGACCGGCGGCGAGGAGCTCACGGGCAAGGCGGCTAGCGGGGTTAGGAGAGGAGATCGGCGACGGGGCTAGGGGTAAAAGAACCGGGGCCTCACCGCGGTTGCGAAGGCGTCGACGGCGCGGCCGGGGAGGTCCTCGTTGCTGCGAATCGACCGGAGAAGGCCGACGGTGCCGAGGGCAAAGGCGGCGGGGCAGGGCGCGGCGACGGCGACGGCGACGACGACGTAGGGGCAGGGCGCGGCGACTGCGACGGCAACATCAGGGCAGGGGAGCGGGGGCCGGCAAAATCTGGTAGCCTGGCGCCGTCGAGGTGGTCGTCGGCGCCGTCGGGGGAGAGAAGAAACTGCAGATGGGATTGGCAATTTTCCCAACTCCCGCTTATATACAGAGAACTTTAGTCCCGGTTGGTGGCTCCAACCGGGACCAATGCCACTCTTTAGTCCCGGTTGGAGCAACCAACCAGGACTAAAGGTCAATTTCAGCAGCCCAAAGGGCGGGAAGCAGAGACCTTTGGTCCCGGTTGGTGGCTCCAACCGGGACGAAAGGGTGGCATTAGTCCCGGTTGGTGGCACCAACCGGGACGAAAGGTTGGAATTGGTCCCGGTTGGAGCCACCAACCGGGACTAAAGGGTTGGTCCTGGCTGTGGTGGGAGTTTAGTCCCACCTCGCCAAGCAAGAGGCGCTCGCACCGGTTTATAAGCCCGCCCCTCTCTGCCTTGTTGAGTTCCTCTCAAAGTGAAAATATATGCCCTTATACGGGAAATTCGACCTGAAATGATGCACTTTGATTTCAGGTAGAATTTTCGCTATAAGCGCATCTATGTTCACTTTTGCTATTTTTTTATGTTATTTTTTTGCATATTAAAAGTTCTTAACAAAAAATACTTTATGAATATTATTTTTGCTATTAAAGTTTTTTAACAAAAATAACTTTGATAATTTTAGTTGCATAAATTTTATATAATATTAAGTTAAACAACTTTGATCGGACGAAAACACGTCTATTACAAAGGGATTTCGATTTTTTAAATATATTTTAACTCAAGACTTTTTCTGCATTCAATATGCATCATTCAAAGCCACATCATCACTTTTCAACCCTTTTCTGACTTCATTTACTATTTTTCATGCATTTCATGATTTATTTTGAGCTAAAATGACCCTGCATTGAAAAGCACTGCAAATGAACTCTGAAATGGTTGCAAGTTGGCATGGTATCATCATTTCACCCACATAGCATGTGCTAAAAAGTTGAGAGGGTTACGGCAAAAACTGGATGCACTTCGTGTACAAAATGAACAATCTCTTTCGAAGTGTCAGGGTTTCAGACGAAAACTCATCTGTTACAAAAGGATTTCAATTTTTTAAACATATTTGAACTCAAGACTTTTTATGCATTCAATATGCACCATTCAAAGCCACATCATCACTTTTCAAACCTTTTCTGACTACATTTGCTATTTTTCATGCATTTCATGATTTATTTTGAGCTAAGATGACCCTGAATTGAAAAGCACTGCAAATGAACTCTGAAATGGTTGAAGGTTGGCATGGTATCATCATTTCACCTACATAGCATGTGCTAAAAAGTTGAGAGGGTTACGGCAAAAACTAGATGCACTTCATGTACAAAATGAACAATCTCTTTCGAAGTATCAGGGTTTCAGACGAAAACTCATCTGTTACAAAAGGATTTTAATTTTTTAAACATATTTGAACTCAAGACTTTTTATGCATTCAATATGCACCATTAAAAGCCACATCATCACTTTTCAAACCTTTTCTGACTTCATTTGCTATTTTTCATGCATTTCATGATTTATTTTGAGCTAAAATGACCCTGAATTGAAAAGCACTGCAAACAATTTCTGAAATGGTTGAAAGTTGGCATGGTATCATCATTTCACCCACATAGCATGTGCTAAAAAGTTGACAGGGTTACGGCAAAAACTAGATGCACTTCGTGTACAAAATGAACAATCTCTTTCGAAGTGTCAGGGTTTCAGACGAAAACTCATCTGTTACAAAAGGATTTCAATTTTTTAAACATATTTGAACTCAAAACTTTTTATGCATTCAATATGCACCATTCAAAGCCACATCATCACTTTTCAAACCTTTTCTGACTACATTTGCTATTTTTCATGCATTTCATGATTTATTTTGAGCTAAGATGACCCTGAATTGAAAAGCACTGCAAATGAACTCTGAAATGGTTGAAAGTTGGCATCGTATCATCATTTCACCCACATAGCATGTGCTAAAAAGTTGAGAGGGTTACGGCAAAAACTGGATGCACTTCGTGTACAAAATGAACAATCTCTTTCGAAGTATCAGGGTTTCAGACGAAAACTCATCAGTTACAAAAGGCATTTCATTTCTTGACATGTAACTGCAGTGATATTCTAGATCAAAGCCATCATCAGAATAGTTGTGGAGAGAAAGTCTTCACATTTTCTTCGCGTATGTCCCTTGCTTATTGCGCCGTAACCATGGATAATCTTCATCGTTTAACAGGGTGCTTGGGTCAGCCTTCACATTGAAGGGAGGAATTTCATGAAACTTTTCATAATCTTCAGACATGTCTGTCTTGCCCTCCACTCCCACGATGTCTCTTTTCCCTGAAAGAACTATGTGGCGCTTTGGCTCATCGTATGATGTATTCGCTTCCTTATCTTTTCTTTTTCTCGGTTTGGTAGACATGTCCTTCACATACAAAACCTGCGCCACAACATTGGCTAGGACGAATGGTTCATCTGTGTACCCAACAATGTTCAGATCCACTGTTGTCATTCCGTACTGCGGGTCTACCTATACCCCGCCTCCTGACAGATTGACCCATTTGCACCGAAACAAAGGGACCTTAAAATCATATCCATAGTCAAGTTCCCATATGTCCACTATGTAACCATAATATGTGTCCTTTCCCTTGTTGGTTGCTGCATCAAAGCGGACACCACTATTTTGGTTGGTGCTCTTTTGATCTTGGGCGATCGTGTAAAATATATTCCCATTTATCTCGTACCCTTTGTAAGTCAGTATAGTCGAGGATGGTCCCCTGCCCAACGAGTATAGCTCATCTGCAACAGTGGTGTTACCCATGAGATGTGTTTGCAACCAACTGCCGAAAGTCCTGATGTGTTCACATGTAATCCAGTCGTCACACTGCTCCGAGTGTTTGGAGCGCAGAATATTCTTGTGTTCATTGACATACGGGGTCACCAAGGTAGAATTCTCTAGAACAGTGTAGTGTGCTTGAGACCAAGAATGCCCGTCCCTACATATTATTGAGTCCGCTCCTAGCATGCCTTTTCCAGTCAGTCTCCCCTCATACCGCGATTGAGAGGGAGACCAATCGGCTTAAGATCAGGAATAAATTCAACACAAAACCCAATGCTTTCCTCTGTTTGATGGCCCATGGAGATGCTTCCTTCTGGCCTAGCACGGTTACGAACATATTTCTTTAAGACTCCCATGAACCTCTCAAAGGGGAACATGTTGTGTAGAAATACAGGGCCCAGAATGCCAATCTCGTCGACTAGATGAACTAGGACGTGCGTCATGATATTGAAGAAGGATGGTGGGAACACCAGCTCGAAACTGACAAGACATTGCACCAAATCACTCTTTAACCTTGGTAGGATTTCTGGATCGATTACCTTCTGAGAGATTGCATTGAGGAATGCACATAGCTTCACAATGGCTAATCGAATGTTTTCCGGTAGAAGCCCCCTCAATGCAACCAGAAGCAGTTGCGTCATAATCACGTGGCAGTCATGAGACTTTAGGTTCTGGAACTTTTTCTCTGCCATATTTATTATTCCCTTTATATTCAACGAGAAGCCAGACGGGACCTTCATACTGAGCAGGCATTCAAAGAAGATTTCCTTCTCTTCTTTGGTAAGAGCGTAGCTGGCAGGACCTTCATACTGCTTTGGATGCATGCCGTCTTTTTAGTGCACACGTTGCTGGTCCTCCCGTGCCTCCGGTGTATCTTTTGTCTTCCCATACACTCCCAAGAAGCCTAGCAGGTTCACGCAAAGATTCTTCGTCACGTGCATCACGTCGATTGCAGAGCGGACCTCTAGGTCTTTCCAATAGGGTAGGTCCCAAAATATAAATGTCTTCTTCCACATGGGTGCGCGTCCGTCAGCGTCATTCGGAACAGATAGTCCGCCAGGACCCTTTCCAAAGATTACTTGTAAATCATTGACCATATCAAGTATGTGATCACCAGTACGGAGGGCGGGTTTCTTCCGGTGATCTGCCTCACCTTTGAAATGCTTTCCTTTCTTTTGACATTGATGGTTGGTCGGAAGAAATCGACGATGCCCCAGGTACACATTCTTCCTACATTTGTCCAAATATATACTATCGGTATCATCTAAACAGTGCGTGCATGCGTGGTATCCTGCTACTTCTTGAGCTTGCGTTGGTTTTCCCTTGAAGAGGAAAGGGTGATGCAGCAAAGTAGATAAGTATTTCCCTCAGTTTTTGAGAACCAAGGTATCAATCCAGTAGGAGATACAAGCAAGTCCCCAATCTTCGCACCTACACAAACAATCAAACTCTTGCACCCAACGCTAAAAGGGGTTGTCCATCCCTTCACTATTATTTGCAAGGATGAGATCTAATAGAGATATGTATAAAAGATTGCTAAGACGTAAAGTAAAACAAAAGTAAAAAGATTGCAGCAAAGTATTTTTGGTATTTTTGGTTTATAGATCTGAAAATATAATATGGAAAATAGACCCGGGGGCCATAGGTTTCACTAGAGGCTTCTCTCATGAAGGAAAATAATACGGTGGGTGAACAAATTACTGTCGAGCAATTGATAGAAAAGCGCATAGTTATGACGATCTCCAAGGCAATGATTATGCATATAGGCATCACGTCCGTGTCAAGTAGACCGAAACGATTCTGCATCTACTACTATTACTCCACACATCGACCGACTCCTGCCTGCATCTAGAGTATTAAGTTCATGAAGAACAGAGTAATGCATTAAGTAAGATGACATGATGTAGAGGGATAAACTCAAGCAATATGATGAAAACCCCATCTTTTTATCCTCGATGGCAACAATACAAATACGTGCCTCGCTACCCCTACTTTGTCACTGGGTGAGGACACCGTAAGATTGAACCCAAAACTAAGCACTTCTCCCATTGCAAGAATTACCAATCTAGTTGGCCAAACCAAACCAATAACTCGAAGAGACTTGCAAAGATATGAAATCATGCATATAAGAATTCAGAGAAGATTCAAATAATATTCATAGATAAGCTGATCATAAACCCACAATTCATCGGATCTCGACAAACACACCGCAAAAGAGTATTACATCGGATAGATCTCCATGAAGATCATGAAGAACATGGTATTGAAGAACAAAGAGAGAGAAGAAGCCATCTAGTTACTAGCTATGGACCCAAAGGTCTGTGGTGGACTACTCACGCATCATCGGAGGGGCAATGGGGTTGATGTAGATGCCCTCCGTGATCGAATCCCCCTCCGGCAGATTACCGGAAAAGGCTCCAAGATTGGATCTCACGGGAACAGAGGCTTCCGGCGGCAGAAAAGTATTTCCATGGCTCTTTTTGATATTGGGGGAATATTTGGGAATTTATAGGCCGAAGAATAGGGTTAGGAGGCCTGCTGGGGGGCCATAAGCCAGGGGCGCCCCCCCTAGGGGCGCGCCCTGGTGGCATGTCGCCTCCCGGCAGGTCTCCTGCCTTCATCTCCAAGTCTGGTAGGTCTCTTCTGGTCCAAGAAAAATCATCCCGAAGATTTTATTCCGTTTGGACTATGTTTAATATTCCTTATCTGCAATACTCAAAAACAAGGAAAAAACAGAAACTGGCACTAGGCTCTAGATTAATAGGTTAGTCCCAAAATAATATAAAATAGCATATTAATGCATATAAAACATCCAAAACAGATAATATAATAGCATGGAACAATCAAAAATTATAGATACGTTGGAGACGTATCAAGCATCCCCAAGCTTAATTCATGCTCGTCCTCGAGTAGGTAAATGATAAAAACAGAATTTTTGATGTGGAATACTACCTAACATATTTATCCATGTAATATTCTTTATTGTGGCATGAATATTCAGATCCGCAAGCACTACTAGGAAAAGGGCTATAGCTAATATGGACATTAATGGCGCACCACATATGTGGTGTGCCACTGCTATATAGCAGTGGCGCACCATGTGTAGGTACGCCATTAGTGTCCATATCACTAATGGCGCACCACACCAACGGTGCGCCACTACTAACAATTTTTTTTTCCAAAACTAGTAATGGCGCACCAGGGTCTAGTGCGCCATTACTAGTTTTAACTAGTAATGGCGCACCACACACTCTGTGCGCCACTACTGACAATTTTTTTTTACTTTTTTTTCAAAACAAGTAATGGCGCACCAGGGTATAGTGCGCCATTACTAGTTCAAACTAGTAATGGCGCACCCTAACCACGGTGCGCCACTACTAACAATTATTTTTTATATATTTTTTTTTGCAAAACTAGTAATGGCGCACCACATGACAGGTGCGCCATTAGTAACCAGGGTTACTAATGGCGCATTTTAAGGTGGTGCGCCATTGGTAACCTGAGAGCAGCTAGATATTTTGGACAGCCACCTACCACACTCACTTTCCCCACTTCATTCTCTCCACCTCCTCCTCCAAGCTTGTCTCGGGTGCCTCCTCCTCCTCACCTCATTTGCACCATAGATTCACCCAAATTAAGTCGTTAAATTTCCTTTTTTTGATAGGTAAGTAAGGGGAAAGCTTTCTTTATGTTGTAGATCTACTTTTTTCTCCCTCCAACAATGTGCACATGCACTTTTTATGGCCTAGATCTACGTATGTTTGTGGTGTTGCATATGTTTGTGTTTGCAGGTACCGGTATTTGAAATGCGATAGTTGCCAATATTTTGCCGGAATGTTGATTCATTTCCGTTTCGGCGAGAATTTGGCACTATGCATTCTTTTTGGTCCTATTTTTAGGCAAAGTGATGCCAAATTTTTTTTTGGTTCTAAAATATCGTTTTGCTCTACCCCGCAGGCGACCATGGTCCGCACGATGACCGAAGGCATCGTGAATAGGTTTTTGAGCTCCGCAAAGGCCGAGATGCTTCAAAAGAACGAGACGGAGATAAGATGTCCGTGTCGAAGATGCAAGCTGAAGAGCCTTATGGACCCGGATTCCATACAGGTGCGGGACCACCTGCTCTTGCGTGGTTTCATGGATGGCTATCGGTGGCAAGGTGATGAAGATGATTATGAAGTCGTCCATGGGGGCCGGGCAAGAAATGAGGAAGGGCAGCAAGACAACCGCGGTGAGGGCGGGCGAGAAGACGAAGAATCTCCAGGACATGATCACGAAGTAGATGCAGTAGTACACAGTCATCATGTAGAAGATGCCGGACATGATGATGAGGAAGATGCCGGAGCAGACGAAGGGCATGATCATGAAGATGAAGATGCCGGAGCAGACGACGATGGACCATCGATGGGCTGGGTGCAGGACCCTCATATTCAAGAGCTGCTTCTCAAGCAGACGGATAACGCAAGAGCTGCCGCCCGAGAGAAAGCCAAGCTGGATCAACTGGAGATAGACGCGGTTACCATTGTATGAAGGATGCAGGCCCGAGGATACCCGCCTGAAAGTAACGCTCATGGCTCTGGAGATGAAGGTAAAACACAAAATGACCGACGCATGCTTCGACGAGAACATGTCATTCTGGCACGAACGTCTTCCCAAGGGGAACAAGTGCCCGACCAGTTTCGAGGAGGTGAAGAAAATCGTGTGTCCTCTGGATTTACCGCACGTGAAATACCATGTGTGCATGAACAATTGCATCATTTATCGGGACGAGCACGCGGAGTCTACCATATGTCCGGTGTGCGGCGTCACTCGATACAAGAAGAGGAAGAAAGCTCCTCGAAAAGTGGTGTGGTACTTTCCGATCACTCCTCGTCTGCAGTGGTATTTCGTGGACCCTAAGGTAGCAAAGCTCCTGCGTTGGCACGCGGATAGGGAGGAGAAGAAGCGAGAAGATGACGGAAATGATCCGGAGATAAATAAAAAAGACAAGATGCTGAGTCACCCTAAGGATGCGAGCCAGTGGCAAGCGTTGAACTTCGAACATCCAGAATTTGGGGACGATCCAAGGAACATCGTGCTGGGCGCGAGCACCGATGGAGTCAATCCGTTTGGCAGCCAGAGAAGCACACATAGCACCTGGCCTGTGTTTGTGTGGATGTACAACCTTCCCCCCTGGTTGTGCATGAAGAGGAAGTACATTCACATGAGTATGCTAATTGAAGGGCCGAAACAACCAGGGAACGACATCAATCTGTATCTGGGGCTGCTGAAAGAGGAGCTAGACACGCTGTGGAAAACGCCAGCCAATACGTGGGACGCCGCAGAGAAAGAATATTTCCCTATGAGAGCCGCACTGCTCACGACGGTGCACGACTATCTCGGTTACGGATATGTCGTGGGGCAGGTGGTCCACGAATTTTCTGGATGCGTCAGGTGCATGGATGACACAACGTATCGCCAGCTAGATAGAGATCCCGGGTCTTCGAAAACCGTGTTCATGGGACATCGAAGGTGGCTTCGCGACGATGACTCATGGAGAAAACGCAAGGATCTGTTCGATGGTGAAACCGAACCCCGAAGACGCCCGCGTACGAGGAGCGGCGAGGAAATAGACGAGCTGTTGAAAAATTGGAAAGAGTGCCCACCGCCGGGAAAGACGCCAGAGCCGGGAAAGAAGCGAAAGGCGCCAGAGCCGCTGCTGAAGGAATGGAAAATGAGGTCTGTTTTCTGGGACTTGCCGTACTGGAAGATCCTCCGTGTGCCTCACAGCCTTGATGTCATGCATATCACGAAGAACGTGTGCGAGAGTCTGCTTGGTACCCTGCTCAACATGCCAGAGAGGACCAAAGATGGGCCGAAAGCAAGGGCAGACTTGAAATCAATGGGCATCAGGGAGGAGCTTCACGCTAATGATGATGATGATGATGATGATGATGATGAGGCGAAGGACACGGAAAGTCGTCGCAAAGGCAAAAAGGCCAAGAAGATCGGAAATGACTTCCCTCCCGCGTGCTTCACTCTAAGTCAGGAGGAGATCGAGCAGTTTTTCACCTGCCTCGTAGGAGTAAAACTTCCTTACGGTTACGCGGGGAAGATAAGCAGATACCTAGACTCAGCGAAGCAGAAGTTCAGCGAGATGAAGTCTCACGACTGTCACGTGCTGATGACGCAGATACTTCCAGTTGCAATCCGTGGGATCATGGACGCGCACGTCCGTGAAACGCTATTTGGCCTATGCAACTTTTTCGACGTCATCTCTCGGAAGTCGGTTGGCGTGAGGCAACTCAGAAGGCTACAGGAAGAGATCGTGGTGATACTATGCGAGCTTGAGATGTACTTCCCACCCGCATTCTTCGACGTTATGGTGCATCTGCTGGTCCATATCGTGGAGGATATCATCCAACTCGGGCCGACGTTCCTGCACAGCATGATGCCGTTCGAAAGGATGAATGGTGTCATCAAAGGATACGTTCGCAACATGTCACGTCCAGAGGGAAGCATAGCCAGGGGCTTTCTGACCGAAGAGTGCATCTCCTACTGCACGGATTATCTAGGCATCGAGAACCCCGTTGGTCTGCCCGTCAACAGGCACCTCGGCAGGCTCGCTGGATGGGGTCACCGCGAGGGTCGCCGCGAAATGCATGTCGACTTCGAGGTCGACTCGCCGACTTTGAAAGAGCAAACCTAGTCGCGCTACAACACATAGACGTGGTCGATCCTTGGGTGGTAGAGCACAAAACCTTTATTGAGAAGACGTACAATGACCGAGGCCAACAGAGGACGGACGGAGATATAATCAAAGAGCACAACTCATGTTTCACGCGTTGGTTCAAGGAGAAGCTTCTGTCGTACCCTTTACATGAGGATTCTTCCGCGGAAGAAAAACTCATATTCGCCTTGTCACAGGGCGCCGAGCACAACCTGATGACGTATGAGGCATACGATATCAACGGCTACACATTCTACACCGAGGAAAAGGACATGAAGAGCGATGGTTATCAGAACTCCGGGGTAACGATGGAATCCTACACCGGTAACGACAAGGACAGATACTACGGAAGGATCGAGGAGATCTGGGAGCTGAGCTACGCTGGAGAGAAGGTCCCGATGTTCCGTGTCAGATGGGCCAAGAGCGTCCTAAAAGAAGACCGGTATTTCACCACCATGGTTATACCCGAAGCCAAATCCAAGACCGCGGGCGCAAACGTCACCGCGAAAAATGAGCCATGGGTACTGGCTTCCCAAGTGGACCAATGCTTCTTCATTACCGACCCGTCAAAGCCCAGTCGTGTTGTCGTGAGGAGAGGCAAAAGGAAGATCATCGGAATGGATGGATTCGCCAATGAGCAAGACTTCGACAAGTACGGCGACCCGAAGATGGAACATGATGACGACGATGAAGTACCATACACCACAAGAAGAAGCAGGACCACCCTACCTAAAGGACGTCCGTTCAAGAGAAGAACTCCATTTGCGAAAAAGAAGGGCAAGAAGATTGTGAAAAGATAGCTAGCTAAGATCGATTGTATTTAAATTGTAGTCTTCATTTCTCGATTGTACTTCGACATATGGAAATGACATTTCTTCTGTTCTAGTCCTCATGAATATTTATTTATGTTTATTCTGGTATTGAATTTCTAACTTACAAAAAGTATTGAATTTGTTAATATTTTTTGAACTCATGAATATTTTTAAATTTCATGGGCACTTTTTGAATTCATGAATATTTTTTCAAATTTGATGATATTTTTTCATATTCATAAATGTTTTACCAATTCACAAATGAATGCAACTGAAAATCCAAAAAAAAAGTTACTAATGGCGCACCCCTAGCTGGTGCGCCATTGCTATCAAGGTACTTATGGCGCACCCCTAGGAGGTGCGCCATTGCTATCAAGGTACTTATGGCGCACCAGGAGAAGGTGCGCCATTGCTAACCCTCCCCCCACTAAAATCCCCAATCCCCGATCCCCAATCTCACATCTCTCTCTCAGCCCCGACCCACTGCGCCGCCGCCCCTACGTGCGCCGCCGTCCTCGCCCGTGGGACGCGTCCGCTCCCAATCCGCGCCCCCGCCGCCTCCCTCTCCCCATCCTCCCCTTCCTCCCCCTCCGACCCCACCCCGCTCTCGCCGGAGTAGCGCCGCAGGGCCGACACCAACCTCGCCCTCGCCCGCGCGCGCCGCAACCTCCGCCTCGCCCCGACCCACGGAGACGTCCAGGAGGACCGCCGTCGACTGCTTCTTCATCTATGGGCTCTCAATCGACCGGAGCTGCACCGTATCGTCGCCATCGCCGTCTTCCACAACCTCGGCTGCCCTCGTCCACCTCGTCGTCGAGCACCTCGGCGAGGCCCTCGACCGATTTCCCCCTTCCCCCGTCGGGTTTGTTGCCGTAGCCGCCGTCGCCGAGCTCCTGCGTTGCCTCGCCGCTGCGCTGTCGCTGCAGTCGGCCGCGCCCGCGCACACACGCACTTGCGTGTTGCTGCCCACGGCCGCGCTCGCCCTCTGCCGGCCGTGTTTCTTCCCTGGTGGAATTCATTTAGAAAGAGGTCAAATTTCCGTTTGCCACTGGTGGAATGGAATGTTAAGCTTGCTCCTGAGAATTCAAATGTTTCATGTAGCTCATATGATAATGAAATTGATGCATGGCAGAAAGGTTTTAATTTTCAATATATCTCTAGTGTTGAATTGCATTATTGGGGCCAATAATGCACAATTTAGGTTGCTGGTACAAAACCAAAATGAATCGAATATTGCATTTTTAGAGTTTTGAAAGATTTGTGCTGTTTACACATCACAAATATGTGGAATACGGGCACCATCTCAGAAGCACGACAGAAGCATGTTAACCCAGATTCATGAAACTGTTATATAACAAGCATTGTAATCTGTTTTTTCGTTTGAGCTAGATATTACCACCAATCTGGAACCTCTTCTCGCTGGCCCTCACACTGCTTGAAGGAGCTCATGTGTACTCCTACTAACTTGACCCTTGAAGTTCTCACCATGCCAAAACTTATGGGTTAGATCCGCAAAGCGATGAACCAGTGGGAATACTCATTGATATTTTACATAAGCATCATCTCAGAAAGCACAATTAATACTAGCGATGATTAGTTCTTGCTATGTTCTTGCTATGATTAGTTCCGCAAAGCGATGATTAGTTCTTGCTGTTTGCTGTTTGCTCAATTTTGTTTGTTGGTTCCAGGGAGCTAGAGCTGCATCTGCACGTCAAGGAGCTGGAGCTGCATCTGTTGTAGGCTGCCCATCTACTGCCCATTTCTTCTGGTACTGGAGTTGGAGTTTAGTGTACTGGACACTTTCATAAATTGCTAGGGTACTTCCTCTCCTTTCTCTGCTGTACTACTTGTGATGCTGCTGCTACTTGTGATTTTGCTGCTGCTGTACTACTTGTGATGCTGCTGCTACTTGTGATTTTGCTGCTACTTGTGATGATGCTGCTGTACTACTTGTGATGATGCTGCTGTACTACTTGTGATGCTGCTGCTACTTGTGATTTTGTCAACTTGTGATGCTGCTGCTACTTGTGATCTTCTGAAATGACCCCTTTCTCCTGAAATGTTGATTAATTTCCGTTTCGGTTGAGAATGGGGCACTCCTAGGTCAAGAAAATTAGCAAAGGTCATGCCCAATTTTCTTGACCTAGAAGGTGCCCGATTCTCAACCGAAACAAAAATTAATCAGCATGTATCTTGACATCAACCAACAAAAATTAGAGGAGTTGTGGCTTTGGAAAGAGGCCTTGGAAAGCTACTCCTACTAGCTAGATGGAGATCTGTGCTCTGCTGTGGCACACACTAGTTAATTAATTAACCAAAACTAATCTCTGGTCAAAATGATGGGCTAATCATGATTAAATGATAGGAGAGGGATGCTTGGCAGTGGCACCCATTGGAGCCATACATATATACAAAGCTATAAAAAGATTATACAATAGTAGTGATCTAGTGCTTTAGTGGTTGGATTAGTTTAGTATTTTTTCACACACTCAGACACCCTTGTTGCCATGTGTGTGAGAGAGATAGTGAGAGGAGACAAGAAGAAGGGGGTTAGGAAGATGCTGCCTGCTCATCAAAGCTAACCATCTCCCCCTTTTCACCCCTTTTCCTTTGTCTTTTGTGGGTTGCAAGGAAGCTACTGTCTTAGCTAGCTTAGCTTGTGCACAAATCCACTGCCACTGCCCTGATTAAATTATCTTAGACCTTGAGAACGTGGACTTGGACCTTAGCAACAACACACTAACAGGTTCCATCCCAAAACACCTAGGCAATATCACAAACATCTCTCAATTGTTCCTTGACAATAACCAACTTTTTGGCGACATTCCTCGAGAATTAGGTTATTTGGTCAACTTAGAGATCTTGTTCCTTGACAATAACCAACTTTTTGACCAAACTTTTTTCCTATTTAGAGCGAACATGGCCCACAACGATGAGGCCTGCGGTTCGGGCAAGCAATTCTGGGAGCTGTCCCAGGAGATGGAGGAAGAACCTCACCGCTATGAGGACGCCGCGGAAGACACCGATCCCGACTACACAACCCCTAGTGGCGTCGGGGATGACACCACTGATGGTGCCGCCGAGGATGCCACCACTGATGATGGCAGCGCACGCATAGATGGCAGCCAACCGAAGAGGCAACGGAAGGACCGGCGCCCGAACGTGCTCGGCACCGTCAAGCAGGAATTTACTGAAGTGTCCTCCAGTGGGCATCCAACGGCGCCCAAAGAATTAGTCAGTGGGTACTCGGGACAACTCGGGTGCATTCTCCGGAGCACAGTCTCGATCAACACCGAGAACCTAAGGCATCGTGACCGAGGGAATTTGCGCAACCTCCTCTTCACGAAGCTGCACGAACGATACAAGTTCCCCGGTGACTTTGCAAACATACACCTCTCAGGGAATAAAGTGAACAGTGCCACCCTCACGAAGATGAGCACGGCCCTGGCTACTTGGAGAGCCGCGGTGAGGAGAAGGATTCTAAGAGGTGATAGTTATGAGAAGATCAAGGAGACAAATCCTTCGATCAGCGAAGCTGACTACCGGGAGTTCAAGATCAAGTGCGAGAGCAACGCAACCGCGGAATCAAGTCAGTGGGGGGAAGATATGCGGGACTTGAACTTAGGGGTCCACAAACTCGGTCCCGGCGGTTACAGAGTGGCGGAACCTATATGGGACAAGGAGGACGCGGAGCGTGCCGAGCAAGGCCTACCGCCCCTCTTCGATAAATACCGTGACAAGCAGACCAGGAACTATGTCAGGGCCCGGTACAAGGTGGACCCGGTAACAAAGGAGCTTACCACGGATCCGAAGACCAAGGCGCTTGAGCTTGTTCTGGTAAGGAATACACCCCCGCGTAATTAGCTCCATATGGTTGCATTCTAATTAATGAAGCCAAATTTCTAAATGGTTCACGTTCCTTCCGCAGGACACTGAAAGCAGTAGCGCGGGGTCGTCTCAGAGCTCCCCTTGGGACACCACTTTAAATAGGGCGTTGAACGTAATGAAAAGCAAGGATATGTTCAGTAAGCCGTCGTCAGCTGGTCGTGTGGCCGGCAAAGGCTTGTCCACGAAATGGTCGGAATACTATACCGCTGGGCAAAAGGAGAGAAAGACCAGCTCGGAAAGCCAGCAGCGCGAGGTTCAAGAACTCAAGGCAAAAGTGGCACGGATTCCGTAGATGGTCCAAGAGCAAGTGCGAGACCAACTGGGAGCGACGATCACCGTCATTGTGCCTACCTTGATTGAGGGGCTGCAGGCGTGGATTGCGGGCGGCAAACAGGGGCCGCCCCCGATTCCCAGCTTCACGGGCAGCAACTCGCACAACGCGCCGGCGGCGCCATTGGTGTCTCTAGCGGAGGCGGCATTGGTGTCTCTGGCGCCGGCGCGGGCATTGGAGCTTAATGCACCCGGGTGTGGGAAGAATACGCCGGCCGGCACCTCAGCAGCAAGCGGCCCCTCCGTCACATGCACGCCCGCCGTTGGAGGTGCCTCGACATTAGCCGAGCTCGACGCCATCACGGTAACTAAGCCTCTTGGCCGATGACTTCATCCCCTTGCCTTTGACTGGGCATCCCTGACGCCCTACATGTTTTCGCAGGGCGCCGCCGACATTCCATGCACTCTCCTGCACTTCGTGGGCGGCGAGTTGATCGATGTCGCCAAGGCCAGAATCGTTCAACCGGGCAACCCCGTGTTCCACGGTAATCCGATGCCACCCACCGTGTATAGGGTTCAACTGGTTCGGGTGCTGCCGGGCTGCGACGACTTGTTACGTCCGTTTCGACCCACTGGGGCCGACGAAGATGATGTGATGACCCTCAGCGCCTGCTTAAGCTGGCCCCTACTTTGGCCGAAGAGCCAGATTCGTTTGGGGGCGGGGGACACCACCCCACAGACAACACCGCCAGTCGTGCCGGCGCCAAGCCATGGCAAGACCGCCGCAACGCTACCGGACATGCCGGACATGCATATGGCACAGGATCCGGACATGCATATGGCACAGGATCCGGACGACGACGACGACGATGGTACATTTACCAAAGTCGATAAGTACTTCAACGAACATGGGTACGGTGACGAATTCTTGGGGCCTCCTTCTCAAGAACCCAACCCTGCAAAAGACGATCGCGATCTACCTGGTACCGCGGAGAAACCCAATTGCAACAGGCGTCGTCTGGCGTTAAGTTCTCAGGAGACGCCTCCAGCTGCCGCCTTCACCGAGCCTCAGATAGCCGAGGTGCGAAATATTATCAGCCCCAACACACTCAAGAAGGCGGTCTCTGAGCAGAACTCGATCCCATTACAGCAGAAGAAGAAGGGACGGAAAAGAAAGATTAAGGGTGCGAGCCAGCTGGCACCGAGTACGATCCATGCTCAGGACGGGCCACCTTCACCTAAGGATATCTCGAGGAGGGTGCATGTGGCGGGTAGGCCGATACTATCGACTAATCTGCTCAATGCTGCAACCGGTGCTATGCGGAGTCTGCATGACAGTGTTCTTTCTTTGGAGAAGCGGCATCTTTCCGAGAATGATGTGGCATACCCGGTTTTCGTGGCCAAGGTGCCAGAGGGCAAGGGCTTTATCGATAGCACCATCGGGGGTATGATCGTCCTACGGTTTGATGACATCTTCGCTATGTTTAACCTTCATCCGCTGCACTACACCTTCATTCGGCTATTTTTGCTCAGTATGGAGATGCGGATCATTAGAGACAAGACCCCGGACATCGTGATAGTCGACCCCTTCTACATGCGTGCCAAGATCTTGGGCAGCGCTGCGGACCGGCAAGTCGCGAGTTCATACCTCGAAGGCGTCATTCTGGCGAACCCAGATAAGGATAACTTCCTCGTGCCTTACTTTCCCGAGTAAGTCATCCCCTCACCGCCCCGTAACATATGATTTCTTAGATTTCGATCGTTCTTTTTTTTAACATTCCGTGTTTTGTGCAGTGACACACATTGCACACTCATCCTCTTAAGCCCGAAATATTCCATGGCCACGTATTTCGACTCGGACCGTCAGTCGAAGAAAGATTACACAAATATCAAGAAAGTTCTTGATGAAGCTCTCCCCGGCTACGCCGGATCTGGAGGCACCTTCAAGAGGCCAATTTGTAGGTACGGCAAGCACGTGTTCACCCACAATACGACGTTCCCCTGCGTCAAGCAGCCGCCTGGCGGTCAGAAGGATGCCTACTACGCCCTCCATCACATGCGGGCGATCGTGCGGGACCATAATCACCTTCTGCTACCAAATAATCTCAAAGATTGGGCCGCACGCTTGTCGGCAATCCATGACGCGGACATCAGACAAGAATTCTTTCGCATCCAGTCGGAGTTTGCGGAAATCATCCATCAAGATGTCCTTCGTACCTCGGGGCAGTTCTACCTTAGATATCAACCGTCCAACAGTGAGATAGAAACAACGCTACAAATGCAGGCTGACAACGACTGCGATTTCATGACCATCACGATAGACGGCGGCTTCATCCACGCTCCGGTCCCTGAGTCGAGTCGAAAGTAGTGATGCTATGTAGTTCTGAAATATCGATTAGCTCATGTTGTAATTAAACTTTAATGAACTTGTATGTCTCTTTAGTTTGGATAGTCGTTCAACTTATATGTAATCGATGCTATTTATTAGTAGGACCATGAATCGTGCTATTAATGTGTTGCTTTTCTCTTCCAATCCTTTTGTTGCATACTTATATATTGCTTATGTATTATCTGTGAATTGCTACTAACGTTTTGTTTGTCTAGTGCATAGAGATGCCGTGGTATGTCGTGTACAAGGGTAAGGTTCCCGGAGTCTACGATGACTGGGAGGAGTGTCGGAAACAGGTTCACCATTTCAGCGGTAACAGTTACAAAGGGTACACCACTAGGGCGGAGGCGGAAGCTAGATACGCGCGCTATCTAGCGGGAGAGAGGAGGGAGCGTTGGAGGAACCGGATGAAGACCAGTTTCATCGCGATGATGCTCATCGTGATGACCGCTTCTCTCTTCTATGTGATGGTAGTTTAGATGATCGATATCGACTTGTAATGTGAAGACAAACTCGCTACTCGCGGTCTCGAGACTTGTAATGTTCTAACTTTGTTCGGTATTTTGAATTCGGAGACTAATATGATGAATTGTATTCGGAGACTAATCTTCTATTGTATTCGATAAATCTGTTGTTTATATGTTGTGCTGTCTATATTCTGTGCAGTAGTATATTTTGTAACCTGTGCAAATATCAGAAAAGAAAAAAAAATCCTAATATTCCTACTAGTGGCGCACCACACTGCATTTTAGTGGCACACTGCAATAAACACACTAGTGGCGCATTATCTAGAAGTGCGCCATTAGTAACCCAGAGCACAAGGTAAATATGGCCCCCTGGGAGGCATAGTAATGGCGCACCAGGGGACATAGTAATGGCGCACTGCCAGGTGCGCCACTATTGTCTGGTATACTAATGGCGCACCAGGGGTGCGCCATTAGTACTTGTTACTAGTGGCGTGATGATAGTGGCGCACCTATAGTGCGCCATTAATGGCCAAAACAGGTGCGCCACTAACAGGCCTTTTCCTAGTAGTGAAGATTCAAAACAAAAGTTTAATATTGACATAAAAACAATAATACTTCAAGCATACTAACAAGGCAATTGTGTCCTTTCGAAATAACATGGCGTTAGAAAGTTATCCCTACAAAATCATATGGTCTGGCTATGCTCCATCTTCCCCACACAAAGTATCTAAATCATGCACAACCCCGATGACAAGTCAAGCAATTGTTTCACACTTTTTATGTTCTCAAACTTTTTCAACTCTCACGCAATACATGAGCGTGAGCCATGGATATAGCACTATAGGTGGAATAGAATATGGTGGGGGTTGTGAGGAAAAAGGAGAAGATAGTCTCAAATCAACTAGGCATATCAACGGGCTATGGAGATGCCCATCAATAGATATCAATGTGAGTGAGTAGGGATTGCCATGCAACGGATGCACTAGAGCTATAAGTGTATGAAAGCTCAAAAAGAAACTAAGTGGTCGTGCATAATGATGAAAAATTCCACTAGTTATATGAAAGTGACAAAATAGGAGACTCTCTATCATGAAGATCATGGTGCTACTTTGAAGCACAAGTGTGGAAAAAGATAGTAGCATTGTCCCTTCTCTCTTTCTCTCATTTTTTTTATTTTGGTGGGCATCTTTGGCCTCTTTTTTTTATTTGGGCTTCGTTGGCCTCTTTTATTATTTGTAAAGTCCGGAGACTCATCCCAACTTGTGAGGGAATCATAGCTTCAATCATCCTTTTCTCTCACGGGACAATGCTCTAATAATGAAGATCATCACACTTTTATTTACTTACAACTCAAGAATTACAACTCGATACCTAGAACAAAATATGACTGTATATGAATGCTTCCGGTGGTTCACCGGGATGTGCAACGATCTAGCCTAGCAAATGACATCAAAAAACGGACAAGCCATGAAAACATCATGCTAGCTATCTTACGATCATGCAAAGCAATATGAAAATGATGGTGCATGTCATAAAAAACGGAACGGTGGAAGTTGCATGGCAATATATCTCGGAATGGCTATGGAAATGCCATAATAGGTAGGTATGGTGGCTGTTTTGAGGAAGGTTTATGGTGGTTGTTTTGAGGAAGGTGGGTTTAATGCACCGGCGAAAGTTGCGCGGTACTAGAGAGCCTAGCAAAGGTGGAAGGGTGAGAGTGCGTATAATCCATGGACTCAATATTAGTCATAAAGAACTCACATACTTATTGCAAAAGTCTATTAGTTATCGAAGCAAAGTATTAGACGCATGCTCCTAGGGGAGGTTGGTAGGAGTTAACCATCGCGCGCTCCCGGCCCTCACACAAAGGTTGACAATCATTAAACAAATCATGCTCCGACTTCGTTACATAACGGTTCACCATACGTGCATGCTATGGGAATCACAAACTTTAACACAAGTATTTCTACCAATTCACAATTACTCACTAGCATGACTCTCATATCACCAGCTTTATATCTCAAAACCATATGCAAGGAATCAAACTTCGCATAGTATTCAATGCGCTTAATATGAAAGTTTTTATTATATCCCTCTTGGATGCCCATTATATTAGGACTAAATTCATAACCTAAACCAATTACCATGCTATTTAAAGACTCTCAAAATAATATAAGTGAGGTACGAGAGTTCAATTATTTCTATAAAATAAAACACCACCGTGCTCTAAAAAGATATAAGTGAAGCACTAGAGCAACATTGCCTAGCTCAAAAGATATAAGTGAAGCACATAGAGTATTCTAATAAATTCACGATTAATGTGTGTCCCCCTCAAAATATGTGTGCAGCAAGGATGATTGTGGCAAACTAAGAATCAAAGACTCATATCATACAAGACGCTCCAAGCAAAACACATATCATGTGGTGAACAAAAATATAGCCTAAAGTAAATTTACCGATGGATTGAAGACGAAAGAGGGGATGCCTTCCGGGGCATCCCCAAGCTTAGGCTCTTTGGTATCCTTGAATATGGCTTGGGGTGACTTGGGAATCCCCAAGCTTAGGCTCTTGCCACTCCTTATTCCATAGTCCATCAAATCTTTACCCAAAACTTGAAAACTTCACAACACAAAACTCAACAGAAATTTCGTGAGATCCGTTAGTATAAGAAAAATAAATCACCACTTTAGGTACTGTTGTGAACTCATTATTTATTTATATTTGTGTAATATCTACTGTATTCCAACTTCTCCATGGTTCATACCCCCCGATACAACCCATAGATACATCAAAATAAGCAAACAACACAAAGAAAACAGAATCTGTCTAAAACAAAACAGTCTGTAGAAATCTATAGACTTCGAATACTTCTGTAACTCCAAAAATTCTGAAAAAATAGGAAAATCAGGGAAATTTATATATAAATCCTGTGTAAAACTTTCAGATCAAAATCACGTTCCAGTGAATTTACAAAATTCCTGGACTGAGAGCAAAAGTTTCTGTTTTTGAGCAAAATCAAATCAGAAACACCGTAGACCATCCCAACGGTCTTACTTGGCTCAAACACTAATTAAAACAAGAAAACACAATTACTACAGAGGTAATAATGTGTAAAACACACAAAAACATAAACAAAAACAAAATCGTAAAAATAAAATTGGGTTGCCTCCCAACAAGCGCTATCGTTTTACGCCCTAGCTAGGCATAACGATTTCAATGATGCTCACATAAAAAGTAGTAATTGAGATATGCAAAAGAGCATCATGAATAGCATGAAAAACACATTTAAGTCTAACCCACTTCCTATGCATAGGGATTTTGTGAGCAAACAATTTTTGGGAACAAGAATCAACTAGCATAGGTAGGCAAAACAAGCATACCGTCAAAACTTTGAACACATAAAGAGGAAACTTGATATTATTGCAATTCCTACAAGCATATGTTCCTCCATCATAATAAATTTCAGTAGCATCTAGAAGGAATTCAACAATATAACTATCACATAAATCATTCTTTTCATGATACACGAGCATGCAATCATCATAATGAATTTGCTCATCAAAACTTGGGGGACAAAAAATATCATCTTCGTCAAACATAGCATCCCCAAGCTTGTGGCTTTGCATATCATTAGCATAATTGAAATTAATAGAATTTAAAGTAACATAATTGCAATCATGCTTTTCAATCAAGGAGCTATCATGAATCACCTTATAAATTTCTTCTTTCAACACTTCATCAAAAATTTCAGATTCATGATTTTCAAACAAAACTTCATAGAGATAATCAAGTGCACTCAACTCACTAGCAATTGGTTCATCATAGTTTAGCCTTTTGAAAATATTAGCAAGTGGATGAGGATCCATATCAATAGATTTTTAGCAAGCGAAGATGCAAGCAAATAGAGGGCACATGGCAACACAAGCAAACAAAAAGCAAACGAGAAGACGAACGGAAGAAGGGCGAATAAAAAGGCAAATCTTTTTTGGTTTTTTCTGAAAATCGTTTTAGAAGTGGGGGAGAGGAAAACGAGAGGCAAATGGCAAATAATGTAAATGCAAGAGATGAGTTTGTGATGGGTACTTGGTAGGCTTGATGTAGATCTCCCGGGCAACAGCGCCAGAAATCAGCAAGTTGACGGGAGAGTTCTTGTCTTGGCTTGCTATGTATCCTCCCCGGCAACGGCACCAGAAATCCTTCTTGCTACTTCTTGAGCTTGCATTGGTTTTCCCTTGAAGAGTAAAGGGTGATGCAGCAAAGTAGATAAGTATTTCCCTCAGTTGTTGAGAACCAAGGTATCAATCCAGTAGGAGATACAAGCAAGTCCCCAATCTTCGCACCTACACAAACAATCAAACTCTTGCACCCAACGCTAAAAGGGGTTGTCCATCCCTTCACTGTTATTTGCAAGGATGAGATCAAATAGAGATAGATATAAAAGATTGCTAAAACGTAAAGTAAAACAAAAGTAAAAAAGATTGCAGCAAAGTATTTTTGGTATTTTTGGTTTATAGATCTGAAAATATAATATGGAAAATAGACCCGGGGGCGCATAGTTATGACGAGCAATTGATAGAAAAGCGCATAGTTATGACGATATCCAAGGCAATGATTATGCATATAGGCATCACGTCCGTGTCAAGTAGACCGAAACGATTCTGCATCTACTACTATTACTCCACGCATCCACCGACTCCTGCCTGCATCTAGAGTATTAAGTTCATGAAGAACAGAGTAACGCATTAAGTAAGATGACATGATGTAGAGGGATAAACTCAAGCAATATGATGAAAAACCCATCTTTTTATTCTCGATGGCAACAATACAAATATGTGCCTCGCTACCCCTACTTTGTCACTGGGTGAGGACACCGCAAGATTGAACCCAAAACTAAGCACTTCTCCCATTGCAAGAATTACCAATCTAGTTGGCCAAACCAAACCAATAACTCGAAGAGAATTGCAAAGATTTGAAATCATGCATATAAGAATTCAGAGAAGATTCAAATAATATTCATAGATAAGCTGATCATAAACCCACAATTCATCGGATCTCGAGAAACACACCGCAAAAGAGTATTACATCGGATAGATCTCCATGAAGATCATGAAGAACATGGTATTGAAGAACAAAGAGAGAGAAGAAGCCATCTAGCTACTAGCTATGGATCCGAAGGTCTGTGTTGGACTACTCACGCATCATCGGAGGGGCAATGGAGTAGATGTAGATGCCCTCCGTGGTCGAATCCCCCTCCGGCAGATTACCGGAAAAGGCTCCAAGATTGGATCTCACGGGAACAGAGGCTTCTGGCGGTAGAAAAGTATTTTCGTGGCTCTTTTTGGTATTGGGGGAATATTTGGGAATTTATAGGCCGAAGAATAGGGTTAGGAGGCCTGCTGGGGGGCCACAAGCCAGGGGGGCGCCCCCCCCCTAGGGGCGCCCCCTGGTGGCTTGTTGCCTCCCGGCAGGTCTCCTGCCTTCATCTCCAAGTCTGGTAGCTTTCTTCTGGTCCAAGAAAAATCATCCCGAAGATTTTATTCCGTTTGGACTCCGTTTAATATTCCTTATCTGCAATACTCAAAAACAAGGAAAAAACAGAAACTGGCACTAGGCTCTAGATTAATAGGTTAGTCCCAAAAATAATATAAAATAGCATATTAATGCATATAAAACATTCAAAACAGATAATATAATAGCATGGAACAATCAAAAATTATAGATACGTTGGAGACGTATCATATCCCTTGTTTGTGTGTCCTGAAAGGTTACTGGGAGCAGGGCAATCATTGATGGTTACAAACAGCAACGCTCGTAGGTCAAATTCCTCCTGTTCGTTCTCATCCCACACACATACACCTTTTCCATTCCACAGTTGTAAAAGTTCATCACCTAATGGCCTTAGGTACACATCAATGTCATTGCCGGGTTGCTTAGGGCCTTGGATGAGCACTGGCATCATAATGAACTTCCGCTTCATGCACAACCAAGGAGGAAGGTTATACATACATAGAGTCACAGGCCATGTGCTATGCTAGCTGCTCTGCTCCCCAAAAGGATTAACGCCATCTGCACTTAAACCAAACCATACGTTCCTTGGGTCATCTGTAAAGTCCCCGCACTTTCTCTCGATCTTTCTCCACTGCGACCCATCACCGGGTGCTCTCAACTTCCCGTCTTTCTTACGGTCTTCCTTGTGCCATCGCATCAACTTGGCATGCTCTTTGTTTCTGAACAAACGTTTCAACCGTGGTATTATAGGAGCATACCACATCACCTTCGCAGGAACCCTCTTCCCGGTGCGCTGGCCCTCAACATCACCAGGGTCATCTTGTCTGATCTTATACCGCAATGCACAGCATACCGGGCATGCGTTCAAATCCTCGTACGCACCGCCGTAGAGGATTCAGTCATTAGGGCATGCATGTATCTTCTGCACCTCCAATCCTAGAGGGCAGACAACCTTCTTTGCTTCGTATGTACTGTGGGGCAATTCGTTGTCCTTTGGAAGCTTATTCTTCATTATTTTCAGCACCTTTTCAAATGCCTTGTTAGATACACCATTCTCTGCCTTCCATTGCAGCAATTCCAGTGTGGTACCGAGCTTTGTGTTGTCATCTTCACAATTTGGGTACAACCCTTTTTTGTGATCCTCTAACATGCGATCGAACTTCAACTTCTCCCTTTCACTTTGGCATTGTCTCTTTGCATCAACAATGACCCGGCGAAGATCATCATCGGGCACATCGTCTGGTTCTTCCTCTTGATCTTCAGCTTCCCCCATTGCAGCATCACCGTATTCAGGGGGCGGATAGTTGTCATCATCCTCTTCTTCTTCGTTGTCTTCCATCATAACCCCTCTTTCTCCGTGCTTGGTCCAAACATTATAGTGTGGCATGAAACCCTTCTCAAGCAGGTGGACGTGTAGGGTTTTCGAGTTAGAGTAATCCTTCGTATTCCCACAGATAGTACATGGACAATACATAAAACCATTCTGCTTGGTTGCCTCAGCCACTTCGAGAAAATTATGCAGGCCCTTAATATACTCGGAGGTGCGTCGGTCACCGTACATCCATTGCCGGTTCATCTGCGTGCATTATATAATTAAGTGTATCAAAAACCATTACAAAACATCATGAATAGAGAAGTGACCAAATTAATAGAAGTTCATCATCACATTAAAACCAAAGTACAATAGTGACCAAAATAAATACATAAAGTTCATACATAGTTCTCATTGAACAACATATAGCTCTCTAGAGCATCTAATTAAAACATACATTGAAACTATGTAAAACATTTAAATGCAACAACAAATGCGATCATAACCGCAACTAAGGTACCAATTGATCCAACGGCATAATGATACCAAGCCTCAGTATGAATGGCATAATTTCTAATCTTTCTAATCTTCAAGCGCATTGCATCCATCTTGATCTTGTGATCTTCGACGACATCGGCAACATGCAACTCCAATTTCATCTTCTCCTCCTCAATTCTTTTCAATTTTTTCTTCAAGTAATTGTTTTCTTTTTCAACTAAATTTAACCTCTCGACAAGAGGGTCGGTTCGAATTTCCGGTTCACATACTTCCTAGATAAAAACATCTATGTCACGTTGGTCGGCATAATTGTCATAAACACTAAATGAAACAAATAGTTATAAAAGATAATATACCACATCCGAATCATAGACAGGACGAGGGCCGACGGGGGCGGATACCAAAACCATGGCACTATATAATAACAAACAATAATAAAAGTAAGAAAATTGTACAAGTATCTATCTAAATCATACAAGTAAGAATTTTTTTTCTTTTAGAAAGAAGATAAGAACAAGAGGCTCACCACGGTGGTGCCGGCGACGAGATCGGCGCGGGCGATCGACGGCGGTGAGGACGGGGACGGGGACGGCACCCTACACATGTGCAGACTCTAAGAAGTTAATTTCAGCTCTAATTGTGCGTCTAAATCAAAAGAACTCCCACATACACTCCTCCACTAAAACGATGAAGTCGTTAACCTTTTAGAACACTTGTGTAGTTGGTGCACCGCCAAACCTAAACAAATCTTAGGGAAAATGTAGCTTCGAGGTCGAGCTTGGAGAGGAGAAAACTTAAGTGTGGCTCCGACATTTCATCGAACACCTCATGTGCATAGGAGGTGAGAACAGAGAGCAACACACCTCCCAAACGCCGGCCGACCAAAAAACAGAGGAGTGAGCGGGGAGGGGCGAGTATTTATATAGGCGTTGTATAAGTCCTGGTTGGTGGCTAGCACCGGGACTAAAGGTGCCTCTTTAGTCCCGGTTCCAGCCACCAACCGGGACTAAAGGGGCTCGACCAGGAGCGAGACCCTTTAGTCCCGGTTCGTGTCTGGAACCGGGACTAAAAGGGGTCATACGAACCGGGACTGGTTCCCGTCGAGGCCCGGCCGGCGCCCTGGCCTCACGAACCGGGACTGATGCACCATTAGTCCCGGTTCGTAACACGACCGGGACTAATGCAATATTCTGGCCCGTTTCAAAGCCCTGTTTTCTACTAGTGCACATTTAATTTCTTGAGACTCCCACCTCCCCCCCCTAATAATCGCATCTCCACGTCCCCACCGTCGGTGATACCAATTAGATATAGGGGCTAAGCTCTTACTCTCGCCATGTATATTGTTTCCGATGCTTGCATCTACAGCCATTGTCGATGCTTTGTCCTCATGTTTCTCGAGGTTCTCACCATTGTGAAGGTACTAATATCATGACTTACACTGCTTTTGCATATTGATCATCGTCCACTCCGATCTAGAATGTTTGAAACCCTCCTTGTCACGTCCCATCTTGCTCTTCTCCCGCATACAATGGATTGATATTGGGGCATGGAGTGTTCACCCTTACTTTGTTCTTTTGATTATCCTTGTCACGTTGTATATTCATTCTTTGAAAGTTGGTGTTTCTATCACCTATTTTGGTCCTTCGGTGACCGTAGGTCGATTGGATTGACACATACTCCCTCCGTTTCTTTTTAGTCTGCATATAAATTTCCTCAGAAGTCAAAGTATCTCTAGTTTGACCAAACTTATATAAAAAATGTCAACATTCACAATAAGAAATCAATATCATTAGTTCATTATGAAATGTAGTTTCATATTATATAGATGTTGGTATTTTTTTAATATAAATTTGGTCAAACTTTGTAAAGTTTGACTTGACGAAAATCTTATACGCGGAGTAAAAAGAAATGGAGGGAGTACTTCTTACTCAATTTTGGTGTCTTTTCCCTCTTGCAATCTTATGCCTTTCTATCATATTTTAAATTTGTATAAGGTTGATTTTCGGCCATTTCAACTCTTGAGGGGGATTTGTGTGACATCCCGGTTTAACAGGAATGATAAACTACTCATATCAATAAGTTGCACCTTTTTTCCGGGACCCAATCCGAAAGGAACCTCAAAGTTAGGCATGTCTGGTGTGGAGCAATTTGAGAATGAGTGACCGACTGGGAAGTTGATTTTGGGTGGACATGAGTGAGGACAAAGTGACAGAAAAGATTGGTGTTGGTCAGTGGGGCTAGTCTAGATCCTAGGTGGTAGCCAGGCGCAACGTCCAGGAAATGGTGGATTAACCGGTGGGTTTGGCATGTGCATTACAACCGATATTAGAGCCGACCCTTGCGTTTACACGGGCATGTGCAGTTCAACTGGCGCGGGCATGTGGCGCTTGTGTGTGTGGCCTGTTGTGGCAGACGACATGGCACATGTGCCAAACTAGATGCACATACGTGTCCCAACAAGGAATGTTCATGCTGGGCCGACGAGGACATCGATTCGTTTGAGCGGGGGTGTATGTGACAACCCAGCTTAATATGAATGATAGACTACTCATATCAACATGGCGCTCCTTATTTTCCGGAAGCCCATCTGAAAGGACCCACAAAGTTAAGCGTGCTTGGTATGGAGCAATTAGACTATGGGTAACTGACTGGAAAGGTGGTCCCGGGTGTGCACGAGTGAGACAAACTGCGAAAAAAAAAGATTTGTGTTGGTTTGTGAGGCCAGTCTAGATCCTAAGTGGTAGCCTTGTGCAATGGACAAACAACGGTGGGCAAACCATTGGGTTTGGGCGGAGTGTAACATTTAGCATGTTCGACGTTTGACCTCAAGCTCCGTCTTGGTGTCCTCTGCCCATGGTGGGAGCTTTTCTTCGACGATTGTTGGTGCTTCTTGTTTTGTATCGAAGGAAGACGTCAAGATGACACAAAGTATACAAAGCCCAGGTCATCCAAATAAAAAGTTAAATATGAGATTCCTAAAAATGGTGGAATGGACAAAACAATATGACTAAAAATATGTTACTCAAAAAAGAGAAAGAAAACATAAACGAGAACTAGAAACAACACAAGTCATGAAAATGTATAATTGTCTATTTTTCACCCTCTAAGTTTTGCAAATCCAAAGGAAGAGGAAGGAGAACCAAAGAACAATAGGCATGGGAGACATTGGGAAATTTCCGAAACAAATGTTGGACCCTAGTAGAGTGAAACACTAGTTTATGCCTTCCTCCATGCACACATGCCCAATGCTCTTAGATGTTCATTTCTTCCTCTTCCTAGTTTGCCTTCACATCCCCATCATAAAAGCCTACATGTGCACATTTATTAAGCAAATTGCACAAGCCAATAGGAAAAGGAAGGAATACCTAAGAACAACATGCATGGGAGGCATCAGGAAAACACAACAATGCCTTGGCTCCTTAGAGACCAAGAAAGTCTAGGCTTTCCTCCATGTTCCCACATCCACCATTCCACTAGTAGAAAACGGCCCATTTGTCCCGGTTCCAGAGGCCCATTAGCCCCGGTTCTGGAACCGGGACTAAAGGGTCGGGACTAAAGCCCAAAACCTTTAGTCCCGGTTCGCTTACGAACCGGGACAGAAGGGGCTCCACGTGGCCGATGCGGGGAGCCCAGGCAGGAGGACCTTTAGTCCCGGTTGGTCACACCAACCGGGACCAAAGGGCATCCACGCGTCACCATCTGGCAGGAGCTGGGGTTTGTTTTTTTTTTTGAAGGGCGGGGGTGGGGGGGTTTTGGAGGGTTAATTTAGGGGTTTCATATTGTGTTAGCTAGCTAATAGAGAGAAGTGTCCTCTCTTTCTCCGTGCTTGGTCGACGCTAGCTACTATACATATAGAGAGAACTCGATGCTAGCTAATAAGAAAATGAAGGAAACCATTAATTACACAAGATCGTCATTCTGAACATATATAGAGAGAAGTGACATCTCTTTCTCCGTGCTTGGTCGAACCACAAGTTTTCGTATATCTATCCGACGCTACTACATATATACAATATAACATCTTTTACAATCCCTAACATCATCTACCTAAGATCCAATCACAAATCCACATGGTATTCTTCGTCTCTAGGTATGACGTGGTCAAGAAAGAATCCCGCCAATTCCTCTTGAATTGCTCGTATGCGATCATGTGGTAGGAGTTCATCCCGCATCTGCCAGATCTAATTTAAAGAAGGGGGTCAATACATGCATATATATATATGAATAAAACTCAACACAATTGATGGTAATATATAAAATAAAATTGTGAATATTATTTACGTACTTCAAATTGTTTGTCAGAGAAGCCCCGCTCAGAGGTCGAGTGGTGAATGAACTCGCATACGTAGTATGCACATAAAATAGTCCCTTCTTTCTGGTACAAGCACTTTACGAGAATAGAGTTCAATCAAACTGATAAGCAAGCATGGTAATGATATATTGATGAAAATTTGAATCAATTAGAGATGTGCGGAACTAGCTAGTACTACTTACTTTGGGGTGCGTAAATCGCAACTCTTTGTTTAGACCGGGAACCTTTCGGGTGAACTTCTTCCAAACCCTGCCAGGCAAAGAAAATGATTACTTGATATCAGGAAATTAACGAAAGTTGCATGCCGATATGGTCCCGGTATTGACTGAACTTACTTCTTGAGCATTGCAGTCATGTCCGCATAATTCTCGGGATCTTTACGTCTCGAGTCTAAGACAGTTACTAATGCCCCGTCAAGCTTAATGGATAGCAGAATAAAGTGGTAACTGCGCACAAATATATAACTCATCAATTACATTACTTAACCTCGAGTAAGCGAAACCGAGTATATAGAGAAGACAGCAACACTCACTTGAAGTTGTAAGGAAAGAGTATTTCCCTTTTGTTTTGATGTATAAGGAACGACTTTAGCAAGTTCTCCTCGGTCTCTTTGATTTCATTTCGTACCGTCCATTCATTTACGGCATCTGGGCTAATGAACCCAATGTCGAAGATTCCTGCTTTTTTGCATTCGACGATCTTCAATCTGCATAATATAGTGAGGATAATTATATATACATGCAATGAACAAGCTGAGCTAGAGATTTAACTATAGAAGTAATACTTACAGACAGTAGGAAGTCATGAGTTGTTTGTCGAGGGCCAGTTGATTGTATAACTGAAATAACTCCACAAATTCAATAGGCATCACGATGAGTCCAATGAATTCCTGCTCTGGTTTCACTGCCACATACATAGTGTCTTTCCCAGACTCCCTGCAGGTTTTCATGTACCACTCATGCAATTTGTACATCATCGTTGTTAGAGGAGGATGATCAGGTTTGACGAGAGGCTTCCCGTGCACGTATTTATATTCTTCTTTTGTTACCTCAGCCGTTTCAAAAATTACATCATCCCCCAAATAATCACCAAATTTGGTACCGGGCAGTAGCACCGGATGATTAGCAATATCGCTAGACACCTTGAGCGGGGGGCACGATTGCTTCTCCTGTTCGCCGAGCTGGGGAATTGTTTTCCCACTTCTTCGTTCTGCTAATTTTGCATCACTGGAAGTACTTCCCGACCGCCACGCATCTTGATATGTCTTTTTAAGACAGCGGACATAGTTGGAATTCGGCGGAGGCGATGGTGGTCGCTTCAGGGCATCGATAGTGCGCTTCACTTTCACCGGATCTAGCTTCTCCTTCGGAGGTGGAATTTTCTTTGCAAAATGGTCCCTCACTTGGGCACGACATATGTCCTCGTTTTCCTTCTCGGTCCTCTCATATGGTAACTTTTCCAGAGGCTTGAGAGATGGACCGTATCTGAATTGCCTTCCGCCTCTGCTTGTATTGCTAGCCGCCGGAGCGGCGGCGTCTCTCTTCCATCGTTGCTGACGAGGCAGAGAAGGAGGCGGAGTGCTCTGACACGCCGAAGGAGCCGGAGCAGCGGCGTCTGTCTTCCGCCGTTGCCGACGAGGCGGAGGAGGAGGCGGACTGCTCCGACGCGCCGGAGTAGGCGAAGGAGGAGGCGGAGTGCCCTCACGCGTCGGAGGAGCCGGAGAAGGAGGCGGAGTGCCCTGATCACTCGGCGGAGGAGGAGGAGGAGGAGGCGGAGTGCCCTGACTCGCCGGAGGAGGAGGAGGAGGCGGAGGCGTCCAGTTTGGAAGTTTGATGTACTCCTTCTGCCATAGACTTGTACTCCTCAGAGCATGAACCAGCTGATTCTCCCCTTCACCTGTAGAGTGGTCAAGCTCGAGCTCCTCAAATCCCTCCATTACTTCATCCACCGTCACAACGGCATAGCCATGTGGAATCGGAAGGCAGTGAAAAGTTCCGTTGGGTTGAGGAGGTGCAATAGAGCCGACAGCCGCCTTGAAAGTGAGGTTCCGGCATTTCGTCATAAGCTCGCAATGTTGAGCCTCCGTGATAGTATCCACGGGGTAGCTAGGAGCCGTGAAGTCAGGCTGAACGGGCTCCGTGGAAGCCACGCCGCTTCTCCGCTGAGATGGCGGGGTTGCTTCTGGGGTAGCTTCGTGCCGCTGAGATGGTTGGCCGGCAGCTCGCTGGCTCTCAAGTTCCTCTAGCTTTTGTAGTCTTGCATTGAGCTTCTGCATGTCGCTCAGCTCCGCTTTCCTCTTTCTCTCCCGGCTTCTGTAACCGCCTGCGTCAGGAAACCCAACCTTCCACGGAACGGAGCCTGGTGTTCGTCCAGGGTGCTCAACATTCCCTAGGGCCTCAGTCAGCTCATCCTTCTCTCTGTCGGGAATGAACGTCCCTTCCTGTGCTGCGGTGATATACTTCTGAAGCTTCTTGACAGGTATTGCAAGTTGCTCGTCCGTCCAACGGCACTTCCCTATTTCCGGGTCGAAAGTTCCCCCAATCCCGAAGAACCAAGTCCTTGAACGGTCTGGCCAGTTCAATGTCTCTGGTTCGACCCCTTTAGCAATCAGGTCATTCTCAGCTTTGTCCCACAACGGCCGGGCTTTGACATAGCTACCTGACCCCGTGTGATGATGATACTGCTTCTTTGCAGCATTGTTCTTGTTTGTCACTGATATTTTCTTACTCTTGTCCGATGTCTTGTAGGGCACAAATGCGGGCCAGTGATCTCTTATCTTCTCAAATCGGCCGATGAATTCTGGAGTCTTCCCTTTGTCGACAAACTTTGATTTCAACTCATTCTTCCACCTCCTGAATAGATCTGCCATCTTCTTAAGAGCACACGCCTTGACCAGTGGCTCTATAATTGGCTTATTCGGATCCTCCTCTGGTGGTAGGGTGAAATTTGCCTTCAGCGAGGTCCAAAGATCATCTTTCTGTCTATCGGTGACATAAGAAGGGTCGTCGTCCTTAGGCTTATTCCATTGCTTGATGCTGATCGGGATGTTGTCCCTAACAATAGCTCCGCACTGAGCAGAAAATGCGTCCTTGGTCCGCTTGGGTTCAATCGGTAGGCCATCGTCCGCGAGTGCTGTGATCGTGAACCTTTCATCCTTGCGCAACCTTCTCTTCGGGCCTCGTCTCGTTACCGAAGTTTGGCTCGATCCGGAGGGCTATAAAAGAAGAAAGAAGAGTTAATATATGTACATACCAAAACAATTAATGCAACAATTAGCTAGTCAGCACAGGCTTAATTAATATATATACCTCGCCGGACTTTGCAATAGCTCCCTCCTCCGTTCGGTCACCGGAGCCGTCATCATGGTCTCCTTCTTCCTCCGGCATTCGGTCACCGGAGCCATCATGATCATGTCCTTCCTCCTTCATTGTTCGATCTCCGAAGCCGTCATCCTCTCCTTCCAGACCATCGCTGTCGTTAAGAAACGACAAGACATCACGTCCAGCGAGGATTATCTCCCCCAACAACTGTTCTTGTTCCAAGTCTCTTTGATCCATAGTTTCTGCAAATATTACAACATGGTAATTAATATACAAACATGAATGTCCGACATCCAGACCGCCTCTCTCATGAATGTCCGACGTCCGGACCGCCTCTCTCATGAATGTCAAACAAGGGATTCTCTTAACCTTTAAGGGATTTAACAAAATGGCGCCATTCTGGATGTGCAGAAAATGGTCCATATTTTTCCTGATCTCATCTACCCTTCTATATGTCACGTTGTCTAGTGTCAAAGGATTCAAGAAAACCAAGGCTTCATCATTAGCCGGAAGTAACAGGCGCATAACGGTACGAAGCTCTCCAAAATTGTTTTGGAACGGAGTCCCGGATAGGATAATTAATTAGCTTTTTGGTATGAAGTTCAGCAAGAGCCTTCCGAATATCGCTATTTGGAAGGCCTTTGCTGAATTTCGTACCAAAAAGCGAATTATTCTATCCGGAACTCCGTTCCAAAACAACTTTGAAGAGCTTCGTAGCATCATACGCCTGTTACTTCCGGCTAATGATGAAGCCATGGATTTCTTCAATACTTTGACAGACAACGTGACATATAGAAGAATATATATATAGATGAGATCAGGAAAAAATTGGATCAACTTGTGCACATCCATAATGGGGGCATTCTTGATAAATCTATGTTACCGGAGTTTTCTATATGAACAAAAAAAATCCACATGACATGTCCGACGTCCCCCCTCATGTCGAAGTTATCGGGGAGGGGGTAGACGACAACGACGCTCCCCCCTCATGTCATGTCCGACGTCCCCCCTCATGTCTAAGTTATCGGGGAGGGGGTAGACGACAACGACGCTCACCCCTCATGTCCGACGTCCGATGTCCCCCCTCATGTCATGTCCGACGTCCCCCCTCATGTCGAAGTTATCGGGGAGGGAGTAGACGACAACGACGCTCACCCCTCATACCCGACGCCCCCCTCCCCCCCTCATGTCATGTCCGACGTCCCCCCTCATGTCGAAGTTATCGGGGAGGGGGTAGACGACAACGACGCTCACCCCTCATGTCCGACGTCCGACGTCCCCCCTCATATCATGTCCGACGTCCCCCCTCATTTTAACTAATTTCTATGAACAAAAAAAATATTGTATGAACAAAAAAAATATTGACCAAGTTGTCATGAACAAAAAAATATGAAGAAAAAAAATATTGACCAAATATTGACGCGAGGGCGACGACGGGGGCGACAGCGACGACGACGGGCGGGGGCGACGGTGACGGCGGGGGCGGCGGGCGGGGGCGACGACGGGGGCGACGTTGACGGCGACGGCGAGGGCGGCGGGCGGCGGGCGACGACGGGGGCGACGGTGACGGCGACGGCGGGGGCGACGACGGGGGCGGCGGGCGACGGCGGGGGCGACGGGCGGGGGCGGCTGCGACGACGGGGGCGGCGGGCGACGACGGGGGCGGCAAGCGGACGACGGGGGCGGCGGGCGACGACGGGGGCGGCGAGCGACGGCGACGACGGTGGCGGCGGGCGGCGGCAACGGCTGTGGCGACGGCGACGGCGGGGGCGGCGTCTGGGCAGCCTGGCGGCGTCGATTTCGTCGGCGTCATCGGGGGCGGGGGCGAGATGAGAACTGAAAATTCCTAAGTGCTACTTATATACCCAGAGAATTGGTCCCGGTTGGTGGCACCAACCGGGACCAATGCACCCCTGTAGTCCCGGTTGGTGCCACCAACCGGGATCAAAGGTCAGTTTTCAGCAGCCCAAAGGGCGGGAAACAGGGACCTTTGGTCCCGGTTGGTGGCACCAACCGAGACTAAAGGGGTGCATTGGTCCCGGTTGGTGCCACCAACCGGGACCAAAGGTCAGTTTTCAGCAGCCCAGAAACAGGGACCTTTGGTTTTGTTTTTTGCTTTATTTATTTTATTTTGTTCCTACTTACAGCTAAATACTTATTGTTTTTCAGTGATTCTTTTTGCTTTTAGGTCACAAAAATTATAAACTTTCTGTTAGTGCCATTAGTTTTCAAATTTGAATAGTTTAAATTTGATTTTTTTGAAATTTGTGTGAATCATAGTTTGTGACTAACTTTACTAAAAAAATAGATTTTTGAGTGATTCTTTTTCCTGCTATTTAATATTACTCTGTTTTATCATTATATTCAATTTGGTAATTTTTAGGTTATTTTAAATGTCTGTTTTAATCAAAACCAGATTTTGTTATTTTAGTTTGCTATTAAAGTTTCTAACAAAAAATTTGTTTATGAAAATTCTTTTTGCTATTAATGTTTTGAACAAAAAATATTTTGATAATTTTAGTTGCATAAATTTTATATAATTTTAGTTTCAAAAATATTAGAGGTTTATAAAAGCTTTTTAGTTCATTCCTTTTGCTATTAGAGTTTTATAAAAGCTTTTTAGTTGATTCTTTTTGCTATTGAAGAATATTATAGTTTTGTTTTAGTTGATCATAACAGAATATTTTAATTGATTATTTTTAGTTCATTCTTTTTGCTATTAGAGTTTCATAAAAGTTTTCTAATTCATTCTTTTTGCTATTAGTTCATTCTTTGAGCTAAATGACCCTGAAATTGAAAAGCACTACAAATGAACTCTGAAAAGGTTGAAAGTTGGCATGGTATCATCATTTCACTCACATAGCATGTGCTAAAAAGTTGACAGGGTTACGGCAAAAACTGGATGCACTTCGTGTACAAAATGGACAATCTCTTTCGAAGTATCAGGGTTTCAGACGAAAACTCATCTGTTACAAAGGTATTTCATTTTATGGAACTTATTTGAACTCCAGACTTTTTGTGTGTTCAAAATGAACCATTCAAAGCCACATCATCAATTTTCAACCCTTTCTGACTTCATCTGGTATTTTTCATGCATTTACTGATTTTTTTGAGCAAATTGACCATCAAATTGAAAAGCACTACAAATGAACTTTGAAAAGGTTGAAAGTTGGCATGGTATCATCATTTCACCCACATAGCATGTTATAAAAAGTTGAGAGGGATACGGCAAAAACTGGATGCACTTCGTGTACAAAATGGACAATCTCTTTCGAAGTATCAGGGTTTCATACGAAAACTCATCTGTTACAAAAGGCATTTCATTTCTTCACATGTAACTGCAGTGATATTCTAGATCAAAGGCATCATCATACTAGTTGTGGAGAGAAAGACTTCACTTTTTCTTCGCTTGTGTCCTTTGCTTATTGCGCCGTAACCATGGATAATCTTCATCGTTTAACAGGGTGCTTGGGTCAGCCTTGACTTTGAAGGGAGGAATTTCATGAAACTTTTCATAATCTTCAGACATGTCTGTCTTGCCCTCCAATCCCACGATGTCTCTTTTTCCTGAAAGAACTATGTGGCGCTTTGGCTCATCGTATGATGTATTCGCTTCCTTATCTTTTCTTTTTCTCGGTTTGGTAGACATGTCCTTCACATAGAAAACCTGCGCCACATCATTGGCTAGGACGAATGGTTCGTCTGTGTACCCAAGATTGTTCAGATCCACTGTTGTCATTCCGTACTGTGGGTCTACCTGTACCCCGCCTCCTGACAGATTGACCCATTTGCACTGAAACAAAGGGACCTTGAAATCATGTCCATAGTCAAGTTCCCATATGTCCACTATGTAACCATAATATGTGTCGTTTCCCCTCTTGGTTGCTGCATCAAAACGGACACCGCTGTTTTGGTTGATGCTCTTTTGATCTTGGGCGATCGTGTAAAATGTATTCCCATTTATCTCGTACCCTTTGTAAGTCAATACAGCCGAAGATGGTCCCCTGGCCAACGAGTACAGCTCATCAGAAACAGTGTTGTCACCCATGAGACGTGTTTGCAACCAACTGCTGAAAGTCCTGATGTGTTCATATGTAATCCAGTCGTCACACTGCTCCGGGTGTTTGGAGCGCAAAATATTCTTGTGTTCATCGACATACGGGGTCACCAAGGTAGAATTCTGTAGAACTGTGTAGTGTGCTTGAGACCAAGAATGCCCGTCCCTACATATTATTGAGTCCGCTCCTAGCGTGCCTTTTCCAGTCAGTCTCCCCTCATACCGCGATTGAGGGAGACCAATCTTCTTAAGGTCAGGAATGAAGTCAACACAAAACCCAATGACATCCTCTGTTTGATGGCCCATGGAGATACTTCCTTCTGGCCTAGCGCGGTTACGAACATATTTCTTTAAGACTCCCATGAACCTCTCAAAGGGGAACATATTGTGTAGAAATACAGGGCCCAGAACGACAATCTCGTCGACTAGATGAACTAGGACGTGCGTCATGATATTGAAGAAGGATGGTGGGAACACCAGCTCGAAACTAACAAGACATTGCACCAAATCACTCCTTAACCTTGGCAGGATTTCTGGATCGATCACCTTCTGAGAGATTGCATTGAGGAATGCACATAGCTTCACAATGGCTAATCGAACGTTTTCCGGTAGAAGCCCCCTCAATGCAACCGGAAGCAGTTGCGTCATAATCACGTGGCAGTCATGAGACTGTAGGTTCTGTAACTTTTTCTCTGCCATATTTATTATTCCCTTTATATTCGACGAGAAGCCAGACGGGACCTTCATACTGAGCAGGCATTCAAAGAAGATTTCCTTCTCTTCTTTGGTAAGAGCGTAGCTGGCAGGACCTTCATACTGCTTTGGATGCATGCCGTCTTTTTCATGCACACGTTGCTGTTCCTCCCATGCCTCCAGTGTATCTTTTGTCTTCCCATACACTCCCAAGAAGCCTAGCAGGTTCACGCAAAGATTCTTCGTCACGTGCATCACGTCGATTGCAGAGCGGACCTCTAGGTCTTTCCAATAGGGTAGGTCCCAAAATATAGATTTCTTCTTCCACATGGGTGCGCGTCCCGCATCGTCAGTCGGAACAGATAGTCCGCCAGGACCCTTTCCAAAGATTACTGGTAAATCATTGACCATATCAAGTATGTGATCACCAGTACGGAGGGCGGGCTTCTTCCGGTGATCTGCCTCACCTTTGAAATGCTTTCCTTTCTTTCGACATTGATGGTTGGTCGGAAGAAATCGACGATGCCCCAGGTACACATTCTTCCTGCATTTGTCCAAATATATATTGTCGGTGTCATCTAAACAGTGTGTGCATGCGTGGTATCCCTTGTTTGTCTGTCCTGAAAGGTTACTGAGAGCAGGCCAATCGTTAATGGTTACAAACAGCAACGCATGTAGGTCAAATTCCTCCTGTTCGTTCTCATCCCACACACGTACACCTCTTCCATTCCATAGCTGTAAAAGTTCATCAACTAATGGCCTTAGGTACACATCAATGTCATTGCCGGGTTGCTTAGGGCCTTGGATGAGCACTGTCATCATAATGAACTTCCGCTTCATGCACAACCAAGGAGGAAGGTTATACATACATAGAGTCACAGGCCATGTGCTATGCTTGCTGCTCTGATCCCCAAAAGGATTAACGCCATCTGCACTTAAACCAAACCATACATTCCTTGGGTCATCTGTAAAGTCGCTCCACTTTCTCTCGATCTTTCTCCACTGCGACCCGTCAGCGGGTGCTCTCAACTTCCCGTCTTTCTTACGGTATTTTATGTGCCATTGCATCAACTCGGCATGCTTTTTGTTTCTAAACAGACGTTTCAACCGTGGTATTATAGGAGCATACCACATCACCTTGGCAGGAACCCTCTTCCCGGTGCGCTGGCCCTCAACATCACCAGGGTCATCTCTTCTGATCTTATACCGCAATGCACCGCATACCGGGCATGCGTTCAAATCCTCGTACGCACCGTGGTAGAGGATGCAGTCATTAGGGCATGCATGTATCTTCTGCACCTCCAATCCTAGAGGGCATAGAACCTTCTTTGCTTCGTACGTACTGCCGGGCAATTCGTTATCCTTTGGAAGCTTCTTCTTCATTATTTTCAGTAGCGAACTAAATCCCTTGTCAGATACACCATTGTCTGCCTTCCATTGCAGCAATTCCAGTGTGGTACCGAGCTTTCTGTTGTCATCTTCGCAATTTGGGAACAACCCTTTTTTGTGATCCTCTAACATGCAATCGAACTTCAACTTCTCCCTTTCACTTTCGCATTCTCTCTGTGCATCAACAATGACCCGGCGAAGATCATCATCGGGCACATCGTCTGGTTCCTCTTGATCTTCAGCTTCCCCCATTGTAGCATCACCGTATTCAGGGGGCGGGTAGTTGTCATCATCCTCTTCTTCTTCGTTGTCTTCCATCATGACCCCTCTTTCTCCGTGCTTGGTCCAAACATTATAGTGTGGCATAAAACCCTTCTCAAGCAGGTGGAAGTGAAGGGTTTTAGATTTGGAGAAAGCCTTCGTATTCTCACAGACAGTACATGGACAATGCATAAAACCATTCTGCTTGTTTGCCTCAGCCGCTTCGAGAAAATTATGCAGGCCCTTAATATACTCGGAGGTGCGTCGGTCACCGTACATCCATTGCCGGTTCATCTGCGTGCGTTATATAGTTCTCATTATTGAACAACATATAGCTCTCTAGAGCATCTAATTAAAACATACATTGAAACTATGTAAAAAATTTAAATGCAACAACAAATGCGATCATAACCGCAACTAAGGTACCAATTGATCCAACGGCATAATGATACCAAGCCTCAGTATGAATGGCATATTTTCTAATCTTTCTAATCTTCAAGCGCATTGCATCCATCTTGATCTTGTGATCGTCGACGACATCGGCAACATTCAACTCCAATTTCATCTTCTCCTCTTCAACTCTTTGTAATTTTTCTTTCAAGTAATTGTTTTCTTTTTCAACCAAATTTAACTTCTCGACAAGAATTTCTATGTCGGTTGGAATTTCTGGTTCACATACCTCCTAGATTAAAAAATCTATGTCACGTTGGTCGGCATAATTGTCATAAACACTAAATAAAATAAATAGTTATAAAAGATAATATATACCACATCCGAATCATAGACAGGACGAGGGCCGACGGAGGCGGATACCAAAACCATCGCACTATATAATAACAAACAATAATAAAAGTAAGAAAATTACACAAGTATCTATCTAAATCATACAAGTAAGAACTTTTTTCTTTTAGAAAGAAGATAAGAAGAAGAGGCTAACCACGGTGGTGCCGGCGCCGAGATGGGCGCGGGCGATCGACGGCGGTGAGGACGGAGACGGGACAGGACGGACCGCCAAACCTAGACAAATCTTGAGGAAAATGGAGCTTGGACAAGGAGCTTCGAGAGGAGAAAGCTTAAGTGTGGCTCGGACATTTCATCGAACACCTCATGTGCATAGGAGGTGAGCTAGAGCACCACAAAGCTCTCCCACGGCCGGCCAAAAAAACAAAGCAGTGCACTGCTCTGCTCGCGGGCAGGGGGTATATATAGGCCAACCATTGGTCCCGGTTTGTGGCTGGAACCGGGACTAAAGGACACCATTTGGTCCCGGTTCCAGCCACAAACTGGGACCAATGGTTGTGGGCCAGGAGCGAGGCCCATTGGTCCCGGTTCGTGTCTGGAACCGGGACCAAAGGGGTCAGACGAACCGGGACCAATGGCCCACGAGTCCCGGCCGGCGCCCTGGCCTCACGAACCGAGACCGATGCCCCCATGGGTCCCGGTTCGTGAGTGAACCGGGATTAATGGGATTTCAGGCCTGGACCAAAGCCCTGTTTTCTACTAGTGTTCTGAGGTACTCATGACTTCCTTTTCCCTGCTACTCTCAAGGCCGCATGACCTAAACTTTGGATGGGCAAATTTATTAAACATTCAGCATGGAAATACTTCCGTGATGTAGGAAGGGAAGGATAACCTAAGAACTATAGGAATAGGAGGCATAGGGAAACACCGAGACATATATCCACAACTATTTTGGAGAGGCAGACGAATAGCTCAAGGTTTCCTCTGTGTCCCTATTTTCACTGCTCTTAAACTATTTCTTCATCTTCCAACCTCACCATGTAGGAGTATGGTTCTAATATTTCCACAGAAAGAAGCTCGAACCTGTGAGGTATATACAAGCCTCACATGAAGTGATTTAGAAGTGTAAACTTCAATGAATCATGTGAGTGGAGTACATAAATCAATGAACGCATGCGCTACATCTGCATGCTGCACCTATATCAATAAATGAAAGTGGGACATGAAACATCTATTGGTAATATGGGCACGTTGAGGGACGATACAAAGAGATCTTTTTCTTATGCTCATGTAAAGACAGCAGATTTCTCCTTCACTCTTAACTTGCATTTACAAAAACTGGAAAAGCAAAAAAAAAAAACATATAGTTGTTCAGTATATCTAATAACAGAGAAGGTAGATGAAGAGAGAATAGTCCACCAAATGAAAGACCACGAGAACCAAGCAAATAAATGTCACAACTACAGACCATTCCAGATTCCAAAATAATTAGGAAAAAGTTGCATAAGATTTCTATCATCTGATAACTAGCCTGGTGTGATTTGAGCAATAGCTGATGTTGATTTTGGATAACACCTTCTTATTAAAGTACCGGTGCTAGAGTTAAAAAAATAAGATAACACTAATGCATTATCATGAAATATGCACTTAGCATCGGCGGTGATAAAAATTTTATTACAGTTTTCCACATGTGCTTGAGTTCCTCAATCGATCTGTACCGCCAAATATAACTCACATTAATCCAAAGCTGGTTAAAATTTGAAAGCTTAAATTCTTACAGCGCAAGGTTGTACCTGTGAAATTCGGTGCCCAGTCTGAAATCAAAGTTCAAGCTCGCATGTGAAAAATCAAGTACAATATCATTGCTAATCATTGAGTGTGTGTTTGGTCTGATCGACCGAGAATGCAAGGAACACCCTATCCTCATCGCGCGACTGGTCTGATCAGTTCATTTATGCACGCCTCCGCAAGGCCTCATGAAGATCGTCATCAAGTACGCACCTCCAGTGGTCGAGCAGTGGGTAAGAGAGTGATGCGTTGATGAACTCAAGCATCTAGTAAACTAACTAAGTAACTAGTGCTTGTTAGTTAGACTGAATTGAGGAAACTACGAGTGTGATTCACAATCACAGTACAAATTGATGTTTCATATTTCTGTAGTGAGGAAAAACTACAGCTGGATTTTCAAAGCTGATAAAAAAATGTTGTACAATGGATAGACACTCTCGTAATGATGCAATCCAGCCCAGGCTTTATTTCAGTATATTGTATGTAGGCCACGGTGTTGTTTTTCCCGAGGTTTGTGCTGAAGCTGAAAGAAAACGATAGATGCAGAGCTCCAGGTGTTGTCCTTCCCCTACAAAGCAAGCTTCAGTTGAGGAATGCACGAAGTGCACCGGTATCTGAGACGACCCGCAGATTCTCCATCACCAGGAGTATATAGTTAGACATGTACGTAACATATATGATAAGTACAATCACACCTTCAAAAACAAGCATGCACCATGATAGCTATTCAGGCAAAAATACTAAGAAATAGGCAGTGAACAAGACAAGGCAACATGTAGATTCAGTGCATGCATGATTAAGGCAATTGACCAGAAAAGATTAGAAAAAACTGTAAAACATACAACTTGGATAGTGATTTTTGTGACCCGAATTAGATAATGACTCAAAGAAACAATTCAAGAATGCTCAAATGGTGCGCGTGCTCAATGATGCTGTTCTCTAGCTGGGCCTGTCCGGAGGGTACACGACCACAGCAACTTCGGTGATCACCACTAAGTCTACATTGATCTTCCATGTGGTAAAGGTTTTTCAGCTAGGTGCTCACCGCCCAGGTGAGCTATTGAGCTAGCAACATAGTGGTCAATTTTTTTATAATCTCATGATTCTTGAACCTTTTTTTCACGAAAAACATGTTGAAGCTTTCTTGTTTCGAGCAATGAACTTCAAAGTGTGTGTGTGCGTGCGTTAAACCTGATCATTCCTCGGGTCGGGTCGGGCTTGGCAAAGCCCGAAGAAAAAATCCCAAGCCCGAAGCCGGCCCGGCCCGGCCCGAAGCACGTGAACAGTGACATTTTTTACATAAATTATTCATATCCAGGATATTATATTAATTTATTATATCTATATTTTAAATAAAAATATTTATATGGACATTTCGGGCTTTATTCGGTCTTTCAGGCGAGAAAATGAAGCCCGAGCCCGGCCTGAATGTCGGGCTTCGGGTTCGGGCCTCCGGGCCGGGTTGTCCATGAACAGGTTTACGTGCGTGCGTGCATGTGTGTGTGTGTGCATGGGGGGGGGGGGGGGTAGAGAACGGCGTTGCAAAGACCGAGCTCCATGGAGCTTGTTTCTCAAAGAAAAAATAAAATAAATTTAAATGTTTAAAAAAGTCAAAAATATTTCTACAAATACATATGGATATTCTTCAAATATGTATAAAATTTCATTTACTAATTTGATTATTTGCATGCTACACACAAAAGACAAATATTTGGCCCAAATACAACAAAGAAAAAGCATGTTCTTATATGTGTATTTGTCTTTTTTGTGTACATCGACATATGAATATATATGTTCATGATAGTTTGTACACATATACTATAAATATATGTCTACATGTATAGTTTTTTCAGATTTTTTTGAGGTTTGGAAAAAGTATTTTTGCTGAAAAAAATAAAGAGCTCAATGGAGCTCGGCCTCTGCAGACACTTTTCGAGAGATGGTACCCATAGTAGCTACCAATGCAATTAGCTCTGGCATTCATCCGACCTAGCAACTAGCCTGCTAATAGTACTAGGAGTTTGAGTGGGCCACATCTACTATATAATAAACACCAACGGCTACTTATATCCATCTTGAACTTTTCATTCCTCATTGAGACGGATCTTCCTCAATTGTTCCATCTCTTTATTTGTGGAAAAAACTCTGTAAAATCACCCAATACGATCTACCCCTAAAACTATGCAAGAAAGTCGGTGACACGACATTCTCTCTTTGTTTGTTTTCAAAGCAGAACCACTTCGAGCATATGTAGGCATGGGAGACATAGGTAAAGAAAGAGTCATAGGTGGTGTCAAATGTTTTACCAAAGAGACATAGGTAACGAGCCGCCGGCCACCTCCTGCTACATGCATCGGCGGCGGCAATATCATCTTCTTCGACAACCTCTTCCTTTGAGCCTTCCCGAGCAGAGTCAGTGTCTTGATATGGCGATAATAGGGTGGCTGCGTGTCTAGATCAGGGTAATCTCCATTGATTTGTTTGGCATGTCATTCGTGGAAATTCAACGAGATTTTTAGTACTTCTGTGGTCAGATTTCTCCATGTGTCCATTATTGACATGAGCTATGATGGTACAATGACGACACGTTCAATTGCAGTTGTGGCACGAATTTGAAAGCATATAGTTGTACTCATAGTCTTCCGTTTGTTTAGGGTGGTTTTCGTGTTTATGGGTTCTTATCTGATTGTATCCAGTGTTTTGTTGACCTAATATATATTGTACCTAAAAAGTATGTTACAATAAAAAAGCAAAATAAAAATATGGCTGAGGAACTTGTACCAACATTTGAATTTCGTTGCAGTGCACAAATGAGAATGATCCGTGGTCGTGCTCACGTTTTATGAGATCGCATTGCAATCATATCACGAGTCACTACGGGTAATGAGGCAAATGACAAAGACATGGTTTGTCGTAAGTGGTTGACGGCAAAAAATAACTGTTGGCGAAAATAGGCTTTGCGGTCTACTTTATTTCGTCTGACAGCTAAGACGTGGTTTGCCGTTTTTTTTTGGAATTACCCCTTTCTTTGTCATCTGGGATCTATGAGGTTTATGGCAAAGATGTAGTATGGCTAACGGCAACAACACTTTTCTTTGCCCTCTTTTACTATTCGACTAGGATACATTTTTTTTCACAAGATGTTACAGGAAGATTGCGGCGGAAGGGATGAGATCAGAAGTTAAACATGATTCTATCTTTGGATATCCTAACTGTTTGTAGTACCGCTCACAAGTCATGTTCAATTAGATGAATGCCCAAACCACTACTTACTTTTTGTGCTTGTCTTTATTTCTGAGTCATGTCATGCTGCTCTCTATGGTAGCATTGTGATAGTACATGTCAAACAAAAAAAAAATAGTATCCGTACTATCAACAAGTTGTTTTCTTGTATTTGTACTGCATCGCTAGCTTGTGGGAACAAAATACAATGACCACAGAGGAGGTAACGAGCAGTCCACCACCTCCCGCTACTTGCATCGGCGGCGGCAATATCATCTTCTTCAACAGCCTCTTCATTTGAGCCTTTGCGAGTAGAAAGTTGATGAACTGAGTGCATGAAAGAGTTGTAGGGGTTTTGCAATATCCTTTCAAATAAAATCCAGTACGCCTTATCAGTTTAAGATTGTGCAGGCCTTAATATCGTTATGCTGCGACACTTTTCAGCCACTGAATTATGTACTCCCTCCGTCTTGAATTAGTTGGATTTGTCTAGATATAGATTGATCTAGACACGTTTTAGTGTTAGATATACATCTGTATCTTCGTCTCGCGGATGTGCAATTTGGGCTGCTCTCCAATGGGCTGGGCTTGGCCAACTTCTACTACAGCCAGCAAGCCAGGTTTATATGCAGTGGTGTGCGTGGGTGTGGTGTGTGTTCTATGTAGTGCTGTGTGTGGGTGTGGTGTGTGTAAAAAAAAAGGAAGCAGGTAATCCCAGTGACCGGCTCAAATTTCCTTTTCTCTAGCACAATAATGTAAGATATAAAAAGTTTACAATAAAAGCATCAAAGATGCACATTATTTTCTACAATGACAGCGTGTCCAGTAATTAAGGTACAAGCCCTCTTAACATTTTTTGAGGCATTCTTGCGTGTTTTCAAGGCGTTTGGAATTTTCATGTATTCTTGTACAACTACTGAATTTTATAAAGTTTATATCCCGTAAAAACATTTGTAAGTCCAATACCAATAATTCTAGTACAATACTAACTGCCCGACGGAAGAAACAACAATTTCCATATAACGCTCACATGGTCCAACTAAGTTGAACACAAACAGGTGCATGCATATTAAATGTTGTTGTTCGATATTTATAAATCCAATGATTATTTTGTTAATTTTAGTCGCACATTCAATTAAAAATCAAATGGTTTCCGTCTCTAGATGGTCCTCACCATCCACCTACAGACCGATACGAGTGCGATGGAGGCCGCCCACATAGCTTATTAGCGTCGCCCGATAGTCGCCCCATGTCGTAACCCTAGCATCGCGACACCCCAATCTCCGGCGGGCCGCTCCCATCCGGCCTTCCAAAACTCGACTCCAGAGCGGTGCAACCCTTAATGTAAGAATCCCGGGTGTGCACGAGTGAAGACAAAGTGCGCAGAAAAGATTTGTGTTGGTTTGTGAGGACAATCTAGATCTTAGGTAGTTGCCACGCGCAATGGACAAACAACGGTGAGCGAACCCGTGGATTTGGGCAGAGTGTTACATTTGTCTTGTTCGACGTGTGTGCTCCAGCTCCGTCTTGGTGTCCTCTGCCCATGGTGGGAGATTTTCTTCGACGATTGTTGGTGCTTCTCGTTTTGTATCGTAGGAATGCGCCAAGATGACACAAAGTATACAAAGGCCCAGGCCATCCAAATAAAAAGTGAAATATGATATATAAAAAATGATGGAATGAACAAAAAAATATGACTAAAAATGATGGAATGAACAAAACAATATGACAAAAAAGAAAAAGGAAACAGAAACGAGAACTAAAAACAACACAAGTCATGATTCATGAAGATGTACAATTGTCTATTTTTGACCCTCTAAGTTTTGCAAATCCAAAGGAAGAGGAAGGAGCACCTAAGAACAATAGGCATGAGAGGCATCGGGAAAGTTCTTAAACAAATGTTGGACCCTAGTAGAGGGAAACACAAGTTTAGGCCTTCCTCCATGCACACATGCCCAATGCTCTTAGATGTTCATTTCTTCCTCTTCCCGGTTTGCCTTCACATCCCCCATCATAAAAGCCTACATGTGCACATTCTTAAGGAAATTTCACAAGCCAATAGAAAAAGGAAGGAATACCTAAGAACAATAGGTATGGGAGGCATCAGGAAAACACAAGAACACCTTGGCTCCTAAATTTGGAGACCAAGAAAGTCTACGCTTTCCTTCATGTTCCCATACCCACCATTCTGAGGTACTCATGGCTTCCTTTTCCCTACTACTCTCAAGGCCTCATAAAGTATACTTTAGACGGGCAAATTTCTTAAGCTTTCAGCATGGAAGTACTTCCATGATGTAGGAAGGGGAAGGAGAACCTAAGAACTATAGGAATAGGAGGCAAACACCGAGACATGTATCCACCACTCATTCAGGAGAGGCAGATGAATAGCTCAAGGTTTCCTCCATGTCTCTATTCTCACTGATCGTAAACTATTTCTTCATCTTAATATTTGCATAGAAAGAAGCTCGAACCTGTGACGTATATATAGGCCTCACATGAAGTGATCTAGAAGTGTAAACTTTAGTGAATCATGTGAGTGGAATACATAAATCAATGAACATACAGGCTGCATATGCATGCTGCGCCTATATCAATAAATAGCATTGGCCCATGAAACATCTATCGGTAATATGGGCACATGGAGGGACGATACAAAGAGATATTTTTCTTATGCTCATCTTAAGAAAGAAGATTTGTCCTTGACTCTTAACTTGCATTTACAAAAATTGGAAAAGCAAAAAAAACATATAGTTGTTCAGTATATCTAATAACAGACAAGGTGGATGAAGAGTGAATAGTCCACGAGATGGAAGACCACCATAACCAAACAAATAAATGTCACAATTACAGACTATTCCAGATTCCAAAAATAATTGTCAAAAAGTTGCATGGGATTTCTTAATCGTCTGATAACTAGCCTGATGTGCTTTGAGCAACATCTGATGCTGCTGACTTTGGATAACACTTCTTATTAAAGTACCAGTGCTAGAGTTAAAAAAAGATAGCACTAATGCAATATCATGAAATATGCACTTAGCATCGGCGGTGATAAAATTGTTATTACATGTTTCCACATACGCTTGAGTTCCACAATCGATCTTTACTGCCAAATATAATTGGCAATAATCCAAAGCTAGTTAAAATTTGATATCTTAAATTCTTACTGCGCAGGGTCGTACCCGTGAAATTCAGTGCCCTGTCTGAAATCAAAGTTTAGGCTCACATGTAAAAAAACAAGTACAATATCATTGCTAATCATTGGTTGTGTGTTTGGTCTGATCGAACGAGAATGCACGGAACACTCCATCCTCGCCGCACGACCGGTCTGATCAGTTCATTTGTGCATGCCTCCGCAGGACCCCATGAATATCGTCATCAAGTACGCACCTCCACTGATAGAGCAGTGGGTAAGAGAGTGATGTGTTGATGAACTCAAGCAGCAAGTAAACTAACTAGTGCTTGTTTGTTAGGCTGAATTGACGAAACTACAAGTATGATTCACAGTCACAATACAAATTTATGCTTGATATTTCTGTAGTGAGGCAAAACTACGGCTTGATTTTTGAAGCTGAGAAAAATTGTTGTACAATGGCTAGACACACTCGTAATGATGCAATCCAGCCCAGGATTTACTTGCATAGATTGTGAGTAAGCAAAGGTGTTGTCGTTCCAGAGGTTTGTGCTGAAGCTGAAAGAAAACGATAGATGCAAAGCTCCAGGTGTTGTCCTTCCCCTGCAAGAAAGCTTCCGATGAGGAATGCACAAAGTGCACCAGTATGTGAGACGACATGCAGATTCTCCATCACCAGGAGTATATAGTTAGACATGGACGTAGCGTATGATAAGTACAATCATACCTTCAAAGAAAAGCATGCACCATGAAAATACTAAGATTTAGGCAGTGAACAAGACAAGGCAACAGGTAGATTCAGTGCATGCAGGATTAAGGCAATTGACCAGAAAATATAGAAAAAATTGTAAAACATACAACTTGGATAGTGATTTTTGTGACCCGAATTAGATAATGATTCAAAGAAACGACTCAAGAATGCTCAAATGGCGTGCGTGCTCAGTGATGCCGTTCTCTAGCTAGGCCTGTCCGGAGGGTACGAACATGGCAACTTCGGTGATCACCACTAAGTCTATATTGATCTTCCATGTGGAAAAGGTTTTTCAGCTGGGCGCCCACCGCCCAGGTGAGCTATTGAGCTAGCAACATAGTGTTCATTTTTTTTTATTATCTCATGATTCTTGTACCTTTTTGTCATAAAAAAAACATGTTGAAGCTTTCTTGTTTGGAGCAATGAATTTCAAAGTGTGTGTGTGTGTGTGTGTGTGTGTGTGTGTGATAAATAGATAGATAGATAGATAGATAGATAGATATATAGAGAGAGAGAGGAGAGAGAGAGAGAGAACGGCGTTGCGGTTTTCAAAGAAAAATTAAATTACAACAACAAGAAGAAAGCCTTTAGTCCCAAACAAGTTGGGATAGACTAGAGGTGAAAACCATAAGATCTCGCGACCAACTCATGGTTCTGTCACATGGATAGCAAGCTTCCACACACCCCTGTACATTGCTAGTTCTTTGGTGATGCTCCAATCCTTCATATCTCTCTTTACGGACTCTTCCCATGTCAAGTTCGGTCTACCCTAGCCTCTTTTGATATTATCAGCATGCTTTAGCCGTCCGCTATGCGCTGGGGCTTCTAGAGGCCTGCGCTGAATATGTCCAAACCATCTCAGACGATGTTGGACAAGCTTCTCTTCAATCGGCGCTACCCCAACTCTATCTCGTATATTATCATTCCGGATTCGAAATTACATATTTGAAAAAAAAAATTCTACAAATACATATGGATATTCTTCAAGTATGTGTAGAGTTTCGCTTACTAATTTGATTATTTGCATGCTACACACAAAAGGAAAATATGTGGCCCAAATACAACAGAGGAAAACCTATTTTAATATGTGTATTTGTCTTTTTTGTGTACATCACATATGAACGTATATGTTCATGAAAGTTTGTCCACATATACTACAAATATATGTCTATATGTATACTTTTTTTATAAAAAATTGAGGTGTGAAAAATTATTTTGCTCGAAAACTATAAAGAGCTCAATGGAGCTCGGCCTCTGCAGGCACTTTTGGAGAGATGGTACCCGTAGTAGCTACCAATGAAATTAGCTCTCGCATTCATCCGACCTAGCAACTAGCCTGCTAATAGTACTAGGAGTTTGAATGCACCACATCTACTGTATAAGAAACACCAAGGGCTACTTATATCCATCTCGAAGTTTTCATTCCTCATTGAGACGGATCTTTCTCTATTGTTCCATATATTTATTTTTGGCATAACAATGTAAAATCACCCAATAGGATCTACCCCTAAAACTATGCGAGAAAGTCGGTAGCATGACATTCTCTCTTTGTTTGTTTTCAAAAGCAGAACCACTTCGAGCATATGTAGGCATGGGAGACATAGGGAAAGAAAGAGTCTTAGGTGATGTCATATGTTTTACCAAAATCTTTGATACATCTGTAAAGGCGGAAACTTGTACTCCCACCTTTTCCCTTGGCACAGACCCTCTGTCGATGTAGTTCTCGACACCCTCACTTGCATCATAGCCACACCTTCTGCATGGTGCCTAGTCAACTTGCAGGCCATAAAATTAGTCGGCGACGTCCAAGGCGGGTTCACACATAGGGAGGGGGTCGGTCTCCATGGAGCAACGGGCGATCTTCGCCCGTCATTGTCAATCTCCATGGCGAAGCACACAATTGTCGGTATTACCATGGGGCTCATGGTTGGTCTTTATGACCATGAATTACGTAGGAGATCTTGTTTTGGTCACACCAGATTGTTTAGTCCGACAAACTAAAATGTATCATCAAAGGAAAACTCTCTTGATTTGTAGCATTAGAGTGAATTGTTAAAATAAGACAGAAAATGTACTTTTCTTTGTATATAACGCTAGACAGATATATAACATTAAAAATATGCTTTATAGAATCAAAGTGTTTTGATATAACAAAACGTATATTATAGATTTTGTCCAATTTCTCATTCTTCGACAAGTGTAGAACCATAAAAAATATATTATCCAAGTTAGTTTTTTTTTTTGGGTTTTATTATTGTATTTCAGTTGGCACAGAGGGCAATGCATGGTAGACAGTCCAAACTATACCTGTGCTAGTTGATTCAGGAGTTGGTACCATGTGTAAGAGAATGAAGTACAGATGGATGACGAACAAGCAGCGTTGTAAGCCCTGTTAAGTGCATCTTATATACCCAGGCATAAGATAATGTGTTGATGAATTCAAATTGCACCTGGGCTCGAGTCAGTCCCCTCACCCCGACGCCTCCCGCTAGGGTTCCTCCCTCACTCCCTGCCCGCCGCCGCCCGCCGCCCTCCCGCCGCTGCCGGCCGCCCGCCGCGCTCACCCGACTCCCCGCCCTCCCCCCTCCCCTCTCCCTATCCTGCACCTGCGCCGCCTCCCCGGGAGGTAGCCGGGGCGGCACGCCCCCCACTCCTCGGCGCCCCTTCCTCCCCCATCCCACCCCCCCGCCGCCGCCGGCGAGCGCCCCCGGCTCTGGCCAGGGTGGTGTCGGTGGCGGCGGGCCCTTCCCGTTCCCGCGCGCGCGTCTCCCCTTCCCGGGGCAGGGGCGGCGGCGGTGCTGCTTGGCTAGGCGGCGGCCCGGCGACCCAGCGGCGGGCGAGGTGGCGACACCGCTTCTTGGCGGCGGGGCGGCGTGGTGAAGCAGGGTGGCCGGCGGCGCGCCCACGGCCCAGATCTGGGCCCTGCGGGCCCCATCTGGGTCCTAGCGGGCCGCCCCCCGGCGCGGTTGCGATTTCTGCTACGTGGTGAGTATTAGAGTATATTCGGCAGGTTTAGTTTTGGTAGTTTGAATTGTAATCTATCTCTATTAGTCTTGGAGTCCAAGTTTTGTAATCTATATAAACGGCCCTTCGAGGCCCCAATCAATACAATCAATACAACAGTTATTATTCTCCAATTATCATGGTATCAGAGGCCTAGGTTTTCCGCACCTAGCCGCTACACAGCTTCCGCGCCGCGCCGCCCCCGGGGAGATCGATCTCCGCCGGGGGCCGCGCAAATAGTAGATTAGATCTCGCGTCGTCCAAACTTTCTCGCTGGCCGCTTGACCGGCGTTTCTTCTTCTTTCGCTGATCATAGATCAGATTGCGTCGCCCACCGCCGCATGTCGTCCTCGCGCACCTCTGCTCGGATCTCGCCGTCAACACAGGGCTGCACCATCAACAACCGTGGTCATCATCGCCGACAACCATCTACACCAACAACGTCGCTGCACGTACCGGATCGTCGCCATCACCACCAATCATGGTCTTCGTCAACGCCAACGGGTTTAATTCCCGAAATCTCCTACCTCTACAGCTCAATCGCCATCAACCACAACCTCTTCGTCTTCGTCCACTACAACCTCGCCGCTAGAGTCGCAGTCTATTTTTCTTTATTTTTCCTAACTTTTTCCTCTACTCCGGCGTCAACGGCGGACAACTTCGGCACCAGTAAGCCACAACCCGACCGTTCACGGAAAATTTCTCTGCTCCTCCATCCGACTCTGGCTCGCATGGTTCGTTATGGTCCCTGTCTTCGCACGTCCAGTATTGGCAACACCGACGCGTGCCTTCATCCCCGACATGCTCCCGGGTCTGGCAAGCTCGGCAAGGTGTGCCGCCTACCTCGACTACCTCTACTACCTCGACAACCTCCACAACTCCGGCAAACTCGACGACATCGACCACAACATCAACACCAATGACTTCATCAATGGCGACTTCATCACCAACGGCATAATCGACCACGACTACAGCGCCCACTCCTCGGCTACATCGACATCGGCATCAAGGGCTATCACCCTGGCAAGCCCATCACCGACAAGCACGGCAAGCCCGGCAAGTCCGGCAAGCTGGACAACCCGGCAAGTCCGGCAAGTTCGGCAAGTCCGGCAAGCCCGGCAAGTCCGGCAAGCCCGTCCCCGGCAAGTCTGGACAACCCGGCAAGTCCGGCAAGCCCGTCCCCGGCAAGTCCGGCAACCTGGCAGTTCGCGCTTTCGGATTACACTCCAGTCTCAACATCGTTACTCCCGACGTTGACACTGCGGGGGGATATTAGAGTATATTCGGCAGGTTTAGTTTTGGTAGTTTGAATTGTAATCTATCTCTATTAGTCTTGGAGTCCAAGTTTTGTAATCTATATAAACAGCCCTTCGAGGCCCCAATCAATACAATCAATACAACAGTTATTATTCTCCAATTATCAGTGAGGAGGAGGAGCAGCTCGCACGGGGGGCGGCGACGCTGACGGCATGCCTGCAGCAGCGCGATGGCGGGAGCTTTACGGGCTTCGGAGGGCCCGGCCGGGCCTGTGGGCCCACAGGCCTGGTGTGCTTCTGCTATTGCGTCCGGACGGCTACCGTCGTTGATGGTGCTGCTGCCCCTAGTCCCGGCTCCGATTCGTCGTTGTGCAGTCCTCACAGGGCGGTGCCGTGGTGAGACGGCGTGGGGGCTTCAAGACCGTGTTGGCGCTGGGTAGTGGTCGGTTTGGTGGCAGGCTCCGGAGCGTCCGAGGCGCTGGTTGGGATCGGGGAAACCCCTGTCGGCATGGCCGACACCGACGCGGTAGTGCCTGTGGGTGCCGCCGGACCTTCCTGGAGAGCGTCGGGGGCTACCCTTCCTCTCGCCTCGTCGCGTACCGAGGAAAACCCTTGGCAACAGCGTCGTCATCGTCGCGGTCCTTCTTGGAGGTGTTGATTGGTACCGACGCTTTGGAGTCTTGGAGCTTGGTGGGAGATCCCCGGTGGGCGCAGCGGTCACGAGGCTTCTTCGTTTTTGTCGATCCGCCGTTGTCGGCATTTGTTTCTTTTGTATTTTCTCTGTCGTTTCTTTTGGGCGTGATTGTGCTGCTTCCACCCCAGCACCTATCGTTGAATGTTTCGGTTGGTTGCTTTGTAATACAAAGCGGGGGAACCCTTTTTCGTGTGTTGTTATATTCAACCTTACACATTCTGAACTCAATTAAACTTTTAATCCTAAATTTTGTTGAGCAAAGATCACATTCAGTGTAGAGGTTGTGGATGACATGCAACACTCTCTGAGTGCGACTGTTAGGATTTTCCGACAGATCACGGTGCAACAATTTGCATAAAATGACTCAGATGACGTATCTGATTTCTATTATCTCAGTTGGGAGTTCATAAATATTTGATTGGTAGCGGAAACACCTCATTGATCTGCACAAAGGTTCAATTTGAGGTAAAACAAAAGGGTGTCGGCTATTGCATGCAAATGGTCAAAGAAGATGAAAGAGGCTAAAAATTGTGATAGATCTAAGAGCACATGACAGAAATAAAACAAAAATTACAATATGTTCGAGACGAATCAGAGTTTCTACACAGCTTACGTGACGGACGTACATGCGGGGTACCTAACTGTTCGAGACGACTCAAACGTTTGTGGATAGATCACCTGACCAACATACGTAAGGGCGACCTGACACGAGGCGCCGAATATGGTGGAGGTGATCGTGGCTGCCAGGGCTGGGAGCAGGAGTGCCAGGGTCAGGAAGATGGACGGAGTGTGTCTAGCACGTTGACATTTTTTTTTTTTTGAAAAGGGGAATATATTAATATCAAGCAGATACCAATTACACCCAGCCTCTGCACCAACAAGATGTCTAAAAATATCCAGGATGCACACAGCCAAAAAACAAAGAAAAAAAAGAAAAAGAAAGAAAACTAACCTAGCCAATGTGATCAGTCACCCGCAGTAGCAGCACTTGTGTCTAGCACGTTGACATGCTTCGCCATCACCTGTGAAGATCCGCCGGTGAGACAGCCATGCGTATTTGTGCGTGTGCATTGCCTGTCTGGTGGCAGGCTGGTGACATTGTCGTGGTGAGGACATCATGGAGCACCTGGTTGAGCAGATCGGGCCGGCATGGGTGTGTCCTTCGGCCGGCCATGGCCTGGCCGGTGTGGCCTTCTCCATGCGCGTCAGTGGATTCCGGGGCTGTGGCCCCGTGCTGTGCATATGGAGGTGGCCTGCATGTCAGCGCGATGGCAGGTCGGGCGCGACTGACCTTTGGGCGAAGTGCGAGGGATTAAACCTGATCCATTGCCCCGTCGGCGATACGTGTTTAGGTGGCTTTCATGCATGTATCCGAATCGTGCTGGAGTTAGTCTCCGTGTAGGATTACTCTACGTAGCTAGCTAGTGCTATTTATATACATGTAGCCAGCCCTTGTAAACTTGTATCGATCGTGAGAAAAGCAATAAAGAACAGGTCGAGCCTGCGGCCATCCAAATACTTGTGCGTGCGTGCGTTTGCTTTCCGGCCGGCTGGCCGTCGTGTACGTACGTGTGAACTTGGTGTTGCTTGCTGGAAGATCGACCAGGAGCAGATTAGCTAGTACAAGCTAGCTTTGCATTACGGTGTGTCTCGACGTAAAACACTTCGTCCAGTTCATCAACAAGCTTTGTTCCCCGTCGTCGTCGGTCATTGCCTGTCGTCGGAAAGTAATCGGCGTCGCGTCTGGGCCAACAAACGTTTCCTACTCTGATCGTTTTCCGATCATAGTTTGTCTCGGATGCTACTTCCCCTTCCCGTTTACAAAGCTGCCCGATCTCTTCTAGGATCCGGTCAACGAGAACCGCAAGCGTCCTGAGCAGCGCCCGCAGTCGAGCTCGAGTGCCCGTTCGTCCGTCGTCCTTCACCGTGCCCCCACCGGCCACCGCTCCTTGACCGAGTAGGAGACCCCCAAGCAGCAGCATCAAAGTACGTGGATTTTTGAAGCTCGGGCTTTTGGACACCCCTTATCCTCACCCACCAATATTGCTTTAAGATCTGTGCTAGACAACTAACACTAGTAGGAAAACCCCCATTTGTCCCGATTCGTAGGGGCCTTTAGTCCCGGTTCTGGAACCGGGACTAAAGGGTCGGGACTAAAGCCCAAAACCTTTAGTCCCGGTTCGCTTACCAACCGGGACAGAAGGGGCTCCACGTGGCCGGTGCTGGGAGCCCAGGCAGGAGGACCTTTAGTCCCGGTTGGTAACACCAACCGGGACCAAAAGGCAGGACCTTTAGTCCCGGTTGGCAACACCAACCGGGACCAAAAGGCACTGGGTTTTTTTTTTTTTTTGAAAGGGGGGGGGGGGGGGTTAGGGGGGTTTGTAGGGTTAATTGAGGTGTTTCATATTGTGTTAGCTAACTAATAGAGAGAAGTGTCCTCTCTTTCTCCGTGCTTGGTCGACGCTAGCTATTATAGAGAGAACTCGACACGCTAGCTAGTAAGCAAATGAAGGAACCATTAAGTACACAAGATCGTCATGAACATATACACAGAGAAGTGATCGACCTCTCTTTCTCCGAGAGATTGGTCGAATAACAAGTTTTCGTATATCTATCCGACGCTACTAGCTACATATATACAATATAAGATCTCTTACAATCCCTAACATTTAATTTCAAATTCCAGATGGTATTCTCCGGCTTTATTTATGACGTGGTCAAGAAAGAATCCCGCCAATTCCTTTTGAATTGCTCGTATGCGATCATGTGGTAGGAGTTCATCCCACATCTGCCACGTCTAATTTGAAGAAGGGGGTCAATACATATATATGAATGAAACTCAACACAAATCATGGTAATAAAATAAAATTGTGAATATTATTGCTTACGCACTTGAAATTGTTTTTCAGAGTAGCCCCGCTTAGGGGTCGTCGCGTTGTAGATGAACTCGCAAACGTAGTATCCACAAAAATCATTCACTTTTTCCTGCCACAAGCACTTTACGAGAAATAGAGTTCAATCAAACTGATAATCAAGCATGATAAATGGTATTGATGGAACTAGAATCAATGGGAGATGCGCGGAACTAGCTAGTAGTACTTACTTTCGGGTGTGTAAATCGCAGCTCCCTCGGCAGTGCCGGAACAATTGCGGTGAACTCTTTCCAAACCCTGGCAGACAAAGAAAATAATTACTTGATATCAGGAAATGAACAAAGTTGCCGATATGATGCGATAATGATCGATTGAACTTACTTCTGGAGCATTTCAGTCATGTCCGCATATTCCTGGGGATCTTTTCGTTTCGAGTCTAAGACGATTACTACTCCCCGCTCAAGCTTAATCTCTAGCAGAATAAAGTGGAACCTGCGCACGCATGCATAACTCATCAATTACATTACTATAACCTCGAGTAATAAGGGAAACCGAATATGCACAAGACAGTAACACTCACTTGAAGTTGTAAGGAAAGAGTATTGTCCCTTTGTTTTGATTTTTAAGCAACGATTGTAGCAAGTTGTCCTCGGTTTGTGTGACATTGTTTTTAACCGTAAACTCATGTATGATATTTGGGTTAATGAACCCAATGTCATAGATTTGTGCTTTTCTGCATTCGACGATCTTCAATCTGCATAATATAGTGAGGATGATTATATATACATGCAATGAAAGAGCTGAGCTATATATATATAGAGAGATTTAATTACAGAAGTAGTACTTACAGACAGTAGCAAGTCACGATTGTTTTGTCGAGGGCCTTTTGATTGTATAACTGGAATATCCCCTCAAATTCAACATTCAACTGATCCATTCCAACGAGGTCGTGCTCCTCTTTAATTCTCAGCGTCAAAGCATCCTTCCCAGACTCCCGGCATGTTTTCATGTACCATTCATGCAATGTTCGCATCATCGTTGTTAGAGGAGGATGATCAGGTTTGACGAGAGGCCGCCCGTACCGGTAACTGAATTCGTCCACCTCCAACGGCTCAAACTATACATCATCGCTCAGGTAATCACCAGGATTGGTACCGGGCACCATCCCCGGATGATTAGCGACGATATCGCTAGACACCTTGAGCGGGGGGCACGATTGGTTCGCCTGTTCGCCGAGCTGGGGAATTTTTTTCCCACTTCTTCGTTTTGCTAACCTTGCATCACTGGAAGTACTTCCTGACCGCCGTGCGTCTTGATATGTCTTTTTAACACAGCGGTCAAAGTTGGAATCCGGCGGAGGCAGTGGTGGTCGCTTCAGGGCATCGATAGTGCGCATCACTTTCACCGGATCTAGCTTCTCCTTCGGAGGTGGAGTTTTCTTTGCAAAATGGGCCGTCAATTCGGCCTGACATATCTCATCATTTTCAAACTCGGTCCTCTCATATGGTAACTTTTCCAGAGGCTTGAGAGATGGACCGTATCTGTATTCCCTCCCGCCTCTTCTTGTACTGCTAGCCGCCGGAGCGGCGGCGTCTCTCTTCCGTCGTTGCTTACGAGGCGGAGAAGGAGGCCGAGTGCTCCGACGCGCCGGAGGAGCCGGAGTGGCGGCGTCTGTCTTGAAAGTGAGGTGAGCTTCTGGGGTAGCTTCGTGCCGCTGAGATGGTTGGCCGGCAGCTCGCTGGCTCTCAGCTTCCTCTAGCTTTTGTAGTCTTGCATTCAGCTTCTGAATTTCGCTCAGCTCCGCTTTCCTCTTTCTCTCCCGGCTTCTGTAACCGCCTGTGTCGGGAAACCCAACCTTCCACGGAACGGAGCCTGGTGTGCCTCGTGTTCGTCCAGGGTGCTCAGCATTCCCTAGGGCCTCAGTCAGCTCGTCCTTCTCTCTGTCGGGAATGAACGTCCCTTCCTGCGCTGCGGTGATATACTCCTGAAGCTTGTTCATGGGTATCGCAAGTTGCTCGTTCGTCCAACGGCACTTCCCTGTTTCAGGGTCCAAAGTTCCCCCAACCCCGAAGAACCAAGTCCTTGAACGGTCTGGCCAGTTCAATGTCTGTGGTACGACGTTTTTAGCAATCAGGTCATTCTCAGCTTTGTCCCACAACGTCCGGGCTTTGAGGTAGCCACCTGACCCCGTGTGATGGTGATACTGCTTCTTTGCAGCATTGATCTTGTTTGTCTCTGACATTTTTTTACTCTTGTCCGATGTCTTGTAGGCCACAAATGCGGGCCAGTGATCACCTATCTTCTCAAATCGGCCGGTGAATTCTGGAGTCTTCCCTTTGTCGACAAACTTTGATTTCAACTCATTCTTCCACCTCCTGAATAGATCTGCCATCTTCTTAAGAGCACACGCCTTGACCAGTGGCTCTATAAGTGGCTTATTCAGATCCTCCTCTGGCGGTAGGGTGAAATTTGCCTTCAGCGCGGTCCAAAGATCATCTTTCTGTCTATCGGTGACATAATCACCATCAGGGGCGCCGTCCTTAGGCTTATTCCATTGCTTGATGCTGATCGGGATGTAGTCCCTAACAATAGCTCCGCACTGAGCAGAAAATGCGTCCTTGGTCCGCTTGGGTTCAATCGGATGGCCATCGTGCGCGAGTGCTGTGATCGTGAACCTTTCTTCCTTGCGCAACCTCTTCTTCGGGCCTCGTCTCGTTACCGAAGTTTGGCTCGATCCGGAGGGCTATAAAAGAAGAAAGAAGAGTTAATTAATATATGTACATACCAAAACAATTAATGCATCAATTAGCTAGTCAGCACAGGCTTAATTAATATATATACCTCGCCGGACTTTGCAACAGCTCCCTCCTCTGTTCGGTCACCGAAGCCGTCATCATGGTCTCCTTCTTCCTCCGGCATTCGGTCACCGGAGCCATCATGATCATGTCCTTCCTCCTCCATTGTTCGATCACCGGAGCCATCATCCTCTCCTTCCAGACCATCGGTGTCATTGAGATACGACAAGATATCACGTCCGTCGTGGATTATGTCCCCCAACAACTGTTCTTGTTCCAAGTCTCTTGGATCCATAGTTTCTGCAAATATTACAACATGGCAATTAATATACAAACATGAATGTCCGACGTCCGGACCGCCTCTCTCATGAATGTCCGACGCCCGGTTTGGGGTGGCCTCGACAACACTTGTAGGGTTTGGGTGGGGGGGTATATCGACCCCCCCCCCCCTCATGTCGAAGTTATCGGGGAGGGGGGTATATCGACAACGACATACATACATGGAAAAAAATGCTATCCATCTTTACATACATAGCCACATACATATATTATATATTTTCATTAACTCATGACATATTTTCATTATTTTTCTTTCTTTAACTCAACGACAACGACATACATACATGGAAAAAAATGTATATCGACCCCCCCCCCCTCATGTCGAAGTTATCGGGGAGGGAGCGATCTCTTTCTCGTTATTTTTCGTGTGTCCGTGTCGCCGTATCCGTGTCCGTGTCCATGTCCGTGTCGCCGTATCCGTGTCCGTGTCGCCGTATCCGTGTCCGTGTCCGTGTCCGTGTCGCCGTATCCGTGTCCGTGTCGCCGTATCCGTGTCCGTGTCGCCGTATCTGTGTCCGTGTCGCCGTATCCGTGTTCGTGTCCGTGTCGCCGTATCCGTATCCGTGTTCGTGTCCGTGTCCGTGTCCGTGTCGCCGTATCCAAGCAGGGACCATGGGAAAGGGGGGGCTCACTGGGGGGCGGCGACGGGGAGGCGACGGGGCGGCGACGGGGAGTCGACGGGGCGACGACGGGGCGGCGACGGGGCGAAGACGGGGAGGCGACGGGGCGGCGCGGCGACGGGGAGGCGAAGGGGACGGGGCAGCGACGGGGCGGCTCGGGGCGGCGCGCGGCGACGGAGACGACGACGGCGACGGGGACGGGGCGGCGCGGCGACGGGGACGGCGCGGCGACGGGGAGGCGACGGGGACGGGGCGGCGACGGGGCGGCTCGGGGCGGCGCGCGGCGACGGGGACGACGACGGCGACGGGGACGGGGCGGCGACGGGGACGGGGCGGCGCGGCGACGGGGACGGCGGCGACGGCGACGGCGACCTCGGGGCGGCTCGGGGCGGCGCGCGGCGACGGGGACGACGACGGCGCGGCGACGGGGAAGCGACGGGGACGGGGCGGCGACGACACGGCTCGGGGCGGCGCGCGGCGACGGCGATGAGGAGCGGGCGGCGACGGCGATGAGGAGCGGCGCGACGACGGGGACGGGGCGGCGACGGGCTCGGGGCGGCGACGGGGACGGCGGGCTCGTGGCAATGGCAGATGAAAACTGAAATTTTCTAAGTGTTTACTTATATAGAAGAAGAATTGGTCCCGGTTAGGGGCACCAACCGGGACCAATGCCCACCTTTAGTCCCGGTTGGTGCCACCAACCGGGACCAAAGGTCTCTTTTCAGCAGCCCAAAGGGCGGGAAGCAGAGACCTTTGGTCCCGGTTGGTGCCACCAACCGGGAAGAAAGGGAGGCATTGGTCCCGGTTGGTGGCACCAACCGGGACCAAAGGGTGGCATTGGTCCCGGTTGGTGGCACCAACCGGGACTAAAGCCCTGTTCCTGGCACGGTGGGAGTTTAGTCCCACCTCGCCGAGCGAGGAGCAGTCGTACTGGTTTATAAGCGCGGCTGCACCCACCGTCTCGAGCTCCTCTCTACCGCAGGCTTACGGGCCTAACCGCTTTGCAACTGCCTGTGGGCCTATTGGGCCTTCTGCGGGCTTGAATGTCGTGGTGGCCCAGTAGGCGGCATTTTTTTTCCGGTATTTTTGTTTTTTTTTTTTGCTTTATTTATTTTTTTATTTTTTTTCCAATATTTTTCTACTGTTATTTTAGTTCATTCTTTATAACAAATAAATACTTTGATAATTTTAGTTGCATAATTTCCATTATTTTGTTTTGTTTTTTGCTTTATTTATTTTTGTTTTATTTTTTGCTTTATTTATTTCCAGTGTGTTTTATCATTATATTCTTTTTGCTATTAATGTTTTGAACAAAAAATACTAGGATAATTTTAGTTGCATAATTTCCATTATTTTTGTTTTGTTTTTTGCTTTATTTATTTTTGTTTTATTTTTTGCTTTATTTATTTCCAGTGTGTTTTATCATTATATTCTTTTTGCTATTAATGTTTTGAACAAAAAACACTTTGATAATTTTAGTTGCATAATTTTTATATAATTATAGTTTCAAAAATACTAGAGGTTTATAAAAGCTTTTTAGTTGATTCTTTTTTGAACTCCACTCCCACGATGTTTTGATAGAAATTAAAAAGCACTTCAAATGAACTCTGAAAAGGTTGAAAGTTGGCATGGTATCATCATTTCACCCACATAGCATGTGCTAAAAAGTTGAGTGGGTTACGGCAAAAACTGGATGCACTTCGTGTACAAAATGGACAATCTCTTTCGAAGTATCACGGTTTCGGACGGAAACTCATCTGTTACAAAGGGATTTCATTTTTTTGAACTTATTTGAACTCCATACTTTTTGTGTGTTTAAAATGCACCATTCAAAGCCACATCATCAATTTTCAACCCTTTCTGACTTCATTTGGTATTTTTCATGCACTGACTGATTTTTTTGAGCTAAATGACCCTGAAATTGAAAAGCACTTCAAATGAACTCTGAAAAGGTTGAAAGTTGGCATGGTATCATCATTTCACCCACATAGCATGTGCTAAAAAGTTGAGTGGGTTACGGCAAAAACTGGATGCACTTCGTGTACAAAATGGACAATCTTTTTCGAAGTATCACGGTTTCGGACGGAAACTCATCTGTTACAAAGGGATTTCATTTTTTTGAACTTATTTGAACTCCATACTTTTTGTGTGTTTAAAATGCACCATTCAAACCCACATCATCAATTTTCAACCCTTTCTGACTTCATTTGGTATTTTGCATGCACTTACTGATTTTTGGAGCTAAATGACCCTGAAATTGAAAAGCACTACAAATGAACTCTGAAAAGGTTGAAAGTTGGCATGGTATCATCATTTCACCCACATAGCATGTTATAAAAAGTTGAGAGGGTTACGGCAAAAACTGGATGCACTTCGTGTACAAAATGGACAATCTCTTTCGAAGTATCTGGGTTTGGGACGAAAACTCATCTGTTACAAAGGGATTTCATTTTTTTGAACTTATTTGAACTCCAGACTTTTTGTGTGTTCAAAATGCACCATTCAAAGCCACATCATCAATTTTCAGTCCTTTCTGACTTCATTTGGTATTTTTCATGCACTGACTGATTTTTTTGAGCTAAATGACCCTGAAATTGAAAAGCACTACAAATGAACTCTGAAAAGGTTGAAAGTTGGCATGGTATCATCATTTCACCCACATAGCATGTTATAAAAAGTTGAAAGGGTTACGGCAAAAACTGGATGCACTTCGTGTACAAAATGGACAATCTCTTTCGAAGTATCAGGGTTTCGGACGAAAACTCATCTGTTACAAAGGGATTTCATTTTTTGAACTTATTTGAACTCCAGACTTTTTGTGTGTTCAAAATGCACCATTCAAAGCCACATCATCAATTTTCAACCCTTTCTGACTTCATTTGGTATTTTTCATGCATTTACTGATTTTTTTGAGATAAATGACCCTGAAATTGAAAAGCACTACAAATGAACTCTGAAAAGGTTGAAAGTTGGCATGGTATCATCATTTCACCCACATAGCATGTTATAAAAAGTTGAGTGGGTTACGGCAAAAACTGGATGCACTTCGTGTACAAAACGGACAATTGAGCATCATCCTTTCTATTTGTCTTTTGTTTCTTTCTAAGTGTCTTTGTAAAAATGGAGTTGGAAAAATGAAATATACCGTCGGAAAATGAAAGGATTTCTAGATAGATCAACAAAACACACGGTTTCCCCAGCATACAGCCCGACGGTGGCTAATGAGTGCCCGCATATGAAATGCACCGTCGGACCGTATGCAGGGAATCCGAATGATTTGTATTCGGTCGATGAACTAAAGGATTTCTAGATAGATCAACAAAACACACGGTTTCCCCTGCATTCAGCCCGACGGTGGCTCGTGAGTGCCCGCATATGAAATGCACCGTCGGACCGTATGCAGGGAATCCGAATGATTTGTATTCGGTCGATGAACTAAAGGATTTCTAGATAGATCAACAAAACACACGGTTTCCCCTGCATATAGCCCAATGGTGGAAATATGAAATGCGCCGTTGGACCGTATGCAGGGAATCCGAATGAGTACACACACTAAGTGTCGAACATGTCCGAGAGGTGGGTTATATATAGGGTCGTGTGCCTCTTTAGTCCCGGTTGCTAGCACGAACCGGGACTAGTCGTTATAGTGCTGATCCAAAAGCTCACAAGCGCTTGAAAGATACACACGATCCATGTGCTTCTTCCTGATTGGTACGACCTTCACCGCCCAAGGTTATAAAGAGTTGAGAGGGTTACGGCAAAAACTGGATGCACTTCGTGTACAAAATGGACAATCTCTTTCGAAGTATTAGGGTTTCATACGAAAACTCATCTGTTACAAAAGGCATTTCATTTCTTCACATGTAACTGCAATGATATAGTTGTGGAGAGAAAGTCTTCACTTTTTCTTCGCTTGTGTCCTTTGCTTATTGCGCCGTAACCATGGATAATCTTCATCGTTTAAGAGGGTGCTTGGGTCAGCCTTGACTTTGAAGGGAGGAATTTCATGAAACTTTTCATAATCTTCAGACATGTCTGTCTTGCCCTCCAATCCCACGATGTCTCTTTTTCCTGAAAGAACTATGTGGCGCTTTGGCTCATCGTATGATGTATTCGCTTCCTTATCTTTTCTTTTTCTCGGTTTGGTAGACATGTCCTTCACATAGAAAACCTGCGCCACATCATTGGCTAGGACGAATGGTTCGTCTGTGTACCCAAGATTGTTCAGATCCATTGTTGTCATTCCGTACTGTGGGTCTTCCTGTACCCCGCCTCCTGACAGATTGACCCATTTGCACTGAAACAAAGGGACCTTGAAATCATGCCCATAGTCAAGTTCCCATATGTCCACTATGTAACCATAATATGTGTCCTTTCCCCTATTGGTTGCTGCATCAAAGCGGACACCGCTGTTTTGGTTGGTGCTCTTTTGATCTTGGGCGATCGTGTAAAATGTATTCCCATTTATCTCGTACCCTTTGTAAGTCAATACAGTCGAAGATGGTCCCCTGGCCAACGAGTACAACTCATCAGAAACAGTGTTGTCACCCATTAGATGTGTTTGCAACAAACTGCCAAAAGTCCTGATGTGTTCATATGTAATCCAGTCGTCACACTGCTCCGGGTGTTTGGAGCGCAGAATATTCTTGTGTTCATCGACATACGGGGTCACCAAGGTAGAATTCTGTAGAACTGTGTAGTGTGCTTGAGACCAAGAATGCCCGTCCCTACATATTATTGAGTCCGCTCCTAGCGTGCCTTTTCCAGTCAGTCTCCCCTCATACCGTGATTGAGGGAGACCAATCTTCTTAAGGTCAGGAATGAAGTCAACACAAAACCCAATGACATCCTCTGTTTGATGGCCCATGGAGATGCTTGCTTCTGGCCTAGCGCGGTTACGAACATATTTCTTTAAGACTCCCATGAACCTCTCAAAGGGGAACATATTGTGTAGAAATACAGGGCCCAGAACGACAATCTCGTCGACTAGATGAACTAGGACGTGCGTCATGATATTGAAGAAGGACGGTGGGAACACCAGCTCGAAACTAACAAGACATTGCACCAAATCACTCCTTAACCTTGGCAGGATTTCTGGATCGATCACCTTCTGAGAGATTGCATTGAGGAATGCACATAGCTTCACAATGGCTAATCGAATGTTTTCAGGTAGAAGCCCCCTCAATGCAACCGGAAGCAGTTGCGTCATAATCACGTGGCAGTCATGGGACTTTAGGTTCTGGAACTTTTTCTCTGCCATATTTATTATTCCCTTTATATTCGACGAGAAGCCAGACGGGACCTTCATACTGAGCAGGCATTCAAAGAAGATTTCCTTCTCTTCTTTGGTAAGAGCGTAGCTGGCAGGACCTTCATACTGCTTTGGATGCATGCCATCTTTTTCATGCACACGTTGATGTTCCTCCCGTGCCTCCGGTGTATCTTTTGTCTTCCCATACACTCCCAAGAAGTCTAGAGGTTCACGCAAAGATTCTTCGTCACGTGCATCACGTCGATTGCAGAGCGGACCTCTAGGTCTTTCCAATAGGGTAGGTCCCAAAATATAGATTTCTTCTTCCACATGGGTGCGCGTCCCGCATCGTCAGTCGGAACAGATAGTCCGCCAGGACCCTTTCCAAATATTACTTGTAAATCATTGACCATATCAAGTATGTGATAACCAGTACGGAGGGCGGGCTTCTTCCGGTGATCTGCCTCACCTTTGAAATGCTTTCCTTTCTTTCGACATTGATGGTTGGTCGGAAGAAATCGACGATGCCCCAGGTACACATTCTTCCTGCATTTGTCCAAATATATACTGTCGGTGTCATCTAAACAGTGTGTGCATGCGTGGTATCCCTTGTTTGTCTGTCCTGAAAGGTTACTGAGAGCAGGCCAATCGTTGATGGTTACAAACAGCATCGCTCGTAGGTCGAATTCCTCTTGTGCATGCTCATCCCACACACGTACACCTCTTCCATTCCATAGCTGTAAAAGTTCATCAACTAATGGCCTTAGGTACACATCAATGTCATTGCCGGGTTGCTTAGGGCCTTGGATGAGCACTGGCATCATAATGAACTTCCGCTTCATGCACAACCAAGGAGGAAGGTTATACATACATAGAGTCACAGGCCATGTGCTATGCTTGCTGCTCTGCTCCCCAAAAGGATTAACGCCATCTGCACTTAAACCAAACCATACGTTCCTCGGGTCACCTGTAAAGTCGCTCCACTTTCTCTCGATCTTTCTCCACTGCGACCCGTCAGCGGGTGCTCTCAACTTCCCGTCTTTCTTACGATCTTTTTTGTGCCATTGCATCAACTCGGCATGCTTTTTGTTTCTGAACAGACGTTTCAACCGTGGTATTATAGGAGCATACCACATCACCTTGGCAGGAACCCTCTTCCCGGTGCGCTGGCCCTCAACATCACCAGGGTCATCTCTTCTGATCTTATACCGCAAGGCACCGCATACCGAGCATGCGTTCAAATCCTCGTACGCACCGCGATAGAGGATGCAGTCATTAGGGCATGCATGTATCTTCTGCACCTCCAATCCTAGAGGGCATAGAACCTTCTTTGCTTCGTACGTACTGCCGGGCAATTCGTTATCCTTTGGAAGCTTCTTCTTCATTATTTTCAGTAGCGAACTAAATCCCTTGTCAGATACACCATTGTCTGCCTTCCATTGCAGCAATTCCAGTGTGGTACCGAGCTTTCTGTTGTCATCTTCGCAATTTGGGTACAACCCTTTTTTGTGATCCTCTAACATGCGATCGAACTTCAACTTCTCCCTTTAATTTTGCATTCTCTCTGTGCATCAACAATGACCCGGCGAAGATCATCGTCGGGCACATCGTCTGGTTGCTCTTCATCTTCAGCTTCCCCCATTGTAGCATCACCGTATTCAGGGGGCGGGTAGTTGTCGTCATCCTCTTCTTCTTCGTTGTCTTCCATCATAACCCCTCTTTCTCCGTGCTTGGTCCAAACATTATAGTGTGGCATAAAACCCTTCTGAAGCAGGTGGAAGTGAAGGGTTTTATAGTTGGAGAAAGCCTTCGTATTGTCACAGACAGTACATGGACAATGCATAAAACCATTCTGCTTGTTTGCCTCAGCCGCTTCGAGAAAATTATTCAGCCCCTCAATATACTCGGAGGTGCGTCGGTCACCGTACATCCATTGCCGGTTCATCTGCGTGCATATCATGAATAGAGAAGTGACCAAATTAATAGAAATTCATCATCACATTAAATCCAAAGTACAGTAGTGACCAAAATAAATACATAACGTTCATACATAGTTCTCATTATTGAACAACATATAGCTCTCTAGAGCATCTAATTAAAACATACATTGAAACTATAAAATTTAAATGCAACAACAAATGCGATCATAACCGCAACTAAGGTACCAATTGATCCAACGGCATAATGATACCAAGCCTCAGTATGAATGGCATATTTTCTAATCTTTCTAATCTTCAAGCGCATTGCATCCATCTTGATCTTGTGATCGTCGACGACATCGGCAACATGCAACTCCAACTTCATCTTCTCCTCTTCAACTCTTTGTAATTTTTCTTTCAAGTAATTGTTTTCTTTTTCAACCAAATTTAACTTCTCGACAAGAATTTCTATGTCGGTTGGAATTTCCAGTTCACATACCTCCTAGATAAAAAAAATCTATGTCACGTTGGTCGGCATAATTGTCATAAACACTAAATAAAACAAATAGTTATAAAAGATAATATATACCACATCCGAATCATAGACCGGACGAGGGCCGACGTGGGCGGATACCATGACCATGGCACTATATAATAACAAACAATAATAAAAGTAAGAAAATTACACAAGTATCTATCTAAATGATACAAGTAAGAACTTTTTTCTTTTAGAAAGAAGATAAGAAGAAGAGGCTAACCACGGTGGTGCCGCCGCCGAGATGGACGCGGGCGATCGACGGCGGTGAGGACGGGGACGGGACAGGACGGACCGCCAAACCTAAACAAATCTTGAGAAAAATGGAGCTTGGACAAGGAGCTTCGAGAGGAGAAAGCTTAAGTGTGGCTCGGGCATTTCATCGAACACCTCATGTGCATAGGAGGTGAGCTAGAGCACCACAAAGCTCTCCCCTCGCCGGCCAGAAAAACAGAGCAGTGTGGAGTGCTCTGCTCGCTGGCGGGGGGCTATATATAGGCATCTCATTGGTCCCGGTTCGTGGCTGGAACCGGGACCAAAGGGGGTCCCTTTGGTCCCGGTTCCAGCCACGAACCGGGACCAATGGTTGTGGGCCAGGAGCGACCCCCATTGGTCCCGGTTCGTGTCTGGAACCGGGACCAAAGGGTCCAGACGAACCGGGACCAATGCCCCACGAGGCCCGGCCGGCCCCCTGGCCTCACGAACCGGGACCGTTGCCCCCATTGGTCCCGGTTCGTGACTGAACCGGGACTAATGGGCTGGCCCGGCCTGGACCAATGCCCTGTTATGTACTAGTGTAAGTTACTACATTAGATTTTTCTCTTTTTTGTTTCTCCCACATAAAACGACATTTGAACTTCAAACTTTGCAGAACAACTAAACATTCTAACTAGAATGTGGGAAAAAACTTTCAGATTTTTTGGTCCAACTTAAATATACGAAATCAGATTTTTTTGGATTAAAAATGTTATTTTTAGTATTTAGGATGCACGAAAAAATCCGAAAGTTTTTTCCCACATTCTTGTTAGAATGTTTTGTTGTGCTGCAAAGTTTGAAGTTCAAATGTTGTGTTATGTGGAAGAAACAAAAAAGAGAAAAGTGTTCGCACGAATCGCGATGCATAAATGAGTGGTTGGATAAGGGGGTGTCTTGAAGCCTATGCTCTATAATATGTTTACCCGAGAAACAGGCAAGCAGCAGCGCAGTATTCAGCCCCAAGGAAGCTGCTGTAGGCAGACCCAGACGCAGATCATCCTACAGGGAGACGTTGGCCAACGAGGAAAAACACATGGTTACATACCGTACTAACTGGGAACACGTTTGGGCCCCCACCTGTGGTTCCTTCCAAGACCACAGTCAGTATATAATCTATCTACTCTTCTGATCCATGCTCTTATCTTCTTCTTACCATATAACTGTGCTAATTAGAGCCATGACAAGAGCTAACTATTTGCATCTTTCACTTTGTTTGCCTGCAGCGTTTGTGACTCCCACCCCATATACATATGGAAGGCTCCCAATAGATGCTCGCCCCTGCAGTTTCTTGCAGATCTTCTCCATACAAGTCATAGAGAATGAAGAGTGGAGAATCAGGTGGCCGGTGGAGGTATATGGCATCATTGCCGCTCGAGACTATGTGGATCACAACCGCAACATTCTCTTCAGCCGTACGAGGGATGACCCCCAAATCCTCACTCGCCAGGTAATTTCTTCTTAATTCTCGCGATGCCCTCTCTAACATAACCTAATCTGGGGTGATCCTCCTTTAAAAAACACATAACCTAATCTAGTATTGCCCTCTGTACCTGCGTATCTTTTCCATACTAAGTTTTATTGAAGGTGGTGGTGCTTGTGTTGCTCAGACATGGACACATGCATCTAATTAGGATTAAGCCGTTTAGGTGGCCGATTTGGCAATGGTTGGAGACGCCAAATTTCAGCCAGGCATGGACAGTAATGTCCAATCCAAAAAAATTGTCTAACTGTGAAAGAAAGTAACTTTATGTTGGTCAGCTACTATTTGGATACGGTCCACTGACCTTAACAAATGATGCTTGCAGGATGCATTTTTGCAGTTGACAGGCCCTTGTCGCCCAATTGTGTTGTCGGACCCTATTGACTTTGAAATTCAACTAAAAGTGAAGGGCACAACAGAGTCTGAAGATGAAACACTGATGGATCGATGGTTTCAAAATGGACATTGTGAGGGACCCTATGGTGAACTTGCCCGTCGTCGCTGGAAGGGTAATTTTTGCACATTAGAGGTCAACTCTGTGCTGATTGGCAGCACGTTTGCAGCAACCATCATCTGTGCTGATATTATAGAAGGGTCATGGCCTGATGATTCTAGAGGTCGCGTGGTTTCCCGCATTGCTCCCTTTGATAAGGAACTTGTGCTGCTTGACTCTGGAGAAGGACCATTGCAAGTGGATCCAGATGGTCGTATTATCCTTCAAAGGGGTGTTGTAAGTGTGCAACACAAGGGAATGCTCACGGTTTCGGTGGAAGCCTACTCAAAGTCAGGTATTCGGTATGCAGACTGCGTTGAATTCAGGCCCAAACTCTCTCTCACAAGTAAAGGTACTTGCAACCTTGGATTCTGTAGAGTGAAGTTCATTGTTGGTTGGTCCTATATGCCAACAAAGGATGATCTGATGTACAGTGGCAATTGAGCTGAACTGCATCTGTATCTAGTGTTCTCATCCAGTAGCAGCATGTTAAGGATGTCGAGGAGCTAATTATGTACTAGTGTATCCATTAACAAGTCATGCCATGTGTGCAAACTTTTTTAGAGGTCATGTTACGTCAAGTGTCTAGAGTACTTATAAGTCGTGTTTGGTCAAGTGCCAGTGGCAAACTGTGGTGGAGTTTCTGGGATCCTATGATCACCATGCTTCACGGACTGTTTAGCTGTTGCGGCCAGTCTGTATGCTCTAGTTTGTTATTTTGTTATCGTGAGATGGTAGAACCGGCCGTGAGGTCGCTTGAAAGAAAAATGTTTGGAACTTATAGACTATTTATATTTGTGTATCGGGTGAGAGTTTCTTTTGCGGTTTTGATTTACGCTCGGAAACAAAATGCCGTTAGTTGCTGTCATTGATTGATCCTCAACACACAATGGGTATCACTGGCCCCTTTTCTCCAACTCTTTATTATATTTAGGAAATAAGAATAAGACACCATTCGACATGAGTGATGACTGGTGGGCTATCTCCAAAGTAAAGAAAGAAGAATAAGACGAAAATGAAAGCTATTGTTTCTGTACAAAAGTCACCAACAAAATGCGCCATACACATCAGTGGCTTACAAGGCCAGAAGCGATTGCTAGGATACGTTTTGAAAGCATATAGTTGTAGTCATAGTCTTCCGTTTGTTTAGGCTGGTTTGTATGTGTTTATGGGTTCTCATCTGATTGTATCCAGTGTTCTGTTGACCTAATATAAAACATATACAGTACGTTTAAAAAATAGATATGTTAGAATAGAAAAAGCAAAATACAAATATGTCTGAGAAACTTGAACCAACATTTGAATTATGTTGCGAGTGCACAACTGTAAATCACGTTCCCGTTGTATGAGATCACACTGCAATCATATCACGAGGACGTGCCTTAATTTAGTGAAGCAAATGAATTAGAGACGATTTTCCATGAGGAGCAGGCAGTAATCCTTCCTCATGTCCTTGGGAAGCGCCAAAAGTGACCTGAACTTGAACTGGCTCCCATCACACACAAGAACGCTGTACGTTCTCAGCATCTCATCACGCGCCAGGTCACCTATCTCCCGAAGGGTCGCCAACATCTCTCCAGGAGAAGCCATGGCCGCCTTGTTATCCAATGAGTTGAATTTAATTGTTGCCGCCGCCGTCGTCGGTGCTTGCTCATGGCGCTTTGCCGGAGAACGGCTGCTGCGAGAGGAGGCATCGAAGTACTGTGAGATCACGCAGGGAATCAACTCCGGGGGAGAGCAGAAATCTTCGTCGTCGTCGTCGTAACAGACGACGGACCGCAGCTCCATGCGGTTCGTGTCGACCTCGATCATCCGTATCGCATGGTCGCCGTCAACGTCCTCCATATGGTACTCGATCTTGTGCACCATGAAGCAGAGGACATCGGGGTCGTCCAGGCTGATGATGGGGTACACCGGCCTGATGCGCGGCACGACCCCGCCGTAGCCGGGGAGGGACCAGAGCTCGTCGGAGTCGACCACCCCGACCTTGTCCCATGTTGCCTTGTCATCGTGCATCCTCAGCGTCCACGTTGTTATGTTGAAGGCGTAGCGGGAGCGGGAGCAGGAGGTGGCGCCCGGGCAGCCGCAGCAGCAGCGGGGAAAGACTTCCACGAACCTCACCGCCCCGCCGCCGTCTGTGGCGCACACGCGGCGGCAGCGCGAGCCGGCACGGTACTCACGGCTCCGCTTCCGTTCCAACGAGGGATCCACGGGAAGAGACACGTATCGCAGCTGGGGCGTCTCCTCCCACGCGTCTGAGAAGATGACGCCGCGGTAGTAGTCCACCCAGTACAATAACCGGTCACTGACGGGGATGACCGCGTCGGTCTGCCAGAAGGACACCTCCTGCCGCTTGCCGTCGTCGTGGAGGACCGGCAGACGCTTGAGGTCCCACTCCCACGCGCCGGATCTGAGCAGGCAGAGCTCGGCCTCGAGCGGCGCCTCTCCTTCCTTGCCATAGAGAGTCAGCTGCGCCACCAGCAGGTCCTCGTCGCCGCGGCGCAGGAGGGCGGTGATTTCCGCAGGCATGAATCGCTTCGGCTTGGGTTTGGGTTCTCCCTCGTATTGAGTCTGAGGGGTGAGGTGGCAAGGGGGTAGCAGCGACAGCGATGGCGGCCGGGAGGGGGAGTCGCCGGCATTGTAGACGAAGTAGTCTGACAAGTCGCGTTCGTAATGATCAAACCGGTTGGGTGTTCTAATGTCGATTTTTACAAGGACCGAGTCCTCGTGGGCTGCGATGATCTGCCAGCAGATCTGCGTGCCGTCCGGCAGGCCGGGGCTGTCGACGCGCAGGCGTGACACTGCCGGTGGCGCTGCCAAGTCGAAGGAGACGCGGACGTGACGGCCTCCGGAGGCCAGAGCTTCCGCCACGGTCTCGGCGTCGGGATCCTTGCTGGCCCTGGGTGTCGCTCTGGCGTCCGGATCCTCGCAGAGCATGGCGTCGTGATCCTCGAAGCGCACGTTGCTCTCGAGCAACACCCAGCGAGGTCGCCCCGGCGACGGATCGCCGGATGTTTGTTGGCGATCCGTTCGGGCCTCCATCTTGATCGCGCTGTGGATTTGCTAGCTGTAGAACAATCGGCTGCCAGAAAAGCGCACGCGGAGGTTTTTATCTGCGAGAAAAACAAACCGACTTTTACTCCTCTTCTTTTTGGAGAAAAGCAAACCGACTTTTACTTAGAGGTAAATATATCACTGGTGCTTGAACTTGTCACGAATATGCATTTTGGTGCCTGAACTTGTAAAATACATCTAACTGATTTTATAACTTGACATGGACGTGCATATACGATTCAAAACTCGTTTGTATACGTCCATGATGCTGACAAGGCGCGTCAGCATGGCATGGGACCCACTGTCAGTGACCGGATGGCAGGGGCAAGGCGTGTGGCCTGGTTTTTTTTGCGGAAATCCTTCCAGAATAAAAAATTCTTACAAAAAGACTCTCGATGAGAAACTGATAAATTGTAAAAAAAAGTCTGTTAATAATAAAATCGGGTCTGGAGTTCGAACCAGCGATCTAACGCACCCACGTGTGCGTGGTTAGCCGGTTGACCCCGTTCAAATTTAGTGTCATATGACGATTGATACACTTTATAAACATAACGCTGAACAACATAAATTAAAAACTTATTCTAGCAAAATAATGCAACCAAGGGCTATATAGCGGCCGCACATACAACTCCAACCGACGACATCAGATTGTAAAAATGATAAATTTAGGTATATAACATAACGAGGCTGTGTGGCTAAAACAAACGACAATGTAGCCCAGTTTTCAACGTGTTTGTTTTTTATTTCAAAAAATTGTAAAAAATATAAATTATAATCATTAGTTACAAAGAATATACATATTTTTAAAATAAATTACGAGCAAAAAGTTTATATAATTTCATAAAATATCTATGCAATAATTTAACACAAATACACATAATTAAATTAAGAATTGAGAATATATTTTAAAAAAATAAAAAATTGCATTTCAATACAATATTAAAATAATTTTAGAAAGTTTCATATATTTAAATAAATTATCATATACTGTTAAAATTACCACATTTTTAATTAAATATTCATGTAGTATATTAATGTGTCCATGCTTTAAGAAAAAAACTGTTTTGTTTTAAAAAGTTTATATAGTAAACACCTGTAAAATATACATGTCTCCCTTCGTCGTTTTCTTTTCCAGATGAACATAGCTTGTGTCCGGTGATTTACACCTATAAATTATATAAGGGTGTATAAATATACACAGATTTCAAGTGAGGGCTCAGTTTATCATTGATAAAAAAAATCCAGTGCAATACGCACTTTTTTACGTGAACCAATTTTTGGTATAGCTTTTGCCATATTTTATTATCTCATAAATATGAGTTAGAAATAAAAAAAGATACAAAGATATCCGTTTCAGGGTAAAATACACCCTTTACTTTAATTATTTCAAATTATATTATTTGGAATTGGAACATTTCCATGGGTACTTTTTTTACTTTTTAGAAAGTAAAGTTCTTTATGTTTTAAAATAACACCTGAATTATTTTTGAAATGACATGAAGATTTTTGCACTCTTTTCAAATTATGTCTGTTATACAGTCATAAAGAGTAGTTGTACCATTGGTTTGATGTTCGAATCACAAAGCCGTTACTTTTTGCATGATTAAATTCCTTTTAATTTTTGTTGTTCTGCCTAATATATGTAAACGAATCATCAAATAGCGGCAAATGAAAAGTGGTCGAGTGGCTAGGCCTGCATGCAACGCGACTGGTAGTTTGCTGGTTCGAACCTATTTTAGTTTTTATTTTATTATTTGTCAGTTTCTCCCTGAGGGCCTTATTGTAAGGAAAAAATAACTCCATGGGTTTTCCGCAAAAAATAAGGTCACACGCCCTTCTCCCATCCATCTAGTAACTCACAGCGGGTCCCATGCCATGCTAGCATGTCTCATCAGTGTCACGGAAGTATAGAAACGTGATTTGAACCGTATATGCACGTCAATGTCGAGTTATGGAACCAGTTCGATGTATTTTGCAAGTTCAAGCACCAAACTGCACATTCATGGCAAGTTCAAGCACCACTGGTGTATTTACGTCTTTTACTTAGGCTATGACGACACCCCAAGGCTCCGGCCCACTGTCATCGAATCTGCTTCTAGCTTTAGACTAGGGTGGTTTGTTTATTTGGAATCTTTTGTATTTACCTCTTTTGAGTCAATTGTACTGGTAGTGCTAGAACTTGACGCAAGCGGTCACTTTGGTGCTAGAAGTTGCAGTGTACATCGAAGTGGTGTAAAAACATGGCTCGAGCCTGCAAATACAGTGCTAATCGAGTTGGTATACGGAACCTATGCTGACTAGGCGCATGTATTTAACAGGTACGCATCTGAAGTTTAAAAGGGCTGCAGATATTGCGGCCTATTTTGCACGAGCGATTTTTTAAAGATATATTTATAAAACGTAAGTATAAAAATTATGTTTAACTGTTTGTGTGCTAAAAAAATTATGCAAAGAAATCATGATTAGTAAGTAAAAATATTTAAATATACACCCATGTATTATATGAAATATTTAGTTAACACAGACATTTAAAATGTATATTAAATTAAAATGTTCATGTGTGTATTTCCAAACACATTCGTATATTTCAAATAATATTTATGAAATGTAAAATATGTATATAATTTAAAATGATAAAATTTAATTTAAAATCACTTTCATAAAAATAATTTTAATTATACAAACATTTCAATAATTATAAGCACATTTATATAATTCATTTATTTTATAATTAAAAATATTCGTAATTTTAATTTTAAACTGTTGATATGCATATTAAATCGTGTATAATATTAAAAAAATATACTGTTTTTGAATATAAGTCATTAGTAAAAAGTGTACACATCTTAATAATTATAGATATTAAGTACAAAAAATATTCATCATTTCAAAATTTAAATATAAGCCATGAGTGTATACCTGGTTTTGATTTTACATGTCAGTATTAACTAAGTATTTTATATATACACGGGTATATATTTGAATGTTTTTATTTGCATAATATAGATAACACACAAATATTGGAACATAATTTTTATTACTTGCGTTTTAAAATATCTTATAAAAATAGCTTGTGCAAAATGGGTTGCAATATCTGCAGCCCATTTAAGCTCCACGTGCGTCCTTGATAAATATTTATAAGTTTGTTAGTGTCTAGGGTGGAGTAGTTAGCTGGTTGTTCTGGTAGCCTGTGGTCGTCGGTTCAAAACTTGCCCGTAATCTTCTCCAGTTAATATTTACTGGCAGGACCTACTGTGCATAGAGAAGAAAAATGCCGCGTCCATATGGTCTTTTTTGTCAATACTGATTTTTTGAGGGGGGTTTCAGAAGAAAAAAACATTCTTCCTGCTTCACTAGCTAACAGCGGACCCAATGCGCCTAGTCAACACAGATTACGTATACAAAATGGGATATGCACTGTATTTGTATGGCCGAGTCAAGTTTTTGCATCACTCCGATGTACACCGCAACTTCTAGCACCGAAGTGACCATTTACGCCCAGTTCTAGCACCACCGGTGTAATTGACTCTAAGCTAATTATGAATAAAAATTAAATACTTTTTGATTGACTTCATCAAGTTGTTTAATAATAGCATCAAGTAAAGTTGTGTGTTTCTTGATTTCAGCGGCAAAAAAATTATTGTGCGCATATTGTGTGGTCATGAAAGTTTTCATGTAGCTTTCAATTTCAGTCATCCTTTGATAATAAAAAATATTATAGAATCGATTTTGAGACATGGTGACGAAGCAAGTAAACTTAGGAAGCAAGCAAACAGAAATATTTTTGTGTTTTTTGATATTTTTGGGTAAGCAAATAAAAAGTAGAACAAGTGAATCACAATTTGTATGAAGGAACCTGATAAGAATTTGATGATGTCTTCCCGTCAACGGCGTCAAAAATTCTTCGTGCTACTTGTAAATTGCATTGAGATTTTCCCCGAAGAGAAGAGGAGATGCATCACAGTGGAGATAAGTAGTGTGGATGGTTGGTCTTCCTGAACTCTTTGAGCTGGAGCTTTGGACTCTACGAGGTATTGGGTGTTTGCCCTATTGAGAGTATCTTACATTCTTTTCCCTCAGTAAGATTCAAGGTTATCGAACAATAGGAGAATCACGCAAACTCCTGTCGTCAGCACCTGCACACACATAATCAAACACTCGCACCCAACGCGGGAAAGAGGGTTGTCAAGCACCTTGAACTCGTTACTTGCAAGGATTAAATACTGATAGTTGGATAGATATAAATAGAAAATAAAATAAAAGTAAATAATGGTAGCAATATTTTTTAAGTTTTAGTATTAATATGTGTGAAGACCCGGTGGCCATAGTTTTCGCTAGAGGCTTCTCTATCGAAGAAAACATACGGTGTGTAAACAAATTACTGTTGGGCAATTGATAGAAAAGTGCATAGTTATGAAATATTTAGTCACGGCAATGATCATGTATATAGGCATCACGTGACCGACTCCTCCCTGCATCTACAACTATTACTCCTGCGTGCAATGGCTGTATTCAGTGTCATGATCTCAAACTCAGCTGCATCCAATTTGTGGGTCACCATGGTGCTGCCGACAGATTTGCCGATGGAGAGGCAGCGAGAGGGAACCAAGAAATATTTGAGCTTCAGCTTGCAAACAGTGATCTGTGGAGACCTCATAGTAAGGATCTTGTTCGTCACATCAGCCACAACACCATCTATTTGAATCAAATCGTGAGGACTCGGATCAATTACGGTCTGCCAGAGCATAGCGGGCAGCTTCTGCATTTGCTTTGAGAGGATGCAAGTTTTTATAGCATCAAGAGTGCCAACCCTCTCAAGGATGTTGAGCAGCACATCATTGGGAAGCTTGCTTAGCCTGTCCTCCCCATTACCAGCTGCTTTCCTCGACTGTGTCTTCACCGTCTCGAGGATGTTGACCACCACATCATTGGGTAGCTCATGTAGCATGTACTCCCCATTAGGAGTTGCTTTCTTCAACTGCATATGAGAGGCGGAGGGGGGGGGAGATTAGTTATCGATGATAGATACATAAATTGTAACAATAATAAGGCAAAAGCAATGGCTTACATCACGGCTGCGGTAGCGACCTCTATTGAACTTCATGGTGATCCGATCTCAAAAAGGAACAGAGTAGACTGCAAAACTTAATTGTTCTTGAAACGACGCTCCTTTGGTGTGCGACAATGATCGAAAATCAGGCTGAGTGCTTATTATATCCTCCTCTGAATCAGATCAAACCTGGCGCACAAGAGGTGGGCATATTAAAACAACACCTTTTCTAATACAAACCGAAAATTGATCCTTTTCTTCTTCAGATCGATTACAGAACGAGATTGCCACATGTGTTTCCTTATTACTTCTTCCAATGATCCAACCACAGAGCGACCACATATCAAATTTCGCAAATTGCAGCCATAATAGAACTATAAAGTTCCCAAATCGCCCAAGAACACACACAAGGGGAGCATGTTGAGTATTATCTTCACAACATAAAAGTGAGTCGTTGGAGAATAATCATGAACTTGAGCATCCCTACCTGTGCTTAATTCAGAAACTCCAAAGCCTCCAATGCTACACACACCAAGAGGAAAACCCAAAACCAGCTTGGCAGCTTCATCGAAAATAAGAAACAAATACAAATCCAATAACAAAAGCGCATGAGATTCCACTCAACCATTCATTTCTCATCCCACACTCGAGACGGTCAAAGAAACAACATTTTTTAGCACTCACTTGCAAAAGTGAAAACCACCACGAAGGATAGGTTACTGGAACCGATGAGGCTGGAATCAAGAGCATCGAACAGAGCAGCAACACCTTACGCGTGTAGGGTAACGCAGCAGAAAACAAAAAATTTCCGACCTACGCACCAGCCCAGGACCACTATGGAGACTGCATACAAGGTTTGATCACTTTCGTTACCGACTCGTAGCGCAGCGGAAGTAGAGTCGATGACGAACGGCGGTGCAGATCCCCGCAGCTAGGATTTTACAACCTCCCAACCGCGAGGATGTATACCCTCATCTGCCCCGCGGACAGCCCTCCGGGAGGCGGTCGCACAGTCCCCCGGACGGTGTCGCGGACAGCCCTTCGGGAGGACCTCCGAAACTCGGACTGTCACTCGGACAGCCCTTCGGGAGGACCTCCAAAACTCGGACGGTCACACGGACAGCCCTTCGGGAGGCACTCTCGAACTAAGACCGAAACTACGATCTCTCTACAGAGTTGCACACATACGGTGTCATCTATCCGGCAGGGCTTCGCCGTCCAGAACTAGTTCCTGCCGGAACCCAGACAGCCTTTCGGCTCTACGAAACTATTTCGTGGGAGGGAGAGAAGAAAGGCAGATCATGCATGCCATGTGTGTGAGAGTTGGAGTCAGGATGGAGAGCTCCTCTCCACCTCCTTATATAGTGGTGGAAGGGGTGAGGGGGGGGGGGCTGAAATATCAGCCCACAAAACAAGCACCCACCAAACAAGGAAACATGTTCCCACCAAACATGGAGAAAACATGTTCCCTTGTCCATGGTGTTCCCCCATGGGGCCCCACCTTCCTCCCAACACTCTCCACCATTTGTGGGGGCTGCCCCCCACCATGGGCCCCCCCCCCCAACACTTTGTCCAGCCACAAGGGGGCTGTCCCCTAAAGGGGGCGCCCCCAAAAACAGCCCCCACGATCCGTGGGATCTTGTCCCCTAACTCTGGGACAAGATGTTTTCCGAAACTATTTCTTCTGAAAAATTCCGGAAGGTCCCAGAACATTTCCGGCACCCTCTAAAATTATCTGGACGCGCTCCGGAACATTTCCGGTATGGTGGTTTAATTTAAAACCATCTTCGTTTACCCGGTAAACAATTCCGGCAGCTCCGAAAACCTTTTTCGGTTTTTTCTCCGGAAAAATTCCAGAAATTACCAGACCAATCTGGCAACCTCCAAAACATTCCCGGTGCTTTCCGAAACCTTTTTGGATCAATGGTTTTATCCGAAACAACTTTTCGGTTTTACCGAAACTTTTTCGGTGTTCTCTCCGGAACTTTTCCATCGTCTCTGAAACCTTTCCAGTGACTTTCTCTCGGACTCCTCGTCTAGTATTCAGCAGATAGATGACCCTTAAGCGTGTGACCCTATAGGTTCGGTGAAGTATAGACATGACCGGAACACTTTCCGATCAATGATCAGCATCGGAGCCGTGGACACCCATATTGACCCCTATACCCACACGAATGAATATTCGAGTGAACCTCCAGTTGCCGTGTGCTATTCCTGTTGCTTCGCGATATGTTACAATTACCCGAGGTGAGAAACATCGGCATCCTCGTGGATCAACACTTGTCCACAATGCCAGTTACCTCGTTGCCGGTATTGTTCTCTTTTCTCGTTCCCGTGTTCCGGCATCCCTGTGATCAAATCACCCTGTGTCTGGCCAGACGATGATGGATACCGTAACACCGAGAGGGCCCAGAGATATCTCTCCATCGTCGGAGGAGCAAATCCCAATCTTGAGCTATCAAGTTACTTGACATACTTTTCCATGAACCCGTAAGCCGCCGTAATAGCCACCCATTTACGGATGACGTTTAACAAACCCCAAAGTTCATGAAGCAAGCATGAAGAAACTCGATACTCTCATGGTCTAAGGAATTATGCAAACATTAACTTCCTGTGTTATTAACCATTAACTTATGACGAATGTATCTCATAGCATAACATCAATTTGGGTCGATTCAACACAAGTGTTCTACCAACAATTGTGCCCTCAAAATTGCCGGCATAGCCATGCCCATGATCAGGAAAACAGGATCATCATGCAATACTTGAGCCAGTCATAGAGGCTTGACTAGGAATACATTTTGCCGTTTATTATCCCACACGTGCATATGAGTCTTCCTCCGAGCCTCGTGGTTATTGCAGACTCGAGAACCACAGCAGTTATAGCATGGAACATAAACCTAATTATGAACTGGGAGATAATCAATAACATTTATTATTGCCTCTAGGGCATATCTCCTACAGACTCCCACTTGCACTAGAGTCAATAATCTAGTCAATGCTAATGCACTTTACACCTATGGCATACTGGTGTAAAATATGCTTCGCATGTGGTATAGCCTGATGTCCAACGGATCTGACGACTTCAGCTCCGTGTGTTACTTTGCATATCCTTGCGTTTTCACGCTTTCACAAAATTCATATTTTGTCTGGACTTGGCCTTGCATATGTGTGAATCATTGGTCGAAACCTGATTCCTCAGACTGAGCTATGGAGCAACTATCTGCAATAGTGTCCCATAGACCAAAGCCATCTTGGAACCATACTATGTTCATGAATGAACTATATGATTCAACAACTTCTTTGTCGCTTCTAAAGCGTCAACATACTTAGCCTTTGTTATAGAATTCGCCACAGTATCTTGTTTGGAACATCTTCCAACTACTGTGCCACCATATTGTGTATTACACAAAACCCTTAACTTAAATTGAAAATCGCATGGAGCATTGATGAAGACTGTATCGATGTAATTACTTACAATGAGCACTTCATAATCTCTGCTTGCGAGAAAACATGTCATCAGTACTACTCTTAGTACTCAATGACATCTTTCACTGTTGTCCTATGACCCATACTTTGATCACTTTGGTATCCATACTCGCAACATCTTTGGAGTATCGGACATATCTGGTTGGTTTTTCATACCATGGAATACATGATTAATCCAAACACAAGAGTGTGTGGAATCACCATCATGTATTTTGCTCATCAGTGTTTTGAGACACCGAGTCTTGCAAAACTCTTTCCATGTGACATCGGCAAGAATCACTCCTTGGCGTTTTAAATGCTAAAAGGTTTTAGCACCTTGTCAATGTGTATTCATTGCTTAGCCCTATTAGGTAAATCTATCTCCATAGATCATCATGCCTAATATTGAGGCTATTTAGCCTAAGCACTTCATCGAAAAACTATTTTCAAATGAAGTCCTAATTCGTGTCAAGAAATTTATTTCCAATTAACAATGTGTCAAGTACATAAGGTTTTTAGAAATATTATTATGCTCCCACTTACTTTCTTGAATCACAAGCATCTTCGATACCCATTTGATGAAGTCAAACTCTTTTGACCATTTCATCAAAAACGAAGATTCCAACTCCACTTTGCTCTCTTCTGTCCATCGCTGGAACTCTGAAGTTTGCATACTTACTAGCATCCTCTGGATCGACAAATTACTTTGGACTGTATCACATATAAATCCTAGGTTTCATTTCCATCAGATGGAAGTCCCTTTGTCATCCATGTTTCATATCTCATGATTGAAATATGTATTAATTTCTAGTTCAACCCGAACCGACTTCAAGCATCGCTACGGTGAAACAACCTCATCGCAGTCAACTCCTTGAACTTGTTATTTCAACAAGTCGAGCTTTATGGATAAAACATTTTTATCCGTATCAGTTTTTAGTTCCATAAACATTCGTTTAGACTCTAAGTCTTCTGAAAGGTGTATCAAGGTTTTAATCTTGAAACATTTATATGGAAACTATCTCGGATTGTATTGGCATTTAGCCAATTCCGGAGTCAGGGCCCATCATTGCTTCCTTGTGTATCGTAGGTATACCGTTGTCCAACAACAATATCTCGTTTGCGCACCTGAGAGGTTTGCACGAGCCTTGCCTACGGGGTTCAGCTGCAAGTTCGACTGAAGTCCATACATTTTATTGTAGAGACTTCCGTATCAGTCGCAGTAGGAAACTCCGGAATCACTTCCAAGGTTCCTTTCCTTTGACTTGATGACGAAGATACCGGTTATCTCGTCGAGTTGCACTGTCCTCCCACTCACCTTTTGTAAGAACTATTCTCTTTAAAAGCATACCGTTTTGTGGCAATCCTATTTGCCTCGGTATAGTGAGGGAGGAATACCCAATTACTTGGGATAACCTACAAAGTAGCACTTGTCTGATTTGGAATAGGTTTGTAACCTTTTACACAAGCCCCATATTCCAAATGTTAAGAAAAGATATAACATGGTTGGGCATACCATACCATGACGTCATTTCAACAGACCCGATGGAGCTCTTTTCAGTGTAAAAGCCGCAGTCTCTAAAGCATCACTTTAAAAGGGATAATGGCAAATTTATTTATGTCATCTTTGATCTTACCATGTCATAAATGGTTCGATTACATCTACACGGACTTTCCACTTGCAGTGGTGTTCCAGGAGGTGCAAGTTATGAAAACCCCTTTCATAACTCATCAGACATTCGCTAAAGTTGTAACTCAAATATTCCTTTCTGCAATCGAATTGTAGAAACATAATTTTCTTGTTACAATAACTTCTACTTCATTTTTGAAAACCTTATGAATGAATTCAAAAGATCCAGACTTACGTCTCAACAAGTAAATATCCATATATCTACTTGAGTTATTTCTGAAGATAGACAAATCCACTACTTGCAACAACATTTACTGGACTACACACATCATAATGTATGATCACCAATATGTTCTTTGCTCGTTCCTTATGGCCTGTGAACGGTATTTCAGTCACTTCACTTTTCAGAGGAAAGTTGCAAGTGTCAGATGATTCAAAATCAAACGACATCAAAATCCATCATAATAGAATTTTCCATGCGGGGTTTTCCAATGTGACCAAATGCAGTGCCACACATATGTGGTATTCTTTTAGTCTTGCGACATTTTAGCGTCAGTGTTATGGATGTATCATATTACCATCAATATTCACAGCATACATCCCATCCTGTATGGAAGCATGGCCCTTCATGTTATTCATAACACCGAACATCAAAAGTTCTCTTATGAATAACCTTCTTGCAAAATACCTTATGCAAAGGGCTAGAGTGTATGAAACTCTAAATGAATTATGAAAGTAAATACAGAGGTAATGTATTAATATCAATATTCATAACATACATCTCATTCATAATGAAAGTATGGCCCCTATGTTATTCATAACGTCGAACATCAAAAGTTCTCTTATGAATAACATTCTTGCAAGATACTTTATGCAATGGGCTAGAGTGTAAAACTCTAAAATGAATTATGAAAGTAAATACATAGTGAATACACCTATGGAAGGCATAGTAACATTTACTATGTTCCCTGCGTGTATCTAAACCTCATACCTGGCTAGTCTTTCAGGCCATAGTAGTTCTTACATCGAGTTGCAACAGAATGCAATCGAGCGGGTATCTTTGTGATTAACTCACAATACCCAAGAATTAGTGATTAACATGTTTAACCATAATTCCCAACAACTATATCTTTGACCAACCTTCTATACATCAAAAACTTGTGTGACATTCATACATGAGCTGGATATTCCAGTCTTCTTTCCTTTTTCCATTATACTTCTAACAGTTTAACTTTTAGTATTGCTCCTACTCTCAGAAGAAGCACCTAACTTAAGAGTGGCGATAGACCCGGACTTCCTAGGCGTGAAAGTTTCACTAACACCCTTCGGACACTTCCTTTCTCTTTAAGTTGTTGTTTTATTCACCTTTCATCATATGACAGGCGTTTCCTGGATCCCTCTCTTCTCAGTCAAATGCCCAGTAAACACTTTTACTAATAGTTTGCAAACAAACAATGCTTTGGATATCTCATATCTTTTAGCCTTTGTCTGTCTCTGAAAATGATTTTCAGATTCCAGGAATATCACATAACTATCCAAACTTTCGAAGTTCGGGTCTCATGGAAGCAAACGTATTGCGCTTGACTGAAACAGAATTCTAGCTTTTGGATCGAAGGACGAGAGCCACATGATCCATAGCATTTAGCGGGAGAATACCAAAAGTATGCGATAGGACAAAGTCCTTCTCGGCACTATTGAGGACAATCCTCACATTACGTTTACCAACGTAACGTTTTAACCAGATATTTAACAGCTATTCAATTTTAATAGGGAAGGTGGAAACGCGAGCCATTATTCTACAACTATTTTGCAAATCACACTCAGACAGTGTTCAAAATTAATTGCACTGAGAATTAAAGAATTCAATTCTACAGTGCGCTCCCACTCAAATCAATATCTCTCATAATTGATTGTGAGTGATTCAAGATCCAACTTTCAATTCAGCGTCAAGGATGTAACCATCTCAAGTGACGAGAATTTCAATTGGTAGGCCAACTTGCCAATCACATCTCTATGTGACTCTTGTTCATCTTTCGATGCGTGTGTTCCGAGCTCATGACTTTCATGCCTGAACGTCAAGACAACCAAGTGATCTCGCTGCGAGGTCTCAACTCACCCGCCTCACACTTCTCTAATCGTTCGTACCCATGTAACCATGTGATACCCCGAAGAGATAGGTGCCGTGACGGTGCTACACTTGGGAGAACACTAACTACTTGATATTTTTGTGAGAGATCACCCTAATAAAAAGCGACTACCGCGCAATCAAGAAGGGTGCATCATAAGGGATAAACATCTCAGGCAATTCAAAATAGCAAGATATGGTATAGCCCTTTCTGACGGAGAAGTCTTTCATTTCTTCGTCTTTGGCATTCGCGTCGGTGTTCACCTTCGCGAAGATTGCCACCACCTTGTCGATGCACCAGATAATATTGCTATCTCTATAGCTAATAAAATAAGTGCATTACATAAGGTTGACACGCAGGTCATTAAAGTGCAATCATATGGCTCCAGCCATCATGCCGAATCATGACACGCAGGTCATGTTAATCAATTTACATCATATAGTCATCTCATAAATAATCAAATTATTATGAACACTGCTATACCATATCACATGCACATGCAAACCATCCTGCAAAACCAAGTTAGACGCCTCTAATCGGTTCATGCAAAATTTTATTTTTCGTGGCTTCTAAGGTTTCGAAACAAACCGAAGCTACCAACGTCCATCATCAAGCATGATAATCCAGGTCGCTAGATTAACATTGCGGGGTGTATGAAACACGAGATAATAAAATCTCGAGCCCCATACTAAACTTCGTCATACGCGTGACCCCCGTGCAGATCACATCTGCATTGCCCTTTCGTCTGCAAAATTTCATCTTTCTTTTTAACTACGGTGGAATTCAATGAACTGTTAGCACTTCGTTGATCAATCAGGATCGCGGATTGCCAGAACATTGAAACTCCACCATACTGTTATCAAGATCAGAAATATGCAAATTCGAGGGAAGCAACAAGAACATCGGGTAACAGACTTCATCTGCTACCCGCACAAATAATTTTCAGCAATAGATCTCATCTACTACCTAATTATATTGTGCAACACCCATACATCTCTATGTATTCTAGATCGCAACCTGCATCTACGCATAGCACGGCTCTTGATGCCACTGTAGGGTAACGCAGCAGAAAACAAAAAAATTCCGACCTACGCACCAGCCCAGGACCACTATGGAGACTGCATACAAGGTTTGATCACTTTCGTTACCGACTCGTAGCGCAGCGGAAGTAGAGTCGATGACGAACGGCGGTGCAGATCCCCGCAGCTAGGATTTTACAACCTCCCAACCGCGAGGATGTATACCCTCATCTGCCCCGCGGACAGCCCTCCGGGAGGCGGTCGCACAGTCCCCCGGACGGTGTCGCGGACAACCCTTCGGGAGGACCTCCGAAACTCGGACTGTCACTCGGACAGCCCTTCGGGAGGACCTCCAAAACTCGGACGGTCACACGGACAGCCCTTCGGGAGGCACTCTCGAACTAAGACCGAAACTACGATCTCTCTACAGAGTTGCACACATACGGTGTCATCTATCCGGCAGGGCTTCGCCGTCCAGAACTAGTTCCTGCCGGAACCCAGACAGCCTTTCGGCTCTACGAAACTATTTCGTGGGAGGGAGAGAAGAAAGGCAGATCATGCATGCCATGTGTGTGAGAGTTGGAGTCAGGATGGAGAGCTCCTCTCCACCTCCTTATATAGTGGTGGAAGGGGTGAGGGGGGGGGCTGAAATATCAGCCCACAAAACAAGCACCCACCAAACAAGGAAACATGTTCCCACCAAACATGGAGAAAACATGTTCCCTTGTCCATGGTGTTCCCCCATGGGGCCCCACCTTCCTCCCAACACTCTCCACCATTTGTGGGGGCTGCCCCCCACCATGGGCCCCCCCCCCCAACACTTTGTCCTGCCACAAGGGGGCTGTCCCCTAAAGGGGGCGCCCCCAAAAACAGCCCCCACGATCCGTGGGATCTTGTCCCCTAACTCTGGGACAAGATGTTTTCCGAAACTATTTCTTCTGAAAAATTCCGGAAGGTCCCAGAACATTTCCGGCACCCTCTAAAATTATCTGGACGCGCTCCGGAACATTTCCGGTATGGTGGTTTAATTTAAAACCATCTTCGTTTACCCGGTAAACAATTCCGGCAGCTCCGAAAACCTTTTTCGGTTTTTTCTCCGGAAAAATTCCAGAAATTACCAGACCAATCTGGCAACCTCCAAAACATTCCCGGTGCTTTCCGAAACCTTTTTGGATCAATGGTTTTATCCGAAACAACTTTTCGGTTTTACCGAAACTTTTTCGGTGTTCTCTCCGGAACTTTTCCATCGTCTCTGAAACCTTTCCAGTGACTTTCTCTCGGACTCCTCGTCTAGTATTCAGCAGATAGATGACCCTTAAGCGTGTGACCCTATAGGTTCGGTGAAGTATAGACATGACCGGAACACTTTCCGATCAATGATCAGCATCGGAGCCGTGGACACCCATATTGACCCCTATACCCACACGAATGAATATTCGAGTGAACCTCCAGTTGCCGTGTGCTATTCCTGTTGCTTCGCGATATGTTACAATTACCCGAGGTGAGAAACATCGGCATCCTCGTGGATCAACACTTGTCCACAATGCCAGTTACCTCGTTGCCGGTATTGTTCTCTTTTCTCGTTCCCGTGTTCCGGCATCCCTGTGATCAAATCACCCTGTGTCTGGCCAGACGATGATGGATACCGTAACACCGAGAGGGCCCAGAGATATCTCTCCATCGTCGGAGGAGCAAATCCCAATCTTGAGCTATCAAGTTACTTGACATACTTTTCCATGAACCCGTAAGCCGCCGTAATAGCCACCCATTTACGGATGACGTTTAACAAACCCCAAAGTTCATGAAGCAAGCATGAAGAAACTCGATACTCTCATGGTCTAAGGAATTATGCAAACATTAACTTCCTGTGTTATTAACCATTAACTTATGACGAATGTATCTCATAGCATAACATCAATTTGGGTCGATTCAACACAAGTGTTCTACCAACAATTGTGCCCTCAAAATTGCCGGCATAGCCATGCCCATGATCAGGAAAACAGGATCATCATGCAATACTTGAGCCAGTCATAGAGGCTTGACTAGGAATACATTTTGCCGTTTATTATCCCACACGTGCATATGAGTCTTCCTCCGAGCCTCGTGGTTATTGCAGACTCGAGAACCACAGCAGTTATAGCATGGAACATAAACCTAATTATGAACTGGGAGATAATCAATAACATTTATTATTGCCTCTAGGGCATATCTCCTACAACGCGTTGTCACCGGCGACCATGGATGGTATGGGAAGCTGCAGAGAGAAAAGAAGGAGGTTAAAGGTACTGAAAACTTGCTCCACACGAGCCGCCACCCTACCACACAAGTGCGGATAATTTGTTTTCTTATGCAAAATAATATAGTATCCTGTCAGCCAACTAACAATCAGTCTACTTTACTATTTTGTTCATAGGAATTTCCAAAGAAAACACTCAGTGAGGAGTAATAATTTGGTGATCTCAGAGGAATACCCTCTCGATTATGTATTTGGTGTTGTTCATGTGACAGATGAAGTGGACCAAATCGGAGTTGCCCAAGGAGGAAATGAGGATTCAATATCTATTTTAATCTTCCATCCACTGAAAATAGAAAAGAAAACATGTACACATCAGAGTTCAGAAAGCGGATGTCATCCACGGTATGGAAAACATGACCTCCTAACGTACGGTTCATCTAAACCTACAATAACAAACAATTATTTTAGAAGAACTTGTACAAACATCTTGAAATCTTTATTAGATAGAAAGGGTTTAATTAATGTCTGTCCGTTAATATATGTAACCATGACAAAGTCAACACCATTGGAAAACATTTTAGACTCCTCAATCAACTTCCAGTTCAGGAGCAAATAATTTAAGGAACCATGTCAAGTGTTTTGGATGTAATTCAGCAAATAATTTATGCTATCCGATATAATACAAGCATACAAGAACGATAATAAAGGTGGCTCATATGCCTGAGTTTTCTCCATCACCGTGCCCTTCCAAAAACAAGGGAACCTAACAGAGATAATTAGTTTCTCTTTTCATCTGCTAATCCACCCTAAATGCCCACCATCACATCAGGAACCATGGAAATTAGACAGAAATTAGGGAGATAGAGAAAAAGTCATAATAATTTAAGTATGAAGGATTTTTTTTCTATTTGTGTAAAGAAACAGGTAGTCTTGGAAAAGCCGAGACTGTATATTCATAACCAAAAGAGATAAAAGAAATATCAACTGTACTTTAGAGAATTTTATGATCCAAGAATATACACCATCATTATAAACAGTTTTTTTTTCGAATGTTGGCAAAAGAGCTGTCAAATTCATTGATCAGAAGAAGGCATTACAAGAACACCCCAAAGGAGGAATGCACCGCATAAAGGCGAGTGCTAAAAAAGAAGAAAGAAAAAACGGACTGCTCAGTTTATAGCAATGTCTAGCTATACTAGACCTAAAGCATCACAAAACATACAAGACGCCGGAAGGCGAAAACCCCACAACACACCCGGTCGGGCACTCGGGCGCCTTTGCTGCTACGAGAGTGCACACCGACAACCGTCGTATCAAAGGAGCCCTAAATGTGTAACACACAATTAATCTGCTAGTTCATCCATCCGCTTCTCGAGTCGCCTTTCTTCTTCCTCCCGTCGTACGCCTCAACAACCAGCAGAATAATTCTTCCTTAAACGTCTGAATCCTAGGCTGATCTGAGATTTTGCTGCGGCGAGCGTGAGAGCCATGCTCTTCACATGCAAGCCCACCCCCGCGCACGCCGGCCCCCAAACCTGCCAGCAGATCTTCTCCATCGAGGTCACGGAGCTCAGCGGGAGCGTCCAGTGGCCGCTCGAGGTCTACGGCCTCGTGGCCACCCGAGACTCGGTGGATCATAATCGCAACGTCATCTTCAGGCGCAGGAGGGAAGCCTCCCAAATCCTCACTCAACAGGTTTGTTTTTCCTCTCAACCATGATCTGAAGGTGACATTGGTGTGGTACTGTTTGTTTCCGGATGAAATTAACTGATCCATTAACGAGTGCAAATGATGCTTGTAGGATCCGTTCTTGAAGCTCACAGGCCCATCTCATGCCGTCGTGTTCGCCGGCCCCGTCGACGTCGAGGTCCACCTCAAACTCAAGGGCAGAACCACAGAGCGCGAAGACGAAGAGTTGATCACCAAAGTTTTGACATATGGACGTGATTTCAGCAGCCACAATTTCGTCGACGCGGACAACCGCCACCTCGCGCGCACCACATTTTCCAGCAGGCTCTGCACCCTCCAAGTCACCTCCGCCGTGCTCGCCGGAGCCGTCGAGGCCACCGTCATCTCCGCGGAGGTCGTCCAGGGACGGTGGCCCAAAACATTGGGAATCCGCGTCGTCGTCTCCGGCACGGCCGGCACAGACGACGACGAAGACATCGTACTGCTTGATGCTCGAGATGGCGCATTTCGCGTGGACCTCGCCGACGGCATCATCGCCCTTACCAGGCATGTCGTGTGCGTGGAGGAAGGCGGGAGGCTGAAACTTTGCGTAGAGGCCTACAGCAAGAGGACCGGATGTATGTACGAAAAATCTGGGGTCACGAAGTTGATGCCCAAGAGGTCCTCCGCCACTATTGGCGTGTGCAAGCTCGCCTTCTGCACGGTGCAGTTCGTCGTTGGTTGGTCCTGCCTCGTGCCCAAAGTGGCTAACCTCACGAGGTATGGTATCTGAGAGCATCTCCAACAGGCGCGGCGTCAAAAAAACTGTTTTAGCGCATGCAAATAGCAGCGCGCCGGCGGGTGCCGGCTCCGGCGGCCGCCGCAAAATATAGCGCGCGGCGCTTCAGCAGGCACTGAAAAAACACGACGCGCGCCCATCAGAAACAACATATGCACTCCAAAAACAAAAACAAAAGATCAAACACATAAGAAATAAATCAACAATAAATAGTTCGATTTTATTACAACTCAAACAAATAGTTTATCATCTAGTACAACAAATAGTTCAACAATACAACATCAAACAACCAAATAAATCATGTGTTTTGTCGGCCATTCCATTCCACCACTCCTTGATGAGATCGTTCTGAAGATCATCATGTGTTTCGGCACGCCGAATAGCATGATAGGAGGCAACAAATCGGGCCACCCTCGCAGCACTCCGCCGCACTCGCACGGGATGTCCCAAGAGCTCGTACTGAGAGTAGTCTAAATTTTGGCCATGTTCATTCTCGATGATCATATTATGCATGATCACACAAGCTTGCGTGATGTACCAAAGGATCTTTTGATCCCAAAATCTAGCCGGTCCTCTCACAATAGCAAATTAGGCTTGCAAAATCCCAAATGCTCTCTCCACATCTTTCCTAGCCGCCGCCTGAGCATTGTGAAAATCTAGATTTTTCTTACCTTGCGGTTTTTTCAACGGCTTCACAAATGTTTGCCACTTTGGATAGATGCCATCCGCAAGATAGTAGCCATAGTTGTATGTATGGCCATTTGCTACAAACTGTATCAGTGGCAGATCACCATTTGCAATCTTATTCATCAGTGGTGACCGATTAACAACGTTGATGTCATTCAAAGATCCAGGCATTCCAAAAAAAGCATGCCAAATCCAAGTCTCTTGATCGGCCACCGCTTCAAGGATTATAGTGGAACCCTTTTTCGCGCAGTGGAATTGTCCATGACATGCCTTAGGACAGTTCTTCCAACTCCAATGCATGCAATCTATTGAGCCAAGCATACCTGGAAACCCGCGAGCTTTGTCCATCTCCAAAAGCCTTGCGGCGTCTTCAGCATTGGGAGATCTCAAATACTCCGGGCCAAACACTTGCACAATTCCGACTGCAAAACGCTTGACACACATGATGGCTTGACTCTCACCCATGGCCAAGTGGTCATCAACTAGATCAGCCGGAATACCGCATGCTAACATACGCAAAGCGGTTGTCACCTTTTGAAAGGTGCTATGCCCGAGTTCTCTAGCGGCATTCCTCCTTTGCTGAAAAAAACGATCATGGCTCGCTAGTTTCTCTGCAATGCGACTGAACAACTCGGTGCTCATCCTAAAATGGCGCCGGAAATACGACTCGGGGTATGTGGGATTCTCCACAAAATAGTGTCTCATCAATCTATTGTCGGCATCGATCTTGTCCCTCCAATTTTTCTGCCGACCCATAACCGAACCACCGTGCTTCGGTTTTTTATTGATGTGCATAGCTAGAATAATTGCAAGGTCCTCTTCCTCTTCAATATTAAATTCTTCTTCGGAAGAATCATATGATGAACTCATCTACAATATTGAATTTAAACTAGTCTATAAAACTACGAAAAGCATGCATCAAGTTAATGTAAAAAATGTGAAGTTAAAAACCAATACATACCTTGTGGGCCTTCTGACGAACACCTTGTGGGCGCTGAGCGGCAGTGGGCAGCTGAGCGTTGTTCGCCTGAGGAATGGCGCGCGCAAGGGGCGGCGACGACTAGAGGGAGGGAGAGAAAGCTACAGTGGCGCGGGGATAGGTCGGGGAAGCGTCGTCGGGTCGCCGGAGCAAATGGGTGGCGCGGCGGCGGCGCGGGCGCTGGGGTGGAGGGAGGTGGGAGACGAGGCGCGAGCGCTCGAGTGCTTCCGCGCGCGGGAGCGGGCGCACCAAATAAGCTGCGCGCGATGCCGTTTCGCTCCGCGCGCGCGGAAGCACTTATGCCGCGCACGCGGTTTTTGGGCGGCCGCTGGAGCGCCCGGTTCCGCTGCGCGCGCGCTAAAACAGGAAATTTTGCAGCGCGGCGCGTTTTTTGGGCGCCTGTTGGAGATGCTCTGATGCAACCAACCTGTTGTTTTTTTACCGCACACATTGTATTTAATCAATAAAACATACTACTACAATTACACACATGTATGTGAAAACTATCAGAAAGACTGCAGAAAGAACCCCACATAAAAATATATAATAAATAAGTCCTTCGGGGTCCCTGCAAACAACCAAATCTGAAGTCGTCGTCGACCATCGGCGCCACCGAGACGCACACCGAGAGAAGAAGTGGAGCACCAACAAACCAAAAAATCCAGACCAATGCCATAGCCTTGTAGTCGTTGTGAGCTGAAGACCAGGCCTACCGAACAGGCACTTGAGGATGTGACGTGCCGGCCGAGGATGTTCATTATGCCGACTTGGATTTAGATTTGACGCATCTCGCCGTTGTTGCCATGGGAAAACGCCAAATCCGCAGACGTCGGGCCACCAACCTTGTACTAGAGCACCAATCTGCCCCCACGTGACGATGTCGCCATGAGAGGCGACAACCACCAGACATAAGAAGCATAAGGCCGACCGCTCCGAACGAACGGCAAGCAAACGAGACCATTGGCCCAACGACGTCATGGTGAGGAAGAGACCGAGGCCATCTTATTCGACGCAGCATCAATCTCACCAAATTGGTGCTACTAGATGAAGATGAAGCCCTAAACCTATGGAACACCAGGAAGAGAAACATGAGCCCAGCCCCCTCCACCAGCCGCCGGAGCAGTGGAGGGAGAGGGGTGGAGATCACCGCTCGTCGGCATCCAAGGGCGGCAGAAACTGTCGCTCCGCGAAGCAATTAGCTTTTGCGAGAGCGGTCATTGTTCGATCAAGTGTCAAGACCACTATTTGTGTGTGTGTGTGTCTCCTTAATCTTTATTGATGAGTAGTCGGGCTGCTCCCTATCATAGCATAGTGATAGTATATGCTACTTGGGAAATATGCTTTGGTTCCTAGCTGTATGTGCATTCTATATGAAAAAACAAATTAATAATTATTAAAAAAATCAAAATAGTTAGAAAAAATAATAAACTTGATTTTTTTGACTAGTATATAAATTTTCAAGGAAAAAAAACTAGTGTTGACTTCAGGGCAAAAAATCAAAATTTAATTGGTATTATAGGTCACTATTCACACTTTTTTGGCCGAAAATTTTGTTTTTTAAAAGAAGTCAAAGGCATTTTGTTTTGGATTTTTTCTCGCAAGTAAAATGAAAGGTCAAGTTTGTTTCATAAATATTTTTATTTTTTTAACATTTGTTTAATTACTAATTATTATTTTCATATGGAAAGTGTAGATAGAACCACCCACTCTGTGTCCCATCTACTTGCTCTAAAGGCATAGTGTTTGTTCCTTCTTCCTCCTGTGTGTGTTCCTTCAAATGCAACAAGCCTTTCCGATGCCTTGTCGTGCTTCTCACAGAACACCATTAGATCTAGCTCATGGCCATTGTAATCCGGGTCCTCAAGTGAAACGGGGCCTGCACAAGCAAATCAAAGTAAACTTCATGTGCAGACGAGGAGAAAAGCAAATCAAAGCAAACGCAAAAAAAATCCCCAAATTCTCAAAACCTAACCCTAACCCTAGAACTAAACTCACCTAGTTAAGCCTGTCAGTCGATGAGGAGGAGTGCATGTACGGAAGGCTCGAGTTGGAGTCGCTGCTTCCATCCTCGAAAACCATGACGGCGGCGGTGCGGTGCTGGGGGCGAGGGAGCGAGGAGGAAGAGGAAGAATGGTGAGGCGGGCAGGGAGGGAGGCCGACCAGACCTGGCTAAGAGCGACCGAACCTAAGCCGGATCGTCCTCGTCAGCGTGCGGACATGCGCCGATTGATCAGTGTGGCACCTGACGGGCGGGCCCAACCGGTCAGATTCGGCGTCAATACGTATAAATAGTCAGTTTAGCCCTTTTTACAACGGCTAGCCTCAAAGTTGATACTGACACGTTAAAATTACCAATTTTTATATCAATCTGCATGAACGGCTCAATTGTGATACCTCCATGCAATTAACTCCACAATAGTTAATGAGTCAATTACACGGGTGGTGCTAGAACTCGGTACAAACCGTCACTTTGGTGCTAAAACTTGCGGCATACATCGAACTGGTGCCATAACTTGGCCTGAACGTCCAAATACGGTGCAAATCTTGATTGTGTATGCCCGAACCGCTGACTAGGCATGCCAGTGTGGCCTGAGGCCCGCTAACATGACTCGACGGTGCAGAGGGGGCGGGTGGCCAGTTTTTTTTGCGAAAACCACCTCGATTTTTTTATTTATCACAAAAGAGTCGTTTTTTTATTTATCACAAAAAGCCCTGTCATTGTTGGTGAGGTGGCATCTCAATTTTTGCGAAAAATTAACACGGAAAAGAGTTATCTGCAGCTCGAACCAGCAACTAGTTACTAGCACATAGTCAGTCATAAGTCATAATCACTCCAATCGTAACGGATTCATTTCTTACAAGGATAGCTACCCATAATGTAGTTGAACAAATACGCTCTACTTAGTTTTAGTTTTATTTTTGAGTAATTGTATTTAGTTTTTTTAGGGGTATTGTCAAGTTTTATTGCTCAAATTCCCCTGATCGAGAGAATGCGAAAACTGGGCTAACCTATCGACGTCGCTATTAGCAGCTCGACCTTCAAAAGAAAAAAATACAATTAAACAAATGAGACCTAGTATTAATCTCCCTGACTTCCTTTCTCTATGTCCGTGACAATCTGTTTCGAATCTGAGGCTACCACTATTTTGGAGCATAAGATCTTCTCCTAGACATAAACCCTCTCGACAAGCAATAGCTTCCAGTGTTGTTGCATCATTTATGCCGTAAATTACCAAGGACGAGCTTCCCATGTAATGTCCTTCTCCATCGCGACATACAGCAGCCGCCGCACCCCTTACCTGATTTCTTGCCATGGCCGCATCCACATGCATTTTCATATAACCTGGTGGACGCGCCTTCGGTCTCACCCTTGTTCTGCCTGGCAACCCAGTGGTTCGGGAACTTTGCACATGCTCCATATTCAGCTCCTCAATGAATCTGGATATAAACCCATGTGTGGCCAATGGACTCTGAAAAATCTCATCATGGATTCCCTTTTGACATGCCCACCAGATGGCCCAGAGTAAGGCGTTCTTGGAGCTGAAATGGCTGCGGTCAGTGCGGCCCATATGGACTTGCTCGTATCTTATAAAAATTTATAAAAGGTATGTAAATTCTAATCTCATAATAAAAATAATGTTCAAATATTCGTGATGTATAAATATTATATACATACAAACAAAATAACTCATTTTTCAAAAATCACGTATTATTTAAAAAATACTCATATATTTGAAATAATATTTATGAATTTTGAAAATGTTTGTATGATTTAGAACAATAAATATGAATAATCGTAATTGAAAATATAAAAAAAACTTTTTAAAATACAATTATATACATACAAATAAAAACAATTCTATAATTACAAGTATTTCAATAATTGTACACACATGTGTATATATCAACATTTATGTAATAAAAATATATGTAATTTAAATTTTAAAATGTTCATATGAATATTTAATCATGGATAATATATAAACTATATATCAATTTTGAACATAAGTCATGAGTTAAAATTATACACAAGTGAATATTTAGTAAATAGTTGTATTCCTCATTTTGTATAATTATAATATAAGCTGCAAGTGTTTAATTTTTTGTATTCATTAATTGTTTTTGAATAATAAATATTTTAAATGTTTGTATTTATTATACATTTTATATAATACATGGGTGTATATTTAAATGCTTTAATTTACTAATCATCGTCTTTATTCCACAAAGAAATTATAATTTTTATAACACATGAATATTTCTACATTATTTCTATTACATAAGTTTTACAAATATATAAAAAAACCTAGTGCGTGCAAAAGGGGTCGCACTATTTGCGACCTATTTAAGCCTCACATGTGTCGAATTTATACTACATGAAGACCAGTTATCGATATTGTGCAGAGTAGTGCGAGTTGTGGATTGGTTATGTCAGCTTGCGTTCTAGTTCTTGGCCGCGAGTTCGGCCCGTGGAGGGGCCTTGGTGTTTTTGTGCCCGAGTTCATTTAAGCTCGGGTGAAGAGTAAATTCAAAAAAACATTCAACAAATTCTAATATTTTTGGTGCAAACATTGACAAAGTTTCTCAGTGTTCGTAAAATTTCATCAGAAATTATATTCGTAGAAGTCCTGGCAAAAAAATGCGTCTGAAGCATCATTTTTTTTTTTTTGCTACGACCTCCACAAATGTTATTTGTGAACACTGAAAACTTTTGTCAATGTTTGCACCCAAAAAAATCAGATTTTTTTTAAATGGTTTTCATTTTGGTTTGATTTTACTATTCATCCCGAGATCAAATGAGCTCGGAAGCCAAAGATGACTTTCCCCTTGGAGGCCATCCTTTTTCTCGCTTAACTTTCCTCTGCTGACAGCTGGGACCCATGTGACATAGGGGTGAAAAATAAAATGCCTTCTGACACGTAGATGGCTTTTTTATGAAAAATAAAATAAATTCAAGGGGGTTTTCATGAAAAAAATACAGGCCACACGCGTTCCTCTCTACCTTCCAGTCGCTGACAGTGGGCCCCACGCCACGCCGGCGTGCCAAGTCAGCATTGTTTTTGTATCAAACGTGATTTGCACCGTATTTGCATGCCGGAGCCAAGTTGTTGCACCGGTTCAATGTATGTAAAGTTTGATAATGATAATGTATTGATCGATGCCTCAAGGGGCTGTTTATATGGGTACAAAGTCTTGGAGTCCAAGAATACTAGAGATATATTACAACTCAAACTAGCAAACTTAACCAACCGAATATACTCTAATATCCCCCCGCAGTGTCAACGTCGGGTGGAACGATGTTGAGACTGGAGCGTATGCCGACGAAGGATGCAGTGGGGAGCCCCTTGGTGAAGATGTCAGCAAATTGCGCACTCGTTGGAACATGTAGAACTCGAACCTCGCCAAGAGCCACTTTCTCACGAACAAAGTGGATATCTATCTCAATGTGCTTGGTGCGACGGTGCGGAACTGGATTGGATGCCATATAGACTGCAGAAATATTGTCACAGTAAACAATGGTGGCATGCTCGATTGGTCGATGAAGCTCTACGAGGAGTTGCCGGAGCCAGACGGCCTCGGCTACGGCATGAGCAACAGCCCTATACTCAGATTCGGCGGAGGACCTGGAAATTGTATCCTGCCTTTTGGAAGACCAAGAAACAACATTATCACCCAAATAAACACAATAGCCGGATGTGGATCGTCGAGTGTCTGGACAACCTGCCCAGTCTGCATCAGAATAAACTGTCAAGCTTGTTGGAGAGGAAGAATTAATAAGAAGACCGTGGTCAAGAGTGCCTTTGAGATAGCGAAGAATGAGTCTAACATGAGCAAGATGAGAAGCACGAGGATCATGCATATAGAGACAGGCTTGTTGAACGGAGTATGAAATATCAGGACGAGTCAGAGTAGCATATTGAAGAGCGCCTGTGATGCTGCGATAAAGAGTAGGATCAGGAATGTGTTCGCCAGCAGCAGATAATTTGGCACCGGTGTCAGCAGGCGTGCGGCATGGTTGACAATCAGACATGCCGGCACGAGAGAGCAAATCAAGAACATATTGGCGTTGGGAGAGAAAAAGAGTGGAGGATGTGCGAGAAACATTGATGCCAAGAAAATGATGAAGAGGACCAAGATCAGTCATAGAAAACTCATGGTGGAGAGAAGAGATTATTTGGTGGAGAAAAGAATCAGAAGAGGCGGTGAGGATAATATCATCAACATATAATAAGAGGTAGGCAGTGTGATGAGAAGAATGAAAAACAAAGAGAGATGAATCAGATTTAGAAGGAACAAAACCTATGGTTTGGACAAAAGTTGCAAAGCGTTGGAACCAGGCTCGAGGAGCCTGTTTGAGGCCATACAACGATTTGTTAAGAAGACAAACGAGGTTTGGCGAGGAGGGGTGTTCAAAGCCGGAGGGTTGCTGACAGTACACGGTTTCATTTAGTGTGCCATGGAGGAAGGCATTTTTGACATCAAGTTGGTGAATTGACCATGAAGAGGAGACCGCAATGCTAAGAACAACACGAATTGTGCTAGGTTTCACCACAGGAGAAAAAGTCTCATCAAAATCAATGCCGTGCTGCTGGGAAAAACCACGACAAACCCAGCGAGCTTTGTAGCGAGCAAGAGAGCCATCGGCATGAAACTTGTGGCGAAAAACCCATTTGCCAGAGACAATATTAACACCAGGTGGTTTGGGAACTAAAGTCCAGGTGTTGTTTTGCTGGAGAGCATCAAATTCGTCTCGCATAGCAGAAAGCCAAAGAGGATCAAGAAGAGCTCGTTTATATGAAGTGGGAATAGGGGAGACATTTGGTGTGGCCGTGAGGTTAAGACGGCGAGTGGGGAGATGAAAACCACGTTTGCCACGAGTACACATGACATGATCGTTGGTAGGAGCTTGAATAGGGACAGCATGAGGAGGAAGTGGTGGTGTTGGAATAGGAGTTATAGGGGAAGGAGACGAAGCAAGAGGGGTAGAAGGTGGTGCGACAGAGGAATGAGGCGAAGGGTTTGCCGCGACAGGAGTTGGGGGCAGACTGGCTGACGCGGTATCTACCGGGGCAGGGGTTTGAGGGATGCTGTCTGGCGCGATGTCAGCAGGAGTTCGAGGTGAGTTCTCTGCCGCGGCAGAGATAGTGGGAAGAAGAGGAGATTTATGTGTGGTGGGGGTTGGTGAAGAAGAAGGAGATGCGTTGGTTGCGACATCAAAGGGAAAAACGTGCTCATCAAAGGTGACATGACGAGAGATAAACACACGGCCAGAGGAGGGATCAAAACAGCGATGACCTTTGTGATCATCGGAGAGGCCAAGATATATGCAGGGGAGGGATCGAGGGGCGAGTTTATGAGCAGTGATGGGTGTGATATTAGGAAAGCACAAGCAGCCAAAAACCCGAAGAGAAAGGTAGTCTGGATTAGAAAGAAGAAGGGATTGAAAAGGTGTATAGCGAGGACATGTTTTTGTAGGACGGATGTTAAGAAGAAGAGTAGCAGTGCGCAGAGCTTCGACCCAAAAACGAGGAGGAAGAGAGGCTTGGATAAGTAGGGTGCGAAGTATATCGTTGATGGAACGAAGAGAGCGCTCGGCCTTCCCGTTTTGAGATGAGGTATAGGGGCAAGAAAAACGAAGAAGAATACCATGGGAGAGAAAGAAAGTGCGGTTGGTAACGTTGTCAAACTCACGCCCGTTGTCGCATTGAATAAATCGAATAGGTAGGCCAAAGTGTGTTAGGACGTAGTGTCGAAAGGTGAGAAAAAGTTTATGTACATCAGATTTTGCACGGAGAGGGAACGTCTGTAGGAGATATGCCCTAGAGGCAATAATAAATGTTATTGATTATCTCCCTGTTCATAATTAGGTTTATGTTCCATGCTATAACTGCTATGGTTCTCGAGTCTACAATAACCATGAGGCTCGGAGGAAGACTCATATGCACGTGTGGAATAATAAACGGTAAAATGTATTCCTAGTCTGGCCTCTAAGACTAGCTCAAGTGTTGCATGATGGTTCTGTTTTCCTGATCATGGGCATGTCTATGCCAGCAACTTTGAGGGCACAATGTTAGAAGAACATTTGTGTTGAATTGACCCGCATTGATGTTATGCTATGAGATTCATTCGTCACTAGTTATTGGTTTATAACACAGAGATGGTTAACGTTTGCATGATTCCTTAGACCATGAGAGTATCGAGTTTCTTCATGCTTGCTTCATGAACTTTGGGGTTTGTTAAACGTCATCCGTAAATGGGTGGCAATTACGGCGGCTTACGGCTTCATGGAAAAGTATGTCAAGTAACTTGATAGCTCAAGATTGGGATTTGCTCCTCCGACGATGGAGAGATATCTCTGGGCCCTCTCGGTGTTACGGTATCCATCATCGTCTGGCCAGACACTTTGTGATTTGATCACGGGGATGCCGGAACACGGGAACGAGAAAAGAGAACAATACCGGTAACGAGGTAACTGGCATAGTGGACAAGTTGTTGATCCACGGGGATGCCAACATGTCTCACCTCGGGTATTAGTAACATATCGCGAAGCAACAGGAATAGCACACGGCAACTGGAGGTTCACTCGAATATTCATTCGTGTGGGTATAGAGGTCAATATGGGTGTCCACGGCTCCGATGTTAGTCATTGATCGGAAGGGGTTCCGGGTCATGTCTATGCTTCACCGAACCTATAGGGTCACACGCTTAAGGGTCATCTATCTGTTGAATACTAGACAGGGAGTCTGAGAGAAATTCACCGAAAAAGATTCGGAGACAACGGAAGAGTTCCGGAGAGAGAGAACACCGGAAGAGTTTCGGTAAAACCGAAAAGTTGTTTCGGAGTGTACCATAGAGTCAAATTGGTTTCGGCACATGCCTGGAAATTATTGGAAGGTACCAGAATTGTTCCGGTAACTTCTGAGATTTTTCAGAGACAAAAACCGGAAATGTTCCGGACTGTCGGAACCGCTTTAGTTGCTTTTCACAGTTGAAAATCACTAAACCGAAAAGTTGTTTCGGAGTACACCATAAAGTCAAATTGGTTTCGGCACATACCTGATAATTCTTGGAGGGTGCCAGAATCGTTCTGGAAACTTTCTGGAATTTTCCGGGATGAAAACCGGAAATGTTCCGGAGCTGCCGGAACCGCTTCAGATGCTTTTCGCAGATGAAAATCACTAAACCGGAATTGTTTCGGATCGGGTTGAAAATTATTTTAGTGGGAACCGGAAATGTTCTAAGCCCACATAAATATTTTCAGTTTGAACGGACGCTGAAATATGTCGTCGTGAATAGTGAAAGTGCTTTTTGGATTACTTTATGGAAAGCCACCTTTTGGGGCTTTACTCACAAATATCTCTAGGGATGACATGGAAGGATAAGGGCTGCCCACTTGCTTTTACTTTTGTGCCCTTGTGAAGGGCATTTTGGGTATTTCAAGTGTCACCCTACCCCTTGGGTTTTCCTATAAATAGAGGTGGAGATGCACTCTCCACACTCACTCTTTCTCACATACACATGCCATCTGATGTTATCTGGCTTCTCTCTCCCTCCCAGCGAAATAGTTTCATAGAGCCGAAAGGCTGTCTGGGTTCCGGTGGGAACTAGTTCTGGACGGCGAAGCCCTGCTGGATAGATGACAACGTATGTGTGCAACTCTGTAGAGAGATCGTAGTTTCGGTCTTAGTTCGAGAGTGCCTCCCGAAGGGCTGTCCGAGTGACTGTCCGAGTTTCGTGGGTCCTCCCGAAGGGCTGTCCGAGTGACTGTCCGAGTTTCGATGGTCCTCCCGAAGGGCTGTCCACGACACCGTCCGGGGGACTGTCCGACCGCCTCCCGGAGGGCTGTCCGTGGGGCGGATGACGGTATACATCCTCGCGGTTGGGAGGTTGTAAATCCTAGCTGTGGGGATCTGCACCGCCAATCGTCATCGACTCTACTTCCGCTGCGCTACGAGTCGGTAACGAAAAAGATCAAACCTTGTATGCAGTCTCCATAGTGATCCTGGGCTGGTGCGTAGGTCGGAAATTTTTGTTTTCTGCTGCGTTACCCAACAGTGGCATCAAGAGCCGTGCTATGCGTAGATGCAGGTTGCGATCTATAATACATAGAGATGTATGGGTGTTGCACAATATAATTAGGTAGTAGATGAGTTCTATTACTGAAAATTATTTGTGCGGGTAGCAGATGAAATCTGTTACCCGATGTTCTTGTTGCTTCCCTGGAATTTGCATATTTCTGATCTTGATAACAGCATGGTGGAGTTTCAATGTTCTGGCAATCCGCGATCCTGATTGATCAACGAAGTGCTAACAGTTCATTGAATTCCACCGTAGTTAAAAGGAAAGATGAAATTTCGCAGACGAAAGGGCAATGCAGATATGATCTGCACGGGGGTCACGCGTATGACGAAGTTTAGTATGGGGCTCGAGATTTTATTATCTCGTGTTTCATACACCCCGCAATGTTAATCTAGCGACTTGGATTATCATGCTTGATGATGGACGTTGGTAGCTTCGGTTTGTTTCGAAACCTTAGAAGCCACGTAAAACAAGTTTTTGCATGAACCTTTTAGAGATGTCTAACTTGATTTTGCAGGATGGTTTGCATGTGCATATGATGTGGTATAGCAGTGCTCGATTATATATGAGATGAATATATGATGTAATATTAAGATGACCTGCGTGTCAGGATTCGGCATGATGGCTGGAGCCATATGATTGTCACTTTAATGACCTGCGTATCAACCTTAAGTAATGCAGTTATTTTATTAGCTATAGAGATAGCTATATTATCTGGTGCATCGACAAGGTGGTGGCAATCTTCGCGAAGGTGAACACCAACGCAAATGCCGAAGACGAAGAAATGAAAGACTTCTCCGTCAGAAAGGGCTATACCATATCATGCTATTATGAATTGCCTGAGATGTTTATCCCTTATGATGCACCCTTCTTGATTGCGCGGTAGTCGCTTTTTATTAGGGTGATCTCTCACAAAAATATCAAGTACTTGGTGTTCTCCCAAGTGTAGCACCGTCACGGCACCTATCTCTTCGGGGCATCACATGATCTCCATGGGTGCGAACGATTAGAGAAGTGTGAGGCGGGTGAGTTGAGACCTCGCAGCGAGATCACTTGGTTGTCTTGACGTTCAGGCAGGGCAGTCCTGAGCTCGGAACACACGCATCGAAAGATGAACAAGAATCACATAGAGATGTGATCGGCAAGTTTGCCTACCGATTGAAGTTCGCGCCATTTGAGTTCATCTCGAACCATGGCGTTGAATTGAAATGCGGATCTTGAATCACTCACGATCAATTTTGAGAGATATTGATTTGAGTGGGAGCGCACTTTAGAATTAATTCTTTTAATTCTTAGTGCAATTAATTATGAACACTGTCTAAGTGTGTTTTGCATTAATAGTTGTAAAATAATGGCTCGCGATTCCACCTTCCCTATTAAAATTGAATAGCTGTTAAATATCTGGTTAAAACTTTACGGTTGGTAACGTAATGTGAGGATTGTCCTCAAGAGTGCCGAGAAGGACTTTGTCCTATCGCATGCTTTCGGTATTCTCCCGCTAATGCTATGGATCATGTGACTCTCGTCCTTCGATCCAAAAGCTAGAATTCCTTTTCAGTCAAAGTGCAATATGTTTGCTTCCATGAGACCCGAACTTCGAAAGTTTGGATAGTTATGTGATATTCATGGAATCTGATAATCATTTTCAGAGATAGACAAAGGCTAAAAGATATGAGATATCCAAAGCAATGTTTGTTTGCAAACTATTAGTAAAGAAGTTTACTATGCATTAGACTGATAAGAGAGGGATCTAGGAGAACGCCTGTCATATGATGAAAGGTGAATAAAACAACAACTTAACGAGAAAGGAAGTGTCCGAAGGGTGTTAGTAAGATTTTCACGCCTAGGAAGTCCGGGGCTAACGCCACTCTTAAGTTGGATGCTTCTTCTGAGAGTAGGAGAAATTCTAAAAGTTAAACTGTTAGAAGTATAAAGGCAAAAGGAAAGAAGACTGGAATATCCAGCTCATGTATGAATGTCATACAAGTTTTTGATGTATAGAAGGCTGGTCAAAGATATAGTTCTTGGGAATTATGGTTAAACATGTTAATCACTAATTCTTGGGTATTGTGAGTTAATCACAAAGATACCCGCTCGATTGCATTCTGTTGCAACGCGATGTAAGAACTACTATGGCCTGAAAGACTATCCAGGAATGAGGTTTAGATACACGCAGGGAACATAGTAAATGTTACTATGCCTTCCATCGGTGTATTCCCTATGTATTTACTTTCATAATTCATTTTAAAGTTTCACACTCTAGCCCTTTGCATAAGGTATCTTGCAAGAAGGTTGTTCATAAGAGAACTTTTGATGTTCGGTGTTATGAATAACATAAGGGCCATACTTTCATTATGAATGAGACGTATGTTATGAATATTAATAATAATACATTACCTCTGGGTTTACTTTCATAATTCATTTTAGAGTTTCATACACTCTAGCCCATTGCACAATGTTTGTTGCAAAAGAGTTGTTCATAAAACAACAATTGTTGTTCAGTATTATGAATAACATGAAGGGACATGCTTCCATCATAGATGGGATGTATGTTATGAATATTGATGGAAATATGATACATCCATAACACTGACGCTAAATGTCGCAAGACTAAAAGAATACCACACAAGTGTGGCACTGCATTTGGTCACATTGGAGAAACCCGCATGGAAAATTCCATTATGATGGATTTTGAAGTCGTTTGATTTTGAATCATCTGACACTTGCAACTTTTCTCTGAAAAGTGAAGTGACTGAAATACCGTTCACAGGCCATATTAATGAGCAAAGAACATATTGGTGATCATACATTATGATGTGTGTAGTCCAATAAATGTTGTTGCAAACAGTGGATTTGTCTACCTTCAAAAATGACTCAAGTAGATATATGGATATTTACTTGATGAGACGTAAGTCTGGATCTTTTGAATTCATTCATAAGGTTTTCAAAAATGAAGTAGAAGTTATTGTAACAAGAAAATTATGTTTCTGCAATTTGATTCCGCAAAGGAATATTTGAGTTACAAGTTTAGCGAATGTCTGATGAGTTGTGAAAGGGGTTTCATAACTTGCACCTCCCGGAACACCACTGCAAGTGGAAAGTCCATGAAGATGTAATCGAACCATTTATGACATGGTAAGATCAAAGATGACATAAATAAATTTGCCATTTTCCCTTTTAAAGAGTGATGCTTTAGAGACTGCGGCTTTTACACTGAAAAGAGCTCCATCAGGTCTGTTGAAATGACGTCATGGTATGGTGCGCCCAACCATGTTATATCTTTTCTTAACATTTGGAATATGGGGCTTGTGTAAAAGGTTACAAACCTATTTCAAATCAGACAAGTGCTACTTTGTAGGTTATCCCAAGTCATTGGGTATTCCCCCACCACTATACCGAGGCAAAGGATTTTGCCACAAAACGGTATGCTTTTAAAGAGAATAGTTCTTACAAAAGGTGAGTGGGTGGACAGTGCAACTCGACGAGATAACCAGTATCTTCGTCATCAGATCAAAGGAAAGAAACCTTGGAAGTGATTCCGGAGTTTCCTACTGCGACTGATACGGAAGTCTCTACAATAAAATGTATGGACTTCGGTCGAACTTGCAGCTGAACCACGTAGGCAAAGCTCGTGCAAACCGATCAGGTGCGCAAACGAGATATTGTTGTTAGACAACAGTATACCTACAATACACAAGGAAGCGTTGATGGGCCCTCACTCCGGAATTGGCTAAATGCCAATACAATCCGAGATAGTTTTCATATAAGTGATTCGAGATTAAAATCTTGATACACCTTTCGGAAGACTTAGAGTCTAACGAATATTTATGGAACTAAAAACTGATACGGATAAAATGTTTATCCATAAAGCTCGACTTGTTGCAATAACAAGTTCAAGGAGTTGACTACGATGAGATTGTCTCACCGTAGCGATGCTTAAAGTCGGTTCGGGTTGAACTAGCAATTAATACATATTTCAATCATGAGATATGAAACATGGATGACAAAAGGATTTCCATCTGATGGAAATGAAACCTAGGACTTGTATGTGATACAGTCCAAAGTAATTTATCGATCCAGAGGATGCTAGTAAGTATGCAAACTTCAGAGTTCCAGCGATGGACAGAAGAGAGCAAAGTGGAGTTGGAATCTTCGTTTTTGATGGAATGGTCAAAGGGGTTTGACTTCATCAAATGGGTATCGAAGATGCTTGTGATTCAAGAAAGTAAGTGGGATCATAATAATATTTCTAAAAACCGTGTGTACATGACACATTGTTAATTGGAAATAAATTTCTTGACACGAATTAGGACTTCATTTGAAAATAGTTTTTCGATGAAGTGCTTAGGCTAAATAGCCTCAATATTAGGTATGATGATCTATGGAGATAGATTTACCTAATGGGGCTAAGCAATGAATACATATTGACAAGATGCTAAAACTTTTCAGCATTTAAAACGCCAAGGAGTGATTCTTGCCAAGTCACATGGAAAGAGTTTTTGCAAGACTCAGTGTCCCAAAACACTGATGAGTAAAATACATGATGGAGATTCCACACACTCTTGTGTTTGGATTAATCATGTATTCCATGGTATGTAAAACAACCAGATATGTCCGATACTCCAAAAGTTGTTGCGAGTATGGATACCAAAGTGATCAAAGTACTGATCATAGGACAACAGTGAAAGATGTCATTGAGTACTAGAGTAGTAGTGATGACATGTTTTCTCGCAAGCAGAGATTATGAAGTGCTCGTTGTAAGTAATTACATCGATATAGTCTTCATCAATGCTCCATGCGATTTTTGATTTAAGTTAAGGGTTTTGTGTAATACACAATATGGTGGCACGGTAGTTGGAAATTGTTCCAAACAAGATACTGTGGCGAATTCTATAACAAAGGCTAAGTATGTTGACGCTTAAGAAGCGACAAAGAAGTTGTTGAATCATATAGTTCATTCATGAACTTAGTATGGTTCCAAGATGGCTTTGGTCTATGGGACACTATTGCAGATAGTTGCTCCATAGCTCAGTCTGAGGAATCAGGTTTCGACCAATGATTCACACATATGCAAAGCCATGTCCACACAAAATATGAATTTTGTGAAAGCGTGAAAACGCGAGGATATGCAAAGTTACACACGGAGCTGAAGTCATCAGATCCGTTGGACATCAGGCTATACCACATGCGAAGCATATTTTACACCAGTATGCCATAGGTGTAAAGTGCATTAGCATTGACTATATTATTGACTCTAGTGCAAGTGGGAGTCTGTAGGAGATATGCCCTAGAGGCAATAATAAATGTTATTGATTATCTCCCTGTTCATAATTAGGTTTATGTTCCATGCTATAACTGCTATGGTTCTCGAGTCTACAATAACCACGAGGCTCGGAGGAAGACTCATATGCACGTGTGGAATAATAAACGGTAAAATGTATTCCTAGTCTGGCCTCTAAGACTAGCTCAAGTGTTGCATGATGGTTCTGTTTTCCTGATCATGGGCATGTCTATGCCAGCAACTTTGAGGGCACAATGTTAGAAGAACATTTGTGTTGAATCGACCCGCATTGCTGTTATGCTATGAGATTCATTCGTCACTAGTTAATAGTTTATAACACAGAGATGGTTAACGTTTGCATGATTCCTTAGACCATGAGAGTATCGAGTTTCTTCATGCTTGCTTCATGAACTTTCGGGTTTGTTAAACGTCATCCGTAAATGGGTGGCAATTACGGCGGCTTACGGCTTCATGGAAAAGTATGTCAAGTAACTTGATAGCTCAAGATTGGGATTTGCTCCTCCGACGATGGAGAGATATCTCTGGGCCCTCTCGGTGTTACGGTATCCATCATCATCTGGCCAGACACTTTGTGATTTGATCACGGGGATGCCGGAACACGGGAACGAGAAAAGAGAACAATACCCGTAATGAGGTAACTGGCATAGTGGACAAGTTGTTGATCCACGGGGATGCCAACATGTCTCACCTCGGGTATTAGTAACATATCGCGAAGCAACAGGAATAGCACACGGCAACTGGAGGTTCACTCGAATATTCATTCGTGTGGGTATAGGGGTCAATATGGGTGTCCACGGCTCCGATGTTGATCATTGATCGGAAGGGGTTCCGGGTCATGTCTATGCTTCACCGAACCTATAGGGTCACACGCTTAAGGGTCATCTATCTGTTGAATACTAGACAGGGAGTCTGAGAGAAATTCACCGAAAAAGATTCGGAGACAACGGAAGAGTTCCGGAGAGAGAGAACACCGGAAGAGTTTCGGTAAAACCGAAAAGTTGTTTCGGAGTGTACCATAAAGTCAAATTGGTTTCGGCACATGCCTGGAAATTATTGGAAGGTACCAGAATTGTTCCGGTAACTTCTGAGATTTTTCAGAGACAAAAACCGGAAATGTTCCGGACTGCCGGAACCGCTTTAGTTGCTTTTCACAAATGAAAATCACTTAACCGAAAAGTTGTTTCGGAGTACACCATAAAGTCAAATTGGTTTCGGCATATGCCTGATAATTCTTGGAGGGTGCCAGAATCGTTCTGGAAACTTTCTGGAATTTTCCGGGATGAAAACCGGAAATGTTCCGGAGCTGCCGGAACCGCTTCAGATGCTTTTCGAAGATGAAAATCACTAAACCGGAATTGTTTCGGATCGCATTGATAATTATTTTAGTGGGTACTGGAAATGTTCTAAGCCCACATAAATATTTTCAGTTTGAACGGACGCTGAAATATGTCGACGTGAATAGTGAAAGTGTTTTTTGGATTACTTTATGGAAAGCCACCTTTTGGGGCTTTACTCACAAATATCTCTAGGGATGACATGGAAGGATAAGGGCTGCCCACTTGCTTTTACTTTTGTGCCCTTGTGAAGGGCATTTTGGGTATTTCAAGTGTCACCCTACCCCTTGGGTTTTCCGATAAATAGAGGTGGAGATGCACTCTCCACACTCACTCTTTCTCACATACACATGCCATCTGATGTTATCTGGCTTCTCTCTCCCTCCCAGGGAAATAGTTTCGTAGAGCCGAAAGGCTGTTTGGGTTCCGGTGGGAACTAGTTCTGGACGGCGAAGCCCTGCCGGATAGATGACACCGTATGTGTGCAACTCTGTAGAGAGATCGTAGTTTCGGTCTTAGTTCGAGAGTGCCTCCCGAAGGGTTGTCCGAGTGACTGTCCGAGTTTCGTGGGCCCTCCCGAAGGGCTGTATGAGTGACTGTCCGAGTTTCGATGGTCCTCCCGAAGGGCTGTCCGCGACACCGTCCGGGGGACTGTCTGACCGCCTCCCGGAGGGCTGTCCGTGGGGCGGATAACGGTATACATCCTCGCGGTTGGGAGGTTGTAAATCCTAGCTGCTGGGATCTGCACCGCCGATCGTCATCGACTCTACTTCCGCTGCGCTACGAGTCGGTAACGAAAAAGATCAAACCTTGTATGCAGTCTCCATAGTGATCCTGGGCTGGTGCGTAGGTCGGAAATTTTTGTTTTCTGCTGCGTTACCCAACAACGTCCATATGTAATGAGACTAGTCATCCAAAATCACAAGATAATACTTATAGCCAGAGACACTAGGAATAGGGGAGGTCCATAAATCACAATGTAAAAGCTCAAACGGAAAAGTGCTAACAGTAGAGGATGTTCCAAAAGGTAGCCGAACATGTTTGCCGCATTGGCATGCATTACATAGAGAAGAATCATGTGGCACGCTAGCACTAGGAATAGAAAATTCTTGTAGTAAAGACGACAGCGTTGATTTATTGGGGTGACCAAGCTGACGATGACATAGATCAACTGAAGCAAGCATGGCGCGTGGAGTGGATGTAGGCGCGCTATGAAGTGGATAAAGATCGTCCGTGCTATTGTAGCGAGCGAGAACTGTCCCCGTTGTCAGATCCTTCATAGATAAACCAAAGGGATCAAACGCTAGAATAACAAGATTATCGATGGTAAATTGGCGAACGGAAATAAGGTTTTTGATTAAAGATGGAACAACAAGAATATTGTGGAGAAGAAAGTTGGCATGGCCGTTTTGTATAGAAGAGTGGCCGGTACAAGAAACTGGAACAAGAGAGCCGTCGCCTATGGTGATGGAAGAATAAGCAGAAGGAAAACAAGCTGACAGAGAATCCATATTTGAAGACATATGCGAGGATGCACCAGAATCGAAAATCCAATCCGTACCTTGGTTATTGAGTGTAAAGTTGTTCATGGCGGCGATGAAGGCAGCTTGATCCCAAGCTGGCTGTGGTGGAGGAGCTGAGGGTCCTGGCGCAGACGCGTGCGCGTACGGCATGGGTGAAGCGGGGCCGTAGGTGTAGGGCGCGTAGGGTACCGTCATGTAGCCTTGAGGAGATCCTTGTGCGGCAGGCGATGGCGCGGGCGTGGCAGTGTAGACGTGAGGCGGTGGCCGGGGACCAAGGAGGCCGGGAGAGCCAGTAGCAGGGCGAAGACCCGGGCTCCAGGTGCCAGTGTACGCGGGAGGGGCGCCGTATGGGGAGGGTGCAGTCCAGGGCATGTGCCACGCCTGAACAAGACCAGTCCAGGGATCTTGCTGAGGGTGCCAAGGCGCGGGAGCAGGGGCCGATGGAGGAGGCGACGTTGGTGCAGCAGGTGGTGGTGGTGCAGCAGGTCGAGGCTGCAGTGGCCGGTAGACGGGGTTTTTGCCCCGATAGTTGGGGCTTGGGCGCCAGCCTGGAGGATCCGATGGTGGAGGCGCCGGTGGTGCAGGCGATGGAGGCGGCGCAGGTGGTGCAGGGGGCCGGACGGCGGCGTGAAACACCTGGGGAGGGCGAGTGGCCCTGCGCGCCTGGTTCTGGGCCTCGAGCTGCAAGATGGAGCAAACCTCCGCGAAGGAGGGATATGGCCGCAGCATAGGGATGAAGGCGACCTGCTTCTCGAACTGTTCCCCGAGGAGGGCGTTGATGAGGGTCCGATCGTCAACGTGATCACCGAGCTCGCGGAGTTCATCGCCGATCGCCTTGATGCGTTGGCAGTAGACGGTGACCGGAGAGTCGCCTTGGATGCTGGTGCGGAGCTCGATGTGTAGCGCGTTAACACGCGCATTGGAGTTGTCCTGAAAAAGCTGCTGAAGAGAGGCCCAAAGTTCAGCGGCGGTGGCGTCGTCGTTGGAGACGAGGTTGAAGAGCTCGGGGGGGGATGCGAGTATAGATCCATTGGATGACGGTGAGGTCATCCTTTATCCGGCGAGGGTCGGTCAACCGTGGAGGAGCGGCTGGGTTGATGTGATGGCGAAGACCACAACGGCCGAGGTGGACGTGGAATAGATGGCGCCAATGGTAGAAGTTGTGGGCGGCTAGGTCTAGGGTGATTGGGATGAAAGGGGAGACGTCGGCGATTGTGTCGGCTAGGGAGAGCTGCGGTGGTTGGGGAAGATTAGGGTTGTGGGTAGAGGAGGAAGGGGGGAGGTGGGAAGCTCCGGCGGTGCGGAACTTAGCCGTGGTAAAGAGCCGGCGAGGCGGCAGCGATGGAGGAGTTGGCGGCGAGGCCATGCCGAGGGCGGAAACCTAGGCGCCTGATACCATAAAGTTTGATAATGATAATGTATTGATCGATGCCTCAAGGGGCTGTTTATATGGGTACAAAGTCTTGGAGTCCAAGAATACTAGAGATATATTACAACTCAAACTACCAAACTTAACCAACCGAATATACTCTAATAGTATGCCGCAAGTTCTAGCACCAAAATGATCGTTTGCGTCAAGTTCTAGCACCACCGGTGTAATTGACTCATGGTTAATCCCACCTCTTTTTTTTAGTTAAACAGTCAATCCCACCTAGACGGACCCCACCAGGCATACATATAGCCGCGGCCCGGCCCTTCGTTTCATCGTCACCACATAATTTACTTACTTAAGATTACGTAGGAGCTGATTTGGAGGACTATAATTAGTCACTAGGGGCGCGTGGGCCCACCCTGAAAATCAGGGGGGGGGGGGGGGGGGGGGGTTGATTAGTGGAGAAAGGTATGTGCGTAAGGCTACGTAGGTTTCGTACGTAGGTCTAGGATTGCTTTTTCCCAACGAGCAATGCTACATCTACTTAATTTACTTACTTAAGGTTACGTAGGAGCTGATTTGGAGGACTATAATTAGTCACTAGGGGCGCGTGGGCCCACCCTGAAAATCAAGGGGGGGGGGGGGAGTTTTGATTAGTGGAGAAAGGTATGTGCGTAAGGCTACGTAGGTTTCGTACGTAGGTCTAGGATTGCTTTTTCCCAACGAGCAATGCTACATCTACTTAATTTACTTACTTAAGGTTACGTAGGAGCTGATTTGGAGGACTATAATTAGTCATTAGGGGCGCGTGGGCCCATCCTGAAAATCAGGGGGGGGAGTTTTGATTAGTGGAGAAAGGTATGTGCGTAAGGCTACGTAGGTTTCGTACGTAGGTCTAGGATTGCTCTTTCCCAACGAGCAATGCTACATCTACTTAATTTACTTACTTAAGGTTACGTAGGAGCTGATTCGAAGGACTATAATTAGTAACTAGGGGCGCATGGGTCCACCCTGAAAATCAGGGGGGTTTGATTAGTGGAGAAAGATATGTGCGTAAGGCTACGTAGGTTTCGTACGATAGGTGTAGGATTGCTCTTTCCCAACTCGTCCCTCTGCAGTCTGCCCACACCAAAAATGCTACATCAACGGGCTCATTACGGAGATTTCACGGACCTTCCAACCAACTAAACTTGACCCCCCTGATTTTCAGGGGGGTGGGGCCCTCTCTCCTCCTTTGATCCAATCACAGATTGCTACCTCAAATCTACCCCGTAAAAGGCCTGTAAGAGTCCGTTGATGTAGCATTGCTGCTGCCCACACCACACCCACCGCACGGGAGAAGCAGAGCAGCGCAGCGAGATGTGGAGCTCCGACTGCGAGCCCGACTTCGCAGCCGGCGGCGCCGCGATAACCATCGCATCGTCATCCACCTGCTCATCCAGCCCGTCGACGCCACCGCTTCCTTCCCCGCCCCAGCATCTGCCACGCCGCCACAAGAACATTGTGGGTGTGGCCGCGACCCGAAGGGACCAGGCGGAAGCTGAGGACGTGTGGCATGGGGCTCAATGGGAGGCGGCGTGGCAGCGGCGCCCGAAGCCGGTGGTCGTGGCGGCCGAGGAGACGGACAGCACCGGCGCCGCGTCGTCACCTTGTGGCGGCGATGTTGTGGGCCGGACGAGGAGCCTCACCGACGACGACCTTGAGGAGCTCAAGGGGTGCGCGGATCTGGGCTTCGGCTTCAGCTACGACGAGATCCCGGAGCTGCGCGGGACACTCCCCGCCCTCGAGCTCTGCTACTCCATGACCATGAGGCAGCGGTTCCTCGACCAGCAGCCCCAGGCACCGCAGGAGCAGGACGAGACGGCCGCCACGCCGACCTCCACGACGACCATTGCCAACTGGAAGATCTCCAGCCCAGGTGAGTAAAACAAACCAAAAGCCTCCCACTTTTCTGCGCTTCGAGAGAGGAACCTACCCCAAAGCCAAGTCGTCCAAGAAACGGAACCTTGAGGTATCGTACAAGCATCGAGTTCTTGTCCGTCTTACGTCTCGGGATTTGCTGCTTGGTGTGTTGCAGGGGATAGCGCCGAGGAGGTGAAGGCGCGGCTCAAGTACTGGGCGCAGGCGGTGGCGTGCACCGTCAGGCTCTGCACCTGAATCTGAATATATGGCCATCACCAAGACGACAGGCCAAACTTCAGATGCTTCCATTGTCCACTGTTGCATTGTCGATCCATGATCCCATTGATGCATTGTCGCGGTCGCGATGAATGATGATCGAAGCATGTTTCCGATGACATTACGAGAGGATCGTTGTGGATGGATCTTGCTACTCGTCTAGGTAAACTGATGATGTAATTGCTGAGAGATAAGGACCACGTATTGCTGCCTGCTTCATTTGTTTATCATGCAAAAAATTCAAGAACCAGTGCTAGGTCCTACGGATTTCTTCAGTCTTTCTTGTGCAAACCAGTTGCTACGTACGTACTACCTCTGTTCATTAATATAAGACGTTTTGGCAGTTCAAATTAAACTGCCAAAACGTCTTATATTGTTGAACAGAGGGAGTACCAAATTGAGTCTGTCTGAAAGGAAGCCAACCCATTCAGATTCAGGGTCACAGCAAAGAAGAGAGAACAGTCTGAAATACATGTATTTCCAGTTTTTATTTCAAAGATTCCATGCCAGGCCAAAAGCCGCATTTTCTTGAGCAGTTTCTGCCAGCCATCTGAACCGTGAGAAGCACACTTTGTTTAACCACAAACACATGAGTGAGATTGTGCATCTTTTCGTGTGCCTACCATTTGCTACTCCATTAACTAAATAAGTAAATAAACCGTTCCACTCATCAGAACACAAATCGCCGGGTGATAAGACACACAATCAACACAAATCATCAGTTTCCATTCATTGTTAGACGACCCAAGTGTTGGGATGATAATCAGAAGGTGAACCGGAAAATAAAGACACCTCTCTCTCTCTCTGCATGCACCCGATCTTCACCTGATCCGGCCGCATAACGAGACAAGAAACTCGAAAAATGGGAGCTGGATTTATTCCGGGAGACGGCGGTTTCATCGGTTTGGAAGCACTGTACAGCGTCACAAGAACACTGTGAGAGAGATCACAGGCGTGCATGAACATGTGTGCAGTTTTACCGGTACGACTCCGCACATGCACGGGGCCTGTCTCTCTTGCTCGGAGACCCATCATCGTCACACAACTGTGCCACATGTGCCTGCTCCTCGTCACTGTCTCTTTCTTGTTGAAACCCAATGCTCAACAGAGTACTCCTTCGTAAACTAATATAAGAGTGTTTAGATTATTATTTTAGTAATCTAAACGCTTTTATATTAGTTTACAGAGGGAGTACTACTTAACAGTGTAGAACAAAAAAGTAATAGGACACCTGTCCCTCTTGCCATGCCACACAACTAGTGAGCTTTTGTCGGGTACGATATGCGTCGAGATTCTCTGAATTAGGCCACACTAATAGAAAACAGGCCTTCCGTTTAACCCTTTAGGGTTTATAAAGGGGTGGTGGCAGGCTGGTGCCAGCCTGGGGCCCCCACGAGCCATTTTAGTTCCGGTTTGCGATACAAACCGGGACTATAGGTGGACCTTTAGCCCCGGTTTGTATAACCAACCGGGACTAAAGCTTTCCCTATATAAACCCTCCGTCCAGCCCGACTGCATTTCTCTGTTTTCTCCATTCGAATTCCCCTCTCTGTTCTTCCCCTGGCTCGAGCTCCTCCCTCCATTTTTGCCAAGATTTGTCAAGATTTGAGGCACCCCAATCCATCCAAGTGTCCACAAAGGTTAGCAACTTTGTCCTTTCATCTCTTATTGCTAGATCAGCTCGTGCAATGCTTTATAAGTATAGTGATTTCTGGGTTTTAGTTTGGGTGTAATTATGTGGTAGTTTTTTTGATTTATATGCAATTTGAGCTCAAATTAACTCCTTAGTTTGCATATGTGTAGGTGTGGTTTACTGATACGTCTCCAACGTATCTATAATTTTTTATTATTTCATGCTATTATATTATCTGTTTTGGATGTTTTATATGCATTAATATGCTATTTTATATTATTTTTGGGACTAACCTATTAATCTAGAGCCTAGTGCCAGTTTCTGTTTTTTCCTTGTTTTTGAGTATTGCAGATAAGGAATATTGAACGGAGTCCAAACGGAATAAAATCTTCGGAATGATTTTTCTTGGACCAGAAGAAACCCAGCAAACTTGGAGATGAAGGCAGGAGAGCCGCCGTGTGGCGACAAGCCACAGGGGCGCGCCCCCCTGGCTTGTGGCCCCATGGCAGCCCTCCTAACCCTATTCTTTGGCCTATAAATTCCCAAATATTCCCTGGATACAAAAAAGAGCCACGAAAATACTTTTCCGCCACCGGAAGCCTCTGTTCCCGTGAGATCCAATCTTGGAGCCTTTTTCGGTAATCTGCCGGAGGGGGATTCGATCACGGAGGGCATCTACATCAACTCCATTGCCCCTCCGATGATGCATGAGTAGTTTACCACAGACCTTCGGGTCCATAGCTAGTAGCTAGATGGCTTCTTCTCTCTCTTTGTTCTTCCATACCATGTTCTTCATGATCTTCATGGAGACCTATCCGATGTAATACTCTTTTGCGGTGTGTTTGTCGCGATCCGATGAATTGTGAGTTTATGATCAGCTTATCTATGAATATTATTTGAATCTTCTCTGAATTCTTATATGCTTGATTTCATATCTTTGCAAGTCACTTCGAGTTATTGGTTTGGTTTGGCCAACTAGATTGGTAATTCTTGCAATGGGAGAAGTGCTTAGTTTTGGGTTCAATCTTGCGGTGTCCTCACCCAGTGACATAGTAGGGGTAGCGAGGCACGTATTGTATTGTTTCCATCGAGGATAAAAAGATGGGGTTTTCATCATATTGCTTGAGTTTATCCCTCTACATCATGTCATCTTACCTAATGCGTTACTCTGTTCTTCATGAACTTAATACTCTAGATGCAGGCAGGAGTCGGTCGATGTGTGGAGTAATAGTAGTAGATGCAGAATCGTTTCGGTCTACTTGACACGGACGTGATGCCTATATGCATAATCATTGCCTTAGATATCGTCATAATTATTCGCTTTTCTATCAATTGCTCGACAGTAATTTGTTCACCCACCGTATTATTTTCCTTCATGAGAGAAGCCTCTAGTGAAACCTATGCCCCCCGGGTCTAATTGCCATCTTATACTTTCAGATCTAAAACCAAAAATACCAAAAATACCTCGCTGCCTTGTTTTTACTTTTGTTTTACTTTCCGTTCAAGCAATCTATCATATCTATCTCTATCAGATCTCATCCTTGCAAATAACCGTGAAGGGATTGACAACCCCTTTATTGCGTTGGGTGCAAGTGTTTGATTATTTGTGTAGGTACATCTATTGGGGACTTGCTTGTATCTCCTACTAGATTGATACCTTGGTTCTCAACAACTGAGGGAAATACTTATCTACTTTGCTGCATCACCCTTTCCTCTTCAAGGGAAAACCAACGCATGCTCAAGAAGTAGCAAGAAGGATTTTTGGCGCCGTTGCCGGGGAGATCTACATCAAGCCTACCAAGTACCCATCACAAACTCATCTCTTGCATTTACTTTATTTGCCATTTGCCTCTCGTTTTCCTCTCCCCCACTTCTAAAATGATTTTCAGAAAATACCAAAAAGATTTGCCTTTTTATTCGCCCTTCTTCCGTTCGTCTTTTTGTTTGCTTTTGTTTGCTTTCGTGTTAAATCGTTTGCTCGTCTTTATGGCCCAACCCAAAAGCTTTGATCCTTATCTTAGGAAGTTGGAAGATATTGAGGATAATGTTAAAGGTTTCATGTCACTCCAATTTGACCACAATAGTTTCTTTAGAAACGAGCTTAAAGAACAGAAGTCTATGTGGGAATACATGAATAAGGAACTTGATGATATGTCTAAGGAGTTTTATGGTTTGAAATCTCAGTTTGCTCATCTTGAAAATTTAGTAGGCCAAATTTCTGATAAACAAGCTACCTTAGTCAATAAAATGGCCGCGAAACCAGAATCCTTAAATAATGACGAAGATCTTAAAGTGATTGATGTGACTCCTATTGAATCTTTGTTTTCTAATGCAAATCTTGATAAAGATGGGACTGGAGATGAGTCAACTTTAGTTAAAAGGCGTCCCAATGATTCGGAGTTTATAGATCTTGATGCTAAGATTGATAAAAGTGGGATTGAAGAGGTCAAAACTTTAAATAGCAATGAACCCACTCTTTTGGATTTCAAGGACTCTAATTATGATAGTTGTTATTTGATTGATTGTGTTTCCTTGTTGCAATCCATGTTGAATTCTCCTCATGCTTATAATCAAAATAAAGCTTTTACTAAACATATCGTGGATGCTTTGATGAAATCTTTTGAAGAAAAACTTGAGTTGGAAGTTTCTATACCTAGAAAGCTTTATGATGAGTGGGAACCTACTATTAAGATTAAAATTAAAGATTATGAGTGCCATGCTTTGTGTGATTTGGGTGCTAGCGTTTCCACGATTCCAAAAACTTTATGTGATGTGTTAGGTTTTCGTGAATTTGATGATTGCTCTTTAAATTTGCATCTAGCGGATTCCACTATTAAGAAACCTATGGGAAGGATTAATGATGTTCTTATTGTTGCAAATAGGAATTATGTGCCCATAGATTTCATTGTTCTTGATATAGATTGCAATCCTACATGTCCTATTATTCTTGGTAGACCTTTCCTAAGAACGATTGGTGCAATTATTGATATGAAGGAATGAAATATTAGATTCCAATTTCCATTAAGGAAAGGCATGGAGCACTTTCCTAGAAATAAAATAAAATTACCTTATGAATCTATCATGAGAGCTACTTATGCATTGCATACCAAAGATGACAATACCTAGATCTATTGCGTTATGCCTAGCTAGGGGCGTTAAACAATAGCGCTTGTTGGGAGGCAACCCAATTTTATTTTTATGCTTTTGTTTTTGCTTCTGTTTTTGAGTGTTTCACACATTATTACATCTGTAGTAATTGTGTTTTCTTGTTTAAATTAGTGTTTGAGCCAAGTAAGACCTTTGGGATGGTCTACGGTGTTTGTGATTTGATTTTGCTGAAAAAGAGAAACTTTTGCTCTCAGTCTAGGAATTTTTTAAATTCATTGGAACGTGATTTTGATCTGAAATTTTTACAAAAGATTGATATACAAATTTACCTGATTGTCCTAAGTTTTCAGAATTTTTGGAGTTACATAAGTATTCGAAGTCTGTAGATTGCTATAGACTGTTCTGTTTTAGACAGATTCTGTTTTCTATGTGTTGTTTGCTTATTTTGATGTATCTATGGGTTGTATCGGGGGGTATGAACCATGGAGAAGTTGGAATACAGTAAATATTACACCAATATAAATAAAGAATGAGTTCACAACAGTACCTAAAGTGGTGATTTATTTTTCTTATACTAACGGATCTCATGAGTTTTCTGTTGAGTTTTGTGTTGTGAAGTTTTCAAGTTTTGGGTAAAGATTTGATGGACTATGGAATAAGGAGTGGCAAGAGCCTAAGCTTGGGGATGCCCAAGGCACCCCAAGCCATATTCAAGGATACCAACAAGCCTAAGCTTGGGGATGCCCCGGAAGGCATCCCCTCTTTCGTCTTCAATCCATCGATAAATTTACTTGAGGCTATATTTTTATTCACCACATGATATGTGTTTTGCTTGGAGCGTCTTGTATGATATGAGTCTTTGCTTTTTAGTTTGCCACAATCATCCTTGCTGCACACATCTTTTTGAGAGAGACACTCTGAATCGTGAATTTATTAGAATACTCTATGTGCTTCACTTATATCTTTTGAGCTAGGCAATGTTGCTCTAGTACTTCACTTATATCTTTTTAGAGCACGGTGGTGTTTTATTTTATAGAAATTATTGAACTCTCGTACCTCACTTATATTATTTTGAGAGTCTTTAAAACAGCATGGTAATTGGTTTAGGTTATGAATTTAGTCCTAATATAATGGGGCATCCAAGAAGGATATAATAAAAACTTTCATATTAAGTGCATTGAATACTATGAGAAGTTTGATTCCTTGCATATAGTTTTGAGATATGAAGATGGTAATATGAGAGTCATGCTAGTGAGTAGTTGTGAATTGGAAGAAATATTTGTGTTAAAGTTTGTGATTCCCGTAGCATGCACGTATGGTGAACCATGATGTAACGAAGTCGGAGCATGATTTGTTTAATGATTGTCAACCTTTGTGTGAGGGTCGGGAGCGCGCGATGGTTAACTCCTACCAACCTCTCCCCTAGGAGCATGCGTCTAATGCTTTGTTTCGATAACTAATAGACTTTTGCAATAAGTATGTGAGTTCTTTATGACTAATGTTGAGTCCATGGATTATACGCACTCTCACCCTTCCACCTTTGCTAGCCTCTCTAGTACCGCGCAACTTTTGCCGGTGCATCAAACCCACCTTCCTCAAAACAGCCACCATATACTTTCCTCAAAACAGACACCATACCTACCTATTATGGCATTTCCATAGCCATTCCGAGATATATTGCCATGCAACTTCCACCGTTCCGTTTTTCATGACACGCACCATCACTTTCATATTGCATATAGAGTCATATTTTGTTCTAGGTATCGAGTTGTAATTTTTTGAGTTGTAAGTAAATAAAAGTGTGATGATCTTCATTATTAGAGCATTTGTCCCGTGAGAGAAAAGGATGATGGAAGCTATGAATCCCTCACAAGTTGGGATGAATCTCCGGACTTTACAAATAATAAAAGAGGCCAGCGAAGCCCAAATAAAAAAAGAGGCCAAAGATGCACACCAAAATAAAAGAAAAAAGAAAAAAAAGAAAAAAAATGAGAGAAAGAGAGAAGGGACAATGCTACTATCTTTTTCCACACTTGTGCTTCAAAGTAGCACCATGATCTTCATGATAGAGAGTCTCCTATTTTGTCACTTTCATATAACTAGTGGAATTTTTCATCATATGCACAGCCACTTAGTTTTATTTTTGAGCTTTCATACACTTATAGCTCTAGTGCATTTGTTGCATGGCAATCCCTACTCACTCACATTGATATCTATTGATGGACATCTCCATAGCCCGTTGATACACCTAGTTGATGTGAGACTATCTTCTCCTTTTTCCTTGCAACCTCCACCATATTCTATTCCACCTATAGTGCTATATCCATGGCTCACGCTCATGTATTGCGTGAGAGTTGAAAAGGTTTGAGAACATAAAAAGTGTGAAACAATTGCTTGGCTTGTCATCGAGGTTGTGCATGATTTAGATACTTTGTGTGGGGAAGATGGAGCATAGCCAGACCATATGATTTTGTAGGGATAACTTTCTAAGGCCATGTTATTTCGAAAGGACACAATTGCCTTGTTGGTATGCTTGAAGTATTACTGTTTTTATGTCAATATTAGACTTTTGTTTTGAATCTTATGGATCTGAATATTCATGCCACAATAAAGAATATTACATGGATAAATATGTTAGGTAGCATTCCACGTCAAAAATTCTGTTTTTATCATTTACCTACTCGAGGACGAGCAGGAATTAAGCTTGGGGATGCTTGATACGTCTCCAACGTATCTATAATTTTTGATTGTTCCATGCTATTATATTATCTGTTTTGGATGTTTTATATGCATTAATATGCTATTTTATATTATTTTTGGGACTAACCTATTAATCTAGAGCCTAGTGCCAGTTTCTGTTTTTTCCTTGTTTTTGAGTATTGCAGATAAGGAATATTAAACGGAGTCCAAACGGAATAAAATCTTCAGAATGATTTTTCTTGGACCAGAAGAAACCCAGCAAACTTGGAGATGAAGGCAGGAGAGCCGCCGTGTGGCGACAAGCCACAGGGGCGCGCCCTAGGGGGGCGCCCCCCTGGCTTGTGGCCCCACGGCAGCCCTCCTAACCCTATTCTTCGGCCTGTAAATTCCCAAATATTCACTGGATACAAAAAAGAGCCACGAAAATACTTTTCCGCCGCCGGAAGCCTCTGTTCCCGTGAGATCCAATCTTGGAGCCTTTTCCGGTAATCTGCCGGAGGGGGATTCGATCATGGAGGGCATCTACATCAATTCCATTGCCCCTCCGATGATGCGTGAGTAGTTTACCACAGACCTTCGGGTCCATAGCTAGTAGCTAGATGGCTTCTTCTCTCTCTTTGTTCTTCAATACCATGTTCTTCATGATCTTCATGGAGATCTATCCGATGTAATACTCTTTTGCGGTGTGTTTGTCGAGATCCGATGAATTATGAGTTTATGATCAGCTTATCTATGAATTTTATTTGAATCTTCTCTGAATTCTTATATGCATGATTTCATATCTTTGCAAGTCTCTTCAAGTTATTGGTTTGGTTTGGCCAACTAGATTGGTAATTCTTGCAATGGGAGAAGTGCTTAGTTTTGGGTTCAATCTTGTGGTGTCCTCACCCAGTGACAAAGTAGGGGTAGCGAGGCACGTATTGTATTGTTGCCATCGAGGATAAAAAGATGGGGTTTTCATCATATTGCTTGAGTTTATCCCTCTACATCATGTCATCTTACCTAATGCGTTACTCTGTTCTTCATGAACTTAATACTCTGGATGCAGGCAGGAGTCGGTCGATGTGTGGAGTAATAGTAGTAGATGCAGAATCGTTTCGGTCTACTTGACACGGACGTGATGCCTATATGCATAATCATTGCCTTGGATATCGTCATAATTATTCGCTTTTCTATCAATTGCTCGACAGTAATTTGTTCACCCACCGTATTATTTTCCTTCATGAGAGAAGCCTCTAGTGAAACCTATGGCCCCCGGGTCTATTTTCCATCTTATACTTTCAGATCTAAAACCAAAAATACCAAAAATACCTCGCTGCCTTGTTTTTACTCTTGTTTTACTTTCCGTTCAAGCAATCTATCATATCTATCTCTATCAAATCTCATCCTTGCAAATAACCGTGAAGGGATTGACAACCCTTTTATTGCGTTGGGTGCAAGTGTTTGATTATTTGTGTAGGTACATCTATTGGGGACTTGCTTGTATCTCCTACTGGATTGATACATTGGTTCTCAACAACTGAGGGAAATACTTATCTACTTTGCTGCATCACCCTTTCCTCTTCAAGGGAAAACCAACGCATGCTCAAGAAGTAGCATTTACTTAGTGTGCCTTCCCGTCCCCGTCCTAACCACCATCGATCGCCCGCACCGTCCCGTCGCCGGCACCACCTTGGTGAGCCTCTTCTTGTGTTCTTATAATTTTTATTAAAAAAATCATATTTGTATGATTTAGATAGTTACTTGCATAATTTTCTTACTTGTATGATTGTTGTTATATATAGTGCCATGGTTATGATATCCGTGCCCGTCGGCCCTCGTCTGGTTTACGATTCGGATGTGGTATATTCTCTTTTATAACTATTTGTTGCATTTTGGGTTAATGACAATTATGCCCATCAAGTTAACATAGATATTTTTATCTAGGAGGTAGTTGAACCGGAAATGCCAACCGACCCTATTGTCGAGAAGTTAAATTTAGTTGAAAAAGAAAACGAGGATTTGAAAGGAAAATTGAAAAGAGTTGAAGAAGAGAAGATGAAATTGGAGTTGTACGTTGCCGATGTCGTCGATGATCACAAGATCAAGATGGATGCAATGCGCTTGAAGATTAGAAAGATTAGAAAATATGCCATTAATAAAGAGGCTTGTTATCATTATGCTGTTGGATCAATTGCTACCTTAGTTGCGATTTTGATCGCATTTGTTGTTGCATTTAAATGTTTTATCTAGATAGTTGTATGTTGTTTTATGAGAAAATAAGTGTGTATGAACTTTATGTATTAACTTGTATTAATTTGGTCTTTTCGGTGTTGTGTAATGAAGATGAACCGGCAATGGATGTACGATGACCGACGCTCTCCCCAGTTCATTAATGGCATGTAGAGTTTTTTGCGTGCGGCTGAGGCAAACAAGCGGGATGGTTTTATGTGTTGTCCATGTGGTGTGTGTAAGAATGATAAGACTTACTCTAGCTCAAAACAGATTCACGTCCACCTGTTTACGTCCGGTTTCATGTCCGGCTATAATTGTTGGACCAAGCACGGAGAAAGAGGGGTTCTGATGGAAGAGAATGAAGATGAAGAGGATGACGACAACTATCCTGGGTGTCCTGAATATGATGTTACTACAATGGGGGAAGAGAATGAAGAAGAAGAAGCTGAGGCATCAGATGAGCCCGCTGATGATCTTGGTCGGGCCATTGCTGATGCAAAGAGAAACTGCGAAAGTGAAAAGGAGAAGTTGAAGTTGCAGCGCATGTTAGAGGATCACAAAAAAGGGTTGTACCCAAATTGCGAAGATGACAACACAAAGCTTGGTACCACACTGGAATTGCTGCAATGGAAGGCAGAGAATGGTGTACCTGACAAGGCATTTGAAAAGTTGCTGAAAATAATGAAGAATAAGCTTCCAAAGGACAACGAATTGCCCGACAGTACATATGAAGCAAAGAAGGTTGTCTGCCCTCTAGGATTGGAGGTGCAGAAGATACATGCCTGCCCTAATGACTGCATCCTCAACCGCGGTGAGTACGAGAATTTGAATGCATGCCCGGTATGAAATGCATTGCGATATAAGATCGGTCGCGACGACCTTGGTGATGATGTTCAAGGCGAGCGCCCTAGGAACAGGATTCCTGCCAAGGTGATGTGGTATGCTCCTATAATACCACGGTTGAAACGTTTCCAAAACAAAGAGCATGCCAAGTCGTTGTGATGGCACAAAGAAGACCGTAAGAAAGACGGGAAGTTGAGAGTACCCGCTGATGGGTCGCAGTGGAGAAAAATCAAGAGAGAGTGGCCGGACTTTACAGATGACCCAAGGAACTTATAGTTTGGTTTAAGTGCAGATGGCATTAATCCATTTGGGGAGCAGAGCAGCAAGCATAGCACATGGCATGTGACTCTATGTATCTATAACCTTCCTCCTTGGTTGTGCATGAAGCGGAAGTTCATTATGATGCCAGTGCTCATCCAAGGCCCTAAGCAACCCGGCAACGACATTGATGTGTACCTAAGGCCATTAGTTGATAAACTTTTACAGCTGTGGAATAAAAAAGGTGTACGTGCGTGGGATGAGCACAAACAGCAGGAATTTGACCTGCGAGCGTTGCTATTTGTAACCATCAATGATTAGCCTGCTCTTAGTAACCTTTCAGGACAGACAAACAAGGGATACCATGCATGCACGCATTGTTTAGATGAGACTGAAAGTATATATTTGGACAAATGCAAGAAGAATGTGTACCTGGGACATCGTCGATTTCTTCCGACCAAGCATGCCTTAAGAAAGAAAGGCAAGCATTTCAAAGGTGAGGCAGAACACCGGAAGAAGCCCGTCCTCCGTACTGGTAATGACATACTTGATATGGTCAAGGATTTACAAGTAATATTTGGAAAGGGTCCTGGCGGACAATCTGTTCCGACTGACACTGAGGGACACGCACCCATGTGGAAGAAGAAATCTATATTTTGGGAGCTAGAATATTGGAAAGTCCTAGAGGTCCGCTCTGCAATCGACGTGATGCACATGACGAAGAATCTTTGCGTGAACCTGCTAGGCTTCCTGGGCATGTATGGGAAGACAAAAGATACACCGGAGGCACGGGAGGACCAGCAACGTGTGCACGAAAACGACGGCATGCATCCAAAGCAGTATCAAGGTCCTGCCAGCTACGCTCTTACCAAAGCAGAGAAGGAAATCTTCTTTGAATGCCTGCTCAGTATGAAGGTTCCGTCTGGCTTCTCGTCGAATATAAAGGGAATAATAAATATGGCAGAGAAAAAATTCCAGAACCTAAAGTCTCATGACTGCCACGTGATCATGACGCAATTGCTTCCGGTTGTGTTGAGGGGGCTTCTACCAGAAAATGTTCGATTAGCCATTGTGAAGCTATGTTCATTCCTCAATGCAATTTCTCAGAAGGTAATCGATCCGGAAATCCTACCAAGCTTACAGAATGATTTGGTCCAATGTCTTGTCAGTTTCGAGTTGGTGTTCCCACCATCCTTCTTCAATATTATGACGCACGTCCTAGTTCACCTAGTCGAAGAGATTGGCATTCTGGGTTCTGTATTTCTACACAATATGTTCCCCTTTGAGAGGTTCATGGGAGTCTTAAAGAAATATGTTCGTAACCGTGCTAGGCCAGAAGGAAGCATCTCCAAGGGCCATGAAACAGAGGAGGTTATTGAGCTTTGTGTTGACTTTATTCCTGACATTAAGCCGATTGGTGTTCCTCAATCGCGGCATGAGGGGAGACTGCGTGGAAAAGGCACGCTTGGACCAAAATCAATAATATGTATGGACGGGCATTCTTGGGCGCAAGTACACTACATAGTTCTACAGAATCTACCTTGGTGACCCTGTATATCGAGAAACACATGGATATCATACGCTCGAAGAACCCGGAGAAGTCTGACCCCTGGATTCAACGTACACACATTGAGGCTTTCGGCGGTTGGTTGCGAACACATCTCATGAATGACGACAATGTTGAAGATGACTTGTACTTGTTGGCCAAGAGACCATCTTCGACTATATTGACTTTCCAAGGGTACGAGATAAATAGGAATACATTTTACACGATCGCCCAAGATAAAAAGAGCACCAACCAAAACAGTGGTGTCCGCTTTGACGATGCGGCAAACAGCAAGGAAAAGGACACATATTATGGTTACATAGAGGAGATATGGGAACTTGACTATGGAGGTGATTTGAAGGTCCCTTTGTTCCGGTGCAAATGGGCCAATCTGACTGGAGGAGGGGTAATGGTAGACCCGCAGTACGGAATGACAACAATGGATCTCAACAATCTTGGGCACACAGACGAACCATTCGTTCTAGCCAATGATGTGGCGCAAGTTTTCTATGTGAAGGACATGTCTACCAAACCGAGAAAAAGGAAAGATAAGAAAGCGGATACATCATACGATGAGCCAAAGCACCACATAGTGCTTTCTGGGAAAAGAAACATCGTGGGAGTGGAGGAGAAGACAGACATGTCACAAGATTATTAAAAGTTTGATGAAATTCCTCCCTTCGCAGTGAAGACTGACCCAAGCATCCTGTTAAATGATGAAGATTGTCCATGGTTACGGCGCAATAATCAAGGGACACACGCGAAGAAAAAAAATTATACCCCAAGATCCCACTCTGGGATGTGATTGGCTGCACCGTCATCACTTTTCTTCTCTAGTGAGTAGCCGGGATGGTCCTGTTTTGTACACGAAGTGCATCCAGTTTTTGTTGGAACCCTCTCAACTTTTTAGCACATGCTATGTGGGTGAAATGATGATACCATGCCAAGTTTCAACCTTTTGAGAGTTCATTTGTGGTGCTTTTTAATTTCAGGGTCGTTTAGCTCAAAAAAATCATTAAATGCATGAAAAATAGCAAATGAAGTTAGAAAGGGTTGAAATTTGAATATGTGGCTTAGAATGGTGCATATTGAATGCACAAAAAGTCTGGAGTTGAAACAAGTTTAAAAAAATTAAATGCCTTTGTAACAGATGAGTTTTCGTCCGAAACCCTCATACTTCGAAGGAGATGGTCTAGTTTGTACACGAAGTGCATCCAGTTTTTGCCGTAACCCTCTCAACTTTTTAGCACATGCGATGTGGGTGAAGTGATGATACCATGCCAAGTTTCAACCTTTTCAGAGTTCATTTGCGGTGCTTTTTAATTTCAGGGTCGTTTAGCTCAAAAAAAATCATTAAATGCATGAAAAATAGCAAATGAAGTTAGAAAGGGTTGAAATTTGAATATGTGGCTTAGAATGGTGCATATTTAATGCACAAAAATTCTGGAGTTGAAACAAGTTTAAAAAAAATGAAATGCTTTTGTAACAGATGAGTTTTCGTCCGAAACCCTCATACTTCGAAGGAGATTGTCTAGTTTGTACACGAAGTGCATCCAGTTTTTGCCGTAACCCTCTCAAATTTTTAGCACATGCTATGTGGGTGAAATGATGATACCATGCCAAGTTTCAACCTTTTCAGAGTTCATTTGTAGTGCTTTTTAATTTCAGGGTCGTTTAGCTCAAAAAAAATCATTAAATGCATGAAAAATAGCAAATGAAGTTAGAAAGGGGTGAAATTTGAATATGTGGCTTAGAATGGTGTGTATTGAATGCACAAAAAGTCTGGAGTTGAAAAAATTTAAAAAAAATGAAATGCCTTTGTAACAGATGAGTTTTCGTCCGAAACCCTCATACTTCGAAGGAGATAGTCCAGTCTGTACACGAAGTGCATCCAGTTTTTGTCGTAACCCTCTCAAATTTTTAACACATGCTATGTGTGTGAAATGATGATACCATGCCAAGTTTCAACTTTTTCAGAGTTCATTTATACTGTTTTTGAATTTCAGGGTCATTCAGCGCAAAAAAATCATTAAAAGCATGAAAATAGAAAATGAAGTTAGAAAATGTTTGAAATTTGAGGATGTGGCTTTGAGTGGTGCATATTGAATGCACAAAAAGTCTGGAGTTGAAATAAGTTCAAAAAAATGAAATGCCTTGTAACAGATGAAGGTCTAAAACTAAAAGAGTTAAACAGAATCTAGATTTGATTAAAACACCTATTTAAAATATCCTAAAAATTCCCAGATTGAACATAATGATAAAACATACTAATAGTAAACAACAGGAAAAACAATCACTCAAAAATCAAATTTTAAACTAAAGTTATTCACAAACTAGTGATTCACACAAATTTCAAAAGAATTCAAATTTAAACCATTTAAATATGAAAACTACTGGCACTAACACAAAGTTTATAATTTTTTTGACCTAAAGCAAAAATATTCATTCAAAAACTCTAAATATTCTAAAAGTTATTCCAAATCTAAAAACAGAAATTGTCCTGTTTAGAAAAACAACAAAAATAATAATCGAAAATAGACCTTAAGTCCCGGTTGGTGTACCCAACCGGGACTAAAGGTCCCCTCCTGCACGGAATTTGGGCCGCGGAAATATGGGCCTTGAGTCCCGGTTGGTATCACCAACCGGGACTAAAGGTAAACCCTTTAGTCCCGGTTGGTGAAACCAACCGGGACTAAAGGGTCTTTAGTCCCGGTTGGTATCACCAACCGGGACTAAAGGCCCCGGGCTATTTAAGCCCTGCTTCTTCCTCCCGAAATCACTCTGTCTTCACGCCCGCTCGACGACGCTGCCAGGCTGCCCCGCTCGCGCCCTCGACGTCGCCGTCCACGCCGCCAGGCTGCTCGTCTCTGTCGCCGCTCCTCGCCGCCAGACCTCGACGTCGGCCCGCCCCCTGATGCCCGCCGACGAGCCCCAGCTGTGCCCACTCCTCCCACGGTGAGCCTCTGCCTCCTTCCCCCCTCTCTGTTCGGCCGCCCCGACCTCATCGTGCCCGGCCCTTCGCCATGCCCGAGCGCGCGCGGCGGCGCCATGGCCGCCGGCCTGCCCGAGCACTAGTACTTGCTCTGCTCTGTTTCCTTTGATGGACCATGTTAAAACTGCTCTTATCCTTTTGTATTAGGCTCAGATAAGCAATGTTCATAAGTTGTAGAAGAAATTCAAGTTCATAAGTTGTAGAACAAATTCAAGTTGTGGCAAAAAATAATGTTCTGGCTATTTTGCATCACTGAACTCATGTCTTTTATCATCAACTAAAGTCTGGTCCTTCACAAGATTTTTAGTGAGATACATTTTGAATGCGAATTTTGATTGGTGTCTTGCGGCTGTTGCAATCGCTAAGAGTCTCGAGTGAACATAATAGGTCCTTCACAAGATTTTTAGTGAAATACATTTTGAATGCACAAGATCAAATATTAGATAGGCATACTTACATTTAGTAAAATTAAGACCATGATTTTGAATTGAAGGCATACTTACATTTATAATTTGTTACAAGAATGTTATTCTCACATTAGGATAGCAATGTATTTGTTTATTTGAGATAGGTCTCACATTTAGTAAAAGTAACATTTGTTTATTTATGTCTCTTGGAAGGTTGCTAGATAGATGTTTAGATGTTTGATGTTTAGATGTGTTTAGATGTTGCTGAATTTGTTTATAATATGAGTAGCATAATAAAATGATAATCATTGTTATGCAAATCCCATGTTTATAAGTTCTCGAGTCGACGATGCCCATCCCGCATCCTCGTCGTCGAGTCGGCGGCGACCACCTGCTTGAGAGGGGCCATGTCCGGGACTGGGCTCCGCCTGGCTGGCACTGGGAGGTGCTACCTTCCGGGGCACGGAGCTTGGTGAGGAATGAGGGTTCCGTCGTCGACCCGGAGGTTATTTGGTAGCGGTCGCGTGGACCACAGTCGGTGCTGAGGGAGCCGGCCCCCGCGGAGGTGGTACGTCGCCGTGTCAGGGAGGAGGACGAGCACGTCCGACGCTACATGGCTGTGTTGGACGCCAGGTTCTCCAATACCTGGCAGGTTCTTCAGGGATCACACCCGAGCTATGATCCTGTCATAGTTCCTTATCTTTGGGTGTCCACCGCCTGCGCCGCGAGACGTCAACTATTCTGATGATGTATTAGTGATATTATATTCGATGATGTATTAGTGATACTATTCGATGATGTATTAGTGATATTATATGATCGTATTGTTGCATTGCCTTGAATTGATTTGCATATCTCTGGTTCTGCTTATTGAATGCATTCTAATTGTTTTATATTTGTTCTGGATTAGTTAAGCTATGGACAGTAGAGACAGAGACCATGATCAAGAGAATGCCATGTACGACTTGATACGCTCCGGAAACGAAGAGAATGAAGTAGATGATGGCTCACAATACCTTAACCCATCCGGTGAGGGAATTGAGGAAGAACAACCAAGAGACGAAGGCGAACTAGCTGACAATGACGATGGCGAAGAAATTTTTGTCCATTTAACAGAGTCCAGCGAGGTATTAATTTGCCCTCTGGTGATCATCAGATGTATTGATTGATTTGTATATATTAACGAATCTTTCTTCCTTTTAGCCCTCCGGATCGAGCAAATCTTCTACAAGGGTTAAACGTGGCCCGACAAAAAAGTTGAAACAAGGCGTAAAGTTTAACATCGATCAAATCAGAGCAGATGGCGAACCGATTGCTCCTAAAGAGAATGCGGACAAATTTATACATCAATGCGGAGTTATCGTTAGGGACCAAATCCCGATCACCGTTCAAGAATGGAATCAGCCTAAAGATGCCCAAGCAGTTTCTTTTGTCAGCCAAAGAGCAAAAGATCTGCTTTGGGAGGAGCTCATGAAACATTTCACACTACCAGAGGATCTCACGGATCTCCAACGGGAGAAAGTCAAGAAGTGTGCTCTTAAGAAGATGGCCACACAATTCCAGTCTTGGAAGAAAAGATTATGGAAAAGTTACGTGGAAAACAAAAAGAAGACTCCAGAATTCAAAGGTGAATATGTGAAGTTAGCAGATGACTGGGACGAATTTTTGAAGTTCAAGGAATCAGAAGAAGCTAAGAAACGGTCGAGAATAAACAAGATAAATGCCAACAAAAAAACGTGGCACCATCGTCTGGGGCCAGGCGGCTACAAGTCTGGGTTGCCTAAGTGGGATGAATCTGAGAGAAACATGAAGGCTGCAGGGGTCACTCCAGTAACAGAGACTTGGCCCGAGAGGTGCAGGACTTGGTTTTATGCACATGGGGGAAAGTTGGACCCAAAGACAGGGGAGGTTCTTGAACAGGCAAGTCTTAAAAAAGCCACGGACGAGTTACTTAAAGCAATAGCAGAAGCTCGAGCGGGTGTGTACAAGCCCGAGAGAGAGAAGGACGAGCTTTCGCGCGCCCTCAAGAATCCTGAACACCCAGGACGAACACGAGGCAAAGGCATGGTTCTGTGGCTTCTGGGGTTTGCGGATTGGAACGACAGCTACAGAAGTCGTGTCAGAAAGAAGAAGCATGAAGTAGATCGGATTCAGGACTTGGAACACAAATATAACTTGCAGCAGGAGCAAATCAACAAACTTAGCCAGCAAGGCACGCCTCAGCAGCAGCAGCAGCAACCAGATCCAGCATTGGATGGTACCATTCCATCATCTATGCCGAAAAGCAGCGTGGGTTCCACGGGGGTCCCGGCCGATGATGCACTGTTGGCTCGCTACCCCGTGGATGATACCCTAGAGTCAACACCTTGTGAGCTACACGTGAAACTGAAGAACATATCCATGAAGGCGGCGGACGGCTTTGCTTTACCGAGTGGACCTGAAGCAACTTTCCACGGCAATCTGATTCCACCTGGCTATGCTCGTGTCGGGGTGGATCAAGTTGTATCGGCATATGAATCACTAGATCTTGACTACCCTGGAGGTGAAGGGGAGCGGACACTGGGAGAAGCCAGGCGTTGTGTCATTTTATGGAAAAAGGAATGCATCGTGTTTCCAAACTCGGTGCCAAGGCCACCGACTCCTCCTCCAAGTCCGCCGCGTCAGTAGACTCCAACCCTCCCCGAGACGGAGCGCGGGGTGAGTCCGCCATATCCATCTCCGCCGAGCCAGCCGAATCCATCCCACCCCGAGACGGAGCGCATGGCGAGTCCGCGATATCAAGCTCCACCACGTCAGCAGAGTCCATCCCACCCCGAGACGGAGCCTAGCGCGAGACGTTCGCGATATCGATATCCGCTGTCTCCAAAGCGGAAGAGAACACAAAAGAAGAAACCCGAGCCTCCTGCCAAAAAGAAGTTAGCTTATGATATGACTGACCAGGAAATCGATGAACAAGAGGCTAAGGAATTGAAGGCCCATTTTGGACCGAAAGCGCCCCAGCCGCCAAAGGAGAAAATACCCGACAAGGTCGTACAACACTTTATTGATGCAGCTAAACCGGCGGAGAAAAGACCGGTATCAGACTATGAACGCTGTATTACCAATTCCTATACATCCCAGAAAAGACAGAAGTCGAGCAGTAGCAGTAAATGCGGGAAAACTGTTCCCCAGCTCTGAGAACAGGCAGTCCAATCGATCAGCCCGCTCAAGGTGAGTGCCAATAACGTGGTAATAACCGACGCTGATAGAGAGAATGCTAGAATGCTCGGTATCACCGTTGAACAATTCCTAGAGATCAAGGAATTTCCACCGTTACATCCATGAAAAAGATTTGTGGATTGAAAATGAAGAATTTTTTCAGTTATTCAATCAAAAAGCACTCGACAAATCTATCGTCAGTTGCTATTGTCCGTAAGTGATTTCTTTCTGTAATAGTCTCTAGCTCAGCTCGTTCATTGCCTGTTATTATACTCACTATATTCTTTTGTGTGGTATTATGCAGAATGAAGATTTTTGAATTGAAAAGAGCTGGAGTCTATGGCATTGGGTTCATTGACCCAAATACCGTCAATGAAGAAGTGTTGACAAGGCACCCTAAAGACACGGAGAAATTGCTTCTAAGGTTTTTGAAGGCCCTAAAGTACAAACCAGAAATAATTTTACCTTGGAACTTCCAGTGAGTGTTACTGTCTTGTACTACAAATTCTATTTTTGCTTATATATATACTCGATGTTAAGTGTAGTTGATGAGTTATGCATGCCCGCTTATACAAATTGTGTGCGCAGCTACCACTGGATCCTTCTAATCATTAGAGTTGACGATGGAACTGTTGAAGTACTGGACTCGCTAAGTAAAGACCCTGAAGATTACAAAAGCTTGCATTCGTTGCTCGAAAGGTAATTTCAATCATTGACGCACTATGTCGGCTTCTTTATTAGTTCATTTCCTGATATCAAGTAATTAATAACTCCTTTATTCATTTTGTTTGCCGGGCAGGGTTTGGATAAAGTTCACCAAAGATGTTAGAGGTGAATGGAAAGAGGAGCTGAAATGGCGAAAGCCCAGGGTAATTAAGTAGTACTAGCTACGTCCGTGCATCTCTTTAATTCTAGTTTCAATACCATTGTCATGCTTCATTATTATCTGATTGAATTATATTCTCGTAAAGTGCATGAGGCAGGCACAGGGGGCTGAAATATGTGCATATTACGTTTGCGAGAACATTCGCTTTATGACCGAAAGCAGCAAGAGTGCAAGAGATCTTTGGGTACGTAAACACCATTCATATTTTTTTATCATGATATAATACATATACGCACAACTAACATGTTCATATTGATCTCCTTCTTTAAAGATGCACGAGATGCGGGATAAGCTCCTACCAATGGACCGCATACGAGCAATTCAAGAGGAAATTGCGGGATTTTTGCTTCAGCAGGTCATATCTCCCGACGGAGAATACCATTACCCGATCCGCAAATGATCTGTAAATTGTATATACCAAATTGTATATATATATATATATATATATATATATATATATATATATATATATATATGTGTGTGTGTGTGTGTGTGTGTGTGTGTGTGTGTGTGTGTGTGTGTGTGTGTGTGTGTGTGTATGCATGTGGTCGTACGAGAAATTCTATGATATATATATGATCGCTTGTACGAGAAATTTTATGATATATGATCGGTTCTACGAGAAATTCTATTATATATGCATAACGTGTATAGTATGTAGTAGCATAAAATATGTTTGAAATGAAAAAGAATTAAATGGAAAACACAAAATGAAAAGGAAAAATAAACAATAAACACTAATTAAACCCCTAAACACCTAAACCCCTAAACCTTTAGTCCCGGTTGGTGTTACCAACCGGGACCAAAGGTCCCCATGCCCTGGCGCGCGCTACCGACCACGTGGCCAGGGTTTAGTCCAGGTTCGTAGCCAACCAGGACTAAAGGCTTGGACCCTTTAGTCTCTATACTTTAGTCCCGGTTGGGGAACCGGGACTAAAGGCCCTTCCCAACCGGGACTAATGGCCTGTTTTCTACTAGTGCCAGGTGATATAGGATCTGCGCCAGAAAACAATGGACACTCACATCACATGACCGCACAGATCACAAGGCTGGGAACAACTCTAGTGGAGTGGTCGTATGAGGCCAATCAGCATAACAATCATCGACATAGTGATTCGGAGAAAAATTCAGTCACAGTCCAGGACGAAGCTAGGAACCAGGAGTAAATAGCAAAAAAAACTACCATATTACGGGCTATCGTTCCAAAAAACTACCGCTTTTTTTTATTTTTCAAAAAACTACCACAAAAGTGGTGGGCTGTTCCAAAAAACCCAAGTGGCCAAACGGTTACAGTTTTAGTGTGTTTATGACACGTGGGGCCTGCCCGTCAGGGTTTTGTCGGCTAGAGGATGACGGCGCGCGGGCGGACGGCCGTTAGGGCGAACAAGCCGTCCCGACCAGGTGCCTTTATCCGATCCGCCTCACTCTCGCTCACCCACTCCCACTCTCTCCCCCTCGCTCTGTTCCCCTGCTCGAGAGCTCGCCGTCATCGCCGACCACCTCCCTTCCTCGTCGCCGGCCAGGATGCCTTCTTGGAATGATGGGGATGAGAGCTCCGACGACGACGGCATGGGGGGCAACCTGATGGATATGGAGTACTTTGTAAGCCTCATCCTCCTCCCTCTGTCATTATTTAGGGTTAGGGTTAGGGTTCAATCGATTTGGGAATTAGGGTTGATGATCTGCACATATGTATGGATGGATTCCTTTGGTTTAGCCAGTGCTTGATGGATTTATTGGATGCATTGGTTGTCTGTCTTACCTTGTACTGCATGTAGGACACACCTGACACCATCCCTGAGCCACTGTGGTGTGGTGCTCCCATGGAGGAAGTTGCCAAGTGCACTCTGCACGAGATGAAGCCTAGGAAGTGTGTTGCTTTTGAAGGTGCTAACACTGGGAGGAGGTTCTATGGATGCCCTGTTCAGATCAGTAATGTAGTAAATCAGTAGCTCATTGTTAGCTTAATTCAATGTTCTTATTTGCAGAGAGTGGTTTTCTACTTCATATATGAAGTCAGTGATTCATTTATGCTTTGTGGTTATCAGTTATGCTTAGTGGATTCAGTTATGCTTTTGAATGCTCTGTCTTTGTAGCTAGAGTAGTGCAAAAATGCTTTTGAATGTGTATATATCCTCTCTGTATTAATTGTATTGAATTGCATAGATTTCTGAATTTGTACATCTCCTCCTTGTATATTTACTCTGTTTTAACTGAATTTAGTACTGAATTTATGCATTTTCTTAAGTATGTGTTTACTCTGTTTTAACTGTAGCTAGAGTAGTGCAAAAATGCTTTTGAATGTGTATTTATAACTGTTGTTTGATTGAACAAGGAGGTGTGAACTGTGGTGTAGTTCAGTGGGTTGATCCTGTCTGGCCTGATGTACTTAAGAACTGCCTCATCAAGATGTGGGAAATGTTTCATGAGCAAAACCTTGGCAGGATTGAAGACAAGCATGCATATGATGTTGAGGTTGCCAAGTTGAAGAAGGAGTATGATAATCTCTGCACTGAGCATCATAAAATGGTTGATGATGTTAGCAAGATGTTTGACTGGCAGGATGGTGTTGGCAAGATTGACTACTAGAAAGCAATGAATGCTGAGAAATTTGAGAAGCAGAAGGAAGAGCTAGAGATGGAGATGAAGATGGAGAAGCTTAGGCTTGCAAAGTGTGACACCCTGGATTTTGCCCATTTCTTTTTCTTTCGATTTTGGTCTGGTTTTACTTTTCCGTGGTTTGGTAGTCTTGGAACCTGGAAGGATCACCCTTGATTTCTCTTCCCTAGTGGCTTGCCAACCTATAACCCATCTTGAGACCTTGTCATTTCCATATTGAGCCAATCCCAATATTCTTTTTCTTGGGAATATTCCTTTTTCTATTAAAGGAATAACCCTGATTGCCCTGGGTTGTGAAGCAACCCATATTTCTATCATTCCAAAAATTCCCAAATAATTCTCATAAATCCTTTGGATCATATCTTCCACAAATATGTCAAAACCCTTCCTTTTCATGTTCAAAAATATCTCTCCAATATTCCTTTTCCTATTCCGTCCCTGGTGGCAGTTTGTGAAGCAAGTGCTATTTATCTTGGCTTCCTTGCTCTCAAACTTTTTGGGGACATTTTCCTATCCATTTCATTGCTGCATGCCAAAATTCAACTCAAGTTGGCAAGCCAATATTTCTTGGCAAATTTCCAAAGTTTCTGATCCAATGGAAGCTTTGTGAAGCAAGTGCTAGCTAAGAGTATGCCAATGAGTTGAAATTTTGCAGGCATCTTCATAGGCTCAAATCATGTCTTTCCTCAAGATTTGAGCATTATACCATCTTCTGTTTGACCTCAGCATCAAATCTTTGTTTCTACTCATTATTTTAGATTATGAAGCAACTATATTTTATGTTGCTCCATAATTTCTGAAATTTTACCAGGACATTCTCCCATCTATATAATTCATCTCCTCCAAGTTTGGGCTCAATTCATCTAGCAATTTTCCCTCAGGAATTTTCCTAAGATTCTGGTCAGAGAGGTCCATTATGAAGGAAGTGCCATTTTGGCTTGCTCAAATGGCATGAAATTTTTATGGCACTCTCATATGACCAAATCATCATCTTGTGCCCATTTTCAGCTCAAGGCAACACTGTATGTGAGAGCCACATCCAGTTTTGCTTTTTGGACCAGATTGGTCAGTTGCAAAGCAACCCTGCTAAATCTTGGTCCTCTTCCTATCAAAATTTCCAGAATTGTAGTCCTTCCTATCCTAAATCTCCCAGACATCATATTTGGTTCTTATCTCTTTCCTGTTCAACTCAGTAGTGTGGTCAAGTTTGCAGCAGCAAACTTCAGGTGATCTCTCCCATCTCCTCTTGGCTTCTTTTGTCGACCTGTCTCCTCTCTGAGACTATTCCTTGGAGGGACAACACTCTGGACATGATTAGGCCGGTCAGGGTGCACCGCATGCGCCAGTTCATGCGGTGACCACGCGTCTGGCGTGCAATATGTGCGCTCTGTGCCTTGGGACCCCCGGCCTCGTCCGGTTCTTCGCTCCCTCGGCGCCCTGTCTTGTCCAGCAGCTCCCCCCTCGTCGTCTCCTTCCTCCTGGACCCCTCTCCCCCTCTCTAGTCCCCTCCGTCGTGGTGCAGTAGCCGCGCCCGTGACATGGCCGGTCCTGTCACCGCCGTGTCCGGATGCCTGCTCTGTCCCGAGCCTTCCCGAGCTCGCTTGAGCTCTCCTGGGCATGCTCAAGCCCCCTCAGCTCCTCCCTGCCCCCTCTGGATGCCTCTCCTCTCTTCCTCGCGAGTTCCCGAAGCTCCGGTGTGCGCGTTGCCACGGCCGTGCTCAGCCACCGCGTCGCGCCGCCTATTTTAAGGCTCCCGAGCCGCCCCGAGCATCCCATCGCCTTAGCGGCACTCCTCTTATTTCCCCCAGCCTCTGTCCCGAGCCGGAAGAGCTTCCACCGCCTCCAATCGCCGCCATGTCCGCCGCCGGCCACCGCGTAAATTGGAGCAACGCCGGTCTCCCCTCTCCCTCATTTGCCCCCCAGTGGCCTCCGATGGTCGCGGCGACCCTCTCCAGGCCCTCCTTTCCTCCTCGGAGTGCCCCATTGCTTGGTGGCAACTCCGGCCACCGACCACCACCGCGGGCGCCTCAACCGCCGCCATCTAGACACTCTTCGGCGTCCGAGTCCAGGCGGGATGGATGCGGCACTCCTTCCCGAGACCGCCAGTGTCTGGAACGCCGGAGAAGATGGCCGGAGTCGCCCGGGCTCGCTGTCGGGGTCGCCGGCCTCGCCGGTGCCTCTGTCCAACGGGAGGGAAAGGAGAGAGGTGAGGAGGAGAGAGAAAGGCCCGGCGGGACCCGCCTGTCGGTGGCTAAGGGCCGGCCACGTTGGATTAAGTGGAGGCGCACCCGTGTGAATATGCTTTCGGTTGAGAAAGACGTATCACCAGAGAAGGCGCGGGCAGCTGTGCTCTCAGGGACCCGGTTGTAATTAATTTTCTTACAAATAGGTCCCTGACAGAATCTCCATCATATCTTTTCGCTCGTAGCTCCAAATCCGGTGATTCCAAAGCCCTCGTCTTCGTCCCGTCGAGCCCGTCATGCTGGTATCACTTTCACTATGTGTTCACATAGTGAAAATGACCAGTTTGCCCTTGCCGTAAATAGTCCCCCTCCGAGAGAGATCTGTTTCCGGTAGTCCTTTCGCGGCCTTCCCGCACTCCTTTCCGGTGGATCCTTCATCCCAGGCAAGCCAGGACACCCATTCTATGAAGCTTTTCAATAGCATTTCTTATTTAAATTGAATTACTTGCATTTACAAATGAATTGTCTTCATCTACTCGCTATATGATAATTCATAGTAAGTTATTTAAATACCTAGTTGCTGTCATTCTAAGTATTGTGATGAACCACTGTATTGGCTAAATAAATTTAGTCGGTTGATCTTGAGTCACCTGTCCGGGCATATTCGTGCAACCACATTTGCCGGTATGGGACGGCCCTAACCGGGTCTGACATGCGTGATCTTTCACCGGTACCACCAAAGAGGGAAGGTTATGTGCGGCGTGCTACCCTGGCCCGGTAAGCGGCGATAACCTTGTGAGCCCAGTTGTTGTTGAGTTTTGTGCACACGTCCCGGTTTGGGACATTAGGCCTTGTTTGGGTCTACAAAGTTTGGCCACGGAGGTGGCAGGTGTCATGGGGACACATGTGTCATGAGGACACAGGGGCTACCCAAGGCTGACCTCCTGGGGAGGAAGAGTGCCGGTGGTACGATGAAAGAGTCACGAGTCAGGCAGGTTTTGTTGAAGCAACGCTGGTCCACCCGAGTGGTCTCGAGGCCAGGGCCAGGTGCTTCATGGTGTGGGTAATGTGCGCAACCTCTGCAGAGTGTCAAGACCTATTCGAATAGCCGTGTCCACGGTAATGGACGGCCCGTCAAGACCTCAGTAGAAGGTCAACCGTAGCAGTATTAGTAATGATGGCAAAATTCATCTTGGGTAGACATCAGGTGATGTCAGGAATATAATCTGTTAGCCATGAGATGGCTATATGATGAGTGGTTGGATGACCACATGATTGGATTTGAGTCAGTCCAGGTTGGATCATGACTATGTTAAGGGTTGTGTGACAACCCAGAAAAGAGTAAGTTGATGACTGGTAACAGTAAGTGAAGCACTTAAGTATTTAATATAATATTTGCCAAGCTATTGTTTGCTGCATTGTTTGGTTGTCGTGAGCTTGCGAGTACATTCAAAGTACTCACCTGGCGTATCATGCCAGTTTGCAGGTCATGTCATGATTGCTTGCTTGTCGTGGATGTCGAGTGTGCGAGCTAGGAGGCGCGTTCCAGCCAGAGTCCCTGCGAAGTGGAGTCCATCATCGCAGTCGCTGTTCCGCTGCCAAGAGTACTCCGCTTCCTTAGGTTGTTCCGTTGTTAGCATAGAGCTGATTTGTTCTATGCCAACAGTGCCGTATTCCAGAAGACTTGTCCTTGGGCTGGAATACGGGGCGTTCCGGTTTTCTCTGAGCCGGGGTGCCACAAGAGTTGGCATCAGAGCCAGGCTGGCTGTAGGACGCGCGGTCTAGACGCGAGCGTTAGTAACCGGTAGTATAGGACCCAGTTGGTTTGCTGCACTTATTTGTTGCATTTGGTTGTGCATAGCATGCATATAGACAAAATATGTTATTACTAACGATGGGTCTGGTGAGTGTAGGTGGCATCGGTTTTGATTCACCACCTGCTCTCCCCAGTTTGCATGCTTGTTCCTTGGTGTGGTGTCACCTCCGTTCCAGCGGAGTGATGCCAAGGTGCCTGGTGGTATTGATCCCTTGTCGATTGATGCACCGGTACCACACCAATGTATTCTCTTCAGTTTTCCCTCTATAGTTTCGGTGATAGACATGTTTCTATCCCGGATTGTGCCATCCCATTCATCGCTTTGGGCAACCCTCACTGATCTTAGTTATCAGAACAGGGCAATGCCCGCAAGCCTTCTTTTTCATCATTCCTTCCTGCCATCCATTCTCTGGACAAGTACGGTTTTCCCTCCATACGCTTGATGATGAGGTGGTCGTGACCCCGTGTTCCGACCCACGATCACCAAGTTCGTCCTCGCCACCGTGTCCGTTCAGATGGAACCGGTGTTAAGCCCTTGTGTTTGGTGTAGCCTTGTTTACACCAACTCCTTCCGCACATTGATTCACTTTCGTGCACACCGCCACAGCATGTTAGACCGTAGTACCGGAGCTCTTGCGAGATGTGTGTGCTTAGGTAGGAATGTATATTATTGTGGTGAGTATGTGCTATTGCTTGTGTGTGGTCTTGTTGCTTTGGGTGTTTTCGTTTTAGCCTTTTCATTTGCTTCTTTCTTTGGGCCTTGGTGTTACCTTATTTTCCCCTTATGGAAGTTGCTCACCGACACTGGACTCCAAGAAATCAGTGAAGAGACAGTCCTTTGGAAGCTCAGTTCAGCAATATAGAATTTTCAGCAGTCTGCATTATATCAAGAATAACGGGCCTGAATATGAAGGATATCCTGGCTGGATTGGTTATCAGTATCAAGTATGCATTAGTGCAACCTTCAGAACAGGAATGATTGCATCAGCAAGACGACAGACTGTGTGCCTGATCCACAGCACATTTCGAGTTAAAGGTATGATTCATATACCCGGTTGAGTCTGCTATGAGTACAATTTGAACCTTGCTATGTACTGGAAGCAAGTCAGCATGTGCTATGATATTAGTGTTCAGCAAGAAGGATAGCCGAATACCCTGCTGCATACAACAAGTAACCGACAACAGAAACATTAAGGGATATATATGCAAGCACTCAGACCACATATGGCAAAAAGGAAAGCTTCCGGTGTAAACAACCCAGTCTTTCTTCGCAAGCTACCAGAGAAGCGTACTACATAAGGATTCCTGTGTCTTCCTCGATACGACACACGGACATCATCTGATGCAAGGTACTCGGGCTTCCTCAATAAGACACCGCTGCAGTCTCTAAGGCACCGAATCTTCCCTAGTAAGTCCTTGAGAGGGAAAACTTCTGAGGTACGATACCCAGTCTTCTTTAGGAAGCCATTTTGATAAAAACTTCGAGCACGAGCAATTCCGTCTTCCTCAGCAAGAAGATCTCGATGGCTCCCAGCACAAGCTATGCCATCTTCGTCAGCAAAGTATCGCATTGACATCAGTACGAGCTATTCCACCGACAGTTGGCAGTATATGACCGTGCATTCCAAGGACCAGATCCGCAACAGTTGATCAAAAGACAAAAGGTCAGTTAGGACACAAGCCTGCTTCAGGAATCAAGCACTCGGCCGCATATACTTAATAGATACGGTGGACATGCTGCCTGGGGCCATATGAGTTACTCATACAGTGATGCCAGCCCGGTGAGCATCTGACCCTTGCATAAGCTGCGTAGAAAGAAGAAGAACGCCAGTTATATACTTCAGTGAGATGACCAACAACCTATGGATGAGCTGTAGGGGACACGGATGAACCCTTGTCCGTCTTTCTTTGGTAACGGCACCACGCCTGTGTTCTAAGTTGTTTTCGGCCGTCCGGGGTGGATGCCGACTTTTATTTCTCTTGTCAGCAACTGGCTCGTGTTTTGAGCTGTTTTTTTTCGGCCGTCTCGGGCAGCTGTTGAATTTCTTTTCGTAGCAGCGACCCTATGCTCTGAGCTGTTTTTCGGCTGTCTTAGGGAACTGCTACTTTTCTCTTATCGACACCGTCTCATGCTCTGAGCTGCTTTTCAGCCGTCTTGAGTCGGGGTTGAGTTACTCCAGTAATGTCCCAGATCTGAGTTGTAAAGACTGTTCTGGTGGCTACTGGTTTATTTGCCGGTTTCATCCAAGGGTTCAGACGGTCGTTACCCTACAGCTACAACTTGTTGAGTAATATGCCCGCCGGAATATTGTACCTGGCAGCACCCCCTGGTCATCCGAAGAATCAAGAACACATCAGGCCAAGCTCTTTCAGCTAAGGATCTAGGCAAAGAGAACCATAATGAAGGAGCAAGATTGGCCATACAGGTACGATAATGGTTGGAAGATCAACATGATACAGATACTCGGAACAGTATGATTCGGTACCAATCATCATAGGTATACACACACGGGGTCCATTCCATTTGCAAGGACCCTATATCGAGTCAACCCGCTCAGCCAGCTATATATTCTCGGAACCGTCAGAAGGGGATATTCAAGCCTGTCAGATGGAACGACCAGAAGGATGATAACGGCCTCATCGCACGTGTTCTCATCCAGGGAAATCAGTCAAAAGATATCATGCTGGGGACAAGATCTTTCTGTTAGGACCACCGTCAGTCAAGTCTGCCGATAATGCCGTTGCAAAGTCGTACCCTTTACGCTGGCCACAACCGGCTACAGCCAAGTTGTTGGTACATATGTGATGCTAAGGGCAGTGAACCTAATCAAGATGTTTCCGTAACCCTGCAAGGAGTCCGATTCTGCCCAGAAAACGGTATGATCCACAGCACCAGTTGAGTCTGGAAGGCACACAGCCATTGGAAGTCACTCAATGCAAAGAGTAAAAGATGTCATGTCCGCCCAGGGAATCTGCTCACAACTCAATGGACGGTCGTCCATATGGGACTTCAACACAACCCGTCCATAAGGAATAACTCCCGGACCTGCGAGAAAGACAAGTATTTCAGACAGGATAAGCCATCGCATCCAGGCAGGTCAGCAGACACAAAAGGATTAAAGTCAGAGTAATAAATATGAGGTAAGATCTGTCAGAATGAGAATCCAGTGAAACAAACCACACCAAAGCCAGGCAGTGCGTCAGATAAAATCCGGTGGGAGCTTAGTACAAAGGCAAAAAGGAAACCCGAGTTGGAAACGGTTTCCTCAAGTGGGGATATTTATGGTTAACCCCTGAGCAACCAAATCTCGAGGACGAGATTTCTTTAAGGGGGTAGGTTTGTGACACCCTGGATTTTGCCCATTTCTTTTTCTTTCGATTTTGGTCTGGTTTTACTTTTCCGTTGTTTGGTAGTCTTGGAACCTGGAAGGATCACCCTTGATTTCTCTTCCCTAGTGGCTTGCCAACCTCTAACCCATCTTGAGACCTTTTCATTTCCATCTTGAGCCAATCCCAATATTCTTTTTCTTGGGAATATTCCTTTTTCTATTAAAGGAATAACCCTGATTGCCCTGGGTTGTGAAGCAACCCATATTTCTATCATTCCAAAAATTCCTAAATAATTCTCATAAATCCTTTGGATCATATCTTCCTCAAATATGCCAAAACCCTTCCTTTTCATGTTCAAAAATATCTCTCCAATATTCCTTTTCCTATTCTGTCCCTGGTGGCAGTTTGTGAAGCAAGTGCTGTTTATCTTGGCTTTCTTGCTCTCAAACTTTTTGGGGACATTTTCCTATCCATTTCATTGCTGCATGCCAAAATTCAACTCAAGTTGGATAGCCAATATTTCTTGGCAAATTTCCAAAGTTTATGATCCAATGGAAGCTTTGTGAAGCAAGTGCTAGCTAAGAGCATGCCAATGAGTTGAAATTTTGCAGGCATCTTCATAGGCTCAAATCATGTCTTTCCTCAAGACATGAGCATTACCCCATCTTCTGTTTGACCTCAGCATCAAATCTTTGTTTCTGGTCATTATTTTAGATTGTGAAGCAACTATATTTTATGTTGCTCCATAATTTCTGAAATTTTACCAGGACATTCTCCCATCTATATAATCCATCTCCTCCAAGTTTGGGCTCAATTCATCTAGCAATTTTCCCTCAGGAATTTTCCTAAGATTCTGGTCAGAGAGGTCCATTATAAAGGAAGTGCCATTTTGGCTTGCTCAAATGGCATGAAATTTTTATGGCACTCTCATATGACCAAATCATCATCTTGTGCCCATTTTCAGCTCAAGGCAACACTGTATGTGAGAGCCACATCCAGCTTTGCTTTCTGGACCAGATTGGTCAGTTGCAAAGCAACCCTGCTAAATCTTGGTCCTCTTCCTCTCAAAATTTCCAGAATTGTAGTCCTTCCTATCCTAAATCTCCCAGACATCATATTTGGTTCTTATCTCTTTCCTGTTCAACTCAGTGGTGTGGTCAAGTTTGCAGCAGCAAACTTCAGGTGATCTCTCCCATCTCCTCTTGGCTTCTTTTGTCGACCTGTCTCCTCTCTGAGACTATTCCTTGGAGGGACAACACTCTGGACATGATTAGGCCAGTCAAGGTGCACCACGTGCGCCAGTTCACGCGGTGACCACGCGTCTGGCGTGCAATATGTGCGCTCTGTGCCTTGGGACCCCCGGCCTCGTCCGGTTCTTCGCTCCCTCGACGCCCTGTCGTGTCCAGCAGCTCCCCCCTCATCGTCTCCTTCCTCCTGGACCCCTCTCCCCCTCTCTAGTCCCCTCCATCGTGGTGCAGTAGCTGCGCCCGTGACATGGCCGGTCCTGTCACCGCCGTGTCCGGACGCCTGCTCTGTCCCGAGCCTTCCCGAGCTCGCTTGAGCTCTCCTGGGCATGCTCGAGCCCCCTCAGCTCCTCCCTGCCCCCTCTGGATGCCTCTCATCTCTTCCTCGCGAGTTCCCGAAGCTCCGGTGTGCGTGTCGCCACGGCCGTGCTCGGCCACTGCGTCGCCCCGCCTATTTTAAGGCTCCCGAGCCCCCCCGAACATCCCATCGCCTTAGCGGCACTCCTCTTCTTTCCCCCAGCCTCTGTCCCAAGCCGAAAGAGCTTCCACCGCCTCCAATCGCCGCCATGTCCGCCGCCGGCCACCGCGTAAATTGGAGCAACGCCGGTCTCCCCTCTCCCTCATTTGCCCCCCAGTGGCCTTCGATGGTCGCGGCGACCCTCTCCAGGCCCTCCTTTCCTCCTCGGAGTGCCCCGTTGCTTGGTGGCAACTCCGGCCGACGACCACCACCGCGGGCGCCTCAATCGTCGTCGTCCAGACCCTCTTCGGCGTCCGAGTCCAGGCGGGATGGATGTGGCACTCCTTCCCGAGACCGCCAGTGTCTGGAACGCCGGAGAAGATGGCTGGAGTCGCCGGGGCTCGCTGTCGGGGTCGCCGGCCTCGCCGGTGCCTCTGTCCAACGGGAGGGAAAGGAGAAAGGTGAGGAGGAGAGAGAAAGGCCCGGCGGGACCCGCCTGTCGGTGAATAAGGGCCAGCCACGTTGGATTAACTGGAGGCGCACCCGTGTGAATATGCTTTCGGTTGAGAAAGACGTATCACCAGAGAAGGCGCGGGCAGCTGTGCTCTCAGGGACCCGGTTGTAATTAATTTTCTTACAAATAGGTCCCTGACAGAATCTCCATCATATCTTTTCGCTCGTAGCTCCAAATCCGGTGATTCCAAAGCCCTCGTCTTCGTCCCGTCGAGCCCGTCATGCTGGTATCACTTTCACTATGTGTTCACATAGTGAAAATGACCAGTTTGCCCTTGCCGTAAATAGTCCCCCTCCGAGAGAGATCTGTTTCCGGTAGTCCTTTCACGGCCTTCCCGCACTCCTTTCCGGTGGATCCTTCATCCCAGGCAAGCCAGGACACCCATTCTATGAAGCTTTTCAATAGCATTTCTTATTTAAATTGAATTACTTGCATTTACAAATGAATTGTCTTCATCTACTCGCTATATGATAGTTCATAGTAAGTTATTTAAATACCTAGTTGCTGTCATTCTAAGTATTGTGATGAACCACTGTATTGGCTAAATAAATTTAGTCGGTTGATCTTGAGTCACCTGTCCGGGCATATTCGTGCAACCACATTTGCCGGTATGGGACGGCCCTAACCGGGTCTGACATGCGTGATCTTTCACCGGTACCACCAAAGAGGGAAGGTTATGCGCGGCGTGCTATCCTGGCCCGGTAAGCGGCGATAACCTTGTGAACCCAGTTGTTGTTGAGTTTTGTGCACACGTCCCGGTTTGGGACATTAGGCCTTGTTTGGGTCTACAAAGTTTGGCCACGGAGGTGGCAGGTGTCATGGGGACACAGGTGTCATGAGGAGACAGGGGCTACCCAAGGCTGACCTCCTGGGGAGGAAGAGTGCCGGTGGTACGATGAAAGAGTCACGAGTCAGGAAGGTTTTGTTGAAGCAACGCTGGTCCACCCGAGTGGTCTCGAGGCCAGGGTCAGTTGCTTCATGGTGTGGGTAAAGTGCGCAACCTCTGCAGAGTGTCAAGACCTATTCGAATAGCCGTGTCCACGGTAATGGACAGCCCGTCCAGACCTCAGTAGAAGGTCAACCGTGGCAGTATTAGTAATGATGGCAAAATTCATCTTGGGTAGACATCAGGTGATGTCAGGAATATAATCTGTTAGCCATGAGATGGCTATATGATGAGTGGTTGGATGACCACATGATTGGATTTGAGTCAGTCCAGGTTGGATCATGACTATGTTAAGGGTTGTGTGACAACCCAGAAAAGAGTAAGTTGATGACTGGTAACAGTAAGTGAAGCACTTAAGTATTTAATATAATATTTGCCAAGCTATTGTTTGCTGCATTGTTTGGTTGTCGTGAGCTTGCGAGTACATTCAAAGTACTCACCTGGCGTATCATGCCAGTTTGCAGGTCATGTCATGATTGCTTGCTTGTCGTGGATGTCGAGTGTGCGAGCTAGGAGGCGCGTTCCAGCCAGAGTCCCTGCGGAGTGGAGTCCATCATCGCAGTCGCTGTTCCGCTACCAAGAGTACTCCGCTTCCTCAGGTTGTTCCGCTGTTAGCATAGAGCTGATTTGTTCTATGCCAACAGTGCCGTATTCCAGAAGACTTGTCCTTGGGCTGGAATACGGGGCGTTCCGGTTTTCTCTGAGCCGGGGTGCCACACAAAGGAGCAGAGGTGTATCCTTCAGGCCCAGGCAGACATAATTCACAATACTATGAAGGCTATGAAAGAGATCAAGGTGGACAGGGATCTTCTTACACAAGAGAAGAAAGAGCTGGAGAAAGTTGTAGCTGATCTGCTCAATGCGGGCCATGGGAGCAAGGAAAAACTTGAGCAAATCAAGGCCATACTAGAGTCATGAAGATCAGACTATGGTTGATAAGTAAGTTGGCCTACTATATATAACAGGCCTTGCAAGTTGATGGTGGTAGTTGTATATTTTGTGCAGCACTATATGAACTGCTTAAGTTATGGTAACTGGAGTGAAGGGAGGTGCCAATGTTTAAGTTATTGTTATGTTAAATGATGCAGTGTTCAGAACCTATCTTAAGTAATGCAGTGAAGAACTGTTTTATTAGTTCTAGTTGCTTTATTAGTTTTATAGTTGATTTATTGCAGTGAATAAGTGTTGTTGTGCTCTTTTGCTATTTTATTTGACAGTTGGGATAAATGTCTTACTTATCCAAGGTGGGCCTGGAACTGGGTTGTTATCCAAACTTGCAGCCTGCCTACCAGCACCCAGTGTCCACCTATAAATCCCACCCTAAGCCAGTAACCCTATTGTAACCCAAGCCCCAACCTTCTCCTCCCCACAGCCGCCAAAGAAATCCCTAGATCCGTAGCTCAATGGGCATGGACCCTG